>CM076065.1:19907916-21145000 GCA_038088235.1 Zacco platypus | reverse complement strand
AATTTGATCTTGCAGTGAAACGAACTGCATGCCAGACTTCTCCAATCATTTAGTCACATTAAAGCCCGACATTTCTAAATTCAGTGAGTGGAACCGAGTACCAACCCTGCCTTTTTTTCTCTTCAATAATTTGTTACACCCAGATGTACATCACAATGTGGAAGAAAATATCCGTAGATACTTCTGTTTCAATGACTGTAAGGCCCTAAATGACTCACTTCATCTGCATCTGTGGTGTTGCAGACTCAAAATAATCATGTCCATTAAGTCCACAAGACCGTAAGGTGTCCCATTTGTCATTGTAGGTTTCAGAAGGGTGTTCAACTTCTGCAATATGTGTTTATCAAAGCAAATAATTACATCAATTAAACCAACACATTAAAGTCCAGTTTCACAGACTGGGATATAGTATTAGTTCACTTCAGAATTAAAATTTCCTGATAATTTACTCATCCCCATGCCATCCTAGATTTTTATGTCTTTCTTTCTTCAGTCAAAAATAAATTAAGGTTTTTGAGGAAAACATTCCAGGATTTTTCTCCAAATAGAGGACTTCACTGGGGTACAACGGGTTAAAGGTCCAAATTGCAGTTTCAGTGCTGCTTCAAAGGGCTCTGCACGATCCCAGCTGAGGGTCTTATCTAGCGAAAACATTGGTCATTTTCTAAAAAAATAAAAAATTATATACTTTTCATCCACAATGGCTCGTCTTGCACTGCTCTGCGATGCTCCTCACGTTGGAAAGGTCACGGGTGACGTAGGTGGAAGGACTGAGCAAGTGTTGACAAAGCGAATGTGACTAAGACTAAGCCAAACGCACCAAAAAAGAATGTTGGACGATTTGAAGTTGCACATTGGAGAGCTAGATATCATATGAACTAATCCTTTAAGTAGCTGTCATAAACATGCCTTAAAAAAACAAATATTACTGTTGTACATCTTGAGACAAAACAATGGCACTAACGTATTTTAAGATATTGCTTTTATTTAAAACAGCTCAAACATGCATTTTTTAATATATTTGTACATTTTGTAGTTTAGCAAATGCTCTATAATCTTACTGTCATATCTACTGGCATGATTAAAATTTAAAACATATTTCTGATTCCTAGATTATATAATCTTCTTCCCAAGATGATCCCTGCAAGTTTCGGCCAGCTGTTGGCTAACGTGAGAAAGCTGAGGACCCACCTGCTGCTTGCTCCATTTGGTTCTTCATACTTCACTTCAGCACGGCTGTCGAATCAAATCTCTAAACCGCATGAGAGAAACATTCTTCTGATGGGTCCTCCTGGAGCAGGGAAGACCTGCGTGGGACGGGTCGTGGGACACAGACTAGGTATGCCTGTTATTGATATAGATGATGACGTTCTGGAAAGGACGTGGGGGATGAGTGTGGCAGACAAGCTCTCTGAAATTGGTGGAGATGGTTTTATTGAAGAAGAAGGTAAAGCCGTGTGCAGATTCACTGCCACAGGAAGTGTCATCTCACTGACCGGCTCCAATCCACTGCATTCAGACGGCATGCGGCATCTGAAGCGCACCGGACTGGTCGTGTACCTGGACGTGGACACAGAAGACATCATGCGGAGACTCTCTAGAATGAAGGTGAACAGGATTGTGGGTCAGGATGCTGGTGTTTCAATGAGAGAGATTTTACATTACAGGAAGCAGTTTTATGAGAAATGGCTGGATGCGAGAGTTCTTTGTGGAACAGGAGACTCCGTGGAGGACGTGGCCGATAAAGTTCTGAGGACTCTGGTCAGATATGAGGATTCAGAATCGGAGATTTTTGTTTCAACAAGGAGCCAAAAGTCAAGTGAGCCCAAGTTCTTCAGTGATGTTGTCATAGAAGGTCTTGCACCGGATGGAGGGCTTTACGTACCAAAACAAGGTTTCCCCAAACTGGAACCTTCTGAATGGTTGAGAATATCCAGCATGCCTTATGCCACAAGAGCTGTGGCCATACTGGAAAACTGCATCCATCCTATGGACGTGTCCCCCGTAGACTTGAGCACAATGGTGTGTCGCGCTTACGGCCAGAACTTCGGCAGTCAATCGGTCGTGCCTCTAAAGCACCTCGCAGATCATCAGTATCTTCTAGAACTCTTTCACGGTCCCACTGCTTCTTTTAAAGACCTGGCACTGCAGTTGATGCCTCAGCTGTTCGCCCACTGCCTGCCGCAGATGTGCAACTACTTGATTCTAGTGGCCACATCTGGAGATACCGGAAGTGCGGTGCTGAACGGCTTCGGAAATCTTAAAGACAGTGACCGGGAGAGGATCGGCGTGCTTGTGTTTTTCCCTGAGAATGGAGTGAGTGAGATTCAGAAGCTACAAATGACAGGATTTCAAGAGGGCAATGCCAAGGCCATCAGCGTCCTGTCCGACTTTGACTTCTGCCAGAGGAGCATTAAACAAATGTTTGGGGACTCAAGCTTAGTTGGACATTTAGCCGTGGAATATGCCACGGTTCTCAGCACCGCAAACTCAATAAACTGGGCCCGACTGCTTCCTCAGGTGGTCTTTCACTGCTCGGCGTACATGGACCTGCTTAGAAAAGGCACGCTGAAGTTTGGAGACCCCATTGACGTGTGCATCCCTACCGGGAACTTTGGCAATGCCATGTCAGCCCTGTATGCCAAACAAATGGGAATCCCCATACGAAAGGTGATCTGTGCATCCAATCATAACTGCATCATATCCGACTTCCTCGCTAGCGGAAAGTACGATCTCCGCAATAGGAAGCTGCTGATTTCAAACTCTCCTGCCATTGATATCCTGAAGTCTTCCAACCTTGAGAGGTTCATCCATCACGCATCCGGTGGGGATGGAAGTCTCGTCAGAGATCTGTTTTTAAATCTAGAAAAAGACCAGTTCTTTAAAGTGTCAGAGACTTTACGGCAGAAGATAAATTTAGAGGTTCAAGCTGGTTGGTGCTCAGAAGATGACTGTTTGAGGGCCATACGGGAGGTGCACGCAACAACAGGCTACATAATGGACACTCACACGGCGGTTGGTAAAGTAGTCGCCGATCGTATACATGACAAAACCTGCCCGCTTGTCATATGCTCCACTGCACATCACGGGAAGTTTGCTCCGGCTGTATTAAATGCCCTTCAATGTCAAAATATCCCAGTGGATCCTGTTGAACAGTTGGATAAACTCTGCACCATTGGAGGCCGAGGGCAGATGCATGACACACTGCTGGAGTGCATGAGAAATGGCGGACATCATCCACATAAAGTATGTCAAGCTGATTTTAACAAGCTCACAGATGAAGTAGAAACTATGATTCAAGACTCATTTCTGAGAGTACAGTGAGACCCGCAATACCTGCAAATGTCCACTTGATGGCGACGTCTGTCAAGAAACCGCAAGCATTATGATTTAACAAATCTGAACACAAGGTGTCATTAATGGAATGGGATATAGTTCAAATGCTTTTCATGTTACTTAAGCCCATAAAACTAGCCTTAATTGTTCTTTCTCCCAGTCTCTCATGTTTTATTAATTTAGTGTTTATATAACAAAATGTTGATAACTTCATTATAAAAGCCTGTTTTAAACTAAGTTGCTAAATTGCTTTGCAACAGCAAACAGACTACAGTGATGAAATATTACTTGGTGGAATAAATATTTTTGAATATTATAAATAAATATAATTTATTGATGATTGTTTTTTGTTTTAGTCATATTACTGTTGTTGTTATGCAAGTGTATTGCCTTAAGGCGATAGTTCACCCCAAAAATGAATATTTGCTGTTAATTTACTCACCCTCAGGCCATCCAAGAAGTAGGTGTCGTTTTTTAAATGAAACTGGTCCTTGATGATTCATGTAATGCTAGTTAATGGCTACCTTCGCTTTAAGAGTAAAAAACAAACAAACTAAAAAAACATACAGGCAAAACAAAATGAATACCCGTGGCTCCTGATGTAGGTCTTATGAAGCGAATCGATGAGTCTGAACAGGTAATAATGCTGTAAATAGTGTTCCGTTTCTTGCACAGACCCATCGTTTCGCTTCATAAAACCTCAATGAATCGTCAGGAGCCACAGGTATTCATTTTGTTTTGCCTGTATATGTTTTTTTTTTTTTTTTTTTTAACTCTTAAAGTGACAGTAGCCATTGACTTGCATTATATTTTCATTTTTGGGTGAACTGTCCCTTTAAGGGTTGAAATACAAATGAATAAACCGACACGGCAAAATAAGTTTTTCCCTCTTGAAGGGATTATTTACATAATTTACTCAACCTCATGTTGTTCTAGACAAGTATGTCTTTGTCAAACACAAAAGAAGATTTTTTGAGAAATTTATCAGCGTTTTTCCCTTCTTGCAGTGAAAGTCATTTGTAATTTGTATATATATATATATATATTCTACAGAAGAAAGAAAGTTATACAGGTTTAGAACGACATGAGGGTAAGTAAATGATCAGAATTTGAATTTTTGCGTGAACTGAACCTTTAACGTCAAAACATTCACAATGAAAAAGCTGACAGTTCCAGCGGTAAATTTTTTTATATGCAACACTGAATCGAGCACAGGCAAAAATGTAGATCTGCTGATTGGGTTTTATTTGAACCGTTTATGACATTTCCCAGATAAAAAAAAAAAGAACACCTTCTAAGATGCTTATTTACATAACCTTAGAGGTCTTAAGGTCATGCGTGTAAATACACTCGTTCAATTAATTCACAAGAAAGTAGGACATCAACATTGAAGGCTTTCAGTTTATTTTGGTTACTTACGTATTCATCCTCTTTTCTCCAAGTGAGGGAAAACAAATCATAACAAAGGTGATGATAAAATAGTTTGTATTCTGAGAGGTGCCACAATATGACTGTTCTTGCCGAGTCAGTAAACAGCAATCCCATCATACTCTTGGTCCCATGTGACATTTTCATTGCGCATTTCAGTTCATAGTAACCGTGACCTCCGCCGCTCCGCTCGACACAGGAGAACAAAATACCTTCAAATGCTTTATGTACAAGAAACACTCAGATATTCAGAGACTTAAATGATATTCGAGTAACATTTATACATCAAGCAGACAAGACTGAGATCTCACTCACAAAACTACCGGAAATGAAATGCAAGTTGGAACATTCAAGCCGTCAAAAATACTATGCAGATATTTGACCATTTTTAAAAAATAGCTTTTGAGTTGCAAATGGTTTTTGGACATGCACTATGAATGCATCAAGATTAAACAAGAATATTTCATCCACACAAAATAAAACGGTTCATCCTCAAGAGTTTTTATAGGCAAAAGTTACATGTACAGTACTGTGCAAAACATATAAACATACCATACGTGACTTAAATCAAATAAATCCTAGAGTTGCGAGTTGGCCACTGCCGTAATGTGAAACATTTGCACAATACTGTATTTCATGAGCGTTAAAGGGACAGATATTCCGTCATCATTTACTCTGCCCTTATTACAAAACTGTATGACCTGCACCATGAAACACTGAAGAAAGGAAGTCATACAGGTTTGGAACAACATGAGGGTCGAGTCAATGCCAGAATTTTCGTTTTTGTCTGAACTATCCCTTTAACACAAAAGTGTTACCTACCCTACTGAGTATACTTTTTATGTACAGATTTGTTTTGGCCATGAATCGACAAATGTTCTACAAAGTGTTTGTAAACCCTCAGAGGGGCTTTAGTTTAATACTGAGGTAATGTTGAAATCATACATTTTAATTTCATGCTCCATTACTCGATTCTTAAAGTGGATGAAAAACCGCTATTAGCAGGATGCGAGCGGGTTTGTCTTTTTGACGGTAAAACCACACCGGCTCACACATGCGCAAATAAAAATAACAATTATCGTAACGCTATTACAGTCGATAATGGATTTCGTGATTGCGACCTAATGCGAGCGTTTTAGATACAAGATTTTAGTCAATCAAACGTAAGCCTTGAATGACTGGTGATATTCACAAGGAGGCTCTTCGAACAGGATTGTTCGCCCCCGTAATAAGGCACAGTGACTAAATCAACATAGAGTGCTTTCTCCAGCACTGACAGACCATCACTTCGAGGAAACGCACGCTGAGAAGTGGGATCAACAGTCTCGTACAACTGTCATGGTCTGTGAGATTAATGAGAATCGTTTTTGCTCCCCTTCTGCTTGATGAAGTTTCTGCAATGAATAAACACCATCTAAATACACACTTGAGGCTACAAGATTTCCAAGACTCGGACACGCTTGAACACTGAAAACAAGTTTTATCGATATCCAAGTGAATGTTTTTCATGTGCGACTTTACATTGCAACACCAGACATGAGCACAACTGGACATGAGAAGATCTTTTGAACCACAAATGACACGTTCTCCCGACGACAACAACCCCCTTTTGCCCAAAACACCAAATATCTAATTGAATCAAACACCGAATGACCCCTCAAGTCTTGCTGTTTGCACAGCTCTCTGGGATTCAAAGGCCAACGTGCTTGGAAGTCAGTTAATATCCCAGCGTCTCATCTGTCAACATGATGGACAGACCAGAGACTCTCAACACCTTCAGAAGCTCATAACTGGCCTGCCAGGGAGAGCGAGACGATGTGGCGCCAGCCAGATGCCACGCCGCGCCGCACGGCCGCGGTCTGTCGAGGGTTGATGGATAGAGAGGAGCACCTGAAGGGGAGCTGAGGCAGGAACACGAGGCAGGGCGGTCTCAGAGTCGGCATGCTACACTGGGAGGGAACTGAAAACTGGAGGTTTCGAATCTATGGGTTGCATATTATGTGGCAAAAGGAGCTGGCTTTGTGCTTGGACATCGTGGAACGGGTGGACTAACCCTCCTCTTCGCTTTCCTCCTCTAGCGCCTCCTCGAACACTTGGTCGGGGAGCCGGAAACACTCCTCGAAGAAGTTGACCAGCGATTGACTGAGGTGCTGCCGCGTTCCCTCGTTGTGAATGAAGTGTCCTTCGTCTGGGTAGATCTAATGAAGGACACGACAACATGGTAATGAGCTCAACATCACAAAACTCTGAATGCCGTTTTCACACTGCATCTTTTGGTCTCAGTGGTTGTTTTCTATTAAAACTAACAGATTTCATTTTTTTTCTTTTCTCATGCAAAGGTCTTGGAAATGTTTTCACCCTTGCCTTTATGTTTGATTTTTGTTAACCTGTAAAGCCTGACATATGACATAGTGGTCAGAAAACCCTTTTTAATGGAACAGTTTATTAAACCTTCAGACACAATCCATAAAGCTTTTATGGATCGTACAGTATTGGCGCTTTTCCACGGCTCGGTATGACTCTGCTTGGCACGGCATGGCTCGGCTCGCTTTATTTCGGTTTGCTTTTCCCCTGCAGTTTTGTACCGCTTCAATGTGGGTGGGATTATATAGACTGATCGTTATAGTCGCGCCGCCTCTACTGCCGTGGATTCGCTCCTCGGCTACAACAAGAGGAACGTCTGCACCTCGTTTACTGACCACAGCACAGCCATTTCTTTTATTTCAAGTTGTGTGCGGTGGCTGTTTAAAGCAAGTCGTTTAAAAAAGTTGTGCAAACAAACGATACTCCGGTGGCTGTTACTGCCAATTTAAATCTAGCATGTTTGGTGTTTCAAATCCAATGATGCTGGTAGTGAGAATCAGCAGTGTTTGCATGTCACATTTTAGTATCGGTACCACTCGCTTGAAGCCTCAACCAAGGTGGTACTATTTAAGTGAGCCGTACCATCCCAAACCAAGCCGCAACATGCAGTGGAAAAGCGCCAAAAAGTGAGCCGTACCAAAAAAACACAAGTTTTATTGAGAGGCCCAAACTAAGCAAAAATATGCAATCTGGTGCAGTTGCTGATATATTCAGTATATGGCCAAAAAGTAAATTCTGATAGCTTATAATCTAAATCAATGAGATTTATTCACTGTATAGAAGACTACTTGCATATAAAATATCAATTGTTATTCTATATTTCCCAATAACCATCTTGGTAATACTTTAGAATACCGTTCAGTCATTAATGAATAACCACACAGGAATATATGAGTTCTGCACTTTTAACATTCTAGTACCCACTATTGACTGTCAAGAAACTCTGATTAATGAACTATTAAGTGACAGCACTCAGTTGAATGAGGCAGTTCACTATCTCCCGGAGAGCCACCAAGAACTACTATAAACAGGTTCATAATTAATGTGACTAATGCAAAATGTGTAATTAATTCTAAAGTGAAGATCATGGTAACCCACTAGTAATGACTCAAGTATTACCAAATGCTTCAGAGGGAATTACTAATTATTTGGAACAGTATTCAAAGTGAAATGCTTGATAACGTCCTGGAGTTATCTTGTTTTTTTACTTTAAAATACTGCTCCAAATAATTAGAAGTTCCTTCTGAATGATGTCTTAACACCTGAGTCATTACTATCCAATACTTTACAAAAACCTCACAAGCTTACAATGACTTCCGTCATTATTAGAGAGTTATTGAGTTTTTCACTTTGGAATAATAAATAATAGCGATACCAAATATTACCAAATAATTAGTAACTCCGTCTGAAGGATTTGGCAGTACTTGTGTCATTACTAGTGGGTTACCACGATCTTCACTTTAGAATTAATAATACATTATGCATTATTCACATTAATTATGAACCTGTACTTGTAATATAGTAGTTCTTAGTCCTCTGGGAGGTATTAAAACAAAGTACTTCTTTTGATTAGCTAATAGTGAACTACCACATTTGACTCTGCACTATTCCTTACTAATTCATTAATCAGAGTTTCTTGTTAGTTAATAGTAGTTACTAGACTGTTAATATGGTGTTACTCATTTTTTCCTGTGTAGTTACTCATAAATGATGGAACAGCATTCTAAAGTGTTATCACATGAGATGAACTGTGGTAAAAATGCATGCTGAACCATGGGTTTGAACAAAACAACTGCGTAACATCCATAAACTTCTACTGCGATGAGACAAACTTTATTGTGAATGTGTGTGGCGGCCCTGACCCTATAGATCATAAATTGAGAAGAACAGCTTGACAGAGTGACAATCACACGCGTCCTGATGAATATCTGCCCTAATTAATTCCACACTCATTCACCAGCCAGCAATTAATAGCAAATCTATTAGGGAGCATAAAGCAAAGAGGAAATCTCCTAGTGTGGGAATATAATGGGATTATTCAGCATGTTAGCGTGTGGCTCATGAGAATGGCCTGTATAATCTGTTTAAATGAGCTGCATGCATTGAGTGTGTCTAATCCCTCTGCTGGCAGCAGTGCTGGATGATCACAGGGCTCAGTATCCAGTCACCCCAGACCTCACACACCTTTGGCGAACATCACCACAGATGATGCAGGATGTACAGTCGGCTTCCAGAAGCGAAAACCCCATTCATTTACTCCACAGAGAAACTAATTTTAACCATAATGTATAAATCTTTCATGACAGTCCAGGCATTGGCTCTGAGGATGTCATGTGATGATAGGATTCTGAACAAGCCACAAGTGTGTTTTCAAATTCATTGTAGAAAAAAGAGTTTAATTGGAGAATTTCCAGTGAAGAACTACAATACCCATAATCCTGAAGAGAAATCCACCAATTAGAGTCGCTGAGCCACAAACTCCCATAAAGCACTGTGAGTGTTTTGATTGAGTGACTGACGATTTACAAAAATACATTACATTGTTTAATACTTCTATAATTATAAATCATTCACAGTGTTTTATCGGATGACAACCATGTCTTTTTATTTTTTTCCTTTTTTTCTCAGAACTGGTTGGTTTGCTTCATTTAAAATAGAATTAGAAGTATATTGGTCTTCTACAAAAGTCTTGTTTATAAGTGTGTATATAAGTCTTTACAATAATATCTCATTTGTTAACATTAGTTAATGCGAACTAACAAGGAGCAATATATTTTTAAAGCATTTATTAATCTTCGTTAACGTTAGTAAAAATCTAATTGTTCATTATTTGTTCATGTTAGTTCACAGTGCATTAAAAAATGGGTAACACTTTACAATAAGGTTCATTAGTTAACATGAACTAATAATGAACTGCACTTACAAAGCATTTATTAATCTTTGTTAATGTTATTTCAATATTTACTAATACATTTTTGAAATCTTGATAACATTAGTTAATGGACTGTGAACAAACATGAACAAACAATGAACAACTGTATTTTCCAGTCCCTACAGAAAAACACGATTATGCGATCGCTTGATTTCATGCATAATCAGCCAAAGTCCGCATATTTATGCGGGGGTCGCATTTTTGCAAATATGCCGCACTTTCGCCGCATAAATTGCCGATTTCAGCAAGCAATATATGCCGGGCTAGCATGATTTCATAGTCCCTGTATTTTCGTTGCAAAAAAGTCACATATATCTTAGAAAAAAGTTGAAAAATGTTGCGTTTACTTTACACAAGTAAAGCGCCATTATTTCCCCCCTATTGCCATGGGAACCTTATGAAGTGATGTAATTACGCGACGTGAACATCATCTGCAAACTCCACGGTGAAACCGTGATGAAGCACGCAAATCATTCTCATTTGCCAACAAAAATAAGCGCAAAAGACCGTGTGTTACATGACAGTGCGGGCAAATTATTCTGCGTGTTGGACCACAGACAACGCTGTATATTAGTAGTATGTAAAATAATTTACATTGCAGTAAGAGATTGAACTTTGTGCACTGGAAGCACTTAATTTAACAGAAGATGTCTCTTTGGTATAGCTACCTCTATAAAACAGAAAGCACACATTTTATTTTTTATATATTTTATTCATTTTTACAGAAGTTGTTGAATATTCCTTTTGTAAAGCTACAGAACTTGTTTGACTCAATGTTTTGTAAGTTTGAGCCATGTGTTAATGAAGGTCTGAAATAAAACAGAATGAGAACTTCAATATTCTGTGATTTAGCATGCTTGCTCATTATAGGAAGTAATAAGAAATGACTCTTGACATGAAGGTAGTAGTCTAGTGAGAACAGGGTGTTGGGTGAATCACTTTTTTTCTCTTTTGCATCAAACCGCAGTTTTTGCAAAAATATCCCGCATATTCCATCCCATTTTTTAAGAAAACGTGCCGCATATTCAAGGATTTTTGCCCGCAACAATCACAAAAAAAAAAATCTGCATTTTTCTTGAGGGACTGATTTTCATTAACTAAAGTTAACGAAGATTAGTAAATACAGTAACAAATGTATTGCTCATGGTTAGTTCATGTTAGTTAATACATTAACTAATGTTTAACTAATGAACCTTACTGTAAAGTGTTACCAAAAAAATCATCAACTTTTTGATGATATTCTAATTATATGACCAGCACCTGTACATCCATATGAATATACCCTGGTGTGAATTTTTATATCCCAACTGAAGTAATAACTTAGAAACTAAGTAAAGCTGCACAATGACTCTTACCTGCAGAGTGTAATTTGCTCTCTCGCTGATTAGCCTGGAGATGAATTTGGCTGTGTGTTGAAAATGAACTTTTTCTAAAAGGTAAATGAAATGCGTGTCAGTTGACAGTATTCCATCGCTAACAAAGACATTGTAAGAAGTGGAAAAGAAAATGTACCATCTGCTGTTGGATGAATGATTAAGAACTTTTTATCGGTGAACTGGGACGCTCTGTATGCAAGGTTGGCCATCTGTGGAAATATTAAAGAGCACACTATAAGTGTTGTCAGTATGGTGAATACAAAATACAGAATATAATTCAAGTAAATGTACCTCGTATGCTCTCCGATCTGGCTTGGGAGGGCCCAGATATCGCTCTGAGAAAGCCGAAGCTGAAAGCAGGAAATAAGAACAGTATCAATCAACTGTGACATTTGTCACTGGCAGAGTTCATTTCCGAGCATTTCCTTTGATAAAAATCACTGCACAGCCAATTCACAATACACGCTGATGCGCCTGGTGACTTATGAGCAGATTTCTGTGGCGTTCCCGCTTTCAGATGTGAGGTATTGTTTATGATGAACACACACATGCTTCATTTTTCATCCCTCTGTTCCTCTAGAGTTCTTGGAGTGCTTCAGTCCTCCTACAGGCCATGCTCTCAGAATACTGATGGGATCCACTGACACGCACAGACAGGAAGCTGCAGGAATGGATGATGAATTGGACACTCCTCCTTTGGAGGCGTTTGAACAGGGTGTATTTTTCAGCCTGCACTTTTTTTAAAATTGTTTGTTCAGTTGTTGGTGACATCTTACATCACATCTCAATCCTTTTTCAGCATCTTGCACCATTTTCAAGATATTGCATCAAGCAAAAAATAGTGCATCAATGCTAGTTTTATGACAACAGACCAATCAGATGAAGCTATGGGTGAAACAAGCATTTTAATGATATGATCTTCGCAATGTGTATGTGCTTACTGAGATATTCATTTCTACATCTGAGGATCAGATGGACTGCAACCGACCTCTGCAGAACTGGAGTACTATTATCAAATGATGATAAAAAGTTTTATAAGTTACCAGATTTTAGGCTGGTCTGCCTCAGCGGTCTAACAGCACTCATCAATCATCACTCATCAACACTCAATCAATTATTGAGATGGCCAGTAAAGAAAACGGGCTTTACTGTTCACACATGCGGAACATGATTTCTAGCGTGATGCTTCAGTTGGTTCAGTAATGGTGAAAGAGTGTGAGGTACGATGGAAGTAGCTAAATATTCAATATTTGACAACTGTTTTACAACAGAAGTGTTAAACCACCAACAGTAATATCCTGTGATGCAAAATACTTTCACCGTTTTGAATTGAAAACAATAATAATCAGCAAAATGTTTCTTCTCTCGCTATAATCGGTTTTGTACAGAAGTTTGTTTCCACACTGAATAAAAAATAAAAAAGGCAATTGCGACTTTTTATCTCTTTTTTCCCTGAGAATTGCATGATATAAACTCACAATTGCAAGTTATAAAGTCAGAATTGAGAGATATAAACTAGCAATTTTGAGAAAAAAAAGTTGTCTTTTTTTCCTCGGAATTTGATTTTAGTCAGAATTGCGGGATATAAACTCACAATTGTGAGAAAAAAGTCAGAATTGCGAGATTAAAAGTTGCAATTATCTCTTACACTTTTTTTTATTCTGGGGGAAATGAGCTTTCATAGTTATGAATGAAAACATTTTGCCATTTTGTGTTTTCAACACATGCCCACATTCACTGTTATTCATATACATATTTAAAAATAAAGCTCTTATTTGCAAATAGTTCAAAAGGATTTAAAAGTTCTTTTACTGTTCTTCTTTTGTTTTCTTTATTCCCTTAAGTCCATTTAAATCTTTAGTTATTTAATTCTTTTAAATAAAAAGACCATCACAAATATAAGTAAGTAAATAAATAAATAAAATATTTTATTTGCTTGCTAGAGTCAGGGCATTTTTTCAGTTTTGAAAACAAGCTAAAAGTACTCAACAGCTACCTAATGTTAACTGTTGTTCACAGCAGATAACATAGACGTAAAAAACAAATGCCCTTATGTCTTAATACAGGAGTGTTCAATCCTGTTCTTGGAAGGCCACTTTCCAGCAGTTTTGGTGTATTCACGCCATGTTGTAATTATCGTAATTACATGATTTCAACTTGTAAAAAGCGTTTATGTCCTCGTAGAGCTCATAATTGCAGCTTGTAAGCTGGAAATTTTCTGAGCACTCCAACTTGTGCTATGTGACCGCTGTACCACCTGACCACTGCAGATTCATTTAGCCATTCATAGTGTTGCTATAGGAAATGCATAATTCCCAGCCCAAGGATGTGAACAGCTCCACGTAGAACGTCACTCGATATTACGGTAATTAAGACATTTAGCTCTAGCCTTAATTAAACACACCTGAACCAGCTAATTGAGGTCTTTAGGATCACTCGAAACTTCTAAGCAGGTGTATTGAAGCTAAACTCTGCAGGAAAGTGGTCTTCCAGGAGCAAGATTGGATACCCCCACACACACTCACACATAAACCCTACCATATAGCGCAAAGTCTGTGATGGGTGAGAGCACTGCAGCACACTTGAGCATGGAGTCCTCAGTGCTGAGCAGAAGGCTGGTGACGTAACCTCCATACACCTGAAACACAAGACACTCAACTCAAGACCTCTGAGATAGCACTCTCATTACTAGTTACAGAAGTTTCTGATATGGTCTCTGCTCATTAAAGTGAGGCAGAAATTCAGCCTTTGAACATGCATTAATTAATCCTGTGAAAAATGACAATCTTTCGAGGAAAGAAATAGGCATGGGTAAAAACGAATATGTAGCCAGAAATGTAGATGGCCTCAATTAAATTCTTCTTACTGCATGAAACCAATTTGTTCTACTCTTCTTCATGACTGAAGTTAGTAAGAGAGGAAGAGTTTGTGTGACATGCTGAAAGTCAGACAGGCTCTGCAGACTCTCTCATCACAACTGCTGATGGATGAGTCACACTTTTAAGTGAGCCATCAATGGTCACAGACAGTGTAGCTCTGTTTCAAAACCTGCAATTAAGATGAGTTTTGTTCAATCGGGTCCAAATGGACAACGCTAGATACAAATGTAAACGGGTCTAAAATGCTTTGAGCTTGTCCACTTTCGACCCCTTCTAGAGGTTGTTGAAAACGCATTAGACTGGAATGCTTTCGTAGTGTAGACGATTATTTGATCAAATGTGTTCGAACAGCCGCAAAAGGCCGCCTACTCTCCGCCTACTGACCTAATGTGTAAACATTATGGGAAGCACGCTAACCAGACGGAATTCAAACAGCTTTTGCCGTGGTCTTGCAGCTATCAGAGCAGAAATGAAAGTATATATCTCTGTATGTTTTTACATTGTCTCTCATATGTAAATTGCACAAGCTTATTTTGTCCATTAGATGGAAAGATTCCACTTGAAGAAATCAGGACATAAGTGGTTGAAAGTGGATTAAAAGACGGATTAAAATACCAAGTGTAAACAGGACAGTGTCTCCCTCATCTACTTGTGCTCCGATCGTCCCAAAATGCATCTTAATACCAGGTGGAAACAGGGCCTTAGTGAGCTGCCTACGTAGATATTTTAAGTTGCCATAAGTGTGTTCTTGATGTGAAGTCTGTTCCAAATCCAGGGGAGCAAAATGCTATCCGATCGTGAAAAGAAGAGGCAGTTGAGGCCTAACGGTTAGAATCTGACTTGTAACCCAAAAGTTGTGGGTTCAAGTCTCAGTACCGGCAGAAAATGTAGTTGGGAGGAGTGAATGAACAGAAAAGCCTTCCGTTCTCATTACTCACAACTGAGGTGCCCTTGAGCTAGGCACCTCGGCCCCAACCGCTCCACTGTGTGTTCACGGTATGTGTTCAATACTCACTGCTGTGTTAGTGCACTTGGATGCACGTCACGTCACTTTCATAAATGCCCTCCGTAACGGTTTCGATACGGATTTAAATACAATCACTCAAACCACTTCAAGAGCTGTTTAGAGATGCATTCCAAAGAAACTGAACAAGCATAAATGCATCTGGCTTTTGAAACCACATATGTAAATTTTACTTCCAAAATGATAAAACGAGAGCATGTTAATGCCAGCTCTTGGTAGCCAGATATGACAGTGCTACTGCAGGGATATGGCCCACCAAAGATGTGGCATTTATTGGGCCAAGTCTAAATGAAACCATTTTAACATAGAGCTACAGTATCAGTACCTGATCAGTAAAAGTGCATTAAATGTGTTAATAGGCCACTTAAGTTCCCTTTCAGTTGCTGCCTTAGGAGACAGTTTAATAGTGTCTGGAACAGATCTTTAATGTACTTTCTGTATGCATGTGTATATGAGAGAGGCAAAGATGTGTATATGTGTGTATATATGTGACAGGATTTCCTGTGTGGACAGACAATAATAGTAAAATACAGTATTTACCTGCCCAAAAGCTCCAATTCTAGTCTTGTCAATGTACGGCTCCTGCATCATTACACTGCCAGACACAAAGACAAAATGTTAAACGGTCTGACACTTGTTGGACAAGCTACAAGCTTCTCACAAGCTTAATAGTAAGTGTCAATCATATCACAGAGTTTTTAAGTCAGATTGTGGTATAAATGATAAATGTAAATGGCTGTAGATCTGCCGTGCGGTTAAGGGGATTTAGCACGTTTGGGCAGCTGTGTGTTGGCACTGATGGATGTCCACTATGTGTTCGGCGCAGATGGCTGCTCAACTACCTGAGGACATCCAGCTGGTCTTTCTCCTCGAACATTCCCAGCCTGCGCTGCACCTTATGGAGTAAGTTAGTCCCCTGGAAGCCACTTCCACGGCCGTCAAACCGCACTGCAACCACCCCAAAACTGCTGACCAGCACTGATGCCCAATCAACGTGGAACTGCTCTGAGACCGACTGACTTCCTGGAGTCCCATCTCTGAGAGAGACAGAAAAAAAGATAAACCACTTTTACTAATAAAATAAGCATTCAATTTGAGCTTACTGGCTGTTTCAATTTAGTAAGCTGCCTACCAAGAAAACATTTCAGGCAATGATAGCCATGTTCTGGCATGTTCCAGTAAATAAATGTGAAGCTATGAATTGGGGGGATACTTTTTGAGAATACTTGTATTGAGAATACAAGAATACTTTTTGTGCGCTAAAACAAAACAAAAATAATGACTTCATTCAACAAATTCATCTCACCCTGTCAGACTTGTACACAGTTGACGCAGTGAACGCAGTTCAGCGCTTCCGTGTTTAAGTCCGAACGCTGGCTCAGTATTGGCCGGCTCCAGCGTCAGCATCACACGCATTGTCTCATGCTGCTCACATGAACAGCTTCGGCCGAGCCGGTGTTCGTACGTAGAACCTGGAAGCGCTGAACGTAAATATTGTAGGAGAATGACCGGGTAGAGACGAATTTGTTTAATAAAGTTGTTATTTTTGTTTTGTTTTTGTGCACAAAAAGTATTCTTGTCGCTTCATAACATAAAGGTTGAACCACTGTAGTCACATTGACTGTTTTATTAACGTTTTTACTACTTTTCTGGACCTTTAATGTGGTAATTTCATTCTAATGAGGTTAAAAAAACCTCTTGTATTTCATGAAAAATATATTAATTTGTGTTCCAAAGATGAACGACGGTCTTACGGGCTTGGAATGACATGACGGGGAGTACTTACTGACAGAAATTTCATTTTTGGGTGAACTAACCCTTTAAGTATGTTAAAAAATACTCTAAAGTTGCATTTAAAATATATTTAAACTATATTTTTTCACTAAAAATGAAGTGTCAGAAAACTTTGCACTTATTTAAAGTATAATAATTCTGTAAAAAAAAAAAAACCTTTTTAAAATTATACTAAAGTGTGCTTCTTTTTTTTTTACAAAAGTAGGTAGGCTGCTCACTGGGCTTTGAGAGACAGTCACTATATTCACTACAGCCTGACACATTATACACTCACTGCACTGGAGGCTCTCTAGAGAGCACAGGTGATTGTCTGCTGCGGTATGCATGATGTGTGCGGTGGGGTGGGTTAATTGAAGGCGGGCTGCAGGTGAACTCATTTGTGGTGTAATTACAGTGGCTGAAAGTGTACGGCTGAGAAGACAAGATTAATAGCACCGACTCAAGTCCATTTCAGAGTTACACTCTTACTCTTGATGAGACCCGAAGCAAAGAGCAGGAACACAGAGCAGGAGAGGAACTGCTGTTTGTGTGTTAATAGGATGACCTGCAGCACACTCTTTAAAGGGCTCATATCATGGGAAACAGGATTTGCTCTTTGATGTAATAGACTACAGACAAACTCTAAAGTTTACTCCCCTAACCATTTATTTAAACTTAATTGCAAAAATTACGTGGTTAGAAATTGTCTCAATAATGAGTGCATTATCATTTGACTCCCCCTATTTACATATTAATGACAACTATTTGGCATTCAGAACCTTGGCATGATGTTGTTATTAATTTGACTCTAGTGGTTGATAAACATTGATTTTATTGGCCTATTTAGATGCAGATAAAGATAAATGTAGGTTTTTGTTTAGTTTTAATTCTTTTCCCTGTTGCGATTTGCCTGTTAGTTAGTTTCCACGGTTGTTCATAAGTACCTCACCTGTTCTTAGTTCTGTTGATTACTCTGTGTATTTCAGCCCTTAGTTTTCTCTGTTCATCGGAAGACACAAAGGATTTTTTAGACCTGGTGTGCCTCACCCACTTGCACTGTTTGTGGAGTGGGTGCTGGTGAACAACCAATCAGCATTCACCCTCTGGCCCACTGAGGAGGACATCACCAGCCAGCCAGCCACCCTCCACACACTGCATATACCAGAGCCCACCGCAGACAAGAAGCCCAAGCCTGCCACAATGCCAGCACCAGAGACAAAGCCTGAGCCCATTATCTCCCTGAAGCCTGACAGAAAGTCTGACAAAGTGGGTGAGCAAGCAACATCTTCTGTCCCAGTGGGTGTGCTCATTGAGTACGAGGGCATGGAGAGAAGCCCAGCCCACACTCCTGCCGCTGAAGGTGAGCTATACCTGGCCTCTGGGAATTATTATGAGCACTGGCGGCTCGTGGGTTTTAAAATAGAGTAAAATAGAGGAGTCACACTAAATTATAGTGGTCTGGGAATCCCCTGCTGAGGATTGTTATTATTATTATCATTATTATTAGCTTAACTGGTTTAAATTGGCTTTTTGCTTAGTTATAGACAGATAATTTAATTTGTTTAAATGATAGCTTGTTGCTGAACCAAGATCGCTACTCTCCATAGTTAAGATAATCGGTACATGATCAGCGCAGCTGATCACATAATTTACTTCTCTATGATGATTGGTTGATATACCAAGAGAGGCTAGCCTCCCCTGTGATGTATCTTTTCTTGAATGTAAAACACTCAATGGTGATTGGCTAATTGTTTACCAACTCTGCCTCAGTAGACAGAGTCCGGCTCTGGATGTGCCTCTCCCTCCCCTTCTCTATCCGCTTAGCAGAAGTAATGACATCGGCAGATTCATTATTCAATTTTACTATCATTAAATCATCCTTTTCCCATTTTAACCTAAAAATTTTGGTAGCCTGTGCCTCCATAGCCTCCACTGACAAGCCACCACTGATTATGAGGGAATGAAAGAGGATATTCCCCTGATTCTCTCTTCTCTGCTGGTCCTGCCCAGCTCCAAGTCTGCTGCCTCCCTTTGCTTAAGCCAGCCAGTCCTTCGTCCCCCACCTGGGCTTCCTCTCTTCAGTCCCTCAGCTCTTCCTCTGTTGGCTCTGCCCTGCGGCATAGATCCGCTTTAAGTCTTCCAGTCTCCAGCTCTGCCCTGGTATGTAGCTCCTCTATCTCTGCCTTGGGATGCTGAGCCTGTTACACCACCTTCATCTGTCAGCTATGCTTTGGCAACTCCCTCCCTCAGCACTACCTGAGACCGTTCTCCTCACAGCTCCACCGGGCTCCCTCGTCCCTCCGGCTCTGCCTTGTTCAGTCACCGCTCCGCCATGAACGTCCGGGCGTTAAGCTGCACTTTTCTCTGAAAGGCTCCAACCTTCCTTCCAGTTTTGTCCTCTGGCACCCTGGCTCCACCTTGACCGCTCATCACCACATCTCTGCCTTGACCTCCAAGACCTACAGAGCTGTCCAGTCTCCATCTCCATCAGCTCCATCTCAGTCTGTCGACAACCTGGTTCCGCCAGCCAAGTCCACCATGGCTCCTCCCTCACTCGACCATTCAGACTACCTTTGTCCTGGCTGAGCTCCTCACCTGGCTCCTCCTGCCTTAGTCTCCTCCAACCATCATCACCACTCTGGTTTCTCCCGCTATCATCTACTCTACTGTCCTGCCCTTCACCAGCTCTTTGTTTTCCTCCAAAGCCCCTTCCCTCCTCAGTTTGACAGCGTGAGGATGCACCTTCTGTTTTGGTTGTGTTTTCATTCTTTTCCCTGTTCTGATTTGCCTAAAATATGTTTGCTAGTTTGTTTCCATAGTTATTCATTAGATCCTCACCTGTTCTTTGTTCTGTTGATTACTGTTTGTGTTTTTGATTCCACAAAAACTTATTTGAAACATTGTATTTAATTGTGATATTATTTAATTATATTATTTATTTTTATTATTATTTCATTTTTATCTATTAATTTATTTATGAATATTCACTCCAATAATAATAATAATAATAATAATAATAAAAATGGACAAGGCTGTTGGAAGAATTAGGAAATGACATTCGGTGGACTGATTTGTCTTTACCAACCAACCAGTCCTGCACAGTTCAAGTCTTAAAATAGGCAAATATTGGCATTTATATTGGTCACTATGTTTTAGCCAATCGTAAAAGAGGTTATTTAAACTAAAATCTTGACTAACATTATAAGTAGGACTCGGGGGAAATAATAACACTCCGAGAGAAGTGCAGATTATGACTTTTTTAATGAGGGATTTGACCCAGATGCAAGTGGGGGAGTTCAGAGAAACTGTTGGGACACTGACACACGTTTTACATATAACATCAAGTTTATTTGTTGTTGTGTAGAAAAGCATAGGGCCTGTAAAGAAATGAAGAAAATTGCATAAAATTGCCATTTACTCACATGAGGAGCAGAAGTGGGTAGTGTGAGGTGTCTATGAAGCCTGCAGGTTTCAAGATCTGCATGCTGAGACCTGTGTATAAAAAACAGAGACATCCATCTGTATTATATTAATTTCCCTCCTAAATCCTTTTGGAGCAGTTGCATTTTAACAGGTTTTGGTTAACATACTGTAATCCTCTATGTTTATCTCCCTGTATTCCACTCTCGGCATCTGCAGTGAGTTCACCGTTCTATTCAATTTCATATTCAACTCGATGTCACGAACCTCTGCAGGAAGAAAGAAACCAATCATTTCATGATTGAAAAACAGATTAAACAAACAATCTACCTTATAAAAGTTATTTGGCAAAATGTTCATACTACTCACACTCCACACTTGGCATCACTCATATGACCCATGTCTATATATAAGCAAATTAGATATGAAAGGTATGGCAGAGGGAACTATTTTCTGTAAATAATGACTTAAATTTTGGTTTCTTACTCTTAAGGAATATTCCAGGCTCAGCACATGCCAAGTTCAACTGACATAAATTATAATATTATGTTGATTTTCACAAATAAATTTAGACTTCTCTCAAATGTTGCATGCCTTGAGGCTCTTGCAATGGAAGTAAATGGGGCCAATTTGTAAACATTAAAATACTCACTGTTACAACAGAATTGCAACCGCTGTGTTCAATGCAAGTGATGACATGATTTGAGTGTAAAACTTTTTCTGTGCAATGTTATAGCCAATTAAAACTTTGTTGCCAAGACAACTTGACACCTAAAATCCTAAAATGACTGTAAAAATGACAATAATAGCTCAAATAATAAGCCACAATGTTAACAAAAGATACCCTTCACATTTATGCTTTTAAATGCTTCAAAAATTGGCCCCATTTACTTCCATTGTAAGTGGCTCACTGTAACCTTGATTTTTCAGAAGGAAAGGAGAGACAAGTAAAAATTCTTCAGAATTATGTTATGATTGAATATTACAAATTAAATATGACTATAATATACTCAACTGAAGTTGTATTTAAGTTATTTAAGTTAGATAAGTTGTTTTTGGGATATCTCAGGTTAATATATGTCTTAATAAGAAAGAGCAGTGTGAACATTCTGCTAAACATCTGCTTACAGAAAAATATGTGTACAAAAAACTTTTGTTGCATCATATGATTATTGCATTTTCGAGTCAATATAATTTTAGGGAGAACTAGTCTTTTAAGAGCTTATAAACCAGTCAAGGCAAAATTCATTGTTTATCTCAAACTAAGTATATGCAACCGTAAACCCTCCTCAAACACGCAGAATCGAGCAGCTAATTGCTCTGGGACATAAACGAGAAACAGTTGCAGGATTAACAGTTGTAGATGTTCAGAGGTTGTGAGAGGCCGTGAGCAGCTGGCTTTCCTGATAGAGAAGGACTAAATTGAGCAGATATCATGTGTGCTGCTGTAAAAACCGAGACCTTCCATTCTGAGCAGCAGCGATAGAGTCTTGGAAGTGCACTTAACAATTAAGAGCACATTGCAGTTGAGGGTTTCATTTTAAGGCAGGCTTATCAGCGTCTGCTCAGACACAAGCCCAACAAAGCACACTTGCTCCCATTGCACCGATGCTTTTGACATAGCTGCACATTTGAAAAACAGCAATGATTTGTATGTAAACATGGAGAAGGATCCGTATGAGTTCTGTGTACGTCATTTGAATTTGACCTTGGTGTCACATTTAGCATTTACTATAAGAAAACAGCAGAGAAGGCGATGGATGGGAAAAAATTCAAAATGACAGGGCAAGAACTTTAGATTAACTAGCAAACAAACAGCGTTCATAAACATTCCACACACACAGACACAGATGTGAGCTCTGTGAAATGACTTCTGTGATGGACCGTCACACTGAATCATCGTTGTGATGTCGGTGGCCTTACAGGATATTATATACATAACACAATTACCAGCCTCTTACATAGAGAGGTCACAGTTTATGGAAGGCATGGCGTGTCTGGCAATAATCCAATCATCTGTGAGTGCTCTCAGTGTGCCAGCGCACATGTGTGTAGGGAGACTCAATCACATCATGGCCAATGGTAAGCCTGGGAGGAGCTCTGCTCATCAATTGACATGCTGTGGGTATATAATGCAATGAGATGAGTGTGTGTGTGTGAGTCTAGCTGTGCAGAGGTTGGCAATGAGATCATCTTCCCGAACTTCTTACTCTTCTTTTGAGTGCTTAAAGGTGAAGTATGTGAGATTCTCTTAACCCAGTTTATTGTTCATTGACTACTATTAGGATGACATTCATGGATATATCTTCCCCTAAAGTGTAAACATTGAGCCCCCCAGGCAGCATCAAAACATTGAGAGCGGTCTGCTCAGATCCGTCAATAGTCTCCCACAAAGGGATTTATTGTGTCTAACAGAGACCACTGCTCCACTGCTGAAAATGCCTCGATCGAAGTCCAGATATTACTTCCACAATCTTCTTTACATCACAATGTGGAATGTTAGCATGATGCCTGCTTGAAGACACAAAGAAAGAAGGTGCGGCTTTAGTAAACAGGAATGTTGTCGGCCATGATGTGGAGTTCCAATGTTGGTTCTGAATCTTATCGATCTGCTTGATTATCCGCATTTTCAGAATCTGATTCAAGCTGATTTGGTAAAACCGTTGAGATTATTAATATCTGTTTGTCTTTACAATCAGTCTTGGGGTAACGCAAGTTACATATTCTTTTAAGTTTACAACAAAATCAGTTACTTTTTCAAATAAGTAACACAATTTCTAAAAACTAAATGTGAGCAGGCATTTACTCATCTTACTTGCGCAAAAACAGTTTCAGTATTCACCAAGAGGAATAAAACCAGTGAAATGCAAAATCAGATTACTACGGAAGCCTCCAAAAATTAAATTAATACAAATATATTTCATGCAATTAATCTCATTTTATCCTAAATGACTTTAGGTTTTTTATTTTTATTGGTGAAGTAAGTGTTAAACGTTTTTCAAAACGTTTTTCTCCTGATCTTATTCTACTGAAATCGAGAACACAAGCAAAACTGAAAGGTTTGTTTGAGCTGTGCCCTCTACTGTACACGCATGAATTTGCATTTCCTTCAGTCCGAGGCTTATTCGCCAATTTTGGTGGGCTTTTACATTTGCCCAAAAATAGAACTTTTTTTTATTAAAAAAAACAAACAAGCCAAGCCCAGGTGACAAAAAATAACGCAAAAGTATCGTAATGCATTATTTTCATTAAAAGTAACTAAGTAACACAATTAGTTACTTTTTATGGGAGTAACGCCATACTATAACATTACTTTTTAAAGTAACTTTCCCCAACACTGTTTACAATTGCCTTAGAAGCCTTGAAAGCTGAAACTTGAGATTGTGGTAAGCGGCGTTACATTTCCGACTCACGCTTGAGGTGTTTGGCCAAACACAATGCACTGGGTCAGTTGGCCAATCACAGCACTCTGGGCTTTTGGAGGAGGAGCTTTGTAGAAACTGGAGCTTAATCAAGGGTGCGTTTCATGTACAACGGAATAACTCACTGCTTAACTACCTAGGTACAATATATCATTGAAGAAATCAAGACTGTGGCCTGAAACTGTATTTATGCAAATTTGTCGTTCAACCATGTTAGTTAATGATGTCACACAGGTCATGGAGTAATAGCTTCTATAAGCCGTTTGAGATCTAATTAATACTAGATTTTTTTGGTATAAATTATGGACATGTCATCTAAGGACTAATTCTCATTTTTCTCTGCTATTTAGCTTTATTTCCAGGTTAAATGAATAAGCTTGTATTTATGTACTAGAGCATGTACGCACATGCAGAGTTTTCAAAAATGGAGCTTTGAATCTCTTGACAAACTAAAAGACGTAAATTCAATTAGAATATATTCGAAATAAGATAGATTGTACTGAATGTCAGCTTGCTTATTTTGCTCAAGATAAGGATAATGTCATACAAACAAAAAACTATGCTTCTAACCATAGGTCGAGAGCTGTTGTTCCAATCACACAACTTTGCGATGTTGTTTGAGAATGTTCATTGGAACATAATGTCACAGCAGATCGCACTTCATTTATCCCCTCCCCACTCAACTCTAGTGTATTTTGACATTTAATTGTAGCTACCTTAAGCTGTCTGTTTTTTTTTTTTTTACACATTTATAGTTTATTGTATTATTTTCATTTGTGCAATTTTTTATATTTTCTCATATAGCCCAAGCATACATACATGCCTATAAAATTCTGCATAAATTCATGAGGAAAAAACAAAACAAAAAAAAAGATATGTACTACTTAAGCACCTTGAGGCCAAAATCGAGTTGCATTTCCACTGTGGGGCCAGTACCACTGCAGCACTTCCCTAAAACCCGCCCTTAACACGCCTCCACAGAACAACGTCGCACAACCTCACCATTTCACCAGCTAACTGAAAACTAGCTAAATCCCAAAACGAACATGACAGATGTGAACGTTTGGCCTTCACTTAAAGTCTTAAGATTCCAGCATTGATATCTGAACAATTTTTTACAATGAAAAAATATTGCAGTGACAGTAATTTATTAATTTGTGTTAGGAGTGCACATCAATCATGCTGAATCAAACTAGTATTTATCATTTCACATAAAGAGAGAACACATATCTATTCAACTGAACCTGCTTCCATTTATTTACTATCACAAGAATGCACAAAACAACTCCATTAAGGCTTTTAAATCCAAAGGCTTACGCATTTAGAAAAATATTGATAAAGTACGTTACTTTACATTATGCAATGATTGCGATCTGAGGGGGTATGAGCAATATCTCCGTCTTTCTATACTGTTGTCCTTTCAGCCAGAGCAACAGAGGGAGCTCATGAGAAGAAAACAGGAGTTGTGAGTTATCCAAGTTAACCAGAGTGTGTGACAGATATGCAGGTGCATTAGTCAGGTATCAACAAAGGCACAGGGAAGAGACAGATAAAACATTAATCCAAATAAATGCACGGTTCCATTATAATCTTATATGAGTTGTCCTCAAGAGTTCTCAAGCAGTTTTTGGTATTTTCCATAAACGTGTATATTTACAATCGCACTAATTAGCATAAGTAGCCTTTAGCATCACATACAAGTATATTTCTGCCTCATAAGGTGATCAAAATCCCCATCGGATCGCAAGAAGGACCCCCAGCCCTGCACATTTTGTAAGTCTCCCTTATTTGACGCACCCACTTCAGGTCTTGCTGTCTACTAATGAGCAAGTCTCGAATAGCCAGACCTTCAGATGGACGGAAGAAGGTCTGGACTCCATCACATTGACCAAGGACCACCCAAGAGGACGTTTGACTGACATGTAACGCAACTAATCATAGTTTGTTTTGTTCCGCGTCATTTTAGGGGCGTGAAAATGTAAAGCCATGTCGCTACAATAACAGACCCGACGTGCATCTAATAATTTATTCATTCAAGAACGTTATGCAAGTTTACTGCAATAATGGAGCCACGAACTTCATATCCTTTTGAAAATCCAGCGTTTAGTTGATCCTGGTACGCACTCATTGTCACAGTTGTAAACAGGATGGCGCTTCAATGAGGGGGTTTGGCGTCACGGCATTTGTTTCCAGGCGGACCATTGAAGAACGCTACTTCTCCTCTGTAGAAGTCAACAAACTTGTTGACGACTTCGAAACTCCTGATGTGTTTCCAGATAAGTGTGCTATATGCATCAGACGTTCAGCCAACGGTCCGTGGGCGTGACGTCTGAGGGTGAGACTACTAATGAGCGGATGACTTGAATCAGGTGTGTTAGATGAGGGAGACATACAAAATGTGCAGTGCTAGGGGTCCTCCACGACAGGTTTGAAAACCCCTGTCCTATATAGTGCACTATGTGCCATTCACCATGTAGAAAATAGTATATGTGTCAACGAGTGACTGATTTTAGCTGGAGCTTCAGCATCTATTTTAGGGGGCGGGATGCTTTAGATTCTAGAGAGCATGATGAGAATCTGATGAGAATCGGAAGTGCAGCGAGATGTCATCAAAATCTTTGATCCATATTGGCGTAAGTGAGAGACTGTAAATTTAGAATGCTTATATCTTCTAAATACGAATATTGTCATTGTTTTGGAGCAAACTAGCTTATAGATAACATATTCATACAAAAGCCAACAAACTTAAATTTTAATTTCATGGCGACTTTAAACACATTTCAAGGGTTCCGCAAGAAGTATTTTAAAAAATGATGTACATTCAAGTAGGGCAGGGAGTAAAAAATAAAAAAGGATTTAAATGCAGCCTGGGAGAAAAGATGCTGCAATGATGTAAAATAATGTGTTTTTTGAACATTCAACCATGAAAACCTATTCTGGTAGACCCCAAAAGTAAAATCAAGACTTTGAAAGTGGGCATAATAGGTAACATTAAAAATAATAATAATGATAATGTGGTGATGACACTCACAAATCTCTGCAGTGTGCATGTGGCCTGTGTTTGAGTGTGTGTGCATGTTGCTCAGTGATAAGCAATCAAATGACAGGAGCATGACCATGCAGATCATCCAGAACTCAAACACACATGAGACACACAGGAGGAAGGCTGCTGGATACTCACTCTGTCTGTCATGGGTGCTGTAAACTGCCACATACGGAACTTCAGGACCTGACAAGACACAAACACAAGCATCACTAAATAATGACACAAGACATTCATTGCTTTTCAAAGTTTGAACAAATACTTTGTACAAATATGCTTGTGTGTTTTGTTTGTAAATCAGTGATTTTCCAGCAGGGTGCTGTAGCTATTGCGCTGTGTCCACTGTTATTTTACTATTAATGAGATACTATTATAGGGTTTGTTAATATTTTGAATTTTATTTTATTTTTATATATTTTTGTTGTAATTTTAATTTTAGTTAAAATTTTTGTATTTTTTGTAATTTTATTTAGCATTTTTTTTAAATATTATATTTTATTTTTTGATTATTTAGTTTTAGTTATTTTAGTACTTTAACGTAAACTAAACGGATATGACAAATGTTCCCCAGGCAACTAGCTAAATAAAATAAGTTTAAACTTTTCAAAATATTTTATTTTAACTCAATTAATGTCTATTTTATTTCAAGTACTTTATTTCAACATTTTTGTAGTGGTTTAGTTAACGATAGTAACCCTGGTTGTTTCTCACAGAATAACTCTTTCATCTGAATTGTTCATACAAATTATTCATGCATGATTCTAATGAAATATAACTGCATACATCATGCTTCACATCTGTTGAAACAACTGGTTCAAATACATTTTTGGGCTTGAACTTTGATGGGCATTTTGAAATTATTATCAGTGCGAACAAATTATCAGTGCGAACAAATTATTATCATTTGAACAAATCCGAACCCCTAAAGTATTAAACTTCAGCATGCAACACATTCTGCATAATTTGTGCTTTCTTGTTATTGAAACCTGTGCAGTTTTACTGAAAAAAGTAAAAAAGTGTCATTTATTTAATATGAATATTTATATTGGTCTTTTAAAGAGAATATTTCCATATTTATTTATAGAAAAAACATAAAATTAAACATTGATCAATATTTTTTTTTACCTTAAGTAAAATTATTTACTACTTACTACTAACATTTTGGCTTGTGTCTATATATATAAAATGGTACATGGTCTCTATGATAAATAAAAATGTTACTATTAATGTATATATTTTTTTGTCTTTTTTTTTATATTAAATCAAAATTTAAGTTTTGAACC
Organism: Zacco platypus; assembly: GCA_038088235.1. NCBI lineage: Eukaryota > Metazoa > Chordata > Actinopteri > Cypriniformes > Xenocyprididae > Zacco > Zacco platypus. The sequence continues at coordinate 21,116,720 of CM076065.1, read as the reverse complement.
AAACCATGAATATAAATATATTTTGAGAAAAACTAATAAATTTGACAGTAACAAATTAGAGTTTTTTTTTTTTTTTTCTAAATTGGTCCCAAGTATAATTTTTGTTAATGTCACATTTTCTTATATATATCCACTTTAGACATTCTACTTACTATAAGTAACTTTAGAACTCCACGTCCTCTAAATCTGTACATGGTAGCAAACACTCAACAGTAGTTTATCCATTCATTTTACAAGTGCTCTAAAGTTTATTTGAAAGTCTGCTGTCCCTAAACTGAAAAAGGTGCATAAAAGCTTTTGTTAATCAGCATCTGCAATGAAGCTTTTATGAGTGCCACAACAGCACTGATCATAAACACGTCATTCCTCCAGGAGTTCTGTCAAGACAGTTCAGTGAATACGACCACGGCAGCATTCAAGCCTTTTAGACTGTCTTCAGAACAAATCAGCTGCTTTAGAAACAAGCCTTCCAAATAATCGATGCACTTTGCACAATGGAAACTTCACAGTTGAACAATAAGACGGAGCTTTCTGACAATGAGTCCACTTGCACCATCTCCATCCTGTTCTTTATTTCCACTTCTGTAACACTGAACTCGTCACGGACGAATAAAGCTTGTCAGAAGATATAACAGTAAAGGTTCATCAAGGTAAATCGACATTCAGTGCAATGCCAACTCACAAATATTGAACTGAAAATGTGTCTGGTTCATGGTGAGGGCTGAGTCTCAGTTGAGTGCTTTTTAACTTAATCAGCCAAACCAAGGATTTCAAAGTTTTATTTAATAAAAAAAACTTAAACCCTATTATTTACAATACTAATTACTACTATTCATGGCATATGTTCATATATGTAATCTTAGTTGCACTTATAACCTGTAGCACAAAATGGCGAAGAAATAAAGCCTAAGCTGTAACATACTCTTGTATTAAAAAAGTGAAAGAGAGATTTAAAAAAAAAAAATGAAGAGATGTCTACCTTTACAGTTGAGCAGGAAGTAGTCCATACTGGGACTGAAGGAGCCACTGACATACCCGCAGTTGCCAATAAAATCACAGGACAGACAGCGGCGGTTGAAGGTGCCCACTGTGTCTGCGCTGGAACAACCATAGACACATTAACACTGTCAGCGAGAACTAGCCTGAGACAGCATAAACCAAACTTCCCACAGTACACAAGACTTGAATATATATGTGCCGTACGTACCTGTAGAGATGTCTTCTTTTAGGGTCATCCTCAGTACTTAGGAAATATCTGTTCAAACAAAAAATACAATATCACAACATAGTCAATATAACACTAGTCTAGACGCTTGTGAAAAAAGAAGCACATTTTTGCATACTTTTAAAAACAGTACTTAATATATTTTAAAATAATATTTTCAGACACTTAATTGTATATTATTGCAAATAAATAAACTGCATTACAGTTTAAATTTATGTTAGGGTGCTTTCACACCTGTCTCATTTAGTTCGTTTGAATCTCACTCGAGTTTGTTGTCTTCCTTGGTGTTTACGTGTTACAAATAAAGCCACAATAAGCTCATGGAGTGAACTTGTCAATCATTTTGATGATGGAATGCAGCATTGTAACAAATATAGTCTCCGTTTCGGAAGAAAACAAACGATCCATAGGTGTGATAACACCCTTAAATACAATTAGATGAACTTTATAGTGATTTTAAGATTAGATTTAATAAGCTATTTCATAATTACTGAATGTGCTGACAAGCATTTGGAGTAAACTAAAATATACTTTCTAAAATATAATTTCTACTGAAACTTATGGAGCCCCTAAAGGGATATGGTGATGGAAAAAAATATGTGATGAGAGGAAAAATTATGTCAACGCTTTTGCGTTCTCTTGCAAATGTTTTGCATTCCCCTGAGAAATTTTGTGTCCGCTTGCAAAATGTTTCCTTTCCCTCAAAAAAAAATTGCATTCGTTTGTAAAACTTTTTTTTGCAAGAAAACTTCTTTGTAAGCAAGCTTGTACTATTAACTAAACGATGTCTGAAACTTTGTATAAGCTGCACTTCTCGTGTTTATTGTCTCTCTCTGATTAATCGCTTGTTGTATTCCTCATTTGCAAGTTGCTTTGGATAAAAAGTCTGCTAAATGAATAAAAGTAATGTTCTTGGGGGAATGCAAAAGTTTTGAAATATATTTTTTGCTCACATCTCATATTTTTTTGACGACAATATCCCTTTCGGGACCTATTATGCAAAAATTCTTTATTAGGTGTTTGAAAAACCGATGTGTGTCTGCAATGTATGTAAACAACTAGCCTATAATGGTAAAAATCCACTCCTTTTTTTTTTTAATTCTCATAAATCAGAAGCAGCCTAATTACTACTATACATGGCATATTTTCATATATGTTATCGTAGCTGGAGTTTTACAATGTCTGCACCAAAGAGGCATTACAAATGTTGTGTTTTGGGATGTACCGATGAACACAGAGTCCACATGGAGATGTATAGATGTATAGATACGTAAAAATTTTGTATTGTATAGGGAATTCGTCCAGATGGATCTGGTAGCATTTTGGTAGCCTGAAATCGCATTTTTTTGAAACTAGGTCCCAGAGTGGATAAATCGACACCCTTGCGTTTTCGTGTGTACAACCAATCCGTATGTTTTGTGAAAAGATGTCCTCACCCCACATCTCGACACTAGTCAGACACCACTATGTCACATAAACAACAACTATAGCAGACTACATGCTTGTATTCATGCTGCAGAAGCACTTTCTAAAGTGGGTGGGGAGTTAGCTCACTGAGTAACCACTCACTTCTAATACACCAGAGACCTGGGTTCAATCCCCACCAAATTCCCATCTCGCTTGTAAGTCGTCTGCAAAATGAATTAATGTAATGTAAATGTAAGCTTTACTAAAGTTTGTATACAGCACACAAGGTTTATGCGGACGCTCCAAGACTTATTCTCTATTTTTAATGTATCTCTGTGGCAGAATTTCAAACTGATCTGGCATTTATACTACATCGTTTTGAGTTGGTTTCAGTGGTTTCATGAGTACACAGATATTTGAGATGAGAAAAAAACAAAGAAGATTGGATAGGGAAAGCTCTGGCTTCGTGTGGATGTGGCCTGAGTCACTGAGGACATTGTGGTTAAATTTCATTTCTGAAGAAAATGTCCCGAAGAAAGTAGGTAAAGTGTTTTGTGCCAGTCATTTTACACTGGACTGCCTCACAAACGAGGGTCTGTTCAATGGTGGATTTTAACATACGTTGATTCTGAAAGCGCTTTGTACTCAAACTTCAAATTTCATTCCACTATGTTTAGATTCATTCATTCCTCTTTAATGGCAATGAAAAGGTTGTTAGTCAGTTATTGAAATGCCTTATTTTCATTTTAATTCATTGGTACTTAACAAATTTGACTGCCTTTTGCTGCAAAGCCAGCTAAGTTCATGTGTGCTTTTTCTAAGTCCACCTCTTGGGACAAAAGGACATAGTAAAACGTACATTTTTGTCAGTTTTACAGCAGCAAAAGGAACACTGTTGTGTTTACTTGCTACTCACGAAATTATGTCATTGACACTGTAACGATAGTCAAAACATGATAAAAACTTGCAACTCAGCAATTGAAAGCCAGCTCATAAGCACACTGTCATTCGTCTTGAAATCATGTTTCAATTTGCGTCTTCTGATTGGTTCTTCTGTGGATTTAAGGGCTTTTGCTGATGAAGGGAAGTGTCGTTTCACAAGTTCACACTTACAAATAATCAGATAGAGTACTTGGTATGCATATTTGGCATGCTTTCCGAGGAGACAGCTCTGAGCTCTGTATTTGGCCCGAACCCGTATTTCTGGTGTTTAGGAAAGTAACCAGGCAAGTGTGAGGAGACGGGGTGGTGATGCTGAAAACAGTCAAAAAAACAAAGGTGGATCGACTGTGTCAATATATATAGGTCTTCGCTCATGCTGATTGGGTAGATATGTTGATCGCTGATTGTTGACTGCTGGTTGGAGTGATGTGATGATTAGTTAGATCATTTGGATGTGTTCCTCCCAAACTTTGTTAATAAAACATAATTTAGCGGTTTCTGCCAACAAACTTGTATTTCTGAATGGGCTGATGTTGCGATTTAGTGTATTTGAAGTGAAAGTATTTTATGAACTTATAATATGTGCGGATAGCATTTGCTCAATATCATTATTTCATTTTTGATGGATGTGGCGTTTAGCGGCTTTTGAATCTGAACTCTTCATATCCAGAACTGATGGTGCCCTCAGGTGCGATCGGAATTATTATAAACAAGAGTTTCCAAGTTACAAATTGCACATGAATACTCTGACATTTTTTGTGCGTGAGATTGTCCTGTTTTGTTATTGTCAGGATGCTATAATAAACAATCTCTGAGGTATCTTGAGCTTAAGCTTCACATACACACTCTGGGAACACCAGATTAGAGACTTATTTTACATATTGTAAAAAGGTGCATAATAGGTCAATACAATTAAGTGCATGTCTTTTTCACAAGGATAGATACTTATATATATATTTTATATACCATGGTTCTTAACGATTACCATGTACCCCATAATATATAAACGGTAGACCATGGTACTTAAAGAATTCCATTCTTAATGTCTAATGAATAATTGATGTTCAGTTTGTGGTGTTGGTAGATTCACTCACATTAACTGGCTGTCCTCATCATATGCCAGAACCTGCGTGACATCCCAGTCTCCTGATGTGATGGACTGCAGAGTATCTGTGCTGCTGTTGGGCTTCATGAAGAAAACAAATTAAACAGACATCAGTCATACTGACTGGAACTCAGGATTGTGAATAATAGAATATTATTAATGTGTTGTCATTAAAAATAAGTGACAGAACATGTCTGAAGAAATTAAGCAATCAATTAAATGTTGTTGACTGTAAAAACGTGATTAGTTGGCTAAAACACTATCACAAAACCAACCGCCTTGGGAAAATGAAGAAACGTGTTTGAATTAAAGGGCTCATGACAAAAGAAATCAAATTTTTACATGTCTTTGTACCATTACAGTTTTTCACAACTGCACATTTTTTGAAACCCCATTTTCTCACAACATTAAACACAAAAGCATATCTTCAAACAACATTCACAAAACCCCTGACTCTTCTGGCAAAATGAATTGGATCAAAACCATCTCACAAGTACTCAAAATCAAACAATGCTTTCATATCATACACACAAACAATCAATTTATAAACACTACAGATCATTCACTAGACACTACATAAAAAAGGAGAACACAGCATCCAGAGCAACTAGTTGCAGAAAAATATATATTGTATACAGCATGTACTGCAAGAATAGTATTGTATTGACTATTGTATAGTATTGAATGTCTGTTTATTCAGCCCTTGTATACTGTAAACATACAGTAGCCCAAATGCAAAAGCCCAAAAGGTCAGAGAAAAGTCCAAATGAAAAGCATGTTACAGTACACTTTGTGCAACTGAAAAATCAAAGTCAGTAAGAGATTCATTCTGCCTCAGCGTCATGTCTTCGTGTTGGGTCTGAGGACTTTAAACAGAGGCAAGAGACAGCATCGCCTGTAATGTGGACTCTTCTGGCAAAATGGAGTTTTGTGCATGAGATTTGCAAATGGTTTCTAGCTGCCTGAACTTGTTTAATGTTTTGCAGAACGAGTGTTTTATTCAATAAATGGGTTCAGGCCTTTTGAGAATTTGTTTCAGAGAATGGGGTTTAGTGTCTTAGCAATTGAGAAAAACAGCACATCCGGCAAGTTTCAGAGCTTAAAATGTCCTCATTATACACAAAGCATTTATTTAATAAAGCTCCAAAATAGATTGTTTGAATATTGAGGGATTTGTGATGTCACATGGGTACATTTGCATATTCCTGCCTCCAGAGCAAGACATTGACAAATCACATCATAGGCCCTGCCCACTGGCATTCAGTCAATTGCTAACACACAATTCATGAAACAATTCACTATTTTCTTATATCTATAAACACAACCTTATGACTGCACACCAACTCGTACAAACCTCAAACTCCCACGTCAAAAACAAATATTTCAGTCAAAAACTTATTCTCTCCTGTCAAAATCGAACTTCAGGCGGGCCTCAGATGACACACAAAACCTGCAAATACACCGACTACTTTCCTGCCCAGTAAACACTAATGAAATCAATAACACTGTAACAAAAACCTCTTATTGTGATTCAAAATAATTTATCAGCTCAGTGTCTGTTACAGTATACAACATAAATGAAAGAGTGCAGATAGAGCAAAATGCAACAATGAGCTTTAGGAAAAAATAATTTCCATTTGATTACTGTAAAGTGATCTTACAGTAGACGCAAGTCGATAAAGTAGTTGATCTTACAAGAGTTCAAAAACCAAAGAACTAAATATGAACTGTGTGTGCAACACAGTACAGCATACTATGCATTACAGTAATGCATATTTAAAGAAATAATTCACTATCCTCTGCAGCTTTGGCAAAATTTCATTACAGTATACAGTACTATAGCAGCTTTATAGTCTTCTAACTAAAGACTTTCTCTACCTTCCTCAGGCAGTCGTCTCTTAGTTCTGCAAAAATACAGCATGTAAAAAAAAAATGGCTTTTGACAATCACAAATTTGAGGGTATACACATGCTACAGTTTACTGGACACAGAATAGAGAAATTTCTCTCATATAAAGTACTGTGTACTTTAATTATACAGTATGTAAGTAGTATAAAACCATGTTGATGATTCTAGGATGCAATTTCTAAAGCACATTGACCTGTGCTCCTGTTTATATTATCCAGAGATTCTGATTGGTGTCATCATTTTTGCTACTAAATGTTTACCGATGGATAAATGTGTGCTATCTGACTTTACATAGTGACACTTGAGTTAATTATACCATGTGTTTGTGTTTTCTGAATGAGAACATGGTTAAATGTAAAATAAGGGCATTTGTTTTGCACTGTAGAGTTTTGCAGAAATCATTAAGAAAATTGGAATGTGTGTGAAAATAAGTGAAACGTGTTTATAGCTTTGAGAATTGAATAAATGGTTTGTGAAATTGTGCCAAATGAATCAGTTACCCCTTATTTACACCGCGTCTGTGGCGCGTTACCGCTCTGGTGAGGTTTTGTTCCGTCCTCTACGCGGTGTCGACTCACACCAGACGCATTTCAGAAGCGAAGTGGCTGGATTCGCAAGACCACAAGATTTGCCTGTCCAATGTTGCTTGCCTTGATCTTTTGTGTTTTTAATGGCTAAATGCTTATATTTTGCCCGGTTTAATTGTGTTTACTGGCATTCCCTACGTTATTTTGCTATAGCCTACAGACGACGTTAATACACCTAAGAGTCCAGTTATGGACGACAAGGATAAAAGATTTTCAAGTCTCTTGTCATCAATTTCTGGCCTCCTAGTGATGTGAAATATGAGCGAGAGTCTACACATGGTGATTGTTTTGACTTTATTTTGTGTTTGAATGACACGGCTTGGATGCGGCGTCCGTCAAAATTAGACCTGGCACCTATATTTAGCAAAGCAGCGTGGTGAGCCGCTTATGAAATGTCCCGCGGTGCAGCTGATGTAAACACAAGCATTGACTAGAGTGACCGGGGATCGATTCCGGTGGCCTTGTCAGAGCCGTAACGTGCCGCAGACGCGTGCAGAGTAAATAACGGGTTATAGTATATTAGCAATCAAGAAAAACTGTAACCAGACCCAAACGTTGCTTCGCATCAAAAGCAAATAGAACCCAATATAATCACGGATACAGAATACAGTGGATACAGTATACAGATCAAAAAGTTTGAAAAGCCCTGCTTTAACAGACATTGCTGAAGTTTGTACCTGTGAGATGGACATGGAGATGTGGAAGAACTTCCCTCGTCCTCCCTGTGGGATTGCTCTGGTGAAGAACAGCCTCAGACCGTCTTTAGAGAACAGCGGCTCTTCATTCTGTTGTAGAAATGTAACTGTAAATGATCATTACCGTCACACCAGCACTATTATTACTGTATCATGGTGATGTTCTCCTCCCATGGTAGCGTACTGTCATTCGGTTTGCTCTGTGGAGTTTCATAATTACTGAATTATAATACCTGCAGGAGCACTAGAATGCGTTCGCAGCCAGAGCGGTCGCATTTCTCCAAGCAACACCAAAAATATTAAAACCATAACAACATATATTAGAATGTGAATTATTATGATGATGCAGTGCATATGTAATAGTGCGTCTGAGCCCTCAGGCCTATTTCTGCAGGAGCCACACGATCTTTTATTCATGTTATTGCAAAACATTTCATGCGGCCACTTTCTCCCTCTGGTGAAAAACAGGCTTGAAAAACTAATCAGGAAAAAACAATATCAGCTCAAGCACGATACTGTGGGGAATATGATAAGACAAACAACATCAAATGTTCCTGACTACTCAAAGCTGTTATCGTTGACAAACACTGACATGGCACAGCCCATCATTTTTTTTCCCTCCGCCCTTGCCTAGGCAGAGGAAGTTAATGCTCACCTGTCTGTGCAGCCACCCCTCACTTTCATCCTCATGTTTCTAAAACAAAACAAAACAATCACATGGAAAGATTACAATGAAATATTACAAGACTGCAGAATCTAGATTCTGGCTCATTCTGCCCAATTCAATGAAAACTGTAATCATTTTTTTCTTAATGAAACAAAACAATATCGTAGTTGAGTAAGGCCCCGATCAGACAGAACAGAGGCGTCGGGCATTTTTCTGCTCAGAGTTGCTTTTTTTTCAACTTCAGGCTCTCCGAGCGTGAAAAAAAAACGCGAGCCGCAGCAGGCGGTTAAAACTTGAGGCGCCCGGGGTGCATAAACAGTGCGCAGATCGCTCACTGCCAATAGAAAACAATTCAAAAAAGGCGCCTCTCACTGCAAATAAATGCGTTCTGTCTGATCGGGGCCTAAGAACTCTTATTAGCAATCGACAATACAGTGACCTGGTGAATGCACGTCATTGGTTTAAAAAAAACTTCATTGTATTACAAATTATCATATATCTTGTAATGTGTGAACTGGACTTTGGAAAATACTTAAAAAACCGAGGCATACCTTGGTGCAGACACCCGTTGTGGCCACACAGAGTGTCAGGATGGAGATATTCTGGGCTCGGTTCAACCAGTTTACAGCCAGTTTCGTGCTTGTGGCCCACTTCACCATAGTTACATAGTATTCGCTGTAATATACAAAAGAAATAAGCAGCAATGTCTTCTGGTAGAAAGGCTATACCTGATCACTAGACCTGGACTGAATCTTTCAAAAGATTTTGCACAGCTATATACACTTCTCACCCCTTGGTTGTATATTTAGTAAATATTTTGGCAATTTTGAGGATACTTTCAGCTAGGGATATATTATATCAGTACCATATTGGTTACAGGCTGACATTTTTTGGTCATTTCCTCTATTTCAAAATTTAGATTAACTTTGCCGTCATCTAACTCTCTCCTGAAGTTTATATTTAAAAACACTAAATATTATTTAATAATATTAGAAATACTGTATATTCATTATTTACATATTAATATTTAGCAAGACTAAAAATTAATATCTATTTTTAATACTGATCATTAAAATGTTATGATGTGCCCTAAGGGCCACATTCAATTCAATTGACATTAAAATTCAGCTACAAGTGAATTTATTTGTGCTGTCAAATTGATTAATCGCATCTAACATTGAATGATTAATCGCTTCTAACATAAAAGTCTTTATTTACGTAACATATTTATGTGAGTGTATATATACATTATTAAATATGTATAAATATACCTAGACCTACGTGAACCTATGACCTAAGTTAGATTTGATTACTTGTGTTTGATTGATTTGACAGCACTAATAGATTCACTTGAAGCTGAATTTTAATGCCATAACAAAAAATATCACCCTGAGGGCATATGGCGATGGAAAAATATGAGATAAGAGGGACAATTTTATTTAAATGCTTTTGCATTCGCTTGCAAAACTTTTGCGCTCTTTCACAAAAGTGTTGCGTTCCTCTGAGAAAATTTTGTGTCCACTCGCAAATATTTTGCGTTCTCTTGCAAAATTATTGCATCGAAATTTAGTTTTTCCTCCCACCTCATACCTCATTTTATTTCTAGAAAAGTTTTGCTACTGAAAGCAAAGTTTTTCAAGGGAACACCAACGTTTGGAGAGAATGCAAGCATTTTGTGACAGAACGCATAGCATTCAAATCTCAACTTTTTCCACAACAACGTGTCCCTCTAGGGGCTGTGTTTTAACACACTCTACTGTAAATTTCCCCATAATGAGCATTTGAAACATAAATGAGTGCACAAGCAGTCAGCCCACCCTATTCTTTGGTCCTCTGGTCTTCTCATCTCAATAGTGTGCAGTGGGCCATTGAGATTCACCACATACAGAGAAATGACGGGGTTTTCCTCCCCTGCCTGGAAGAAAAACATTCAAGCATAACACATTATCATCTTCCCCACTATCCTCATGTTTACAGTCATGCACAGTCTTTACCTTTGGGTAATGGTATTGTCTCGCCGTAGGGTAGACAGAGCCGGTGAACATGGGGATCTCCATTTTGGGCACCAGCGTGTCGTTGATGGTCGCGTATGCCAGCCTGGCCCCATCGGGAGACCACCAGTGTGCGATGTGGGACTTAAAGATCTCCGCTGTACAAGAAAGATTCAGGAGTTTCTCTCAGTCATATTTCACTGTGGTTCAATCACTCGAATAATTGCAGGAATAGTAAAGAGTAATCATCCATGACACAGCGTCTCTCAGGTCTCATTCCAGAAATGGCCACCCACACACACATACACACTCAGATCCCATCTTTATTCGGATACAGTCAATGCACCTGGCGCGGTTAAGAGCATTTCTCCGTAACCACCTGTTTCTGTGTGAATCTTTGCTTCCCTCACACAGAGGCAGCGAGGAAGGTTCTGGCCCATAAATCACGGGGCGGACTGTAATCTCAGCGGGGCCGGGGAGAGAGTGAGAGAGAGAGTGTCGGCCCTCTCCATCAAGTACCCCTTCTCTTCTACAATCTCAGGGAAAAAAGCAATTTCTGGACTCCACCAAAGGCTGCGGAAATAGGGTCTGACCCCTCTTCCTGTGCTCGAATGGGCAGGAAGTCGCATGTTCAGCACAGTTGTGCTCACTTCATCACCCACAGCGAGAGTGAGTGAACAAATCTGTTCAGAGAGCTCAAGTTGACATCTGAGGATTTTGAGTTATTTATAGTTGTTAGCCTGTTTCTATATTTCCATTTTTTGGATCCAATATTATTTTGAATGAATGAATTCGTGTATTAATGTATTTTATTTAATTATTTATTTTTTACAGATATTTATGCTTTTATTCAGTAAGGATGCATTAAAAAACATTAAAGGTGTTTTTACATTGTTACAAAAGATTTTTATAAAAAAAATGCTGCTCTTTTGATCTTTCTATTCATCAAAGTCTTTATCATAATTTTCACAAAAGTATTAAGCAAAACTGTTTTCAATATTGATAATAAGAAATAAATATTTCCTAAGCCCCAAATCAGCATATTAGAATGATTTCTGAATGATCATGCGACACTGACACTGAAAATTCAGCTTTGCCATCACAGGAATGAATAACATTTCAAATTATGTTAAAATAGAAAACAGTTATTTTGAATTGTAATATTTCACAATAGTTTTTTTTACTGTATTTTAGATCAAATAAATGCAGCACTGTTGAGGATAAGAGACTGCAGTTTTGAACAACATTGTTTTCTATACGTTTACTAATTTGAATTAAAATGTTTTAAATTAACTGAGATTTTGGGTTTTGATGTAAATCTGATTTTGAATCTGCAATAAATCTAATTTTCTACAGTACAGTTTTAAAAGGCATACATTGGTGTAACAGCACTCTTTGTACTTGACATTCTTTTATACAGTGTTTGTATAAGTTGTGGATTTTCAAACTACTTTCATTTGTATCAGACATTTGGGAAATATTACATGTTTTAATATTATATACTGTAAGTTTGAGACACAAAACTCTCATCTGCTCATTTCTCCTGTGTGCTTGAATGGTGGTTCATTCCAAAAGCTTAAAAAATGTTTCCTTTTAAGTCAGTAAGAATGCTGCTCAGAGGTAAGAATCATCCTTACAGCACATCCGGATCCATTTTTGCTTATCATCCTGTCTAATGAGATGCCCCGATTTGGTTGTCCTTTGAACACACTATAGATGTATCCTTTAATGCCAATGATATCCCACAATTCTGTCTGTTTCAAGTCTTCTGAGTCCGTATACAATAGCTTTGAAAATTGAAGTATGAACATTTTAATTTATATTTTTGTGTGAACTAGCCCAAACTTGCTAATGAGGACAATAACTGCATTAGTTTAGAGTTTCAATAACATATATTAATTCCTACAGAGCATGATGAGGATGTTTTAGAGGAAGTGAGTATCATTGTGAGTATCATGGGAACTTCACAATGAATCTGATCATTAAAGAGATGTTGACCCGTGAATGAACCAAAGCAAGCGAGCCGCAGACATCTCTGTACAAAACGGCAAAAACAACTCTCATTAGACATAAGATGTCAGAAACCCAACAAACACATCTCTCTCATTCCTGTTTTCTGTGTGTCTCTCTGTGCCCTTTATTCTGCTGAACACACACTCACACTCTCAGTAGAGAGCCAGGAAGCTTGTTGGGCTGTTGATTGCTCACACAGGGAGGTTTAATGGCAGAGCTGAATGACAGCTGAAACAGGAGTGTGTGTTTTGAGAGCTGGAGGACAGTAAAGTCGCGTCTAGCACACATACAGTCCTCTTACACTTGTCCTTCTTTAATCAGAGGACACAGCTGTAGCTGAATGAGCTGAAACTTTACTGTTTCATAATCTTTTCATTATTCTAAAAACAAAAAAAAACCTGGTAAACATTTAACATGCCTGTGTGTACAGGCTGTTCCAAATAGGGCCAAAAGCTAAGCTGTATTACACATATGATTCATGGATAAGGCAATCCCACAATGCATTTTTCATCACAATTTTTACACACAGATGTGACTTTATTTATTTATTTTTATTATTGTTTGTATCTTGCTATTTTTTCTTGCAATTCCAAGCTTATAACGTGCAACTTTGTGTTCAATTGTGACTAATTTTCCCAAAATTACATAATTTATAACACAATTCAGACTCTCAGAATTGCAAATATCTAACACACAGTTCTGACTTTATTTCAAGTTCATTTTTTAGCTTATATCTCAAAATTTCAAGATGTAAAACCAAATCTCAAGACATAAATACAGAATTCCAATGAATAAAGACAGAATTATGAGATTATGAGAAAAAGTAATTGTAACTTTAATTCTTTCTTTTTTTGAATTCTGTGGCAGAAACTGGCTTCCAAAAAAGTAATTGGTTAGTTTAGTTTTGGTTAATATATATATATATATATATATTATACAGTGTATAGACAAATGTTGGGGTTATAATGTTGAGGAACAGTTTTAAACAAATTTTAACAATCGTTTTTTTAAGTTCGTCCGCCTTAGGAAGGCCAAACAAAGGGGTTTTGGAACCAGGGTGGAAACATGACAACAACAAGCTACTAAAGCAGTTTTTCTTCGCCTTCAGTAGCGCAGCTCAACCAGGCCTCACCCCCTTTTTTTTGCATATTTCGTGCGTGCAGATTATTTAAATGATTGACACTGGAACTTCACAAGATCCAGAAGAAGCGTGTTGTAGTCCCAAGTTTGTTGTAGTTCTTGAAAAGTGTTTTCTGTTAACGTGAATATCTCCATTTAGAGTGGACTTCGAGCTTTGTAATCTTGTAGATCTTTTTTATACTCAAACAGCAACATTACACACTAACTAAAAGTGAAAAAGCATAATAGGACCCCTTTAAAGCTGCTGCCTGTTTACCACTGACACAGACTTTAGTTGTGTGTTAAGTTCTCACATTTGCTTGCCTAAAAATACTTACGCAATGTACAAACAGAGAACATGTGTTAGAATATGCCCTTATCTGCCATCTCCTGCCATTTCTGCTTCACACTGATCATACTGCACCAGTGAAAGATCTAACGAACAGCACATTTCTAAGATTCTCATTTAAATTCAAATAAGCCCCAACAAACATGACTTTACCATTGTTCATCACCTTCACTGGATTCATCAGGGTAATAACAGGCTTCTAACAAACCATTAGCAACTTAATTAGCTGGAGTTCATTGAGAAGATAATTCAATGAGGGTGAAGGTCTGTAGAGGTCTGATCAGCTCTGCAAGCACATGCTAACACAGTCACTCAAATAAAGCCATGTATTTATTTATTACAAACACTACTGCATGTTATTGCAGCAGTTTTGGTTTGCCTTCTTTAAAAAAAAAAGTGTTCTTCCACAATTTGTTTTTCCAATAAGTGTTCTTCCACAACTTGTATCTTGCCAAAAATGGATGTGCATAATCAAAACTAGTCGGTAGGTTTCTAACAATTAATTTACCAATCAATGATCACTGTAAAGGAAGCATTTTATGGTTATATGCCAATTATGTTGGTTTAGGGTCACCTGACACCAATTAGATGTTTCTTAGGGGACCCTTGTAAAAAACTAAAACCAAAAAACCAAAATGACCATTCCTGTACCTCAAACCAGTGAAATTTTAGTATTATTTTTATACTATTAATATTTTGAATTAGTTGTTATTTGTATATTTACAGATTTCATTTTCATTTGAGTTTAAGCTTTAGCAATTTTGTTATAAGCTTTGTCATTTTAAATAGTTTTTGATTTGAATATTTCTATTTTATTTCTAATTTATTTTAATTTTAGTTTTAGTAATTTTAGCACTTAAACATATTTTATTTCAGTGAGTTGCCAAAGCAAATTTTTACAAAGCAAAGCAAACTTTGACATTTAATATTTATATTTTATTGTATTTCAGTCTTCTTTCAATTAAAGATTTAGTTCACCGAAAAATGAAAATTATGTCATTTATTACTCACCCTCATGTTGTTCCACACCCATAAGACCTTATTTCATCTTCAGAACACAAATAAAGTTATTTGATGAAATCCAATGGCTCAGCGATGTCTCTATTGCCAGCAATGTCACTGAACCTCTCAAGATCCAGAAAGCTACTAAAAACATTTCATGTGAAAACAGTAGTTCTATACCATAATATTATAAAGCAGCGATAATACTTTTTGTGCATCAAAAAACTTTTTAACAATGTCTAGTGATGGTGATTTCAAAACACTACTTCGAAGCTTTACAAATCTTTTGTTTCGAATATCAAACATAGTATAAGGTCTTACGGGTGTGGAACGACATGAGGGTGAGAGAATGGCAGAATTTTCATTTTTGGGTGAACTAACCCTAACAACAACAACAACAAAAAAAGTTATAGTTTTAGTTTTATTTACCAATAAAAACACTAACTCAAACAGTAGAGAATGGCATTAAAGTTGGCATTAAATGGAAGTTGCAATAGTTTTTCCCCCTATTTTGACATATCCACCTGAAACAGCTTTTCAAACCAGAAAAAATGTAAGGCGGGACTTGATATTGTCCATCAGGAATTGATTGAATGGTTTTCTATTGATCTGTGATCTCATGTGAGTGACAGGTTGTCCCACCCTCGCACCAGTAAACACATCATCAGAGAAGAGGAGAGATGTTGCTGCCAGAGGGAGGGGAAGTAAAAAAAAAAAAAAAAAAAAAAAAAAAAAATATATATATATATATATATATATATATATATATATATATGTATATATATATATATATATATATATATATATATATATATATATATATATATAAATACTGCAATATTCCATTTAAAATAAATAAATAAATAAAGTCATGGGATTGATTCTCATTTTGGACTGAATTACTCATGTGTTGTTTGAAAAAAGATGTCTTTCAACAAAACACAGTAAACTATTTTTCTATTCAGTAAACCTGACCGAATTTAGACAATTTATATGTGCTGTGAGGTTCAGCTTCTGTTTTTTGTATTAATGATTTACCATTTCACTGTAATTGTGCTGCTCCTCATGAAGATTAAATAAAGACCATTTAATAATTTATAGTAGTTATCAAATGAAATAAACAATTTTGCTATTATGTTTTTGGAAAGCTCCAGCTGTGTCAAATGTCAGAAATACAAAGCACTCCTGCTGTTGCTGTCGAACAGGAGCATTTATGCTGTCAGTGTGAACGAAGCAAATAGTCGACCATCCTGACCCATCCTCAGAGCCAAACTCACACTCAGATTTAACTCAAGAACAGCATCATTAACACTTCTTTTGTGCAGAATACTGATAGAGCATCAGAGTGGTGTTATGTCTCCCAGTTGCAAATTGGAGGGTGTTGTCAGAGGGCTAGTCATTTTTCTGGACTGCTAAAACTACGTGATTATGCTCCCTTGTGATATAATGGTGTGTAAAACACATCGGGCTCATTAGCAGCTAATCTAAAGAACTTTTGCACGTTTTAGACAAAGTGCGGGCAGCAGTGTAGGGGAGTGATTAAACCAAAGTTGTAATACCTTGATTACATTTTTCAGTAGCATGTTTTCAAATTATTATTATCCATCACTGGTTTTAAAAATCTTAGCATATTTTTTAGGTAGTGCTGGAAAATTCATTATAGTGTTTTTTTTTTTCCCAGCATGACATTTTATCTTTTTTTCGCATCATATTTAGTTAAATGTGGCTGTTTATCTTGTTATCAAATCACTATAAATAATGGTGTTTTATAGTCTTATTAGAGGTGTACTTATATACAGTGTTGGGGAAAGTTATTTTTAAAAGTAATACATTACAGTATTGCATTACTCTGTAAAGAAGTAATTAATTGTGTTAATCAGTTACTTTTTATGAAAAGTAATGTGTTGTGTTACTTTTTCCTCACCTTGCTTATTTATTTTTTAATATCAACAAAAAAGTTATATTTTTGGCAAATGTTAAGGCCCTTTCACATCAAAAGTGAAATGAATAAGCTGCATGCTGAAGGAAATGCATATTTACGCCTGTAGAGGGCGCAGCTCAAACAAACATTACATGCATTACAATATTGTGTTACTCCCTAAAAAAGTAACTAATTGCATTACTTAGTTACTTTTTATAAAAAGTGATGGATTACGTTACTTTTGGGCTGAGCTTACTAGTTTATTTTTCTAATAACAAAAAAAAAACAACTATTTTTGGCAAATGAAGGCCCAAGAGAGAAATGAATACACCTCAGGGTGAAGGAAATGCATATTTACGCATGTACAGTAGAGGGCGCAGCTCAAACAAACCTTACAGCAAAGTCACGTGAACCATTGAAATTTACACTTTTGACGTAACAAAGCCTCATTTGCTTACGCTATGTGACTTTGGCATTTTTTTTTGGCAATTTGAAATTTGATACACGCTCCAAACCACTGATTCGAAACAAAAGATTAGTAAAGCTTCAAAAGCTTCAATAAATGTGAAAAAGTAACTTAGATTTTTTGTTGTAAATTTACAAAGTAATGTGTTACTTTACTAGTTACTTGAAAAAGTAATCCAATTACGTAACTCAAGTTACTTGAAATGCATTACCCCTAACACTGTTCAGCAGTATAGACAATAAAGTGAGATTAAATTCATAAAGCATAAAACTTCATAAAACTTAATATAGTTAATTATTCCAGGTTTGGTTAAATTCTGAGATTGCATTTCACTGTTTTTATTCATTTTGAGAAATACTGAATGTTTTGTGCAAGTGAGATGTTCACATTTATTCTAGAACTACAATAACCATCATGTTCACTCAGTGCATACAACACCTCTGCACTTTATTTCTCTCAACATGGGGACAGGAGAGTCAGTCAATACATGTGAAAAAGTTACTTAGATACTTTGTTGTAAATTGAAAAAGTAATGTGTTACTTTACTAGTTACTTGAAAAAGTAATCTTATTATGTAACTCCAGTTACTTGTAATGCATTACCCCCAACACTGCTTATATACTACCATCCAAATTTAATTTACGTTTTGAAAAAGTATTTCATGTTCACCAAAGCATTTACAAAAATATAGTAAAAACAGTTAAATTGTGAAATATTATTTAAATGAAAATAAAAACATTTTATTTCATTACAGTTTAAAATGTAATTTATTTATGTGATGGCAAAGCTGAATTTTCAGCATCACTCCAGTCTTCAGTGTCACATGATCCTTCAGAAATCATTCTAATATGCTGATTTGGTGCTCAAGAAACATTTCTGATTATTATCAATATTGAAAACAGTTATACTGCTCATTTGAAATAGAAATCGTAACATTATAAATGTCTTTACTATCTCGTTTGACAAAGTTAATGTGTCATTGCTAAATAAAAGTATTAAGACATGTTGTTAAGAAAAGGAGTGTATACGAAACACCGAAACTCATGGAAACAGAACAGAGTTTCCTGTCTCATTGCAAACAATATCACTCAGTTTAGTAGCTCACTTCAGCAGGGGGCAGTAGAGAGCCTTAGTAAGAGATTGCAGTCTAAAACGCTGTAATGACACTTCAGGATATGACTGCACACAAAATGCACACACACTTTAATCAGATTAATGATCTGGGGATGGCGGGGTACATGGGTAACTGATGAAACTAGTTATCAGAAAAACAAGAGGCTGCATATCCTCAAAACCAGCCCCTGAGATTACTGAATAATGGGATGCAAGTCAGATGACAAAAAAGATGATCTTAAAGTACATTAATCTTTAATATAAATTACTTTATTTCAGCTATGAGCATTACAGACTGTTCCATCCAAAACACATGGTCATATGAGGACAGCCAAATGAAACACTGTCAATTTCAAATAACATTTGCACCTTTCTAAGCGTAACTTTAGGGCAGAGTTTGCACCTCTTCCTTTGTTTAGGGCTTCCGCAGACTTTTCCTGTAGCCTTTCTCTACTCATATATACTGCATCTGAAACAACATACTGTCTGACTAGATGAATGAGCAGTATGATTAAAGTATCATAAAGCTTGAACGTGAGTATGAATGCAATCCTACATCCGCCGCCATGTCGGCATTGTCGTGAGCTATAGAGTGAGTTCTGTCATTTCCCTGCCATTCCCAACTCCTCCCACGTTATCTATGGATAGTAAAGTGTTCATTGGACATGAACTTCAGAATCATGTTCGAAGTAATAGGTCATTCTGGTCCTTTTTTGCCCATTGATTTTTGCATATTATGAATTCAGACACACTACTCATACTACTCACTGCATAGTAGTTGATTTTTAAGTAATTCATAAACTTCCATATTAAATTTAAATAATCCATAAACTTCCATAAAATCCATATATAAAGAAAACAAATATATTATTTACAAAAATGTATTCAAAAATACTGTTGAGTCAAAATTCCATTGAAAATGAATACATAAAATGAATACAATAAATCAATTTAACCCCTTTAACGTTAACATACACGTCCACTGCCATAGAGTGAGCAACATTTTCAATTAATTCTTTATAGGAGCTGAATGGCAGGCTTGTATAAGGGATTGTGGGATTGAGCAGAGCAAGTGGTGAGAGTGTCAAAAATTCAGAGACAGCTGAACTTCATGTAAATGAAAGCCGAAAAGTGCTGGGCGGCAGCATCTCGCGGTGAGGTGTAGGGAGGTCTGTCATAAGCTTTCAAAATCTGACAACCAGTTTCTGTCTGCCAGTTTCAGTGCTTAAAAATCACATCATTAGGGAAAGTGACCCAATTAAGCCCAGCTAAATCCTCACAATTTCATTTTCTGACAGATATCTGAAAACTTTTTCAATAAGGTAAATATTAAATGGAGGCTGAATCATCTAAATACACGTTTTGTCATAAAATGACAAAATTAAGTTTTTGTGTTTAAAATTAACATTGTGTTCTTAGCTTAGTGGGCTTATTAAGGACAACACGTTGTCATTGAAGCAGCTCCTGCAAAACCTACTTTAGAAAATCAATTTAAATACTGGATTATAAATACAAAAAGACGACTAAATCATGTTTTCATTTTGTGTGGTTGGCAACAGTTTTTATAAATTTTCAATGTCGTGCACAAGCTGCAGATACTTCAAAAATACATCCTTTCAAATACAGAAGATTTGTAAAAAATAATAAGAAAAACATCATGTTCTCTTCCTGTGTGTTTGTTTAGAGATGATCTTATAATTGAGGGTCCGTGGCTCTAACATTTTGGAAACCGTAACGGCTAACTTGGACCATGTGTGCCTTCATAACCAATCACATTACAACCTTGATGTCATTGAATTTTGTTCAGATTTCGTCCAGAGTGTGATAGTCAATCACTTTTTGCGAATACCATAGAAATGAATGAGAAATGCTGTAAACTGAATCATACCCGTCGCACAATTGTCCGAAACTTCTCTTATCGGAAACGAATGTTTATAAGCAAACATGTTGAAGATTAGCCAATGGGTTATCAAATCATTAAATGATAAGCCGTTTGCCCATGAAAGCAGTTTATTCAGCATAGTGAAGCCTCTACTCCACTGACATCCAACCAACAACCTCTGGTCTACTTCCATGTGTACCACAGCATTAGCAGGCGATTCACTTTTTTCTTCTTCTTCTTTTTTTACAAACCTTTGCAGGCTTGCAGGCTTTGGTTTGCTACTGTTTGCCTTTGTCTCCATATTTCCTTGGTTAGTTACCATGACGACCAATCACCTTAACCTGTTTATTGTTAGTCTCATGGTACCCAGTGTATTTATACCCTTGTGTTTCAGTTTGTCGGTCGTTGTCTTTGCACATCATTGTAAAGCTGTCTCCTGTGTTCTCTATGTCATCATGGTTGGATAATTGCTATCGGCTCCTTGTTTGGATTATCTGGGTATTTGCAGAATAAAGACTGTCTGCCTTTCTTCGTCCCTGTTGCACATGTTTTAATTTGATGTACATAGCTGTTTGTTCTGGTTTCTCAATTCTAATTGGCTAGAGGCTTTTCCAGCTGTATGTTATTCTGCCAGTATCACCACGGGAACTGTTTCGCCATTTTTATCACTCCACTTGCACCATCACAGCAAGTGTCATGGTGACAGGCAAACCCATCATCATTTTACAAATTCTACTGTTGTTGTGTCACCGAATGTAGTTATTTAGACCTTAAATATGCCACATATATATATATACATAGTGCCTATTTGACAATTTGTTGAAATTTTTTCAGAGACGTGATCTCCAGGCCGTCAGCAGCTGTTCGGCACTCATGTACCCACCGAGAACAGCTTTATCTCAGCCAGTCCTATGGGAATTTGGTTGTTAAATTCTTTTAAAAATCAAAACTTAAAAAGATCAATGGATTTGGGTCATACTTTATATTAGGTGTGATTAAAAAAATGATATGCACAATGTATTTAAAACTGTAAAAACTTTTTTTGTAAACATGTACACAATAAGTGCATTGCACAAATTATTAATTTACGTAAATATTAGTACATAGACACTTAATAAAAAGTGGGACCACAAATGTGCATTTACAGTAACTTATTTCTCTATTGTTCTCCAATGGGGGCCCTTCTGAATCATAAAATGGCAAACTCGACGTCCTATGATGTTGCGAACAAGCAGAAGTGAATATCTTAAGACAGCATGAAGTTTTCCTTACTGTGAGTTTCTTGCAGGGTTCATTTCATGATCTTTATTAGAGCAGACGTGGTCTGCCGTGGCAAGAACTACATGCGGTTCACTGATTATCCGGGGGTAATTAAAACTCAGCATTGATTATGCAGACTGATTGAGGTAATTAATATCCTCTCGGCAAAGTGATGAACTACTCTAAGAAAGCATACTTACTCACAACAATACAACAATCTACATTCTTGATCTCCAAATTACAGAGTGGAGATTGTGTAGGGGTGAGGTTGATTAGAACACTTTCCTCATAATAACTTTCAGCCACTTTCAAATTACATTAAGTAAATGAACACTGTGGATCGTTCAACTTTAATGCAACTCCATACAGCAGGAGGAATTAAACTGCTCTTGTAATGATGGATATTCGTTGTTTTAGCCTTTTTCGGGTTGGCATGGGTAATCTGAATTAACATACATTAACCTTTCTATAAGCACATCAGAGAACTCCATATCCATAAGGGTCCAGCAAGCATAAACTCCAACGCCAATGAATGCACAGCCACCTGTTCTCCTCAGCACGCAGAACAGACTCTGAATTTATATTGAACTGCACCAAAGCTTGATGATTCATTAATCTTTTAGGAAAACTGAGGATGAGCTCAATGGTTGTAAGCCATTCACATGAACAATCACTGAACATAAACCAATGGACAGAGAGTTAAGGATAGTTCAGGGAGGCGTCCACGGGGCATATGCAAACATGAAATTCTTGTCTTAAAGTACCCCTTATGCTTTTTTGGATATGATGAACAGACTTAATTTAGGCTTGGTGAACTATCCCTTTCAGTGGTTATATAAATAAATAGTGTACATCTTTTTCACAAGGAATATGGGTACAATCAAATATTTGTTGTGGATTTTAAAAATACTTATTAAGAACATGATGGAGTCTTCTTTCTGTACTGTATTCAATAAATTATTTATATGAAACATTATGTGAAAATAATACATGACTTTGGCCTCTTCCAGATGTGAAGTATATTCGAAATGTCAAAGAATGACATTCATGCTCGGGGTTCACCCTTAACCTTTTTCAAGCAGAATGGTTCAGGTTCTGGAGTCAAAGCCTGTTCTCGGCCAGGCAAACTGGAGCCTGTTGCGAACCGGCTGCGTGTTTCTGCAGACTTGAGGAATGACAATAACACTGTTACATGCTGTTTACCTCACTATAACCAGTCCGAATTCAAACGCAGTGCACATCATGGTATTTGTGCAGGCGGTGCGTTCACAACTTACACAAACTCCTGGTAATCTCATCTGTCCTTTTTGGAGATATATTGAAAATGAAACCGTTAACTAACTCGTGCTAAGTATTATATACATTTATATATATTTACAGATCTAAAGAGCAGTGTTTTGCAACGTTATTACATTGCTCAACGAGACTGCCATAGACAGTGACAGCTTTTCTCCGCCCCCGGCTCCCCAGCTCCATTCGAGACCAGCAAGTTTTTAGGGCTGGAGTTGAACTGGACTTTCCGGCCCTCTTTTTGGCAGTGGTAACACACAGAATGGTTCAAAAACAGACACAGGCAAGGAACCAGCACCAGAACTGTATCAGTGACCTGTAGGCTATTTAGGGTTGCCAAGCAACTTGGCACATTGATGTAGAATTCAAATGGAATCACAGCTGTGTGATTACTGGCTGTTTTACACTGGATATAAATAGGGATCATCCAATCAGAATAAGTCGAAACTATATTTTAATGAATGCATGTCCTGCAAAATAACATGTAAAAAATAAAGAGTGGAAAAATGGTAGATAAATAATAGAGATAAATCATACATATTATAAACTGAAGAAGAGAGATTGAGAGAATCAGAAATAGGCCAGGATGAGTCTTTGCTCTCTTTAATACATTCAACCCTTTCAATAAATAATACGTGTCAATTTCGAGACCTTCGGTGTCTCATAATCTCATGGCAAGGGCCAGTCGCTGCAATATGAGCTCAGATTAAAGTTTAAACTCACATCACACGTGGGGAAAAGCCACAACCACAGAGTGCTGTCAAAGGTAGTGGTGCATTCTGGGCTATTGATTGTTCTTTCTTTGACAATGCACAGAAAACCATCTATCATCAGGCCTGGGAAATTTAAAGTTGTTGCTTTATTATATTATAGACAGCAGTCAGCAGAAAGCCCACTGCAGCTCATTTCATTTTGTTGTTTCTGTTTATTTTGTGATTATGCTTTACGTTGACCATTTGCCGTTTCCCACCTCCTTCTTCCCTAAACTTTGCGACATTTGGTGCTAAAATCTGGGGGAACACACGTCAAGAGCCCTCACTGCTGAGGGGAATCAGGGTGACCAGGAGCTTTTTTTTATAGAAATAAAAACCATTTAATTCAGTTGGATAACGGTCGCTTCAATTGTAAACTATTTTAAACGTCTGCTCTGCAAATCCAGCACAAGTCTCACACAGTGCAGCAGGAATCACGTGACGAGAGTAAAGCGAGATGACTGACAAGACCATGGCAGAGGATTCGTTGTGCAACAGAGCCTAAAAGCATCTGCTAAATGTATTATCTTGTAGAATGCACTCTCAGCACCGCCACTCCCTATACACAGAGTAAATGTGTTCGCGAATTTGAAAATGCAAGCTCTCTGATGCGTGGAAATTAGGCTAAATACAATATCCTGTCATCCAATATATCTTAGGTTGGGATGTGTAGTTGTAACCATCAAAGAGGCTAAGTTCACCTTAGTTCACAAGGCTCAATAATAAGGATTTTTCTGCTGGTTTGGTCAGGCCAGTACATGTCCTGACAAAGCCTCATCTAGAGAATCACATTTAGTTTTGCAAGTCATAAAAACAAATGTACACGCTTTATACAAATCTTCCATACCTTCATAAAGCCAGTCGCTTAGGCCGTTGAAAATCACGCTCTCTTTCCCAGTAGAAACAAGACGGATGGATCTGTTCTCCACAGTGGCCCGGTAGTAGATGTTATTCTCAAATATAAAAATCTAGAGAAATGGATAGAAACAAACATTGCAATCAAAATTTGATGGATAGGCCAAGAGGGCTTTACTTGTGATGACATTTACAGTGTGCATGGAGAACTTTAAAGGGGTTACAGTTTTTACTATTACATTTTTTCCACCTGATAGTAAGGGTTTTTCACCCTTTCTCTGTCCCTTAGTAAAAAAGAAAATGTTTTTTTATTTATTTTTATAAATAATAAATTATTTTTATTTATTTATTTTGTTTGTTTGTTTTGTTGCTGTGATTTTAAGAAATGCCCGCTTCACAGGTGTAACACTTTTTTCCCCTTACACACAGGCTGCCTGTTTTTGCTGTTGTTAAATATAGTTGTTAACTGCAAAACTAAGTGTGCCACTCAATCTGTTAAGATCAGACTGAAACAATAAAGGTATCTTGTTCAAAATCTTGCTCTAACATCCCAATTCTTCACAAGGATCCACAGGGCAACAGGTTTGGTGAACATTTGCACGAGTACTTATGCTTTTTGTGACTAATCATATTTAATCTTGCTTTCAACTTGACTTGGCAGGCCAAGTTTTTGATAATCCGACAGGATTTTTATGTACGTCACAAAGGCTAAAATGCACAAAGTTTCTGCATTTTAGCCTCAATAAATGGTAATTTCTGGACGGGGGAGAATTTCAGTTTTAAAAGTTATTGCATGTTTTCATAGTACAGTTACACTGAGAGAGCTCATGCAGATTCAAAGGCATTTTTTATGTAACTTGCATTCAGAAGAGTCACCTGCTGGCTCCATTTATGAATCGACCTCCAAAGCACCATATTTAAAATAACCTCTGCACTCAGAAATGAAAAGAAACACACTCTGTGCTTAAGATCACAGAAGAAGGTCCTGAGGGAAGATAACAGGACATTTTGACTTTCAAAAGGAAAACCTTCCAGAAGAGAACTCTCCTTGAGCAGATCAAAACCAAGAGCCTTCAAACATGTTTAAATTTTTTGAACAGCAGATATATTGATCATAATGAATGTATAGTTTCAAGTGATTCGATGTATTTTAACCAAATTAAAATTGATGAAAAATCTAAATAATGATCTGAACGAAATCTCATTTTACATGAACTTACAGCAATAGTTTTATTTATTTTTTACTTACTTATGCAAAGCAACTTTCTATAGTATATCTCTTTATACTAAACTTTTCAAACAGGAATAGTTTTCCCTGAAAAGGTCAGGTAAATTTGTGTTTCAGACATACTTTGCAATTTCAATCTTTCCAGAATCGAACATGTCAATGTTTAGCTTGCACAACCTCTGTAAAAATTAAAGAGCAAATTGCCCATTGTTTTTCATCTAACCCGACAGTCCTATGAGAAATCTATATTCCCAGATATAGGAATGTCTGTGATTGCAGTATTGTATTTTTTTCCCCCAGCTTCTCATTTACTTTGACCTTCATCGAATACTGTAATTAAAGCTAATTTTCTTGTTGTGCTTCCAAGTGCAACTTGCAATGTTAAGGCCAAAATATCAGTTAGTGATTTCAGTACAGCAGTTAATTAATTATTTTAATGCCTTAATGATACAATATATATCATTTCATACATTAAGATTAGTTTATTTCAGTGGGTTTCATTTTGCATCAAAGCCTTCATTTTGGGACTGCAGCTATTAATACACTACAAAGAAAGATTTGGGAGGCTGTTCCACAGCACTCAAAACCCAAATAAAAGACATTTATTTGTGGTTAATCTGACAGTTAACAATAACCATAGACATGAAGACTTTTAATGCCTTCTAGCAATGCTTTACACCTTATTAAATTTATTAAGGAAAATCTGGCACCCGGATCAGGTCAATACTCTTGAATTTATTACACTGCCATCAGTATGGGTTGTAGACCGTTGGCTGTAGGGAGGGGTCTAGGTCCTATAAAATTTTTAGGTGATATGAATCCATTTTTTTTTTCTATCATGTTTGCAAAAATATATACTGTTGCAAGCTGACCCAACTCAAATCAATGGAACCATAGAGTCCTTGTGGCCCAATTTCATCATGCACATCTTGATGCTGTATTTATGTGATGTTTTACTGGGAGTTCGTGTACTGCACTGAATGTGAGGGGTGTTGATAACATACCAGAAAGACTATTGACAGTGGACTAGCTCAGGAGAAGCATTGATTTGTAATCTCTCTTAAACACACCACAGCCACTTCAGCACTGGATGACAGATGATGATTTATTCAGGCATGTTTGAGGAGCAGTAAACAAAGAAAAATCAGAGTATCTACATACAGGAATGAAATTTAAGACTTTTTAAGTACATTTTAAATCATTATGGCTTGATAATCTGTTTCGTGCTTTTAAGTACTTTATTATAATTTTAACTGTAGTGTGTAATTCAATATAACATTTACAGTAAATATATTTTATGTGCTAAATTGCAACTTCATCATTACAAATGTGTAATTACAAATATATTTAAATGCATGACATAAAAGACTCAATACAACATACATTAGAGTATTTTAGTTTACCATGTGCTTGTCAGTACATTATGTTCACTTAAACCATTATTGAAACATAATACAGTAGAAGTAATTATGAAATTACATATAAAGATGTAATTAAGTCCTACTTAAGTGGGTCAAAAAGTACTCTAAAGATGAGCTAATTGTTTTTTAATATAAATTTAAACTGGGTAACACTTTATTTATGTTGTCATTGATACACAGGTTACATGTATTTAGTATAGTAATAACTAGAATTTATGCATAATTGCATGCAATTAACCCTAAACCAAACCCTCATCCTAACCCTAACCCTATAGTTGTTACGTAACGTGGTGTAGGGAACTCTCACAACAAGGAATCATGTAGAAATGCAGACTTTACTGAAGAAATTCACAAAACCAGGGAAAACCTCGCACACACAAACGTGCAGACACGTGTAGAACGGACCAGAAATGATGGAGAACACAGGGTATAAATGCATGAACAAATGAGGAGTGATAAACGGGACAAAGGTGAATGACATAACTAATTAACAGAACACAGCTGAACTAAATGAACCAATAAAGACGGTGACCAAAGAAACAAGAGTGAAGGGAAAACCAGAAACATTTGACAAATGACAGAACGGGCAAACAGATAAACGAACGTAAGTACATGTAGTTAATTGTCATTACTCAGTACCCAAATGTACTCAAGTTACACTGTAATACTGACACCTTAAAATAAAGTGTAACCTTAAACTATAATACACTTTCATTTAAGTATATTATTTAAAGTATATTATTTCCTTAAGAAGTACTCAGTTTAAAAGTGTTCGTAACAGCTACTTCAAACAGAAGCATCTTCAAATGGCATTTCAAGACTTTTGTCTTTTACTGTATATTTATTTTGAAAAGTGAATTTGAAATATTTCGACATTTTAATGCTTTAATTGGAGATGGAAACAAAAAAACAAAAAACTACCGCTAAACATACCCGTCACAGGGGCGGATCGTATGAAAACAAAAATAAGATCAAATTCATACATATTAGCCACCAATTCGCCAAAGCGTAAAACAGTTATGAATTGCCATTAGCTTGTGTTGGTAGTTATGGCATCTACCAGCCCTCAGCAGCTCCAGAATAAATAGTCGCTTTATATAGATCAGTTTTCCTTTAAATAGTTGATCATAAAATCATGGCTGTATGCAACATTTCAACACCAAACTTAAAGAGCACCTATTATGCTATTTTAAAGGGTCCTGATTTTGTTTTGGAGGTCAGCTACAATAGGTTTACATATATCCAAGGTCAAAAAACAATAATTTGCTCCACACCTTATTTCTCAAAGAACCTGAAAACGTTTAGTTTTTGACGAGCCTACGCTGCTCTGATGGGTCAGATGACCTAGTCTTTTGTGATTGGTCTACTGTTTACAGCACGTGTCAGAAACGAAACACCTATCACCATAACTGGACCTCAGCTCTGGGGGCTTCGTCAGCACTCGATACACAGTGATGTGAACAGTAGCGATAGTGTATTTTTTTTTTTTTTTCATTAATCAATTCCGGCTTGAGTTTTCATCCTTTGGAAGTGCATGCAAAGTCAATTCACAAAGCCTTCATCGACTCGATGACAAGATGAACTGAACAATTCCAGGCCTCAGCTTCAACTAGTGTTTGATGGTGGGTCAAAGTAGCCATTGTTAGCGGGCAGCCACAGGCTGGCATTGTGCAAATTTGTTACATGGATATGTCACATGAAGTGAGACTAATTGCTGACGACTAGTTTCAGCAGTTCAGAATCGATTCTTTCTTTTAAGAGACAATAACTTTATTTGTCATACACTTTGATCTTTAAAACTTTGCAGATATTTTTACATTAATATTCGAAAAAGCATTATGGAGCACTTTAAAATGTCTTTTTTTTATGTGAAGAGGTCAAACTATGCAACCATTGTTCATTCATATGGCTGAAACATGTCTAAAAATATACACTGCTTGAAATATAATGCCGGTTTTAATGTTGGTTGCAAAATACTATAAAGTGGAGCTGTATGAGAGTATGAAAGTCTCATGGTGACTTTAAAAATAATAACAGGGACGCAGTGTGAATATTATAAAAGCAAGCAATCTCCATAAACATCTGTGATTCAAACACATTTTCATTTCCGCAGAAATGTTTCTTCATCGAATGGAAAGAAATGGCTTTTAGAAATTGACAATAAAAACCACAGCAAACTGAAGAAATCAGAAAAAATCTTCTGCCAGGTCAATGAAAATGTGCAGCCCATGAATATATGATGAGCTGACTTAATTTCAGTTCAAGGCGTTCTGAACTGACAGGTCATCTGTACTGAAAAAAAAAGAGTTGAGATTCACAAAACATGAGCCTTCACAAACAGAATACAGTTTGTGTTTGAGGTGAGAGTTTTATGCTCTGTATGTTTAAATTTGCATGTTGAGACACGTAATGCCATGTTTGGCATTGCCATGTTGCATGCACACATCTAGGACACAGCATTGAATGACTGAATGTCCTAATTATTTAGTTTCACACAGTCATAAAATCTCTGAGATGAGTCGAGCTGGTGAGCTCTCCTACATGTAGAATCATAAATTCAGTCTTTTGTGTGTCTGTGTGTGCCATAAACCACTGAGATTATTTCTAGAGGAAGAGAGAAGGAGGTATTCTTGAGATTCACTTCTGCTGTTGGATTTTGCCCCTTTTCAAGGATCTAATGTGATAGAAGTGGCTGCAGATTGAGGTTGTCAAGAGGGGGCGGTTCTATAATTTTATCCTCAGGATAAAATCCTCCATTGCCTCTTTAAATCTGCACCAATATAGCCTAATAGTACTTAAATTGGTACCAAGTCAATACAAACATGTTTTAAACAATATATTGATACCACTCTTTTAGCTGTTCAAATCAGTATACATATTTTCTTAACTCTTTCCCCGCCATTGATGGGATTTTACGGCTTTCCGCGTTTTCACTGTTTCACTGCGATAGGAGGCGATATTATGCGTCTTCTGAATAAGTAAAGTATTTTCGGATCAAAACAGGAAAAAGGAGCAGAAACAAGCGATAAAAGCATTGCTTGTTGTAGTCTTTGATAAAAATCTGATTTAGCAATCAATTTGCTGCATCATTCAGAAAAGTTTGCAAAATACATTTTTAGTACAAATACACTGTTGTTTGGGGTCTGTGAAATTTTTTACAAATTAATTCTTTTATCCAGCAAGGATGCATTAAACTGATCAAAAGTAATGTTACAAAAGGTTTCAAATTAATGTAGTTGTTTTTTGTATTTTGGTGTCCACAAAAATACCAAGCAGCAGAGCATTGATAAGAATATGAAATTCAATTCAATTTCACTTTTATTGTTGAGATTTCTGGAATGTTTCTTGAGCAGCAAATCAGCAAAATTTCTGATGGATCATGTGACGCTGAAAACTGGAGTAATGATGTTGAAAATTCAGCTTTGCCATCAAACTCAACCACAAACCTTTCTACAGTAGTTTATATGTTGGTCAATATTGTTGTTTGATTAATATTCTCACCATAATAGACAGCAGCAGGTCTATCATGCTGCATTTACACAATGATATTTTGACATAAATCTGATTTGTTTTCCTACTGCATGTTTACTCTCACTGAAAATGAACTGAGATTGTTTACACTAACAATAATACCTTGCCAAGGCAAGAAATTACCCAAGAAGTACATCTGAATGTTTACAAGTGCAGGTGCATTACCGTGAGGCGTAGCAGTTCTTCTCAGAGCACACATGCAAATTTGCATGTGAGCGCTCAACTGCAGCTGCCTGTCAGTCGAGTTTCAAATTGAGTTGGCACTAATATTGATACCGACTTTAGATGAAGATGGTATTATTATGAATGGGAATTAATAAATAAAAGAGCCAATCGCTAATTGGTAAAGTCATTGTGTCATTGTAGCTGCCTTTAGAAGCTTTGGTTGCTGTAGAAAGAGTCGATGTTCAGAGACACGTGACTGCATATGCGCATTGGCTGCTCTAGCCTGAAAAAACATACTTAACCAATTCAGTAAAGTCCCTTTAAGACAAGTAATTTCTCTCAGTGGGTGTCTTTGAAACACCTCTCGCCTATTTCAGTCATGCAAGTACATCTCCTATCTCTTGGAAACATCAAATTCTCCAAAGCTGTTCAACAAGCTTACACTTAAATTTCATATCTGAAATCACTAATGAAATCTGACAACAACTGTCTCATATATTTTGTGTCTAAACACACAAATTATGAGGAAAAAATGCCAAGTTCTCTTTGTATATACTGTGACAAATTGTTAAAAATCTAATAGGATACTTCATGCAATTTTACAGTAAAATATATTTATACATTTTTGGTAGTGAAAAAGAAAATCTTGTGATAATTAACAGTGAAAAACCACAAATTAACATTCTCAGAATTCTGTGTGACAGCTTACATTTGATGGTTTTAAAATAACTATGTTATCTTGTAACTATGTAGTAACTATGTATTTTGTCAGTTATGAACATTAGGGTTTTATGGTAATTTGGTGACACTTTACAATAGGGTTCATTAGTTAAGATTAGTTAACAACATTAGTTAACATTAACTAGTAATGAACTGCACTTACTGTTAATTTCAACATTTACTAACAATAAGTTAAGACGTTAAGTTAAGTTAACATTAAGATAGTATTCAGCTCACCTTGTGGAAAAGCTGAGGTAACACTTTACAATAAAGTTCATTAGTTAAATTTTAGTTAAAGTATTAACTAACATGAACCATGAGCAATACATTTGTTACTGTATTTACTAATCTTCGTTAACGTTAGTTAATGAAAATACAGTTGTTCCTTATTTGTTCTTGCTACTTCACAGTGCATTAACTAATGTTAACAAGATAATAATAATGTAAAAGTGCATGTTGAAATTAACATTAACAAAGATTAATAAATTCTGTGTAAGTGCAGTTCATTATTAGTTCATATTAAATAATGTTGTTAACTAATGAACCTTATTGTAAAGTGTTACCCAAGCTAATTGTGATGAGCTTTGATTCGTCCTGTTTTCTCTTCACCACCTGTGTGATTTGGTGGTTGTCAGTGTATTATAAAGGTATAAAACAGATTTTAGTGTTTTAGTAAGTTGATGTATTAACATTATAAAAGTTAATGGAATATACAGGTGCTGGTCATATAACTAGAATATCATCAAAAAGTTGATTTATTTCACTAATTCCATTCAAAAAGTGAAACTTGTATATTACATTCATTCATTACACACAGACTGATATATTTCAAATGTTTATTTCTTTTAATTTTGATGATTATAACTGACAACTAGAATATTAGAATATTGTGAAAAGGGTTAATATTGAAGACACCTGGTGCCACACTCTAATCAGTTAATTAACTCAAAATACCTGCAAAGGCCTTTAAATGGTCTCTCAGTCTAGTTCTGTAGGCTAAACAATCATGGGGAAGACTGGTGATTTGACAGTTGTCCAAAAGACGACCATTGACACCTTGCACAAGGAGGGCAAGACACAAAAGGTCATTGCAAAAGAGGCTGGCTGTTCACAGAGCTCTGTGTCCAAGCACAATAACAGACAGGCAAAGGGAAGGAAAAGATGTGGTAGAAAAAAGTGTACAAGCAATAGGGATAACCACACCCTGGAGATGATTGTGAAACAAAACCCATTCAAAAATGTGGGGGAGATTCACAAAGAGTGGACTGCAGCTGGAGTCAGTGCTTCAAGAACCACTACGCACAGACGTTTGCAAGACATGGCTTTCAGCTGTCGCATTCCTTGTGTCAAGTCACTCTTGAACAACAGACAGCGTCAGAAGCGTCTCGCCTGGGCTAAAGACAAAAAGTACTGGACTGCTGCTGAGTGGTCCAAAGTTATGTTCTCTGATGAAAGTAAATTTTCCATTTCCTTTGGAAATCAGGGTCCCAGAGTCTGGAGGAAGAGAGGAGAGGCACACACTCCACGTTGCTTGAGGTCAAGTGTAAAGTTTCCACAGTCGGTGATGGTTTGGGGTGTCATGTCATCTGCTGGTGTTGGTCCAGTGTGTTTTCTGAGGTCCAAGGTCAGCGCAGCCGTATACCAGGAAGTTTTAGAGCACTTCCTGCTTCCTGCTGCTGACCACCTTTATGGAGATGCAGATTTCATTTTCCAACAGGACTTGGCACTGCACACAGTGCCAAAGCAACCAGTACCTGGTTTAAGGACCATGGTATCCTTGTTCTTAATTGGCCAGCAAACTCGCCTGACCTTAACCCCAAAGAAAATCTATGGAGTATTGAGAAGAGGAAGATGCGATATGCCAAACCCAACAATGCAGAAGAGCTGAAGGCCACTATCAGAGCAACCAGGGCTCTCATAACACCTGAGCAGTGCCACAGACTGATCGACTCCATGCCACGCCGCATTGCTGCAGTAATTCAGGCAAAAGGAGCCCCAACGAAGTATTGAGTGCTGTACATGCTCATACTTTATATGTTCATACTTTTCAGTTGGCCAATATTAAAATATATTAAAATCTCCTGGACGATTTGTATGGTAATAGAGATAGGCACTGCAATGTAATGTTGCAATGTTAATGTAATTGGTCTTGGCCGAATAGATCTGCTATGCTGCTGCTGCAGAGCAAGTACAGAGACTTGCTACTGCCAATACACTCACAGATATTGCTGTGAGCATGAAAGACATGCTGCTACACATGCAATATACAGTACATGAATTAACCCCCGTAGCAGACAAGTGGAGCTGGGGAAGGTGGAGGGCGTTAGGACTCATAAAGACCACAGGGTGAGCGCCCCCTACTGGCCTCTCTAACACCTCTTTAAGCAGCAACCTAGCTTTCCTTGGGAGTCTACTTTTCCCGTCCAGGTACTGACCAGGCTCAGCCCTGCTTAGCTTCAATGGGCAACCAGTCTTGGGCTACAAGGTGATATGGTTGCTGATAAAGTTTTAGTAGCGTTAGGTTTAGTTAAGAAAAAATAACTGTAAATTTAAGTTAAATCTGTAAAAGCTAAAAGTTTGCTACTATATTTTATTACCTTAAAGTTCTGGCAAAAACAGCTGCCAGTTTTTACTTGTTTTTACAGTGTGGGAAATGTCATATTTACCAGCTGCTGGCCTCGCGGTCCCCATCCTGCATACTGCAGGTGAGCGTTTCGCACTTCTGGAGGGTTCAGGATCCACGTTTCCCTGTGAAAGAGAAGCAAAGCCATTACTAATCGACTAGTTAGTTGTGGGATGACAAGTGGACTAGTTGACCATCATGACCAACCAGACAAACTGACGGGCAATCAGTCAAACTTTCTTGTCTTCAGAGGGCTAACACAGCACACTTCCTCTATGTGGTGCAGTGGAGCGTGTGCCAACAGATATTGATTTCATCGTGGTGTACTACACAGCCCAACACAACAGCACGGCGAATAAAGCACCATGAGGGAATTCCTGCGGCAGGAAATCTAACAGTGATAGTATATCCCTGTGTGCTGTTAAATCCGGCCGGAGCAGCGGCCCAGCGCTGTGTCAGCATCTGTTCCATCTGACAGAGCTCATAAATATAGATGCTTTATTCTACTGCCGTTTACAAAGGCGCTGTGCACTGCAGGCCCAAAGATTACAGGTGACATGAACTATAAGTCTCTGTGCTAATCACAGGACAGATGTGTTGGTATGAACACAGACTAGCGGTATGGAAAGATTGAGTCATCTGAATGGCTTCCACAAGCGACGTGAATGCTGCATTGATGTTTTCATCGGTTGTATAATCAATGACAAATGAACTCTGTAAACTAATGCGACTGTTATATGGGCTCAGCAACTTACGGAGTTTCCAGGCTGCAAATGATGTAGTCCGCAGTGAAGGAGTGCTCGTAAACCTAAGAGTTTGAACAACACAAAGACAAACAGAGAGAAATTAAATTGTTGGACAACAGCAGTTATTTGAACTAAAAGAGCCAATAATGCTCTTGTAGCAATTTTGTATGAGAGGCTACGCATCACAGTGATTTTACCACAGTTAAAGTGTGGGTTTAGCCAAAACGTAAAGAGGATATATTTTTGCCATAGTAACACACCACATCAAATACATTTTTGCATTTTTAAAACAAAAGCAACAGCTATGTTAAATGTAAAAGACACCAAATGTTTGATAAATAATACAATTAGAGTAATTACAGTACAAAAATATCATTCATATTTTCAGTAGACATTATGAATATTGTTTTCCTGTGCAAAACTCACTGACACAAATCACAGGGTCTATCAATTAATAATAAAAAATACTGTACAAATACAGTCCAGATATGCTTAAATACTTTATTATTAAATAAATTATAAATTATAAAATAAATAATTAAAAAGTATTCATTACATCTGTTTATATATATATATATATATATATATAAATGAAAAAAATATATTTACAAACTTTGTTATTGAAAATATGATCTTTTTTTTTTACATGATATTTTTTAACAAGACTAATTACTCTAAGCATATTTTAATTTAAATGCTTGTTGAAATCCATATACATATTTTTCAAAGCCATATTAAACCAACAAATGCACAGGCTTAAATCAAAGCTTTAAATCAAATAATAATAATCACCATTAGTAAACAACTCTTTCACAAAATGTATAGGATGTTTCCCAAACTTAAGTGTGCAACAAGGTATAATCTCTATTTTAACTTGAGTGTGCTTTGGAGCAGGGTACTGGAGAATTGGTTACTTTGACGTTTCATAACATCTCTGCAGGCTGCATCTTTGTGCATTCATATAGAATTAAACTGATGTATGATCACAGGTGCTTCAAATGCGGCTCATCCAATCAGATTTCAGAGGCAGAATTGTCTAATTTAATAAAATCCACCGTTGTTAAAGAAGGCAGGAGCGCTGTTGTTTCACTCTGAGGACAGTGTCGACAGCTGTCCGTGAGCCAGAGGGCTGACCGCAGCATATGCTCACAGCTGACAAGAGCTTGACACGTGTGCTGTAGCAGAGCTGTTAATACTGTCAAAGATTAACATTCAACACCTGTACTCAGCACCACCCTCTGTCTTACAGATGCAGAGAGATGGAGAGCTGCTTTGTGAAGGGCAAGCAGCACCATGACAGAGTTTGAGAATAAGGGGCGTTATGAATGTGTGTGTGTGTGTATATGTGTGTGTGTGTGTGTGTGTGTGTGTGTGCGCGTAGGCAATGACAGCTGGGGGACGAGGTTGTCATCCATCAAGGTGATGTTGAGACGGGCACTGAATAACAAACTAGAGGCAGCGCTCACATTCTTTCCTTTGGCTCACTCTTTCTTGTCATGTGTGTATGAAATGCTCTGGTGTCACTGTCCCAGCGATGATGACACCTTCTGCTCCGTATCTTCAGCTCTGTACAATTGCTGCTGTGATCAGACCAACTTATCATCTGCTCCTCAGACCTTCAGTGTTTGTGCTTTCAACATTTGTTTTCACACTAAAGCTTTAGGCTCAGAGTCAAGCCTGCATAAAAGCAGTCTGGTTTTTTGTGGAAGATGTTTCCTGAATGTAGGTGTGCAGCAAGGAATCTTAAGACCCAGATATACTTCGAACGAAATTGAAGAACTGTGAGATGTCATTTTGAAAAAAAAATCAGGCTAAAACGAAGCTTGCTCTGACTGAAAAAAAACCCCTTCAAACTACCATTGGTTCTTGGTGATGAAGTAATAAGTAGGAGTGGCTGAGACTCCGTGCTTTTTGAGGTGGAAATCTTCACTGGTTCATTTCTTCTGTTCAGTCTGTCAAAGTCAGACATCCACCAGTAAAAACATGAACACACTGGAGAGCCATTTTATAGTTGTAAATTGATGTTGTAATTTTAACTGAAAGAGATACTAGCCAGGTTTCCGTTATAGATTTGTGCAAAACATTTGCGATATTTTCTAAATTTTTCCAATTCCATTCAAAATGTTTCTTTTAGCGACGTTATGTTATGTTATATAGCGTAACTTTTTTTTTTCCTCTCGCGATAAGTCATTCCAAAAATCATGGCAACAGATGTTAGTAGGTTTAAGTATATCGCAGCCACTGCACTAGCCATTATTTTTAATCGAAGGAGACGTAGGCATTTATTCAAGCATTAACGGCAAGGAAAGTCCCTTATAATTGCGAGAGGCTATGAGGTGTTTCTATGTGTTTCTTCCTCCTATCTGCTTCGATGTCTTGATAAATTGTGACATTTCTTTGCTGTTTATAATCCAGTATTCCCATAATTCTGTTGTCTTTTATGAGTTTTATGAGTTTATGAGAACACAGTCTTGTCTTCTGTCCAAACACACCACTCCATCTTTAAAGGGATCTCAGGGTATTAAGACTTATATGGCTTAAAATGACATAAATTATGTCTTTTACTGAAATATGTAGTAGAAAACCAATGAAAGATTTACGTTATTTTAAAAATCTATGACATATTTTGGGCAATGGGGATGCAATTTTGTTTAGGTGCACAGTGCGTTCTACGTCGATGACGTCAAATGGTGAGCTACTGACGCTACCCTGCTGCTATTTTTACCGCAACACAACTCGGAATATAATATACGATGCCACATTGTGCAGCTTTTGGTTGTAATTTTCAGTCGATGGGCAACAAGAGAAGTGATGCAAGTCTTCACTGCTTTACCAGCGATAAAATTGTGTTGTGGTAAAAATAGCAACAGGGTAGTGTCAGTAGCTCACCGAGTGCAACCATTTGACGTCATTGATGTAGAATTCACTGTGCACCAAAAAAAAATTGTAAAAACTCCTCATACGAGCATAAAATATTTTTTGCGAAACTGATATTTTTTCCATTGGGCGTTTTTTTAATTCGTAGTTTCAACTTGCCAATTTTAAGGGTAATGGAAACTTAGCTACTGACACTGTTTTTTTCATGTTTAATAATGTAAAGTTGCTTGCTTTTAAACAATCTTTTGTATAGAATTGCAGAGCTGGTGTAGATATATGCATATTTCTATGATCAGATGCTTTCTTAACTGCCGTTTTCTCACTGCTGTCATTTTTGTTTCATTTTTATTTTGTTTCTGAAAGAAAAGCTTTTACATATTCATCTAAATATCGCTCTAAGCAGGGTGAGTAGCATCGGATGTTTGCTAACAGCATATCGCTGATCACGTCATGTATATGAACTTGAATCAGGGACTTTAGCTTGAATATTGTGGTATGGAGCAGGGTTACTGGCCAACAATGAAAATAAAACAAACTATTTATTAAAAATATTTTAAATAAATGATAAAAAAAAAAGAGTCACATAAAATAAATGGATGGAATGATCCGTAATGAAAAAACATTGTTGTGGATAATGTAAAGTATGTGTGTGGAAAATGTATGACAAACACAAAAATGGAAGCACACAGCAGAAAGTAAGAAGTGTAAATTCAGTTAAAGTACACATGGTTATTATGAAAACTATAATGATAACTGAAACTAAAAAAAAATCAGATAAAAATAACATTTTTTTTTTTACATTGTAACAATTAAAATTGAATAAAAAAAGAAATTGGAAAATAGTAACAGTAAATAAAATACTAAACTAAAATGTATTTAAATGATTATATAAATCATATAATTAATAAAATATTTAAAAAGTTTTTTAAACAAGCAAAACTATAAACAATGTTGTTGATAACACATAATCTAGTAAACAATAAATAAACCAGAAAATATCTTAATAAAATCTTTAATAAAATTAATATTAATAAACAGGAAAGTAATGTTAATATTAGTATTACAATTGAATATGAAAATAATTAAATATAACTTATTTTATTTTAAAATATTAAAATTAGATGTACAGTTTTAAAGATGCAAAACTATAAAAGAAAATTTGACCAAATTTGTGAAAGTGAACTGCTATAAAAATACTACTACTAATAATAAACAATTAAACAATTAAAAATATTTAATTTTTAGAAAATACAAATAAAATGTACAGTTAGTTTTAAAGATGAAAAACTATAAAAAACAATTTGACCACATTTATGAAAGTGAACTGGTTGATAACACATCTTCTGATTTTTGATCCGTCTCCTTTTAAATTGTTACCTTACTAGCAACACCTGTGGCTAATTCCCACAATCATGCAAACTCCCCTGTGGTTCGGAACCACGCTGTTCAATACAATATGAAAAGAGAGGACGGAATAGAAGTTGAGTGTTGAGAAGTTGAGAGTTCGAACCAACCAATTAAAGCAAGTGTGAAAACAGACTGTCCTTCTCTCTCTAGGCTGGCAGTAGGTGTGTGTGTGTGTGTGTGTGTGTGTGCTCGGTTTCTATCATTAATATATTAGGTTCTGGTGAGGTGGTGGAGTGTGACGGGCCTTTCACATGGTGACATGATTACTTTCATCTCAATACACACATACAACACTCAAATAAACACAGGCCTCACCGGCTGCACGTTGTAGGCCAGCAGAACGAGTTTCATATCTGGGGAAACCTCATATTTGCTGGCTTTGTACATTTCCTGGAAAGTGAACAGAAAAAAGGTACATGAGACTTTTAGCAAGCATAGTTTCTTTATACCATATTCCTTAAGTGACTGTGATAGATCGCATCGCAGACATAGGGAGAGCGTGGCATTAATCAGAGCTGCTACTCTTTTGATTTTGAACAAACATCATGTTCTTTGTCGTTGTCTCCACTGTTTTGCATCCTGCCAGCCCCACTTTAACGATCTGAGGCTGTTAATGAGCTACACAGAACATTGCTCTAATGATGGACTCTTTCAGCTCTATTAAAAACAACAGAAGTGTCAGCACAATGATCTGTTGTATGACACGGTGGAGTAATTTATACTGCAGAGCATGTAGCGCGCTGATGCATGACTCTGCATGCATTTGCTGAAGACACAATGAGGCATTCCCAATGCATTTATCTTTCATAATGAGACATATTCATGAGGAAATTATATAGGTGGGAGTTGATTGTATCCGTAGCATTTGACTGGAACATATTTTTTGTTTTGTTTTTTGATGCGTTTTCTGATCATTTTGAAAAAGCAACATTTTCAGTTACTGAAACCATTGTAAACGCGCTGTTCGCAGTCAGTCAAGG
The DNA here is from genome assembly GCA_038088235.1 of Zacco platypus. Taxonomy (NCBI): domain Eukaryota; kingdom Metazoa; phylum Chordata; class Actinopteri; order Cypriniformes; family Xenocyprididae; genus Zacco; species Zacco platypus. The sequence continues at coordinate 21,076,473 of CM076065.1, read as the reverse complement.
TTACAGAAATGTATTGGATGAGAAAATGTATTCCATATTAGGGGCGACCAACTCAATATGAAATAAAACCCTTTGTGAAAAAGACGTAGGCCTACACTTTAGCATACTTTTGAAAAGAGTGTGTATTGCAAAGTTACTATTTTGTAAAAGAATGTACTTAGGTGTGAATTGAATGTAATAATTGTATGATTAAATGAAAATATTTGACAGTTTAAATATATATTAAATGCAATTAGCTGAACATTACAGTGCTTTCTGACCCACTTAAATAGGACTTAAGTACGTCTTTCTATGTAATTTGAACATTACTTCTATTGTCTTTGAAATATGCTTAAAAGGGTCATGACATGATATTCTAAAGGTTGTAACTTCTTTCTGAGGGAATGACTTCGGTTTAAACAATGTAGTGACTAGAAAAGAAAATATATATTTTGCGACGCGAATCTGTTGTGTCAGAGGAAACAGCTTACGGAAAACAGCTTACGGAAAGCTACGAAAAGCATCAAAAACAGCTGAAGAAGAGCAAAAACAAAAAAAAACTTTATTAATATTGTAAGCATACCTCAAGGAAAATATTAAAATATTTTAAAAAAATCCGTATCATGACCTCTGTACAGTGCAGTCTAGAATGTACTGAAAATAAATTATGGTAACTAAAAAAAAGTATTCAGGAAAGTATTCAGACCCCCTTAAATTTTTCACTCTTTGTTATATTGCAGCCATTTGCTAAAATCATTTAAGGTCATTTTTTTCCTCATTAATGTACACACAGCACCCATATTGACAAAAAAACACAGAATTGTTGACATTTTTGCAGATTTATTAAAAAGAAAAACTGAAATATCACATGGCCCTAAGTATTCAGACCCTTTGCTGTGACACTCATATATTTAACTCTGTCATTTGCTGTCCATTTCTTCTGATCATCCTTGAGATGGCTCTACACCTTCATTTGAGTCCAGCTGTGTTTGATTATTCTGATTGGACTTGATTAGGAAAGCCACACATCTGTCTATATAAGACCTTACAGCTCACAGTGCATGTCAGAGCAAATGAGAATCATGAGGTCAAAGGAACTACCTGAAGAGCTCAGAGACAGAATTGTGGCAAGGCACAGATCTGGCCAAGATTACAAAAAAATTTCTGCTGCACTTAAGGTTCCTAAGAGTACAGTGGCCTCCATAATCCTTAAATGAAAGACGTTTGGGACGAACAGAACCCTTCCTAGAGCTGGCCAAACTGAGCTATCGGGGGAGAAGAGCCTTGGTGAGAGAGGTAAAGAAAAATCTCTCCTCAGCGCAAGACACATGAAAGCCCGCAAGGAGTTTGCTAAAAAACACCTGAAGGACTCCAAGATAGTGAGAAATAAGACTCTCTGGTCTGATGAGACCAAGATAGAACTTTTTGGCCTTAATCGTAAGCGGTATGTGTGGAGAAAACCAGGCACTGCTCATCACCTGTCCAATACAGTCCCAACAGTGAAACATGGTGGTGGCAGCATCATGCGGTGGGGGTGTTTTTCAGCTGCAGGGACAGGACGACTGGTTGCAATCGAGGGAAAGATGAATGCGGCCAAGTACAGGGATATCCTGGACTAAAACCTTCTCCAGAGTGCCCAGGACCTCAAACTGGGCCGAAGGTTTACCTTCCAACAAGACAATGACTCTAAGCACACAGCTAAAATAACAAAGGAGTGGCTTCACAACAACTCCGTGACTGTTCTTGAATGGCCCAGCCAGAGCCCTGACTTAAACCCAATTGAGCATCTCTGGAGAAACCTAAAAATTGCTGTCCACCAACGTTTACCATCCAACCTGACAGAACTGGAGAGGATCTGCAAGGAGGAATGGCAGAGGAACCCCAAATCCAGGTGTGAAAAACTTGTTGCATCTTTCCAAAAAAGACTCTGTATGGCTGTATTAGATCAAAAGGTGTTTCTACTAAATACTGAGCAAAGGGTCTGAATACTTAGGACCATGTGATATTTCAGCTTTTCTTTTTTAATAAATATGCAAAAATGTCAAGAATTCTGTGTTTTTCTGTCAATATGGGGTGCTGTGTGTACATTAACGAGGAAAAAAAAATGAACTTAAATGATTTTAGCAAATGGCTGCAATATAACAAAGAGCGAAAAATTTAAGGGGGTCTGAATACTTTCCGTACCCACTGTATATAATATATGTATAATGATACTAATATAATATGCAAATAGATATATGATAATATGCAAACTAATATAAATATATAATTACACATTTGTTTTTCATGTTTTTGAATGTAACGCAATCACATATTTAAATAATTGATAAATCATGAACAATATGACCAGTAACATTTATTAATAAACAGTTAAACTCAGCTTTTATTTTAATGTCTTTAAAGGGTTTAACAATTTTATGTTGAAGAAAAAGGTGGAGTATAAGGAGGATAGACACTTACAAACTTCCTGTTTGTCACCAGGATTGTGCTTTCGTTGGTCTCCATGTTAAAGCGGACCACATCACCTTCACGGGTACGGTACAGAAGTTCATTACCTAAAGGGAGAAGATAAGAGGATGAGAGTTAGTGGGATCGAATGTCAAGGAGAAATTAGTTAGTCGTGAAACTTTGAGCCCTGGCAGTTCTAATCAGGCTGCTTTAGACTGTCTCTCACTTGCGCTCTGTCAATAATCTAGTCATGAATGTGCCCCTCAACGCTCTCTGGCTGTACCGGGGGGGCTGATAGTTGAAAAGAAATGATAAAACTTTTCATTTTTGGTTTTCCACATGTGACGATGACTTTGGCAAGGACATCAGCCAAAAGCTCTTTGAGAGGTCTGGAATGTAGCACACAGCCCTCAGTGAGAAGAACACAAAGTGAGCAAACAGCCCCATTGCCAGATTTAATTGCGGATTAGGGGAATAGTACGCAAAGGCTTTTTTTTTTATCTTGCTTGCATAACTAATCGGTGATAAGAGGTGACACAATTACCATCACAATCACATTATAGCTAAAGTGGAAGCCACTGAAAGCACAGCAGTTCTAATGGGTCAGATTGCTGCGGTCACATGAAACACAATTAATACTTTTCGGTTTGTTTGTTTTTTTTTGCTGTAGATGTGTATGAAATGGAATGAATATGAAGTAAATAATCTGGGATGGACATAAAACACGGGTTGTTTAATGCGCTGCATGATGAATAATGATGAGTGTTTTTTTTTCCCCTTTAATGGATGTTATAATCCTTTGAATGTTAAATTTGCTCATTTTATGGTGATTGTTGGGAAAAAGGTGCCCTTCGCTCTGGTTTTCCCATGCCTGAAATTGACTGGCGAGCTGATAAGATGCCAGAACAATCATTTGTCTGCTTGACAAATTCCATCCTTTCTCACTTTTCCTCTGACCTAATGTCGGGCCGTGCGTTTCAGATCAGAACCTCATCAAGCGTCCTCTTCCCCTCTGCTCTCATTCATCTCTCACACTCTATCCATCACACATTCAGACAGGTGGCTCCAAACACACTTCTTCACACATCACTCATTCTCCAGAACTCCTTTAAGCTCATCCCAGACATTTAACTCCCAGTCCCTGTCGCTAACTTACAGGTAATTCATGTTATAAAGATGCTTCTTATGTACTTTATTTCTTTTTTTTTTTTTTAACAGGGTGAGGGTTGTAATAAAACCAAATCAGACTTCCTCATTTCCAAAATATACTTTTATTATTATTATTATTATTATTAATACCACAGTTACTGTTACTCAAGTCGGATGGGGTCTGAAGTGATTTTTAACAAGAAACATTGGTAGAATTTTCACCATCCCAAATCTAAAGGCTGGAAAACACTACACAACTGTTAAAATGTCAACAGAAATTAAAACACTAGCCATATATGATTGGTGACTTTGTAAATGGTTACAGAGAAAAACTGGTCATCATGCACTAAACGACTGAAGATCACACACAGATATTCAAGTCGTTCCAAACTCAACAACGTCACATGATCGTCACTGCAAGGAGATAACAGATGGAAAAAAAACAAAACATGTATGTACAAGAACTGACCGCAGCGACATCAAAAGCTGTGAAAACTGCAAATACATAAATAAATATTCAATGTTTTTTTTCCCTGTGATTCCACAATTGCTTGATTAGCATCAATTAAACAGACAGCCTATATATTAAGACCTACTGTACCGCACGGATCAGATCAGATGTTTTCCCCCGACAGTCAACCAAACGTTCACTGAAGACATAACAAATAATGTTGCGTGAAAACTCGCCAAGACAGATTTTTGAAATACTGTAATTCTATATGTGTATATCGGGATCATGTGCAGATTCCATGGAGAATTCGCTACAAACATTCATAAAGTTGGAATGCTGCACTTTAAAACGATGCCAAACTTGTGCTGAGGGAAGAGCCAGTCATCCAGAAGCTAGCAAAGAAAAACGACATTTTTAATGGTTAAAGGAAAGGTACTCCTCTGAGAAAACGTACAAATAAATATACTTATAGATGTTTAATTGCTATTTGGAGCATTGGGATCTCTAAACGAGGACTTATTGAACAAATCTTTGTGAAAACCTTAATTTCGACCAAAATTGACATTTTTTTACACGTTTTGCTTGTAGCTCGAAATTAGCCCATGCGTATTCCAACTCATTGGGCCAGCACAGCTCACACACACACACACACATATATATATATATATATATACATATATATATACTCTTCAAAATAAAAGTTCTTCATTGGACATTAACCAACGTTTCAATGAAAGATTCTTTGGGGAACCGAAAATGATGGCAATACAGCGAAAACCCTTTTTGGAACTTTTATTTTTAAAAGTATTCCATCCTTAAACCATAGTGATGAAATCAATGCAGTATTTGTATATTGAATTGTGATTGGTCTTTTTTCTTGCATGTGTTTGCATACTGAATTGTTACTGGTCATTTCTTACTTACAATTATACGGCTGCAATAGCTGAGTTCTTTACATAGAGCAAAGACTAAAGCCTATTCTCACCTAAACCTTTAACAATATTATTTTGCTGCCTTGGAAACGCTTGTGTTTCCTTTGGGGAATGCAAATTTGGTTTCCCTCAACTCCGTCTGTCATCTTGAATGAAAATTTTCATGCATCTTTTTTTGTGATTTTGCCTTATATGTAAAAAGATACAAGCAACGCTGCCCTAATTTTGGGGGAAAAATAAGGAAACTAATAAGACATTATTTTGGTGCCTGCTGTTTGGAACAGCCATCACATAAACTTGTTGCCTAGGTGGGCGGTTTAGTATTTATGTCATTTATGTCAATGTCATATGTCATTTCATATGCTCTCTGTTTCCTCAGGTCTGTTTTTTGCTATAAGGAACTTTTTCCTTCACCTTTTTTCTGTTAGAAAAAATCGTGATCTCGGAATCTCCTGGCCTCTGCAAACCCAGCGTCTCTCCTGTGCTCTCTGTTTTTGATGGAGGTGAGCAGTAGGAACTTCCTGCGGTGGAGCCCTGGGTCACTCACTCAAACACAGCACTCAACTTCACTGCTTTGTACTTCAGGGTATAACTCACTAACTCACTCACCTTGACTTTCTTTTTTCGTTTCGTTGCCCCTCTTGTCCTCTCTTACACACCCCTAAGCATGATTCCTTTCATTCTTCTTTATCCTGCTCTTTCTTTATCAGCCCTTTCTGTCTCAATTTGTTCCAAGACAAGGTTCTGTCTCTAATCTGACTCTTCCCGTATATCTCCACTTGGCAGCAGGACTTTATTTCTGTCTGTCTGCCTGATACATGTTGGCTGTGTACATGCTATAAAGTTTCAGGAGTGACAACCGCATTTATTTGTGGACGTGAATCCGCTAAGTTATCATTTTTGTGAGTACAAAATAAAGAAGTCAGTCCTATGGCTCCAGTAGTTGAGATAGTGATAACCAGTGCTTAGACATCTCACAGCTGTAAACAAGAAATATGGATGCCAACTTAAGCCCACATGAATTTTAAGTAAACACATTAATTTTTATTAAAGCCTAACTAAATAACACACTACTGATAACGTGGGGGGGGACTTAATTGTATTGATTGTGCACTTGTAATGATCTTAAAACCATAAGTGTGTGTATTTATATATATATATATATATATATATATATATATATATATATATATATATATATATATATTAAATGCCAATGATATAAAATGCTGCTTAAGTATACTTAAAGAGAGTGCACTTTCATGACTAAGTTTCTTCCTTTAAAAAGTGCACTTTGTAATAATGTTAAATTAACAGTTTCACTTTACAAAATTTAAAGATTAATATTTACAATAATTGTTTTATTAATCCTTTGTCATGTTTTAAAGAACTACACTTATTCTGATGTGTTCACTACAATACTAAAGCACAAGATCTTTTAACTGTAATGTGTTATTTGATGATACATTTAAAGCTGTAAAGTCCATATCTTTTTTTTGGTTAAAAATGATCCAAAATCAATTTTTGAGCAAGTACATAACCAGCCAGTGTTCAAAACTATCTCCTTACCTTAGTCTGATTCTCAACGGTAAGCTTGTAATAATGTTTTCTAATTGGGTGGTACTGGTGGGTTTCTGCAGGAAATTCGAGAATGCCGCCGTTTGTCTTTGCGTCATTACGTCATGTCTGTTTACATAAAGAATGAGTCCCAGCTAGTAGGCTATATTGCATGTGAGAATGCTGATGGCCGCTGGAGCGAACTTTGCTCAAATGGGTGAAATACATACACAATTGAATCATAACGCGTTATGATTAATTATGAATATAAATCAACAATGAAGGGAAATAGGTATATATGGATAATCAATTACAATGAATTATGAATATACTGTATATGGTCTAAAATTAGTTCTAGTTTTAGAATTAATTTTAGAAAGACTGGTCTGTTTTGCCCAGGAACACTATCAGTCCGATTTTTTCATCAACTCTTCAAACGGATTTAACTGTTAAGCAAAATGCTGAAAAACAAGAGAAGAAGACGGGTGTTTCGCCCAGGAAGAAGATGACTGAGCTCAGATGAGTTCTTTACAACATGTTATAAAGTCAACTCCAGGCACACCTATTTTTGTGTGCTGACCAATGGCGAGCATGGACTTTTAGCGGGAGAAGTTTATTTTGTCTCTTTTTATGACCTTATTTTGCATGATCTATGAAGTGTCAGACATGGGTACTTTTTCCTCCAAAGTACTTAGAATAGAATAATGCATATTATTGTGACATAACACCAATATCTGGTTAAGATATTCGGAGAGAAGTATTTTGAATCCAAGAAGAATGTATGTGGAAGGAATTAGAACAGCGATACATTCTTACACTTTAATATGAACATTTAGAGCAAAGCTAACACTCTCAGTCGTAAATAAGCTTATGTAATCTGGAGATATCCATACACAGCAATACATTTGGGGAATAGTCACATTTTAAGGTTAGATGCAGAGAAAAGGTTTTCATGTGTGTGTGTGTTGGTAGTGTCTGTTCACACAAGCCTCTTGGTGCCTGCTGGAGGGGAATTTTGAGGCCGTTCTGTTTAGCATACGACCCCACCAGGGACCGATGGTGAGATGGTCTCATCATAAAAGTCAGATGGCCTAGAGCCAACTGTGATTTACTGTTTCAGTTCACAAGGCTAAAGCTTTCCCAAAATCTAAAAATCAATCGATCATCACCGATTCAGTCCAGATGCTACACTGCGGATCATTTATAGCCTTTTCTCACAGCAGCTGGAATAATTAAACGTATCATTTTGATGGTGGATTGTAATCTGGAAAGGTCCAAATGACAATCATCAGTGACAACTGGAGATTCCCCCGACGTCAAAAGCAAAAGACTTTGTACTACAGAGTGGCTACAGAAATTGAAATCTACTGGTAATGCTAATACACACTAAATAAAGGATTATTAGGAACACCATACTAATACTGTGTTTGACCCCCTTTCGCCTTCAGAACTGCCTTAATTCTACGTGGCATTGATTCAACAAGGTGCTGAAAGCATTCTTTAGAAATGTTGGCCCATATTGATAGGATAGCATCTTGCAGTAGATGGAGATTTTTTCACCCACACCATTACACCACCATCACCAGCCTGCACAGTGGTAACAAGGCATGATGGATCCATGTTCTCATTCTGTTTACGCCAAATTCTGACTCTACCATCTGAATGTCTCAACAGAAATCGAGACTCATCAGACCAGGCAACATTTTTCCAGTCTTCAACTGTCCAATTTTGGTGAGCTCGTGCAAATTGTAGTCTCTTTTTCCTATTTGTAGTGGAGATGAGTGGTACCCGGTGGGGTCTTCTGCTGTTGTAGCCCATCCGCCTCAAGGTTGTGGCTTCACAAATGCTTTGCTGCATACCTCGGTTGTAACGAGTTGTTATTTCAGTCAAAGTTGCTCTTCTATCAGCTTGAATCAGTCGGCCCATTCTCCTCTGACCTCTAGCATCAACAAGGCATTTTCGTCCACAGGACTGCCGCATAGTGGATGTTTTTCCCTTTTCACACCATTCTTTGTAAACCCTAGAAATGTCTGTGCGTGAAAATCCCAGTAACTGAGCAGATTGTGAAATACTCAGACCGACCCGTCTGGCACCAACAACCATGCCACGCTCAAAATTGCTTAAATCACCTTTCTTTCCCATTCTGACATTCAGTTTGGAGTTCAGGAGATTGTCTTGACCAGGACCACACCCCTAAATGCATTGAAGCAAGTACCATGTGATTGGTTGATTAGATAAATGCATTAATGAGAAATTGAACAGGTGTTCCTAATAATCCTTTAGGTGAGTGTAGTCATGCAATGCAGAAGTTCTTAACGTTAACATTTTGAGAAGAAAGTACAACAGTAATAATAATTTGACGTGATATGAGCGAAGCAATCGTTAGATTTAATCACCATTGGCAGCTCGATTTATTGTAATGCTTTTTCTCTCAGTTGGTCATAATAAAAGCAGCAGACAAGTTAGATGACATTTTCCGGTGAAAATTCTTATTTTGGTCATACTTCCAAGACATTGAATCTGTGATTCTGAGTACAGTATCCACACCAGTGCGAGTGACTGACAGCAAACATTAGATTCATCTGGGCTGAAAAGCCATGTCGATGCACAACCCATGTAAAGATGATAATTCCGCCAATAACTGCAATTGCAGGTTTCAAACAGAGATGGCGACAAAGAAGCAAAACTTGCGGAATGCAGCTTTAAATTTAATCTATTTAAAATGTACTAAATTGCAATTTCATACAAATGTGTAATTACAATTATATTTAAATTAGGGCTGTCAAAATGAACGCATCAATTTAGCGATTTTTTTCTGACAGACAGAAACACACAAAATTATGTCGAAACAGCCGTTATTGGCAGGTATCCTCGTAAGCATAGCCTTAAACAAGTTAAAAAGTCTAAAATGACAGTAAAGTGTTGAGAACATCGGATGCGTGTCAGAGCCGCAACATGTGCATCAGATCTTAAAGTGATAGCAGCCTAATTTATCTGTCACTGTGTTTACAAAACTAGACATAAGAGATAAGCATTTAGCTTTATCCTTGCTCTGAGACATCACTACACCGAGAAACAAGAGAGAGAAGGTGAAGCATGTTCACCTTTCAGCTTGATTGTTGATTTCCTTCTCTGCCTCTATACATACTGATAACAATACACAAACTCCTCTGAATCACAGTTAATTATTTTCTTCTCTCTCTCTCTCTCTCTCTCTCTCTCTCTTTGTAACTTCAGCTGAGTATGTTTCATTCTCAGAGAGCAGGAGAACAGCAGTGCTATTGAAGGTTGCTGATTCTATAAATTATAGAGGTATATGAATTATTAAAACGTCTAAGGACATGTGTACTCCATTCAGACAGGTCAAAATAAAAAAGAGATCTCAATACATATCACACGTTCGGTTTCACATATTTTTATTTATTTACTTTTTTATTGGGGAAACCAGACCACTAGAATATGATGTTATACTATATAATTATACTATAAATTCGTATTTTGCTCATTTTATAATAATAATAAGAAGAAGAAATACCAGATTATCATGAATCATATCATGATAATAATTCAGTCATCAACATCAATTTCCTCATTACTTCTTCTATGGTCACCTTGTATGGTAAAAGCTAAACAAACAAACACACGCACACACATATGTTTTTCAGTTTGGTGTATTGGTTTACCAGTGGACCTCTGGACCATGAGTTATGCACCAACATATCTGCAAACCATTCTCAGACTCTGAAATGAATCAAGCTGGACCCATGTTTAACATTCTACTGACAGCTCCTTTGTTGAAAAATGACTGCTTGCCGAAGGTTGTGCTGACTTTGCAGACCCCAGCATTTTTCCTAAGCAAATACTGAAAACATCTCAGTAGGATGGTTTCTAGCACAAATAAAGGCTGGCATATAGAATGCATCTGAGCAGCACTCTTACAGACTGTGCTGTGCTAAAAGACGCTTCACGCTGAGCAGGGAATGAAAATCTGGTGATTATGTAACAAGTGCAACTTTTTCTTTCGACTCCAGCTCCTGCTTAATCGCTCCCGATCAAATTGATTTCTTCTTGTACAGGTAATTTGCTGCAAGCAAGGGGCAGAGGTGTCTGATACGGCTGGAGAAACAGAGTGAGTCGCAGAAGAAAGGATATTTGCTGTGCTGTAAATCCACCTTAAACCTCAGCTGCCCTCTGGCTCAGGACAGCTATAAAAAGAAATCCAATTGTAAATTATTCAAATGCTTTCAATTTAGAGGTGATCCACCGATCCTGATGTCACATCATACAGAACTGGAATTAATGACATTCAATTCACTGAATCTGAAAGTATTGCATTCTCACAGCTTTTTGGACATATACCACGGTAAAACGATGGTACTATTAAACAATGCAAATACCATGTGGTATTTCCATTTGGTATTTAGATAGTCTCTCTCTCTCTCTGTTTACTGTCACTTAAATAATAACAATACACATTATTTTAAAGTGTCTTTGTAGTGTTATTATACAATTAAGTACTGGGAAATAATAATTGACTACATGTACTACACACACTCACTGTAATGATCGTTAGCTGAAGTGCCCTCTTGTGGTTGTAACGTGGCAGACCTTGGACTGTTCACATGCACACTCATTCACCAATGGACGTCACTTCCCATAATCCATTAGCACAAATTCACTTTCACATGCGCACTACATCTCCCAGAAGCCTTGTACCCTGTCACTGATTACCCCAGCCAGCTGCAGCACATTATCTGTCATTATTTAAGCACCACCACGAGAGGTCTTGATATTCTGTTATGTTGTCATTTCTGAGCGTTATTCCCTGTCTTGTTTTCCTGGTTTTGATTCTGCCTGTTTTCCTGGTTTCTGATCGTTCCCTGCCTGCATGTTGGATTTATTGCCTTGGATTGTTGGACTGTTGATTTCTTGCTGCCTACCTCGATCTACATTGCCTGTTTAACTGCCTACCCTCTGACATTCCTGTTTGCTGTTGATTTGACCATTGCCTGTTTGACCACGTTGCTTAATAAAAGGCTGCATTTGGATCTCATCCTGCTGTCTCCCTCATTACACTCACACACACAGGTTTGTTTTGCAATCTTAGTGAGGATATTCTAGAGGTGTAATGGTTTTTATACTGTACAAACTGTACATTATCTCTCCCTACACTAACTCTACTCCTAAACCTACCCATCACAGAAAACATTCTGCATTTTTAATTTTTTAATAAAACATTGTTTAGTATGTTAGTAAAGCTATATTAAATATGAGGATATTTATATATATATTCTTCTATACATACAGTGGGTACGGAAAGTACACAGTACACAGTGGCCTCCATAATCTATAAATGGAAGACGTTTGGGACGACCAGAACCCTTCCTAGAACTGGCCGTCCGGCCAAACTGATCGGGGGAGAAGAGCCTTGGTGAGAGAGGTAAAGAAGAACCCAAAGATCACTGTTGCTGAGCTCCAGAGATGCAGTTGGGAGATGGGAGAAAGTTGTAGAAAGTCAACAATCACTGCAGCCCTCCACCAGTTGGGGCTTTATGGCAGAGTGGCCCGACGGAAGCCTCTCCTCAGCACAAGACACATGTAAGCCTGCATGGAGTTTGCTAAAAAACACCTGAAGGACTCCAAGATGTTGAGAAATAAGACTCTCTGGTCTGATGAGACCAAGATAGAACTTTTTGGCCTTAATTCTAAGCGGTATGTGTGGAGAAAACCAGAAACTGCTCATCTCCTGTCCAATACAGTCCCAACAGTGAAGCATGGTGGTGGCAGCATCATGCTGTGGGGATATTTTTTAGCTGCAGGGACAGGAAAACTGGTTGCAATCGAGGGAAAGATGAATGCGGCCAAGTATAGGGATATCCTGGACGAAAACCTTCTCCAGAGTGCTCAGGACCTCAGACTGGGCCGAAGGTTTACTTTCCAAGAAGACAATGACCCTAAGCACACAGCTAAAATAACAAAGGAGTGGCTTCACAACAACTCCTTGACTGTTCTTGAATGGCCCAGCCAGAGCCCTGACTTAAACCCAATTGAACATCTCTGGAGAGACCTAAAAATGGCTGTCTACCAACGTTTACTGTCCAACCTGACAGAACTGGAGAGGATCTGCAAGAAGGAATGGCAGAGGATCCCCAAATCCAGGTGTGAAAAACTTGTTGCATCTTTCCAAAAAAGACTCATGGCTGTATTAGATCAAATGGGTGCTTCTATTAAATACTGAGCAAAGGGTCTGAATACTTCGGACCATGTGATATTTCAGCTTTTCTTTTTTAATAAATCTGCAAAATTGTCAAGAATTCTGTGTTTTTCTGTCAATATGGGGTGCTGTGTGTACACTAATGAGGAAAAAAAATGAACTTAAATGATTTTAGCAAATGGCTGCAATATAACAAAGAGTGAAAAATTTAAGGGGGTCTGAATACTTTCCGTACCCACTGTATATATACATATATAAATATATATATATATAAGAATATATATAAATATCCTATTTAATATAACTTTACTAACACTGTATATATAGATACACACACACACACATATATATATATATATATATATATATACATATAAAAACCTTAAATATTGAATTGTGTATGTATTTTCAAAACATAAAATAATGAGAAACAAACTCCATGATCAAAGTCCATGATCCATGAAAAAACAGAAACAATAACTGAACGTGACAGTAATAAAATGGAATGAATGGAAAATGGAAGGAGAAGCTGTTATATACTATCTAAAATGTTCAAATCTTTTTGTTGTTGAGGTCGAAATTGACTACATACGTTAAATAAAAGTTATTTTATTTTATTTTTTTAATCAATTAACATCAAAAATCATTAACATGCCATTTAGTATCTTTATATAAGTGACATCACATTTATTATAATTACCAATACTATTTTTGGTAAATATTATATTACTGTTAACTTCAAATAAATTACCGTAAACTCAAATATGTATTTATATTTATATTAGCATTAACATTATCATATAAATGCTGCATCACCAACAAGAGTAGCTTAAACAAAGGACTAAAATATGGTTAATAATATGTCTTAATGAAAATGAGTGGAAATATAGCAGAAAAAATAGATTTCCCCAAAAAACTTCTCATAAATCCAGCAACATTATGTGCATGGACAAATAATGTGTAACACTGTATTTTGTATACATGTACTATAGTAATAACTATAAATTATGCTTAATTACATGCAACTAACTCTAAACTAATCCTACCCTAATCCTACCCTTACCCCACTGTAAATTCATAGTTTATTAATATTACATTTACAATGCAATAACACCACAAATAAAATGTATACAAATACATAATTATATAAAAAAATAAAATGTTACTATTAATTCAGTATTTTAACATTACACAGTATATCATGTCATTTGATGTATGACATACATACCTGTTTCATTGATTTTTAATGGATTTAAAAGGCTAATCCTCACTAGAAAACAGTGCTTCACTGGTCTGGTTCATCATTACAAGAGCATCATGATCACTATTTTCATAGGGAAAATAATGGACAACAGGGTTTCAGTTACTGCAGTTGGATGCAGATAGATGTCTGCAGTAACACTTGAGTTATATTTAATCTTGTTTTTTTTTTTTATTATTATTGATGTCTGAGGTATAAATAAACATACAAACTGACTACAACATCTGACCTCACTAAGGCATTACTCCATGCATAACTGATTCAGTTTAAATCACATCTTCAGCCTCTTGAATTGCTCCAATGTCACTTCACATATCCCGATCTGAGGCACATATCCTTAGGGAAGCCCTGCCACGTTACCCTTCTTTCTCCAAAGCAGACAAGCTGTAATATAACAGAACCACCAATGCCTCCTGCCTGCCTTGAATGGCTGTTTTCTCTGTGATTTATAGTTATCAGCAATGCTGATCAAGGTCGACCGTGCGGCTCATTTTTCACCACCTGCTGTCGGAACCCAGAGAGTGAGCCGGCTAGTCAGAGGAAAGCGTGCCCCGAGCAGCCACATTAAAAGGACATGATGCTTTATTATACAGCCGTGGCTGTCCATCATAAATCTGAAAACACACATACTGTACACACACTAGTCAGATATACATGATCATCCACACAGACACTTGCAAAGCCTACAGGAAGGCCAGTGTTTGAGTAAATGTGGCCCATGAGGAGATAATAATGCCAAATTAGAAAAGTTGGTTTAAAAAAGAATTATTGCCAGTATATCAAGGTGAGATCAGTAGCATCAGTGCCACTAAGCTCTTCAGATGGTGGCACCAACACCTGATTTGGTAACACTGGGAGGTTTTTTTTTTTCATAAAGGTAATTAAATTGTAAAATGACTATTATTTTGCATTAATATGTGCATTAAGTAGTAATATAACATTTATTTCTTTATAGCTTGAGTTGACAACAGAAGAGCTTTTATTAACAACAGAAATCTGGGGGGCCCTACGGCCGTGAAACTATTAAAGTAATCACAGTGTCTATTTGCACCAAGTGCAAATAACCCACCTTGTTTGCTGATGCAATGTCTAGTTAGGAAAGACAAAAGTATAAAAACCATTTGTAACTTGTCAACAACAGTGGCGTAGGGAGTAAAGCGTCCAGCGTAGCAGATACTTTTGATGCAAATCGACTAGAGTTCGAATCCACCTTTTGCCGAACTCATTCTTCTCGCTTTTTCCATCGCATGTACGATTTGAAAGGCATTTATTTTCAATGATTATTCCAAATAAGAGATTTGTTCATTAATTGTTCAATAAAGAACGAAAGAATTAATAAAATTCGAAAACATAACATACACAGTAGCACTTCACACTAATTTGCTTAATACCGCCTGTGATTAGGTTTAGTTCAGTCATGAAACTATACATGGCGAAGACTGATTGGTCCTTTACATACAATCTGCTGGCAATCTTCACTGTAATCTGGTATTGCAGTGCATTAGAATTCCTCTGAAATCCTCCACCTCCCCCAGCTCCACCTGCCTAGATCTGCCTATTCATGTAGCAGCAGCACATACTACATGCTCTGTGTATCTGTTAGTCCATTCTTGCTTTGCAGCAGAAGCGTGCATCGCAAATCTAGTCTGGCATGACCAAATACATTAACAATGTCATATCCATAAACATGCTAAATTTATTTTGAGATTTATGATTGAAATTTTTGTCCTATAAGTATTGTCTGTCCCTGTCAATTATGTACATTGTATTTGCGACATTAAACTGCACCTAATACAAAAACATGAAAGTCAAGTCATGATTTTGTAAAGTAAGGAATATTCCTTATACTTGGAACCATTTTTGATTTGAAATAATGTACAAAAGCAAGGGATATATCTGAATTAAATTACAATAAAAGTACATATTATTTTGCAGTTTTGGCCAGCTAGCAAGTATGGTACAAAAGAAAAATAATGCTTAGATATCTTGTTAGAAGCACTGAATATGATTACACACAATTCTCTGATAATCAACCAAGCCCCCCCCCCCTTCTCTCTCTCTCTCTCTCTCTCTCTCACACACACACACACACACACACACACACACACACTTTTCTTTTAATCTTCAAGTCACTCAGCCGTGATTCACAGGATACATAAACGTCGTGGATATTTGATCAGGGCTTCTATCTCAACCTCTGTGCACTGATACAATTAACATCCCCTATAATTCTCATGCAGCCAATACAATGTGAAACTCCATGTTTTACAAGTCAATCACTCTGCTGTACAAATATTAGGCAGGTGCTTGCTGAATTGATCTTTTATAACAGTCTAGCATGTCTTTCGAAGCAGGGTAATTGTTGCATGGAAGCGTAACAACAAAAAAAACGACACGTTTATTGATGTATGCATCAGCTGCATGGCTGAAACAGAAGGTGTGAGGGCTAATCTAATTAAGAGCTGACTGAGAGCAGAGGTCACCTCCCACACACTGAACAAAGAGAACAAGAGATTTATTGTGAAAATACATGCTGACAGATCGCACACTTCATATGAATATTACCCTACATCAATCACCACATCAACTCTTATCTGCTTTGTGTGTCTTTCTGTTTCTCTTACACCCTTTCTATATGTGGGGATATGAATATGGCATGATAAAAAGTAATAAATATCATTCCATATTCATTATTTTAGTCTATTTTACTCAAATAACATATGTAGAGTAATATAACAGTGTATAGTGTGTCATTTGGGACATAACTTCAGTTCAAGTTGTGCATTTGCATCACTTATTGGCAGATTTAAGTTTTATTATTAAGTTTATGTTGTTAATATTGTATGGGCCCTATCATACACGCGCTTAGATCACTAAAATAGGGCCCTATGTCTGATTAATTTAATATGTGTATAGGCTGCGTTTGGGTGAGGAAATAAACCCGCTAAAAATGGCTCTTGTATTTACAGGTGTTCATTGACTGTTCACACAGCTCAAACAGGACAATCCTCAACATTACTGACTAAGACGAAACAGTTATATTCATTCACACCAATAGCATTTTGACTTAATTCCAATAGAGATTAATGCTAGCATGTTGCTAAGCTAACAATGCGCTTCTAATAAGGCATAGCACACACAAATATTAGGCAAATTGGCCCTTTTTTAATTGCATACTGAGTTAAACATATTTAATGAACAATTATCAGACATATTGGGGATTATTTTCAATGAGCCCATTGCATTGCATTCTGGAATAGCATTCTACATGAAGAATATGTACAATCCCACTTTTTGGAACAGTCTTCACGTCAGTAGTGTGCCCATGATGCATTAAAACACTGTGAAGGTAGACAGCTCACTAGATTTTGAAACAGCTTATATATGCTTCCTCATAACTCATAACAGAAATCTTTTCTCTCAGTGATCAGGCTTTTGGTGGGTTTAGTCATGTTGATAAATACGCTGAGAGTTGAGGATTGAAAAAAAATATTTAACCTAGACCATCATTTGAATTCTATACGTATGCCACAACGCAGGGCAATTGCATTTGTTCAGCAAACTCTGGTGGTAGTTAAAGTTTTTCCACGGGGGGAGCCGGACTTTTTGAGCTAGCTGCTGACTTCAACAAACTACGGGGCATGACAATGACTCCCATCAAGGTTAAAAGACTCCACTAAATTTACTCCACAAATCATACTCTTGTTTGCTCAACAGCATTCAGCGAATCTCTGTGTACACGCTCAGCGTACACCAGGCTGTGCGAGGATGCTTAGAATAAGGACACAGGGGTGGCCCATTAAAATGGAACCAGATGGTTTAGGCCACAGCAGGCATTAGTTCGGTTTAATTTCTCGTTGCGAGTGCTGAGTAATGTCGATTATGTATCTGTTTGATTTAGACTCCTAGCAAGAGAGGCAGATCAATGGGCTCCACTAATTATGCAATTATATAGCTGCTTTAGTCCAATCATAATGGGGGCAGGCAGACAGAATCAAAATGAGAGAGTCTATTACAGCCAAAGCCAGACAGAGGACAAAACAGAGAGATGAGGAGCCCCGAACGACAATCGCTTACTGCAAGATGATTCATGATGGCAACAATGATTCGAGGCAGATCTGAAAGGGTTAGTTTAACCAAAAATGAAAATCGGGTCATCACTTACCCTTGTGTCATTCCAAACCCAAAAGACTTTCGTTCATCTTCAGAACACAAGTAAAAATATTTTTATAATTCACTCATCATTTTGTCCATATATTTAAAGTACAGATCATTTTTATGCTTCAAAAAGTTCATAAAGACATCCATATGAATTGTGCGGTCTTTCATTAGAGAAATGATCACTTTATATGACGAACAGCACATGATCAACGCACATGAATAAATCACATCAAATATGGTCAATGGAAGCTCAAACGTCCTTGCTTGACACGCAATAACCAGAGGTTTGTTTTATGTGCATCAAGCATGTACTGTAAGTTTGAGCTTTCATTGTTTACCTTCCATTGATTTTCATTAGATAGACAGAAAAAAAAGAATGAAAGAAGATTAAAAATATTTTAATTTACATTTGAAAGCTTAACGAAAGTAAGTGGGTTTGTGTTATGTGTATCCTTGTCTGGACTGTTTTCACATGTGAATGTGTTCACATGTGTTTTCATATGTCATACGCTCATTTCAACCAGCAAACCCGTAACAGAACGCAAGACCATACCGTGACAGACCAACGCGTCTGAATGATGGCCGTGGCAGAAGATCGTCTGTGGGGCTTGCGGCAGAATGGTCGTCCGTTGGAGTGGCATGTGGTGGAATTCAACGAGCTTTCCCATCGGGTGAGCTGGGATGATGCGGCGCTGAATGTGTGTTTCCATTTGGGGCTGGATGCGGATACGATCCGGTACGAAACTGCCTGTCAGTTTTCCCTCGTCGAATCTATTAATCTGATTCTCTTTTTAAACGATTCATATTACAAAGTAGAGGAGTTTCGTACGGATCGCGATCTGCATCCCGTCTCATCAAGGACACACACGGCCAAGCCCACTCGCCCAACGCCGATATCCACTACATACCGCTCCAATGACACTGGCCATTTCTGTCCACTGGCGCTGCCCCACAGGAAGGGGAACAACACCAGCCCTGTCTTCTGATCCGCGAGCAAGATGGCCGCCCAGCAACGCCCTAAACCAGCTGCCGCCACTCTCAAGATGGACACACCGGCTGAAGTGGAGTGGCTCATCAATGTTGGGATGGCGCCTGTGTTTCCAGAGCCTGTCCCTGTATCTCCTGTATATCCAGCACTACCTGTATCTCCTGCGCTCCCTCCTCCTGAGCTCCCTCCAGAGCCAGTCCTTCCTCCAGCGTGCACTTCAGAGCTCCCTACTGAGTCCGCTCTAGAGCCAGAGCTCCCTCCTGAGTCTGCTCAAGTGGGGCCTCCGCCCCTTAAATTTTTTTTGGGGGGGGCAGATGCCCGTGGCTGTAGAGGCCAGCCTGATGGTTGGAGGTAAGACCACGCCACCTTGGACTCCTGAGCTACCGGATAAGCCCTGGACTCCACCCTGGTCGCCTGAGCTCCCGGCTATGCCCTGGACTCCACCCTGGAGGTCACCTGACTCGCCTGTACCCGTCCACGACCTCCATGGTGCCGGTCCCCCCTCCCTGTTTGGACTCCCTGTTCGCGAATAAATGTTACGTGTATCCTTGTCTGGACTGTTTTCACATGGGCTTATTGTTTATGTCGTTCAGTCATTATTAGTACATCCATGTCAGGTGTTGGTCATTAATTAATCTTGTTTGCTCCCTGTGTTCCCCAGATATAAGCCCTGTGTCTTGCGCTGTAAATGGTTTAGAGGTTTGTTGGGCATTCTGTGCATTTCTCCTGTCTGTAAAGATTATTGCATTAAATGTTTCCTTTGAGCTATCACTTCGTGCTCAATATGCTCATTTCAAACAGCAAACCCGTAACAGTTTGAAACGACATGATGGTGAATAAACAAGAATTTTAATTTGTGTGAACTAACCGTTTTAGAGACAACTCAAGAGTTTTTATTTCTGGATTGAATGTGATCCTGTTTCTTCATAATAGCCCATGTTTCCTTCAAGGCAATGAAGAAATCCGAGTGTTAAATTTGTTTTTCATTTGTCAGAGCTTTACTACTAAAGTGGTTCTGAAAGAAGTAGATTTCTGTGATGGAAGCAAGTGGTCGATGGACGGAGAAGCCCGAGGGATAGAAAGGCTTTGCCTTTGTAAATAAATTACCTGTATCATTGATTCATTTATAGATTAATTCAGAATGAGCTGCATCAGCTGTGACGTTCTGACTTTGATTGATGAGTTGCAGAAATTTCTTTGGGGAAAAAATAAAAAGGGAAAACAAATTCTGGACCAACTTGGTATTGAAAAATTCAATTTCTGGCCTGTCCTTGAAAATCAAGTAATATCTAATGTTCCAGACAGAAACTAAGGCCCCCGTTTTCTGCAAATCAGCTCAACTAAGTGCTTCTGACACTTTAACGAAGATCAAATAATCAGCCAATGATGGCCAGAGCAGTGCTCTTTCCTTTCTCTAATTGGCTGTGGCAGAGCCAAAGTCTTTACATACATTTATGAATTAAGTGAAGGTGAGTCACATGGGAGCAGTGCAATCGAATAATAAAAAAGTGGAAAATCATGTCATATTCCACATTTCCTACTCTTGAAAAATGTTCAGGCTTCTCTTTGTAACAATAATCCAAGGGCACACATATATATGGATACCTGCTTTAAATATATTAGGAATACTGTACGGGTACGTTTACTTTTTATGGAGGGGAATGTGTTAAGCTTCTTTCACTCCATCTGGCTTAGACTCCTTTTTTTCTAGAATGGTGCCACAGGTGTTTTTTGAATGTAAAGTGTTATTTTGAAGTGTTTGTCCCCTCGAAACAGTATTCATTCAATGACTAAACCCTTGTGTAGATGTCACACTGTTCTCAGCGTGAACAGCTTTGCTGATTAAACGACCATATTATTTTATGCTCTTTGCTTCCAAAAAGCTATTTATTTGTATGTTAGTCTTATCGTTTGAATCTATTGTTCTCTTGATTTAACACGAGTAACATGTTTGTATAATGCCTCAGAGACAACACTATTTTGTAAAACAGTGCTGCATTACCCCACAATTTTAAATCGTCAAATAAAGTGGCCTGTATGAGTAGTAAATCTGCAGTTGCGGCCGTTTCATTAGAATGAAATAAAATAATGTGAAATTAAGTGATCAAATGGAAGCAGATGACTGCAGCATATAAACATAATAAAAACAGCAAGATAAAACGTCCCAGGCTCTCAGCCCGCCCTGCTTCATACCACGGTAGCATTAATAGGGCTGCCCCCTAACCATTAGCCGACGAGAAGAGGCCTAGTCGACCAAAGTTAGTCGCTTAGTCACAGAAATTCGTATGAAATTCGTAAGAAGATAATGACTCAGCATCATCAACTTCATCACTGCAGCCGAAAATACAGAAAACACTAGTTGATGAATTAATTATTAAAACGGCAAAGCAACCTCCTTGCTGTTTTTTCCCCAAACGCATTCATATTACTTCTGCCGCTATGCTGTGGCAAGCTTTATGTGTGCGCTTGAACACTGTTTAGCCTAAGTAGGCATTAAAGGGTTAATACACCCCAAAAAATGATGTAATTTATTACTCACGCTCATGTCGTTCTACACACATACAACCTTTGTTGATCTTTGGAACACAAATTAAGATATTTTTGATGACATCCTACAGCATGTTTCAGATTGGTGTTTTTTTGTTTGTTTGTTTGTTTGTAGTTGTCTTACTTTTTAGATACGCTATTATTTGTGAATACTACTGCTGTTTATGTTAGCTTTTAATACATGATTTTATCCATAATAAAGCTTTAGTACTATATAATATGTGATTGAGTTGTAGCATTTTTGTAGAGTGATTGTTTAATTCAGAGGTCTTCAACCCAGCTCCCGGGGACCCACTGTCCTGCAAACTGTATTTCTAACCTGCTTCAACACACCTGCCTGAGTATTTTTAAATGATCCTGAAGGCTTAATTAGCGGCTTCAGGTGTGTTTGATTAGGGTTGGAGCTAAACTCAGGATAATGGGTCCCCAGGACCAGGATTGAAGACCTAGGGTTTAATTTATAACAGTAACAAGTGTTTGTCTATTAACAAAACTTAGATTACTCACACACCATTTCTATTAAAAAAAACAAAAACTGAATTATTGAATTAATCAGAAGACCACAGAAACAAAGCTTCATACACAAAAATATCCATGCATTTCATATAGTCGTTATAATCCTCGAAGCGATTATCCCTTAATTTTGTCTTTATAGAAAGAGTGTAGGCAAATATCTGTCTCAGAACTATGAGCCCATTACTGTAAGAAGATGCCCTTGGTGAGGACTGAATCTGGGTCTCTGGTGCACAAGTAGTGAGTGGTTACTCACTGAGCTAACTCCACACAGTTAAACCCAAGGGCAGAAGACCAAAAGAGCCATCAGACTTGAGTCTTTAAAAAATAAAAGTAATCTACAATAGAGTAAAAGTACTAAATATTTATTAAAAGTAAAGTTATTAAAAGTAATAAACAATAGATACCAAAATACAAATGAATTAGGAGAGCCTAGATTCCATAAAACAGAGAAAACAAAAACAGACACGAGGGTCCAAAATATCTAACAGAGATACACTTAACTTGAAGACAGGCAGCAGAAATCTCAGGAAGTCTGACTCAAGACTGAACACAATAGCAGGGAACAAACAAACTTATAAAGGGTCAAATACAGGTGTGGGAAATCAGGGCTAATGAGCAAAGAACATGGTTGGGGCAATGACGCCTTCTACGGGAGTGGAGAGACTAGAGTTCATGCTGCAAGCACCATCCATAGTTCTGGAGGAAGCATGACAGAGAGCTAAAGGATAGCGACCCCTGGTGGCCAGTATGAAAATAGTGCTCGAGGACAAGACCATTACAATTACGAAGACTAACCATGGTTTCACTACAGTAAAGAACAGTAAAGAACCATGTTTAGTGAACCTGTACCCAAACGAACATGTGGGTAAATACTACAGAAAAGCTCTAATCAAAGAATAATTTAAAATGATCACATAAACGCCAACAAACATCAACATTCGAAGTTCCCAGGTGGGATTAAAAAGAAGTTTGTGGGTGTTTGTCGAATAAGTTTGAATTAGCAATTAGGTAACTAGCTAGTGGAGCCAAACAGCATTGCCCTTTGTTTGCGTCCTTGCTACACCATAAAAATAACTATATAAACTATTTATGGAAAACAATCATCATCAACAAACAATAAAACATATTTATAGGTTGTGGTAACATGGTAACAACACTCTACTACAACAACTTTTCCTCTTCTCTAAAGCAGTCCAACATGGACTCACATCCTTTGTTGTGTGTTCTCTGGGTTTATGTAAATTTTAGGGTTAGTGATTTCACTAACCTGGGGAAGAAGCTCATTGTAGTCCCTACTAGTCATTTGTTGTAGTCCTTAAACAGCAAATTATTTAAAAGAAAATATCTCCCTTTGCATTGAACTTTGAGAGTCGTAACTTTGCAGATGTTGTTTAAGCTCGGTGTGTCAACTAATCTCTTAAAATTAACGACTACTAGTTGACCAGAAAATAAACGTTAAAAAAGCTTTAATATATTAGCTCATCCATGAAAATGATTTCTGCCTGAGCCTTGTCAGATCAGCTGAATTCAGGTCAAGATGACAACTCCCATGATTCTACACTCTTTCATGGCATCATCAAGCTATGTTATCTTTTGAATGAGCGACATCTAACAGCGAAACTTACATACTGTGCCTTTAATAGCCTTCATATAAAATGAAAACAAGAAAGAATAATATTTGCAATTTTAAAACTCGTTATTGAAACAAACAAAGAGGCAGGGGTTCCTCATTAACTTTCAGTTTATTCCCTTCCGACAGATCTGTTTACCTTTGCTGGACTGACGTGAACGATAACGAGCTAAAATGATGGTGTGAAAAATGGGCAGAGCATCAATCAATACGAGAGCAGAGACATTGTGCCATAATTTCCAGCTAAATTACTCCACCCGCTTGCTAGGCGGTGAACTGCGCTTTGTTATGTTATGAATCAAAGCCAGATGAGATGAATGACTGTGAGCGCTGAGTTAATGTTCCTGTGTGAGAGTGATGAGGGTCTGCTGATGCCTCCATATAGCTGCAATGCAGGAACATGAACAAAATTATAATGAAAGAAATGATCATCACTCTGGTTTAAATACACCACAACATGAGAACTGAGATACATCGCTTTTGTTGACTTAGCAGGGCATATATAACTGCTGATTTGGTCGTCTCACTTTGCATGACTATGTTGCAGTCACAGTTTTTTAAGTAATGCTTGAAGAAGATGATCATCATTTACCCTCATGTCTTTCCAAATGGCATGATTTTTATTGAATCACAACGTACATTTCGGTTCGTACTTTCTCACACAAAGCTACAGTATGTCTTTGGAAGACTTGGAATGTAAACTTGGTGCTTTTGTTGTCAGCAAATGACAATTTTCTGGTTCAACTATTCTATTAAATCTGCATTGAAATGGAAGCAGTGTTAGGACTTTTCTTCTGGTTTGTCATACATGACATACAAGTGAACTGAATTATTAAAAAAAAGTGTGCATGGGGGGGGGGGTGATGTGGCACAGATTTATTAATTGGATGGAGGCAGATCAAGTTGACATTTTGATTAAAAATCCATTTTTTTAGGTCAAAAACAGAGAAATGAAAAAAAAAAAATAAAGAATGAACCATAAGATCAGTAGCAAGGAGGGTGAATTTTCCTTTCTTGTCGACTTTAAAAGGACTATATATACGAATTTTCATGTATAAATCACTTTTTTATTGACAATGTGTGAGCAGCTTGTAAAGAAACCTAAAAAAGAGAGACCTTCCTCGACTTCCTATTAAAGCCTGTAGACTGATTTTAATGTGAAGGACACTGGATGTTTTTTTTTTGATGGGAAAATCAAACAGATGTGACAGTTACGCTCGCTCCAGAGAGCCTTTCTTCCATTATATGACACATGAAACAAATGCATATGTAATGTTCAGAATAATGACGAAAGAGCCATTCTGTACTGTAATCTCAATGTGTCATGCAAAGAAAACGGTTTAATTTAAACTATAGTCTCATATAGCCAGATATATAGAGTATATAGTCTCAAATAGAGGCCTACTTTATAACTAAACTATCATAACAGTGTAATTTTAATTACTTCATCTGTCAACATGATTCCGGTGAATTGCAGAACTTGTGCAAACATATTCACATTGCTATGATCAGATGGTTTCTAAATATCTAAACCTCATTCTCAGCAGAGTGGGAATGGATAATAACTTCACTATGACTTTATTGGGACCTTGAATCACATTCATTAGATGTTACGCGTGAACAAGTGCGAGCACGAGTAATAAGCTGTTGGCTGCAGTTCACTTAACGGCCACCGGCGTCGCTGATAGCAAGGGTTTCTGAATTCTACATATAGCCCCTTTAATAAAAAATCATTAAAAAAATAGATAAACAACTTAAGCAAGCTTGGATATGGATTTTAATGTCTCTGAACTGTTTGTGGCTAAGACTAGAGCTTTCTGAGGTTTGAGCATGGAGACGCTTCCATATCTGCATAGCCCAAAGCAGCTGATTAGAGAAGACAGCTCAATGAAGCTCAAACCAAATCAGACTGCTTGATTAATCTATCCGCTGATAAACGCCTCTCTTTTTACATTAAACCATCCGTTTGAATGCAGAATAGACATCACAATCCAGACACATGTCCGCAAAGATTTGATCACGCTAATTCTGACTTAATACAGAATTATAGAGTGGCCCCAAAAACTATTTGGATCCTTCAGACCCACTTAAAGAAGGCTAAATGGTTATTTCTTTAGATATAAAATATCAAAGCAGGTCATCTGAGCTTGAATGCTGCTGAAACTTCACATAACTTTATTTTTGCAAAGACTTTTAATCAAATGCTGTGAATTTTCCACTGTGAAAAAAAAAGTGTGCTTAATTGCATTGAATGTGCACTTATAGTGTACTTTATACCTTTAATATATATATTCAGCTTTACATTTTCAATAGTATTTGTCATGTTTAAAGAATTACACTTATTTTGATGTGTTGACTAACATACTAAAGCACCTGTAAAGCACTTTATTATAATTTTAACTGTAGTATTATGTATTTAATATAGCAGTTAACATAT
The DNA here is from genome assembly GCA_038088235.1 of Zacco platypus. Taxonomy (NCBI): domain Eukaryota; kingdom Metazoa; phylum Chordata; class Actinopteri; order Cypriniformes; family Xenocyprididae; genus Zacco; species Zacco platypus. The sequence continues at coordinate 21,050,203 of CM076065.1, read as the reverse complement.
TTTGAATGTACTAAATTGCAACTTCATTACATATGTTTAACAACATTGTTACAAATATATTTAAATACATGACATATAATTTCAATTAAAGTATATTTTAGTTTTCATAAATCCTTGAAATACTACTTAATGTCCTACTTAAATCCAGCTTAAGTGGGTCAAAAAAGTACACTAACGTTCAGCTAGTTGGGTTTGACAAAAATTTAAATATAATTTCTATACTATATTTTATTTTAATTGCAATTAACATGCAATAATGTATTCAGAAATATTACATTCAGTTCGAATATAAATATATTATTTTAAAGTATATTTTTCTGTAAGGGGTTGTAGATGTACAATGTCATTTCTCTTAATGTTCACGCCGATGTTTAAACCACTAACATTTTACCATCACAAAGTGTCACTTTCTATATCTATTTTGAACATAATTTAAAAAAAAATTTTTTGCTTGAAAAGTGCACTTATGCTTTCTTAAAAATGGATTCCACTTATTATTAAGCAGTTATAAAGCAGTTACATGAAATTTGCATGACATTCAAGACGTTCCTACATGCTCAGATGCTTTTTGAGGAGACAGTTGGTCATTTGCACTTTATTTGGGTCCGTAAGATCTTGATTCTCAAATGCTTGAAAGTCATGTGAAAAAAAGGTGGAATCAATATTTTCATTTTACCTCGAAGAGGAAATTAGTAATGCACAACCCTGTATTCTGCTGCCTCTCTGAATTGATTATGTGCACAATGAGAATTATAGTACGTTTGTGACTCAATGCTCAGATAATCTCTGCAATCGTATTAGATACCGGACAGCTAATGGAAGAACGGCGCTAGAGGAAATCAAATGTCCGATGATGAGAGCACTTACTGCTGATCCACTTAGCGTTGGGGTCGTGAACTTTGAAGTCTTTCTTGAAGATTTCTTCCACTGTCACTTTCCCCTTGAAGGCCAGGCTATCATCCTCACCTATAGGGAGAAAAATAAAGCAGAAAAGACTTTAAGCACAAAGACCTCCAAGTTTATTTGGTGCAACTCACAATCTTCACGCCTCCACCATCTCCCGCTCAGTGCATGTCAAAAACTCAGGTTCACGGGAGGCAAACTGTATCTGCGTTGGGTTGAATTGGCTGACAGGCTCTTCTTAGAGGGCAGCCTGGTGATTTTTCCTCTAAAAGAAGCGATAGTCTCTTCAGTAATGGCAACTGCAGCTCCTTGGCTTGATGTGAAAACCACAGTGCTCTCTTAACGCAATGCTGGAAAGTTCTGACTGTTCCAGCCTCCAGCAGCGCCTGGGCTCATTATCTCGGCTGTACCGCTGCGCTCGGGGCCTAAAGATCGCCTCCATCAGGCCACCTCTGTTTGACATTACCTCTCATTTGTTCAGCACACGGCACGAGTGCACCAACTCACCGCCACATCAATACCTAGAGAGACCGAACACACAGCTAGTGGAAAAGCGTTTTAAATCACACGCATTGTGAAGGAATGCGCCGGCAGAGCTTTGCATTAAATGACAGCCCCATAAGGTGAAAATGAACACCAGAAAGTATTCAGTGTGTTTGACAGCGAAAGCGGGGAAGAATCTATCAACTCGCGCACACTTCATCTCGCTCCGACTAATATTACGCTGTCACTTTGACTCGTGTACGTGTGCAGGTTTGCGCGTGGGCCGGGTGCAATTCTCCGGCGCCTCAGAGGATGGGGATAAAAGGGAGTACATGGAAGTAAACACAATCAGGCGTCCCTCCAGGCTCTGCTTTAGACCAATTGAATGTTTCATTATTAAAATGGGCTTTGTGCATTTACAGCTGATGCCAGCACTAACCTGATTTATTTAGTCATAATTCTGCACATCAGATATGATCACAGAGTGCTTTCGTCTAGCATATGACTCATTTCATATGCATTGGAAGTTGCAGAAAAGGCAATATCTGATTTGTAGCATTTTGCTGTCAGGATGAGCAGTATTATACATCCTAAATGGGAAGACTGCAGAAGAGCAAACTTCAGAAAGCCTCAGAGAACTTCCTGGAACTAACTCAGACTAAGTTTAGTCTTGCATGTGGACTATAGTCTGGTTCGCTTTGCAGCTTATTCTGCACCTGTCCAAATGGGAGGCCAAGAGCATGGGTATGTCTCATTTATCTGCTAATGTCTTCGCAACAGGTGCCACATGACTAATGAATTTCGATGACTTTTCCAATTGACCTTTCACAAAGACCCTTTAGTTATTGTTGCTTTGTCTGACAAGCCATGTCCTCTCACGCCACACATCATGTTCTCATGCAGCGAAAAATACAGCACACTGACAACGCGTCAACAGACATATGAAACAGTTTCATTAATTTTTTAAAGAAGTTTAAACAATAAATAGCGTATAGTGGCTCTTTAATGTGTCGTGACAGATCGCTGTAGCTCCTTCAAGCGGCTTGTGAACCAACAATCTCTTCATGCTAGTTCATTTATAGCTTCAAATAAACATGAATGGACATCAGAAGGAATGTTGTTTCAAGTGCGGAAAGACGTGAGTACACACAATTTTTAAAGTTCAAGTTAACCAGCGTTAATCTACTAACTCCCCTGACTGCTTTGTCAGACAAAATGGCGGATGCAGAGTGATGATTGGTCAGATCGCCTGTCAATCAAACTGTTTGCGAAGGGTCAATTGTTCATTACTGGATAAGGTTTTTTTTATAAAACATCATTTTGTAGTGATAAAAAAAACACCCTAGACAAATTATTTCACGGTTGAGCATAATTATTAGAAATTTATTCGATATAGAAAATCCCATAACTTTTTAAGACCTGAAAATCACAATTCAAACAAAAACCATTGATATTTCCAGATTTTCTTTGGCCATAGGAACCTCAGTCTCCACACTGATTTGAAGCTATAAACCTATCAAACTCTGGATAATCCAGAGACTAAAGTTGTTTACCATAAGGCATACTGTATAGTATGCACTATGTAGTCCACTAGTGAATTGATGTGAGTGACTTTTAATTAAAGCTGTGACAATTGAGCGCATGAAGTGTCCAAAATTGCACACTTTCTTTTTTTTTTTTAGTTAAGTGCATCATCCTGGAATTTAAAGTAGTATTTAAAGTAATTTTTGTTTTAGAATTTTCAGCGTTTTGTGTTCACACTACAATTATTGCAGGTTGACACGCATTTGACTCTGACTAAGCTCTGTAGAGTTAATAACCGTTTTTTCACTTTGGGGCCAGTGCGAGTCAGAGCTTTCACGGGCCAGGCCGGGCCGGGCTAATAGACTCACACCTGTAGCACTGAGCCAAAACCACGCTGAGTTTCCACCATCCGCAGCGCTTCACTAAAACTTGCTCATAACACGCCTCTCTGGAACTACGTCACACACCCATCATTTTAACAACAAATGGAAGTTTTATCAGAAAACTAATCAGAAAGAAATCACTAAAAACTAGTAAGATCACAAAACATGATTAAAGCGGCCGTTTGTTGGCATTTTGTTGTTTACTTAAAGATTTAAAACCAAAGCATCAATGTTTTACCACGGTTTTACAATAATAAGTGATACACTGAACAAAATGAATGAATTTGTCTCAAGATCGCACATTAGTCACAGAAATAAAGTGTTATTTACCGTTATTACAGAAAAGAAAGAGGGCATTTGTACTTATTCTGTCGTGTCTGTTTTTATTTGTAGTCACAGGAGAGCATGCTTACATCCGATTTAGAAAGAATGATCATTTCTACATTTTCCACCAAAAATACCTGAGGAATAACCTGAGGAACTTAAGCACTCTCTCCAGGGACAGTCCCAATACAGTTATAGTTTCAGAGAAACAGAGAAAGCTCCCGAAAACTGGAGTTGCTTTATTTTATTTTGATCGTGATAGCCTATATGATTTGTGATCTCAGGAGAATATGTGTATTTTTACGTAAAGTGTGGTTCTACCACATGTACATTTACTTACGTTTTCACACACACAAAAACGTACAATATTGCCATATTTATTGCACAAAAACGTAAAAATACTCATGTATTGACAGCAATAAAACACAAATTATTTACGCATCCAAGTGTGAATGTGTATGGATTCCCGTTTATTAATATTAAAATCGTGGCATTAATGTTTTGAATTTGTTGTATCAATACTGTCATATCAATATATGTTTTTAGTCACATTTATTGACTGCGGTTTACTCATCCACTTAATATGAAATAACATTTCTGTTTGTGGTAACACTACAATAAGGTTCATTAGTTAATATTAGTTAACATGAACTAATAATGAACTGAACTTATAAAGCATTTATTAATCTGTGTTAATGTTAATTTCAACATTTAATAATACATTATTATCTTGTTAACATTAGTTAATGCACTGTGAAGCAGCATGAACAAACAATGAACAACTGTATTTTCATTAACTAATTTTAACGAAGATAGTAAATAGAGTAACAAATGTATTGCTCATGGTTATTCATGTTAGTTAATACATCAACTAATGTTTAACTAATGAACCTTATTGTAAAGTGTTTATATATTACATATTAACCTACCTATTATATAATGTTAAACAAGACTACACTTTAAAACCTTAAAATGAACAACATTTCTGTAATTGTTTATCAAGTAAGTTTGTTTGCTGTGAGACACAAACGGCGTTTCCTCCTATGCAGGTACTGACAATACAATCATAAGATACACCAAAACACAACATGAATTCCCAAATCACATCAACTTTATTTGTTCACTGTACTCCAAATCTTTCTGTACCCCATAAAATATGAGAGGACTGCGACTGCAACTCATCATCATTTAAAGTACTTTTGGTACCACTGTTGACATTTTTGCAATAAATATATTATTGTGATTACGCTTGTTTGTCTGTAATTTATTTATTTATTTATTTATAACAGTATAGTTTTAAGAAATGGTTATGGGTAGGTTTAGGATTAGTGGCTCAAAATATTGTTTTAATGCTTCATCGTTATTAAAATTGTCATTTTCATGCACATTTCTGTCCATTATGTTTTATTCTTTTAATATTCTACATAAAATGTTTGGGTCCAGGGTGGGATTTAGGGATCTTAAATTTATCTATAAAATGATAATAGGGAAATTATACATATTTCTTTATGACATGAAAGATTCGTAAATATTTTATTGTATAAAAGCCAGGCAATCTGTTTGGAGTTTTTTTGTTTGCAATATGCATCAGGCGTTCCATAAGCGGTCTGTGGGAATGTCGCCTGAGGCTGATACTAGGAAACATTTAAACGTGAACAGAAAAAAGAACTTATATACCGACACACTACATAAACAGTCATCTATTAGGCAAACAAGATATCATAATCCATGTCAATGAGTTCAGTCAAGTGAGTTTCAAAGAGCGACAACAAAAGAAATGTCTTGGACTTGTATTCAAGTCTTATGCCCTGCTGGTGTGTCTATGTTAGAACTGACAGCTGAAGGCTGATTTTCTTGCATGGTGCAAAGGGGAGAAATGAGCCCAGCTGGAAGTTCTCCGCCTGGCTGCCTGCTATAGAGAGGCTGCAGCGTGCCTGGACTGTGCACTGTTAAAGCTGAGCTGCCCACCATTGCAGCTAGATAAATATTCATCACTGTAAACACACATCTATGAAGTGCACTGCCATAAGAATCCATTTAGAGCACAAAACTGTAAAATGACTTTATTGTTGGAGAAAAGCTGTCAAGTGCTCCAGTGTATAGGAATGAAGAAACCATTCACATTCATTTACCATTCACACTATGATTTTGAAGGCAATCATACTGGCTATATATCATGGATAGTGCAAATTAGGATGCAGACTGAGTATATTGCACTTTAAAGATCAGGATAGTCATGCAAACCCAAAAAACAAAGCTCAGTTAAGTTACGATACCTATACCTATCTAATACCAGTGCTGTTTTGGTCTTGATCACGGCAGAATATCTATACCTCTGTGTGTGTGGAACTGATGATCAATCTTTTACACAACCCACTAAATACACATTAATTCATTATATATTTTATTAATTTGTTGGTTTTCTCTGTAATGTATATAAAAAATATAAAAAATGTAAAAATATATATCTACAACAAAATGTATATTATAAACTAAGTGAGTGGATAATTCAGCAGTATTTCAAGAAAAATCTTTGGTCCAGTCATTTTCTAAAATCTAAACATTAAGTGAAATACATAATTTGGTAGGGAAAAAAATAAAAGTGAACATAAGCATAGTGCTAAATCTGGTAAAATTGTTAACAAAAAAAATTACAAATTAATATATGTTTTCTTATAATAGAAATAGTAATGATGCAAATTCAAAGTCCTCTCTACTCCTAACAGACACCCAGTAGCGAATATCACATCCTTTAGAAACAACAATAAACTCATTTCTATTCCATATTCCATATCGTCTTCGATTTTATGCTCTACAAACAACGGCTTCTGAAGACAAAAAAGCTGATGATGTGTAATACAGGCACCTTTCATACTCACGGGAGCTCTGCTTGTGACGTAATGGACTGCCAATGAATACTGTTACACATGCCTCAGACACCGGTCACACTGATGGCGTTTCCCATGGTGTTAACACCGAGACGCAGTGTTAAAGTTCCACTTCGAGAGGGAACATAAAATTCATCTTTTTTTTTTTTTTGCAAAATCCACAGACCTTTTTATCTTCAGATGAAGTAAAATTATGGGAATATTGAATAATTTGAACATCATAAGAAAAACGCCAAACACTGTTTGAATGCTGAATGGAGAATGACTGACATCCGCAGCGGAGGAAGAGTTTTAGTGAACTTGGAATTTAGTGCACAAAAGTATTTATGATGCTTTATAATGCATTTTTGCCTTTTGTGGAGCTTAACAGTAACAACCATAAATACGTACAGTATGAAATTCGGTTTGGTCTGTCTGACCAACACCTGATCAGGCAAAAACTGCAGTATTGGAGCCAAAACCGATACTGAATATCGGACTAGTGCATACCTAGCGTAAAGTATGGTATTTCGCACATATCCTGCATTTGGGGAGATGTGTTTTTAGCTTTCTGTGTAAGGGGAGTTAATGTGTGATAATCATGTATGGATGTCTTTGCATAATACTAGAATGGTGAAGAATCTCTCCCAGAAATCCACTGCCAAGAAAATGGTGATGTAAGGTAACTGAACAAATAATAAAATCAGGACAATCACAGGCATTAATTAAAGAGCAGCAAGAGCTCTCATAAGCTGCAGCAATGAGAGATGATCTCCACTTCAAAGTCAGAATGGCTGAATGAAAGGAACTTTTGTTGGTTAAGAAGATCAGTGTTATCAGTAAGACTGTAGGCCTAACACAATGCTAATTTCAGATGCACTGCTCTTTGTTTGACAGACATGTGGATCTTACTTGTCAGCCCTTCGGCCCAAAGTTAATGAAACGATTAAAAGGAAATGAAGACCTTCCGGTTCAGTATATGATTCATTATTTTTCTTAATATATGCTGCTTCATTGATGTGGAGCAGAAGAGGAGAATGATATTTTTATCACTTGCAGATGTGAAAATGCAACGTGAATGCTGAGGGAGAGCACCTGTATTTTTGATGCACTGACAATGTTTTCATTGAATCTTGTGCTTTAAAAGATGTGCACACAGGATTGTCTATGTACTCTGACATTGTTAGTATTCATGAGAGAGGCTGGTGTAACTGACCCAATTCACTGCTGTCAGCTTAGATATCGGCAAAATATTTAAAAGGCGGTTAAAAGAACTTTTTTGGGGGAAAATTTCTTCTAGCAATCGCACTGAAAAATTCCTGGAGAGTCGGAAGGTGACTTGGCTGATCTCTATGCACAAGGAAAGTGCAATTTCTGTAACAACAGGACAGAGAGGCAAAAATAACTCTGGGAAGGTTATCTGACAGACCCCCCGCTATGGTGCCACAGAGCGCAACGGTTCCTGAGAGATTTGTGTGAAAAAGTAGCCCTTCCCAGAGAAAATGGAGTTTCCATCACAAACCCTCGGAGAGATGAGCTCCTCTGACATGTCCAATTAGCTGTCATTGTGTCAGTCAAGCATCAGTCAACAGTGAGAAATGTTTCCTCTAAAAACATAATAATAAAGCTGGGATAAAAGAGGACCTGACCCAGTTTTCCAGTCAAAGCACTGATCGAGCTCCATCATATCAACTTATCCATTACATGAAAGAGAGGACGTGTCACAGCGAGACAAGAGCAGAGATTGAGAAAAAACACTCGGGCAAGAGGAAATCAAGAGTAACATCATTGATGGAGTGTGGTGGGGTGTCAGGAGCATTTTGTATCTGGCAGTGTGGATAACACTGAACTTTTCATCAGCGGGACAGAGGGGAGGAGGATGATCTGACAGGGGCTCTATTACTATGACCACCTCCTGGGACTCGAGAGAATGGCAATGTTTTTAAAGTTGAAATTATCTTTTGAAAAAAAGGTTCTGTAAATTTCAGGAGGTTATAGATTTCCCCACAATATATAATAAATTAATAATTATATAAAAAATAAATCATATATTATAATATAAAAATAATGAAAATGTTTCCTGACAAAATAACTTTTGATCAATTTAATGCGTCCTTGTCCTTGGTATTGTCACGTGTATTTCTTGTTTTGGTTTAGTTCTGTCTCGTCTTCATTAGTTTGTATTAATCACTGTCTAATTAGTTAAGTCCTGCCAGCTGTCTTCGTTTAGTTCCCACCTATGTTCTGTTCTTTGTCGATTATTGTTTGTGCCATGCACACTGTTTCGCTGTCGGTTGTGTTACCCTGTCTCCACTGGATTATACCTGTCTGGATTATATTAAAAGTTATTTGTTTATATGAACTTCCTCGTCGTGCCTGTTCCTGAGCAGCCGACCGTTACAGGTATAGATCTGGCCAAGGTTACAAAAATTTTTTGCTGCACTTAAGGTTCCTAAGAGCACAGTGGCCTCCATAATCCTTAAATGGAAGACATTTGGGATGACCAGAACCCTTCCTAGAGCTGGCCGTCCGGCCAAACTGAGCTATCGGGGGAGAAGAGCCTTGGTGAGAGAGGTAAAGAAGAACCCAAAGATCACTGTTGCTGAGCTCCAGAGATGCAGTCGGGAGATGGGAGAAAGTTGTAGAAAGTCAACAATCACTGCAGCCCTCCACCAGTTGGGGCTTTATGGCAGAGTGGCCCGACAGAAGCCTCTCCTCAGTGCAAGACACATGAAAGCCCCCACAAAGTTTGCTAAAAAACACCCGAAGGACTCCAAGATGGTGAGAAATAAGGTTCTCTGGTCTGATGAGACCAAGATAGAACTTTTTGGCCTTAAATCTAAGCGGTATGTGTGGAGAAAACCAGGCACTGCTCATCACCTGTCCAATACAGTCCCAACAGTGAAGCATGGTGTTGGCAGCATCATGCTGTGGGGGTGTTTTTCAGCTGCAGGGACAGGACAACTGGTTGCAATCGAGGGAAAAATGAATGCGGCCAAGTACAGGCATATCCTGGATGAAAAACCTCTCCAGAGTGCCGAAGGTTTACCTTCCAACAAGACAATGACCCTAAGCACACAGCTAAAATTACGAAGGAGTGGCTTCACAACAAGTCTGTGACTGTTCTTGAATGTCCCAGACAGAGCCCTGACTTAAACCCAATTGAACATCTCTGGAGAGATCTAAAAATGGCTGTCCACCAACGTTTACCATCCAACCTGACATAACTGGAGAGGATCTGCAAGAAGGAATGGCAGAGGATCCCAAATCCAGGTGTGAAAAACTTGTTGCATCTTTCCAAAAAAGACTCATGGCTGTATTAGATCTAAAGGGTGCTTCTACTAAATACTGAGCAAAGGCTCTGAATACTTAGGACCATGTGATATTTCAGCTTTTCTTTTTTAATAAATCTGCAAAAATGTCAAAAAGTCTGTGTTTTTCTGTCAATATGGGGTATATATATATATATATATATATATATATATATATATATATATATATATATATATATATATATATATATATAGTAATTGCAAGATATATATGTAATGCAAGGACGCATTAAATTGATCAAAAGTTACAGTTACAACCATTCCCTCTTTTTTAACCTCTCCCCATCAAATCACCTTCATTTAGAGATCACTTCTCATGATCCAATCAATTACTGATACATAAAATCCCACCCCACATGTTTTTTTGTTTTTTTTAACATCCTGTTTCACTCTGAAATGTCACATTGCGCAATGAAAAATGGGTTGCGAATGTTGTCATGCTGACGTCAAGAATAGGATTATTTGCAATGTGCCTTGGATAAATCAGGTGCAGTTATATAAGTGACCTGGTTTACAGGCAGGAGTCCGTAGAGATCTTTGAGACCTGTCCTATGTACTGTCCTGCAGTTTTGGAGTGGCGTCAGGACTCAAGCGAGAGACGCCACCTGTTCGTTCTCTACTGCCTGCGCTCATTCTCTCTGCTCTATTAGCCTGACTGCCTGAATCGTCCCCTGCTCCAGTTTAGATAGAGCACAGACGTGAAGCGAAAGACTGAAGCCAGAGAAGGTGTCTAAACGGACACTTACACCCACCCACATGACCAGAAAAATGTCCTTACTAGTTGGTTGTCATAATATTTCAGTGAGGATATGTGACCCTCACAAGTATAGCCAAACCTGTACACACACTCACACACACGTTGGGTTTTGAGGGTCATTCCATAGAGTGGTGCATTGCATAGACATAATATTTTATGCTGTATTATATCCTCAAACTCTAAACCTAGCCATCACAGAACACTTTGTACATTTTTACATTTTCAAAAAACATCATTATGTATCATTTATAAGCTGTTTTCATCATGGAGACCAACCAATGTCCCCACAAGGATGAGGATTTGGGATATTGCCATCTTTGTGAGGGCATTTTGTGCCCATTACATAGGGTTTAGCTGAACCACACACACAAAAACACACACATGCTCTTGCTCAAAAGCATAAAGCAAACCAAGCAGTGCCTCAACTCAATTTGTGCCTCCCATTAAAATATTTTACATTGAGCTTATTATTAGAGAAATATGTAAATGTATGAAACAACACAAAACTACAGACAAAACTACTTACTTAGTTTCTCAAAGACCACTAGTTTAATGTAGGCAAACCAGAATTCACAGCACACTAATTAAAGCACGGCTGGGGGATTTTAATGGCTCTCAGAGAGCAAGGGAATGCTGAGATTTATATTGCCCAGTAACAGGCTTCACTGGCCACGTACAAACTGCAGTTAAATATGGTACTTCCTCCACTGCTGAGACCTTAACTGTTCTGTACAGTTAAGATGTTTCTTTTAGTACCATTTCAATGGCAGAGGGAAAAAAAAAACAATTTAACTATCTGATTTTAGTCTGTGGATCAAAAATAACACTTTATTTTTTTCAGTGTCCTTGTTAAATGTGTATAAAATAATAACAAAAATATTAAATTATGCAAGTAACCCTAAACCAAACCTATATGCTGTTACTAATATTACTCAGAACTTAACTGTGTAATTACAGTCACAAGGGCACCGTAAAATAAAGTGACCAAAACTGAGAACACTCAATTCTTAGCATGCATAAATAAATAAATAAAACCTGCACACATGATTTTACAACAACACAATGCAACTCTGAAATACCATACTGTAATGATCAGTTTTCATTCAGATGCATAATAAGCGTTTTCCAAAAATATGTGACATTTAGTAGTCAAATGACTATTTAAGTGATGAAATTGCAGGATCACTCAGTGAAGATGGTTGTGCATAAGCATTTCAGTTCATTGAGCACATAACTTTGAAATAGCTTTTGAATGCTCACTTTTTGCTTTCCCTTTCGCAAGGCGGTACTGACCGCACATTTTACAGGAACAAGTATCAGTGCTTTCCCTCTCTTTGAACAAAACAAATACTTGAATCTGCTGCCATCGTCTTGTCAGTCATCATTCCTTACTCTTCTCATGAGTGAAATCTGACTCCTGAATCATGAGTAGTGATGTAACTGTAGTGTCTGTTGTCCAACTGAACTAAATAGTTTTTATTCTTATAAAAATCCAAAACGCAGCCGTGGCAGGCAAGTAATGTAATCAGTGTATGGCTGAACTCTGTAACACTGTAACACCGACTACAACAGCAAGCCTAATCCTGTTTCTATTATGTATAAGTATTTCTATCGGTTTGCCTCAACCGCTACTGATATATCAATCCAATTATTCCTAGATTAGTCGTAATCTTCATGACTAATGCGTGCACGTGATGTCACCTATGCAGCAAGCTACAGGCTAGCTTGGAATATGGAAACACCATCGTCAAATATAAGTTGTGCCATTACATGGCTTGCCCATCCACATCCCTTTGATCTTGATATACATTACACCCATCTATTATTAAAAAATATTTCTAGACACTTACAACCTTATGTATTGACAATATACATCATGAAATATAATTGTGTCAGGGTAACAGGTAACTTATAGCTAAAATTAGCATCAAGCTACATAGGACAATTTATGAGATTAGTTTCACGCCTTTACTCAAAACTCACTGTGAACCACTATTGAGTGTTTGTAATAACGTGTGATCACGATTTAATGATTTAATGTGGAATTTTGTCATATGATGAGGCAAAAATATGTTGTTTGTAGCATTTTAGAATAAGCTAAAAGCTACAGCTACTTAGCACTTCTCATGTAAACATCCTTTAATCAAAAATCACGTACAAATTATATACTGTCGTATTTGTATGTTTATTAACCTCTTGTTTCATGTGTAGAAATGTTTATACTTAACCCAAAGCGAGTTACGGACACCTAATATGAGTGCCATATATGCAGTGAAAGATCTTCCTCTGTGTCATAACACTGAGTGAAAACACGGGGAGACAGCAGTGGAAGCTAAAATGCTCACCAGATTGCACACTTCAGTGGAAAATTAATAGAAATTATGATTCTGTCTATTTATATATACCTTAACATTTACAAAGAGGCACACATGTAAAGTCAGAACTTTAAGGATACGCAATTAACACTCCTTTGGGGAGTAGTAGTGTAATAATAAAGTAAGTAGATTTAACTTAATTATAATTATCTGCCAGTGTGGCAATAAAAATAATCTTAATGTTAACGGAAAATATGTATATTCAGAGTATCCATCACTAATTGCATATTTACACTAACTCCACCTACCAATGTCACACAAGGTTCACCAGCTTCAGTGGTGTAGGCAGTGGCGCGTAAGGCGTGAAGTTGCTTGTGATGCGATTGACCCAGGTTCGAGTCCGCCTTTTGTCGAGCTCGCTCTTCTCCCTTTTCCCATCATATATCACATCAGAAAGGCACTTATTTCCAATAAAAATTAAGAAAATTATCTAAAATTGGAAGTGCCTAAAGAATGTTTAATAATGATAAAAGCAGACCTATATATAATTTTTATAAATATAATCATTTACACTCAGTTATTATTGCACCCTGTTAATGTACAACAATACTGAGGTGCAAATAGTATGTGTCTGCCAGTATAAAGTATAAATAGAATCTAATTGCTATTCACACTTATTGCAAGGACTGCTATTTTTAGCTATTATGATATTATTATGACACTTATTATTATGATATTATAACAGTGAAAATAATTAAACCTGTATTGACTCGGAAGTATGCAGACGTCTTTTTGCTGGGTGCTGTTACCATGGTGAATCGTAATATCGGAGCTTCATTGATTAAGGCTTTTCATAGTCGTGGTGCACGCACTTAACTCAGAGTCAACCTAGAGTTGACTGAACTAAATCAATTCAGCTGTTCTGAAACCAAAAACTCAAGAGGTTCCCATCTCAGAGTAAGTCAACTAAGAGTTCAAGTTTTAACTCAGAATTGGTTGAACCTCTTTATTGAAATGGGCCTCTGAACCCTCAAAGTGTTTATTTTGTCTGCATGGTCGTATTACAAATGTGAAAACATGTCCCAATTGAAATTTCCAAGTAAAAGCCAATATGTTTTGGAAAACATTCAAGGTGTTCTGGCAGGATTCAGTAACATGAGAGGCTGCGTCTCTAATAGGATTGTGCACCTGTATGTAGACACTTGAAAAGTTCTGGTTTGTAAACAGCATGTGTATGTGTGTGTGTGTGTGTACAGTGGCCTAGAGGCTCATGGCCCCGGGCCCTTTGCTCCCAGGCTGCTTACCTGGAGTCAGCAGAATGACAGAGGTGACGATCAGTGAGCAGATGACCAGAATAACAAGCAGCGCAATCGCTATTCCCTTCCAGTTCCTCTGCGGAGGGTTACTTCCCACCAGCTCCTACAAAAAGAGACGGACAAAGAGAGAGAAAGCATGTGAGTCGATGAATGCAAATGGGAGGTTAGTCAAGGACAGTGGTGTGTCAGTGAGCAGCACCTCCTGGGAAACTGCTGTTGGCCTAAAACAAATTCTGCCAACATCTCTGTACAAAAAAAGAGTAATTTAGTGTGACATACACTATTGTTCAAAAGTTTGGGATTAGTACAATTTTTTAATGTTTTTGAAAGAAAATCTTATGCTCATGAAAGCTGCATTTATTTGATCAAAAATAGTTAAAGGTCTTTGCACACTGAGTCCAAAATTTTAATAAGTAAATACGACCTCACAATGTGTCCACCAAGTTTACACACTGCCTTTTCCACATCCGTAGCGAACATTGTTGTGTTGTGATTGGTGTTTTGACAATTCAGAGCCAACGTACAAGCAAACGCCAAAATCCAGAATGGCGTCTGACAAGTTGACGCACTTCGTCTCGCAGCACAAAGCAGTATATGACAAACAAAGTGTGGAATACAAAGAGACAGAATATAAAGACAGATTGTGGCAGATATAAAATTTAAATCACTCTGCATAATCCTGCAGCTCCTTGTTAAGGAGGTGGAACTCTCCTTCCTCTCTATGCAATCCCAGGATAGGATGGACCCAAAATTTCCTTGCAAGACTTGCAAGCATGACGAAAACAAAAAAAACGCATACGAAAATTTGGACTTAATATTGTGAAATATTGGAAATTTAAAATAACAATTTCAAATTTGATATAATAAAATGATATTTATATATCACACAAACCCTTAGAACCCTTTTCATTCTAAGATGCTGATTTGCTGCTCAGAAAACATTTATTCTTATTAATATTATTATCAATGTTGAAAACAGTTGTGCTGCAAATATTTTTTGTTCAAACTGTGATATATTTTTTTCTTCAAAAAATTGTTGATGAATAAAAAGTTTATATTTATTCAAAAATATTTTTATCTTACTGTCACTTTAGATTAATTTAATGCACCCCAGCTAAATAAAAGTATTAATTACTTACAGAAAAAAAAAAATCATACTGACCCCAAACATCTGAACATTTGACTTTACTTTTTTCTTCTAGCAACAGTGGAAGATTTATTGGTTAAATGAAGCATTAAGTTCTGAAAAGCTTGAGGGTGTTTTAATTTCTCAAGGCCAAAAAAAAAACCGCATACATCATTTGTATTTGGTTCATGTATTGTGCGTAAGAACTATGTGGAGCAAAGCAAAGCATTTTTTTTACTCCAAATCTGAGATTAATTCATTGATGTTAAGCCTAAAACAGAACAAATTTTCTTGTTAAATATTTGGCAGTAGTTCAAACTGAGACAAATTTGATAAATTAATGGATGTTCTTCCACATGAGAACAAATTTGAGCATAAGAGGAGCTATTTCAAACTGGCGATGAATCAAGTGTGAATGACAGACATTAAACTCAATAAATCAAAATTGTTTGCTTATTAAAGAAGCAGGGAACATTCCCGCTCGTACAGATACAGCCAAAACATCACAACAAGCAGACAGTCAGCAGACACAAAAGCATTTGAACTTTAAAGCAGAAAGCATGCAAATAGAGTTGAAAGTAGCATGCGGCTGTGGCCTGTGTTGTAGCGGCTGACGTTTTTATTGGACTCAACTCAGACTAATGAAGTGGAAGTCTAGTAGTGAGGGCGGCATTAAACTCTTTCAGGCCTGAGCTGTTAGTGACCTTGTTCCTGTCCTAATTGAATAGCGCGGCAGACATCATTAGCCTGCAGATAACAGTAGCCAGAGCCTGTTTACCGGGACACCCATTACAAGGACTCATTAAAGTCCCCTTCTCTCTCTGTTTCTCTCTTCCTCTCGAGGGTCACACAGACAGACTCTTCCTCTCCGGTAGGCAGACAGAGCCACTGAGCTTCATGTGAATAGAGATACAGCATTACAGCATAAACCACCAACGGCGCCTTTTAACCTGCCCTATCCCACATATACTATCTGAATGACAATAACAGCAAGGTATATTTTTCCCATAATGCTCTGCTTCTTAATGATATTGAGACACATAAGGAGTATTTTTTAGAAATGAGTCTGATTACTGCTTAAATATGCACACACAAAAGCACCAAAATGGCAAGCGCATTCCAAAAAAGTATGGGCTGATTATTTTTGTTTTGTTTGCTTTTTCTTTTGTTAATATTGAGTCAACCGATGAATGACACCACAATCTGTATCTAAAAATAACACTCAAAATCACAGGGAAAGTAATGTAATGAATTAGATTAATATTACTATATGTAATCTACATCACTCCTATTTATGGACAAATTAGATGCATTACAGAAATGCTTGACACGTACAATTTGAAGTTAAATGGTTAAACTACACTCTAAAAAATGCTGGGTTAAAAGCAACCCAAGTTGGGTTGAAAATGGACAAATTCCAGTGGCTTAAATGTCATGCTGTGCAGTATTATTTAACTCAATATTTAATAAACATTTATTGTTTAATTATTATGTTCATTTCAAACATATGTTGGGTTAATTTTAAGCAAGCAGTACAGTAATTTTTAAACAATAGTTTTGTTAAATAAAACTACCCAGCAGGTTGGGCAAACATTTAACCCAACCGCTGGGCTAAAACAACCCATTCGCAACAATTGTAAAATTTGTCCATTTTCAACTCAACTTCGGTTGTTTTTAAACCCGCATTTTTTAGAGTGTATGATAATAATTGACTAAGTACACCAGATTTGGAAATCTGTGTGAATCTTTGCACAATAAATATGAGAGAAACACAGTTCTAACAACAGCTGGGATGTTTGATGTACAAAAAAAAAAAAAAAAAAAATGGGTCAAGTCCAAAATGGCAAAACACCAAGCTTTTAATTATCTTAACCACAAAAATCCACAGTTTTTAGAAGAATGTGGAAAGTTGTGTGTGACATGATGAATCCCAAAGAAACAGTGAAGTTCCAGACCGTTGTCTTTGGAAATCTAATAAATCTAATAATAAATGCATACCACAGTGAAGCATGAAGAAAGAAATCTATGTGTGATTTATTCTATGCTGAATCAAATGAAATATTTCTTTCTTAAGCTTTTTTGTCAAGTGTCAATTTGATGCTTTACACAATAATGGCTTTAAATGATCTTTTAGGGGTAATTTGTCATATTTGATGTGCGATTAATTTGAGCTTAATTAGATCAATAAAATCACCACATTATGTAATTAGATTAAAATTTTTAATCGCTTGACAGCCCTAATAATAATAAGTGAAGGTGACTGAGGTGAAGTGTGCCATTTTTTAATGCTTACAGAGACAAGCTAGTATGGTTGAGGAAGATGCTGAAATGATTTACTTTAACTGATTTAACTAATTCACAGGATTTAACTTAAAATATTAGGTAGCACAACTGTTTTCAAAATTAATAATGTTGCTAGAGCACTAAGCATATTAGAATGATTTCTGAAGGATCACGTGATATCGAAGACTGGAGAAATGGCTGCTCAAACTTTAGCCTTGCCATCACAGGAATAAATTGCATTTTTAAAATGTATTAAAATAGTAATAGCATTTATGTGGGCTGTTTCAGAAAAAAAAAAAAAACAACCCTGCAGATTAGAGCACACTTTATGCTGAGTGCGGCCCAAAGAAGCCTTGTTCTGACTTGACCTGCAGCAATGTCCTGGAATACAGTCCAGTAATGGCCCACACCTGGCCTCTCACAAGACAAACACACAGGCGAGGGACAACTCAGATCTATGACATCCATCCTGGGCCATTATCATAATGACCGTGCCATTACAGCAGCTGCTTAGTGAACAAAACATACACCTGTTTATGACAAGCCCTCTGCCTCCATTAAACCACTGCAACACTTTCCTACCAGGAGAGCTATTATACTTTATAATGGCTGCGGTCCAGAACGCCATCATTATATTTTTTTATATATTTTTACCAGCAACTCAAAACAATACAACAAACCCACGCTGACCGCTAACTATAACGCGCTTTCATATTAACAACACAAAACACACGTGCGCACACATCCAGAAAATAATCTACTGCCGTGCTGTGAAGAGAAAAGATACAGAAAAGAAAGAAATAAATAAAAAAAGAGAAAGTGTTTTGGCAGGTGTGAAATGAATACAGATCTGTTGATAACAACAGAGAGAGCGCAGTACTCCAGCTTTCATTCACTGATTGGAGGAGACTACAGCTTACAAAGCCAATGAAAAAAAAGCTAAAAAACACACACACTTGAAAAGACACACTACAGCCTGAGTGCAGCTCAGAAAAACAATGGGAACAGACAGACAGGAGGCAGGATGTGGGGTGAATGTACAAGCTGCATTTCGGTCTTTGACATATAGTGCTAATCAATTACGCCTCTGTGTGTACTTTACAGATATGTGCGTCCTGAATTACACATTTCTGCACCCCTGTGCCAAAGCTTGAGTCCTAGTTTCTAAACAGCTGGAGGTGGAAATGAATGCAAAAGATATGCATCTATAAATAAACATATGGCGCTGGTGCATAAAACGTGACAATAACTTGACATTATCGTCACGACAAGGGCTTGGAGGCACCCTGCATAAAAACACAGGAATAAAGACTTGAATGTAAAATATTCAAATAGTTCACTTACTGGTGGCACGCACTGGACAAAAAAATATTTACAAGTCCACTTAGCATGCTTGAATCAATAGCGAGCTATCATTTGCTTTCATTGATATTCAGGACAGAGTAATGAGAAGTGTGTTAAATAGAGGACATTTGCATTGCTAATCTCCATTGTCCGATGTGACCTCCCAAGTCTTCTGCTTTTTGTTACATCGTAGGTCAAGATTTACCCAAAATATTTTGGCATCTTTCTTGACTGTATTCTGCAGACAGTTTTCAAAATGTCTTAGACTGTCCACAAAATGCCCACAGGCTGTTCATGGGGAACCTGTTGCATATTTCAGACAGAAATGGCAAGAATTTTCTCAAAACAGTGTGGGGTGCGTTTCCCGTATAATGATGTAACTCACTTCTTAACCTTAAGCATAGAAACTAACTAGCTAGTCATTACTATATCCCAAAACCATACATGGTCATACATCTGCCATTGGAACCACTTTGATTCAACAATATAGGACTGTCATTGATGACATCTCATGCAGGTGGTGGAGTAACAACTAATGCTAATCAATTCCCAATTAATGTCATATTATTAGAGTTAATTTAGATTAGGGTCCAGTTCTCACAATTAACTAACAATTAACTACAACTTTTGCCTCAATAAACTCCATATTACTGCTTATTGACAATTAAGGTAAGGTAATTGTTAAGGTTAGGTATTGGATAGGATTAGGGGATGTAGCATATGGTCATGCAGAATAAGGCATTAATATGTGCTTTATAAGTACTAATGAACAGCCAATATCCTAGTAAGGTAGCACTTTATTTTACAGTCCTGTTCCCCATGTACATATTATATACAGTACTTATTATAGTAATTTCAATAACTGGGTAATAACTAGGTACTAACCGTGAACCTACCGCTACACCTGACCTTCAACCCATGTAGTTACGTTATGTTATCCAGTAATATGCATGCTAATAAACAACTAGTTAATAGTGGACCCTAAACATTTTTTTTTTTAAATCACGTTAACATGTAGCATGTAACTGGTGTACAATTTTCTCACAAATACATGCCATTCATTCAATCAGCAGCTGTCTCCTAAATGTAATTTATCTAAAATGCTGCTGTAATCAACATGGCATCTGAAGACCACTTCACTGTTTTTGTTCTCAGTCATTTTGTTTTATCTGATGTTTGATTCATTGTGGGTTCCCTCTTATGTCATACTCCAGGGTTTTCAACATTTCAAAAATGATGCTGATTGTTGACATGCTTAAAATCTATGGACTGAAATGTTTATATTTAAATGGGATGAAAGATAAATAATGTACTGAATGTTAGCTTGCTTATTGTGCCCATTAACATGATCTATGTACAGTAAGTCCATGTCATAGTAACAAGAAACTCTGCTTTAATCACAGGTCGAAAGCTGTGGTTCCAACCAAACAAGTTTGTAATGCTATTTGTGAATGTTCGTTGGAACTATTGTTCATTGATTTTTGGGAAACGCCAAATCATTTAACTATTTTATCTTGTGCTCAATTTGTTCTTAATTTGAAATGTTTGAGTACACTTAAAAATTTCATGTAACCTCACTGTGAACATTTTTATTAACGTAATCTTAGCTAGCTATAACAAGTTAATTCATAAAATGCTAACTTGCTAATTTGCTGACATGTTAGCAATAGCATAGTATAGCAATTGCTGAATGAGTGCAGCAATGTAAAGCATTTATCATACTTGCTGTCAAACCAAGCCATATGCACCACTTATCACCGTAATGGTAACTCTCCATAAACCCACATTAACATAAACTCTTCTAAATTAGCATAATAAAACATTAATTACTAAACTAAATCTCCCACTTAACATTCATTTTGTACAAAAACATTATATAACACTTAATATTAGCATTTACTCTCCCTTTCGATTGCCAAGGGGAAAGCATGCTGGGAAATAGAAAGTCCAGTTTCAGTTAAACTAAATTCGTCTAAATTATAAGAAATATGTTCATAAAACTCAAAACTGTTGCGATCATCAGTTGAAATGCCCGCCAAAACCTCAAGAGGGCACTTCACCATGGACTAACTCTCTAACTCACTCACACACTCACACTCTCATTCATTCAGTAGGACTCCATTTCCCATAAGCCCCGTACCCATTCACTGATCATCGCACCAGCTGCACCTCATTCACCAGCCACTGATTACACCCACACCTGAAGCACATCATTCACCCCTTAAAAGCACCACTCTCACAACACATGTCGCAAAGACATGATCAGTTTTCCCACTATCATTTCCGAGCGTTATTCCCGTGTCTTGTTTTCCTGGTCCTGTTTCCTGCCTGCCTGTCGTGGTTTTTGATGCCTTCCTTGTTGGACTTACTGCTCTGGATTATTGGACTATTGTTTGCCTGCCGCCTACCTACGACCTACCCGCCTGTGTACTGTTTACGTCTCTGCCTTATCTCCCACATCCCTGTTTGCTACCTGTTAACCCTGCCTGTTACACCATTCTGTGCTTTAATAAAGCCTGCGATTGGATCTCATCCTGCTGATTTGCCTACCATTACAAAAACAATGAAACCGTTTAGTTTACTTAAAATTTATCAGTTCTATGAACTAGAAAGAAAAAGACTCTACTTTAAGTTTGTCCTACTCAAACCAATTCATTATTTTCAACTTGCCAAAGATTGAGAAGTTTATTTTATTGAATCTTTGAAAGATATTCAGAGTTTTGTCTGAAACATTTATGGCAAGTACATGAGATACACAATCTCATCTGCATATTATGGATTATACTGTATATAATTTCAAATTGTATCTAAATGTCACATATAAAAGTGAACTATGGTTCTGTAGGTCACGGCTCCTTCCTGTATACGCGGGCAGCTCTTGCAAAATAGCTGCAATGTGAAGCAGAGTTTATACTGCTAGTCAGAGGTATTTTAATAAAGTGATTATACAATTACAGTGATTGTGCCATGGTTAAGGCATGACGCAAAGCAACAGCAGCAGTAACATGAAAAAAACAAAAACATGTTTTATAAATAGTTTAACTTATTATTTAAGGTGCAGTAGTAAGTAGTTTGGAGAATTAAGAAATAAATTGGGTATTGAGTCTGAATCTGGATGGTGTACATTCATTGGAGATGAAATCTGCTACTCATAATAGTTCTTTAAAAGAAAAAAAAAAGTTTTATTTAGGTATGGTCGACCCCCACAATACGTTTCGCCATGTTAAAATGACGTAACACTACGCTCATGCTCATTGGCTGCCGCCTCTGTAGATATGCTAGTAGCCTAGTGCTTTTTGGTGAGAGCGAAAATTAAACAACAAAACACACTTACTGTAGAGCTTTACTAGTGGAGAAAACAGGGGAATCAGTACCTGTATGGCCATAGAAAGATCTATAGAAAAGAAAAACTGTCACAAAGACAAAATAGAGCGGGAACATCGGTATGCCATAAACTAGATAAAAAATGCTTGACGACGGAGAAAATCGTGAGTTGTAATGCCAAAGTTTCTTCTTTTGTGTCAAGGAATTAATTATTGTGCTCTCTAAAACTAACATCAGTGTAATTTACATAAAACTCAGAGGCGAGCTTGCTGATCGAAGTCAATAGATGGCAGTGCAATTAACCATTGTGGTATCGGTATGTAAAGCACATGAAGAACGACAAAGCTAACACTACTGAAAGAGTCCATTGACTTAACTGTAGAATGGTTACATGTGTGTGTTCAGTATACTTTGAACATGACTCATCCAATCAGGCTTTAGAGCTGGAATTATCAGATTAATAAAGCTTGCTTTAACAATGTTGAAATGTCAGTGAAGTTGTAAAAAAATAAAAGAAAGTAGAGTTCCTGAGCCCTTTCATTGAAACAGTTATTTAATGCATTAATGCGTAATATGATACACAAACACATGGCATGGATAGAAAATTAAAAGCACAATATAAAAACAATAACAAGCATGAATCAAAACTTTAAACACATGAGAACACATGCCGTTCTTCTCCTGTATGAGTGTGAGCATCAGTAGCCATGAGATTGATTGGCTAGAGGAGGAGCTGTCAATCTAGAACTAGTGGACCAATGGTGACGCTTAAGCCTGACCTAATAAAACTCAACTAATAAAAACAACTACATGAAACTCAAACTGCAACATTTGGAAAAGCAAAAGCAGAATGTGGAAAGAAAAGCAAAGGGAAAAACAGCACAAGCGTACAAAAGAGTAAAATATGAGCAGAAAATGTAAGAGAGCAAAAAGTACAGTAATAAAACCAAGGAAAACAATTTTTAAAAACACATAAACATGACTTAAAGATTTATATAATTTTTCATGTGTTTAAAGTTGATTCATGCTTGTTATTTTTTTTTAAATGTGCTTTTAATTTTTCTATTCACGCTTATTATATTTTGACCCGTGACCACAATACTATAAGTGGGAAATTGATCCTATACTTGTCTCTTTAATGTGCACAAAAGCTTTTCAAGTCAAGTCAAGTCAAGTCATCTTTATTTATATAGTGCTTTTTACAATGCAAATTGTGGCAAAGCAGCTTTACATTAATAAGAAAATGGTGTCATTGTGCAGCCTATTCTATATATTATTGATTCATTCCGTTGCAAATATCAGTAGTTATTAGTCTATTAGTTCTAGTCTTTTCAGTAACTGCTTCCATAAAAGCAGAGAGCTCAGCACAATGGTAAGTGTATTTCCATCACACTGAGTGAGAGGAAGGCATAAATGTGAGACTGCCAATGTCCCCTTACCTTTACTCCGCTTGGAAGCTTCTCATCAGCAGGACTAACTCTGAGTCTAACACTTCCTGTGGCTACCTGCTCTGAAAGACAAATGACTTAGTACTGTGGTATCAGGCTTCTATATCTGCAGGTGTCACCACTAAGTCACAGCAGAAGCACTTGTAATACGGTGAGTGATGGGAAATTAAGTATCGGAGATTACTTGATCGAGACTCTGCTGACTCTATTGCATTAAGAAGAAAATTAAGAGAGCTTTTTGTCAGTTAATCAAATCAAAATAGCAATATTCAGTTTTATTAATTGTAGTATTTAAAGTGATCCATTAGCTCAAGTAGTAGAGCAGGGAATTAGTAACACACATGTCATGTGTTTGATTCCCAGATGAAAAAAAGAGGTATACTTTGAATGCAATGTAAGTTTCTTTGGATAAAAACTATTTGAGCAACAAACCAGTAAAATAAATGATAACAAATAACAATTTGCAATATAACGCAGCATTACAGACTGTTTTGGTACAGGTAAAATAATTGGAAGTGACCGAATATTCAAGTTACAAATGGCCAGGCCCACTCATGTGTTAAAAATATGGTGGATAGCGTAGTCCTTGTGTATGTGAGAACAATGGGTTTTTCCACTGGCTATTGCTTGCATCAGACAAAACAAGCTTCGATCGTCCATGTACGTGATACATAATACTGAAATTTCACACTTCACAGAGGCTGATTTGGAATTCATCATCGACCCGCATCAGAGAGCGAGTAAGAAAAAGAAAGAGAAAGAAGGGAAAAGAGGAGGAGAGAAGAAGCCCCCAATTCCCTAGCCTGCACAGCTCTAAATGCATTCCTGCTGTGCTCTCTTAGCTCTCAAAGCATTGTTCTGAGATGTCTGGCAGGTTGCAATTGCCTGGCAATACCCAATGGAGAAGCCTGGGAGGGCATCAGGAGCCATTTGCTAAAAATCACTATGGCGTCTGATTCAAATAACATAAATTTATTCCTTTTAACAGGAAAATAAGAGCCCAGCAATATTTTTATTTGCCATTTAAGAAGGAATCCATGTTTTATGACACATCTCAAAAGTGAGGAAAGGGATTTTCAACCCATCGGCTCTCACTGGTTTAAGTTTTTGCCCCATCTTTCTCTCTCAGCCAGTTCAAAGGCTGTTTTGTGATTTTCAAATGACCTTAAAGGGGTGAATGGAAGGACATGGTGGCTTGCTAAGAAAGTGTAACCGTGGAGCTGGTCTAAAAGCTAGATTAAAGTTGAACAGGGAAAAACCTATAATGAGATGTAATATGAAACACACAATCAAAACAGTCAAACAGCACGAGTTCAGTTTAGTACCACTGTATCAACAAACCTCTCAACCTGATTCAATTTTAAATATGTTATGTGCTATTTAAGATTGGTTATCACAGTCTACATAGTGTAACTATGAAGATTCCTACCCATATAAGTAAATACAACTACATTAATAGAATATAAAAACAAAACATAAATCTTAATGGACAGAAAAATGTGCAATGACCATTTTAGCAACCATTAAATGAACATTTTTGAGCCGCTAAATCTCTAAAACTAACTATTTCTTGTATGTATCAAACAGGCAAGTGTAATCACAATAATTAATTAATTGAAAAAAATTCAAAAAGCAGTACCAAAGTAGACCCAACGAAGATGTGTCACATTCACAGTTATAAAATAGTTTTATATGAGAGCACAATTTAAGTTGTTAATCACTGAAACTCTTACTCCCCATATACTCTGTGAAGGTGCGCATATTTCATTCAAATCCAAATACTTCACCTGAAACATGAAACATGTTACAACCCATGACAAAGTAGACGAGAGCCAATGATTATTTGCTGTAAAACTTTCTCATGGCAGCGGATTTTAAATTTAACATTAAGATTGTTGACTAAAAACTTGAATTTTGGTCTTGGATTGCAGTGTCAAATAAAATTAATTATTTTTATGATCATTTTAAGTCATTTTTGGTGTATTTTATAGTGATTGAGTATATTGATGAAATGTGTTTTGTGTTATTTATTTATAACAATTACAGAGTATTCTTGTTGAACATAATTCTTTGAAACAAGATTGCACAGAACGGAATGAAACAATTTCAAATTAAGTAAATGAGTCACCTGCATTAAATAAATATGATTATTCATCAACGAATTAAGGTTAATTAAGATTAAATAAGGATTAATAAACATTTGTATGCCTGTAAAGTTGTTGATACGCGATTTACATTTTATATGCTGTCAATACGACAATATTCTATGTTTCAGTATATATGCAAATGTAGGTACTAATACAGAGATTCTGTATTAGTAGCATTCTGGCAAGCACTCCATCTCTGTTACCGGTTGTTATTGATGGTGTACATTGCAATAAAGCCATGTTCTTCAATGGACCAGGGCTTTGAAATGAAGGCTTTCTGTTCGATTGGGGAGAATGTGACAATCCATAAGTGAGGCTCATTACCTGCAGCGCAGCCACCTCGTCAGTGAGTATTGAACATAAACGAGCTGAGCAACGCTTGTGTTACATGCCATTATTGATCAATGCACAGCAGGGAGCCAGTTCATCAAGCCCTTCTCACTTTTTTCCAGCCAACTGAGACCCAGGAGTGGACAAAGCATTTCTAGTGTTCAATCTAACACATCTTATCATTCATCTCTACCCATCACTAAGAGTCGAGAGAACTGGAGGTGCCGTGCAGAACCTTAGTTCCCTATGATCTGCAATCATGGTCATGATAAGGAGAATTACCTGAGCTCCAGGGTCAATGAACCGGTCGTTTAAGCAGACAAAAGTAATGCTGTGAGCATGAGTAATGGGTGGTAGGTTTCATCTAGGTAAGAATCCCAGAGAATGGAATAAACAACACAGATTGATATCCACCGAGGAATCAATATAAAGCTTCAGAAAAAGAGGAATGGCCAAAACAACTTCAGGATATTGAGGGCACGATGATCGCTGATTATCAGAGAAAAGGACAAAAACAGTCCAAAGCATCCATAGAAACATACTTCCAACCACGATTGTTCCAAATTCATTTGTCTTGTTGTTGGAAGTAACACAAGTGCATGTACTGTGCCTGTCGTACATTGAAAATAGAATGGAGCATTTGTTCACTTCTGGACACTTGTTGCAGTGTAGACAGTGCCGCTGATTATAACGGGTCCATGTCCGATGTAGACAGGGTACTTTTTTCCATGAAAAAATTATAAATTTGCTCATAGTGTGTCATAACTGCTTTGACAGCAAGCTGATATTGTCAGGACAGCATATATAACTGCCGAATAAGATATGCTTGGCTTTGCAGGTCCAAGACCAAAGTAGCAATATGTCCTGATATGTGTCTTTGTGAATAAGTCATGAGGCCAAGCCCTGCAGTCCTTACAAGGCCCTGTAGGGTTACAGAGCTTCAGTGCTCAATTGAAAGACCACCATAGAGCCGCAGGCTACAGCTGGGTGCTTGGGGTGACAACCAAATGTTGAGCCCTGGGGCAAAAAGATCACAGCAAAGGTCTAGGAGAACATTCCGCCTGCAGCCCAGCCAGTTCACTACCTCTAGCAGGAAATCACTGAACCTGTGATGCATATCATAGACACAGTGACCTCAACACAGTGACCTCAACATCTATGGTGAGGCCAATTTTAGAATGCAGGGGTGTGTAGATCACAGAATATTGCATGGCTGCAGAGGTGTCAAAACAATGGCAATTTTAAAAGATTATTTTGTAATGATTTTCTCACCCTCATGTTGCTCAGAGCAATTAGGCAGAAAATTCATACTGTTCATTTCAGTATAGTGAACACATACAATATCTAGAGTCTGTCAAATCAGCGTTGTAGTCGAGACCAGCTCATTTGATTCATCCAGGCTGTCATCTGAGTAGGTTGAGTTAGAAAAGGTGGGTTGAGTCAGAAGACTGCTGAAGAAGCTTCAGTGAGACTCAATAGAACAGAACAGATCATATGTGAGAGTTGGCACAGAACACAAAAACTGTCCGAAGTGTTGTAGTGCTGAAGATGGGCTCGATTTTGAGTTTGAGTCAAGACCAAGTCCAAAAGCTCCCAGACTTGAATATTAAAACACTTCTATCAAGCTCCAAAAAGATGAACAAGCACCATGAAAACAGTTCATTTGACAAAGTAAATTTAATGTTTATTATTCACACAATCAAACAATTTTATCTCTAGCCACTACAAAACACAGTACTTACCTGATGTGTAAAAGGTGAAAGTAAATGTCCCACAGAAAAATAAAAAGCCTTGGAGTAGGTACAATTGACTGTACAATTGACCCTTTGTAAAGAGTTTGATTGACAGGCGATCTGACCAATCATAACCCCAAATTTACCATTTTGTCTGGCAAAGCAGTTAGTTTGAAACTACATTCCTTCTGATGTTCATTCATGTTTATTTGAAGCTATAAATGAACTAGTATGAAGAGATGATCGGTTCACGAGTCGCTTGAAGGAGCTACAGCGATCTGTCACGACACATTAAAGAGACACTATACGCTATTTATTGTTTAAACTTCTTTCAAAACTTACAATATATTAAACATGAAACTGTTTCATATGTGTGTCTACGCATTGTCAGTGTCCTCTTTGCTCCAGATGTATTTTTCACTGTGAGAACATGTGTGGCGTGAGAGCGCATGGCTTGTCGGACAAAGCAACAGTAACTAAAGGGGGCGGGTCTTTGCAAACGGTCAATTAATCAAATTTCTAATAATGATGAAGATTGCGGATGCCACGATTTCAAAGGCACGATTACAAAAAAAATATCCACTAACTTTATTCTGCGTGCTTAAGAGGTGTGTTTACGTGTGTTTAAGAGGTGTGACCCCTTGCTGCTCGCATCAAGTTCAAGGCGTTGACGCTTGCCTACAGATCCACCACAAGCTCTGCACCCTCCTACCTCCACACACTGCTACAACGCTACGTCCCCACCAGAAGCCTGCGATCACTAAAGGAGCGAAGGCTTGTGGTACCGTCACAGAGAGGCACAAAATCACACTCCAGAACTTTCTCGTTCACTGCTCCCTGCTGGTGGAATGATCTCCCTACCTTCATCAGAGACGCAGAATCCCTGGCAATTTTCAAGCGACAGCTGAAACTCATCTCTTCCGTGAGCACTTAACCCCTTCTTAAAAAAAAAAACTATCCTTTCCTTTTTCACTTCCTACTCTAGCTTATATTACTGAGCAATGTATGAAACTTGTATTGTGAGCACTTCCTGTGTCTATTTGCCAATTCATTCAAGGTGAATCACGATTACTTCAGAGTGTAAAAGGTCCAACCCAGCACAAAAGGAACTATCAGTGTACCCTGATTGGGCAAACGCACGTGAAACATCAGCAGCGCCATTTTCGAAAGCCTGTATACAGAAAATCCAAGCAAGACTTTGAGCAGACCAAGCAAAACATGACTATGTATTTCTGCTCAGCTAGCCACATTGAGCATCAACCACACAGCAAAAGCTAATACTTTTTCATATACTGTCTACTTTCTTTATACAACAGTTCTATCTAATAACATATTAGACAGGACTGTTAAACAAATCGTAAACTAATGAAGATGAAGAATGCGAACACTGTGTGCTCAGGCTCTGGCTGAACTGTTCTCAGCACCGTCAAAATAAAAGTTCACCACACCATCAAAATAACAACAACAAATGCAGTTTACGTCACTTCAGAGCTCCTACTAGTGGTGCGAATGCAACCAGGAAAATGTCCCTAGGTGAACCACCAACTGGTGGCTAGTTCCTATAACTAAATTCCTAGAACAACATGGTGCAAAAGCCCCTATTATTATTACATACATATGTTTGCTTTTTGTTTTTTTTTAAATAAGAAACCAAACCAATGTATAGTATGTATAGGCTTAATGCAATAGTAAAGCAATAAAACAATTTCAGGAAGAGTGTTTTCAGCTTGTTTTTTTGTTTGTTTTTTTTTACATAAAAATATAGCAATGGTAATGGTATTCAAGCAATGGTATAAAACTATTTAAAACATTCAATGTAACTGTGATAATCATAATTAATAATAATAATCGGCATTACAATTTCAAAGGAATAATCGACAGTTATGAGTTTTGTCATGATCGTGCAGCCCTACTTGGAGTACAAATAAAAACCATTAGTCCAGACTGAGGGATTAAGATAACAGTGGTATCTGATATTTCTTTTTATGGGTAATACATTGATGAAGTGTTATATTGAGGTGGTATAAGGTGGTATAAGTAATGTGTGTGTAAGATGTTTCTGGAGCTAGAGCTGGAGCTGGTCTTTCTGTTTCTGGAGCTAATGAAGAACTTTGTGAGATCCTACTGATGTTGCAGTCAGCAGTTGACTGTAAGCCAGATCTTTATTTTTATAGAGCAATTCTGGTAACCAAAAGTTTAGCAATTGGAACGGATACATCGGCATGTTAACGAGCAGGAAAATATATTGTGGGTGGCTCAGTGGGTAGCACTTCGGCATCACTGGAAGATGGTCCCTGATTCAAGTCAAAACTGAGACAGGAAGTAGTTTTTCTGTGTGGAGGTGAATTGAAAGATGGATGGATGGAAGCGTCAAGCTAAGTTGATGGATGTGGCTGCTGTATTCAGCAGGTCTCTTGAATTAAGTGTCACAAATTTTGGTCTATGTGTGGCATGACGGCTCAGTGTGTAGCACTGTCTTCTCACATCAAGAAGGCCCCCAGCTGAGCCAGGAGAACTTTCTGTGTGGAATCTACGTGTTCTCCCTATGTCTGCATGACTTTCCGCTGGGTTCTCTGGTTTCCTTCACAATCCAAAGACATGCAGCATAGGTGATTTGCAGACTGTTACTTGCGCAAAGTATGAGTAGGTATGAGTATGTTAGTGTGTGTGTCTTTAAGTGCGAGCATGATCGGCCATCCATCCAAAGTGTTTCCCTGCCCACAACCCTACATAGAACAAGCAGTTTGAAGAATGGATGCAGATTTAGATATGGCACTTGATATAGAGATATAATTTGCAGACTGGGCACATGCTCATGTTTCTCTGAGCTGGATAAGGGACTAATCTACAAATTCTCACTCACGCTTTTCTTAATATTCCAGCCATGTCTCCAGTGCTTTGCAGCTAATGTGAAATCGAGTAGGGTTTTACTACTAAACAAACATGTTCTACATCTGTGGAGGAAGCAAATAAATAAATAAATAAACCACATCTAAACAGTCTGTTCTCCAAAGATGAAAAAGCACAGGAAAATAAGTAGAAAAGAATCTGTTCATGACACACACACTAAATCATTCCTGGCATACTTTTATTCTGCATGGATTGGCTAAACCCAGGAATTGTTTCTGCACCAATAGAAAAGAGAGGCTATAGTATTTTGAACTCTGTCTGAAATAGGGTAAATAACATGGCAGAGACAGGGTGACCTTCTGACGGCCACATTCAAACACACAAACATTTCCTATTTTTTACACATGGGAAGAATGGAAGAACTGACCCTTCTCTGACCCTTCTCTAAGTGACGCCCCCTTGGTTACTGTTGCTATCTCTGGTAAGCTTTCTTACTAAAACATGTTTTGCCATCCACAAGCATGAGATAGATTACATTGACTGGATCACCTCAGAAATGATTAAATAACATGAGTTGAAGGTCCATTCATACATTTTTTAAGTAATGATATGGACAACTATCCACATGGATCACTATGATCCTCTCTGATGTTGTAAATAAATGTAAATTACACTCATACTAAAGTGGTTAGAGAGCGGTCTACACAATAATCAATTCCCTTACATGCCTAACACAAAAATAACCAGCTTGGGTTGATTTTCACCAAATGTTTAATTTTGTTTTTTTCCCCATCACCAAACATTACTATGCTACTAGCGTATTTACAGTGGCGGCAGCCAATGATGCGTGATGATTTTTGGCAGTAACCTTGAGTCAAAGACCTGAGTGTACAGTGAAATCAAGTGGGATAGTGGGTTACATTTCAGTTTATTTCATCACGCTTGCAACAAGAGAGAAAATTTGGGGAGGGAAGGTGTGTAGTCTGTGCCCAACCTTCTCAAATAAACTAACCTGGCCACCGTGCAGCCAGTGATGTACTACATAAGGCTCTTACACCTCAGAAAAGTACTGTGGTAGTATCATGATATGAAATGTTGGCATGCCCCCATAGTACTGTATGATTACCAAATTCACCATTGTACTCTGCTAGCGGTTCTGATAAACATGTCTGGTCAGCAGTCCATATTGTTTAAACAGCAATGTGTTAATGTGTAGGTAGATAAAAACTAAACAAGGTGAATATTTTAGCTTTTTATACCAGGCAAGGGTTTCCTTTTTTAAAAATAAATTTTCAGAGAAGCACTATACTCAGGCCCCGTTTACACTAGTGCGTTTTCGTTTTATAACGGCGATTTAAAATGAAAATGATCCTTGTCTACACTGGCATTTCCACAGCATTTCAGAAACGATCTTCATCGACCGAAAACGCATGTCACATGACCGTTCATGCACACTGGGCATGCGCGTAGAAGTGTAAACAGTTGCATCTTGCTCATGTATGCAGCTGCAGTATTAACAGTTTAACTGGACAATGGCTGCTAAAAATGACAACAAAGCCAGCAAAGATTTCAGTTATACTCCATGTTATTGTTTACACGGTCGTCAAGGATACACAGAGCGAATATAGGCAGTTTTTAAAAGTCTCCTTTTTTGTGCGTTTTTACTAAAACGCAACCCCCGTCTTTTCAAACTAAAACGGGGTCTGCAGCGTTTTCAAAAGTCTCAGTTTTTGAGGTTCGAAAACACCGGTACTGTTAGAGACTCATGTCTGTTTATCTGTTCCCCAGTCCTGTCTTCAGTCACATGTTCCTTGTTTTGAGTTCTAGTCCTGTCATTTTCACATGGTCTTTGTTTTCAGTTTGTCATTGTCTCATTATTAGTCCATCGTCATCAGCTGTGTCTTGTTTGTAATCACGTCTGTCACCTGTACCCTACTCGTTATCCTCGTGTTCATCTATTCCCTCTGTCAGTCCAGTCTTGGTTGGTTGTTGAAGTTTCATGCTTGTGTTGATTCCTGCCTTTATTCGGTTATTCATTAAACGTTTGAATAATAATCTACCTTCTTCGTGTCTTCCTCCTGCACGACATGTTACAGGTGTAGTGTAACAGATGCGTTTTAAAACAAAATCACATGAGTGTAAACAGGGCCTATCGTTAAATATATTTCCATGAAAACTTTCTACAGAGTTAGCTGACGTGCAAATCAAACATCAGTGTGCTATTGCTATTCCACTTAACTTCCCAGGAAAATTAAGAATTTAAAAGTCACTTTTCTGTTGTTGTTATCTATCTTCCTTCATTCCCAACTTCATGCTTGTCAGGGCCCATGAGAAATAAATGGCTTCCATGGAAACAACACAGTTCAGGCAAGATGGCCCACTATTGAAAAGGTCAGAGTCTGCAGTTTAGAAGCCAAGGTGGCCATAATTGCAAAGGCTTTTACCAGGCTTTACCAGGCTTTTACCAAGTTAATAGTTCATATAAAAAAAATATTTCTCATTATTTACTTTCTCTTCCATTCTAAACCCATATGACTTAAGCAGAATGTTTTCCGTTCCATGAAAGTGAATGGGGAATGTGACAATCCCTCAGAAAGGGCAAAAAGGATCATATACGAATCAAAAAGTGGTCCATGCAACTTGTACACTATAAGTCTTCAGAAGCCAGATGATAGATTCGTAAGGGGATCAGACTCAAATCTTCTCCTGGTGTGTTCCCCAGAAGTATGGAACAACATAATTTATGATGAATTTGTCATTTTTCGTTGAGCTATTATGTGAATACTTGTTTGAGCCTTATTATATGCAGAGGTTGTAAATGCTGTAATGGCACCTAACTGAGGCAAGGTGACCTTGCCGAGGAAATGTTTTGAAGTGTTATAATTTAACAATAGCTTGAGTCTTTTATTAAAATACATAAAACCACTCAGACACAAGAAACAAACAACTAAGAGAAAGGCTCCAAACAGCAGTGAGGGACCGTGGCTCTTATGATGTTTTATCGATCCCCTGCAATTTCTTGGGAAGATGCTCAGGGCCGTGATAAATTTCAAGATCTCGTCTTTGAAAGCAATCTTGTTGCTGCTCTGCACTTGAAGGGAGAACATAAAGAGTCTTAAGTGCAAAAGCAAGTTTTCTCCATTCCATGTATATATTTGGGTTCATTTAGTTTGCTTTTCCATGGCAACCATGCTGGGGTCAAACTCATTTATCATGTAACTACTTTATATGCATTAATCATGTGATGTATGCTGTCAGGATAACGCCACACTGTTTGCTAATGCACATTATGAAATCAGAGACAAACACGCATGAACCGGCGAGTGATTTATCAACAAATTATTTAATACAAACACCCCAGAGTCTACACAGCAGCAGAATACAGCTGCCAGTCCTGTCAGTCCTGTTTGGAGAGATAATGGTTCTGCAAGGTACCTTAAGCTAACTTATGACCTTATAAACTGGAAACGTGTGCATGTTTCACCGTTTTGCTGTAATTTTTTTCAACTTTTATTTATTTTTTACTGCTATTAACTGTGACATATTGGAGCCTGTTCCTCAGAGTTGTAATAATAATAATAAAATAAGTGAAGAGAAATAAACTTTAAAATAAGAAATGGTTTCAGACTTGTGAGTCATAACAACAAGAAATAAAGTTGCAGTTGAGAGATAAGTCATATTATGAGATTTAAAGCTGGAAGTGTAAGAAACAAAGCAGCAATTAACAAAGAAGCAACATCACAATAAAAAAGTAACATTGTGAGATAAAAAAAGACCTAGCAATTATGATACATGTGTCAAATGTGTCTTAGCTTAGTAAGGGAAAATAAAGAGACATTTTTCATTTAACGATAATTGCTGAAGTTTTTCATGGTGGCCTATATGGTATCACGTATTGAATTAGGTTAGAATAAAGTGTTGTCTTCCAAACAGGTTTCATAACTTTGTTCTTTCAATAAAAATAACTCTGAACATTTAAATATACTATACACACACACACACACAAATATAACTAAAGCAAACAAATGTTTTAAACAGATTAAAGTGCAAAAGAACTATGAAGAATGATAGATAACACTTTACAATCAGGTCCCGTTAGTTAATGCATTAAGTAGGTAACATTAACTAACAATGAACAATAGCTTGATATGGTAGTTATTATTCTTTAATAACATTAAATAATGAGAAGAATACAACTGTTCATTGTACGCTCATGTTAGCTCAAGTCCATTAATATTAGCAGATACAACCTTTGATTTTAATAATGTGCACTAAAAAATTGGGTTTACTCAAAACAATTGAGGCAACTATTAGCATCAGACGTATCAGAAGTATTTCAAACTCATATAGTATTTGACCAAATAGACTTTAAATGTCTTCAACATTCACCCTTAAGTAATGCCAACTCAATTTTCCTCGTAAACACAACTCAACTCTGTGAAATAGCAATTCCACAGACTAAGCGCCAATAAAATTAGTTGTAAAAATAACTCAAGTTTGGTACAACATGCATTAGCTCTACTTCACTATTTACATTTCTGCTGTTCCATCAGCGCCACCTGCAGTCAGAGTGAATGTGCATTTTCATTCAGCGCATCTCCATCGTTCGTTCCGTCATGTGCTTCGCATCAGTGTTATTTATTTAATAATCGCCTTTTAAAGTTTAATAACCATGTTAGGCTGTATTGCTGTTTTCTCATAACCAAACTGAAAACCCCTTAAAATGACAAGTCATTTGTTATACCATTTAAGATATTGGAGAAGTTTTAATCGCACTCATGCTCCTAAATACATTTTACAGTTCGCACACATCTAATTTTACTCGCAAATGTGAGTGAAATGCTCGCACTGTCGAGTCGTGTCTCTATGGTTACAGATATTAGTGTACAGAACAACTGAAGAGTCATACCTGTTAGCGGCTTGTTCTCATTTCACTGTGTGTGATTCCCCCCCCCCCAACCAGCTGTGTAAACCTTTCCCCTGAAGCTCATTCTAAATATTTAATTGGCCATGTCAATCACAGTCAAGCATGTTGATTGCCTACACAAAGCTGAAAAAAGAAGAAAAAAAACTCCTGACCATTTAATGGTCAGACGCTATAGCCTACATGACAAATAAATATCGCAAACATGACACTTTTATATTAAATAACTTTACCGTTTTTTTTTAATGTGTAGCATATGTTTTCAAATGGATGGTGAACATAATTTGAATCCAAGGTGCTTTAAAGAATTTTAGAATATTTAGGTAACACTTTACAATAAAGTTCATTAGTTAAACATTAGTTAATGTATAAACTAACATGAACTAACCACGTACAATACATTTGTTACTGCATTTACTAATCGTTGTTCATTGTTTGTTCATGTTAGTTCACAGTCCATTAACTAATGTTAACAAGATTTTAATAATGTATTAGTAAATGTTGAAATTAACATTAACAAAGATTAATAAATGCTGTATAAGTGCAGTTCATTATTGGTTCATGTTAACTAATGTTAACTAATGAACCTTATTGTAAAGTGTCACCAATATTTATCTGAGGCTAAAGGAAGCTTCCTTCAACTGAAGTCACGCCACCTGTTCTTCATCTGTTGACAGCTCGGTTGCTATAGACCATCTACAAATATTAATGCTCAAATAAAATGTTTAGGTTACAACTGGATCTCTCTAAAAAATACACCAGTGATTGATTTTATTATTATTATTTTCAAAGCGTTTCATGTACTCTCATAATAAACAGAACTTCATTAATGTTTATTTAATCCTAACAAGTGATAAGGAAACCTCAGAAGTCTGAATACAAATGAAAAAAAAATACAGTTTTTGCTCAAAAATAACTGGAATGAAAAATAATTCAATTATAATTCCTGCAGAGGAAAGACTGTTGTTTCCACACAATGGAAAAATAGATATGTGGTAACACTTTAGCATAGAGAACAAATATGAGCTATTAACTGCGACTTTTCCCTCAATAAACTCCTAATGTACTGCTTATTAACAGTGAGTTAAGTTTAGGTACTGGGTAGGATTAAGGATGTAGAATAAGGTAATGCAGAAAAAGGCATTAATATGTACTTAATAACTACTAATAAATAGTCAATATTCTAGTAATATGCATGCTGATAAGCAACTTGTTAAAAGACCTTAAAATAAAGTGTTACCAGATATGCATATCGGCCAAAATTAGTCAAATATCGGGATATTGAATTTTGAAAATTGAATCCATTATTGTGCATCCCTATCCAAACTTAAACTAAGAAACAACTGAACAAAACACTCCATATACATACCGACTGTTAATTTTTGGTTCAAGAAAGTCATTTCAAAATCAGCCAAGCTGCAAACCAACAGACGGGAAGATTGGAAGCACGGGATAGAATGAAACTGAGTGTGAGATTGAGGCAAACATAAATAAACAAAGCCTTAAAAATGAGTGTGTGAGCCGTACAGTGCTAGAAAGCATTAGTCACAGTAACGGCACAGCCTGAGAAGGGGCGGCTGATGGAGTCTCCTCTAAAAACAGGCCCGCCGATGACAGACGGCCGCAGTGAGAATCTACCCACCATCTACAAATCTCCATTCGTTCGGTTTCTCTGACACACGTAAAGGTTGAATCCACTTTATGAGGATTTAGTGAGCTGCGGGAAAAGAAATAGAAGAAAGAAAGAAGTATTCACTGAGCAGAGAGACGCAATCCTGCTGCTTATTTTCAGACAATTGCTGAGAAAAGAAAAATGTGCGCTGTGGAAAATGTGTCGAATTGGGTTGATATTTATATGGAGCGGGGTAGGGTGAGCGGTGGCTGCGTACCACTGTGATGGAGGGAGAGGTAGGCCTGCACACATGACGGATAAGACAGGAAGAAGAGAGCTAATGAGCTCTGGCCAGAAGACGGAGAAAGAGAAACTCTTGCAGCTTTCACAGAGTTAGAAGTGGAATTTGGAACAAAACCTCGAGGCCTTTGTCTTCTCAAACACACGTGCAGATACACAACACACACGGAAGTGGAAAAGAAAGCTTCCTTTTGGGCTTTGCTGTAAGGCTTGTGTCTTT
This sequence comes from Zacco platypus, assembly GCA_038088235.1. Taxonomy (NCBI): domain Eukaryota; kingdom Metazoa; phylum Chordata; class Actinopteri; order Cypriniformes; family Xenocyprididae; genus Zacco; species Zacco platypus. Next base: position 21,012,358 of record CM076065.1, on the reverse strand, counting down.
CCCTTTGATTAGAAATAAGCCGCGGCTTTGCAGGCAGCCCTTGTTGCGTCCCTGAAGCGATGCTGTCATCTCAGCAAGACACAGAGACCTGCACGGCTAAAGGTTATCAGTGAGACAGTATGGGAAATCAGAAGGATTTCCACAAAACACACCACTACATCACTCACCCACCTTAGCTACCAATAAACACACAAATGAAAGAAAAAAAAGAGATGTGCTGTGGTGCCCCCTGTAAATTTTTAATGGGTTGGGCAGAGGAGCACAGTAAAAAATCTTAGGGTGGCACACTAAAAGTATGACCTGCAATTGTTATTTTAAGGAGCTATTTCTACTTGATTTAACCCATTAACAATAATTCATTTTATGTAACCTAATTTGTTAAAGTTGATGCATTCACATTAAATTATATTTTTGACTTGGATAAAATGAACTGTATATGTTGTTACAAGAAACACATTAGTTAATCTTTTGTAGCATGCAGTGTAAAATATGTTCATTGTCAATTGTCCCTACATAACATATTCATAAATATATTGATTATTAACCATATTTGACGCTTCATATTCTATATTTCATATATCTCCATCCGGAAGGGAAATAAAATGTCTGCTGAGTGTGTATACATGCATATATATATATATATATATATATGTGTGTGTGTGTGTGTGTGTGTGTGTGTGTGTGCACAAGTGTTGATTTTTTTTCGAAATTGAGGTTTTCACAAAAATGAGTTCATTAAGCCCTCGTCTACACATCCCAATGCTCCAAATAGCAAAAATATAAAAATAACAATATTTAAAAGTAACTATTTGTATGTTTCCAAGAGTACCACCTTTCCTTTGACCATGAAAAATGCTGTTTTTCTCTGCTCGCTTCTGGATGACTGGCTCTTCCTCTCAGCACAAGTTTGGTATCATTTTAAAGCGCAACATTCCAACTTTATGAATATTCATAGCGAATTCTCGATGGCATGAGTCTGAACCAATGAAATGTGATTTTCATACTGATGTAAACAAAATGATCTTACTCATGCTGAAGACAGCGAGTTATCCCAATATACAAATATACCCAGAATTACAGTATTTCAAATAATTTTCTTGCTGAGTATTCCCGCAAACATTATCTAACAGATAAGTGTCTTAAGTGAACGTTTGGTTAAAAAACATCTGATGTGTAACAATATGTTAGATTTGTGTGATACAGTAGGTCTTAATAAATAGGTTGTCTGTTTCATTAATGTTAATCAAACAATTGACCCTTCGCCAGCAGTTTGATTGACAGGCGATCTAACCAATCGTAACTCCGAATCTGCCATTTTGTCTGACAAAGCAGTCAGGGGAGTTAGTAAATTAATGCTGGTTAACTTGAACTTCAAAAATTGTGTGTATTCACATCTTTCCATGCTTGAAACAACATTCCTTCTGATGTCCATTCATGTTTATTTGATGCTATAAATGAACTAGTATGAAGAGATGATCGGTTCACGAGCCGTTTGAAGGAGCTACAGCGATCTGTCACGACACATTAAAGAGCCGCTGTACATCTTGTCTGTCTGTGGCGTGAGAGCGCATGGCTTATCGGACATAGCAACAGTAACTAAAGGGGGCGGGTCTTTGCGAAGGGTCGATTGTAGAATCATGAGGGAGGGGGGGATTCCTATAGATATGGGTTTTGATTTGATTTTTGCCAGGGATTTTAAGGTTTGGTTGCTATATGATTTTATTTTGGAACTTTAACTCGATTTTTCTCACAATTGACTTTGTTGACTCTATCAACTTCAAACAGGAGTAGCACAGTCACTTTTTGTCAGATTCCAATTCATTTTGAAGGTTTTTTAATAGAAAATATGAGAATAACAATAACTTTTTTTTAAAAAGAAAATTTGCTCATTGCGGCTCATTTTGCCAGCACTGTTCACAGACACAGATGAAAACATGACTACATGTTGTGAAAGTGGAGAGCGAGCGAGAGAGAGAGAGAGAGAGAGAGAGAGAGAGAGAGTGAGAGAGAGAGAGCGAGCAGGATGTGAGTACGTGTGAAAAACACTTGCTGACAAGGTTTCCAAATAAGAGTCTGCTGACATGGGTCCCAGCAGCATGACGCGAAAACACCATCTCATTAAAGCCACAAAAATAGACCTGCATGAACACAATTACACATTCAACAGAGAGTGATGCTCACCAAATAACTCACTAAGCTTCTATCTCTCAGAGCTGCTTATCTAACCCTTCCTCCTCGCAATGGAGAATCCCCCTCCCGCCCCCCCAAATAAGAAAAAAAGGAATAATTTATTTCCAGCACAACAATTAAGGAGTTTGGATTAAGACATTTTGCTGGATAGACTGTATATTCTTAACTCTCAGAGAGTCTGTATATCAGCCTGTGACAACGTACTCAAACAGTGTATGTATTATTTGCTATAATTAAATTACATTACATAGCAGCAATTTGTCAGCCATTTGCACAAGATATATCAGTAGACATGCCAGTCTTTCCCTGTTATGGATACTGGTGCACCCACGAAGCAACTTAACTAGTTTAGTCAGTGAAAATGCAGTCAATTTCACCAGAAGTGCCCACTCTAGATGAACAGCAGCAACATGATAATGATATTGATGATGAAACCTGGACATTTTTTACATAATATAAATAAATCTAACAGCCTATCACACAGCAGAAATGTGACAACACCACCATGCTACCATAAACGATACAGGACAAAGAACTAGGAAAACTCAGGGCTTAAATATAAGTAATGAGGAAACTAATTAAACAGCAGGTAAATGAAATCTGTAACTATGGGAACAAACTAGTGAACTAGTGACAGGGAACATAGGCAAACAGAAACTAAATGTACACATTACACCAGTCAGTCTGTAGTTTTTGTCTTGTATGTTCAAGTACATGCCCATTTCCAGCCACAAAAAACACAAAGCTATGAACAAAGCTATGGAAACAACAAGTGCAACCGGGGGTAAGCGAAAGCGACAGTGATAATGACCATGTGTTCAAATGGGAAAACAAAACACAAAAGTTTGTCACTATTAAGTCTTCATGTTCTGCGTGTCTCTGTGTGAATGAGTGGCGCAGTTTCATGGTGTTTTCTGCATCTGCCGTCTCATTTTATTAGGACAGTTAACATCTCCTAGAGTTTACTTCATGAGCATTTCCCTGTTTCATTTGAGAAAAGCTATCATTAAATACACACTGAAACTCACAAGGTGATCACAACAAACCACCAAAATAAACAGTGGTTTATCTTGAAGAAATTATGACAGAGAGATATTACTATTGAGTAGTAAAATGTACTTGTACTACTTGTTTTAATGTACTTTATTATTGTAGTTTTGTTGTAAATTAGGTTTTTATTTTCATTGCATTACATTTTAAAAGATTGATGATACATTTGTACCAAAAAAATAAATAAAAAACACTGAATTTGGGGAAAATAAATAAATGTTGCATGAAACTTACTGTAGTAACACCTGTGAATTATGCATAATTTGCAACATGCAACTAACCCTAAACCAAGCCTTATTCCTTACCCTAACCCTGTAGTAAGTACATGTTAATAATTAATATTACTTTGTACTTAACTGTAAATAAATGTATAATTACATTATAACAAGGACACCTTTAAATAAAGCGTATCCAAAACTGATTTCAAGGGGCTCTAAATGAAAAAGTATCTCATTCTGCGAAGTTTACTTGTAAACAAATAAAGTACGCTTGCATTCATTCTCAAGGTCGAACAAACATGCCTTAAGAATTTTCTTCCCTATTGTCACTGTTGGAAGAAAACCTTGCATCTTCATTTTTCATCTTTCTTTTTTCATAAATCATTACTATTGGTCACTGTTTACACCTGTCTGCGTATTTTACTAATATCGAACCATTGAAAAATATTAAAAAGAACTTGTGACTAAACCTTGTTACTCCTTTGAATCATCAAACTGTCAGTAAAACCTCATAACGCTATTATCCCTCAAGGGTAATAAAGTTCTGGTTCTTTGAACAAGTACAGCTTTTTTCTTTACTCAAGAAACACTGTATATATAAAGGCAAATTTTTTTTATGTATTTGAGGAGTGGACTAGTGTGACTTAAATAGCATGTGCGTAGCGCTTTGTGCTTAATAAAATGGAATTTGGCCAAATGACACAAAAAAACTGAGCACCTACATAGCTACAATAAACTTCATAACCTGTAAGTTTATTAAAACGTAATGCGATGCACTTACTACCTCAGATGCGGCCGTTCAAATGATAGACAAAACTTGTATGTCTGAAATTCTCCAAAAATTTGGTAAAAAAGTTAACAATATAATGACACATGGAAGAGCCTGACCACATATAAAGCTACAATATTAACTTTGACAGCGAAGTGTTTAATTATTTTTTAAAAAATATGTTTTTTTCCCCATTTTTTGAAAAGTACCCTTTTTAGAGATACAAGGTTACCGCCAAACAGTGATGCTATTAATATTGTAAAATGAATATTGTGATAAATATTGATACTGAATGATATAAAAAAGTGATAATATTTCTGGAGAGAGAGAACTATGCATTTACGTAGATGAAGGCCTGAATCTAAAAGAGAGAGTTTGAATATTGCTGAGATGAGATTGGCTATTGGATCCATTCGAGTGCTCGTTGTGCAGCTGCTGATATTCTAATAATATGAGCCACTGGGGTGGAACCTTCCGAACTGGGCAGAAATGCTTTTCGCACCATGTCTTCCCTCAAAAAAGATGACTCCTTTCCTTAATTTGTATGAGTAATTCACATTAATCTAAGAGCGGAGGCTGGAAACGAATGCTAGATTACCATACAATTTCATGTCTGGCGGCACATCAATCAAATATTCTGATTTCACAGAGGCGATATCTGCCCGAGGCAATAGTCTTCTTTATATGGGAGGGATGTGTCATCGATGAACATTAGGCAGAGGTATGATGGTGATATTTAGACAGTACTGTACATTGCTATTCGAGAAAGGACACAAAATAGTGAGAAATTACTTCGGATATTGTATCCATTACATCCTCATCTAGCGGCCCCCGTCTCTTATCTGACCGTCTGCCTGTCAGCGTCTGTAGGGATGACAGCCACACAGGCGACGGTAATGTGATTTTCCCCTCGCTTGCAGTTAATTTTACATTGATTAATGTGTTTTGAGAAGGCAGTAATAGTATTTGGAAGTTATTCAGCCTGGGTGACTCGCGAGCAAGATTACAACAGCAGATAACATTTCAGCAATGTAGTGCGAACACACTGCGAAGTAACTATGTTATGGTTTGGCTCCAGCGTTCCAGCAGGTGTGCGGCGCAGTCACGCTGAGAACAGTTGGCCGAGCGCTTTCAACTTCATTACCTGAAAGGCCATCAAAGAAGTCTCTGTGTAGTTCACTTCCTCTCTCTGCGACGGTAAAGCTGCTGTATGCTGTGGCTGATTGGGTTGTGGCAAACGGCCAGATGAATATTGGATTAAGGTCCCCTTCAAACTCTCTCACACAACTCCTCTGACCCCTATTCATCAATGACGGAGCAGAGGGATAAAAGCAAAGGGCCATGGGAGGATCAGGGAAATGTTACAATGACAAACATTATTTTCCCAGGCTGCTCCTCTGCAGTCTTTGCACACCGCGGTTCCTTTTATGTGATTTCAAAAATGTCAGCTTATGGGCTCTTGGATGAAGCTTCAAATGGCAACAGAGGGCAAGACACCCTGTGACGTTTGATGACTTTTCAGAAGGAAATTGCTTGGAGTCGTTTCTGCACAGAAGACTGGGCCAGTTGCCATTTATCAAAAATAAAACATGAGTTAAATTATATTAAGTTAAGCCTGCCAGTATCTTAATAAGCTAACATGTTTGGGTTGATGTTTATATTGTTGTTGTTTTTAATTCACTAAGCATTAGCTCTATACATAGGCATAATTTGTGGGCAGGACAGGTGGGACCTGTCTCAGCGCTTCCCATGAATTTGAAATGTAGCTGGGTGGAAAATCCCATGGCGCAAAAATCGTCTACTACATACAACAATAATTTACTCTGAATTAATGGGAACTCAAATTGATACAATTTATTGTGTAACCAAAATACCAATAATGCCCAGAAGAAGAAGAAGAAAAAACAAAACAAAAAAAACTTACCATGTGAGTTATAAACAAGCCCGAAATACGGTGTACGGTGGACTCTTATTTTGAAATGTCGATACTATTGCAGGCTGATCCTTCAGATGAGAACCGTCTAAAACATATTATATAAAGGCCAAAAATATTAGCAATCGCTTGGCTTAAATGTGCGCTATTTATTGATTGAGAATCACTCTGAAGCAGTCTGAAGCGCTGTAGCGGAAGCCTGTAGAACGTTGCAACAAGCAGTGCTCTTTTTTTAATGAAATAATATCCTTTTGAATAGCCTTTAGTAATTAATAGGCTGTATTACAATTAATGTTTTTCTATACCCAAAATATAAGATGTCTTAAAATGATCATTAAGACTTTTGTTTTAGGATTTAATGTATTGAAGACTTTTTAAGAAAATTCACCTGGAGGGCTTTTGCTTTATTCGCACGAGCAGGAAAGAAATGCGTAGGTAGATTTTCCATTAGTTAATCGACGGTTTCATTATCTCGGGCGGATACAAAAGTATAAGAGGATGAAAATAATAAAAGCAAAAATGTGTCAGCAAATATACTTGGGTGGCTTCCAGTTTCAATATTGTCCATGCCACTTTTTGAAACCTAACACAAATGAAACATCTCCAGTTGACTCGTTGAGCATTCAATTAATTTGTTTGTTAAATAAGAGACAATCTGGTGCTGGAATGTGTTGTTTTTGAAGTCATGCTAATCGTTCGTTGCCTCTGTTATCAGTGGCAACAGTGTTCTCTTGACGCTCATGTGCTTCACGCAGGCGAGCGCTTCAATCCATCGCTTAACGCAGAGACTACTCATTTTGGTGAAATCTCAAAACAAAATGCACAATTGCACAAAACACAATGCACAAAACAATGCACATTACTGATGAACATATTTGCATTAAATGAAAAGAAAAAAACAATACTTAGAACCCAGAACCTGGCACGCTTAACAAAAGTTTTAAGCGTAGAGACCATTAAGGCACACAAGCATTCCAACCCAATTTACATATTTATTAACTGACGTGAAGAATGTCAGGACGAACAATATATTGCATTACAGTAGATAAAACTATCACATTGAACATTACTTCTATGTCCATCAATTAAACTCTATGTGCTACTGAAACTGATTTCTGGACATTGTAATGCTATCTTTTCTGCAATTGGTATTGTTACCAATGTAGAAGATATGGTAGTCATTAAATTGGTGCAAATAAAAAAAAAAATAGTTTTGCAAAAAAAGAAATAAACTTTTTTTGTGAAACGTCATCTGACTGTTATACACTCACACAAGACTATACTCAAAAATAATAGTAATAATTTCAATTAAAAAAGTGTTTTGTCATGTATGGTGCAGGTTGCCCCATCATTCAATTTACTAACCATATTGAAATGACGTGACCTGCTGTGTTTCACTAAACGTCAAAGATCCTTATGCTCATTGGCTGCTGCCTCTAGATAAACTAGTAGTGTAGAATTGATGATGCATCGAGAGTGAAAATTTGACACATTATTACACTTTACCAGCGGAGATAATGGGAGAATCAGTATCTGTACAGCCAAAGAAGCATAAAAGTTCAAGCCAGAAGACAAAAAGACTGCCAAAGATGAATTTTTATGGCATAAACAAGATGGAAAGATTTGATGATGATGATGATGATAATGAACATTTATTCGTGTAACTGGTACATTTATTCATCAATATTGCAGCATAGTTACCTTGTCCCGTATTTCATACTTCAATAATTTGCTAATAAATGACACTTTATCTTCAACAGGGCTTAGGGCTTTTGTCGGCACTGTTTGGAATTGAACTGTTTCCTTCAGACATTGAAATAACTAGCAAATGTACAAAGCACATGAATGAGGTAAGCAGTGTTTAGTTTAGGATTGGATGCTAGTGGCTAATCAACTTACTGTATTATTCTAGTGAATAATTTTGACACAAAAGCCAAACCTCCTTTCAAAATTACAAGTATAAAACATTGCTTAGTTCAGAGTTTTAATTGGCTGTAACCTGGGATTAAAGACGTTAATCTAGAGTTAAACAAAGTGTGAAAGGCCTTTAAGAAAGATGCAACAAGAATTTAAAAAAGCAACATCTGAATCTTAAATGCTTTTCCAGGCACTATAAAGGACCAGGTAATGGAGCAAACTGTCTGGGCTAAAGTCCCCTTACCTAGTCATTACTGCAAACGATGCATGCTTGGTTTTTAACCTTCGGGATTTATGCACTGCAAAATCAAAACTCCATCCGAGTGAATCCCGGGAGTAATAAAAGACTTGATGGAATGCTGTTTCATAAGCAGCTAGAAACGTCAACAGGCCAAAGCTTTACACAGCTCAGTGAAAGCATATGCCATATGTCGTCTCTCCGTGGAGGTGCTGAAAAAAGACAAATCTCCCTAAAAAAAGATTGTAATGCAATCATCAATTTTCATCAACTACAGAGTCAACCACCTGCTCATTATTACGTTACTGTAATACTGATTTAGTACTGTACTTAATATTAGGGCTGTGTAATTAATCAAATTTCAATTTTGGCTTTCAACGATTATGAAAACACAATAGTACAGGTAAAATTATTGTGCCACATTCTGTTTCTTTCCTTTCAGTGATGCACGTTTCATGCTAGAGTTCTGTCTAGAGTTAGACAGACGTCAGTCATGAGCACCGCAACCCAAACAGCAGCCACCTTTTACCAGTCCCTCCAGAAAAAAGCGATTATGCGATCGCTTGATTTCATGCATAATCAGCCAAAGTCCGCATATTTATGCGGGGGTCACATTTTTTCAAATACGCCGCATTTTCGCTGCATAAATTGTATATATATATATATATATATATATATATATATATATATATATATATACATAAATATATATGTATATATTTTTGCAAGTTCCCGCAATTTCATGGCATAAAATTGCAAAAATATCCCGCATATTCCATCACATTTTTTAAGAAAACGTGCCGCATAATCAAGGACTTTTGCCAGCAACAATCACAAAAAAAATCAGCATTTTTCTGAAGGGACTGTTTTACAGTTTCTCCTGAGCCAAAACTACAAGCTTATGCTGCTTTCACGCCATAACTACTGTAATTTAACCCTGTAATTTAGCTCAATATTGGTAGCCAATCTGAAAATGACCTACCCTACCTTTAATAAGAATCAAAGCAAGTTTAATTCAAACACTGAAGACTATGTTGTGTATTATTTTATATTTGATTATTCCATTTCTGTAGTAGGCTTCAATTGTAACGTGCAGAATCCCACAGAAGACGAAGACGTAATAATTCCAAACCAGACTGATTTATTTCCACAACTCAAAGTAACAGGTAGCATTCGTAACAGTGTGCAGTAGCACAAACATCAACTGACGCAGGAAGAACAGAACGGGGATTATAAATACACAGAGGGAACTTATCAGGCACAGGTGGAGGAAGGTAAACTAAATAGGGACTAACGAGGACAGGTGCAGACATGACGTAACTAAACATGACAAGACTAGACTGAACTAAACAAGACATGACAAAACTGAACTAAATACAACATGTGACATCAATAATTGTTTGGTGACTTTTTAACTTAAATTATTTAGCCTATAGTATTCTGATATGGTATCAAAAATGTGAAATTTCAATACTATTGTGACAAGCAGGGCGGGCGAGAGCCGTGAGGGAATGGCGTGAGGGCAGTGACGTGATTGCTAATGAGCGCCAGCAGCGTGCTGCACCGGTCTCGTATCTCTCACGGAGGAGCTCCTGAAGCATAAAAGAGGAGCGACTACAGTGAAGGACAAGAGAGGACCAGGCCTGGATTTTATGTTGTGTTTTATTTTGTTTGTGTGGGCGGCAGTCGCCGTGAGGAACTGCCGCCATTTTACTTTCGTTTTGTTGCTTGTTTTTGAGTTTATTAAAAGTTATGGTTGAACGTTCGCCGGTTCCCGCTTCCTTCTTCCCGTTCTTACGAACTGTGTTACAACTATCTAAATTTCTGATATCATAAAAAGGCTTTTTTTCCCCAGCAAAATATACTTGATATATATTGATAAATCAATTACTCATATAAGGTTTTGGTCATATTGCCCACTCGTAATCATGTTAAATAATTGTGAATTATCAATATTGACCACAATAATCATGATTAGGATTTTGTCGTATTTAAGCCGCCCCAATGCATAATTTTTGCCTGTCCAATGTAGGAAGGACAGCATCATCTTGCACCTTCTGTATCATCATACAGATCATCACTATATCTTGAGGGGACTGAATGGTCTGGTCTCAAAATATGGCCTAGCAGCAACGTCTTCATGCAATGTGACTAGTTGCAGTTTAATAAAATTTGCAGGAAATCATTTGTGCCATGGCTATGGCAACCTTGATCTAGTGGAACAAGTGCATTAGACCTTGGAGATGCCTTGAGGACGTGTCCACATACAAGGGTATCACAAGCCTTTATAATGGGTGTCAATGAATAACAGCTGGAGCTTTTTTTGTGCAATTCACAAATGGTACTTTCTGGTATAAGTGTAAATTACCAGTAATCACCAGCGGCTGGTGCTCAGCACGTTACACCTGCTGAGTCGACGCAGGGCAGCACTTATCACAATGACCTGCAGTGCAGCCAACGGCACGAGAGCTGGCTAGAATGCGTGAAGGAGTGGAAAAGTGAGCGAGAGTGCATGTAAAAGAGAAAGGGAGAAGTTAACGTTTTTGCTCATGAGATGGGCATAATCTCTACCCCTGGCACATTATGACTTCAGCTCCTCCATAGCAACTTTAACACCCACCTAAGGGCTGGCTTATTTGATCTCAATGGCAAGCACAAAAATCGATCCAGCTCCAAGTATAATCCTCGCCACGTCCATAAAGTCAGACACTTTCACTCCTTCATAAGCAACCTCGCCTCAATAAAAACATGCTCAATTTCCAATCGCTCAACAAAGGGTTGGCTTTGGGTAGGTGGCTATCAAGGGAGCGATGTCCTGGAGAACAGAGAGTCGTTTATTCATTTTTAATCATCCCTAAGTAAGCAACCCCTCATTGAAAATACACAGAAGGGGACAGGGAGTGTCTCCAAATCCGATCCTCTAATGCAACCTTGATCAGTTACAGCCAAATATAGGCCATGCCATCTAATTCCCCAGCCTGGTTATGTAGTCATAATTGGGGGTTTATTGATTTCCAGCCTGTCGTCACGGCTGAGGTGACCTTTTGTCTGAGAATAATTGCTCTATTAGAGGCTTTATAGAGGCTCCTGTTAGGGGCCTCACACTATTATCTGACATAAGAATAACGGCCAGATATGAGCTGACCCTCTTTAGATTTGACGGGCCGCTATATTCTTCCCGGTATTGAATCAGTTTGTGCAAAGAGAGAGAAAGATGGAGAATGAAAGGGAGGGTGGCAGAGCGAGAGAACTTCTTATTGAGAGCTTGGATGTTTAGTCACCTTGTTTGCACAGGAAATGTGTGCTTTATTGTATCACTGAAGTATTGCAAAGCTACAGTATGTAGTGGATTAAGGCTAGACAGTGGCGGCGGTGGTGAGGGGGATTCATCTGAGTGCATGTGTATGTTATCAAATGGCCATTTAGACTAAGCCATTTTAGAATTTAGCCTAGGCAAAATAAGAGGGATTTAGGGGGAAAAAAAATATTAAAAATATAAATATATATATATAACATTTAGAAACAGATGATCTGCTCTAAAGTATATATAAAGTATATATACAGCTCTGGAAAAAATTAAGAGACCACTGCAATTTTTTCTTAAATCAGCATCTCTACAAGTATGGAAGTCATTCCATTCCAGTGTCTGTTGAATTCCAACACAGGCACACCTCATTCTACTGAATGAGGTGCTGATTAGGTTATCACCTGAACCAAATCTTATTTAATGAGGAAAAGTATAAAAAAAAACACTTCTGTGGTCATCACTATCCTCTTGCAGTAGGACCAGCTGGGTGGCAAAAACAGTGTTGGTAGTATTCAAAAGTATTTAGAATCAAAAAATAACTATTGACCATGCCAAAAAAGTTGAAAAGGAATGTTTTGAGTGAGGAAAAGAAGGGTTCAATTCTGGCTTTACCTGCAGAGGGATAAAGTGAGCGTCGGGTTGCTTCCATCCTTAAAATTTCAAAGACGGCGGTTCATAAGAACAAGGTCAAGCAGCAGACATTGGGCACAACAAAGCTACAGACCGGCAGAGGGCGAAAACGACTCTCCACTGACCGCCAACTCATTCGAATGTCACTCAACAACCGTAGGATGACATCAAATGACCTACAAAAAGAATGGCCGTCTGATGGCCGTCTTGGTCGTCTGATGGTTAGACGGAGGCCTGGAGGCCTACAAGCCACAGTGTCTCGCACCCACTGTGAAATTTGGTGGAGGATCGGTGATGATCTGGGGGTGCTTCAGCAAGGCTGGAATCGGGCAGATTTGTCTTTGTGAAGGACGCATGAATCAAACCACGTACAAGTTTGTCCTGGAAGAAAACTTGCTTCCTTCTGCTCTGACAATGTTCCCCAACTCTGAGGACTGTTTTTTTCAGCAGGACAATGCTCCATGCCACACAGCCAGGTGAATCAAGGTGTGGATGGAGGACCACCAGATCAAGACCCTGTCATGGCCAGCCCAATCTCCAGACCTGAACCCCATTGAAAACCTCTGGAATGTGATCAAGAGGAAGATGGATGGCCACAAGCCATCAAACAAATCCGAGCTGTGTGAATTTTTGCACCAGGAGTGGCATAAAGTCACCCAACATCAATGTGAAAGACTGGTAGAGAACATGCCAAGACGCATGAAAGCTGTGACTGAAAATCAGGGTTATTCCACCAAATATTGATTTCTGAAATCTTCCTAAGTTAAAACATTAGTATTGTGTTGTTTAAAAATGAATATGAACTTATTTTCTTTCCATTATTCGAGGTCTGACAACACTGCATATTTTTTGTTATTTTGTTAGTTTTTGCTTTCGGCAAATAAATGCTCTAAATTACAATATTTTTATTTGGAATTTGGGAAAAATGTTGTCAGTAGTTTATAGAATAAAACAAAAATGTTAATTTTACCCAAACAGATACCTATAAATGGTAAACCCAGAGAAACTGATAATTCTGCAGTGGTCTCTTAATTTTTTCCAGAGCTGTATATATATATATATATATATATATATATATATATATATATATATATGAAGTCATACTGGGGTCAGTAACATTTGCTTTGTGAATGTTTTTGAAGGACATCTGCATTTATTTGATCAAGAAAAGTTACACTTTATTTTGATGTACCACTTTAGACATTCAACTAACCATAAGCAACTTTGCAACTACATGCCAACTAACTTTCTGTTTAGGTTAGGTTTAGGTGTTAGGGTTCAGATGAGTAAAATAGTTGACATGTAGTTGCAAAGTTACTTATTGACAGTAGAATGTCTGTTGGGGGACCATGAAAACAAAGTGTTAGCAGACCATCTACTATTACTCATCTGAGTTATTTGACATGTAGGTGCAAAGTCACTTATAGTCACTTAAAGCTATAGAATGTCAAAGGTGGACCATCAAAATAAAGTGTTACCAAAGTAATATGGTAAAATATTATTACACTTTAAAATAACTGTTTTCTAAATGTAATTTAATCCTGTGATGGCAAAACAGAATTTTTAGCAACCATTACTCCAGTCTTCAGTGTCACGTGACCCTTCAGAAATCACTCTGATTTGGTGCTCAAGAGACGACCCTGATGCATTTTTTTTCAGGACTCTTTGATGATTAGAAAGTTTAAAAGAACTGTATTCATTTGAAATAAAAATCGATGGAAGTGTGTCCTTGCTGAATAAAAGTATTGATTAAAAAGGAAAAATAAATAAATCTCACTGAACCCAAATTTTTTAACATGTAATACAGGACTGTAAAATAAAATGTCGCCAATAATTTACATATAATCTACAAAATAATTATATGAAACCATAGAAAATCTGTAACAAATAAAATAAAAATAAATCTCTTGCTCTTGTCGTTCCCTTTCACACTCACGTATAGCACAAGACCTGAGTGGAACTGTGATGCTTTTAGCACCCAGTGAACAACCAAGTAAGACTCATCTCCCAAAACCGTGTACACTTATCTTTCTGTTCAATAATTGAACAGAAAGATAAAACATACTTTCTTCCACTGTCACCTCAATTCATCTTTTATTCTGGTCTAAAAGCATTTCAAAACAAAGGCACAACAAGTTAAAAAATATGGAAAAATACTGACTCCCTCATGAGAAATGTGTTCACACGTGGTAGTTCAGGAAGGCACGAGGAACATTTTTAATCAGTGTAACAACTTCCATTCGTTCAAAAGGCACAAAAAACAACAACAACAACAAAAAAAACAGTGCTAACACTAATCACAGCTCTGTGGTGTAGTCTGAACCTTATTTGAACCTTGTTGGAGCCCTCAAGGAAGGAGATACTGTTATAGGTGATACTGCAACCTTCACTGGATATGAAAATCGTAATGTATCAAATCTAATTCAAGAACTTCCAAAAGAGCTTTGTAAATCGACGTGTGACTGTGACCCCCTCTGCCTCACAGATAGCGGTGTGGTGTTTGAAGTCTGTCATTGAATATGCATTTTTGGGCCTTTTAAATTCTCCCTATTCAAGACTCAGATGTGGCATTCTAGTCAAAGCCGAGAGCAAACTGCTGCTCGCTATTTGTGATATTTTTCACCCTTAATGCTGTCTGGGGAGAGGTGTGACAGTGAGATCTCCTATTAGTCTGCCGAATGAGCTCAATACGCCATAAAATAGACAGACAGTGGCTTCAAAAAAAAAAAAGAATACATCTACTATGTTTTAGTGTTTCAAATCTATCTTTTTGTGAAATGCTTTACTTGACCCTGTTAACTTTCTTTAAATAAAATCCACTTAAGACTACTTTGATATTTTGTGGCATTCAAACATTTTTGAGATGTGTCTATACAGGCAAGAACATGGTATGATTGCCCTTTTTCTAACACACAACATACCGACTGACAAATGTTAATCTCTATAGTAATAATCCTTTGAAAGTGACTAAATGCAGAATGACCATGATATATGCCAATTGTAATGTGGAGTCAATGGAGTGGGATCCAAACGCAGGTTTTATTTAACAAGAGTGGTCACACAGGCAATGGTCATAGAACAGCAAACAGGGATATCAGAGGAATAACAGAATCGGAGTCATAAACAGGCGGATAGGTTGAGGCAGGTAGCAAGTCAACAAAGTCCAGTAACACAAGGCAATAAATCCAATGGCAAGCAGAAAACGATCAGGACAAGGATTAAACAAACAGGATCACAACAGGTAGACTGGACAGGAATAAATGCTCAGAAATGTTATCGGAATGAAAAACAAGACCTCGCAATGGTGCGTATGTGCAGAGTGCTTAAATAGTCCAGATGATGAGCTGCAGCTAGTGAGGTGATCAGTGATTAGGTACAGGGCTTCTGGGAAACGTAGTGTGCATGTGTGTGAGTATTGTGGGAAACAGCGTCCAATGGCGAAATGAAAGTCCAGGGTGGAGTGCCCGCTAGTGGTTATTACTCCAGCCGACAATCGTAACACCATGGCCAGCCAAATAAACTGGTCAATCACCATTTTAAGACATTGAGGCAGAATGTGCTATTACAGATTTCCCCATAGTGTATAATGCTATATATATATTGTCAGTCCATATTTCTATGCCATGTACAGACAAAATCTTGCCAGATCATTGTTCAACAGTGAGCCAGCTGTCTTCTATCCAAAAACAACATTACTGTTCTCCTATAATTCCAAGTTCTTTGTTTCACACCTCAAAGAACCGATTTAGCTGAGAAATAAAACATAAGTACAGATTTTTCACCCACATCCCCCACTTTCAGGAAAAACTGCTTTAAATGCTTGCATTGTTTGTGTGAGTATAAAGAAGTTAGTAATGGAAAATATTCCGTATTTCTTTCAGAAAAAAACAGAATTTACTTATTGACAAAGCTGTGTTTCTAAGCTTCTCTGAGCAAAAATAAATATTGGCTCTTCATTGGTGTGTAAGTCCTCCATAGGCACTTATTGGCTTTGAAGAAACATTTAAGTCTTGGACTACAACCAAACTATATAGCTACAAGCTCAATTGTAATTCTAGCGAGACTGATCTGTCAGAGACTGATCTGTCATTCCAAAATTTTACAAAACCATTATGGTTCTTCTTTACAGAATGTTGCTGAGTATTAAAAAAAAAAAGCAGCATGATTATAAATGTGACTGCCTAAAGAAAAGAGGCATTTTTAGTCTCCATTTCCTATTTCACCTGCATCTGACATCAGCCTGAAGAGCTTGCAAACCAGATTACAAACTCAAGAGTTCATTACTGTGTAGACGGGAAAATTATAGGAAAGTGAAAGAAAGGGGCGACCCCTCCGGCCAGCAGCAAGGAAACCGACTAAGCTCATTAGAGTCATTATTAGTCATAACGAAGCAACCAAATGCACACTGGAGACAGTGGGCTGGATCAAACAGCTTCACGGCAATGGCTGCTGGATCCATTTATAAGCATGACATTTCAAACACCATTCAGACTGTTTGATTTGCTGGGCTATGGCTCAAAAACTGGTAAGGACACAACGTTACAGAAAAATCGGGGAAAGTACGGTTAACATTTTATAAAATGCTGAACTGCATACAGATGTAGTTGTCTGAGATGCAAAGATTATATTGAGACAAAAAAAGTTTTCTTTTTTCCCCCCTTTATATCAGTGTTATGTCAGTATTTTTGGCCAAATTGTGCTATTTAGAGAAAAATAATATATTTTGCAAGCTTTTGCACAAATATTTTTCAAATAAATGTCACACATGGATGTAAAAATCTACTTGTAAAGTAAAAAAAAAAAAAAAAAAAAAACTGTTAAGCTGGCATATCTAAAGTTCATAAACTGTTTGAACTACAGGCATAATTATGGTGCAAAGACCAAATTTACTAAACAGGGCAAATTAGCTTGAGAGCGCAATTCCAAAAAAACGTAGATGGGAGTGGAAAGTTCTGCACGTGATCTGATGAAGCACAAATTTAAGAACACAGATGCAGCCGGAATATTTCCATAATCACCAGAATTATTAAGATAAATCTACCAAGAGCAGAGCATATTAGCATCTTGTTTAAGACATGCTTTTTTGGGAGTTAAATAATGGCGCAAATACCAGTGAATTGACTAGCACAAACCAAAAATAATTTTGTCCACACCTTTTCAGCGTTAATTTCGCACTGCGTGACTTTATTTATCCTGATACTACTCTTTTAATGTGAAAAGACTGTTTGTGCTGGCGCACGCTGTTAGTAAATCTGGCCCATGGGTTTTTGGTGTTCAAAATTTGGATATGTGTCTAAAATTAAGATAAATTAATTTATTGTAAAAACTTGTTTGTGTGAAATCAAAAAGTCTGTAATTATTCACTTTGTTAATTTTACTTGACTTAGTTAAGAAAGAGTCTAAACACACTGGTGACTGAATTTCTGAACTTGTAGAGTGATTTTTAGTTGCATTTTTAGTTGATTTGGAGGCAGTGGGAGGTTTGACAGTTTTGCACAGCCAAATACTGCCTGCCAATATGCGGTTTGATGTGGATTCAAGGCAAAGGCTGTAGATATGACCAGCCAATGGGCTTAACACTTTACAGACAGGAAACTGACAGAAGGGGAGAGAATGCTTACTGACAGAAAAGAGGAAAATAAGTTTATCATCATCTTCAGCTTTTGCTATGATCACTTGCGATCTCCTTAGAATTATTGGTGCCATAGACTCTCACTTGTGTTGGTTGAAGGTGATATAGGCAAAATATTACATCTCAATACATTTCAGCTTTTTGATCTTCAATTTATAGCTTAATATTCATGAATTTGCTCTGAAATGGTCTAATAGGATATTTATTTATTTATTTCAGAATGTTAAAGACTAATGGTAAAAATCTAGTTAAAAATAAATATTTTTACACTTTTACACTATTTTTACTTTACCTTGTTTTCCATTACATGAAGACATATTTTTACATAATAAACAGAAATGTTTTCTTGAATGTTATTTATAGAGTTTAAACTGAAAATTATTACAATTCAGCTTAATTTGGTATCTGCTGCAAAATCAGTACAAATACAGTACATGATAGATAAGGGTGCATGAACAACTGCAGTGGCCACAAATCTCAGCAATTTCTGTGAACATACCAAAGCTTGCTATTTGATCAATGAATTTATTTGACATCTGATGCTCCACTATGAGACAGAACTCAGTCAGAGCACTGTGGTTAAATGAGAGTGCAGATCGATAATGTGTATAAGGATGACGATGATCAGCAGACCCTCGTTCTGTTCAAAACACAGCACTAGCAAGGGCATGATTCTTATTTATACAGGGCCCCATGATACCATGCTGTCATTTATCCTGTATCATGAAATCTGCACAAACAACCACTCAGAAGAATCTGATAGGAACACAGAAAGGGCCTGTTGAGTATTACAAAATGGATACAATGGCTTATTCATTGCTTAAAGTGCTGGATTGCTACATATATTTACCCCGTTATAAAGAGAATAAGATCAATAGTTCTCATTTTGTTCATTTCCTCCTAGTCTGCAGAGGAAAATATTACCGTAAAATTGCTCTTGTATTATATCAGTGGTGGAAAGATCTTTTTGAATACCTTTTTACAGCATCGACATCAACTAGCCTACATATTTGGAAGACATGGATCCCAATTTCATTCCAGTTATACAATTATATCACTCACTGCAGAGTGAATATTATTAAACGGATAGTTCCAGCTGTAAAATTCGATAGGATAAGTCATGTTAAAATCCATTATGCACACCTGTGGACGCCCACCCATCAAATTCTACAGTATATTAATACATCCAGTTGCTCTGAGCATCACATACCCCAGTGATTAATACCCAAAGACACAAATGTAATCAAAGAAGCATGTGCGAGCAAACAGACTTCATAAGCTGAGAGAATCATATCTAAGAGGTTTTGCACTCACCAGTCATTCTCTCTCCAAGGTTCATATTTAATAACATATTTTCTCTTTTTCACTCAAATTTCAATCTTTGTGTAATGGACTAGCAATTAGCATGAATGAAAAGACAGATTGTTGAACGCATCCCTTCAGAATCAAACTAGATTGATGCACCACATTTATTTCTAGGAAAAAAAAAAAAAAACACTTTCTGTAATTTTCAAAGAGTAAAAAATACAGCTAAGGGACCATAAACTTTTTAAACTTCTGTATGCTTCAGAACATAGTCTCAAAATAATCATTTTAGACAAATATTATTAATAAATGACTACAACATTTCATTCTCACAGCTAAAAGAAAAAATATCTAAGAAATGTTTTAAAAAGATGCCATAATAAGCCATTAATAATTTGTTATTAGTCAATGATGTAATTCTTAACAGATCGTCAGGCCTTGAACATTCAAATATAAATGGATATGAATATTAGGATGTATTAGTATAAAACTTTATAGATGTTAATGAGTAGCTTTAAAAAGGAGTGCAAGGAGTGCAAAAGACTGAAACAGAATTCAGTGGTCTTGTTTTTAAAAGTTGTACAATTTGTAACATGATACACCATCTATCAAAGCAATGCTCCCACCAGGACACTCAACAACCAGACCAAGACGCAGAGAACAAGGACTGGGAAACACTAGTCTGCACTGCTGAAAGAAAAAGAAAGAAAGAAAAAAATATATATATATTTTTTTTTCTACAATTATACTTTCCATACCCACTGAATATTCAATTTCCATTTTTTTCCACAGTAAATTATAAGATGATATTGTTTTTTCACTTTCAAAGACAAATTAAATTAACATCATTTTACTGTAAAATTACATGAAATGTCCTGTTAGATTTATTACAGTTTTTACACTGTAACTTACAGTTAACCAATTAGCTTTTTTACAGTGTCTTACTACTGAAATTATGTTCAAACCAGTCAACCATCGTGACACATTTCCAGGCTCACACAGAATCAGCGGCAGCAGAAATTTGCAGAAACTTCACATAATTGGAATGTCCAATCACAAATTTATATACATCTTATGCCCCTTGACTGTTCATGTATTAAATATTCAAGATAATTTAATAATGCATTCAGCTAGTAATAAGCGTCTAGCACTATCGGCTCCATTTAACACTTTTTACCATGTTTAAACCCATTCCACAATTTTTCCCCCAAGACCAGTGAAAGTCAACCCATCCCTAATATGAATCACTTTTTTTTTTATTCATCATTAGTAAATATTTAATTGTTTATAAACAAACACCTATTATGCATTAGATCATGTAAAAGGTTTGTTAGTCACAAAAAAAATAAAGAAAACAATCAAATCTTTAAAAACAAAAAAAACTGCTGCCAAGACACTGTGATGTGTGTGAGCAAAAATGCGCTCACCCTTCCAATAAAACACTCTCCTCTATGCAAAAATCTGAGACATCTCTCCATACACACACAGGTTTGTTTTGCCATCTTAGTGAGGACATTCCATAGGCGTAATGGTTTTTATACTGTACAAACTGTACAATCTCTCCCTCTACACTAACTCTACTCCTAAACCTACTTATCGCAGAAAACATTCTGCATTTTTAATAAAATATTGTTTGATATGTTTTTAAAGCTATTTTAAATATGAGGACTCATGAAATGTTTACGTCATAAAACCAACATTATACCCATGTCATTATACAAATTTGTGTCCCTGTAAATAATAAAAACAAGCACAAACACACACTACTATTAGAAATGTAAAACACTGCCATCTGATTTGGCAGCCAACGGAGATATGAAATGAGCAAAGAAGATGAGGATGAGAGAGGCAGAAAGAGAAGAATCCAGTTTTTATCTCATCTAAGCTTTGCCACCAGCATTGCCTGTCTGGTAAAGTAACTGCTGTTGGTCAGAGGGCAATGCCCATGATGCATTGCGCTGATGGCCAGATTCCAATCTATTGTCTCATCAAGGTGTAGAATTCAAAGGCGCTTTTGATCATAGCTCCAGCAGGAACAAAAATTCTCTCAAAACAGCATGTGCTTTACAATCCTCTCGTATCGTTTATCTGTGGACAGTGCAAAGAAAAAAAAAATCCTGATAATTTCCACCAAATGTCCCTCGAAAGCCTTAATTATCTCCATCTGTGTCATTTCAGAGCTGTTTTGCTGAGGCCATGAACGTACAGGAAAACGAATCTCAAGAAGCTTTGTGTTACACATGCACAAAGGAATAGTAAATCCAATCATCTTAAAGGAATAGTCCAGGTTCAGCATCAATAAGTTAATATTCAATAAACGACATCTGTGACATTCTGTTCATTACCACAGGAAATAATTCAATGCATCCCTCAGTTAGAAAAACACACAAAAAAATCAGTCGGGTTTATACAGAAATGTACAGCTAGTATATTTGCTAAGCACCTCTCGGTCGTTGAAGTGGCCTGCAATGTGTCAGACTTAACATAAAACTATATTAAACAAACGTGTGCAGTTATGTGACCTCATATTAAGTCAGATTGAATTACATTTATATTTTTGAAAAAAAATCATTTGTGATATCGCAGGACTGCCAAATGAACTGCCAAAAGGTCTTAGGCGGATCGTGTGTAAGGCTGGGCAAGGCTTAGCCTTCTTCTGGCCACGGACTTGAGACTAGCATGACATTTTCTCTCGAAATCATTGCCTGCTGCTGCTTCTGATTGCTTTTAGAGGGAAAAGCTGTCTATTATTGCAGGTCTAGGATCCGTTTTTTTTCTGTAATAATAGCATATTGGCGAAACAGATTTAGCAAACGATCCAATTCGTATCTGTGTTTGCGCTCTGGGGAGTGTCAAAGGTCTCTATTTAAAACATTGTTTGCAGCATTCAGAAATGTAGCCAATCACAAACACATCTGTTGATTTGAATTCAAGGGCCAATCAGAGGTGTTTAAGTTTGCACTGGAAAAAACTGGTGTTTTGAGTGGTAAGTGGATTCTGAGTTCTGTACTCTTGCCAATTGTCTCATTATAGACTTTATGCATCAGAGAAACAAGTGCATAGCCATGTTTATAAGTTTGTCTTTGAACTTCCATATTTTTTTGCTATCTCTTTGTATTTCTATGGCATCACTGTTGAAGATTCATTAGCTGGTGAAGTGGATTTACTTATTGTAGAGTTAGGGAACGTTATCATGGGCATTGTAATGTTTGAAGTGCATGTCATAATAAATGTCAGTAGACTAGGAAGATTTTTAAATGAACGGATCATTCATAAATCCGTAAGATCTTTCCTTCATACTGAGGAAATACAAACCAGTAGTCAGAACACCATGAGTGCAGTGCTGAAAAAGGCCTATAACAAACAATTAAGTAAATAAAAGATTCATTGTGCAGGCAGCTTATTTTTTTATAACAGAACTTAGTGAGAATGTGATAAACTAAGATGAGTGACAGCTTCTTAGGCATTATAAATAAAATGCTCTTTGCGTGCTTTCTGCCATGCTAAATCCTGTATAGTGTATGCTTGTTTTCTGTTAAAATTAACAGTAGTTTGTGAACATAGACGCTTTAATAACATTTTTTTTTGGGGGGGGGGGTGCTGGGGATGTGTAGTGAAATCTATTTAAATGTGAAATCTATTTAAATATGTTTTTATTGGGGAACACCTCTCCCTAGCCTTACCCTGGAGTCGTTTCACCCATCATTTAAGCAAAAGCCTGCACTCTGTTTTTTTTTTTAAATAATGAATAAATGGCATACTCACAGTAAAATAGATAGTTCATGAAGCCTTTGCACTACAACTGTGTGATCTAATTTGAAAGCAAACACTTGGCAGTTTGTTGTCAAGTTAGAATTAATTATTGTCTTAAAGAAAAACAAAAACTTATAAAGGGCTTAAATGTATTAAGTTATTCTAAATGTATTTTTATGAATATCTTTATGAAAAATACAATTACCTTGTTGCAATCTAGAAATGCAAAGCAGCTAAAGCACAGGCCTGCTCATGTTTTATCTCAAATATGAAGATGACAACCCTAAAACTCTGAGATTGGTGAAATATTTGATATATGATATTTGATATTTGAAATATGTGACTTTATGTATTGTGATTTTATTTAGAGAAGACTGAGAAGACTCTAAAATGCTAACTGATATTCATTAACATCTTCTAAGTATCCATTCAGTGTATTGTCTCTATTGTTTTGTGGTGCAAAGTGCCCCAATCAGTTTCAGTTTCTCTAATTATTATTCTTTTATCTTTATTATATTTACTGACAACTTTCTATTCACACTGTTTTAATCCCTCTTTTCTTTATTCAAACTTCTCATTTCACCTTCTTTGACCTTCTTTGTATAAAAAGACCTTTTTAAAAAATAAACATTCCACACATGATCTTTACTTTTCAAAATTAGTCATAAAACAAAATCACGCTTGGTAAAAAAACTTAAACTGAAAAAGTTTAAAAAGAAATATTGCCTTGGCAAATAAATGAAGTACTAAAATTACTAAAACTAAAACAGAACAAATTAAAGCTAAATTGAAATATTTCAATATTTAAAAAAAAGTTAAACTAATGAAAAAAGTACAAAACAAAATTACTAAAACTTAAAATAAAAATGAAAACAGATGCTGTCAATAGAGCTAAGCTTGTATTAAACCCACATGCACATATGTGAGAGTCTATAGGTTTTAACGCATCTATGAGTGACAGATAAAGAACGTTTGTGTAAATATATCACCTCTCTGAGGGATAGTGGATCTGTCTTGAGTCAACATATGGGCTCTAATACTGAGCCTCACTCTGAAGGGTAGGAGCTGCCCCAGGAGAGAGGGCACACGCACCCTGCCAAACACACGTCCCACTGTCTGCTCCTTCTGTTCATTACAGAACAGCCAGACAGCAACAAAGCTTGCAAGAAACCCTGAGTCACAAATACATGTTCTTTTACATCATATACCCAGCAAGAAAGGCCTAAGTGAAACATAACAAGCATGACGATATTCTAGCCTCACATCCACACCCCAAGTAGACCATAATAAAATATAGGACTGAAAAATATCTGCAAACATAAACAGACGTCTGTCATGCAAAGTTGCACTCTCTTGGTTTTATGAAATCCAATTATCCAATTACGCCCTTGAGGGAAGCTGGCATTTTGAAATAAATGCCATCTAAATGAATCCACAGCTCCTGTATAACTAAACAGCCTGTTGATTGTCATTATTTAAACACACATTCAAAACATTCTGGTGACATTTCAGCAGCCAGTACAATTGAGACGGCATCCCATATTAATTGCCAGGGAGGCACCAGTCAAGATTTTTACAACTAGTATCAATGTTTTTGTTGTTCTTTTTTTTGCTTTGTTTTTAATGAGGAGCTCTGTCATATCCAGTAATATGCAAGCTCTCTGCTTATGGTCACTGTTAACTCAATAAAAGTAATAACACAACACTACTGTACTGAAATTTTCCATATTAGGATATCGTATGTACTTTAGGTCTATGAGGAAATATCAAACAGGGCTGAATATCAAATTGCTATTATATAATCCAGTGTAAAAAAAAACAACAAAAAAACTTTAACCTAAAGCCAGTTTGGTGAATTTATTCATTGTTTTTCATTGTATTATAAGTCGGAAGGTTAGGGACAGGTTTGATGGTATGAGTAGGTTTAAGGTTTGGTTAAGGGGTAAACGAAGGGTCAGCAGTGTAATTATACATGTACAATCTAAATCCCATTTGATCCCATGTCTGGGTCAAATACGGACAAACCCAACTGTTGAGTTTAAAATTTCAATTTTAAAAAGTTAAACCAATGGTTGGATTTGTCCATATTTGACCCAGACATGGGCTGAAACAACCTAACATTTTTAGAGTGTAATTACAGAAATGAATTACATTTAATTAAATGCAGGTTTTTACAATGTAACATGTAGCCCTATGTGCACAATAAGTGCATTTTATCAAATGATTCATATAAATGTGAGTATATAGTAGATGCCTAAATTAAAGTGAAACAAACTATTGTATATATAATTATGCTATTCAAAACTACATTTCCTGCCTTTTCATTGGGTTGGATGTTGGTAACATTAGTTCCTCTTTTATTTGTGGTTTATGGCCAGAACACTCTGTGAGGGAGAGCTGAGAAGGGAGTGGAGGATCAGCATGTGCGAGACTCAACAGCTGCTGCTGTTAATGCCATTCTCTTTTAAAATCACATCGGTGATGACGTGAAAGTGATATAGAAGTCTTAAAGGGCTTGTGTCTTCAAGGTGCAATTGGTTTATGTGATCGGTTAAGCTTATAGACCACAGATTGAGTACATAAGGGAAAGAGAGCAACATTTTTCTTGTATAGTTTTTCCTCAAGTTTTGCTTGTATAGAACTGTCACCATAATACTTATGAGTATAGCAGCTCACCGACCCTACACTTACTAACTTCGCTGATGTGCTCCATATTAGCCGAATGACCAAAGAACTAGGCTACCGGTATTGTAAAATCTTTGGAGTGACTCCCATCAGCGCATAATTGTGATGAATGTTGATCTAGAGTGACGTATAAGTCACATGAATTACGATTTGACTGTGGAGAGCTCAGACTGAAGTCGCATTGCAAAACATTGGACCTATATCTGATGCAGGACCATATATGGAAGTGGCTCAAATCAGAATTGAAAAGATTAGATTCCATGTGGTTTTTGCTGTTCACACTGTTATAAAAAACATATCAGAGTCGTTTTATTTTTTGCCATGCAGGTGTAGGGAGTGAAATTAAATGTTATAAATAATGTTTGACAACTTTAAATGGGATTTGAGGGATAAATCACAAGAATTTACATCGTGGGAGAGAACAGTCTGCGTGGCAGTTGTGATAGCGGAGATAGAGAGAGAGATGAGACGCACTCTTTAATCGGCTGTGGCCAATTCATGATGTTCACTCCAAATGTTCAATAAAACAAGTGTTTTGACCACCAGAGCTCCTTGTCAGTGTCCTCCATACAGCTGTGTTAAACCGATCGACAGAACAAAGCCATGAACCCACGAAACAGTGCTGGGTAAGAACTGTGGCGCTAGCGTATAACCCACACACATTATACGGGGATCAAAACCAGGGCTTAAAAACGAAAAAAATTTAAAAATCACTCAGAGCGGAATGAGTATTTAATGTTTCTCTCCATGCGTTCCAAAACCAGTTTGAATAGATTTTTTTTTTGCCTGTACCTTAATAATAATACAACATCATCTTTCATAATAAGATTTTAAATGAAAGGAAAAACTGTCAACAGTTTAAAGAAATTAAAGTATGTTTTTAAGATATTTTAAAATGTTTGCTACATGGTTAAAAAGAAACACGCTACTTGCTTTTCTGAGAGGAAAAAAGAGGTCTTGTCTACGTCGAATTTTATTATTACATTCAGAAATAATCTAAACTACTGGTAAATAAAGCAAAATGTAAACACTATAAACTATAAACTGAAGCCTACCTGTCCCATTCGGCACAAATCCAAATGTTTCCATATTTGCAACATATAAACTATTATTTATTAGCCTATGTAAACTAGGCTTTGTACTTCACTCGCATTATTGACGAAAAACATCATCCTTCACATGTGGGCGCTTCAACACCTCTTGTATTACGGACTCTTTGAAATGAGCAGTGTAACTTTCTATAAGCTTGGTTGACTGTATTTTATTTTGTCAAGTTAGCAATGCTAGAATATGTTGTGCACACGTGAGGCGCCGATGCGATCACTGGAATTTTTGAGTTCTCTAACTGTAATGAATTTATGATCATACAGATAGAAGCAAGACATCATTCAAAACTGTAAAGCACTTGTAAAATAAAGAAAACAAGCAGGATGCTGCTTTCTGCTGTCTCGGTTCCCTTCCCATGAACTCCGAAGTGTGTCACACTGAACTGAAACTCAGCATAACTTTTTTATTTTGTTTTGTTAATAAGTAATTATTTAAATTAAATATACTATTTCACTTAGAGGCCTACATATTCAATATTGCCTGCCATTTATTTTAAAAGTAGGCTTAATGCTTGACAGTTGGTGACATATCCTTGGATAAACTAACGTCAGCGCATTGCCATTGTGACTTACCTATGATGACTTGACAGCTGAGCACGGGCATTTCACTAACGTTGGATGCATCAACGTCACATTTGAATAGGCCGTACTATTTTAATTTGTAATTGGTTGACTGCAAAATTATAATATTAAACAGAACAATAAAATAACATTATTAACCGGTTAAAGGACATTTAAGTGTGTAAATGATTAAATTTCATTTTGTTTGCTTTTCTGATTAAGTTTCTGTCAAAATTTCATTTGTTTCTGTTGTTTGTTTTCGTTCCTTGAACCGGATCGGAGCCCTGATCAGAACAATGACACACGCTTTTCTAATTCATAGCCGTACAATTATTAAATAAATGATGTGAAAACAAATGATAGCATGTAAACACGCTTTTACAAAATCTTTCCAAATTAAGTTAAAATGTTACAGTCTGTATAAATCTCTGACTATTTGTCTATTAGCATGGATATTACTAGTATATTGGTTATTTATAAAGCACATATTAATGCCTTATTCTGTATGACCTTATTCTACATCCTTTAATCCTACCCAATGCACACTACATGGAAACAGCAAAAATGGTTTGTACACATTTATTTTTGCAAATGATATAAAAGAAAGACTGGCTTAAACTCATCACTTCTAGATGCCATCACCACTCTTTATATGCTCATGAAAACTCATAAGCAGACATTTTGCTGAGATTTAGAAAAATCCGCCTGTCACCTCAAAGTGACGCACTATTATGATCTTTTTTCGTCCTACAATTTGCACCACCGCCCACTGGCAGCTGGCATTTGTCTTGTGAGTGATGGTGATTTTGAGGGTTTATGAATTTAAGGAAATAAATGGTCACTCGCACACGGCACAAGCGGTCAGGGCTTGTCCTGCTGTGTGTGTGCATGTAAGCCGTCAGATAAATGCACCAGTGAGAATGTGTTTGTGTGTGTGATTATAGGCTGAAACTGCCTTGCTCTGCAGCAGTGCAAGGAATGCGGCCTATACATCAGTGTGATCATGTGCCAAACATCACTGGATAATTGGATCTATCTTTTGGCAACAGACAAGCATGTAGGAGTATGAATTCATGTGTTTATGAGTATGTGTGTTCATTTGTATACAAAATATCTATAGCCCCTAGGTCTGAGTACTATCCTTCAAATCATCACGATAATAAAAATATAGTGTGGCCCGCAGCTAGTGGAAATTTTCTGATACTGCATGGCGGTAGTAAAAGTGATAAAAAGGTATCTCTTTCATGTTTAATCATGGTTTTGTCCTAACCAGCCATAACATCATAAGCAGCACATTTCTATTTTGCTGCAATGCCTCAGGTAGCCTGGTCCAGATAAAAATTCACTGGACCAATGTAATGCTCCTCATCTGCATAAAAATCCAACATGAGACTCAACATTAAAGTTTAGAATCATGCATTGTATGACAAATCGCTCAAACTAAAACCATAAAAGTCAAGCATTACCTAAATCATGAACGTTCTGTTCTCTATTTTATATTCTACAGTGCATTGCATAAGAGCACAAAAACAGTTCTAGGGTATGTTTTCCAAAAGCACAGTTAGCCATTATTAATTGCACCTACACATACATTTGTTTTTTGCAATTGATATGAAAGAGGCATCTCCTCCACTAACTTAAACCAATCACTTCTGGACACCAGAACCACTCGGCTATATCCTCATTTAAACTCATAAGACATTTGCTGAGATTTAGAAAAATCTGCCTGTCACCTCAAAGTGACGCACTATTATAATCTTATTTTGTCCTACAATTGGCACCACCGCCCACTGGCAGCTGGCATTTGTCTTGTGAGTGATGGTGATTTTACAGGTGTATGAATTTAAGGAAATAAATGTTCACTCGCACACGACACAAGCACTTCAGGGGGTCATCCTGCTGTGCAACATAATTCAACAATTTGTGTTTCCCGAAACCATGATTCCAATGAACACTCGAAACAGCGCTGCAAAGTTGTGTGGTCGGGACTACATCTCTCGATCTGTGGTTAGAAGCACATGACATGTGGACTTTAATAGATCATGCTCAGCAAAATAAGCAGGTTAACATGCAATCCAATTTCATTAATTCCATAAATGAACAAATTTCAATGTTAAGAGAATGAAAGTGCTGTTTTTGAAGAGTGCGCATGTGCTGTATCACACAGGAGAACCCCAGAGTGTGTCGTAAGAACATTTGAGGCAAAAACTGGCAAAACAACAAAGAATAAAAATAGTCTCAAATGCAAATACCCTCAAATACAGTGTTAATTATTTACAATAAGCTGACATTAATTAGAGGGACGTCATTAACGACAGTTCTATAGTGTTAAACCAACATGCTTTGAATGATGTATGTTAGGGATGCACGATTAATCGAATTTAAACAAAACATGATCTGGCAAAGGCTACAATTTTTTTACGCACAGCTTGTCAGTGAAGCACAGCTCTGTGTTCTGAAAACCAGAGGGTGCTCTTACGCAGAAACTCCAAATATCTCCCACAAAAAATAGCACGTCATACTACAGCTTAATAAACAAAAGATTGAAACATGACTAATAAACACATGACTACGGCAATATATGGTTTATCTGAGTTCTTCAAGACTTCTCAGGTATTTTCATGATAATAAAGTATATTTATAATGCAATGCTAATTGGCATAGCCTTTATGACTGTTTAGAATACAATGAAATATTATGTTGTGTACCTTATTCTGTGTAAGAGCCCACATCATCTCACAGAGGAATGTTATTTCAAGCACTAAACTGACGTTATGAAGTGGGTTTGGAGTAAAAACATGTTATTAAATGTCTTTTATTGGATAAGAGGTTCATAAATGCTTCTCATTTTTGGAAATATGTTAGATGCGTGTTGCTTTTTCAAATGCACGTCATAAGCGACTCAAACTCGCAGTGCTTTCAGATATAGCAGCATTTACTACCTCAGTTTACCAGTGCTTCACTGCCTATGCGGTTTCATAATCACACTAAGCCAAATCGGTTTAAGCATGATTTTGAGTTAATTTCGATTAATCATGTAGCCCTAATGGATATGCAAAAAAGTTGCTATGGTTTCGAGAAACAGTCGTAACTAGCTAGTTAATTTCTACAATGACACATCCACACGGTGGTTAAGCAGAGAGTTGCGTTGCTGTATGGGAAACGTGCCCCTGATTGGCTATGTTTTGTGACAGCACATTTTTGCATTCACTGTAGACAGACAGATTGCTGAAATCTTGATGCAACATACACAGGAAACAGTTCAAGAAAAAAAAATATATGATTGTGTCAGCATGTTGAGGTCTGTATGTGAGCATGCTCAAAGGCATCATTGATGAATGGTTAAAGATTTTGCTGCTGCATCACTCCCTTTCACTAAAAACACAAGGCTACACTAGCTTCCTCCCTTTCTCTTCAGAATACTATTCCTTATCCACTAAACTGAACTCCAAACACAAATCAAAAAATATGGCAGCATAAAAGCTCAGACAGGTTTTGCATTGCATTATGGCAGTCAATCAATTCTGTATTCTGAATTAATTAAATGTCAACTAATCAGTTTAGTCACATCAATATTTGCTGAGAAATATTGCCCCCGAATGAAGATGAAAAAATGAAAGACACACAATATTCTGCCAGCTCATATTCTGGCACATCAATTGTTTGATTTACTTTTGAATTGTTGGACGTAAGTCGATCAAAGTTATACATTTTACAATCGAGTTAGTCAATCTTTCCAAGTCAGACTTGTGGCAAACAGGACATGTTCCTGTATTCAGCCTGCACTGTTTTCTAATTGTTGGTCACATAACGATTCACACTTTTGCCTGTTTTATTAATGGCCAGTTGTATATCAGCATTTAGTGGCATGAGTTTTAAGACACTGTGTCAACTTGAAAAGTAGTTCAAGGTGCATTTCATCTATTTTTTGAATGAAATAATATCTAACTGAAGACTCACAAAGAGTATACTTCAAGCTTGAATTGCTCAGATGGTAGGAAAGCCCTTTATTACAGATGAATGTAGTATTATGTGCAATTATAAATGGTATACATGTGCGGTTGATGGAAATCTCAACTTTACTTTGGGTGATTATTGCCTTTGGAAAACAGTGGAAGAAAAGCAGATTTACTGTTCCTATTGTCAAAGTTTGCCTGCCCTTGACATGTTCACCTGCCCTCTCTCTTCTGTCTCTAAAGGGGGTCCCACCTTCCACACAGCTTTACCTGCACTGCACTTTGTTCCTGTCAGTATTGCCCGTGGCTGTTTCTGTACCTGCTTCCCTTCTTTCTCTCTTGAAATAAAGCACAGACATGCACTTTTAGGTTAGTCAAGGTAATATTTAGGAAAAAAAGTGATGTGATTTAAGCTGTTCACTTGAGAGTTAATTTATCATTTCAAGAACGTATGTAAATATGTTCTCTGGTGATCATATTATTGTTGTTTTTTTTTACTATGAGAACATGTTCTGTTATTCTGACTGGAAACAGTCAATCTATGATATACAAAGCATTAACATTTCTAATAATGAGAAAAAAATCTTCTGGCAATAAAAAAAAAAATCTGACAATACAATATGATAAAAGGCAATTTAATTAATAGTCTGGTTGACTACAAATAACCTTTATCAGTTATTTTGGTAATACAAGGAGATAAATTTTCCATTACTTTAACAATCTTTCATGCAAATAATATAATTATTTTCCGATTACATGAAACGTGCAAATCAGAATAAACAGCTTATCAGACGTACTATAGGCATGTAATATGAATTTCCAGCTGACTGAAGCTAATAACTTTAAACCGGTGGGCTTGTTAGTCATCACTGGTAAAGAAAACTACGTTCTCCTTGAAGATCAAATGGTCAAAAAAATCGTTTGTTAGCACTTCTGGTGTGTTCATTACACATTTAAAACAATTCAGGAGATTGAACTGTTACTTTTTGTTAGTTTTACAAATCACCTCACGTTTAACTAAAGCAAATTACCTCTTGAAATCGATATAGTATATCTCTGTCCAGTAAAAAAGAAAAAGAAAATCACTTCTGTACCTGATCTTGCTGTTGAGCTGCTTTGGTCGATATATTTGACTCCTTTGCTGTGGTCATGATAACAAATTACCAAAGACAGCAAGAGACATTCAGTTTGTGACGAGACTGCTGACGGTTACACAGAGAGAAGATGCTGAAGATGAAACGGTGGAAATGCAGCAAAATCCCAGTGAGACGATTTGATCTTTAGAGTCGTTCTTCGTAGGATTGGTGAGCCACTGTTGCTAAATTACACTCAGAAAGAGAGAGAGAGAAGAAGGAGAGGAAAAAAGGACACGGAGAACACCGATCACAGCCTGGTTGCCGAGACCGGTCGACTGCGAGCACACGAGCTCCTCTCATCCCCCTACACGCGCTTGCCGCCTTTTTCACCCCCCGCCTCTGCGCGCCAGGCTCACATACGCGCGCGGCTGCCGCCTTTTCACCTTCTGAAGCGAGCAAACGAAAAAGGTGTGTGCGTACGTGTGTTTTGTGCATTATGACAGTATAAGTTCTTATTGAGAGTCATTACATTACAGAAACATATGCGTGATTTGGCATGGCAGAAAGTGCAAAGTGCGCTTCTTTTATCAGTCACTTTTAGTTAATCGCGATATCACAAAGTTCCGTTATTAATCAGTAAAACTGACTGACTGCATAATGCATCTCTTGATTACACAATGCCTACACTTTGTTATAATGATAGGATTCGGGAGCGAATTGGCACAAAACAACTCAGTAAGAGGATTCTTAACGGCCATTTGCGTTGAAGAATTCAACAGAAATGTCTGTGATTGGTTACATTGCACATCATCAGATGAGCTATCACAGCTATCATCTCAGTGAGCTTTTATGAAGGTTTACGAATGCGGTAAATTTAGCGTTTTCTGACGTTTCAGTGTTCACAAGAAACTTAGGTGAGGTAAAAACAAGTGGGGAAGCCAGAAATCGGCCCCAAAGGCTCTCTATTTTTCACCACAGATTTACATTGGCCTACATGCCTGCTGAACCCTTGCTAGATTTTAATATATCCTGCTCACTTTACGACTTCAAATAGTCTAGAAAATCCGAAAAATATTTGTTGCAGAATGCAGAACACATTTATAATTTATTATTAATTGACCCTTCGCAAACAGTTTGATTGACAGGCGATCTAACCAATCATAACGCCGAATCTGCCACCTTATCCGACAAAGTAATGGCAATGGCAATTTATTTATATAGCACAATTAAATACAATCTGTGATGTGCTTTACAACAGCTAAAAACACAGAAAAACACAATAAGTAAAAGTCAAATTATTAAGCAATAAAACAGATACACAGAGATATTGTAAAACATACCATAAAATAGACTAAAATTGGTGCTTCAGCATTAAAAGATAACAATAAAAGACAATGACGGTGCTTCAACATGTATTATATGCCTTATCAAACAAATATGTTTTCAACTCCGATTTAAAAGCAGATAGAGATGGAGCCTGTCTAATTGAAATGGGCAAATCATTCCAGAGTCTAGGACCAACTACAGAAAAGGCACGGTCCCCCCTACATTTTAACCTAGATTTAGGGATAGACAGGAGTCTCTGCTTAGACGACCGGAGTGATCTTGTTGGATGGTGTTCAGTCAAAAGGGTGGAAAGGTAAGGTGGAGCCATTCCATTTAGGGATTTATAAACGAGAAGTAAAATTTTAGTCAGGGAGTAGCCTATAGTAGATTAACGTTATTTAACTTGAAATATTGTTTGTACTCACATCTTTCCACGGTTGAAACAACATTCCTTCTGATGTATATTCATGTTTATTTGTTGCTACTAGTATGAAGAGAAGATCGGTTTGAAGGATCTGTCTCGACACATTAAGGAGCCACTATACGGTATTTAGAGTTTAAACTGCTTTAAAAAATGTTTTGAACGGTTTCATATGTTGTCAGTGTCCTCTTTGCTCCGCGATGTATTTTTCTCTGTGGGAGAACATGATGTGTGGTGTGAGAGAGCATGGGTTGTGGGTATAGCAGCAGGGGATGGGTTTTGCGAAGGGTCAATTCAGTGTATATAGAGGTCTATGTTTGGATGAATATTTTCACTGCCCATACAGACGAGCTGACACAAACATTGCGTGTGTTTGTGTGTACTTGTATTCCAGTAAAACCAATAAATCTTGACATTGTGGGGACCTTTTATTGGTCCCCACAAGGAAACAAGCTTATAAATCATACAGAATTATCTTTTTTGAAAATCTAAAATAGAACATTTTCTGTGATGGGTAGGTTTAGGGGTAGGGGTAGTGTAGGGGGACAGAATATACCGTTTGTACAGTATAAAAACCATTACGCCTATGGAATGTCCCCATAAAACACAAAAACACAACATGCGTGTGTGTGTACGTTCTTAAATCTCACATTTTAGAGTTTTCAACGACACATAATTGGAACCTTTTGGGAAAAAGATTATTGTTCCTTTAGTCTTTTAAACAACAGATAAAGTAATCTATAAACAGTACTGTTTAGCATCATGGTGTTTCTCTCCTCCTGTTTGTAGACACGCCCTTGTCGCCAATATGCTATTACTACGGAAAAAACTGATCCTAGACTAGCAGTTATGGGCAGTAACAGCAGCAGGCAATGATTTGAGTGAGAAAATCCCATGCTGGTCTCAAGTCCATGGCCAGCTGAAGGTTAAAGCCCAAAGTATACTTCATGTCCACACATCGTCCGTATGACGTACTTTTCGCAGCCTTCTACGTCCGCGCTTGAAAACAAAATCCAATATATAGTGTGCACAAGCCGAACACGTCTTTCCACGCTCACCGCCAAAGCGATATACTTTGAACGGCTCGACTCAACTGTGCGGAATGCCCAAAATAAAAGCCCAAAGTAAACTCTGGCCGCCCCGCAAGATGTAATTTTCGCCATCAGGATGGTCCACGGACATCTACACACCCTATCTGCGTGTATCACATTTTTTGAGGATGCGCATACAACAGCATATGTGCTAGTGACTTGAACGCTTGAAAACAAATTCACTAGAGCGTCTTTCCACGATCACGGCCAAAGAAGTATACTTTGAAAGGCTCACGCACTGTTTGCTGAAATATATTTTGGGCTTTAAGGCCTGGGGTATACTTAATTTTCTGCATTCAGAACTCATGGTCCGCAGACGCCCGCACCCCCCATCCATGTGCAGTCCAATTTTTGTGACACGTGGACTGCATTTTGTAAAGACACAATATGTCTGCACAAAGTTTTTTTTTAAGTGTAGAGAGAAGTGAACAGGAGTTTTTTCTGCCAACGGAAGCATAAGATTTCCTGACAAAAAGTAAGACATTACGATCACAGATTTGTATCACAATAATTTAATATTTTATAATAAAACTTTAGACCTTTCTAATGATTTATAGGAAAATGAAGCTGTGTTTTTGAATGCTCAACCAAAACCGATAGATGTTGTTTGGATTGTGATTGGTGAAATTGGGATATATATAAACAAAACTGAATCAATGTTAAGCAAGAGGTGTTATGTTCTTGTTGTCTGCCTTTTTTGGCACACAAAGAAAATGTTTGTCTTCAGACATTTCTTGTTAAGATTTGTGTTTTGTGTGCCCTGTTCCATACATTAATGTTCTTTGTCAGTCACATGCCTGTTTAAGTAATGAAGAGCGCTACAGCTCCTTCAACTGTGTGGCCTGTGTAAACTTTCAACCTCTGGGAAAAAAAAAAAAATCCATTCATGTTCGTTCTAACATACAGTGGGGAGAACAAGTATTTGATACACTGCCGATTTTGCAGGTTTGCACACTCACAAAGCATGTAGAAGTAATTTTTATCATAGTACTCTTCAACTGTGAGCGAGGGAATCTAAAACAAAAATCCAGAAAATCACATTGTATGATTTTTAAATAATTAATTAGCATTTTATTGCATGACATAAGTATTTGATACATCAGAAAAGCAGAGTTTAATATATGGTACAGAAACCTTTGTTTGTAATTACAGAGATCATATGTTTCTTGTAGTTCTTGACCAGGTTTGACACACACTGCAGCAGGGATTTTGGCCCACTCCGCCATACAGACCTTCTCCAGATCCTTCAGGTTTCGGGGATGTCGCTGGGCAATACAGACTTTCAGCTCCCTTCAAAGATTTTCTATTGGGTTCAGGTCTGGAGACTGGCTAGGCCACTCCAGGACCTTGAGATACTTCTTACAGAGCCACTCCTTAGTTGCCCTGGCTGTGTGTTTCGGGTCGTTGTCATGCTGGAAGACCCAGCCACGACCCATCTTCACTGCTCTTACTGAGGGAAGGAGGTTGTTGGCCAAGATCTCGTGATACATGGCCCCATCCATCCTCCCCTCAATACGGTGCAGTCGTCCTGTCCCCTTTGCAGAAAAACATCCCCAAAGAATGATGTTTCCACCTCCATGCTTCACGGTTGGGATGGTGATCTTGGGGTTGTACTCATCCTTATTCTTCCTCCAAACACGGCAAGTGGAGTATAGACCAAAAAGCTCTATTTTTGTCACATCAGACCACATGACCTTCTCCCATTCCTCCTCTGGATCATCCACATGGTCATTGGCAAACTTCAGACGGGCCTGGACATGCGCTGGCTTGAGCATGGGGACCTTGTGTGAGCTGCAGAATTTTAATCAAATGACGGCGTAGTGTGTTACTAATGGTTTTCTTTGAGACTGTGGTCCGAGCTCTCTTCAGGTCATTGACCAGGTCTTGCCATGTAGTTCTGGGCTGATCCCTCACCTTCCTCAAGATCATTAATCCCCCACGAGGTGAGATCTTGCATGGTGCCCCAGACCGAGGGAGATTGACAGTCATCTTGAACTTCTTCCATTTTCTAATAATTGCGCCAACGGTTGTTGTCTTCTCACCAAGCTGCTTGCCTATTGTCCTGTAGCCCATCCCAGCCTTGTGCAGGTCTACAATTTTATCCCTGATGTCCTTACACAGCTCTCTGGTCTTGGCCATTGTGGAGAGGTTGGAGTCTGTTTGATTGAGTGTGTGGACAGGTGTCTTTTATACAGGTAACGAGTTCAAACAGGTGCAGTTAATACAGGTAATGAGTGGAGAACAGGAGGGCTTCTTAAAGAAAAACTAACAGGTCTGTGAGAGCCGGAATTCTTACTGGTCGGTAGGTGATCAAATACTTATGTCAATAAAATGCAAATTAATTATTTAAAAATCATACAATATGATTTTCTGGATTTTTGTTTTAGATTCCGTCACTCACAGTTGAAGAGTACCTATGATAAAAATTACAGACTTCTACATGCTTTGTGAGTGTGCAAACCTGCAAAATCGGCAGTGTATCAAATACTTGTTCTCCCCACTGTATGTATACCCAGTTCATTCTGTTGAATTGCTACATTTGGGCGGTTCTTGTAAATGAACAGATTGCAAAAAGATTAAATGCCTATGGCATTCTTTTTTTTTTTTTTTTTTGAAGCAAACCATTTAGCTCATCATCAGTACGTCTTATCTTCAAAATTTTAGCTATATTTAGAGTACATATAGGCCTATTCTTTAAATCACAAGTAGCTTGACAAGGTACTCAAGCTCCACTAGAACTTTCACCAAGGTCAACCCACTTGGAGGAGCCTGGAAATTATCACAATCATTATTATTAATTTATTTCTGGTTATGATCTAAGCTAAAATATGTCAATGGTTTGTTGTTCTTAGTCTGGCCAGCCTTATTCAAAACCTTGAATCCCTTTTAAAACCAGCCAACAGATAAGCCAGACCAGGTTAAAAAAAAAAAAAAAAACATTTTAGACTTAATTAAACTGCTCAGCAGGGTTATGAGTGAGTTTTATTGTGAATTACTGGATCACAAATCAGTCTGAATGATTTACAACCAGTCTGAATCTAAATAATGCATTAATATCCACATCTTGCAATCACAAATGACAGGAAAAGCTGAGTGAGTCGGTCATAAAATGTGGGAAAGCGGAATGCAGAAATAAGATTAATTTAACCATTTAACCACAAGCGAGAATACCATAATGTCACTTAAGATTCCTGAATATTAACATTTCTTAATATTCAGTTGATTATGAGCTAGTCATACAGGGGACACATGTTCAAATGCCTTGTTTAATTCCCCATTCCTGATAAAACTAATATGGTCCATTTTTTAGGGATAAAGACTGTTCAGTCAAATGTTTCACGTCTATCTAATTTTGTTTGCCATTCTAAATGTTAATTAATTCTCTTTTTATTTCTCCTCAAGGTCTCTGCTGTTCTGCTTCTTAAACATGCTTTGCCTTCTCTGTTAATTAAGGGCAAGGCAAAGTGTGTTCTTTTCACCATGCAGGCAAATTATTCTGGAATACCCAAAGGCATCTGTTCATCAGGGGTCACACGATTCCAAAACCAAAACTCGCGGTGTGGATTTGCTCATGTCCTTCAAGCGTGGAGCTCTGTGTTCAGGAACATGGAGGGAAACGGCAGTGCCATTCGGTGCCATCTCTTAATTAATACGCGTAAGGCGCTTTATCATTATCCCCTGCCGGCGAAAGACAAGAGAAAAGCCCGTATGAACCCAACCGCATGCTGAGCAACACAAACTCAACGGCCCGTCCATCAGCATTAAGAAGGGGGTGGTACTCGACACGTATTTTGAGTTCAATAGCAGAGAGTTCAATGTCAACACACTGTCCCTCTTAACATATGTTATTCAAATGTAGCTCGAGAGGAAAAGGACACATAATTTTGTCATTTGAGATGAGTGGCTTGCAGTGTGTGAAGCTGAGCAGGCTGATCAACCCCCCATGAGCTCACGTTCACTGTGCCAAAATTCAACGATTTTTCCATCCAAGTTCTGCTCTACTACTTGTCCTTCAAATCAACTCTTATTTTTCATCAACTCTGTGATGGGTGAAATGAAAGATCTCTTCTCAGCAAATCAATCACCTCCAAGCTAATGGCATTCGTTTTGGTCACAGTCGCCAGCAGCATGCACTTGCTGAAGGATACAGCCACTCTGCTAGCCACATAATAGATGTTATTATGCTGCGGTAGGGCCCGGGCAGTGTATACACAGCCTTATTGGTAATACTGACAAATAACTATTCAGAAAATGATAGATGACCTTGGTTGGCAGGTCTTTAAATACACATTTTGCAGAGCATTACAGATGAACTGGCTGACAAAGGCAGACAGGATGAAAGTATTCCCTAGCCTAATTACTAGACTCCAGTGCCAGCCTCAATGGTTTGCACAGTTTTAATTAACCCTTTGATGCATGCCCACTACAGTGGATGAACCATTAAAAGACAATTTAACCATTAAGTGTGAATTTCCCAAAGCAGTCATTAGTTCAGTTGTTGTAACATATTTCCAATGAACGTTCACAAACAGCATCGCAAACTTTTGACCTGTGGTTAAAAGCATAGTTTCTTGTTAGTGTGACGTGGACTATCATTATCTTGGTCACAACAAGCAAGCTAACATGCAGTGCATTCTATGTCAACAATCAGTGTCGTTTTTGAAGAGTGTATATGTGTGTAAATTCATAAGAGATCCAGAGTGTGACATAAGAGGGAACCTCTGATGAATCAAACATCAAATGAATCAGGATGATAGGGAGAGTGAAGTAGTCATCAGATGCCATGTGAATCCAACATATTTTAAAAGTTGTCCATACCACCTACTCCATATAAAGTCTTTTTATACGATCACTTTCTGTGAGGAGCCCACTAAAATATAAGGGGCTATTCACTGACTATTAAGAAGTTCAGACAGCATAGTGCCAAGATTGAAGTTAATGCCAGGCATGATTCTTGTATGTTCTTCTACAAGTCTGAAAATATGGAAAGGAGAATGACATTTAAGAGCTTTGAGGTTTTTCAGTTGATTTTCAGTGAATATCAATTTCCTCAATATTAATTTGACGTCAAATATTATTCAAGACGTGATCAATGCTGTGAAACATCATTTTAAATTCAGTTTGGACGGCAATTTCTTCCCGTGGTAATTGGATGGAAACAGCAAGGTAATCCCACACTGAAATTGGTTTAATGTATGTGTAGGCCAGTATGTTTGATGTTCGGTTGACATCAAATCAATGTCATGTTTTAGATGTAAAATTGATGTCGTATTGACGTCACATTGACATCAATGATTAGAATGTTTGGTGTGTGTCATCAGCATGATTTCTTAACTGAGGCCTTGAATAGCATCTATTTTGGCACATCTCCTTTTGAACCGTGTGTAGCCGTTGGATTTGTGCATGTGCCCAACAGTAAAACGAAACGAAATAACTACTTAAGACTGGTTTCTAATTTTATTTATTACCATGCTGAAATGGAAACAGAGTGATTATTCCATTTAACAAAATCAGTTTCTGGTTCAAACACGTATAGCTGAATGAAACCAATATGTACACTTGCACTTGTCCAGAGTGTATGACAGTTGACCAAGTGGATCAGG
The DNA here is from genome assembly GCA_038088235.1 of Zacco platypus. NCBI lineage: Eukaryota > Metazoa > Chordata > Actinopteri > Cypriniformes > Xenocyprididae > Zacco > Zacco platypus. The sequence goes on along the minus strand of CM076065.1, from coordinate 20,971,591 downwards.
TAGTCCTAGCTGGAGTGATTGACCAGAGGAGGGGACTAATTTGCATATTCACAGATCAGCATATACTAAAGGAGTGCATGGGTGTAGAGTTATATTCAAGCTATTTTAAGGCATGAATTATTGTCAGGGGAAAAATAAAATTGAATATGTCATTTTGCTTGTCAAATATGAGTTTTAAGGGATAAAATGACTTTCACAGAAAGAAGGGATAAAGAAAGAAACAGTTTTGGGTGAACTTTAACAAGGCTGTCAACTTCTCAAGCTTGCTGCCTCATTCTGTGCCTGATTTGTATGAGCACTTTAACCAAAGGAGGAACATGCACCAGAAACTGAGCGATTCAATTAAAGAACAGGGAGGGTTGGGTAAAGTTTAGTTCAGTAAACGTGTGAAAGTGTTTTGAGTGAACCCTGATTAATTCCCCCAGCTACACAGTCTAGCATGAACTCATATTTCAGGAGATTGAAAGCCAGCTCTCTTCATTGCGTATGTTCACTGGGACTTTCATCAAGTAAGAGGCCGTGAAACAACAGTAAGGCCATGGCCAAACAGGCAATTACATTACACCCTCGGGAAAATCACTTCTAGCTATAATTGTTATCTCTTTTAAGAGAACTTCCAACACTGAAAGGCTGCTAAGGGTGAAATCCTGCAATAGTTTAAACAGAGAAACTTTTGGCCTTTTTTCTTCTCTGTAGCTGCTGAAGAGCAGCAGACTGAGTGGTAATCCAGGCTTTGAGCTTAGATAGTACTGTCATTCCTTTGTTGGCTCTTAAACGTAAGATTTTAATTGAGTTTTTTAAAGATCTAGCCTTTCGAAATCCTACCCCTAAATCCACCAAACACCCCAGAGATTTCCAGATAAAGGCAAATCTGCTGTTGATTTCAAAGTCTGAGGTTTCCTCTTCCTCACAGTTAACTGTCATCCTCAGCGCCTCATAAAGTCAAAGAACAAAGCAAAAGTTAGAAATAGAGCTAAATTTATTCACAAGAAGCCTCAAACCTTGATCCAGTCTACAGAGTTTCTGTCAAACAGGTCATATGACTCTCAAACAGGTCAAGCACTCCTAAAGTTTATCCCTATGGAATTTGATATATCAGTAAGTGTCTGTCACTGTCTGCTGTGAAGACTTTCACATTGTGTTTAACCTTAGATGAAGCAACATTTTACACTAGTAATTTTGAGAGTTCTGTAGCATCAGTTTTAACCCTGGGCTATGAAACACTTTTGCTGTGCTAATACCGAGTTGCAGTGCAAAAAGTGAAATGATGCAGTTCAAGACTGCTGTATTCATCCAATCAATGTCACTGACCTCATAAATATGTAAATAAGAATGTTAACAAAGGGTTTACAAATGCATGGCTAAAATCTTGAAACCTAAATACCCATGAGCAATTACAAACCCAAAGTAGTACAGAGTGAAACATGAGATAAAATTACCTAATCCATTTACCTAGGGTTTTAGAACGATACTGACTTAATCTCAAAAGTGAAGGGCTATATATCTAAGATTTATACAACAGTTAGTTCTAGTTCTCGGATTTGATTGTCCAAGCAGCATTTAAAGAAAGCTGATAGAGTCAAACAGCACTAGAACTTTTCACTCTTTGTTTCACTCTGCTTGAGTTTGCCAATTCCAGACAGACTGTCAGTCTGTGCATTTAGTGGAGAGGATTTTTCAGTGACACTTTCAGCAGGTTACATTGTTACTGTTATGTTTTAGTTTCACTATCTGTCCAATTTGACAACACCAATAATCTGCCTAAAATGTAAGTTAGTCAATATTACAGTTTTTCTCAATTTCTATGGCTCATTCTTTAAACTGTAGGTGCATGTGTCACAACAGTTAAGACATCACAATTATATTGCATTTCTGCAAATATATAACTTATCAAAAACATTAAATTCATGATTCAAAGCCCAATTATTGTGTAGCCTATGTAAAATGGCCAGTGGCACCAAAAAATGTATTTGTCATTGTGTGAGCGGTACTGGTCAAAATGTATAGATATTTCTGTCATGACAACTCTCTGAGTGTTTGGCATGGTAATGGGTATGACGATGTTGATATATTCAGTCTTGGCGGAATAGATCCGCTACACTGTTGCTGCTGCTGCAGAGCAAGTATGGGGCTTGCTACTGCCAATACATACACGACATGCTGCTGTGAGCAAGTAAGATATGCTGTAGCTAGCGTACTTGAATTACCCATAGCAGATCTATACAGGTGGAGCTGGGGAAGGTGGAGAGTTTCTGAAGGCGCGCTACACTGCTAAGCAAATGCTTCTTGAAGGTTGAGTACCAGAGCTCATTGGCTACTGATACAGCAGGAACCAGTCATCTGTATCCTATAGATAATGATGTGATTACGAGCAGGCTGAGTTAAAGGACCTATTGAGTTTAACAGAAAATTGATACACAATGACTTTCAGGCTCCATATATGTTTACAGACTTGATTTGTTAGGTTGGTAAGATTGTGATTCCTATTTCATTATTATAGCAGGTCGTTTGCCAATTTAACAGACATTATTAATAGTTTTAGTTTGTTCTTACTCTTTTGTAAACATCTGCCAAATGTGCAATTTGCTTAAGGGTTAGTTCACCCCAAAATTTAAATTCTGTCATTAATTACTCACCCTCATATCATTCCAAACTTGAGAGACTTAAGTTCATCTTCGTAACACAGATGACGATCTTTTTAATGAAATCTGAGAGATGTCTGGCCATCCATTGCCTTTGCTACTTCAAAAAGTTCATAAGGAGCTTGTAAAACTAATCCATATGAATTGCTCGGATTAGTCCAAATTGCTCGGATTAGTCCAAATTGTCCAACTCACGTTTTATGATGCTCAAACGTGCTGCGTAACACACGAGAATGAACCTCATTGATTATGCGGTTTGAGCTTGTTCTTATTTGTCATTCAGGTTAGGTTGAGCTTCTGCTATTGTTTGCTGATCAAGGTTTACATGTGAGTAAAATCTGTTCATCATTAAAAACGACTGAGTCTCAAGAAATTTGGACTAAACCGCTCAATTTAAATGGATTAGTTTTATGATCTCTTTATAAACTTTTTGAAACGTCAAAATGGTCGTAGCAAAGGCAGTCAATGGACGGACAGACATCTCTCAGATTTCATTAAAAGATCTTTATTTGTGTTCCGAAGATGAACCATAGTCTTACAGGTTTGGAATGACATGAGGATGAGTAATTAATGTCAGAATTTACATTTTGGGGTGAACTAACCATTTAAATAAATAAGAAATTCAAATGTGGTGTAAAGAGGAAACTAATTTTCCGGAGATCGGAGAACTTCTTGTCTTAAAGAGGTCATATTATGCTTTTTTTTTAAAATTTCCAATGTTCTTTAGTGTGTTATGTTGCTGAGCAAGAACAAGAACAATGTCTGCAATGCTACAAAGCACAAAGTCACACCAAAAGGAGTTATTCTCTACATAGGCACTGTTTCTGAACTCCTAAATCACTTTGATTGTAGTCTTGAGTTTTTTTAAATAACGTTCACATTACAATATTCCTGATTTAAATCATTCCTGTCCAAGGCATAATTATCTGTGAGATGGCAAATTACTAAAGTAACTTATTTTTCTTAAAAAAAAAAAAGTGTGTGGAGTGAAGCCTGGTTGAGTTGTGTTAATAGTGTGTTGAAGCTCACGCATGAAATGGTTGACTAATCACAATACACTGGTCCAGCCGACCAATCAGAGAACATTTCTCTTTTCTACAGGAGGGACATCATAGAGACAGAAACTAAACAGAGTGCTCCAAACAAACTGGGATGAGAGGTGCTACATCAATGTAAAATTTGTGAGAAATGGACATAATGAAAGTGAAAGTAACATGTGAAGACCAAGCACAGTAACCCATACTTTGTCCTCTGCATTCAACCAATCCGGTTAGTGATTGGAGTAGTGAGGAGTGAACACACACACCCAGGGCTGTGGGCAGCCTTTTTTTTTTTTTTTTTCTCAGAATTGAGCCAAAGCGATTGAGAAAAACTAACTTCTGGTTTTTTAAATTGCACAAAAGTCAAATCACATTCACAGTAGTGCTGTTGGTGTGAATATCAGCATAACTGATTACCTGTGGCACTCAGCCTGTGGAGAACCACAGCTGTGCTTCAATCCAGAACAACAACACTTTGCTTATGTGATATTGCTTAATTATTTTGTAGGTGATCAAACTGTTTGCTTGAGATGACATGCCTGAAAAAAAGCCATTTCGGAAAAATAATCAAGCTCAATATAAAAGTGAGATATATTGCCTAGTCATAGAGTGAATATCCCTTTATTCACTCAGGTTTTTACGAAGACAAAGTGGAGGTAGGGTGTTTACTGACACACGTCTGTGGGGAAAATTAAGTTTAAAATGGCTTTCCAAATCATATTTCTCGCTAGTCTTACAAAAAGCTCCACACCGCTTCGAGGTGCCAAAGCAATCGCTCACTGTTACATTAGCTCTAATGTCAAAGTCTTCAGCTCAGCAAACCACCGGCACCAAGATTACCCAAGAGACCAGAGCACTGTGCACTGACTCAAAAACACAGACCTGATCGCTTCAGCTGGTCGCTACACAGAAAAGCGCAGCACCGTTCCATTTTAAAGCCATTAACACCACACAACAAACAGAATGCGTTGCTTGCACAGAAATGAATGTAGCCTGCAGTGTTAGAATTAGAACAGATCAACTGGGGTTGTATTGTGGTGAGGATGTAAAGAATACCAGCAGTGCTCATTGTCACTGCTTTATTTTTCACTGGAGGAAAACAAACTTTTAACTGCTACAGCTGTATAGAAACAATTCCATGCTATGTTTCGAGCTGTCTATAAAAACCTTTGCAGGAACTTCCACAAATTTCTGTATAATTGTAACATCTGGCATTCATAAAGTTCAACACCAAGGTTATTAATGTTTACTAAAACTAAAAAAGGTAACACTTTACAAAAAGATATCCTTTGTTAAAGGGATAGTTCATCCAAAAATGAAAATGGTCTCATAATCCCATACAGGGCTTCCACTGGAACTAGACTCACATACGGCTGTTGCCAGAGGCCAGTTATTATAGTTTATAAAGTTTTAAATATGGATATTTGTCTTACAAAAACCCATTGCTTCACTTCAGAAGGCCTAAATTAATCCCTTGGAGCCATATGGATTACTTATATGATGGATAGATGCACTTTTTTAGGCTTTGAAATCTCAAGCCACATGATATTTTTTAATATAACTCCAATTGTATTCGTTTGAAAGATAGACAGACATATACACCTAGGTTGGCTTGAAGGTGAGTAAATCATGTGATAATTTTCATTTTTGGGTGAAGTATCCCTTTAACATTAGTTAACTACATTAGTTAACATGCACTAACAGCATAAATTTTTCTTAATGTTTATCAATAATGTAAATCATTTACTAATAAATTTTTTTCATGATCAAAAGCTGTATTTGTTAACATTAGTTAATGCATTGTTCTCTAGCATGGACATGAATATTTTTATTAAAGGGATAGTTCACCCAAAAATGAAAATTGTGCCATTATTTAAATCTCCCATAAGTTGTTAATTTCTCTGTTCTGCTGAACACAAAGGAAAATATTTGGAAGAATGTTTGTAACCAAGCAGATTTCATCCCCCATTGACTTCCATAGTATTTTCCAAAGATATTTATACAGGTTTGGAACAACTTGAGGGTGAGTAAATTATGACAGAATTTTCTTTCTTTTTCTTTTGGTGAAAAGCTCTTTAATAATAAATCTATATATTTTATATATTTTTTTTATATAATTTTACATAAATAAATATATATATATATATATATATATATATAGAATTGATTAAATCTGCCTTAAAGTGGGTAAGGAAAGTATTCAGACCCCCTTTTGCACTCTGTTATATTGCAGCCATTTATTCATTTAAGTTCTTTTTTTTTTCCTCATTAATGTACACACAGCACCCCATACTGACAGAAAAACATAGAAATCTTGACATTTTTGCATATTTATTAAAAAGAAAAACTGAAATATCACATGTTCCTAAGTATTCAGACCCTTTGCTGTGACACTCATATATTTAACTCAGGTGCTGTCCGTTTCTTCTGATCATCCTTGAGATGGTTCTACAGCTTCATTTGAGTCCAACTGTGATTATACTGATTGGACTTGATTAGGAAAGTCACACACCTGTCTATATAAGACCTTACTGCTCACAGTGCATGTCAGAGCAAATGAGACTCATGAGGTCAAAGAAACTGCCTGAAGAGCTCAGAGACAGAATTGTGGCAAGGCACAGTTCTGGCCAAGGTTACAAAAACATTTCTGTTCCACTTAAGGTTCCTAAGAGCACAGTGGCCTCCATAATCCTTAAATGGAAGACATTTAGGATGACCAGAACCCTTCCTAGAGCTGGCCGTCCGGGAAAACTGAGCTATTGGGGGAGAAGAGCCTTGGTGAGAGAGGTAAAGAAGTACCCAAAGATCACTGTTGCTGAGCTCCAGAGATGCAGTCGGGAGATGGGAGAAAGTTGTAGAAAATCAACCATCACTGCAGCCCTCCACCAGTCGGGGCTTTATGGCAGAGTGGCCCAACGGAAGCCTCTCCTCAGTGCAAGACACATGAAAGCCTGCATGGAGTTTGCTAAAAAAACACCTGAGGGCTTCAAGATGGTGAGAAATAAGATTCTCTGGTCTGATGAGACCAAGATGGAACTTTTTGGCCTTAATTCTAAGTGGTATGTGTGGAGAAAACCAGGCACTGCTCATCACCTGTCCAATACGGTCCCAACAGTGAAGCATGGTGGTGGCAGCATCATGCTGTGGGGGTGTTTTTCAGCTGCAGGGACAGGACGACTGGTTGCAATCGAGGGAAAGATGAATGCGGCCAAGTACAGGGATATCCTGGACGAAAACCTTCTCCAGAGCGCTCAGGACCTCAAACTGGGCCAAAGGTTTACCTTCCAACAAGACAATGACCCTAAGCACACAGCTAAAATAACGAAGGAGTGGCTTCACAACAACTCCATGACTGTTCTTGAATGGCCCAGCCAGAGCCCTGTTACAGTCTTGCAGGTAACACACGATCACGAAGATGAGGAGATCAGGAACAACTGGTTTTAATCATACTCAGGAGAAACATCAGAAGACATAATCCATACAAGACATTAAACCAAACATAACGCAAGACAAAGACCGGTAGGAAACTGAGGGAATAAATACACAGAGAATGAGACTAATTAATTAAACACAGCTGATAGGGATGAACTAATAATGAACGAAGAGTGGCGGGAAAAAGCAAAACAAAGAACACGTGTGGAAAAACGTAAACAAAACAGAGTCCAGACAGAAACACACGTAACAAGCCCTGACTTAAACCCAATTGACCATCTCTGGAGAGACCTAAAAATGGCTGTCGACCAATGTTTACCATCCAACCTGACAGAACTGGAGAGGATCTGCAAGAAGGAATGGCAGAGGATCCCCAAATCCAGGTGTGAAAAACTTGTTACATCTTTCCCAAAAAGACTAATGGCTGTATGAGATCAAAAGGGTGCTTCTACTAAATACTGAGCAAAGGGTCTGAATACTTAGAACCATGTGATATTTCAGTTTTTCTTTTTTAATAAATCTGCAAAAAATTCAACAATTCTGTGTTTTTCTATCAATATGGGGTGCTGTGTGTACATTAATGAGGAAAAAAAATGAACTTAAATGATTTTAGCAAATGGTGGCAATATAACAAAGAGTGAAAAATTTAAGGGAGTCTGAATACTTTCCGTACCCACTGTATATATATATTTCCTTTGCTAGGAATATGCATTAACTAATGATCTGTTGAGCATTACTTAATATTTATGAATGATAGTTATTATAAAGTGGGTGTATATGGTGTATATATCATGCCTAACAATGCCCTTCAGCTGTGACTTATTCACGATACAGCACTAGCCTCGGGTACCTTCTTGCTTTTATAAAACGCTAATAATCCTAATCCATATCAATATAAACATTAAAGACAAAAATATGTATCAATGCAACTTTCATGAAGTAAAATCAGTAAAAGCTTTCCTTCCGCCTGAAAAAATAGTCTCTGACCGTGAACAGCAACAGAAGTTACATTATTACGCCATTAGATGGCGGCAAAGAGTGTGTTATGAGTGTGTTAGTCAGTAGCGAAGACTTTTACATTGAAAAGACTGAATTGTTGTGAACACGGAACAAGACGCAACTGACAAATGATTTGACTGGCGCTGTCAGTCACGGGAAAACCCTTAACTGTTAAAAGGACAAGATAATACATCATACATTTAAACAGATTTTTATTATGAACATATGACTGACGAGAAGGAAAATGCTAAATGTGAATGCTGGTTATAAACTCCCTCACTCGATCTCTTTCTCACAATACTCTTCTACATAATACATTAAGCTTCAATGAACAATATCAAAGGAGAACAAACAGTTTACATAGCTAAGAGTTGTTGCTAAGGGTGTTGTGTAGTGATTCATGTTTTATCATGAATAAAACAGTTATTGATCAGAATCAAGGACAGGAACTAACAGTTTTTTTATATATTATGCCTAATTTTGATTTTTTTCATATATATTTATTTATTTATTTATGTTTCTTTTCTTTTCTTTCCCCTGTCTGCTGTATGTCACATCCCAGCATATTTCCACTGACTAGCACCATATCTATAGCATATACAGCTCAGGTTTTGCACAAACAAACAACCCAAAATCAGCACAGAATATGTAAGAAATACCTAAAAATTCTGTGTTGGCCTGCACATAAGTGACACACCTGCAACTTCATTTATCTAGAGATGTTTTTGTTGTTGTTTTAGGTTTTTTATTCATCACATTAAGCTACAAAATGATCTCACAGTCCAACCAGCTTTATCCAGCAGCACCATCACTACCCTCCATTTATCAAAGACAGACAGTTTAGAAATGTATTTTTGCATATGCATCAGTTTTCCAGGTGCATTTACACACAAAAAAGCCACATTGTTTATGCGTGTGTGTGTTGGGGCTGATCCGTCACGGTACAAACACTGCTCCACACTCCAGCACAGCAGCGCTGGAGCAAGTACCGGGCAAATGGGCATATCAGTCCTGTGAGCGCCAAGCCGTGAAATCTGCCGAATGGGAGTTCCAATGAAAGCAGATGTGTTACGCACACACAAAATCAGGAAAGAGACTGTGTTAAGACAGGGTTTCCCAACCTTTCTGAGGCCACGGACCCATTGTTGGATAGAGAAATGGAGCAGAGACTGGTGTCACATGACTCCCCATTTAAAAAATTGGCTGTTGCATTTTAAGGTAAGCCAATAACATTTGTACAGTACTTCACGTATTTGCATATTTTGTTTTTATGCTTACTGTTCAAAGCCATTATAACTCAGGCATACATCATATTTGCTGAATGAAATCAAATACTTGTTCCGTACTAATTTTCAAAATTTGATTTGGATTTCATGCTTTGGATTGGATTTGCATTGGCATCAACTGCCACAAAGAGATTCCTATCTTTCTCTGAGCCAGGCTAAAATTATTTGTTCAATTCTTAGCTGATGTCACATGACATGTTATGCCTAATTCTGATTTCAAGGTTAGAATTGACCCAGATGTTTTCTGCTACATCTGTGTGTATTTTACTACATCCAAACAGTGACAGAAAAAAAAACAAGTTTTATTTTATTTAATTTTTTAAAAAAAGCTTATTTAATTACAAATTTGTGTATATGTAAAGTTCTTTGACATTAAATGAAGTATTTGAACATATTTTTCCACTCCTGTGCAGATTATACATTTTGAATACTTGTTGTTGTCAACCATAACTTTTGACATTTGACTGCTTTTAGTGCAATGAAGCTGATACATATAACTAGAAAAATAATAATCCGTAGGCTATTTTGTGAAAAAACTGTATGTGACTGGCATTTTTTATTCATTTATTGTTTTACTCAGCATCATCAAATTAGGTAATATTAAGTTGTTTTTTTTGCAAGTCAGATCCCCCCCGCTTTTTTTTTTTTTTTCAAGATGCTGGGTAATAATTAGTTCTCATGTACAGAGTCATATAAGTGTACATTTTCAATTTATGACATGTATCATTTGGCTGAAATTTAGATTTGTAACTTTTTTATAGTGGGTTTTTGTTTGTTTGATCAAAGGGTTAGTTCACCAAAAAATGAAAATTCTGTCATTTATTATTCACCCTCATGTCGTTCTACACCCGTAAGACCTTCGTTCATCTTTGGAACACAAATTAAGATATTTTTGATAATATCCGATGGCTCAGCGAGTCCTCTATTGCCAGCAAGGTAATTAACTCTTTCAGATGCCCAGAAAGATACTAAAACATATTTAAAACAGTTCATGTGAGTACAGTGGTTCAACATTAATATTATAAAGCGACGAGAATACTTTTTGTGCGACAAAAAAAACTAAATAACACCTTTTTTAACAATATCTAGTGATGGCTGATTTCAAAACACTGCTTTGAAGCTTTACGAATCATTTGTTTCGAATCAGTGATTCGGAGCATCAAAGTCACGTGATTTCAGTAAACGAGGGTTCGTTACATCATAAGTGATTCGCAATTTCAATATTTCACGTGACTTTGGCAGTTTGATACGCGAACCGAACTAATGATTCGAAACAAATGATTCATAAAGCTTCAAAGCAGTGTTTTGAAATCGGGCATCATTAGATTAATTTTTTTTTTTTTTTTTGCGCACAAAAAGTATTCTTGTCGCTTTATAATTTTAATTTGTGTTCCGAAGATGAATATGCACTGATATAAATTTCCAAGGAGTCATATGTGTGTATTTAGAGTCTGTACTTGTCTGTGAGAGTATATGTTTCTGATTGAAGAGGTAAATTGAACACATGCATGTTTTTGTTTAAGGTACAGCTGTTTGGCAGGTTTCAGCGCCACACCAGAGTCACCCTCCTGCTAGTAATTAGTCCCCCCATAATGAGCATTCTGAAAGACCCCAGCTAATGAAACCACAACTAGTGACCACCTCTCTATTCAAATCAGTCACTGCATGAAAAGACCTGATATGATTTCTCCCCTACTCGGGATAGTCATTAAAGAATTGTTGTCATGACAACTAAGTGCATATGCACCAGCGCGTGCTCTGAGTGAGAGAAAGCATTTGTCTGTGAGCATATTGTGCATTTCTCTTCTGGTTTGGCTGGTTGTAGTTTAAGGTCCATTTAACACCATCACAAACACCCTGAGCTCAGATGAAAACATGTCAATATCTTGATAAAACTAGGTATAACAAAACATTTTTTTCAGTGCATAAAATATGCATTAAAACACATGGGCCATTGTCATTTAAGCGAAAATACTTTTTTAAGTTAAAGTTTTTTTAAGTTAGTGTAAACTTGTGTGCAGCATAGTAAATCTGGTGGGGAATTGTAATGAGAGCATTTTGTTCATTTAGATTATTTTCCTGACCGACAACAAGAAGCTTATTAGTTAATCATTAACCATTAAGATAGGAATGTCATATTAAAATTAAATTAAATGAATAAATAAATGTGTGTTTTACATTCGCTTTACATTCCCAAATAGTAGCATAAACGGACATGAGGATGGAGTGAGGGGAAAATTGTTTTATTTACAGGTATTTAATATATATATTTAATTTACACTCACCTAAAGGATTATTAGGAACACCATACTAATACTGTGTTTGACCCCCTTTCGCCTTCAGAACTGCTTCAATTCTATGTGGCATTGATTCAACAAGGTGCTGAAAGCATTCTTTAGAAATGTTGGCCCATATTGATAGGATAGCATCTTGCAGTTGATGGAGATTTGTGGGATGCACATCCAGGGCACGAAGCTCCCGTTCCACCACATCCCAAAGATAATCTATTGGGTTGAGATCTGGTGACTGTGGGGGCCATTTTAGTACAGTGAACTCATTGTCATGTTCAAGAAACCAATTTGAAATGATTCGAGCTTTGTGACATGGTGCATTATCCTGCTGGAAGTAGCCATCAGAGGATGGGTACATGGTGGTCATGAAGGGATGGACATGGTCAGAAACAATGCTAAGGTAGGCCGTGGCATTTAAACAATGCCCAATTGGCACTAAGGGGCCTAAAGTGTGCCAAGAAAACATCCCCACACCATTACACTACCACTACCAGCCTGCACAGAGGTAACAAGGCATGATGGATCCATGTTCGCCCACAAGACTGCCGCATACTGGATGTTTTTCCCTTTTCACACCATTCTTTGCAAACCCTAGAAATGGTTGTGCGTGAAAATCCCAATAACTGAGCAGATTGTGAAATACTCAGACCGAACTGTCTGGCACCAACAACCATGCCACGCTCAAAATTGCTTAAATCACCTTTCTTTCCCATTCTGACATTCAGTTTGGAGTTCAGGAGAATGTCTTGACCAGGACCACACCCCTAAATGCATTGAAGCAACTGCCATGTGATTGGTTGATTAGATAATTGCATTAATGAGAAATTGAACAGGTGTTCAAAAAATAACATCAATTTTTGTTTAATGAGATTACTTCCTCTTATTGGCTGGTTTACGTTTCTCAATGTCGTAAAGTCGAGGGGCGAGGCTTCTAAACAGTGAATTCTTACGGTCGTGATATTCAAATGACGATTGTTTTTTTAGCTGCCACATTTATCAACGTACGATAATTTGTACAATTGGATTGGATTATTTTCTCGTCCTAATTTTTATTGAGGAGGCACTGCCTCCCTTGTCTCTTCAGAGGAAACGCCCCTGATATAATTTAGAATACTCCAAATTCAATAACATTACAGGGGTACAGGGTAAGAACAAATTCATGTGTGTAAATATTAGGTGGACATTTTTCATAAAAAGTTGTAATGTGCATACGTACAATATTAGCGAATGAGATCCATTGTTGCATTGCACAGACAGGGACAGACGGACAGACAGACAGATTAGAAAGAGAGAGAGAGAGAGAGAGAGAGTGACTCAGAATGACTCAGATCAGAGGAAAGCATATGATCAGAGCCAGGACACCTTATTTGTGTCCATGCACAAACACTCATTATCCTCCTTTGCCAGCCGAGCCATCAAACGCGATTAGTTCTCTGTCTTCATTCAACATGCCAGCCTGTTATTCCTGCTCAGAGGCGAGGAAGAACACAAATGAGCTTATTATTACAGCAGTGCTAATCTCTTCCCTCAATGTAGAAAGCAAAGCCCTTCTCATTGCCAGTTAATGTTTAAAGGTGGGAGACTATTTTTGCCAGTAAATTACATATCTATATGTGCCAAACCACTGTATCAGTCATTCAGCTATAGACATTGAGCTGTCATGCCATTTTACAAATTTGGTGCATGTCAAGCTTCTTACCCATCATCATTGTAATAGCATTTAAAATCTTTGTACATCTCAGTGAGTAGGAAACAAGACATGGACCTTGACATCTTAAAATATTGGTTCATATTGTTAATTGAATAGTAAATTAGCAAAAACTTCAAACTTTGTGTTTGTTCATTCATTCATTCAGGAACATCACTGAAGATGTGTCCTAGCACATCTTAGTATGTATCTTTAATCAGGAATAGACTGGGTGACAAACAAGTATAGGTTGGTGACAACTGGAGAGTCAGTCGACAGGTGGTAAAGAAAGCAACTAGGGCAGGAAGGGTGTAGAAGCCCAGCCTGCTTATTCCATTAAGAAGAGCCCAAATTAAGCTACAGATCAATCCACAGAGATATAACCCCAAGGGAGCCTGAGAGGATCGACCTAATGATGATGACTGCAGAAAACGGATTATTGACAACGACAACAGAAAGATGCACACGCGGCAAGGCCTGCAAAAATGATTCATCAGGCATGAATGAAATGTTTGCTGCAGTAGGGTGCATCGCAGTACTTTTGGAGAGACAAGAGAAGAGCCCGGCCTAGACTGACCCCACAGAGCCCAGTACCTTAATGCACAAAGCCTCCCAGCCTCCAGGAAAGTAGTTCACCAGCACAGGATCATATGGCCTCCAGCTAATCAGCATAAAGAGTGGCTCCAGTTTGATGAGGATGTAGCTAAAATCATCAGCGCAACAACAAAGGGAGATGTAAATTGACGACTTCTAACAATGACTACTATTATTGTCAGCTGTGCGACAGAGGTTCAGAATTAGAAGAGGTTAAAACCAGCAGAGCGAACTACACTATGAATCGAAGGGTAGATAAGATCCACCAGTTGACGCATGAGCTTCATGTACCGATGAAACAGTTCAAGGCAGCTACAGAGGAGAAACCACTCCTGCAGAGCTTCGCAATACCATCAGGAAAAAGCTGCTGACCCTTTGTAGAGCAGAATGACACAGGAGAAGAGGAAGAAAGAGCCAGGAAGGGGAGAGCTTTTGTGTCAAATTTATTTAAATTCATAAATCACCTGTTAGGGCAGAAGCAAAGTGGTCATGTGGCCTGTTCAAATTCACTTCTTGCACAATACCTTGTGTGACCCAAATAGAGAGCAAGAGCTGAGGCCTTTCAGAACCCTGCCAGAGATACCATTCCCTACTACCAAGTTCAACACCATCTAGGGCCAAGTGATGTACCATACAAGGTGTACAAACGCTACCCAGAGCGCCTCAGAAAATCTCTGTATTTATGATTTTACAGTTATCTGAAGAAAGGGCACTGTTTCAGACCAATGGAGGCAGGCAGAGGATGTCTGGATACCCATGGAAGAGAATTTAACCAAAGCTTTAGGAGTTAGACCCATCTCTCTTCTCAGTGTTGAGGGGAAGATTTTATTAAATGTTATATCTACAAAAACAGATTTTCCCTCATATGCCAGGGAGTCTGAAACACACAGGAGTTATCACTCAGTTGATAAGGGAGGGATGCGAAGGGAAGGGACCTTGTTGAGCTTTGGCTTGATCTTGCCAAAGCCTATGGTTCTATACCCCATAAGCTGGTTGAGGCTACCTTGGGGTGACAAACCTACTAATTGCTGGGCCACAATGTTGAGTAAAGTTGGGAATAAGTTTCACTTCTCTTTTGGATGGTATTGCAATTCCATCTATTACTGTAAAAGCAGTTAAGAGACTAGGAAAGGTCTACGAGTGTAGTCAAGTCAAATCACCTTTATTTATATAGCACTTTTTACAATGCAAATTGTGTCAATGCAGCTTTACAGTAATAATTGGCAAGCAATTTTTGGCTGCACAGCAGCTCTTAAAGAAAATGGTGTCATTGTCCAGCATAAATAAATTCAATATTGATTTATTCCGTTGTGAAAATCGATAGTTATAAATTTAGTTAATTTCTGTATATCAGCACTGGAGAAAACAGTGATGTAATCGGCCAGCTCGTGTAGTCTCAGCGATGTTACTCCAATTCAGAGTTGGGGATTTTGCCACATCAGTTGACAAGTGTAAATGACAGGTTTAAGGCTTGTATTTACCAGCATTGGATTTTTTTCTTGAGTACTCTGGTCCTTTCTGGTATACGAAGTAACCCTGTCAACCGTAAACACTCTGGAGAGGAAGATCAACACGTACCTCCGCAGATGGCTGGGCTTGCCATGTAGCCTAATTAGTGCAGCATTTTATGAATGGAGCAACAAACTTCAGCTCGCGATTAGCAGACTTGATGAAGAGTTCAGGCTGTCTCATACAAAAGAGACAATACTCTGGACTCCATAGCCCCTAGGGTGGCATTGACCAGCATCATGGTCAAGACAGGCAGGAAGTGGAGAGCTCAGGAAGGTTTAGAAAGGAAAGAGTCCCCACTTAGCCACAGGGTGTTGGTGGGTACTGTGGCACGAGGGTGGGCAGAGTTGGAAGCCATAACACAGCTGGACAGGTGTAGAGGAGGAACAGATTTACAAGATAATAAGCAAGTGGCAACAAGTTGCTTGGACAAGATGGGAGGGAACATTGTTATGTTCTCATGTTCTGATATCTGGCAGGCAGAACCATAGTGAATTAAGTTTATCGTCCAGGCTGTGTACAGCTTCCAACCCCAGCAAATCTCCACATTTGGGGAAATAACAATTCTCCAGCATATTTGCTGTGCTGCAGAAGAGGCTCTCTCAAGCACATACTCAGCAGCTGTCCAGTAGTTCTGGGTGAGGGATGCTACAGCGAATCGACTTGGGGAGGCAGCTCAAGTTCCCAGAGTTCCTCACAGCAACTAAGTTGAAGCCAGACATGGTGCTGTGATCATCTTAGTCCATGCAGGTGCTCCTGATAGAACAAATGAGAAATGAGGTCCAAATATCAGGAGCTGGTGGAGCAGTGTCAGTGGTAAGACTGGAAGACAAGCAGCAAGCACATTGAAGTTGGGTGCATAGGGTTTGCTGCATGGCCTCTGACTCTGCAAAGTCCTAACTAAGCTGGGCATTACTGGGGCTGCAAAATGAAAAGCCATTAAGGCTTCTGTAGAGGCTGCAGAGAGGTTTTCAAGAA
This sequence comes from Zacco platypus, assembly GCA_038088235.1. Classification (NCBI taxonomy): domain Eukaryota; kingdom Metazoa; phylum Chordata; class Actinopteri; order Cypriniformes; family Xenocyprididae; genus Zacco; species Zacco platypus. The sequence continues at coordinate 20,955,133 of CM076065.1, read as the reverse complement.
TACTATAGATCCACAGGAGTGATTTGTGAACCAGTACATTTCTTTCTTTTTTTCTATTTTGTAGTGTAGTTATATTTATTGTTATTGTTATTAGTTAAACATTTTGGGTGTTTTATTTCTGTATGTAAAACTAAAACTAAAAGTACTGTATGTAAGGTTACTAAGATAAATAAATCATCTTATTCATGAAGGTAAATAAATGAGCATGAAATTTAAAGTAATAATTTATCAAACTTTTAATGACAATTTGGAAACCATATCACAATCAAAAACTTGTCTTGTGCAACTTTATGATTCAGAGGTCAGTTCTACAGAGGCAAAATCTTACCATTACAAAAATGGAGCTTTGCATTCTTTAAATGCAATTGTTTGTTGGGGTAGCACATTTGGTTTTCTTTTTAGTCTTTCAGTCTGTTGCCATTTTCAAATCTCAACATGACATTTTGTATCTGTGTTTGTCCGGAACAGAAAAGCAGATTGAATCTGTTTTGCAGAGTCAGAAAAGATTTAAGCAAAGAGCATGTGCAGCTGACATTTAACAAGAGAGGCTTATAAAAGTATTCAGCAAACAAGACAATATATGCACAAAGCTGTGGAACGCTTGAATCTATAGATTCTATAGGATATACATCCAGGCAGGTCTTGAACGCATTACATGTACATATTACTTCTGCAAATGATATTTGCACCTTATTTCAAAGGTCCTTACAGCCTACAACAGCAAAATAATCAAAACCCACAATGGCACTGACCAAGCAAATAAATATAGTAAGCAATAAGAAAAAAAAAAACTAATTTGTAAACAACAATTATGTTTTCATACTCTTTTCTTCTGCTCCTTCTCCCACTCAAACACACAACATACAGTACAGACACAATCACACAGAAACGTGTTGTCAACTTGTCAGCACTGCTCTGATGATTTTATCAGTAAAATACGTTTAGCAACTTAAAAGCTACATGACATTTCTCACTAGCGAGGTACTAACAGTGCTGTTCTTGAAGCAGATAAACTTACAGTTTCGCTATAAGTAGAGATACTGCTGCCGAACACTGTTGAGAGACGCACAGACTCAGGTAACTGACACTTAAAGACGAACTTAATCTCTCTCTCTCATAACTGGAATTAGCAACAGAGGCATGGGATTTGATGCGTAAGGAATTAGTCCAGCCTTTTACGAACAAAAACATGACAAATGTCTTGAAATACACCATCTGAACAATGTCTTCAGGTGTGGTTACCGTAGTAGGTCTATATGCCTTAGATGCATTTTTAACCTAAATTGCATTTTGGATCGGATCACAAGTGTACAACGCTAAATACAGGTGTAAACGAGGTCTAAAATGTTTTGAGCTTGCCCACTTTCAACCATTTCTAGCAGTTGAGCATTTGGCGAGATTACTTTCATAGCATAAATGCTCATGTGATCGAATACAGTTGAGCTCGAAAGTTTACATACCCCTTAAAGAATCTGCAAAAATGTTAATCGTTTTAACAAAATAAGAAAGATCATAAAAATGATTTTTTATTTAGTACTGTCCTGAATAAGCTATTTCACATAACAGATACTTACATAAAGTCTAGAAGACAAAAAAAAAAATAATAATAATGATCTATCTTATTTTCTAAAAACGATTACGATTTTTGCAGATTCTGCAAGAGGTATGTAAACTTTCGAGCTCAAATGTGCATTCGGAAAAGCCACAAAAGACCACCTATTCTCTGCCTACCGACCTAATGTGTTTTAAACTGTTAACAAGACCAGTTTGAAGATGAAAAATGTACCAAGCTCAATGTTCTCTCACCATTCCTGATTTCTAAGAAGCACTCAACGTATTCAGAGTGCTCTTGCCACTATCAGAGCTGAAACAAAAGCTGTTGTTCTCTGTATGTTTCCCGTCGTCTCCGGTCGTATTGGTATGTAAATTGCACAAGCTTATTTTGTCCATTAGATTAGATTTACCCACCCTCTCAAAGAAATGAGAACAGAAGTGGTTGAAAGCGAACAAAATAAACAGATTAAAACACCAGTTGTAAACGGGAAGATGTATGCCTCGTCTGCTTGCAACCCAAGCGACCAAAATGCATCTAAAAGAAAATGCACCAAAATGCACCTAAAAGAAAACCAAATGTGCTCTCCAGCAAATGATTGCATTTAAATAATGCCCAGCACCATTTTATGATGCACTGTAAATGGAATACAAACCTCAACAATGGTAACAACTGACAAATCATTTTTAGATTAAAAAACATTTTACAAGTTGCTAAATATGACAACAAACAAAAACAGCACAGACATAAATTGTAAGTAATAATAATAATAAAAAAGCATCATGTAATTTATTTATGCTGCAATTCATGCTGGGTACCATCTGTAGAAATACAACCTGTATTCTATACAAACACAGCTAATCATTTTAATTCTACTGAATGATTTTCATGGCCAATTTCACAAAATAAGTATAGGGAAATCCAGCAAATTCTGTGTGTACACCTCGTACTGTAAAATTACAATGATAGGAAAGTGTTTAGAGCCAGGATTATAAATTCACACTAAATTTCAAAATACAATTTGTAAATTCTCACTAAAATTGAATACAGTGTTGTTAATTCCTTGAAACCTTTTCCTTTGCTGGTATGGGATTGTTTGCTTGAAACACAAATAAAACAAATGCCTTATGACTTTTGTTTCAAATTATCATGTCCCCAAAGCACTGATGTAAATGTGTGAGTTTATGCTCAGCTGTGATGATCTGAGCACCAACTGGAGATCACATTCCTTCAGATTTTTTCTGTCTTCCCTTCTGTCATACTGAATCTGTCTGTAATTCCTCTCTCTTGTTCTGCTGGAGTTTGTACGGTATGCAGCATTTTTGGCCTTAAAGGTGCTATATGTAGTTTTTCGTCCGCTAGAGGTCGCCTATTCAAAACAAAGGCATAGCTTGATGACGGCAAGTTTGAGCGAGGAATGTTTCAACAAACTAAAACCGGAAACCGAGGTTAATGTGGATATGACGCCATTGACAGGCGACTCACTCACACGTCCCGGATCCTTGGTTAAAACAGCAATTTTCTCACGATTTGATGCTCCCTTCTATTTGACCTTTTTAGGTTCAATTTCTGGCTGCATCACATGTATCCTCTGCAAATAATGCAACCTCCTGTGAAACTCTCTACTTCCTCCAGCATCACCTGCTTAAATCTGATATGGCGAAATCATGTGTCTATTTGTGCAGCAGAATGTCTTGGAAGAAGTCTTCATACGTGCTCTGCTGAATCAGCAGGTGTAGCAGATCTAGTAGCCAAGATTTCAATTATTAAGAATATCATATCCATTGTTTAGTTTAACATCATCATTCTAAACCTACTCTAAGAGTTATAATGACTGAAATAACAATCCACATCACATACAAATAGTATAGATCTTTACTTAAGCAAAATGTAAAACGTTCCCTTATTATGTCAGGGCACCTACCGAGAAAACCAATCAAGAAAAATTGCAATAGAATTTGTCAGCCTGTTATTGCCATGCTTTTCCACTGTATGGGGGAAAAGAACTGAACTTTTTATAATAACTAGTGATGGGGATTTTGATACATTCAGAATCTGTCCCCAAAAATCTGGGAGGCACATGCCCCCTCAATCTGAACTGGCACTTCTGAATGGTAATTCAGAACACAGGGACACCAGAAACAGAGAACTAAAAATACAAAGGTGCAGAGACAGTCAGTGAGGTGAGTATGAAAAACAATAAAATATCATCAGAGGACGATGAAGCAAGCATGTGGCAGGAAAAATGGGTCAGCCCAGCAGGAACAGGCAAGAAAATAGCTGTCAGTTCAGCAGTACACCAATAACTCACACCATCAGCTCTAACAAGCATGCGAAAGGTGAGCGCTATAGTCCACTGGCTGCAGCGAGGTACTGGAGGCCACCATTACCAATGCATCAAACACACATATACAAGCAGGAAAGAGCCTGTCACTCTGTTGGCATCTGTTCAAACATGTCCTGGACTCAATTCCCTTCAGTTCACATGCAACTGAGAAGTCAAACTCTGAATAATCCAACTAAAGCACCCAATCATGGGTGATTCCTTGTTAAAAGACTGTTGCAGTATAGATATAGATATGTTCCAAGTTTAATATAGCCGTGATTGCTTTTGATTACCATAGATTACATTACTGTGTAACCCCGACACACTCGCCAAATTTGCCCACTGGCCTCTATTAATCATGGCCTCCTAATCATCCCCACACATGGATTGGCTTCATCACTCTGTCTCCTCTCCACCAATCAGCTGGTGTGTGGTGGGCGTTCTGGCGCAATATGGCTGCCGTCACATCATCCAGGTGGATGCTGCACATCGGTGGTGGATGAGGAGATTCCCCCTTCCATATGTAAAGCGCTTTGAGTACCCAGAAAAGCGCTATATAAATGTAACAAATTATTATTATTATTATTACTTTGTGGTAATCAAACAACAAATAAACAAACAAACAACAACAAACTAACTATCTGTAAAATGCAATATTATGCTATTGCAATGCACTTACAATGGAAGTCAATGAAGCAAATGTGTCATGTTATGCAGCTTTGTTAAATCACCTAAATTAATTCTCCTGTAAAAAAAAATCTATTTGTGATGAACATTTTGTTCTAGGTTCATTAGGCACTGCAGAGGAAACAACTATATTATACTCCATATATATATATATATATATATATACAGTGCTTTATGGTTAGTTACATCATGTCACCTCTGGCATCCTTGTGCATGTCATGCAAAATTTTCCATATTTAAACCTTTAAGTGGTCATGAAAAATTTAAAAATTATATATTGAAATATTTTTTACAAAGAATTATTGAAGTAATGTATCCAATTGTTGTATATTAACGAAATATTCACACATAATGTTTGGGCTATACATTTGAAATGGTGTGAATTTTAATGTTTACTCCAGTGCAATGCCTATAGACCTCCATGGTAGTAAGCACATTGTCATTTTTGATTGCATCCTATATCTGTTTAAGTGAAAATCTGAATGTTAATTAACACAGCTAGGTAACAAGTGACCTCTCACTGCAGCATGAGATCAACTTCACAAGCTGAAAGCATGAAAACAAAGCAGGATCCTTTCAGAATATTTGAAGCAATTAAGTAGATAGAAGGTACTTTCAGAACGTATTAAACAACACACCATCATACTGTCACCTCTTACCACCCAACCCCACTAAAGACTTCGAAAAGTGCCGGAGAGGAGCTTCAACCCCCATATTATCATACATGCATTTTAAATTCCAGATAAGCTTCTGCCTTGGTACATTCTTTTGTACGCAGAGAAGCCAGGATATTAAAAGGTGAGATTGCCAGTGGGGAAAGATTCTGAAGAGAACGTAATAAAATAACTCATTAAAAGTCTTCGTCTCGTATGGTTTGAGATAAGCAGCGGGATAAGCGGGTGGAATTCACAGAGACAAATCAAAAGAACACACTTCTGCAATTCAAATGTAGCTATTCCGTTCGCCCTTTATCAGAAACTGTGAGAGCAGGAGTTTTTAATTGAGCTCCGATTTAATGCCACTAACAACTGTAAAAATGAGGCCAAAACCACGGAGGATGGGCAAGAGGCTTTCTTTGCTTCGGCCTGCCGCAGTCTTCAGAAACTGGTGCATCCGACAATTTCAGCTCACCGATTCACTGTGCCAAATTGACCGTCTGCCCAATAATAGCTGACTAATACGTTATGCCCAATGATGAACACCTCAAACAACCAGAAAAAAACAAAACCCTCTAGAAAGTGCACTTAACTCATTGCCAAGCCCCTATAGACAGCACTTCCTGCGAATCAAGTTTGTGGCGTAATTGCGGCCAATGCAGGTAGCTGAGAGGGAAAATAGGGCAGTGAGAGAGACAGAATGGATATGAGATAAAAATGAGCGAGTGGGACGAGACAGGAGGTAGATTTGGGGCGAGAGATGTCTGTGCAGGTAAATTTGTGCTGATGGTAATTGCTGTACAGCTGTCTGATTTAGCTGTGAAATGGCCTGCCGTGTCCCGCAGCAGGGAGGGCGGAGAGGCGAGTGAAGCTAATGGAACAGCGTTCTGATTGCATTGAGCTGTCCGGTCCCTGGGCTCTCCGAGAGCATGGGCGTCCGGCCAGACACACAAACACTTGACCTTTGCAAACTTCTTAGAGGGAGTCACTAACCACAGAAGACGCTCGGCTGGCATGGAACATACCTGGCCAGATAATTTATTCGATTTTGTAGTTAATATGCCCTGCAATGAATATTTATGCTGGCTGTCAAGAAGGGTTTAAAGCCATTAAATGTAAACGACCTGAAATGGCAGTGACTATCACATACCCTAACCTCTCACAAACACACATAAGCTCAACCCCTGCTGAGCTGCCAAGACAACATTTTAAAGTCAATATGAAACCGAGGCTCTATTTACATTCTTGGTAAAAGTTCATGGACTTATTGTGAATTTCAATCTCTGCTTTTTGGCTTGATGCCATGACGATCGGGTATGAACTAATTTAGGGGTGTCCAATCCTGCTCCTGGAGGGGACAATCCTTCGGAGTTTAGCTCCAACACCAATTAAACACACTTGCACCCACTAATCAAGATATTCAGGATTACTAGAATCTTCCAGGAAGGTATGGCACGAACAAGGATTGGTAAGCCCTAAATCAATGGGTGCTGCGGATGTTGTAGGAGGGGAGTGGTCAACTACACTCAGATTCAGGTCAGGTTCTCTTCTGTTATGGAAAACCCAACTTTTCATGATTCAGTTTCATTTCTATGAAATCACACCTAGATATTCTAATTGAACATTTGGTGGTATATCATATTAGGGAAGTGAAATGGTGCATAGGCGCATTTCTGATACAAGGACGGTCTCCAAAAGGTGGCAGCCATATTAGGCCGTATTATGAGGTCCCTTGTTAGGCCAAATTAAGGTAGCTTTGCATGTATTAGAAAGAATGCATTGCATGAGTTCAGTGGGGAGGGGGGGGGGTCCTCCAATATGTCAGATGCTGATTAATTTAATTAAAAACGCAATGAAATTAATTAAAACTATAAAAATGTTTATAATTACTGATCATAAATTAATCATAAATTCTTAAGAAATTCTAATTGGAGATTAGAAATTTAAACCACATTGAAATACCATTGCCCTGGTATCAAAGTAAAGAGGCTATTGAGGATGGTCGGGGAAGGGGGGGAATGAAAAATAAGAGGACTTGATGACTTCATCCAAAAAGGAAAGTCGTTTCAAAGTTATTACATTTTGATGTTTTTTTTTTTTTAATGAAAAGAATTATTCATAATAAGACCAGGTCAGCATACACAAAAAGTAAATGATTGATTAAATGTCAACTGTAGTGCTTTCATTCAGTGCAGAGTTAAATCTACACACAACTTCTATCCATGCTAGATGGTGAAACTAGTCAATTGAAACCCAGTGGTATCAGAGTTTTATTAATCTGTAGTGTGCATATACAGTACTGAAAAAAAAATTACTAAGTAATCAACAAACCCCATTATCAGCTTAAGACAGCTGTGTACATGACAGGCCTGTGGCAACAGAGTTCTCCATCTCTACTCGTCAGTGCAATTCTACACACTGCAAATTACAGCGAATCAGTCCCGTAGGGCAAAGCCAACACTGAGCCACTGCTGTTTGTCTTAAATCCAAATGAACACGTAACACAATGAATATTAAATCTGTTGGAAACTCTTCCAGTGGGATTGAATATGTTTCAATTTGTGAGCGGATCATTTTTGATACAGTCACCTACCCCAGAACACAATTACACTTCACACACACACACAGCAGAGTGTGGTGGATGTAGATAAGGCCACAAATATAATCTACGCACCTACATAAACAGGCACAAATGCTTGGCCAACACGCAATCCTATGCCTTCAAGTTCATACTTTTTTGTTGTTCTTGTGGCACTTTTGTGGAGACAAACTTTGGAGAGACAGAGTTACCTTTAAATGTCAAACAAAAACATGTAACATTGAGTGCAGGCTAATCTAGAAGGCTAATTGTATAGCAGAGTGCTAAAATAGTACACAAGCTGTATCCGCTCACTCATTCACTAATCCCTATATAGTGTTTTTTTTTTTTTTTTCTATTCAAAAGTAGTTCTGCATTCTGGCTAGATCCATTCCAGGGGTCCAATGGCAGCAGACTAACTGCAATTGAGATAAACGGAAATGCTAATGTATTGAATGAGAGTAGGCCAGCTGTCTATATGTAAGCAATGTTTTGGGGACAAACATTGTTATTGCTTGCATATCTATATATTTAACACATTAATGATGTAAGGGAAAAACAATATAAGGTTAAAACATTTTTATTGAATTTATTTTGATCCCTCTGCTAAAAGTAGAACTGAAAAAATTTAATTGTTTTAGTTAAGATTACGTTATTAATCAATGTCACTGGTAAACTGGTAAAACATTTCAAAGCATCAAAGGAATGGTCTCCAGTTTCAAAATATCTGAACACAAATCAGTTAAAATCAGTTAAAAAGAGCTTGTGTATATTGCAAAATAAAAAACATTTAGACATATGAAAACCAAGAAAAATGCCTAATAAAAGAATAATCATAAGCAGTTTGTTTAATAACAGGGGTTATGAGAAGAGCTCTTTCAATGGGACAGTTAATAAGAACTTAATAATGAACGTTCAAAACAGAAAGTTAAATTATTTGGGAACTCACATGTGTCAAAATCCAGCTGTCAGTCACTGATTCTAAAAAAGTGTGCATAGTAAAAGGCAGTGCAGTCAGGAGCATGAAATATTGTCCACAATAGTAATGACATGCACTTTCAATGATTGCTGAAAGAGAATTAATTCAACCAAAGTCAATAGCCAAAAGTCCAACTAAAGGGAAATCAGCCTTTTGTACATGTACCATATAAACTGATTTGTAATAAGTGACTATGGTAAAGCTGTTTTTGAAGTTGTTTAATCATCCTCTGGTGATATGTTGATTTTATTTTCAGCTTATTTCTTCTAAGGCTTTGTGGCTGTAAGTCAGTTGTAGCATTTGTGTTCTGCTCATCTCTTCTCTTTGTTCTGTTCTTGTTGTGCCAGTTATCTTCTGTGATTCTGCTTGTTAACTGCAGGTGTTCGTCACTAATGCTCAATCATCACTCGTAGAGTGAATCTACTGTGTTTCACTAACTTCAACATTGCTTCAGTGTTACTTTTGCTCCATATAGTTTAGGACCATGTGAAAACTGAGCAGTGTTTGTTTAATACTGAGGATTTTACTGTGTACCAGTAAATATGTATTTAATTGAATTTTAAAAATGGCCTTAGTCTTTAACTGCAAACACACACTAAGAAACGTGATATGTAACACATACACAAGTTTTGCTATGGTCTTGCTGGGATCATACCAGCTCTCATAAGACAAAATATGCGGGTCCACCAGCACACCAAGCTGGTCCCAGCATGCAAAACATACCTTATGCTGGTCCACCAGCACACCCACTTCTCATGCTGGGAACCAGCAAAACCAGCATCCCATGCTGGGATCCAGCAAACCAGAAAACCACCATCCCAAGCAGTTCCCAGCATGCAAAACATACCTTATGCTGGTGACCAGCAATGCTGGATTTTTCAGCAGGGATAGCAGCACTTGCAGGAACTCTTGCAAAGAGACCGCAATGCTGCATAATAAATTGTGTCCTGACACTTTTTGGTATGCAGTAACGCATGAAATTGAGCTTGTGTAGCTAGAAGTGTTCACATACTTGCATAGAATTTCAGGCCTGAAGCTGCAAGTGATTAAAATGAGGTATAGGTTCACACGTAATATGTGTCATCTCTCTCAGTAATATCATATTCATTTAAATCCCCAGAACAAAAACACTGCTCATTTTCTGTCTGGAACTAAAAAAGAACGCCAATTAAAGCTACGTTGTTTGAGCCTCAAAAGCGCACTGAGAAAGAATGTTCCTGATTGTTCCTGAGATGACAACTTCCGACTCATGTAATTATGAAACGACCATTAAACATCTGCAAGGCAGCAATCAAGAAAATTACCCTCTCTGCAATTAAAGTGGATGTATGAGACAGCATGACACTCTGATGGGATAAAATTCAGTCTGGTCCTCAGTCTTTCATCTCCTCGTTCATACAGTGCTCTGTCTATACACTTTAATTGTCAGAGATCGGTCAGGCTCTGTCAGCATCCAATCACGACGAGCACCATCACCCGAATACTAATCACCCTCACCTGATGCACATCACCTCATTACCACCACAGCATAAGAGCACACACTTCACCTCAGCTCAGTGTCTGGTCTCAACTATGAGAGTAGGACTCACTTACCTAATCTACTTACCTGTTCCCATGATCCTACGCCATTGTCTCCCTCGCTCCTCTGTGTCTCCTGTCTCCCTCGTCTCCTCTGTGTCATCAGCGATCTTCACTCTCTGGGATTCTTCAGCACCCCAACACCAGGATCGAAGTGTGTGCTCTGTAGTGCTTCCACGTCATCTCCACGCTTCTCCTAACAACAAAAAGAACTGTCAGTATTCTCATTTATCCATTTGCAAAGACTTGAATCCATATTTACCTGTTTTTGTCGATCTTAGTGTGTTCAATAAACTTACCTGTTACTGTAATCGCTTTGTGAGTCTGTATTCCATAACCGAAGACCAGACCTTAACTGACGAAATGATGAGCACACCGGATCAGTTTCAGGAACTTGTGGATGCACTCTGGCAAGCGCTGCGGGGCACCACTTCCGCATCACCCGCATTCCGTCATTCCACACCAGCAGCTTTCAGTCCCACAGCCACACCAGCGTCCTACTTTGGCTTGGCGGAGAACTGCAAAGGCTTTCTTCTCCAGTGTTCGCTGGCCCTGGAGATGCAATCGGCCCGGTTGACCACCGAACGAGCTAAGATCACGTTTATCATCATGTTGTTGAGAGGAAGGGTGCTCCAATGGGCTCATACCATATGGGAACAGAATGGTGTGGTAACTCAGATACTCAACAATTTCATCACGCATTTCCGCAAGGTGTTTGGAATCCCAGATGGTGAATCTTCTGTGGGTGAGCGTTTGTATCATATAACTCAAGGCTGTCTGTGTCTGAATATGCCCTTCAGTTTAGAACTCTAGCAGCTGCAAGTGGATGGAATGAGCGCTCTCTTCTCACAACGTATCGTCAAGGACTCAATCCACGGGTTCGATTGCATCTGGCTACATACGACGATTCCATGGGACTCTAACAGTTCATTCTACTGTCTACACGTACTGATCGTCGTATGCAGCCCTGCCTGGAAAACCTGCAGGGCCAGCCAGGAATACCCCATCTCTGCCAGTCAGAGGATACTAGCTCTCCAGGAGGATAACACCCGTATTTCTGGAGCTGAGCGGCAGAGGAGGCTGAGCCAGGGTCTGTGTCTGTACTGCGGTACTGGAGGGCATGGGAGGTCGAACTCTGTCAACACGAAACCACTCACTACTCAATTCTCTGTTGCAGTACCTGCCCTCCTCGACTCTGGGTCAGCTGGGAACTTCATATCCTAATTCCTCTGCCGCCAGCTCAACCTCAAGAAGAGGTACATCCAGAAGCAATATCAGGTCCAATCCATCATCGGGAAACCACTAAATCGATGTAATGTCCAACATGAAGTGGGACCATTACACCTTCAACTCGGACTACTTCATTTGGAGGAGATTCACTTTCTGGTTCTGGAGAATTCAACTGCTAGTATTGCGCTAGGGCACCCGTAGTTAGAGTAACACAACCCCGTCATTTCCTGGAAGAGCAGAGAGGTGCTGAAGTGGGGCGATCATTGTTTCCCAGGATGTTTTCCACGTCTTCCATGTCCAGCTACACCTCTATCACTGCATTCCACGTCCATTGAGAGTCCTGTGGAACAACAATCGACAGATATCCCTGAGTGCTACGCCCACTTCAGTGACGTATTCTGTCCCCGACGGGCATCGTCATTGCCACCACATCGGCCATGGGACTGCGCCATTAACCTCATCCCGGATGCGCCAGTGCCCCACAGAAGGATTTATCCTCTTTCTCTCCTGGGGCAGAAGGCCATGGAGGAGTATGTGAAGAGGCTCTACAACAAGGTTACATCTTCCCTTCCACATCCCCTGCTGCTTCCAGTTTTTTCTTTGTGGCGAAGGACGGAGGCTTGGGGCTCTGCATCGATTACCGGGGTTTGAACAAAGTCACAGTCAGGTTCTGAACAACTCTGAGGAGCCAATGTGTTCACGAAGTTGGACCTCCGCAGCGCCTACAACCTACGTGAGAGGGACGAGTGGAAGACTGCTTTTGTGACTCCTACTGGACATTATGAGTATCTGGTCATGCCGTATGGCCTGGTCAACGCCTTCTCCGTTTTCCAAGACTTTATGCACGAGGTGCTCCGGGAGTATCTCCATCGGTTCGTGGTCGTCTACATAGAGGACATTCTAATATACTCCCGGAGCTATACTACCAAACATTGCACCTATGTTGCGGAGGTCCTCCAAAACCTTCGGGAACACCAACTCTTCCTCAAGGCGGAGAAGTGCACCTTCCATCAACCATAAACTCAATTCCTGGGATATCACATCAGTAAACTCGGGATTAAGATGGACGAGGGGAAGGTAGACGCGGTCCACAACCTGATACTATTAAGGATCTCCAACGATTTCTTGGATTCTCCAAATTCTACCATCGATTCATCAAGGACTACAGTACCATCACGGCCCCACTCACCAACCTCCTTCGAAACAAGCCCAAGTCTCTGTCCTGGACCTCAGCCGCCACAAAAGCGTTTGAAACATTTAAAACTGTGTTTACTGAAGCTCCGCCCCTCACTCACCCCGACCCGAATAAGCAGTTCGTCGTCGAGGTCGATGCCTCCACCACAGGGGTAGGAGCGGTACTTTCCCAGCAGCAGGGGACTCCTTCCCGTCTCCATCCATGTGCCTTCTTCTCCAGGAAATTTACCCCGTAACTACAACATCGCTAACCGGGAGCTGCTAGCTATAAAACTCGCATTGGAGGAGTGGCAACATTGGTTAGAGGGAGCCAAGGAGAATTTCTTAGTACTTACAGACCACAAAAATCTGCATTATCTACGGGAGGCAAAGCGTCTGAATCCTACACAGTAAAAACCCCAGAGTTAAATCGACTCTGCTCAGATAACATTTGGTCCCTCTCTAAATAGTGTTAAAGTAACACTGAAGCAGAGTTAAAGGTAATGAGATAATTAAGTAATTAATTAAGCGATGATTGAACATTAATGATGAACACCTGCTGTTAACAAGCAGAATCACTAAAGAATAGAGAAACACAAGAACTACAACTGACTTCAGCCACAGTCTTAGATGAAATCAACTGAAGAAAAAAGACCTTAAATCTCTGAAGATCTGATTATTCAACTCCACAAACAGCATTACCAGATTCACTCATTACTGACAGGACTGACTTTATTTTCACATGCCTACAGGTTTAGATGTTTTATTGGTCAAGAAAAATAATATAAAATAAAAAATGACACCACCATCATTGAGATCAGAGTTTTCTTTAGTTGGGCTCTTGACCCTTCTTTTATTGTGTTAGATTTCTCTCTGTAATGATGCATGACTTGTTGTGAAGTAGTGAGATCACTATTTTACCAAGTGCAGCTATTAGCTGCTTTTATATGATGGTTTAGTCATTGTGAAGTTGCATCCAAAGCTATTGATTACACATTTATTTATACATTTTGGTTTTGCCTGTGAAACCACAATATGAGTAGAAAGTGTTACAGCAAACAAATATTGAACCATTTTAAAACCATACCACACATTTCATTCTTTAACTACTGCATCACTTTGACACACACAGACATCAAGAATCAGCATATGAATCTCAACAATGGTGATAAAAAAAAACGCTTCACGCTACAATTTATGCTGGATATCACCATAGGACAAAACTCCCATCATGCAATCCACTGTTGAGGATTGTATGTTATATGCTCATATATAAGACTGAGTGTTCATAGTGGCTCTTTTTTTTTTTTTAGCATTGAAGCATTATGGTGGCATTTGTGTTATGTATCTTTTTTTCATTTCTGCAATAACTGAACACTGAAGAGAAAAAGACCTTTTTATAATGTTCACTTGAAACAAATTGCAAGCAAAGCATTCAAGCTAATCTGTTCCTTCAGTCTTCTGATTCAGCACTATACAAGTGTTTGTTGTGAAACACTATTGCAGATGCGCAAACATAAGTTGTTTTAAAGATGTAAAAGGGTAAAGATCCCAACTAAAACAAACCCTGACCACCATGATGGTGGCATTATTTTTTGACCAATAAAACCCCAACATCTAAACCTTTTTTGGTTCTCATAAGAGCTTCTGTAGATGTCTGACAGAAATAAAGCCAGTCTGGCCAGTAATAAGTGAATCAGATGTTTTAATCAGATCTTTAGAGATTGAATGTCTTTTATCTTCAGTTGATTTCATCTAAGGCTGTGGCTGAAGTCAGTTGTTGTTTTTGTGTTTCTCTTTTCTTCAGTGATTCTGCTTGTTAACAGCAGGTGTTCATCATTAATGTTCAATCATCACTTAATTAATTGCTTAATTGTCTCATTAACTTTAACTCTGCTTCAGTGTTACTTTAACACTATTTAGAGAGGGACCAAATGTTATCTGAGCAGAGTTGATTTAACTCTGGGGTTTTTACTGTGTAGACAAGCAAGATGGGCATTATTCTTCACAAGGTTCTAATTCTCCATTTCCTATCGTCCGGGGAAGAAGAATGTCAAGCCGGATGCCCTCTCACGAATTCACACTCGGGAGGAAAACTCTGCAGAACCTGAAGCCATCCTACCTACCCAAATTCCTCTCTGTCCAATCCAATGGGTAATGGATCAAGAACTCGCCTCCTCCAATGCCAACGAGCAGCCTCCACCGTGGTGTCCTCCAAGACGCACATACATTCCAAGATCCCAACGTACCACTATCACTCACTCGGCACATACATCAGTATGCACTGGCCATCCAGGGGCCAACCACACCCTCTCGTTGCTACAAGATCGCTTCTGGTGGCCCAACATGGCCAGAGATGTGAGGAGGTTCATCCAAGGATGTACCGAGTGCGCTGTCTCCAAGAGTCCACGCCATCTTCCCACTGGCAAACTCCTTCCTCTGCCCGTACCTCACACCTAGGGGTAGATTTCGCCTACGATTTACCTCCTTCCGATGGCAATACCTGCATTCTAGTTGTTGTGGATCGATTCTCAAAGGCTTGTCCGATCAAACTCTTAAAGGGGTTACCAACAGCTATGACCATGGCCGAACTGCTCTTTAATCATTTCTTCCGCTACTACGGAATCCCCAAGGACATCGTGTCGGATCGAGGACCTCAGTTTATCTCCCAGATCTGGCGAGGTTTCTTCAAACTTCTAGGTGTGGCTGTTAGTCTATCCTCAGGCTACCGTCCACAGTCATCCACAGTTTGATTGACAGGCAATCTGACCAGTCATGACCCCCAATCCGCCATTTTGTCTGACAAAGCAGTCAGGGGAGTTAGTAGATTAATGTTGGTGAACTTGACCTTCAAAAATTGTGTGTACTCACGTCTTTCTGTGCTTGAAACAACATTCCATCTGATGTCCATTCGATGTTATAAATGAACTAGTATGAAGAGATGATCGGTTCACGAGTCGCTTGAAGGAGCTACAGCGATCTGTCGACGTACTAAAGAGCCACTACACGGTATTTATTGTTTAAACTTCTTTAAAAAATTAAGATATATTAAATATGAAACTGTTTATATGTCTGTCAATGCGTTGTCAGTGTCCTTTTTGCTCCGGGATGTATTTTTCACTTTGTGACAACATGATGTGTGGCGTGAAAGCAACAGTAACTAAAGGGGGCGGGTCTTTGAGAAGGGTCAATTGCGGTGACATACAGGAGTAATACAGTAAGCATGCCTGAGTCCATTATATTGCTCTCTCAACGCACTGATCGCACATTATTCAGTACATTCTATTTCTGCATTTTTTCACACACATTCAGGATAGTGCTTTGTTTTATCTGCCATTTGTATGTTGTTGTGTTCAGTAATTCTGAATGGACATATTTACATTAGTAGGTATTTCATTTAGGTGAAGGCGGTTGGTTTAGGTCTTTTTTTTAGCATCTCCATGTGGTTCTGCTCAGTGTCACAACTTGTAAACAATGTAAACAAACTCTAAAAATCTCTTAAGCAAGATCTTTGTTGTTACAATCTACACATACTGTACACTGAATTCTGAAAAGTTTTCTTCTGTAATGTTTTTTTTTTTTTCATGCTTTGGTGTGCATAATGAATTATATGGACTCGGTGTATTATTTGGTTATGTAGTGTCCATTTGGAGTCTTCAAGTGCCCTTTTTGGAAAGACACCTAAATTTACCTTGCAGTTTTGTGAGAATCACCTTTCAATCTGATGGTTTACATTGCTGGATATAGCAAATGTTATCTTTCGGGGTGTGAACGGCCCTTTATTGACCTTGACAGAGTCAATAGGATTTTTGGATTGAAATTATTCAATCTATTGAATAATTATAATAATATGAATAAACTATTGAAATCCTATTTTGGTCAATAGGATTTCAATAGGAAACATATTTATTTTATGTTTCCACATGTGGGACAATTAGAGCAAGGTTCTTCATATCCAGCCCTGGAGGTCCCCTGTCCTGCGCTGTTTAGCTCCAACCCAGATGTTCACTCTTCATACTAAATATGTATCCATACTGAACAGATGATGATAGATCCATAATACACCAGATCTCTTTACCACTCAGCATGTTTCTCTAAGAAGGGTTTAATTGTGCAACTGAATCCTTCAAAAGCATAACTGTGAATAACTGATTACTATAGCAAATGAGTTATTTATTTCTGTGTGCTAAGATACACAGCATTTGAAGATGCTGGGATTGAGACGCAGAGCGAAACTCTGATGTTTTATTTATTTAAAATGTAATTCCAACCCACTACATAATTGCAGTGGCAGTTCTGCCTTGTTTTCCTTCTCAATGTAGCGAATACAATCGCCGCTCATTGCGCTGAAACCTTTGAGTACAGGCTAATTTGCCAGAGAGGCCTTTTATGTTTTAATCAAATATTTATGTAGTAATAACCCAGAAGACAAAGGGCTCTGTCTTTGAGAGGAGCTCAAATAGCACATTAGTGTTTCTAGACGTCTCTTTATAGAACTGCGACCCAACATGGGCAGCACAGCTACTGAACAAGACTTAAACATGCCCCTACATTGACGGCTATTCCAAATCCAATGCTACTTATAACAAGGCCCACACAGAATCTGCACGGAAGTCATTTACTCAACATCCATGTTCTATTCCAAACCTGCATGACTTTCTTTCTGCTGTGGAACACAAAGATATTTTGCAGAACGTTGTGAAGTGTGAGTAAATTATTCTTTTTTTTCATTTTGAAATTTTCCTTTTCGGGATTTTTTTTTCAAGAATTTCATCCTTTTAGAAGTGGGGCTATTTGTGACACGATATAATGGCTTAGCTCATTAATATTAATTAGGTGAATCTGGTGAACTGAAAAAAAAAAACATTTTCATGAACTCACTGCAGCTTTAACGTCAATGGGTATAGGCAGCACTGGGAACATATTTGCTAAGCTTGCATTTTGTTTTGTGAATGTATAGCAAGCAATGGAAAAGCATAAGGAAGTTGGCACATATCTCTGAGAGTTTAGAATATGGGTGCTGTTGCTTTCTGCCACTGATGGCATGGATTTATACCTCTGTACATCCCTGCCATAAGCTTTTATCTCATAAAGTGGTAAGGAGATCTCCCACCAATCCCCACTGCAAATTATGCTAGTGGCAGGAGATTCTCTTCGTCTGAGTTCAGAGTGGAATACTAGCGTACTGCATATTGAGTCTGCTATATAAACTGTAAATACTACCTAGTATTTAAAAAAGTATGTCAATACACATGCAGTGAATCATTTCCATCCTCATTCTAAATAGTTGTTACAAGACCTCATTATATTGAGTGGCAACCAGTTATCATCATCTCATAAAATAAAAATACTTTACTTGACTAAAAACGTCTTGACCTTTGGCAGTCCGTTCATATAAAATGTTATGTTAAAATGTTTCAAAGCTCAAATTACTTGTGGTTCATACTGAAAATGGGAGGTCAAGTCAAGCGCATTGCTTTGTGGAATACTGAATCAGAGTTTTGTAGCAGATCTCATGAATTCTCTCCTAAAAGATTGTGCTTTTTAAAAGCAATGTCCTTCAGTGTCCTCACAGGAAGTGGTTTGGATTGCGCATGTGGACGAGTGTCCACACTTGGCCTATGCACAGTGGGGAGCGAGGTGAGGTGAGCTAGGGTCGGAGTCAGACACGTTGAGGGCGCTGACTCTGCAGCTGATAAGAATAGAATTACCGCTTTAGACAGACAGCTGTGTAGAGCTGTTGATGAGGTAGAAGTGATGATGACAGCTTAATGGCTGTTTGAGGAAGAGGAAACGATATGCAGCTGATAAACAGCTGTGCCAGGCACAGGCTTTTCTTTGATGATAACAGACGCACTGCTCTGTTGTTCGGCTTTTACATGATGCCCATCAGTGATATGGGGAAGTTTGTAAATCTACATACCTGTGACAGCAGGAATAAAGCCAGCTGTTCTTGTGTTTGCCAATGAGGTATTACATTTAACCAGTGTTTCTATATGAGTGACATGCACAGAGGTCATATGTTGCCATGTTATTGTTGTCTCATATATTATTATCAGTTGTCGTTTGTCCTAGCAACTACCAAGAACACCCTAACAAATGCAGAGCCACCACTACTCAAGAACAACCTAACAACTGCATGGTGGAATGATTGAAAAGAAAAAAAAAACTAGAAACTGCCACTCAGAATGCCCTAGCAACTTCCAAGAACACCCTAACGATCACAAATTACATACTGAAAACCTTTGAGAATACCCTTTCAACCAGCCGTGGAATAACAATGCTCTACAAACCACTCTGAACACACAGTAATGTTGTAGCAACTACCGAGAACACCCTCTCCACTTCAAAGACCTAGCAACTGGACTGTAAACCACTCAGAGCACCGTAGTAATATGGTAAAAACCACTGAAAAACCTTTTAACCATCCAGAACACCCTAGCAATCCATTTAAAAGCAGTCCAAATAGCTGTGTTACCGGTAAGAGTAATACATCATTTGAAACGGCAAAGGGTTTACTTTTGTGTAAACTCACTATAACAAGAAAACATTATGTCTTTGTAAAACCACTCTGAACACCAAAACACATAGCAATGTTGTAGCAACTACCCAGAACACCCTAGAAAAAACTGGAAAAATCCTGGCAAATGCCTTGCAATGCACTATAAACCCCTCAGAACAGAGTAGCAACGACTAAGCAATGTCACCCAGAGCACCCTGTAGCAGCTGCATGGCAACATGCTAAAAAACACAGAAATATTCCTTTTAACCACCCAGAACACCCTAAGAACTACATAGCAACACATTTAAAAGCACTCCATACACCTTAGCATGCATGTAGCAACACTCTACCACCTTCTTAAAGAATGTTGTAAAAATCTTCTTTCATGTGTGACATGAGGGTGAGAAAATGACAGAATTTTTCATTTTTTGGTGAACTATCCCTTTAACCACCACAAAGCAACAATAGGAAAACGACTCAGCTTTGTTGCCCTTGAGTTTTGCACATGGTCACTCAAATTTGTTCATTGCTCTTAATGTTGTTGCAAGGCAGGTTTTATTGTGAACTCAAGGAGTATACAAGATTGTCTACATTCAGATAGTGAAAGGATTTAGATACCTCTCTATCTCTGAGCTTCCAAGTTGTTTCATTCAATGTTCTCTTGTGTGGATACTGATACAAACAATATCCTCCAAATCCGTCTTGCTCCTTTTCGAGAGGTGCGGACCAGCTTTTTAAAGCATCATCATTTCACTTGCCTGAACAAAAACAAGAGGGCTGGTATGACTCCTGGATGGAGGGAAACTAATCAATGTTGGACACTTGAAGTTCAATTATGCATGTTTCTCTGAAGCATCTGCCTCTGAATTTTTGTGTTGTGATTTCTCTGCAAAAGTGTTTCATAGTATGCATAGAGTTTCAGACTCTGAATAGATGAGAACATTTGAGAAGAAACATTTGTTGAATTCACATTGGTCACACTTGCCTATTCCTTGACCAGATCGTGGTGTTGTTTCAGAAAGTATCAGGATGTTTTCACTGAAGTGCTCTGGCGCTGTATTGAGCACCTTAGTCTCTTTTGTTTGTGTGAATCAGGGTTGAGTTGGCCTCTTTCTTAGAGCTGTGCTGTGATGGAGTGGCTATCTAGATATGAGAGCACATTATTTTTCATAGAAAAGTTACCTGAGCAACAGTGTAGAATGCACTCAGTTTCCAATGTCATATTTAATCTTGAATAAAAAGTCTGAGAGTAACAAAAATGTAAAATTCGCAAACAGTTTGATTGACAGGCGATCTGACCAATCATAACCCCGAATTTGCCATTTTGTCTGACAAAGCAGTCAGGGGAGTTAGTAGCTTAACGTTGGTGAACTTGAACTTGAAAAATTGTGTGTACTCACGTCTTTCTGCACTTGAAACAACATTCCTTCTATTTGATGCTATAAATGAACTAGTATGAAGAGATGATCGGTTCACATGCCGCTTGAAGGAGCTACAGCGATCTGTCACAACACCTTAAAGAGACACTATATGGTATTTATTGTTTAAACTTCTATAAGAAATTACGATATATTAAATGTGAAACTGTTTCATATGTCTGTCGACGTGTTGTCAGTGTCCTCTTTGCTCCACAATGTATTTTTCACTGTAAGAACATGATGTGTGGCGTGAGAGCGCATGACTTGTCAGACATAGCAACAGTAACTAAAGGGGGCGGGTCTTTGTGAAGGGTCAATTGTGTGATGTCGTCTCAGCCTCAGATACCTACTCACCTTTGATGTTTGTTAGTTATTTTTAAACAAATTATTTGAAAGTAATTATTTGCAGATTCAAGAAAATTAACCAGCCTTCCTATCATTATCAATGACCATTGGTCCAGAATAGTTGCAAAAGAAACACAAACTTTCCAAAATCGCTAGGTTCAGGGAAAAAAAAGGACATAACTGCTACACATCGGAACTCATAGCAAAGTTTTGCATAGAGATTGCGTTAATGGTTATGGCTTTTCTAAGTTAATGGCTTTTCTGTATCACTTATAAGTGGGTAAATGAGATATCCACAATCAGAATTGAATATTCTGTTTTTTACCAAACTTATAATATATAAATATATATAACTAGGGCATATTCATTTTAGATGAATGGAAATCTACAAACATTTTTAGATAATTTTTCACTATTGTTGGCATAACCACACTCTATTGTGAGACTGTTGTGCCAATATTTGAAAGAGCTGCCAGCAACTGTTTACATATTATCTGGGTTATGTAATCAGATTCTAAAAATGAAGATCTTGTAATTAGATTATATTATGTTTTAAAATGATCATCAGATTACAGTTACTTAGTCTTTTCTATCTTTTAAAATTTTCATTCTAAAAAAGCCATATTGACCCTGTACCACAAAATCAGTCATAAGTCGTTCGAGTATATTTGTAGCAGTAGCCAACAATACATTGTATGAGTCAAAATTATAGATTTTTCTTTTATGCCAAAAACATTAGGATATTAAGTAAAGATCATGTTCCATTTAGATATTGTGTAAATTTCCTACTATAAATATATCAACCAATCTATTTTTGTGAGTGGATATACATTGCTAAGGACTTAACTTTAAAGGCGATTTTCTCAATATTTGGATTTTTTTGCACCCTCAGATTCCAAATTTACAGAAATATTATCCTATCCTAACGAACCAAATATCAATGGAAAGCTTATTTATTCAACTTTCAGATGATATATAAATCTCAAACTTTATGACTGGTGTTGTGGTCCAGGGTCACATATTTATATGTTTATAAGATTTTGTTGGATAGTGGTTGGGGGTGGGGGGTTTGCACACACAAACCAACCACTAGATCAGGGTAGGCAGTGTCGGCCCCAGAGGGCCGCTGTCTTAAAGAGTTTAGTTCCAACCCTGAAAAAAAAACCTGTCTTTAGCCTTAGTAATCCTGAAGACATTGATTAGCTTGTTCAGGTATATTTGATTATGGTTGGAGCTAAACTCTGCAGGACAGCTGCACTCCAGGGCAGACGTTGTCTAGCCCTGCTCTAGATTATAATTACATGTAAAATGGAAAGGCCATACTGTCAGGACTCTTTTTGTGTTCTTTTCTCTTGTTTTGTTTCTGTCTCTTCCAAATGTGACTGCTCTCAGCTCACTGCACTCTGCAATCAGCACAGCCGCTTGTTATCGCTCACCTGTTTCTCTTTATCTCTTGATTTCTCTGCTATATGTCCTTTGTTTCCCTCTGTTTCTGCCAGTGTGTTTTGTGTTTCCAGCCTCTTTTGCCGTTATTTTATTACATTCGGGATCCCGTTTTGTTTAGTTTTTCTTTTGCTTACACTTTCCTCTTCTGAGAGTTGGTTCTGAGCCCAGCGGCTCGCTCTGTTTTATATTTGACTTGCAATAAAGGGAAGTTTTTCTGCTTTTGGGTCCTTCCTTTCAAGGAAACATAACATACAGCATTTGACCACCGGGATTTACAGCTATCATTTAACTTTTACGGAGCATTTTCTTAACATTGCAAATCTAATCCACTCCTGATGAACACATTTTACTTATTTGAATCATCACTCAGGCATTGCGACTGTATTCTTTTGAAGTTTTTTGTCTTTTTAAAAATGACATTATTTTAGAATGCATCACCTTATTATTATATAATATACAATAGCATTATGTTCCATGGCCATGCGTCAAGAACGTTATTGTGCATTCATTTAGGCTACTATGGACTATTCTTTTATTGTGAACACTTTATATAATTCAATATTCAATATAATATATAGTTAAATACATCTTTTGAAGTCATATGATAACTGTAAGTGACCAACAGACCAAAAATCAAGTTCTTAGTTGCTAAAGATCAAGTTGCTAAAAATGGAGATGGATCAAGAAAGAAAATGGGGGAGAAAAAGAAAAGCCATTTTTCCTCCTGAAAATATATTAAGACACAGTGATCCCACACGAAACTCTGAAGAAGTTGAGGGATTGATTTCCAAGAATAAACCAATCAGCCTTTCCACTGAGTGGCCACATTAACCAAGTGTGGTGACGGTTCTCCTGGACTTATCAGAGGTGTTAAGGCCTTTGGGGGACATTCTGTAATAGGGCTCTGCACAGGTGACAAAATCTCGTTTAGACGACATCTTTTTGTCCACCCCTCCTTCCAGGCCTGAAAACCAAGCGGGCATTAGATTCTCACAGCACAATGCCTCCATCAGGCACAATTTCCTTTATCGAGAGAGTGGTCTTTGGAGAGAAGAGGTAGCTTTTACAAAAGGCTTTTGACAAACAAAAAGAAGGGGGAAAAAAGCTGACGGAAAGGCAGGAAAAGAAGAAAAGAAGCAGAATGGAAGAGAAAGAGAGAAAGGCAACTGTAATATCAACGTTTCAGGAGGTGTGAAAAAAACTAAACAAAAAAACAGACTGCCACAACTACCGACAATTACAGTGGCCGACCATGCATGAAACGCATTATCTGAAGCAGAGAGAAAAGATATAGAACAGCTGTCTTCAGTCGAGGGATCAGTGGTCACCGCACTGAATTTACACATCAAGAAACAGCAAGATGAGAGAAAGAAAATGGAAAAAGTCACGGCGGAGTCATTACTCACCAAAGTGCTTGAATGCGAGTCAAACGAATATGCGTGGGTCTGTAATACACAGGTTAGACGCAGCCACCCTGCAATGAGTATTAGGGCGGCATGGGTGCTCGCCGTTTCACTCCATTTGACAGTTTAAGTGACTAGGCTAGAAAATGCTGACAGAACGGGCTACTGATGAATATGGGTGAGCGGCCATGGCAAAGAGCGGTTGAATCAATGGTGTCATCTTGTGGTTCAGTCTAAGATTTTAGTGTTTTAGAACTACACAGGAACACAAGGAAATGTCATGCTGCTTTCAAAATGTTGCTCTCGCTTGCATTGTGTATAATTCCATAATCCGTTACATTGCATGTCTTTGCTGGTTGTGCCTTTTGCCGATTCCATTATGATTTGGTTGTATTTTGCTTTTAAATGTGCATTTCATAGAGCTACCATCAAAATTCCTGCTCTGTACATGACTTCACCCAAAAATCATTTACTCACCCTCAAACTCTAAAAAATGTTGGGTTAAAAACAACCCAAGTTGGGTTAAATATGGACAAACCAAGCAGTTGGGTTAAATGTTTGACCCAACCTGCTGGGTAGTTTTATTTAACGCAACTATTGATTAAAAATTACTATGTGGATGGCTTAAAATGAACCCAAAAAAGTTTGGAAATTAAAAATCAGACATAATTACTAGAGGCAACAGTAATTATCTAAAAGTGAACAATTATTAAATTAATTCATTAATAAGTTTTCATTTATTAAACATTAATAATTGTTAATTTCCAACCTATTTTGGGTTAATTTCAAGCGAGCAAAATAGTTTTTTTTTTTTAAACAATAGTTGAGAGAAATAAAACTACCAAGTAGGTTGGGTCAAACATTTAACCCAACTGCTGGGTTTGTACATATTCAATATCCAACTTGGCTTATTTTTAACCCAGCATTTTTTAAGAGTGCATGTAATTCCAAATCCATAAGACTTTCTTTCATTTTCAAAACAAATCAATATATTTTTAATCACTTTAATGATTTACTAGTTAGAACATTACTAGTCAATTCAACTAAAATTTTCACAATCCAAAAAAGTTTAGAGACACATTATAAAATTAATCCATGAATCAAGCGGGTACATTTAAGTCATCTGAAGATATCTGTTGAGACTTGTATGATGTCCTCATTAACTTTTTGAAGCATCAAAGTTTTGGTGAAATGGACTTTGAATTTGGGGGCAAAGCTATTGAGATAGAAGTTTAATCCTTTAAGGTAGGGGCGTGTTTGGTTTGGTGATTTCAAATATCAACATCATTTCTCATAAATTGCCTACTGCACCTTTAAGAAACCAGAACTCATTTGAATCAGAATCAAATTCAGAATTATCTACAGAATTCTTACAATTCTTATGATCTGTATACAGTACTACCATTACAGATGTCAATCAATATTGTAGTTTTAGCTACTTCTGTATTCTTCGTCATACAAATGTTTGGCTGGTTAGCTTTAGCAGTTTGCCCCTGCTTGTAGAAGCCATAATAAAACCATTATGCTTTATCCACTGATTGCAATACAAAATTATTTGTGTAAACTAACAAAATAAAATCTTAAGAAACCCCAAAATAGTATTATTTGAGATGTTTTACCAGTTACAGATTTGTTTTGAGGGCTCAGCCTTAACTATGTGAAATAGATGTTTTCCCCTGTCTAAAATAGTAATCAGTCACATGGCATTTACAGATTTACAGCTCAAAGCATAGGGCCAAAAAAAAAAAAAAATTTGGAACATTGAGCAAAGATGGCAGCTTTCAGCTTATGTAGTTCTGAGCCAAGCAGCTACCAGTGACATGAATGGGACTCGCTGAAAATTAAGCCTTTAACCAGTTCAGGTGTCAGTGTCACATCCTGGGCTTCCGTACAGCACAGATTGATGAGACGCGTCATGGCCTGGGTGACACGACCATTCTGGTCATCCAGGTAGGGGATATATAGTGTTGTTCACAAGCAGAAACATCTGCTGCTGCCCTGCCACAAATGATGGTCAAAAACAATTTGCATTCGACACATGCAGTGCCTATTACTTCTTATCTGAAACACACACTGCATCTCTTTTGACTGACAGCTCTGTGTGTCACACATGGAAAACACCCAAGCTGACAGCTCCCTAAATTATGTGAGAATTCTGTTTCCACAGCAACCACACGTCTTTTTCAGTTTTATCTGAAAAACAGGTAATCGGTACACACAAACCATCTCCCTAAAAAAAAGGAAAGTCTTTTGCAGACCAAGGAGAGCAATGCCACATGATGAGCGAAAAAGAAAGATGACAACAGAAGGCTGGAGGAAGAGTCAGCAGGGATATGTGAGGTGACAAGGCATGCATTAGTCTAGTGAGAGGTTGGTGCTGAAGAACTTTGCTTGAACAAGATGGATGTGACCCGAATCATGTTCCACAATGCACTGGACACTACAAAGCGAAGCATCACTACACCCACACTGCTCCAGCGGTTTTGCTCAAGTTCAAACCGTTCCAATATGAACCGCATTTGTCACTGACATTTCAAAATTTGAGCCAATGATGACACTGAGAAGTAAAAGAAACAATTATTACTCAAAAAACAATTATAACTCAAAAAATTCTAGTAAATTTCTGTATTAATTACAAAGAAACAGGACATTGAATAAAATGAGAAATTTTGAAGTAGAAAGACACGTATTCCAATAATGTTTATTTACCACTTATTTTTTTACAGTGTATTGGACCACTCACACAATGTATCATTTTACGTGGTCAGTGGCAACAATACAAATATGTTAAAAAATATTTTAAAAAATAAATATGTATTTTTTGTGATTAATATTTTCTGATTGACGTGTTCAAAATAACACAACGTAACACTTTTTTTTAAGATATGCTAACATCTTTCCCCACCTTGGGCAAGCGTTTGGATAGTTTATTATTAGGTGTGATTAATCATGATTACTTACAGAAAAATGTGATTAATTTGTTTTTTTGTTTGTTTTTTATTAACAGCAGTAATGCTAACACATACACAGGCACATACAAATGTCGCTATAGTGGAAAAAGAACCTCCATATGGGCCATTTATTTGTAGTGATTCACATGGGGTGTTTAAAGTCACGTATAGTCTCTGTATGGTGATATTTAATAATCTTAAACAATTAGAATTATCACCCATAAGTGAAACATCATTATATCCATTATATCCATCATTAAAAATAATGTCTTTTTTTTTTCCGTTTATGGTTAGGGTGCAGGTGAGGTGTTATACTTACAAGCTGTATATAAAAACAATAGAGGTCTATGGAATAATCTCCATTTAGATATCTAAGTAAATTATGAAATGTTATATTATTACAATTTAAAATAAGTTTCAAGAGGCCATTACTCCAGGCCTCAGTGTCTCATGAGGTTACATTTTATTTGACAGTCGACTTTAGACATTCTATTAACTGTAAGTAACTCTGCATCTACATGTCAACTAACTCTATTCTTTACTCAATACTTATTAGAGTATTGGTAGACTGTTTAGGTTAGGTTAGATGTTATGGTTGGGGTTAGTAGAATAAGTTAAACAGCACCATCAAAATAATGTGTTACCACATATTAAGCAGAAAGTCTACTAGTAATCTAATGAGAGTTAGTTGATATGTAGTTGCAAAGTTACCATCAAAACAGAGTGTAACCTCACATGATCCATCATCGTTATAAGTGACCCTGGACCACAAAACCAGTCATAAGGGTCAAATAAGCTTTCCTTTGATGTTTGGTTTGTTAGGATAGGACAATATTTGGCAGAGATACGACTATTTGAAAATCTGGAGTACAAAAAAATCAAAATATTATAAATATTTAAAAAAAAACGTTTAGAAAAATGCCTTTAAAGTTAGTAATACATATCCGCTGACTATATATATATATATATATATATATATATATATATATATATATATATACATATATACACACACACACACACACACACATACAGGTGCTGGTCATATAATTAGAATATCATCAAAAAGTTGATTTATTTCACTAATTCCATTCAAAAAGTGAAACTTGTATATTATATTCATTCATTACACACAGACTGATATATTTCAAATGTTTATTTCTTTTAATTTTGATGATTATAACTGACAACTAAGGAAAATCCCAAATTCAGTATCTCAGAAAATTAGAATTGTATATGTGTATGTATATATATATATATATATATTTACAGTAGGGAATTTACAAAATATCTTCATGGAACATGATCTTTACTTAATATCCTAATGATTTGGCATAGAAGGAAAATCGATAATTTTGACTCATACAATACAATGTATTGTTGGCTATTGCTACAAATATACCCGTACGACTTATGACTGATTATGTGGTACAGGGTCAGAAAAATTGTTTTTAATATTTATTTATTTATTTGTTGAAAAATAAATAAAGTTGAAAACAGTGGCACTGTCATGATCATCAACTGAAGTGCCCATGACCACCAGAGGAGGGCACTTCATCCTGGACTTTCACCCACTCTCACCCTCACTCACTTATTCACATGAACTACATTTCCCATAAGCCCATACCCAGTCACTGAATACCTCATCAGCTGCACCTCATCACCCACACCACATATAAGCACCATTCTCACACAACACTAACCACTAACACTAAGTCTTGAGCTAAATCACGTAATCAATTCTGAGCTTTTATTCCTGTGTCTGTTTTCTCGGTTCTTAATTTTGCCTGTTCTCTGTTTCCTGATTGTTATCTGCCTGTCTTTGGATTTATTGCCTGTTTATCGACCATCCTGATTAACCCCTGCATACCTGTTTGCTGATCATTGACCACTGCCTGTCTGACTACGTCAACTTTTAAAGAAGCTGCAATCTTTGAGTGGATCTCACTCAGCTGTCTCTTCGTTACAGGTGCTGCTTAATATTTTGGTAGAAACCGTGATACATTTTTTTTCATGATTCTTTGATGAATAGAAAGTTAGCTATAGTTGTTTGGTGTTGAAAAGAATAACATTTATTTGAAATAGTAATCTTTTGCAACATTATAAATGCCTTTGTCACTTTTGATCAATGCAATTTGTCCTTGCTAAATGAAAATATGTATTTATTTAAAAAGAATGAAGTTCTCCCTAACTTTTGCTTCCTTCATAGCAAACTCATCAAATCACTCTTTTGTGGAACTGGTTTGCAATGCTTCATGTGGAGGTCAAAGCAGTTCTAGACACATGTTTAACGTGTGTTGAATCCATGAGTCATGTGGCTTTACTATTACATAAAGCTTCAAGAACAGACTCTTTATATATACACATCTATTCAGGCTCTGTATTCCAGCTGAACTTCTTAATGTGGCTAATTGAGTATCCACAGTTGGGTTTTGTAATGAGCCCTGTGGGAATTCTAGCCTAATTCATTGGTTTCATTGGCAATATCAAAAATCAGGATCCAGATCCCTGTGGGCCAGACACACGAATAACCTAGTGAATCACATATTTGAAGGTTATTTCAACCTGGAGCCTTTGGAACTTTTTCAAAGGACTTCAAATGACTTCAAATCTAATTTCCTCTCACATTATGAGGTCAAAATGACTATAGAGGTAAAAAATCAAGGTTGTACGGCTGAAGGGACCGTTCCTAGCATGGATAGATGTGCACGAAAAAGAAAAAGACCATTAAGGTATGGGACGTTTATGACCTTAACAACTGAGTTATATGATTATGGGGTCTGATCAGTACACTTGTGAGGTTAGGCTAGCAATACATTGAGGGAGGGATTGAGGGAGAAAAAGAGACATTACTGGAGCTGAGTCAGGAGGCCAGGAGAGATTATAAGGGAGGAGGACAGAGCAATCTTGTATCGTTTCCATCCAAGAGATAAGAGACTAAGATGGGGTCACAGTTAATTCAGAGTAAGAGTCTGAGAGATCTGGCTTTTTCTTGAGCTTGAGTTCTGTCGCAAAATACAAGCACCACTGCTGGTTAAAAGAATTCATGCTTTGAGCGCTTACACTACATCGTTTCCGCTGTTCATTCTATCAATAGATGGATCAATGACATATCGATTAAAACGATTGTTTATATATTAACTCTTTCCCTGAAAAGAGAAAAATTTCCCTCTTTCATTGTTTTTAAAAAGTTCCCAGTCAGGGCCAACATTTTTGCTCATTTTCACAAAACTGTCATGGCCCCCAGAATATTTTGTTGCATGAATATCTGAACATACAATAAAAATAAAGAACAGAGCCTCTGGTTAAAACAACAACAACAAAAAAACTTTTATTCTAGCTTCATGCATTCTTTTTTTATCAATACTTGAATAGGTAGGTTTTATTAAAAAGCAACATTTTAAACAATGAGCTGAGAAATTTGTATTTTTTTAAAGACTATGTCCAGATCGGATTCAGAGCGATGATAGATTGAGTAAATTACGTCCATCAACATCCCCAAAGCTTGCAGTCCTTCACCTCTTTATTGGTTCAACATTTCATTAGGCAGTTTTGATTTATATGCTGTTGAACGTTTGATGATCGTGCTAGCTAACAATGCTTTAATTGATTGTCTCTGCTTCTTCTTTTCCTGTGTTTTGATCTGGAGATTATGTACTCTTTAAGAAGATGCATAATAGCTCCACTTACTGTATGTCAGTGAAAACATAGATTGAAATTAATCAATTATGGGGCAGTGTTGTGCCATAAACGATGGAAAATTCCAAGAATGGCAGGGAAAGAGTTTGCTGATTTCATTTTCCAGCAGGATTTGGCATCTGCCCACACTGCCAAAAAACACCAAAAGTTAGTTAAATGACCATGATGTCTGGAGTACAAAATCTCCAGATGCACCTTTTAACATGCTTGGATACAGCACTCTGTGAACAGCCAGCTTCTTTTGCAATGAATGTTTGTGAAGGGTGTCAATGATTGTCTTCTGGACAACTGTCAGATCAGCAGTCTTCCCCATGATTGTGTAACCTAGTGAACCAAACTGAGAGACCATTTTGAAGGCTCAGGAAAACTTTGCAGGTGTTTTGAGTTGATTAGCTGAATGGCATGTCACCATATTCTAATTTGTTGAGATAGTGAATTGGTGGGTTTTTGTTTAATTAGAGCCAAAACCATCACAATTAAAAGAACCAAAGACTTTCAGTCTGTGTGCATTATTTAATACACAAGTTTCACAATTTGAGTTGAATTACTGAAATAAGTTGTATACTGTATACTAGTGGTTGTATGTACAGTATGAATTGTATTGTTAAGGTACTTTTGAATATATTCATAGATTCTGATAAAAATGTGCCACATATTGACCTTGATTTCAAAAGGAATGGTGAATCACAGAATGTACAACAAAAATGGAACGACCCAGGCACTGGTGCACCGATTAAAAATTTTCACAAAGACAAATCCAGTTGTTCTGTCTGAAATCAGATTTCAAACTGACCTGTCTTTCCACACCCTTAAAACAGATTCTTATCCATCACACACAGAGTGATCTCTAGTGCACAAGTCATTTTGCTTATCTACCAGTCAATGTGGTGGGCGGCCTGCAAGCTTGACATTTTGATGACAAATTCTGGTCAGTCTAAATGGTTTCCAAAAAACAACAGTGTGAATGGAGAGTGAACAGAGGTAGACAAAAAAGTCTGCTCACAAAGTCCAATCTCAAGAACTGTTCTCTTTTTTCTCCCCGATTCACTTAAGGAGCTTATTCTGCACCTCAATTTTATAAGTTTGAATTGCACAAAAACGCCTCTATTCAAGCTTTTTGTGCTGAAATATCTTCAGTAGCACAATGATTGCACAAGGGTACAATCATTGCTATAAATATAAATAGGCATTTACAGATGAACGAAGCAGAGGTTGTGGTTGGTAATAGCTACAGGCTTTACATTTGCATCACTACGGCATAACATCTGCTGTGATTAACCTCCTGCATTCACTGCTGTAAACAATTAGCCTGATTAACCACATTTAACCAACAAGCTGTTAAACAACCCAAGAACAGCGCCTGAACAGGCAAGCAGTAATTCAGCATGTAACCCGTTTAGTCTCTGAATCGAATCTCTGACTGACACGCTCAAAATAAAGACAGGAATAAAGCAGCAGTTACCTTCCAGAACTTTTTGGCCGTCTCTACCCCAGAACGTTTCCGCGAGAGCGACACTAGCCTTGTAGAAGACACATGGTCAAAAATCATTTTGAAGGCTGGAGGACTTGCACAGAATATATGGGCTGCGTAGAGTGAGAATGCTTTATACGGCTCCCAGAACCCCCATCCAGTTATCAAACACTCATAGACAATAAGAATCCAGCTCATCTGAGCAGGAGATCCCATTACACTCTAATGGAAGAGCAGACGGAGCAGCCGTCTAGTCTGGCAGACTGAAACAAGACAACGGATACAAGATCTCCGCTTGTAAGTGCTCTCCTTCCTATAAACATAATAGTTTCTTACCGGGGTCATCACCGTAAAGTGTGTTATCACTTTAATGAGTTTAGCGTGTTGGCTAATGTGATTAGAGATTACAATCACATCAGAAATGTGAGCCTGGGTGCTGAGATTAGCATAGGCCTCCAGTGGCACTCAATATCTCATTTAAGAGCAAATGTAAGAGCACAAGAGATAGAAGCTAAAGAGGTTATAGAGCAGAGAGTGTATGCACACACGTACGAGCATACAATATTTTAATACTTTAACAAACAGCAACGTAGGTATTTGCTGTAAACGTCACTTCCCACCATAGCTATCAAATGTCATTTGCACCCGTGATTCAGCCGAATAAGACGATTTGATTCCGGTGGTCATGTCTCATCATCCGCATCAAACCTGGAGGATGGATCTTGGATGGCCATACCTCAATTAAATGACATCTGAGACCTATGGCTTCAAAACAATTGGAATTCATATGGATCACTATGTGGCGCCACTTTTGGATCTCTATAGCACCAGTTGTCATTATAAATGCACTTAGACAAAATATTTTTCCTTGGATGGACATAGAGGTAAAGAGTTTTTTTTTTTTTAATTAAGTTATGGTAATAATCTAAACAGACAAACATGAAAAGGACAAAAAAAAAAGAACAATGTGTTGGCCTGCTATTATCCTGAATCTTTACCTACACAGTTACAATCGCTCAGCTGTCTTCAAAAGAGCAGTTTTAGAAAAATAATGGTGTAGCATAACAAAATCATTTATTGTACACTGTATTATACAACATTTTACAGTCAATTGAACTGAGGCACTAATTATTTATTTATTTATTTTGTTGTGTAACTGTTTTTAAAGTAGCCACTTTCATATTGTGCCATACAGTCGTGCTCAAAAGTTTATATAATCTACCACTTGTAGAATCTGCAAAATGTTATTTATTTTAACAAAATAAGAGGGATGTTTACACATAGTCCACAAGACAAGAGATTTAGTCACCCTCAAGCCATCCTTGTGTATTTGACTTTCTTCTTTCTGATGAACACAATCACAGTTATATTAATAAATATTCTGACGCGTCTGAAGCTTTATAATGGCAGTGAACAGAGGCAATGATTTTCAAGCTCAAGAAACTGCATTCATCCATCATAAATGTACTCCACCTGGCTCCGGGGAGTTAATAAAGGCCTTCTAAAGTGAACCGATGCATTTTTGTAAGAAAAATATCCATATTTAACAAGTTATAAACTAAAATATCTACCTTCCAACAGACCGTCGTAGGGTGTAAGGCGTGGGACGTAGCATGTGTTTTGAACTGTGGGAGGCATTACACTTTCTTCGTAAGCTGAATACGGATGGCGATTTTACTTTATAACTTGTTAAATATGGATAATTTTTTTAATATAAATTCATCGCTTCGCTTCAGAAGGGCTTTATTAACTACCCAGAGTATTTTGGATTATGTTCATGATGGATGGATGCACTTTCTTGAGATTCATTCTCGTTGCCTCTGTTCACTGCCATTATAAAGCTTGGACGCGTCAGAATATTTATTAATATAACTCCGATTGTGTTCATCAGAAAGAAGAAAGTCATATACACCTTGGATGGCTTGAGGGTGAGTAAATCTTGAGGTCATTTTCATTTTAAAGGTATATTTTTATACCTGGATGATCCATGACTGTTTGTTTTGTGATGGTTGTTCATGAGTCCCTTGTTTGACAGTTAAACTGCCCAATGTGCTTCAGAAAAATCCTCCAGGTCCTGCAAATTATTTGGTTTTTTAGCATCTGCTGCATATTTGAACCCTTTACAGCAGTGACTATATGATTTTGAGATCCATCTTTTCACACTGAGCACAACTGAGGGACTCAAGTATTACATAAGATTCAAACATTCACTGATGGTCCAGAAGGAAACACGATGCATTAAGAATCAGCGGGTGCAAAAAGATGAAGATGAATACATTTTTTTATTTCGTTTAAATATCATATTTTATCATATTATCCCATGTTTAATTTGCAAAAGATGCTGGAAAGCCAAAGAATTTGCGGGACCTGGAAGATTTTTCTGAAGAATGTTGGGCAGTTTAACTGCTCTGGACAAACAAGGGAATCATGAACAACCATCACAAAACAAAAAACCAGCAATAGATCATCCAGGTAACACCATTAACATTTTGCAGATTCTGCATGGGGTATAAAAACTTTCGGGAATGTCTGTGAAGTCTGTAATTTCACCAGAAGCTCAAGTTATAAAATTCTGATTGAGAATTTCAAGGTCAAAAATAAAAATGAAATATACACATGGATGCATTTAGAAAATTGATAGAGTGAATTTCCATTTCATGCCAGATTTAAAAAAGGGGTTCAAAGTAGCCTCCCCAACTGTACTTTAAAAGTTGCAGTATCACTTTTCTTTTTTTAAAAGTCATATAAACTATTTGGTCCATTTTTTGTGAGGTTGGACTAACAGACCTGAATAATGTGATTGTAGTTTGGTTTTGTTCAGCATGTATACACATTAATCAGTAACACTTTACAATAAGGTTTGTTAGTTAACATTAGTTAACAGCATTAGTTAACATGAGCTAATAATGAACTGGACTTATATAGCATTTATTAATCTTTGTTAATGTTAACATGCAATAATACATTATTAAAATGTTGTTAGCATTAGTTAATGCACTGTGAACAAACAATGAACTGTATTTTGACTGTATTTTCGTTAACGAAGATTAGTAAATACAGTAGTAAATGTATTGCTCATGGTTAGTTCATGTTAGTTAACACATTAACAAATGTTTTACTAATGAACCTTATTGTAAAGTGTTACCCATTAATCAGACTATATTTGGCCTCAGTGTGGTGCGAATGCTCCAAAAGACAGAGGTGATGTGTGACATTTAGGCCTATTTAGTTCAGTTTCAAATATTTTGTTGTAATGTGAAAGAGGCCTGGAGGAGTAGAATCAAATCTTGGTTCACAGCTGTTTCTTTATTGTTCTCACCATGCATGGCTCCAACTCAGCCACACATTCCATTTAAAAAAAAAAGAGATGAAACTGCACTGTGACCTTCAGGTTAAACTCTCTATTTTGCTCTATGTCAGAATGCATCATTCTTAATGTTAACAAGTCCAATCTTGGTTCCTCTCCATTGCCTCATAATGCTTTGACAATGAGAGCTTCCAGTCTCCACTAGCCCTGGCCTGCTGGGCTCTTGAGGGCGAGGTTAAGTGATGGCAGACACATCATACACATTCAGAACAAAGCCTACTCAGGATACCCTTACTAACAGCTAATCACAAAGACCCGTGTAGCCTGTTGAATTAGCATTAACCTCCCCCGTTCCAGCACTTCAGCTTTTATCTGTTCTTCATAAACGCTCTAAACAACCTCTCCAGCACCATGAGTAACACCGTGGGTGTGATTCAGCCCTAGATGTGGGAGTTGTTTTATTTCAGGGACTGAAAAGCACTTGATTATTATTCACCTATGTAAACTGGATGGGCCAAATAGAGTGGCATCTGCAATGACCGCATCACTTGAAGAGACACGGTGAATTAATCAGACCTACAGACGGTTTTAATCTGCAGAGTCCCATGGATCCTTGAGTCATCTGAGGTGTGAAGACCCCAGATGAGACAGTGAGCCTCGCGGCCCGCTGGGAGTGCCACAACACTGAAACACCTGCTAATGGATCAAATACAACAAGAACAAACCCCAACAGAGACCTGCACTGTTGAGACCGAACACATGGTGAGGGAGTGATATAGATCAGTGCTACTCAACTGGTGGATTGTGGTCCAGAAATGTGCAAAAGCCAGTAAAAAAAAAAAAACCTTGAAAGCTAGATCATTGAGAATGCAAAAGGTGGCAAGAGAACAGTTTCAGACTCTAGCTGGCTGGCTACATTTTGGCTCATGGTTTTACCATTTGACTCAATCTGTCAGGGGTTGCTTGTATTAGAAATCCAAAGATGATGCGTGACGCAGAATGTCCACATGGCCGTTGTACCACCTGACCACTGCATATTTAAGGTGTGTAGAGCTTTATTCATGTTAATTATGACATGGTGTGAATGCAGCATAACACAAGACAAAGAACTGAGGAAGACAGACGGCTTAAAACCACAGAGGATGAAGATTAACGGAACAGGGAACAGGTGAGGATTAATTTGGGAGCATGACAACTAATAAGAACCAAGAACTCAGGCAGACCCGATTTACTAACCCTCTTTTGGCGTAAAAAAACTACTGTCGAGATTTACTGAAGACACGAAGTGCAAAATTAGCGCTGAAAAGGCGTGGACTGAGTTGTTTTTGCGGCTGACCTTATTGCACATGCATTTGTAGGAGTTTCCTTTTCAGACACAAAATTTATGGGAGGACAGTATTTAAATGAATCACGCAATGCGATTTACTTATATTTGAGCACGTCAATTTACTAGTATTTGCGCCATTATTTAACAACCAAAAAAAGCACGTCTTAACCCATTTTGCGACATGTGTGCAATTGTTGCTTCTAGGAGGAGAGACCCCAGAGAACAGAGAGCGCGGGAAGGGAGAAAATATTTCTTTGGAATGCCAGAAGAAGACATTAACTACATAGGGTGAATTCAGGGTGATTGGGAGATTCACTTTTTGCCATTGAGATGAATTAGAAGAAGTGTCCCAATCAACCTGAATTCATCGCTATATATGTGTATGTGTTTGTCAGATTATACATGTAACAAGTTGTGCCAGTGTTGACCCACATCAGCTCCGCTTATTTGCGACCCAATGCTAATTTGCATTGCTCTTGTTAGTTGATAGTCTTGATAGTTGTCATTATGTAAATGATCTGACTGCGCCTGTGTCCTTTAATTTGCACTTCAGCAGTAGATCATGCGCAAAACTTGCCACTCCTATTGGCGCATTTGTGGAATTGTGCTCTCACGCTAATTTGCCCCATGTAGTAAATCTGGCACCGAGACTAGAAACTAAACATGACCGTGACACCATCATTGCACCATATACTGACATCTTTTTACCACTTTAGAAACAAGTTACTGTAGCTGCCTATGCAGACAGTAAAGCAGCTCAACAGTTTGTAGCAGAGCCAGCATGTCCACTTGTACTACCCACTCACACAATCAGAAAACACAGAGATGTGGGAGAGAGATCAGGAGGGTTATTTCCTGGAAGGACATCGGAGTGACATGTCTAAGCTGCTGTGTGCACTGTAAGCACAGTTCCTGTATTGTCATTAATGTCTTGTCTGTCTTTATTTACCCAGCTGTCAGGTCAGAGGTGAAGAGGACAAATACAGTCTATGTGCTTTAACTCTACGCCCAGATTTACACTTTCTAACCTTCCTGATCCCGGCTGTAGAAGCAGTGCTGACGCAAGCGTTAGCGTCTAACACCCTGTCGGTAGCGTCTGATACCCTGTCAACGGCTGCTGTGGAGAGAAGGGTCATGGTGAGCTGGGAATATGTATTCCTCATTTACAAATCTCGACGCTAATGCATGCCGGCAACACGGGTCCCAGGGTGCCTGTCGGATTACACTTTCCTTAACACACAATCCAGTTCTCCAGGGCTAAGTGGTTGGTTTTTACACCCCTCAATGCTCAGCGTAAACATGTCATTCCAAGGTGATATGAGTGAAAATTCCTTGACTTGTCTTGCTGATGCAAACGCTCACTGTAATTTCCAAGAGGCCGAGGGTGATTGACTGAACAAGCTTCATTAACATAGCAAACACAAGAAACTCTGCGTAAGCACTGCGAACTTAAACAATCTGGCTTGTAAATAAATACAGCAATGTACCACAGGGGTCAAAGTCTTTCACTTTAATTACAAGAGCTGCTAGCATTACAGGTGTTCCACTTTAGCGAACAATATTTTGGTGCAAAATCATGTTTAGTGATGCCCCATGTGTAGTTAACACATTGTCATTCCCTTTTAGAAAAGATGCCTCCTTTTATGCAAATGAGGCTCATTATAACATGCACAATTTACACCGTGTCCTAAGCAGACACAATTTTGATGAGCTGAACTACACTGTAAAAAAAATTGTTTGTTTAACTTAAAAAAGTAAGTTACCTGGTTGCCATAAAATTTTGAGTTCAAAAATACAATGAAGGCGACTGGTTTAATCAATAGAAACTCAATATTATGTTATCTGAACCATATTAATTATTGAAGTTGATTTGACGAAAGAAAAAAAATGTTGTGATAACAAATCTTGAGAATATTTTTTTTAATGTATATATTATATAAGTCATTTTGTTTCTATTTCTGTGACATTGTGCCAGTTTGCCATCCAAACTATGGTTAGACTGTGTCAAAACCCTCAAAATTTCACCAGGAAAACCATAAAATCTGGTGAAGGATCATGGAAGTCAAGCTTTCTGCAGCTGCACTGCATTGCGAACAGAAGGAACTGTCGCTTGGAATCTTATCGCGTCTTGCCTAGATAAAAGAGAATGTGGCTTAAACTCAAAAGCAATACAGGACAATGAACTGAACCAAACTCAGGGCTAAAATGCACAGGACTAAATGACAAGCTCAACCAGAACCAGGTATGCAACATAATTAGTAACCATGACGACAAATTACGAGCTGGAACGTGGGGAACAAAGAAAACAGGAACAGATATAAAGAGGTGATATAAGTTTAAAGTCCAAAAAAGAGAAAAACAACTGTTTTATAATAATAAGAAATGTTTCTGAGCACCAAATAAGAAGATTGTAAAGAGTTCTGAGAGTTAATTTGACACTGAAGTAAAGGCTCAGCTTTGCCGTCACAGGAATATCAATTACAGTTTAACATATTAAAATTATTAAAGTTATTTTGAATTGTAAAAAAATATTTCACTATAAAACTGTTTTTACTGGATTTTAGATAAAAAATTCAGCCTTGGTGAGCAGCATAATGGACTTCTTTCATAAATATATATAAAAAAATCTTACCAACCCTGAAATTTCAAATGATACATTTTCAAATATATTATATTTTTTTAGAACCTTGAGCCTCATGACTGAAAGATGAACAGAACAAACAATTCTGAGGTAAAGTGTAGCATTGAATTTAATGTGACATGATGCAAAATGTGCCCTAAGTCTAACGCAATCCCATAATGCACTGCTATTTTGTGTAATTTGTTCGCAAAACCATTCTTTTGCAAATTGTAGCATTGCATTCAATATGATAATTTACATAGGAATGGTTTTACAATTTATACAGCATTGCATCTTCTCATGTTTCATGAATGAGACCCCTTGTGTGTAAAGGGTCCATTTTTCCATTGCCTTGGTGCAATTGCATGGAGAGAGCAAAATTGCTCCATGTAAACTGTAAGAAGCCTCTTGGCATGTTTGTGCTATTACATGAATCACCTCATTCCTGTAGTGAATCGTATGAAATCAGTGCTATTAGCAGTTTGTAAATCATTCTTAACAGATGAATCCTCCCTTGGTGTCAGTTTCATAAAAGCTGTTAAATAGATTTCCTGCTGTTTTCCTTTGCTCCACTGCTTGTATTCGCTGTATGTTCATTTAACTTTGCACTGATTTCAAAACAGCTCTGGCAGGTGAGCACTTTTGCGAAACTATATATTGCTTTTGTTCACATAACAGAAAGAATCAAAGCTACGGCTTTCATCTCAGCTAGAATGTGAGCAGCTTTGCAATTTAATATCTCAGAAATAAGCCTGTCATGGCATATAGCAGACAAATATGATCTCCCCTCGGCCCGCCTAAATTCTTTCCACTGCATAGATATATCTCATCATTTCATTTTCACAGACATTATTCAAGATATACAGATGTCAGTGAACTCTGCAAAAGCAATAATGTTTGGCTGTCATACGTCAAGGTAAAGCGGAAAACATTGACACAACGCATACAGCCAGCACAGCAGTCAACCTCGCTTCTGAAAAACCGAACGACAATGAGGAAAACAAATCAAAAGCCAGGCTTTGTTAAAAAAAACTGAGAACAAAAAAACAATAGAAAGGGGAGGATAAGAACAGATGGAGTAAGCAAAAGAACAAAGGATCATTCGAGAGATCCTCCATTAGTCCACATAGAAGTTAAGATGTTGTTAAGATCTGTCTCAAGTGGAGAAATATAAAGTTTGTTGTGTCTTGAGCCTTGAAGTACAAACAGACAGGACAGCAATGGACAAGAATGTTTTGCTTCACAGAGTCAACAATGTTTTCTGATGTGCTGGTTCAAAGAGCAATGAAAAAGGGAGAGGGGGAAAAGAACAGAAAAGGATGTTGAGGGAAAGGTTTATTCAAAACATCTCCTCAGATTGCACCACTGAACTTCACACTTGAATCAACATATTGGAACCACTTCAATTGTCCAGACACAGGATGATTCATTAAGAGTCACTTTATTGTCATTGGCCTTTGCTCTAACTCTCACTGTACTCCACAAATCATGACCATGTACACTAAGACCCTTTTAAAAATTGCTCGTAAATCACTTGCTATATTATCGCAAAATATTGGATTCAAACTTGTTTTCTTTCAATTAGGGCATGTTTTGAGTTTCTTTTTGGAACTGATTAATCGTAGGCGTCACTAATCTAAGCTTATGTTTTTGAGAGAAAAAAAAACATTACTTGTGGATAAATTTCTCAATTTTGAAACAAAATATGAACACAAAAAAGTGTACGTTTATCACACCAGTGCGCTTTATTGCTTAACTAGGAAGTTTGTTTTAAAATGCTTTTATTTTGTACAAAATGGAACAAAGTCACACTGAAAAAAACGGACTACAAAAATAAAAAAGGCCTATAAATCGTCCATTAAGCTATATTATCACCAAATACTGAATTCAATATTTTTTGTTACCTTGTTTTCTTTCAAACAGATTGATCGTAGGCCTCATTGATCTGAGTCTCAC
Source organism: Zacco platypus (assembly GCA_038088235.1). Taxonomy (NCBI): domain Eukaryota; kingdom Metazoa; phylum Chordata; class Actinopteri; order Cypriniformes; family Xenocyprididae; genus Zacco; species Zacco platypus. The sequence continues at coordinate 20,913,929 of CM076065.1, read as the reverse complement.
TGAACTGAGGATAAAGTTCATCTCTGTGAAAAAAGAAAACTTTTTTACAATCGATGAACATTTTTGACAAATATAAGCTTAGATCAACGAGGCCTACAATCAGTCAATTTAAAAAATAAACACAAAATTGAAAGAAAATTGGAAAAAATACTGAATTTTTGACCAGGAACACCACATGTGCGACTTTGTTTGATATATATTAATATCAAGCACACACACACACACACACACACACATGTAATATATATATATATATATATATATATATATATATACACACACACACATTCACATTATTCAGTAATGCTGTTCTTTTAACTTTCTGCTTGTCAAAGAATCTTGAAGAAAAACAAAGCACAGCTGTTTTTTACAAAGATATTAAGAAATGTTTCTTGAGGGTTAAATCAGCATATTAGAGATATCCTGAAGGATCATGTGGCACTGAAGACTGGAGCAATGATGCTGAAAATTCAGCTTTGCCACCACAAGAATAAATCACATTTGAAAATGTATTAAAATGGAAAACAGTTATTTTAAATCAAAATACTATATTACAATACTACTGTTTGACTGTATTTTTCATTAAGTAAATTCAGACTTGGTGAGAATAAGAGACTGGCCTCATAGCGAGGCTGCATTGCTGGTCTTATCTGTCTTAAGATGGTCTCCCAGGCTGACCAGCTGAAAAATGCTTAAAATTTCACCAAAATCATTACCCCAGACTGGTTTAGTTTGACTAGTTCAATTGATTCTAACAAGCAGAAACCAGTGGACCAGTGATGGTTTACGCTGTCATTCTGTCAGTAGGGCTGAAACCTCTTTTTCTCACATAGTTAAAGACAGAGCTTCAACTGTGCAAAACCAACATGCTTCTGTGATTGTTTTAATGAGCTCTCAACCCTGACAAAAACACAACCTGACAGAGATAATATATGCTGGTCTTTGTTTTGAAGCACAACAGGTGAATTCTCATTTAAAAGTACCTGTGTGGGCTATTATGCTCTTATTCATTGTTCCAGACTTTTCTCTCCACATCTGCACTGGGGTCATTGACTTTCCAAGGACGTTCTTTCTGTTATTCTGGAAGGATTACAGCAACACTGACAGAGAGAAATGAAGACATTAGGAGGCATAAAGTCTGGCTGACCATCGAGTAGAAAAAAAAAAAATAGGGAAGGAAAACTCTAAGTTGCTTGAATAGGACGAAAAGGACATTTTTCTGCAGAGAGAGAGAAGGTGAGGGGGGATGGGAAAACAAGAAAGGACAAAGGAAAGCTAAGTCAAAGAGAACAACAGTAAAATACTGTTGGATGGAGAAGAGAGCACATGCCCTGATGAAGACTGTGAGTCCAATTAGAGCTGAAAAGTGTAGCAGCGCAGGTGAATCCGATATGATTATTCTGTCTGAGTTAGAGGAAACGTCCAATTAGACCGCAGCTTTGTGCATTTGTACGTGAGTGTGGGTTTGTTTTGCGCCGTTCGCTGCAGTGTCACTGGACAGTGGCGAACCAAGAAGATGATCAATTACTAGCGCCTACATCTGCGGTCATGATCTGTCTCAAGCTCAATGCTTTATGACACATCAGACACCAGCAGCAGGTCACGATACTGCAGCACTGTGTCCAGAGGCTCTGAGAGCGCCTCTCTGTTACATCTGTTTATCACCTCCGTCTCTGCCGATGTGGCTGCGGCAGGCGCTGGATGGCACTGCCACATCATCTGCTGCACCTCAGATGGCTGGAGCTCATGTAGCATGAATCAATGTATCATGACCATTTTCAACACTGGTAATAATAAAATGTTTTGGAGCACCAAATCAGCATATTAGAATGATTTCTGAAGGACCATGTGAAGACTGAAGACTGGAGTAATGATGCTGAAAATTCAGTTTTGATCACAGGAATAAATTATATTTTACATTGCGGCAGGCAGCGAAATAAGCACATTAAGAGAGTACGTTGTCGCTGTTGGGGTGGACTCCTTCATAAATCATTATTATTGGTCACCCTTTATATCTGTCTGTGAGTTTTACTAATGTTTAACCAATGAAAAGTCTTTAAAAAAGCCTGTGACTAAACCTTGAAACTTCATTGGCTCATCAAACTGTCAGTAAAACCTCATAACTCACCACATGAATTTTGGACTGCCTCAGCTTGTTTGCAATGTAAGCGTAACTCAAGAAACTTTGCTCAAGAAACCCTGTATAAAGGCTAATGTTTTATGTATTTGAAATGGAGAAGAGTGTCTTAGTCTAACATTTGTCATCGAAGCATAATCAATATTGTCTTAAATATCCTGTGCGTAGCACTTTGTCTTTAATAACATGGAATTTTGACCAAATGACAGAAAAACTGAGCCCCCACATAGCTAAAGTAAATTTTATAACCTGTAAGATGATGAAAACATAATGCGATGCACTTACAATGTATGTAAAATATTCTCCGAAATCACAAAACCTCGTAACTGAGCTTGATTTGGGTAAAATGATAATAATATAAGTATTATGCAAGTGTCTTACCATTCTATATAAAGCCACAATATCCATTTTGACAGTGCAGTGTTTAAAGTCCCCCTGTAGTCAATTAAAACTTTGATCACCAAAATGACATTTTTCATGTGGGAAAAAAAATGCCTTAAAATAGCTTAAATGTAATATTTACACCCATGCTTCATTTATACGTGAACCTGTGCATATGCTAATTAGCACCGCCTCCACTCACTCGCACGAGCTCGGTCCACTTTTTACAACGTCGGACACATAATGGTAATTAATATGATTCGCCTTTTGCTTGACTACGTTATTAAACAGCTAATAATGTATTCCTGTTCACCATCGCAGTCTGCCTTCTAAAAAATCCTTACAAGCTCTTTGAACAACTCAGATCATCAGTGGGGAAAGTTCATCATATCGTGATATACATCATACACTCGATATATTGCAAAATCTACCCGATTTTTAGTTAATGATTTGCTAAAGCCTGCTGGCACGTTGACATGATTGGTTTCAAGGTAGTTTGTGACATCAGAAACACCAGTGATTTCAAACCGGGTTTTTGAAACTGTCTTTATATCACTGCTGTTTTAAAGACAAAATACTCAACAATGGTCTTGCCTTATGAATTTGTATATGGTTTGACTTAAAGCATATTAAAAACACCACATAGATGTATAAACAAAATTAAAGACTTGATTTTGACCTCAGGGGGACTTTAATTATTTTTAAAAATGCTGTGTTTTTTTTTTTTTTTTATTTCTTGGCCACTGAAAGTTGGTGGAAAATAAAGGTTTATTTAACAGGTATAACGGTGAATATTTTGGAATAGGGTGAAATTCCCTGTGGAAATTGCAAATAATTTTGTGGCCTTGCTCATTACTTAGTAAACCGAGTGCTAAAAAAATGCTAACATAATATGCAAATACACAATGCCATCATTCTCTTTTCCCTTGTAATTATAGCACAATAGATTGCAGAGAAGGAAGCATAGGTTAATAGAGAGGAGTGGGACTGAGACATGACCAAAGACAGGCATAAACCTGGGTTCCCATGAGCCGACAGCTATTATATGCCCCAAGCTTGTATGAAGCCCACCAGGGGGGAAGGGTACAGTGGGCTGCTAAAAGCATCATCTGACAATCATCATTGCAAGAATTGAGAACCACAAGGCATATCAATCTCCAACAAGCAAGGTTTGAGAAGGAAGGTTAGATTTAAAGTGAGTTCAGTCTGTGCTGCTATCATTTGCTGCAATCCAGCCTGAAATTATTTTTCTTTAGAAACACCACCAAAGAACACCACGGTGATCCCAGATGGTGAGAGAGCTTTAGAGTGATGCAGAGGGAAAAAATCCCAACACCACCTGTCCAAATCTGATTTATGAGAGAACAAATAAGGGCATGCTTTTGGAGGGAAAGCTGCAGCATATTGTGGCTGTATGACATTTTAAATGTTCTTTTTTTTCTTTCTTTTTTTTTTTAAATGACTGGATTGTCTGCTTCAAGAGATGACCTTCATTGACACCCAGCACTCATGAATTATGGTTCAATATGTATCAATGCTATTAACATACAACTGTTACAAAAGACAACTAATTTTATTATTAGTTGCATACTGTTCATATTTACATAGAATTTTTGTACATTATGCATAGTAGAGACAATTAAACAGTTAAATTTATGAGTCTTGACAGTGAGAGACTTACTCTAATTAGGTTGAGTCACTGTCAGGGTGTGTTATAGAAAGTAGCAACATTATAAATAGCAGATTATAAGATATTTTAGTCTATCTATTATCCGTCAAAGCATAAAATCATAAGTATAATCTTAATAGCACCGCTCTCATCAACAGGTTTAATCCTGATGCTCGCTCCTGTGTCTGGAGCAGTACAGTCTCTAGTGGTTCACATTGAGAACTACACCAGATATTAGAATCACCTCAGATGAAGAACACAGCACACAGGATCAGATAAGTCAATGATGTATCTGACAGATAAGTGCTTGAGCTTGAATGACAGCAAAGGCACTTCTCTAAGAAACTCACATCAACTCTGAGGATTTCAAAGGCTCTTTTGAGGTGCACTGCTTTCATTGATTCGTCAAGATGATTAGCTTTCATATACATATATTACAGGACACTGAGGGTTCCAGCTGTCACTGCAGCTCAAAGCAATGTTCTTGATTTGTAGAGTACATGTAAAAACACTGTGAAGACATTAAACAAGGTCATGAGTGATGTGAAAGACACCTTGAAGAGATCTGAGCAGGGCAACTAGGGAGGTGCAACACTACATATTTAAAATCTAATTGATGGGTTGTCTGAAGGATTAGATGAGTAATAGATCTCTAGGAATATTTAAAGAGGGGGTTGATTATTATTTCACTTTTTTAACTTTAGTTAGTGTGTGATGTTGCTTCATAAACAGCATCTGCAAAGTTATGACGCTCAAAGGTCAAAGCAAAGGGAGATATTTTCTTTTAAAGAATTCGCTGTTCAATGATTTCAACTAAAGGCAGGAACACACCACCGACGGTTGGCCGTCGGGCAATTCTTGTTCATCGGCCGACCAAGTTTTCTCAGTTGGCTGAAGTTGGTCCTTGTCGGCTGTTTTTCAGCCGATTCGACATGTTGAATTGGCGTCGGGCCATCGGTGAGAGAGAACTCTGATTGGCTGTTCAGTATAGCAAACGAGTCAGTTCACGCGAATATAAGCAAAAGTTATGAAAGCAAGCAAAGAAGTCATGACGGCAGACAGAAAGTTGTTCTAATTTTACGTCATCTTACCTGAGCACTCGAATAATGAAAAAATGCACGAATATATTCATATTAACATGAGCGAAGTGGAATAAAAAAACATGATCAGCATGATTGATATTCAAAATGGTAAGCAAGCGCTGCTTCGTTTATGGTTTGTATACATGCAGTCTTAGTTTCACTTTCCTTTTTTGAATGACGATTATTGACTAATATGTACTTAAATAGACAGTTATCTCCTTTATACGTGGGTGTCAGGCGGCGGTTTGGTGTGTCAGGGAAACTTTGGACTCAGAAGCTGCCGACGTGAGCCAACCCCGCAGTCTGCTTTCGTCGCCATTAGTTCGTCGGCGTCGGCTTGGTGTGTTCCCGGCTTAATGGCTGGTAGAGACTACAACGAGATTCTTCCCTCACTAACCCTAACATGTACCTAATCCATGCCCCTGAGAACATGCAACAAAGGGGGTGAGGCCATGTTGGGATGCTTTAGAGAAGAGGAAGAGTTGCTGTAGTAGAGTGTAGTAGAGTGTTGTCCATCATTTTACTCCGAACTGCTTCACAAACGAGGGTCAATTCAACACTGGATTTGCACAAAAGATTAACATGATGGCACATGCTAGTCGATGAGTTGAATCAACTCCACAGCAACTACATAAATGTATCCACTAACCATTTAGAAACGTTCAGTTGAATTCTAAAAGTTGCAACTTCTTCTTGAGTCTCTCCATCAGTGTCCGACCGCAGTTTGAACAATGTAAGGATGAACACTGTTACTGACAATCGTCATTTTGGCTATGTGAGATTCTCCAGCTTTGTTGTTGTTGAGCAACTGAAGAGCGAGCTGTTAAAGCTCCGCCCTCTTTTGGAAAGACAGCCGGGAGCAGCAGCTCATTTGCATTTAAAGGGACACACACAAAAACGGCATGTTCTTGCTCACGCCCAAATGGGGGCAAATTTGACAAGGTAAAAATGATCTGTGGGGTATTTTGAGCTGAAACTTCACAGAGACATTATGGGGACACCAGAGACTTATATTACATCTTGTAAAATGGGCATTATAGGTCCCCTTTAAACAATAATTTTAATAATAATACCAGACCCTGATCATAAGCATTTGTTAGGAGGCGTTCACATAGGAAACATTTAAATAAAGCTAGTGGGGTGCAATGAAACCAAACAAAAAACGTCAAGATGAATTTATAAAAGATGATATGTTTTTAATTAAACACGGTATCTTTAAAACACTCATGGTGCGAGCCACTGAAAACTGCGAGATAAGACATAAAGAGTAAAACATCTATAACTGAAAGTAATTTAAATTTATTGTTGAAGATGAAGAATATGTTGTGTTGTGTGATTGAATTTAGAGACAACTTTTCTGAGAGGGTTTTAACGTGCTGAGATACTGAACACTAAAACATGGCAGTAAAATCCTCTCTGAGAAGTTGCTTTTATAAATTCATCCGCTTTAAAGTACCCCTGTTAAAAAAAAAGAAGACTAGTGGACCATTTTGCCCATCCCTAAGAGTAGGTGCATCGTCAAACGAACAGCGAGAAACACACAAAAGACAACAACTAAAGACTTTAGCTTTCACACATCTCCCTAAGGGGGTCTCTCTATAGTACCCTCAAAGCCATGAAAATAGGCCATTTGAAACAACATCAGAAAAAAACAACAAATTAATCTAAAAAGATTACTCGTGCCTTCTTTCAAACTGCTTTTATGTCTTACAAAACAGTCTCATAGCCAAGGGACGAATACAAAATGCGCTTGTACGTCTACAAACGTGGCTGTTGATGCTTTACGATTCTCAACTGCGATTCTCTTTTTATTCCCCCCTGATTTCCGTAAAACAAAAAGCATCATAAATTATTACCAAATAAGCACTTTGGCTTTAAAGTAAATGCCACACTGTCTCTCACATTGCCGTAGAGGGAAATAGAGAGAGAGAGTCATGTATTGTTCTCTCTACCTTTTGTTGAAGCTGAGCAAAACATATTTCTATCGCTCAGAACCTTCAGCCACCTGAACAGAAATCCCACATAACATACCTGTATAGTTTTCACTGTACCATTCTGTACAAAGAAAATGAGCCGGAAAAAAAATATTTTTATGCTATTCACATTTTGCTGGATAAGAAAATCTACTGAAAATCAATGGAAATAAATAGACTCCAGTTGAAATGCTCCATTCATTTAGGATTCAGCAAATCTTACATTTTTTGAGTCTGACTGTGAAGTTTATTTTTTGGCATGCACAGGAATGACATCAGAAGTGCGCACCTGCGCATGAGCACATCTTAGATGGGATTAGAGATCAGAGATCAGAGGACGGATGCATGCTGCGCAGGAGGTGGAGTTGTATCTTGCAACAGTGAGTGTGGTAACGGTGAACACAGACGGTGATGAATCTGTTTTAGAGAAAGATGAAGTTATTAACGTCTGCCATCTGTTTGTGCTGCTGTCAGAAGTCAACGAGACCCAAATTGAATCCTTAAAGCCGTCTGCTAAACTCTAAATCCTCTAATAAGCCATGTCAGGTGTCACTCACCCACTATATTCTTACATTTTGGTCCCAGTACAAATTCAGTATGAGTAAACATATTCTGAGTGTAAAGTACAAACTTAACCGCCTCAATTTGCATAGAGCAATACTTTGTTTTAAAGATAGCTAAGGCACTGTTTTTTGTTTGTTTTGTTTTTTCAAAAGAAGAAAAAGGTTTACAAAAAGGACTGTGGTGTACCTTGCACAATGAGTTATTACTATGTTATTTCCACACTATTACTATGTTATTACCATGCTATTACTATGAATTACATTGGAAGTGACATAAAAACTGCTGAATGTTCATATACATATTCAGTAATGTCCCAAAGAACGGTACTACCAACATATTTTTTGTCAGTGCAATGACAGTACAGCAGTGGCAATACAGGCTAAAGTCAAGTATTTACAAATAACACTTGCAATTTCAATTGTTTCTGAAGAGTATTCCTAAATAAAAAAAAAAGATGAAGGTGAAGCAATGAAACTGAACAACCAGTGTCTTTGCATACAGTACAATAATGAGAAACGTCTACATAGTCATATTTCACCACACCACAGTAAAATGTATCAAACATCTGCAATAAAGAAACAGCAATCTTATAAAAACTGCCACCGAAGCCTTGACAAAGGAGAAAAGTGCAAGTTTCTTTTTAGTGACAAAAAAACAAACAAAAAAACAATTTATTTTTAAAATAGAAACTTCAATTTCTTAACTATATTATGAATTTAAAACATGAAGCACAATATTTAAATATTTAAAGGTAGAAACCAATATCAATATCAAATTTTGGTATTTGAGGGGTTTTTTTTTCCTGGATTAAAAATTATTTTAAAAGTGAATGTAAACATATGCATCAGAATATTAGATTCTGTATGTTATTGATATTAATATTACAATAACATGCAACAATACTTAAAAGTAGACAATCATTCACTGCTTTTAATTGGTTTCTTTGTTTTTATTACTGACCGTTTACTTGAATAATTGCTTGGTAAACATTTTTTACTTGAGTATCAAATATTTGAAAGCTGCATGCCACTGTTTTAATGTAGTTTGTTTGTATTTATATTAATATTTAAAAAACATTAATAATGTTTTCAGTAGATTATTGGTTGCTAGTATTTTGTAACTCTTGTGCTACTAAAACAAATTGTTTTAACACTGAAAAAAGAAGATAAAACAAACATCACCCCATAAGTGTTGTTTCTCTTTTTCAGCTTTCATAATTTAATTTCTGATACCCACCACCTGTACCAAAGAGCCTAACAATGTATGACCCTACTGACTCAAATTTGCTGAACGGTAACGTGTAATGTCACTATCTGTCTACCATTTACCGAGCTCCAGCCGTGAGAAACAGTGCACCCCACAGAAAAGGACTTTCTGCTCCGACGCTCAACATCTGCAGGACTGAGCTGGGTTAAAAGCAAAGACGTGTGAATTTTTTTTTAAATTTTTTATGAGAGGCTGATTTACCTAAACTTTATATGCTGCAGATGAATAAAGCATATAGCGGCTCTCCGCCCCACTGACTGCATAATTCACAGCATAATTCAAGTCAACTGACTCAATTCCTATGCTGCTTCATCACTACAAAGTGCTATGGTGCAAGAGAGACCCTATCGGTAATAAAATAGAAAATGTTTGTCTAGCTCAGGCACAATAGCCAGGATTCCTGCCTGTAAAATCTCTCCATATGTGATAAATGAAGTGTACAGACACACTTTAGGGGTCTTAACTATATGAAATTAAATGAAATAATGAATTGAATAAATAAAATAAAATAAAATAATAAAAAATAAAATGTTAGGTTACAATGTACTTGTGTTCATGTTGTACTGCAAAACACTTTTGCTGCTCTTGAGGTGGGATACGACTATATGGTGAGGTTTAATTGCCGGTTTAGGTGTAATAAAAGGGTCGACAGAGACATAATTATTGTAACAATTGAACCACTGGAGGCAAGTTGTTGAGAACCCAAGTGCAGCTTTATTCATAAATCCACAAAACAAACATAAATCCAAAGACTTGACTTGACTAGACTAGACTAGACTAGATAACAGAGTTATATATCCACATAATCCACAAACATCAACAAGGAACAATGGAAACATGAGGGTTTAAATAGACAGACTAATGACAAACGATGAACACCTGTGAGCAATGATTACACCCAATAAACCAATCAGAACACGACATCAAACAGGGGAATCACATGACAAGGAACACATGGCAGGGTCACATGACAAACTGGGGAATCACATGACATAACAAGATAGCTGGAGCACATGGATAAACAAACATGACACATGACAACGACAATGAAACATGAACAGAAACAAGAAAACATGAACATGAACATGAACAAAACAAACGCTAGACATAACAATTATTCAAGAGAATAAATAAATAATTGTAAATAGAGATGTAATTACAAAAATTTTATTTTTCATGCTACTATGTGATTGGCATACCGATGCAATGGGTGGAACAGAAATTTGACATCAAAATACATTAGATCTGTGAATTAAGCCTTAGAGTGTAATTGATTAATAGATTTGCCACTTGGTCTCGTACATGTGAAGTGTTTCTTTTTTTTCTTCATTTTACGCTTGTTTTTTTTTCACTTGATATTTTGAAAGAATTTTGTATCAATTAAAAAAATATATTTGAAGACTACATGCTGTTTCAATGTATTGTTTGCTTTTAGTTATTATCATTAGTTAAGTATTAATAATAATTAACTAATTTTGTTTAGTAGATATTTTACTATGGTACTAAAATTGGTAAAGAGGGTCGTGAAATTTTATGGATAATGATAATTAAATAATTTTAAGTACAGTTTTGACAAAATTAGATAACAATTCTAACAATGGAAAATTTTATTAGAAATTATATTATTTTTAATCCAAGCAGTCGATAATACCAGGGAGTGACCTGCTTGAGCTGGTAAAATATTTGTTTAAATAAAGTAAAATAAAAATATAAATATTGTATTTAATTTCTCTTTAAATTTTTGTATACTTTGAATTTATTGAAAAAAAAAAAAAAAAAAAAAAAAATATATATATATATATATATATATATATATATATATATAAATTAAACTGTAATTTAGATGCCGGTTTATGCTGTAGCTGTTCGATTGTCAGCACATTAAATCCTTTCCAAAGCATAATGCATGAGAGAACGCAAGGAGGCAAAAAATGGAAGACCTCATAAAATGCTACATTTGCAAAGTTATAATAGCATATCATAGTTCAATGTTAGCAATGCTGACACTTAAAAACCATCCATTAGTTTTTACTAGTGATTACTCTAGACGTCGCATTAGCGTTACTTTGCTCCCATTTATTTTAGTCTAATTATTTGGTGAATATCTCTGTTACTCTACTGAAGCACTATGTTTAGCGCTCATACCTCGCTAAAAATGATTGGGATCTAGTGGATGTGACTCCAACTGACCAACTGACTAGTCATTGAGACAATCCACTGTCTAGTTGCTTTTTAAAATATGTAATTTTTTTCACATGCTCTGTGTTGATCACACTAGTAACAGCTTGGGTCTTTGATCATTTTATGGCTTCCTATTCATTTACATCAGTTGTGCTTGACAGTTATAGCATCATTCATGACTTGTAACTATACCTGCTATCGTAAGGGTAGAATTTTCCAATTTTGTGTCCAATGGTGTTTGAACAGTGATCCATTGCCTGGGCAACTCCTGTCTAATTCTGTCTTTATTGGCAAACAAAACCCAGAGCTGTGCCAGCTGTCGTTCATTTGCGTTTATTTGCAACATCTCACCCTGGCTCCAAATCACCCATCCCACGATACAACAGCTGCTCCATAGGGCCTGCCTCTCTCCACCAGCCCTGCCAGCATCCTAATGTCTCCATTATTCTATTCATCTCCTGCATTAGCGCTGTGATTTCTCACCAAGTCTCATGAATGTGAGAACTCAGACCTGTTTTTACAGGAACATTCACGCTGTGGTTCACTGATGCCTCTGGAGGTTAGCCCAGTCAGAAGCCAGGGCCTCTGAAAGAACCCCTTGGGTAAAATTCTATAAATGGTTGGGAGACTTTTGAGCACAATATTTCAGTTCAAGACCAGTGTCTTATTCACTAAGTACCCGCAATTCAGTTTAACCAGTTTAATTCCTCTAGAGTAGAGGTTTTCAAACTGGGGAGACCTCTGGGGCAATAAGACAGTTCTAGGAAGCCTGTGAGAAAATTTGAGAGACGGGGAACTGCAGGAATGAGTCCTAAAACCCGGAAACCAATTAGCAATAGTTTTTTCAATTGTTTTTTTGTTAAATGCCTAAAAAAGGTCTGTGGTGTTTTATTCTACAACATGAAATAAACCAGTAATACACCATTGGGATTTTTTTTAAAGCCTTTACTTGTCTTATAAAAGGCATTTGCTAACAAGTGGCCAAATGGGACTAGAGGTTGTGGGGAACATTAAACATCATCTCACCAAACAATCGATTCACTCATCTAAGTCGCTTCCATAAGCCTTTGTGACGAGCAGGGCGGGCGAGAGCCGTGAGGGAACGGCGCGAGTGATAATGAGCGTCAGCTGCGAGCTGCACCGGTCTCGTATCTCTCACAGAGGAGCTCCGGAAGCATAAAAGAGGAGCGACGACCATGAAGGACGAGAGAGGACCAGGCCTGGATTTTATGTTGTGTTTTATTATGTTTGTGTGGGCGGCAGTCGCTACGCCACAGGTCAAACAGAAAATGTAAATCAATGAAAATCATGTTAATAAAATTAGTGCCACTAAATTGAATTTGCGTTAATGCGTTAATTTTGACAGCCCTAAATATAATATATATAATATAATATATTTTAGAAAGCAGATGCGTCTCAAGAGGACCATCATATTTGGGAGTCTGTGGCAAAAAGTTTGAAAACTCTTGCCAAATTGAGTGCCAAAAAACTTTGAGAGAGCAAATAAAGCCACTGTCAGAAAGGCATAATTCAGTTTCCCCTTAGGCTAATGTTGACATTACGTTAAGCTCTGAGTTTAACACTGACCCTAGTTTGCAGTATTTCACCCAGGATGAATTTTAATGTCCTCAATAGTGAGACAGATGTAAGTCTTTTGGCTGTATTTGAGCTGCTGGTGTCTTAAAAGCACAAATTAATCTTTAACACATGTAGATCGAAGATTAGCTTGAAGATTCTGACCAGCTACCTCATGATGACTGACATGGGAAATTTACCGGCAACACGTTATCATAACTACATGTTGTGAAGCATTAGTTAAACATTAGTAAATAGTTAATTCATCATATATAAAGCATTAATGGACGATAAAGGGTTAAAGGGTTCACCCAAAAATGAAATTTCTGTCATTAATTACTCACCCTCATGTCGTTCCAAACCCACAAAACCTTCGTTTATCTTCAGAACACAAATTAAGATATTTTTGATGAAATCCAAGGTTTTTTATCTCCCATTGAAAGCAACAAAATTACTACATTCAAGGTCCAGAAAAGCAGTAAAGACATTGTTAAAATAGTCAACGTGACTGATCTGGTTCAATCTTAATGTTATGAAGCGTCAAGAATAATTTTTGTGTGCAAAAACAAAACAAAAATAAAGACTCAGGTCACTTTCCTCTCTACCCTGTCATTATGCTGCGCACATTGCAGAGTTTCCGTGTTCTACGTCAAAACACCGACTCATTATTGGTCGGCTCCTGCGTCAGCATCAAACACATACGTCGTGGTGTTCATATGAACAGTGTCGGCCAATGCTGAGTCAGTGTTCTGACGTAAACCCGGAAGCTTCACACTGCGTTCACTGGAAGAGGAAAAATTGTTGAATAAATGTGTTAGTTTTGTTTTGTTTTTGGCAACAAAGAGTATTTTTGTCACTTCATAACATTAAGGTTTAACCACTGCAGTCATGTTGATTCTTTAACAATGGCTACTACTACTTCTCTGGACCTCACTTTTCATGAGCTCACAAAATAGTTAATGACAACTACTAAATGCTTTATAACAACCTGGATTAATCATGAATTACAGTAGGAATACATGTTAATAAAGCATTTATTAACACACTGAGTAACTACTTCTATATGTATAAATAATAAGATGTATAAATACACATTTAAAAAAAATGTATTAACCATTTACTTACACTTCCTAAATGATCTTATGAACCACTGACAACTCCTAAATATCTGGTTTGTAAATAATGTAATACTTAATTTAGAAATGAAAAACTGATCATTAATAAAGTATAGCTGTATTTATAAACTGCCTAATAATGTCTATTAATGCTTTATAACTGATGAATTAACTATTAACTAATGGTTAACTAATGATTCATAGCATGCAGTTATTATAAAGTGTTACCGTGGCCTTCACAATGTTGGGTTGGCAGCTGTGTGGATGGTTTGGACATGTTTGACTCAAGACCAGACCGGTGTCATTTTCTGAGCATGTCATACTCTAACCTGTGCAAGCCCTAGGCAAAATCAGACATGAGATATCCCGAAGGCTTGGAAAGATGCGGAGTAAATGTTACCTGCAGGTCACAAATCATTTTCAGTAAGATTGATGGGAAGAATACAGAGCTGCGTAAAACAATATAATTTTTTTCCATGCCATACTCAGTATTTACATTTTAATTTTCAAATAATCAATTACATATTTTATGGGAATTTATAGGTATTTAAAATTCAGTTGTGATATCCAGTAAAAACTTTCTCACAATTCCACTTCACAATGAAAGAAAGAAATACAATGTGCGAAACATTAAGCTGACTGATGGAATCTGATGTTCAGATATCAAGCCTAAAGAAAGAAAAACATGACAAAGACCCTTTTAGTGATACAATCTGTGAGGACAACTGCCTAAACTGCTGTGACCCGCGCAACGTGCCGCCCATGAGGCTTTTACTCAACCTGACAGAAGAATGATCTCTCTCATCCAACACTACAGTGTCTGAACTCTAAAAACATCAACACATACATTCATAAAATCTGACTCATGGACTATTTAGCATTTTTATTGCTCCTTTGCTTTTTTATTCAACTGAATATAAATATTAAAAGAAATGCATTCACTCGAGCTTTGAGAAAGACCTTCCGTTAACACTTTAGAATACTACTCACACATTCAACTAAGCACTATTACTTACTAATTCATTAATCAGAGCTTCTTGTTATAGAAGTTACTAGAGTGTTAATATTGCATTACTCATTTGTTCATTAATGACGGAACAGTATTCTAAAGTGTTACCGGACCTTCCTTTAGTGCAAGTCTATGGGATTTTTACAACCCAGACTCATTGGAAAAATGAGTTTTTGGCGTCATTTCTGCGATGTGATATTACCTTGCCTCTTGCACGTTTTGCAACACTTTCAAAGTGAAATGTTCAATGAGTGGATGTAAAAGCAGTTTTATCTGCAATTCATGAACATGGGGAACAATTCCCACTTTTACCTAGGTGCTTATTAGCTTGTATTTTGGCTGTTTATGTAAGCAAAAGGTACGAGAGAATGTGTTGTATTGTGACTAAGACGTGACTTATTCACGATACAGCACTAGCCATGAGTACCTTATTGCTTTTATAAAACTGTTACCACACAATAAAAATATTAAAGCCAAAAATATGTATCAATGCAACTTTCATGAAGTAAACGTTCACTAAAAGCTTTCCTTCCGCCAGAAAAAATAGTCTCTGACCGTGAACAGCAACAGAAGTTACATTATTACGCTATTAGATGGCAGCAAAGACTGTTTTTATGAGTGTGTCAGTCAGTAGCGAAGACTTTTACAGTGAAATCACTGAATTGTTGTGAACACGGAACAAGACGCAACTGACAAATGCTTTGACAAGCACTGTCAGTCACGGGAAAACCCTTAACTGTTAAAAGGACAAGATAATACATCAGAAATTTAAACAGATTTTTATTATGAACATAGGACTGACCAGAAGGAAAATACTAAATTTAAATACAGGTAATAAACTCGCTCACTTGATCTCTTTCTCACAATACTCTTTTTTTCTGATGCAATTAGGCCATTTTAGATAGCTTCTACAAGTCTTTGAGCTCTTGTGTTTCACAAGACATGTACTTGAGCACTCCATATCGCAAGTGCAGTGCTGTACTAGGTGAGCTACCGAACAAGTTTAGTACATCAGGTTACAAGATGCAAAAGCCAGGGGTGTCCAATCCTGCTCATGGAGGGCCACTATCCTGTAGCGTTTACCTACAGTTAAACCCACCTGAACCAGCTAATCAAGGTCATACTAGGCATTCTAGAAGCTTCCTGGCAGGTGTATTGAGGCAAGTTGGAGCTAAACTCTTCAGGACAGTGGCCCTTCAGGAGCAGGTTTGGAGACCCCTGGCATAAGGACAAATTTGTTAGTTTAAGTGTTTTGAGGTCATTGTGCAAGGAACAGAACAAAAATAAGTGCTTATTAATCAAAAATCTGACCCTGTAACAATAATTTGTGTTTCACTTCAGCTGGTGTATAGTATGTATATAGGTATGTTTTTGGAAATGTAGGTTTTTACATGTTTTTTGCCTGTTTTAACATCCATCAAGTGATTTTTTTTTTTTTAAACTTTACACAGTTTGAGCAAATATTTGTCGGTATAGCTCAAATGAGTCACGCACTGACTTGGGATAACGATTAGTTCAAAAAGTATTTGTGACGCTTGCAAACACCCTTAACAGGCTCACACTTGCTGCGTTCTGCTTGTATCGTCCTCCTTTGTTATAATTCTGCTGCTGTAATTGCCTTGCTCGGAAATTAAGTCCCAATGGAGTTTAGCAGAAAACTAGACTGGTGCAGTCCTATTTTCTAGAGATCTGGAGAGAGACCTGACAACATCCTAAACTAAAAAGAATCTTCATCAACAGTATCAGGTTAAAGTGACAGTGTGAAATCACAGCTTCTCCAAATGTATTTGACATGTTGTAAATCTGCAGCCGTAACCACATGGGAAAGGAGAATAAAGACGTGAAGATGACAGCAGTGCATAAACACATCCAAAAACACCTCATCTGCATTCAGTGCCTCAGGTGTGTGTGTTTAACCGCGTACGGTTCCTCGCAGAGGAAAGTTTGATGAGATTTTAATCAAAAATCTCTTCATGTCGAGATTTAGAAGCGTTTGAGATTAAGGCGCCAAAGCCATCATATGCTGTATTGACAAAATGGGATTTTTGCACAACAAAAGCTGCAGCTCAAGTCGCATAAGGACATAATTAATCGTTTTAAATGCATTGCATTTTTTTTTTTTACATCCACGCTAATTCCACCACATAAGCCACTCGCGGCCAATAGCCTAAATCAATAGACTTCCATTAGCCTCGTTTGAACATTTTCAGTCACGTAAAGTGTCTTGACGTTACGAAAGGCCGTGCTTTAGAGGATGGAGACCTTGTCCTCGCTGAGGCCAGTGAAAGGTGAGGGGACGCAAACAGAAATCAGGTAAATATTAAAGGCGTTCTGCTCAATGCGGAGAGATTCAATAGGTTTCCGAGTAACTTTCATAAGCGCGCTTGCTTTAAATGCCAGCTTTCTAAGGCAGTAGGGTTAGAATGAGTAATTAAGGTCAGGTTATTCAATTATAGGCATGGCATTGAGAAACGCACTTAGAATCCCTCATACAACGGAAAGATCTACTGCAATCCAATATGCTGCAATCCATCCTACATATACGTTTGTTTGTTTGTTTATGGTTGTTAGTTAGTAGATGTTGCAGGCCAGACTCAAACCCGACTATAACAGTTTCTCATGAGTATGTGTGCCAGGCACTGTACCACAGTTACAACAATTTCATTTCTTTATAACAATGAATTTTATAAAGACTAAAAATGTAATAGATTGGATAATCTAATTTCCATATCAAGCCTATTACAATCTTTTAAAAATAAATAATTAATAACATACAGTAATTAGTGTAGCAGCTTTTCTGGCATGGGGCCATTAACACAAAATCAATAAAGAAACAAAACAGCTAATAGCAAAAGACAAAAAAGAAAAATAGTTTTATATTATTTAGACAGGTTAATTAAAAGTCAACTCCAACCCACAACTTTATAAACCGCCAACAATTAGCTCCCACGTCTCTAAAGTGTGAAATCTTTTGAGAGAATTCAGCAAATCAAATGTTGCACTCAAATATTTCTAAAATGCTCTGATCAGAGCTGCAGCACCATGGACAGCTGCGGGTCACAGAATAGGTTGTGTGACTCAGCACCATGAACAGCACCTTGAAAACACTAAGCATGTTGTGACACACCACATTATTGATTAATTATGATTGTAAAATATGACAACTAGGACAAGGAGATTGCTTGACAAGGGAAAGCAGCACTCACTGTTATGATAAATACAATTTAACGGTTTGCTTTGCTTAGTTGGTTTGGTGGATCTCACAACATGGGCAAGCCAGTGTTCGGAGTTTAGCCGCCATGGTTGCAAGTTTCATCAATACCAGTAGTGTTGGGGGTGACACATTACAAGTAACGTAAGTTATTTAATCAGATTACTTTTTCAAGTAACTAGTAAGGTTACGCATTATTTTAAATGTACAACAAAATACCTGAGTTACTTTTTCAAATAAGTAA
This sequence comes from Zacco platypus, assembly GCA_038088235.1. NCBI lineage: Eukaryota > Metazoa > Chordata > Actinopteri > Cypriniformes > Xenocyprididae > Zacco > Zacco platypus. Next base: position 20,895,522 of record CM076065.1, on the reverse strand, counting down.
CACAAGTTACTTTGTTTTCCAAATTTCCAATGTTCGCTTAGCTATTGGATTTTGGAGATCACAATTTCAAAATGTCAATTGAAAAGAGACCTTTAAAATCTCCAGATGCTATTTCGGTATGATCTGGCTTTTTTGTGAAAAATACTATTGGCACTGAATTACAACTCAAAGGAAAAAGATGTTTTTATGATAATACTGGTGATTTCAAAATTTGGTATATTTTGAATTTACTTATTATATTTGGAATATTCTTTATCCACAAATGTAAATGGAGAGGGAAAAAAAAACAATTTTACTCATTTTATAACAGAAAAGGTCACTACTTGTATACATTAAAAGAAATCAGCCTTAAATCTAATCTTTGAATAATTTGTAACTTTTGTACTTGTTTATAGACATGAATTTCTTGCTACTTTCTCTTATTTTCATTTTTTTTCCCTTTTTGACATTTGATTTTGATGTAATTAATATGTTATTATCCTTGTATGTTCATGGTTTAAAAGACTGCAATAAAAAAAGTTACTTTTTTTTCCTATTTATTGACTAACAGCTTTCCTGTCCTCATGTTGAGAGAAATCAAGAGTAAGTGCAGAGGTCGTTGTGTGCGCCGTGTAAATATCATGGTTATTGGAGTGTTAGACTAACTGTGAATATGCTTTTACTCATCTCACGATCGTCAGCTGAAGTGCCCATGAGAACCACTAGAGGGCACTTCACCTTCACACACACACACACACACACACATGCACATTCACTCCCGGACTTCACTTCCCACAATGCACTACACACCCACTCACTCATTTTAGGCAGACTACATTTCCCAGAAGCCCCTCACCTAATCACTGATCACCTCACCAGCTGCAGCTCATTATCTTCACCATATAAGCACACTACACCAACACACACGAAGTCTTGATTTCCCCTGTGGTATCATTTCTAAGCGTTTATCCCTGTCTTGTCTTCCGGTTATTACCCTGCCTGTCTCCTGCCATTCATGACTGTTTATCTGCCTGCCTTTTGATCATTGCTCTGTTTTACTGGACTGTGATTTCATGCTGCCTGTCTCGACTTATAGCCTGTCTAACGACCACGATTCTGCCTATCCTCTGCTATTCCTGTTTGTTGTTGTTTTGACCATTGCCTGTTGGACTACCTCTGTCAATAAAGCCTGCACTTGGATCTCATCCACTGACCTGTCATTACAATTATGCAAACCAGCAATAATTAAATGTGAAATTACACAAATATACGATATGTATTTAATCTCACTTTATTAAGCAATGTCTTCGCTGCTGACCTTCAATAATCCAATTCAACCATAATAATAAGCAAAAATAAACATTACATTTGTGCTTCAATTTAATTTTTTCATTGCTTTAGTAAGAATGTTTATGAATGCCTTATTCTTCTGCGATCCAGAATGTCAGCACAGCTGAAAGGTTTGTTTGAGCTGCGCCCTCTACTGTACAGGTGTGAATTTGCATTTGCTTTAGCCTGAAGCTTATTCATTTCACTTTTAGTGCAAAAGGGCCTTTACATTTGCCAAAAATAGAACTTTTTTGCAACTAAAAACAAGCAAGCTCAGACAAAGTGAGAAAAAGTATCGCAAAAGTAACCTAACATTACTTTCCATAAAAGGTAACTAACACAATTAGTTACTTTTTTTCAGAGAGTAAAGCAATTTTGTAATGCATTACTTGTAAAAGTAACATTTTCCCAACACTGAATAGCAGCATAGTTTCTGTGTTTCCCGAAACCATAGTTCCAACAAAACATTCGTAAACTTGTGTGGTCACAACTACAGCTCTCGATCTGTCTTTGGAAGCATAGTTTCTAGCTAGTATGACGTGTTGTATGTTATGACACTTACATAGGTCATGCTCTAGATCAAAATAAGCAAGCACAATGCTGCCCATTCTACATCTTTCATTCCAAATATACAAATTTCATTCTACGTCTTTTAGTTTGTCAAGTGAATCAAAGCACTTTTTTGGAGGAGTACATGCGCTGATGTAAGAGAACTGAATGAAACAATGGAGAACAAAAATAGCGAAGTAGTCGTCAGATGCCATTTTAGTTACTTAAAGCAATAATGTGACATTACTTCGATCTAGAACAGATTCATTAGTTGACATTATTACTCCACCACCTGTGTGACATCATCAACTACATTATTGAACCACGGTGGTTTAAACGACGGATGTGCGACAAAGTTTTCAGGAAACAGTCGTGACTAGCTAGTTAGTTTCTCCAACAATTCGTCGCACTACTACAGCAGCGAGTTACATCGTTGAATGGGAAACGTACCCCAGATCTGCCTGACCTGAGGAAACCAGAAAACCAGCAGCATTTTTCAGCAAGGATGTTTAGCCACAAATAAATCTGGGACAACAAAAGGTCTCAACTGTGAAACTGGCATTCCAAGTGACACATATGTTGCACCCTTGGCTATTTTTAGAAGAGAATTGTACTCCTGAAAACAACCCCGTAGGAAATTGTCTTCTAATAATAGCGACAGGAAACAATCACTACAGGCTCTTTATTAGTATAGTTCTGTGTTTTCCAACTTGTTTTATCTCATGTTCCCCTGCAGCTCCATCAAGGTTCAAATACCGCTTCATAGTCAAACCAAAAATGTGTTCCTCTTAACTCAAAACTTTCTTTTGAAAAAAAAACAAAAACTTTTTTTTACCAAAGCAAAATCAAATCCTCCTTACATTTCCATTGGGGTTTTATGTTGCTGTGGTTGGGACACACTGTTATAGGACACAGGAACTTGTAGAGACTATTTAGGATGCCAGCTGGAGCATGTAAAGAGATACACAAAACTGTGAAATCAAGCAGTGGTAATTACAGTAGCTTTAGCATTTCACTGCTCTCCTCACTAATGAATAGAAATGATTGGATGGCAACTGCTGGTGACACTGACAGTTTCTCAAGTAGGACTGCAATCATGGTCAATGGCTTAGAGCCAAACACATCACAAAATGCATTAAAACTTTTAACAGACTAAAGGAGAGGCTGTCATTAAAAGCCAAGAGGGCATAGCCTTCCTGCAAAGTTACGATAATTCAACGTGATTACGGCAGCGGAGCTGCGGTGATATTTATAAAGTTGGCAATTTATGTTGAAATTGAAACCACTGCAACAGGCCACAGAAAATGCAACATGAGCATAACATTTTTTAACTTTAATGAAATGGATGAAAAACCAACAATACTGCATTATTTAATTTGTAAGTTTATACAATGCCAACACTTCAATTTTCAGAGTCATTTTCTCTGAATTTGAGCCAAACCTGTCTATTATAGCAAACCTTGGTCTAAGAGATCCAGTTCCATTCAAAACTCAATTTTGACAAAAATATGCTTTTGTGGGGCATATTTATGATCAGTGCTTTGAAAAAACTTCTAACGCCAATATTTAATTAATATTTAATGTCTAACTTTAGATATGAATGAACCATCAAAAAATGCAGCTGGTTGAGAGGTGTGCTTAGATTTACCAGAGATTTTCACAAAGCAGAACATGAAATGGACAGAAAAAAAAAAACTCTTAGACTAGCCACATATAGGAACTAGGATATTACAGACTTGATAGTAGGCTATTCTTCAAAGAATGTTTGAAAATTTATGATGATGATATTGATGATTATAACAGATAAAGAAATAAAAAGACTGTGGTCTTTAGCCTCCTTGTTAGAGCACCCGACACCCATGCCGACAGACCCGGGTTCGAGTCCCGCTTAGAGTGATTGTTTACGCCTATTTATTATTGACATAATAATTCTTGTAAAGCATTATCACAGGCTCGGGCTGAAGGAAAAAGTCCAAGGTTCAATTATTATTATTATTTTGCTAATATTACATAGTCAAATATATTGTCCTTGTGGCAATATAATTATTTAGTGCAGTTTTTCCCCATCTATAATAGTGTCTAACAGCACATTGTCATTCAAGATGAAATTGTACCCATCATAAAACATCAAGACAAGTTGTAATTTTTCTTCCTAATATTATTTTTTTCTCTCTCTCTCTCCCTGACATTGATATATGTGTCACCACCTGGACTTCTGGATTAAAAAAAACAAAAAAACAAAAAAAAACCTTCATAAACTTTTGAAGGTAGAAGTTGTTAAGAGATATATGAGTCAAACTATCATTCTTGAAATTAGTTTTGAATTATATATAACAATGCAATTCCTAATAACGCTACCGTTTGTGAGTAGCAGTTGTCTCAAAACTATTTTGGCACCCGGAGAGTGTTAAATCTAGTGTGAGTCTGACCGGTGTGGGGTCCTCCCATCTTCTGCCTGTCCAGCGACGCTTGTCTTCCTAGAAAATCATTGCTACAGAAAAGCCATTAGGAAATATCACAAGATATGCTCTTATCAAAGTACACTGTGTGCTATAGAAACGCTGATGTTGACAAAACGATCTTTTAAGCCCTCGCACTCAACACACAGACAGAGCCGATGAAGATCCAAGGGGGAAAAAGTCAAACAAGCCGATCGATAAGGTTTAAATTCAGAGATCCAAGGTGATGGGACGAACAGTTCACAAGAAGACTTGACTATGTCCATTCCCTGCGTTCACATTCATCCACCCACTGAGTTTGTGCAACCTCAAAAACTACAGAAGATGGGGACAAATGTCTCTAAGCCAAAAACAAGGACTGAGCGGAAAGAGCCAATGACCTTATTCAAGATGATTTCTCATATGTGAGTAGTGATGATAGAGATTATTAATAAATAAAGAATTACCATGTATGAGTCAGAAACAGTGCTGTCATACCATTAAAGATTGACTTTCTACAATTGTACATCCATCTTAACTGTTTATTTCCATCTTTTTCATCTGATCACAGGAAATACTAGAGCACCTCCAAGTGGCCAGAGAAACTTCAGCAGAATCACTTACAAAACTAGACACCTAGAGTACCAGTGAAACTTAAATGTATGTTTCTTCTGATCTTTAAACCTCTTGATCTAAAGACTTATCCCTCATATTCCATTGAGACTGACATTACTGAGGCCTCAAAGATGTGTGTGTGGAAAGTAATAATAGTAATTTAAAAATTAACCTTGTGTTTTCCTTCCAGCTGTTGTAATCTGATGCACTGTTCATATCAATACCCAACATGCAGATTTTGTTCATGCTTTAACCCGTTATTGTATCACAAACTAGACATGCAAATACAGATATAAGAATGATATCCATTCTAGTAATGTCACTTCTAATACATGATTCATGTTTTATATCTAGGGTCTCTGAGACCCCAAACAAACAAACACACAAACAAACATTAAAGTAACTTTTTTGTTCATGTCTGAAACATTTTATTAAACTAATTATAGCTTATAGCAAGTATTTGACAAACTAAACAGAAATTGGCCACAAATAAACTTCAGTAGCACTTCACAATAAGGTTGGATTAGTTAATACATTACATTAAGTAACAACAAGCAATATATTTTTACAGCATTGTTAATCGTTGTTAGTTAATAAAATGTTCATGTTAGTTCACAGTACATTGACTAATGTGAGAAAGGTATTAGTAACTGTTGATATTAAGATTAACAAAGTTTAATAAATGCTGTAGAAATATTGTTCATTATTATAATGTTATGACTGTTGTGAGTATTTAGAACTTTCTTTTTCTTTTGAGTTCACAGCACTAACATATTTCAAGTAAACTGAACTGTTTCATTGTTTTGCGTTGTTTGAACTCATTTCTTTTAAATTAAACTAACTTAAGTTTAACTGAAACTGGACTTTTTTTTCAGAACAGGTAAGTTACATGTTTTAAGTTGCTGTACTCATTCAGTGCTATACCATGGTATTGTTCACATGCCAGCAAATTAGCAAGTTGGCATTTTCTCAATTAGTTTGTTATAGCTAGCAAAATATTTACATTGAGATAACCTGATAATTTTATGTATAAATTTGTGTACTCAAATATTTCAAGTTAAGAATAATAAAAATGTATGAGTACAAAATAAAAATTTAACTTTAACTTTTCTTAACTTTAAAAAAAATAATAATAAATAAATAAATAAAAATAAAAAATGTTCATTTCAACTTTTTTGACTTCTGACAACTTATTAGGGTTTACAGTGAACTAAATAACTAATTTGATTTGCAAGAACTCATAAAAGTGAATCAACTAAATATTTAATGTTAATCGTATGAGTTACATTTTTTTACATTTATATTTTAATCATTTAGCAGACGCTTTTATCCAAAGCGACTTACAAGTAAGGCAATTAGGGGTTAGGTGTCTTGCTCAAGGGCAGCTTAGTCATGGCATCGAAGGTGGAGAGAGTGCTGTTCATTCACAATCCCCACTTTCAATTGCTGCCGGCGTGGGAATCGAACCAGCAACCTTCAGGTTGCAGTTAGCTAACTCAGTACTTCAAGTTAGGCAGCAATTAACATGTATGAGTACTACAAACTCAAAACTTGATACTTCTGCTCACTTAAAATTAAAATTAATCAAATTTGATGTGTCTGATTCACATTATTTGAGTTCGGTCAACTTATTCAGGTTTAGAGTGTAAGTCCATGTTAACTAATGTAGTTAACAAATGGAGCCGTATTGTAAAAGTGGGTAACACTTTATTTTACAGTGTCATTGTTACACATGTTACATGTAGTTACTGTCGTAATAACTATAAGTGATGAAAGTGACCAAACCCTAATCCTAAACCTATAGTAAGTACATGTAGATACTTAATATTACTCAGTACTTAAATGTATAATTACAGTGTAACAAAGACACCTTAAAATAAAGTGTAGCCTAAAAGTGTTACTGAAACTTTTCTTTTTGACTTTAGACAAAAGTAAATTGTGAATCATGAATTCCATTAAAAAACTTTTTTTTTTTTTCGAATTTTATTTTTAAAACTTTAAGTAAATGACTTAATTATACAACGGAGGTGAGTTCAGATTTCTGACTACATTATATTATGTGCCCTGGGTGCTTCATTAGGTTAAAACAAACCCTTGAAAGCAGAAAATATAAGAAATGTCTCACAAGCACAAAAAGGGAAGTTAGGCATTAAAAACATCTGATATTAAAATGAATCAATTATTTGAATGTAACAATCAGTTCAGCTACTTCTACAAAGTATACCATGGCACAGTTGTAATTCTGATGATGTGTTTTTCAGTGCGAGAGTGGGACAACTGGTCACTCACATACGATCACAGCAATAGCAAACCACAACCATCCAATCAATTCCAGATGGACAAAATCAAATCCTGCCCAACATTTCTTTTTCTTGTTTGAGACGCCGTTTCACAATAGGGTGTTACAAAATATGGTATTACTATGGTACTTTGTCAACATGGCAATTTTTGATTGACTTTTTTACAGTAATTTGCAATAGTTTGAAATCTGTTTAAAATGAATGCATGTTAAAATGATTTTGTATTCATTTTGCTGTGAGAGGTAATTACACGCTGAACAAATGCCCCTTTCTTTACAACACAATGTACCAATCTGCAGTGTACAGGGCTGAGAGGTACCTGCCAGACCCACATACACACACGACCCCAGGCGGTCTGTAAGAGGAATAAGGACATCTGCTCCATCAAAAATAATCAGTCTCTGAGAGATTTGCATATGCAAGAGCTCCTTAAATGATGCATCACTCAGAAACACCTGCAGGGATGAAGTTTGCATTTGTGAATGTGTTAAAAACCATAAACCGGCTCAAAATGGTAGCAGGTTATAATAGGAACAGCCTGACTTCCAACAAAAAACACAAACAATAAGACACAAACAACTAATTTATTTTCATCCAAACAATTGCAGGAAGTCCACACGTTTTTTTTTTTGTTTTTTTTTTTACCCGTGACGGGTTTATTTGCACGGTTTGTAAAGAGTGAAATGGACTATTTTTCCTACGTCAACTCCCTATTAATGGGAAACTTTTTATGTGTTTTGACTGTTTCTTTTGGGGAGCTTGAAACTGTAAACTTTGAAAACAGGTTTCAAAGTGCAAGTTTTCCAGAAAGATACCATTATTATCTCTATGTAAACTGTAAAAACGTGAATTTGTGCAGGTGAAGTCATGTTCATACGTATTACATGTTCAGTCTAGAGTTTCTTTACAAAGTGAAATGCAAAATACAGAGTTGACATCACCAGTGTGATGACATTGTCATCTGTGCAAAAAAGAAAAACATTCCTGTTTTAAGTACATCGTTGTCGTGTAAATGTACCCCAATATTAGAACTCCTTGAGTGAATCATGTTGAAGTTAAAGGGAAAGTTCAACGAAAAATAAAAATTCTATCATCATTTACTAACCCTCAAGTTGTTCCAAACCTGAATGAATTTCTTTCTCCTGCTAAACACAAAAGAAGATATTTTGAAGAATATGGGTAAACAAACAGTTGATGGACCCCATTGACTTCCATAGTATGTAAGTCATAATGCAAAAGGCCTCAGAAAAGAGAATTTAGCAGCATTAAAGTACAGTTACTAATTGATTTAATATTTGGATATCTAATGCAATGACATTTTTAAGCATCCAAAAGCTTTGTGAGGCCACTGTATACCAATTTCACCAACTATACTTTTACTAAACAGTTCCTAAAAAAATGAATCAACACTGTCATCTAGTGGATATATAATGTGCCCTTAATTTGCCAGCAAACTTTATATCCTTACAATCCTCTAATACCACTTTCATTCAGCTGTGTCCAAAAGTCTGTGCCTGAGCTTTATAAATGGTGGTCGAGAAAAGCAAGATAGTCAGAGGCTGTTTTACTCCTTGTTTTGAGGGCCAATCATCTCCATCTCACCACCCAGCTTGATCTGCCTGTTCTGGTTGGATTCATCATCCATATCAGACAGTTCTCTTCAGCGTAATAGACATTAAAGTTGCCCTCCTAATATGACGGATGCTCTCTGGCTGTGAGCAGCATACAGCATGTTTTTTTTTTTCTTCTTTTTTTTTTCTGGACTGTATCCAGTGACTGTGGCTGAGATGTGTACTGTATGGTACACATCGGTTTCAGAGTACTGATGTAAAAGGAGACCAAATTTCACTCATGACAAATAACTGAGTAGATATATAGACGGATAGATAGATAGATAGATAGATAGATAGACAGACAGATAGATAGACAGATAGATAGATAGATAGATAGATAGATAGATAGATAGACAGATAGATAGATAGATAGATAGATAGATAGATAGATAGATAGATAGATAGATAGATAGATAGATAGATAGATAGATAGATAGAATTGGATCACTGAAATCAAACCTATTATTTGGCTTCAAATTAATCATATGGACTCTTTTTATGATAATTTGGCTCTATATTTTGCAACTCAACCGCCTCAGTCCTCAAGTAAACAGCTCGGGCAGTCTGTTAGACTTCTGCCCTGTCATGCTGGTTTGAAATGACATGAGGGTTATTGAATGACAGAAAATTTTCATTTTCAGATGAACTATTCCTTTAACAAGTGAATAACTCACTCAAAAATGTGATAAATTAACATTATTTGTAAGAGTCTTGAGGGCAAATGTGGATAAGTCAATACATCATTGATATTGAATGTGAAGAACAGCAACAGAGGAAGGAAAAGATGCTTGACCTTGTTGATGGAGGGCCTGTACTGGAGAGTGAAGAGAGACAGAATGGATTCTCACGGCTGGAGAGCGGAAGAGATCACAAGAATTTATTCCTTTATATCCAATTCCTCTGCCACAATCCTTTGATATACTGCAGCCTTCATATGTGCAAGATCAATATGGCCATTACCTGGATATTTCACATTTCTGTACTTCACAACAAAGGGACAAACTGAATTAGCCCAGACAATCCTCTCTATAACCCAACAGAGGTGAAGAAGACAGTGTTGGCGTGCAGCAGATGGCTGTCTCACTCCTCTTCACAATATTCTGAACTGTTATGGCCAGGAGTTGGAGTAATACAACCAAAGGGAAATATGTATGTATGGTCATTTTATATACTTTTTTCCCTGTCCTTTAAATTCAGTTCAGAGATTGTTGATATAGAGTGAACGAGCACTTCGACATTTCACTATATCATTTTGCTTTGTCTTTGTTGCATAGTTTGTTGCTGTAACAAAGTTCTTAAGAACGGGAAGAAGGAGGCGGGAACCGGCGAACGTTCAACACATTTAATAATAAAATAAACAAACAATAACGAAAGTAGAAGGGCGGCAGTTCCTCGCGGCGACTGCCGCCCACACCAACAAAATAAAACACAACATAACTTCCAGGCCTGGTCCTCTCTCGTCCTTCACTGTCGTCGCTCCTCCTTTATGCTTCCGGAGCTCCTCCGTGAGAGATACGAGACCGGTGCGCCGAGCACCTGAAGCTCGTTAACACTCGCGTCACCGGCCTCACGCCGTTCCCTCACGGCTCTCGCCCGCCCTGCTCGTCACAGTTGCATTGTTGCATTTGTTTGCATAGATTCCAAAGTAGGGCGGTCAAATTAAAATTTGAACTTCAAATATTCATCAAATTTAAAATAAAAATCCACATTTGAATGCAAAAACAGTGCATTTGAATTTTAGGTATGCATCAGGAAGCCTTATCAGTTGCGCACAAGATGCAATGATGTAAGATTTGTTGCTTTTTAATATTTTGTTAGCCTATATCCAGTTGTACCCACTAGATGTGGCACTGCTGCATTAGAGAAGCTCAATGCAGAGAAGATCTTGTTTACGTCAAAACCATAACCAAGCCATTCACATAGAACATATATTCTGCGCCGTTTTTCCATCGTCTTCTATGTAAACATACACTAGACGGACATCTTTCACCGTTGCACTTGTGTCTCGTAAAGAGTGCCGTTTAGAAAGCCGTAAATTTAAAACTTCAACATGCCTTGAGACTTTTTTTTTTCATTTCCACTGCATATCATGTTTTTGAAACAAAAAATGCACTTCGGCTCTTTTTACAGACAGTTATGTTATTTAATTGCATTGAATAAAAAATGTAATGCATTTTGACCTCAGGAAACAAGCCAAAAGCTTGTATCCCCTAACTGAAAGTATGCCTTTTAAACTCGAATATAATTTAAATATTAGTAATATTTAACTAAAAATATTTAAAATAAAAATAAATTTACTTTTTCAGCCATTTTCACAGCCTTATTCCAAAGTATGTGATCAGTGTGAGGTAGAGCACTATTGCTTTCTATTATGATGTTATAAGTAATTGTTTTCTGGAAATTCAGCAAAGAATGGTATATATGGTACATATGTAACCCCCTATTATTAAATATTTCAGTGAATTAATAACTTTAAAAATTAGTCAAGTAGTAAAACTAATTAAGAAACATATCTACAGTATAAATAAATGAACTGCCGTTTCCACAGCACTAGTGGCTGTAAAACACCAACAACTTCTATTGCTTTACACTTCATGATTACAGGGCAGATTATTAACACAACTAGCTCCATATGCATGCCTTTTCTGATGTTGTAAACTTGCTTAGCAGCTCATTAAGTATTACACTTGAAAGTCAGGTATGAGTCCTGTGAAACAAGAGTCATAAAAAGAGCTCAATGACTCGTAGAAGCAAGTTAGTTAATTAGTTCAAATGCGATAGACTCTTAACCTTTAAGCACTATTTAGAGGACATTTTATTAACAAACTTCAGCAATACGTACAACAACCAAAGTAATAAAAAAAATAAGAATAAAAAAAGCCAAATACACATACAGTGGGGAGAACAAGTATTTGATACACTGCCGATTTCGCAGGTTTGCCCACTTACAAAGGATGTAGAAGTCACGATCTCGTGATACATGGCCCCATCCATCCTCCCCTCAATATGGTGCAGTCGTCCTGTCCCCTTTGCAGAAAAGCATCCCCAAAGAATGATGTTTCCACCTCCATGCTTCACGGTTGGGATGGCGTTCTTGGGGTTGTACTCATACTTCTTCTTTCTCCAAACACGGCGAGTGGAGTTTAAACCAAAAAGCTCTATTTTTGTCTCATCAGACCACATGACCTTCTCCCATTCCTCCTCTGGATCATCCAGATGGTCATTGGCAAACTTTAGCCAGCGCATGTCCAGGCCCGTCTGGAGCAGGGGGACCATGTGTGTGCTGCAGGATTTGAATCCATGACGGCGTAGTGTGTTACTAATGGTTTTCTTTGATAATGTGGTCCCAGCTCTCTTCAGGTCATTGACCAGGTCCTGCCATGTAGTTCTGGGCTGATCCCTCTCCTTCCTCATGATCATTGATGCCCCAAGAGGTGAGATCTTACATGCTGCCCCAGACCGAGGGAGATTGACCGTCATCTTGAACTTCTTCCATTTTCTAATAATTGCGGCAACAGTTGTTGCCTTCTCACCAAGCTGCTTGCCTATTGTCCTGTAGCCCATCCCAGCCTTGTGCAGGTCTTTTATCCCTGATGTCCTTACACAGCTCTCTGGTCTTGGCCATTGTGGAGAGGTTGGAGTCTGTTTGATTGAGTGTGTGGACAGGTGTCTTTTATACAGGTAACGAGTTCAAACAGGTGCAGTTAATACAAGTAATGAGTGGAGAACAGGAGGGCTTCTTAAAGAAAAACTAACAGGTCTGTGAGAGCCAAAATTCTTACTGGTTGGTAGGCGATCAAATACTTATGTCATGCAATAAAATGTAAATTAATTACTTAAAAATAATACAATGTGATTTTCTGGATTTTTGTTTTAGATTCCGTCACTCACAGTTGAAGAGTACCTATGATAAAAATTACAGACTTCTACATGCTTTGTGAGTGGGCAAACCTGCAAAATCGGCAGTGTATCAAATACTTGTTCTCCTCACTGTACATCTGTTTCAGATAAAATTAAACATGATTTTAAGTCAAGTCAAGTCAAGTCACCTTTATTTATATAGCGCTTTTTACAATGCAAATTGTGGCAAAGCAGCTTTACATTAATAATTGGTAAATAAATTTGTCTGCACAGCAGCTCCCAAAGAAAATGGTGTCATTTTTACACTACTTACTTACGCTTAAAAATTGTCACGAGTTGTGCAAGAGGCAATGGTACTTCATTTTGCAGAAATGTCACCACACCCACTTTTTTTTACCAATGAGCCTGGATTGATAGAACCACCACTTAATAACATCATAATAACATCGTAAACACATAATAACAACAACACATTCTTCCACATTTTTATTTGCCAGACACATTTCACTCTACTTTTCTTTATTCTACTTTATGTTTCTCAAATAACACACAGCAGTCCTGGCCACTGATAACCACACAAATATATTGCAGTTTTAATGTTGTAGTAGTATAACGGTGCATATACTATTATACTTCCCTGTCTTAGTTTGTGTGAGTGTTTGCATTATGGCTCCGATGGAGGCCCGACTGAATGACAGGGATAGATTGAGGCTACTGGAGCTTGACCGTGTTTGTCTAAAACCCAAACGGTGAAATTAATAGGCCCTGTTATTGTCAGCCACCCCTCCACCCCTCTGTTCCAGCCTGTCAGAGAAAGACACCAGCTCTGAGTGACAGCTCCATGCACCCAATCCCTCCCCTCTGATCGAGCAGGAAAAACAACAGTCAGGAAAAGAAAATAATGTTCTGTATTTGTCACGTAGAACGACACTCTCAAACATGCAGCCAGTATGTAGGGCAAATGAAATCCCAAACCTATTAGAAACACATGATATACAGTCCCATGGAAGGAAAGAAAGAAAGAAAGAAAGAAAGAAAGAAAGAAAGAAAGAAACGGACAAAGAAATCATGGTACTTTTCAGGTCCATATTCTAATAATTGGATGGATGGGTGGGTGGGTGGGTGTGTGTATGGATGGATGGATGGATGAGTGGATGGGTGGGGGGATGGATGGATGGATGGATGAGTGAGTGGATGGATGGATGAGTGGATGGGTGGGCGGGCGGGTGGATGGATAGATGGATAGATAGATAGATGGATGGATGGATGGATGGATGGATTGGATGGATTACAATGGTGATAAAAAAAATATAAAACAAGAGACTTTTTGGTACTTTCTTGTTAGTGAAAGAAAAAGAGTGTAAAATAACAGAGCTGTGTGTGTTGTGATATCTATCATCACTGTATATGAGTGTTTGTGTGCAGCACTTCACTGCTGCAGGACTCGACACATCAGTCAGGATTCTGCCAAACTCCTTTATTACTTGAGTTTCTAGAGCTGCCAGCCATGCTGGACACAGCAAAGTTCACCGTTATTATTTAGACCTCCACATGAAAGGGGAATATGGACAAAACAAGAGATGCCACAGAGAGAAAGAAGGTCTATGAACTCTAACTATAGTAGTCCAGGGCAACAAACTCACATATCGATCAACCCGATCTTGAGAAAGCATTACTATTTTATGAGTTGGCAATTGTCTTGTAAATTTGCACAATTTGTTTCATATGCTTCTTCTATGTATGAAAACCTATGAGAAAGAAAACTAAAGCATTAAAGTCTAACTTAACCCTTAAACCTAACCTCAGTGGGGCATATGAATGAAATCATACGAATTGATCGCCCATTCTCCAGAATGTAAAATATTTATAAATTGCTAAGAGGGTGTTATATCGACTTATAGCAGGGGGAAAAAAATACATTCCATACTTTCTAGGTAGGCAGCTTACAATTTACCAAGTTCTCAAAAGTGCTCAAATGTTCTTTGCATGCATCTTTTGGAGAAAACGCAATAGAATAGACCATTTGGGAGTAGACATCACAATCACATCACTGCAGTTGTGTGATAAAAAAAAAACAGTGGTAACAAATGAAGGAAAATGGGTGAGATCCACAGAATAAGGGAAATAAATATTCTATTGTACCTTTGCATGTCACAATCGGAATTCAAAAACAGATGGTCTTCATTTTTATAGAATAATATAATTGAAGATGCTCTTTGAAGCTAAACGCAGATGTTTATGGTTGCAAGTCATTAAATGGACAGACTGGAATGATGAATAAATCATGAATTTGATGTAAACAATAGATCAACATAATATTCACATATGTAGTTAATAGAGGGAATAATAAATTAGCATTACAGTTAAAAGATTAGTTCACTTTATAATGAAAATTACACCAAAATTGACTCACTTTCAAGGTGGAATTGAATTTCTTCTTTCCGATGAATACAATCAAGATTATGTAACATCCAGCAGCGAACGGGACCGAGTATGAAGCACAGTGCATCCATCCATCATACTCCTCTCTGGGGGGTAAATAAAGGCCTTCTGAAGCGAAGCGATGTGTTTGTGTTTGAAAAATATCCATATTTAACAAGTTATAAAGTAAAATATCTAGCTTTTGCCAGACCGCCTTCCATATTCACCTTACAGAAAAAGCATAATTGACAACACGCATGCTTGTTTCCTAAGTTGAATACGGAAGGAGTTTTAAACTGCGAGAGGCATTACAATACCGTTTAATACGGAAGGCGGTCTGGCGGAAGCAATATATTTGACATTTTTTCACACACAAACACATCGCTTCACTTCAGGAGGCATTTATTAACCTCCCGGAGCTGTGTGGAGTAAATTTATGATGGATGGATGCACTTCTTGAGCTTCATACTCGTTGGTCCCGCTCACTGCCATTATAAAGCTTTGGACGCGTCAGGATGTTATTAATATAACTTTGATTGTGTTAATCAGAAAGAAGGAAGCCGTACACACCTAGGATGGTTTGAGGGTGAGTACATTTTGGGGTAAATTTCATTTTAAAGTGAACTAATCCTTTAAAGCATGAAATAATATTTGAACCTTTTTTGAACCCAACAATTTAAATACAGTAGACTAAATAGTATTAATAACAGTAGTTATAGTGTTTTTTCATGTAAAACAATTAATTGCCTACTAACCCAGACATGTGTTGTTTGCTTTTAGTAAATAGTTGTTTGATTTGTTTATAATTGCCCACGTGTTGTATAGCTTAGCTTTGTGTCCTTCCTGTTCGCTAGGCAGTACCTCGGTCCGGATATGACTGCAAAGAAGAAATTTATATGGATCAAGATGGTCCATTAGACATTCTACTAACTATAAGTAACCTTGCAACTACGTCGATTAACTCTCATTACACTGACACTTTCATTTCAGCGAAGATGCTGCAAGACAGTTCACTAGGTTTTGGAACATAGCCATAGTGTGCTGAAAATAAGCATTTTCAACAATAAGTCTACTGCACAATTTCCACAGTCGTCCATTATAATCCTGCCCTGAATGGTTGCAGAGAAAATGTAATTACGGACAAACCTTTTTGAAAAACTGCAGTGAGGCAGACATGCTCTAACTACTGATTATACTAACAATCCAGCATTTAAAAGATTATACCTAAAAACAGCATTTTAATTTGCTGCAGTGGCGACCTTATTCCATATGCTTTTGACTTGAAGCCGATTTTTTTAGCCGTAACGTTTAGAAAGAGCTTGCCTTTTTAAAACAGATGTTAATAGCAAAGATCAACGTGTTTAATTCGGCATAATTCATTTCTCTGAACAGCTATTTTCATTTCTTCATTTCATATTCAGTTTGCTGAGAAGTAAAGGTTGAGTTAGTGACAGAACAGCAACAGGCTGCAAGTCAATATTGATTTCTTTGAGCGGAATAATGACTTGAAGGGCAGAGGAATCTTCCCTAAAGACAAATGCCTTCCGAGAATATCTCAGTCTTTTTTTTTCACATCTCTGACACTGTATTTGACACCACCTGTCATTTTCCACTGATGAAACATGCATAAAAATGTTTCTTCTTACACTCTAAGGATTTTACAAGACGTAGAAGGACGTACTATTAGTCTGAATTCACACAAAATCAAGACTGTAGACTGCATCTCTCTTACCCTAAGAAATCGAAAAGAAAGAAAGAAAGAAAAAGAAAGAAAAGGGGTAGCATAACTAATATTTGAAGGCTGGGATTGATGTTGAAAACTTTCTGAGACCCCTGATCATCTTTCATAAAGAAGTATGACTCCATTGAGAGAGTACAGGTAAGAGATGGACGGGAATAGGCGGCATTAGCTGGGAAATGAAACGTCTCAAGAAAAAGGACTGATGTTTCCAACACAGCACGGGTTTGATGGGAAATTCAATGCTTTATATCAAAGCTGCCACATCGATATGTTCGTACCCAGAAATAAAACATTTACACCTCATCTCCTCAATTCAAAGTCCTAGAGTACCTAAAGAATGACCTCCTACAGTTTCCAACTTCACAAAAAAAGGACAAAAAAAAGAAATAGGCTTATATAATAGATTGACATAAGATTCAGAAAAATTCCATAAACTCCTTTACATATTGATATAGACTCCATATGCCACAAATACTCAATTATACTCCAATGTCAGTATAACTCTCTCAATCACCACATCCTGAGTGACCCAAACCCAACATTAATTCTGCTTATTGGGAGCTTGTCACTCTCAATTAATTTAATTTAATTTAAATATATATTAATTTTTCAGACCTGATCTTTTGAGCAAAGCATCACAAAGCGCTGCAAATAACACCTACACTCCACCAAATACACTCTTTACTACTCCAGGATGCAAAATCCCTGCGAGCAACAAATGAGCATGCCATATATTTTACAAGCTTTAACAATTCAGAGGCTCGACAAATGGTATTCTGTTTGGGGGGCAGATCTCATAATAACCTCATGTACAGCAATAACAGTTCGATTCTCCTCAGACTTCAGTATTAAATTACGTATTCATTGTCACCGGATGTCTTTCCAAAATTCTAATAAGACATAAAGCCCTTGGTAAAGAATCGGTCTCTCTGGAGAGGTGTACCAGCACAGCCCATCACTGAAAGTTTCTTACCATGTTAGAAGAGGCAGCCGTATCGATCTGTTGGGTGGCAATTAAGACAGACATGATTGAGATGCTCGCGCCTCTGCCAGTCTCCTGCTGCTGTCTCTCTATCTTTATCTCTATCTTTCACTTCAAGTCTTCAGGAAGTCCGCTGGGGTTCGGAGGGAGGGGTTCTATATGCGGGACCCCACGCTAGCTCACTACAAGACACTCTCCAACAAATCAATCGGCTAGTGGCACAACAAGAAGACAGTCTATCTATCCCAGTTTCATACTCTATGGCTGTCTCGCTCTCCTTCTCATGCTTTCTCACTCTCTCTCTGTCCCGTCTCGCTCTTTTTGACTCCATCTCCCCCTTCTTTACCCACCCACCCTCAACCACTCTCTGAACATGCCTCTTCGTGGCTGGCGCACAACAACAACATGAAATCAAAACTGACTCTATTTACTATCCTACAGTAATACAAGATCATGTTCTTATTGAGCAAGATTTATCAGTGTCATGTTATTGCAACAACATGTCTTTGTAATCTTTCATCACAATGTACTTGCTCCACCTTTAAAATAACTCACCTTTCTGGTTGAGATCACCTGGGCTGTGTGGGCTATTGGTATCAAACAGGCATTTACACATTTTCTTTTTAAATTTATTTACTATTGGAATTAGAGCTGGACAATAAAGCTAAAAATGTATCAGAGACACTGATGATTTTCTTGATATTTATGTATTTGTTCTAAAAAGGGTAAAAATGGATGTGGCCAATATACCAATATATACCAAGAGGGTTCACTCATATTACTTGGAATGGGGAAAAATGGAACTGTGCAATATGGCAGAAAAAGTTCTGCTAAAGAGCCAATCACCAGATGGTAAAGCCATTGCATCACTGTACTGCCAGTTAGAAGTCTAGTCTTAAGGCTCATATTTGGGATTTCATATGTGCATTGGCTGGACCAACCCTACATATATAGTTTGATGCCATTTGAGCTTAAGAAGCGACAGTTCGTGTGATATTTTATAGTTTGATTTAAAATATGTTAATGAAATATGAGTTTGACAAGTAGTTTTTGAGACTTCAGCATTTCCCCATTCAAGTAGATAGGAGTTGGTCTTGCATGCCGGAAATAGCTGCCGGAGGCATTGCAAATATGTTCAGCAAGTGAATCGACTTTCCTTAAAAGGGACTTTGGGTATACTGCAATATAGGCGTTCAGAAAGCTGTAAGATCCAAACAAAAACACACCAGGCAATCAGGAACTTTCGAGCACTGAAAAGTAGTGAAGCACTTGCCTCAATCCCCTCCCAATACTGCTTGAGGGTGCAAGTTGCTGGTGTATTTCCATCTGTTCCACTAACATGGAATCAATCCGTTCAGTCGTTGCGAGGCTGGGATCTTTATGTGGCACGTCTAGCGTGCCATACCTGCTCCACTGAACGGCATGGGTGCAATCCAATGCAATCCAATGCAACACTGGTTTATTTGTGTACAGCCAAAGTATCAAAGACATATCCAATGATTTGTTTCCTCAAAGCTGTTCAGCTGACAAGTGTAATGATCCAGAATTTCAGTGCCATGGCAGAACAAAACCTGGTCGAAGGGAACGTGTTTCGAAAAACTGAAGTCTGACACAATAAGACGTGTCTGTCGCTGTCAGAATCACTTCAAAACAACATGTAGCGCTCCCTCAGAAGACGTGGAGAGGTGCTGCTCAAGACATGAGCTTCTATGGGACTTTTTTTGTGTGTTTTTTTGGCCATATTAGTCACACCACATGACATGGCAGACAAAAGGTTGTATATATATTATTATTATTATTATTATTTTTCATGACTTTCATTCAAGTCTATTTTTATTTGACCAAATGAATTTGTTGAGATACATCTTTGATACTATATATCATGAAACATAACTGAAGTCTCAATTAAGTCTCCTCTAACTCCAGTAAACTCCAATTTTTCTCATGGGAACTTTTAAGGGAACACTCACTTCCCTCATATTCAGATTTGTCTTAGGTGAACATCTGATTATAGTCATAAATCAATTATGATGCTGAGGGACATGAGCTGAGGTTATGGATCCATCAGAAGGGCTGGTGCACACATTCACACTGCGAACTCCCAGCAGGTCCATCTGACATAGATGCAGAGCAAGCATTTTTCACTGCCAAACTCACACACAAGCCAGAGTCTTGCAAACAATTACCTATCCCCTCAAACCTGACATGAAGGAGCAATGATAAATCATTGCAGCATACATTGCCATGCAGTAAAGCATACAGCCTATTACACACTATACATGCTGCATAATGCCTTTTTCGTTTTAAAAATATGTCAAGCAGTATGCAGCATGAAACGATAAAATGATCAAGCAGTATGCTAAATGGTCTTATTACCTTGCATGTTGTCAAATTATTGTTTTAGAAATATTGAAATTTGTACTTGCAATCCACATTTGTGTAGAAAAGTGTTTGGCAGGGTGATGGAATAATGAGATAGCCTGTTAAATGTCAGTATCTCTTTTATCCCCATCACATATTTTGGTAATCACAAATTAAGTCAGCCTATCATTCAAAAGCTCCACAGAAAACACCCAGAATCCATCCTGTGAAATTGTTTTGTAATTGGACATTATGTTCCAATGGAAATAGTATTTTAAATCCTTTTAGCGGGCTCAATTTTTGTGATATCAACTTCAAAATGGGAACACAACATGGTTAGACATGTGGCTTTGATTTTCTAGAAATAAGAGAAAATAATTATTATGTAAAATTTGTATTTTGTATACAATAAATAATATTTAGTTCAGTACATTTGCTTTACAGTGAACAAAGTTCTATGACATTTTGTACACATTTTTTGATGCTGAGTTCCTTCTTCAAAAATAGACCTTAGGTCTGTATTCCAAAGCATTCATGAATTACAGTGATTTAAGTTCAGATCTATACTCAAAAAGAAAGATGACAGTAAACAAGTTCAGTATGAGTATGAGGTGGGAAGGAAAATATGAGGTGGGAGAGGAGAGCTACAATGGTTCTGAGAGCAAACAAAGTTAGAGGAATGCAATCCTTTTGTGAGAGATTGCAAAAACATTTCCGGGCTAATTTAACCAACCTGTCTGTAATTCTGCAAGTAATTCTGAACATCTTATTTAGCTTGTTTGGGTATGTTTGGTTAGGATAAACTAAACTCAGCAACTCAGACACTGGCTCTGCAGGAATGGAGCTGGACCTCGTAAAGGAGAGATGTCTTGTTACTTTTCAGTGATTTGAACTCGAACATCCTAGCAACCACCTAGAAACACCCCACAACAACACAGAACACCGTAGCATCTGTTTCTCAACTCTAGTTGTGGGAAAAGCAGGTATTCCATGTGCACAGTATGCAACCTGCATTTTACTGTTTAAAACTAGCATGTAACATGCCATTCTAAATATTCCCCATGACGCCTCACTAAATAATAAAAGTCAGATTCTATCACGCATTGTTTGCTTTTCATAAATGTAATAAAAAAATAAAAACTAAAAAAAACCAACTGAATAAAAAGCAATGGATGTAGCAACGAGGGGTTCTTGCGTCTGAGGATGCTGCCTCCAAAACGAGACAATTCAAGAGTCCCCCATGATGAGTTTATTTCATTATTGAACAATGCCTCCCCAATTCCCCACTTCATGAAGGCGGGATGAATTAAAAAATGAGCAGGCTCCCAGAGGCCTGCAATAGCACTGTCATCTAGCTGAGATTTGCCTCAAGCAAGATAAAATGAGTGCGTATCCGTCACTCCACATCAGTTCAGAGTACTCGACACAGACCAGAACCATCTCAGTGATGGAACAGAGAGGGCTGAAATTCATGCAAATTGTGTTTGTTTGTGCTTATTCAACGAGTGTCTGTGGATTTACTGTCTGTCTTTATATATATATATATATATATAAATGCCTACATTATAGACTACAGAAAATATGGCTGAATACAGCTGATGGTATTAATAATTGGTGAGAATGGCATTATCATTCTTGACAGAACTTTATTTTGGTTCATTTTACATGAAGGGAAATAAGTTCATGTCATGAATATTAATTAGATTATGCACAAATCATTTAAAATGATCTTTTATTGTTTTAATAAATTATTAGTCACATTGTCTGTGACAGAAATCTAACCAACTTTAGATATGTCCAAAAATCACTTAAATTGCAATTTTAATATCACACTGACTGGCCATTTTTCAACATATAACGAGTCATTAACTCGTTAGTCAGTGATTGAAGGCAGCAATAATACTTGCTGACGCATTCAAGTAAATCAAATGAACATGAAACATATTTAGTTTCTGTATTTTTAACTTAATTCCAACTTCTGCTTCTATCTGTCATGGTATTCTGTGAGTTTATAAAAGTTAAAAATACTATGAAATCAAATTTGACAATTCTTAATTTTTTATGAAATTTTGAAGTATTGGCAACACTTTACAATAAGGTTCGTTAGTTAAACATTAGTTCATGTATTAACTAACATGAACTAACCATGAGTAATACATTACTTACTGTTTTTACTAATCTTCGTTAATGTTAGTTAATGGAAATACAGCTGTCCATTGTTTTTTCATGTTAGTTCACAGTGCATTAATGTTAACAAGATTTTAATAATGTATTAGTAATTGTTGAAATTAATGTTAACAAAGATTAATAAATGCTGTATAAGTGCCTTTTCATGTTAACTAATGTTGTTACCTGATGTTAACTAATGAACCTTATTGTTAAGTGTTACCAAAGTATTTATTATAAATGATTTATATGTGAACATCATTATTTTGTTAAAATGCTTGTGTCCCCATGATCTTTGAATAAAAAAAACCAAAAAACTCTTTTCTCTTATGATGTGTATTTCGGCGTGAGGGCGGGACAACCCTTCACTCACCACTCACATGAGATCGCAGCAATAGCAAACCACAACCATCAATTTCAAGTCCTGTTCTTCTTCTTTTTTTTTTTCTTTGAGGAGCCTTTTCAGTCAGATAAACGTCACAATAGAGAAGAAAAGTCTGTCACAACTTAAAATAAATAAGGATTCTCTATTCCAATTTCCCTGATATAACTTTTTATATTTTAATAAACAAAAACCATGGTTATATATCAAGAGACTGTGACATTTATTTGCAGTTTTGGTAGTGATTTCACTGAAATGAATAGTGAGCTGGTACAGCTGTGAAACAGTACTAGATCAGAGTCTGAGTCTGTATACCTAACCTTCATCCACTGATAACAGTTGCAATGAGTGCTCAAAATAACATTAAAAATGAACACATTTCATGACTGGATCACAACTTATAACACAAAAAAACAAAATAAAACCTCCCACTCACAATTGGAGAACATTCTTCGGAATGTTTCCCTTTTCACAGGCTGTTTCATACATTGAGGGCAAAAGACACCTATGCTTAAACGTGCAAAACTTTTGTCAACTTTCAGAAGTAGGGATGTCGGAAGTAACAGTAATATAATACTGCCACTTAAGTACTTACTTATACCTGTCACCCTTGCCAGGGTATGGGCTGACCACTAATAGTTTTATTTATTTATTTTTTCATATGGTATTACATTTCAGTACCTATCAAATGCAATACATTCAATGCCTATCAAACAGAATTCAGGCAGTGTTGTAGTACTCAAGACCAGATTAGACTCGACTCGGGACAAAATTCAATACCATATTTTCATGGTCATGAAGCATTTGGACTTGGTTTTGATTTGGATCCTGATTCAAGTACTACAACACTGTGGATGTGTTTTGCGGTCCATGCTGACTTGTTTGCATATATTCTGCTCTGTGCTATCAAGTCTCTGGACGGAGGTTTAAGTGACACTTTTGTAAAAACAGGCTTTATTCACACCAACGGAAATCATTATCATCGATGACAATGCTTTCATCAATAGCTGTGAATTTAACTTATGCACCAAATCTGAATACCTCATGAAACATTTGTGAATAAAGCACCATTTCCATCCCATGTGTTTGAGAGAACAAAAAATCGTCACTTCCTGGGAAATTGGCACAAAATTTCTGTAATAAAAATGGAAGTTGGCTCTTTTTTAGAGCAGCCAGGCAGACAGAACGCAATAAACGCTGTCATGTTATCTTGCATTCAGATGCCTGGTGCTTCTGGGAGGGAATTAAAACAAATAATTTTGTTGACAGACTTTGGTTTAGGGATTTCAGAATGATCAAACGAACAGTTGACATGATGTACAATGAAATTGGTCAGCTGGTTAGTCCAGTTATCCAATCACAACGGGTGTTAAACTTTTGGTTGAACTTCCAAGTTGCATCATCCATGCGTCTGGATACCGGAAGTCCTATAGCTTTAGCCCAGTGTTTCTCAAACTTTTTCAGCCCAAGGACCACTTTATCTTCCAATTTTTTTCTGAGGACCACCTAACAGAATTCCACTCTAACACGCCCCCCAAAAACAACAAAATAGGAAGCATAAACGAAATTTAAGTTTAATATGCAACTGTTTCAACTCAAAAACTATATATTCAAACACAAATGCAATGATATGATCCATTTTTTCGTTATTAAAACACACTGACGTCAACCCCCCCCCCTTCCCCCCGCGATCCGGTGTGGGTTAAGAGCTTGCCTAGTTTAGGTCATCTTTTCGTGGACCACACTTTAAGAATTACTGTTTTAGCCAAACAGCATTTCACGAGTTCATACTTACATATAATCGGTTATAGTAAAAAGTATGCACTTTTGGCTGGCTGTCCAAGGGGAGGGCTTTTTGAAATCTGGCCTGAACCCAGAGTACTTCTCTCATCCCTGGTTGGGATCGGAAATAGTTAAGAATGAGGAGTGCTCCTTTGAACTTTGTTAATAAAGCATCATGTCATGTTACTCCAACATCTTTATATTGTCTTATGTGGTGTTTGGGATTGTTCGAGATCACCAACTCTAAATAAAATATGTGATCTACCATTGGTTTACCAATGTTTTGTGAAGTTACAAACAAAGATGTGGCGCAAAAGCATCATGTGTACACCATTTAAAAGTGCGTCTGTGGCGCTTTTCATACAAATACTTGGTATAGTTTTGTCTCTAACTGAAACAAATATGCTTGTTTTACTAGTTGAGACCTTTTCAACGATATATATGACAAGTCTATCTGATAGGTCAGCGTGATTTATTGTGATTTATATATTGATTTATTTATTGTTAAACCACACGCGAATTGGCAAAGGCTGCAATTATTTTTTTGTGCAGCTTGTTAGAGCTGTACGACTCTGTGATTAGCAGTAAATGCTTCACCATCTGAAAGCCAGAGGGCGCTCATTCACAGAAACTCCAAATATGCCCTGCTATAGAAGTAGATTACACACGTCATTCCAGGAAATCCCTATGGGCATCATACTATCACTGCAGCTGAATAAACAGAAGATTGAAACGTTTTAATTAAACACGACTAATAAACACACAACTGCCTTATTCTGTGTAAGAGGCCACATCATCTCACAGAAGGATGCTCAACTGTCGCTATGAAGTGAGTTTGAAGTAAAAATATGTAATTAAATGTTGTCTTTTGTTGGGCAAGATGTTAATAAATGCTTCTCGTGTCTGGAAAGATGTCTGATGTGTTTTGCTTTTTCAAATGTTCAACATTATAAGCAATTCAAACTTGCAGTGCTTTCATATGGATTAGCGTTTGGAGGCGTACTTCACTGACAAGCTGTGCATAAAAAAAATGCAGCCTTTGCGATTTCATAATAAGAATCATGTTTAAGCGTGATTTCAATGTTATTATTTCATATTGTGCAATAAATCGTGCAGCCCTACTATCTGTTATGTATGATGATTTTATAGATCACATTTTCATGTAAAGCAGTTATTTTTTCACACTATAAAAATAGTCCACTTCTAATATATCAGCAAATTTAAAGGCACTTGTGTTAAGTGATGGTCATATTCCCTTCTTCACTGTAAAGCTTCTAAGCTTTAAAATGACTCCTATTTTATGACATCCCACTTTGCATTTAAGAGCTTAAAGTTAACAAAAAATCGATTAACTGATAAAAAGTTAAGTTAAACAACGATCAATTATGGGAATTTATGTGAATTGACATCCCTAGTTCTAGTATGACAGAACTGTGAAAAAAACAAAAACAAATGGAGGGGAGAATTGCAAAAGCAACAGTCTGAACAGAAAAAGAGAGAAAAAAAAGAAAAAAAAACAGTTCTTCCCACAAAAATTGTATTTTATAAGATTTTCTCTGAAGCTTTTGCTACCTGAAAAACATCAAGCATTGTTTACTTCATTAGTATCGTTTGTTTCTTTGTTCTATATTTTAGGATGGACTGCTTACTTGAATAATTATTTGAGAACATGACAATATTTACTTTATTGAGAAATACTTCAAAGCTACATTCTAGCTATTGTCTTAAAGGGGTCCTTCATTATGATTTAAATGTTTAATGTTAGTGTCGAATGTTGCTGTTTGAGCATAAACAACATCTGCAAAGTTGTGGTGCTCAAAGTTCAATGGAAAAGGAGATATTGCTAGTCGATGAGTTGAATCAACTCCACAGCAACTACATAAATTTATTCACTAACCATTCTGAAACGTCCAGTTGCATTCTAAAAGTTGCAACTTTTTCCTCCATCAGAGAATCTCTATCAGTGTCTGACTCCGGTTTGAACAATGTAAGGCTCAACAACGTTACTGACAATCGTCATTTTGGCTGCATGAGATTCTCCAGCTTTGTTGTTGTTGAGAAACTGAAGCGTGAGCTGTTAAAGCTCCGGCCTCTTCTGGAAAGAGGGGCCAGGAGCAGCAGCTTATTTGCATTTAAAGGGACACACACAAAAATGCCGTGTTTTTGCTGGTACCTAAATTTTGTTATAGGTCGACTTTAATATTTATTATATTAATATTTATTTTTTATTATGCATATATTTCTTGTAATATACACTTTTTAAATAAAATGTGTGTTTGATTGCATTTTAATTTTTGCTGTGATATTGTATCGATAAGAATGGGTATGTGAAAGTTAACTGGTATTGATTATTGCAATGTTGGACAACCTATTTAGGAGTGCACTTCATTTAAATATATTTCATTTAATTATACATCATTTAAACACAAATATCAGACATTCGTTGTCTCAAACTTCCCATTTTGCAACAACAACAAAAAAAATTATAATAATAAATAATAAATAATGCTCAACTTTTCCTAATTTCATACTGCAGCAGCAAATGAGTGTGTGTGCAGATTTTTGGTGTTTAATAACTTGACATTCAGCGAGCAACTGAACTATTTAGATAAGTGATGTGCGTGTTTTGAACACCCACAAGCTTTCTGCGCCAAATTGGCCCATTCCTCATAATAAAAGTATGTTTGATGGCGCTTGACTCTGATATTTTATTGTGTGTGTTATTAATAGGACTGCATCAGAGTATCTGGAGAAACAAGAATGAAAATAGATATGAAAAAATAAATATTGTGAACAGTCTCACGTGACCAAACAGGATGCAGTCTGATGTGTCTGAGGTTTACAGCACATGATTGACATGTCTTAAGTATCCATTTACTGAACGTTCATAGGTGTGTGTGTAGAACAACACACTCATACTAGAGCATAATAATGTTTATCTCTCTTTGGCTTGATATCAAATAGGTCCCTTATTTGCATATAAATGAATGATTGTCCTCTGCTGTTTATTTATCAGAGTATTTCATAGAAAAAATTAAACGTAGGAACATGTTCCTCCACACTTCTGTAAGCCTGTCAAAAGAGGTGGAAGGTTTATAAATAATAAATAATGAATGAAATAAAAATTTTAATACAGACCTCAGTTTATGTGGAAGGAGCTAAATGGCTCATGTTGTGGAGTTTACAGGCTAATAAATAACGGTCTATGAATTTCACTGATTACTGCACCCACCTTACACTGATATAGATGTGTTGAAGTGTCATATACATTTTTTAGCATTTTATTTTTCTGTGTTGCACATATACTGTTCTACCAGGTTCTTTCAGTAGAAATCGTTATAATTTAGTTGTTCATGTTTGTAACGTGACATGTAGTATTAAATCACACGAAGAGGTGGAATGCAGAAAGATCAACTTTAATAACGAATATCCATGAGAGACATGGGAGAAATAACATTTATGCACTAACGAGAACCGACAGAGACTAAGGGAGAACATATATATACCCTGTGTTCTCCCTTAGCCTATGTCAGTTCTCATTTGTGCATATATATATATATATATATATATATATATATATATATATATATATATACACACACACACACACACACACACACAAGGCAAACAAAGGGAGTTAAACAAGATAATTGACAAGACACACTTGAACTGAAATTCAAATCAATCAGTTACTAAGACAACTAAATAATGGCGGGAGAAACTAAACAAAGACAGACATGTGACAGATGAAAAACAACAGAATCCAAAACAGGCATAACCCTAACAATATCCTTTCCAGTTCACTAATTAACAAAAGCGTATCAAGAGGAGTCACAACCATGAGAGTTTGACAGTTATCCTTTCACTAACCTGTGAAGTACACTTAATCACCCAGAGCAGGAAAAGTTTGTCATTAGTTTGTTGTTTGTTATTATTACTTTTCACTGTAAAGAAAACATGGTAATGTTGCATTCTGCTAAATATCTCCTTTTCACTCTTAGAAAAAGAAAAAACGATTCAGTGGGTTTCTATATAGAATCCTTGGGTTTTTTACTCAATTTTAAACAACCCCAAGGTTCTGCATGAGGATTGCATCATTCTTTCATGTTTAATGGGTTATTTAAATTTTGTCTAGTTATAAAGTATTCAATTCATAAAATTGAATTCAAATGAATTAAAACCATATTAAAACACAATACATTCAATAAAGTTATGATGGGAACCCCTAAAAGGTTTTATATATACATATATATATATATATATATATATATATATGAAGCGCCCAACAGAATGCTTTAGGCCCCGATCACACAGAACGCGTTTTTCAGCTCTTTTTTGTTGATTTTAGAAAAAAAGAGCAGTGCGCTGTGGTTATATATGTTGCTAGGCAACCACTAAATCAGCTGTCCTGTCAGTGTAGCGCGAGCGCTCTTTGGTTTGCTGTTAAACTGTCATATTAGCAGATCTTTGCAGTGTCCAAAAAACTTTAAATATTCGTCAGCACGGCGGAAAGCCATCTCTCCATTCATACGATTGGCCAATGGAAAAAAAAGTGAATTATGTCAAGCGTATGATGTCAGAGTTGATTTTTTTTTCAACTCTCTGAGCGCTCCTGCAAGAACGTGAGGCACCCAGGGCCCATAAACAGCACGCAGAACGCTTACTGCCAATTAAAAACAATTAAAAAAAGGCGCCTCTCACTGCACAAAACGCCTTCTGTCTGATCGGGGCTTTAAGGTTCTATATAGAAATATATCTTCTAAGAGAAAAGCATACTGTATTTTTGTTTTTAGGTGAACTGAAATACTGTATGTATTTTACAGCATGTCCTCTTGCCCTACAAAGCATTGACTGACATACTGTATGTGATGTGTGCTTATTAAAGCCGAAGTAACGCCTCCCTATAGACACTGCTGTCACTAGCAGAGGAGTTGTGAATGAGCATCTGTAAGTGGTGCCTAACTGGTATCACTTGCCTTAGGGAAACAAAGAACAAATGTACAAATGAGAAAATGAGAGGCCACTGAATAACTGAATAATAGGCCAGTATAAGTAACCACCATGAAAAACCTAGCAGCTACCTAGCGTGCTAAAAGCCACTCAAAGCGCCTTAGCAAATGAATAACAATGCACTGGCATCCACCTACTACAGCACTGCACTGGCATCGTAGCAGAGGTTTTTGTAGGCAAACCCTACTCACATTTTCTACAAATGGATGGATGGATGGATGGATGACTTAAATATATTCAGCCCATCACAGTTGCACTTTTCTTTGTAGTTTTATAGTAATAGCATTAGAATAGTAATTCTAATAGTTGTGTCAAGATTCATTAAAAACCCAGCAAAGTCTGATATAAAAGATTCTGTTTCAAGTGTTGTAGATTGCCACACATTTCTAGCTCACTTTATAAAGCTCACTTTATATCCAAGGTATTAGTTGAATTTATTTTCCTAATTAAGACTGAGATTTTAAAAACTCTACTAAAATTGTTTATTAGGCAAAAGTAAACAAAAAGTTCCTAAGATCAATAGATTTATTTAATGTTGCAACCAAAATATGATTATGAAATTATTAATATTACCATGAACCAGTGTTTCCTACAGAATGTTGTTTTTGCAGCAAGGTTTTATTTATGAAGTTTTAAATGAATTTAGTGATTTATGTTTCACAAAATTTATGTACACAAAGCTTGCTTCATTCTGAGACTGATATTACTGAAAGCAATGTTTGTGAGATGCTGGTTCAGTAACCACCAGTGAAGCCATTAACTTTATGCTGATGATTTGTTCTGATGTGTTCAAATCACGTTTCTTTCTTTTGAAAACCTCAACCGGGTATTTTTAAAGTGGAAGTGTTTGGTTTCTTAATGTGTCTTGAATTTCCTGCTCTCAAATATTAACCACACATTGTGGTTGGCACAAACTGTGTTTACACTCACTGCAAATTTGTATTTAAAGGTGCGCTATGTATTTTTTTAGGCCACTTGAGGTTGCCTAGCTTGATGACGCCAAGTTTGAGTGAGGAATCTTGGGACATGTGGTCTTCACCTCACAGCCAGTAGAAAAGTATTGGGATGGGACAAGGGCAGAAAACATATTCATGAATGCGATTATTAACGTTACGGTAGTAGTATGAAGCAGAGCAGGACCGAGTGTTGTTGGAGCTGAACGAGGACGGTGGAGCGATTAATAATGAGAGACGAACGCAACGCACGCCTCGCGAGCAGAGGGACTTTTATTATGCCACAGTCGCCGGTGCCGCTTCCGCTTTTCCAATTGAGTATGAGGTAACGCAGCTCTCTTTATCATATTGGATACATCTGAGTGTTTTTCTGTTCTGCACTGTTTCATTGTCATGTCTCACATGTGCTATTTGTTTTGTTTTTTTCCCGCCACTCGTTTGTCATCATCATCATCAGCTGTGTCTTGTTAATTACCCTGTTTCTCCGTTCGCTCGCCGGCTGCTGTGAGAAACTTGTTGCATACTGCAGTAAGATAGATCGATATTAGAATATCATATTAAATGCTGGATGACTTGCGTTGATAAATAACATGTAATTAATTTTAAAACGTATTGTATAATGGAGAAAATTCTGTATTACTGTAACTAAAAATAAAGCTGCATCTGATTATGCTATGTTAGCTATTTGACAAAATAGTGTTTTTCTCTGATGGTAAAGCCTGATACTCACAGAAAATCAAGAAAATTAGATTTAAACAATAAGACTAAACGTGTTGAGCTAGCTAGCTATTGCGATTTTCTCACGATTTACAAATAGTTGGAAACATTCGGGATATTATAAGTATATAATATCTAACACTGGCCCAGTGGCTTTTGGATATTTTACTGCAAAAATGTTACATATTGCAGAATTAATATAGTCTGGGTTGATATCTGCCTAATTTGACTAATTTCTACCAAATTACACATGAATTTCCACTAAAATACTGTAGAGTTTGATTGGACACAGCCTTTTATGTCAAAAAAAAAACAACAAAAAAAATATGGGAAGTGTTTTCATCTCATTTATTTTGATATCCTAACTGCACGATTATCTGGTTAGTGACATTTGATTATTTGCATTCAGCATCAGAACAGATCTGCAATGTGTGACGCATTTTTGGGTCATGACTCACCAAGTTGAAGCCACTGATGTAAAAGCTCAGTGACCACATGCACCAAAACTGTAAAACAGCAAAACTCTAAGCTCATCTCCCCTGAAACAAATAGACATGGACATGAGAGGAACAGCGAGGAGCGGCATTCATGCGGAGCAGCTTTCCCTACGGACCGAGACGCCAAATGTTTTTCTGCACTGATTGGATCCTCCAGGCCAGTCTCACTCCCCTGAGCTCACAGAACGACAGAGCGAAATGACTGTCTCTCGTGGCACACATGGCTGGGGCTGAGATGGGGTATTTGGAGAGACATCCTCCTGGATAAAAGCCCACTTCAGTTACAGCCTCATCCATCCGGACGTGGGCAGTGTTCATAAACAGCTGCCATTACGCCTATCAGACACGCACTCACAGGGGCCACAGTGGCCCCGACCCCCACAGACAAAAACAGCTCAGCTGTGTTTACTTGACTCCGTGCAGGTGCCCATGTAAAACATAACCTGTTGTTATTGTATTTCAACACCACCGTCCACTGGCAGTGATCCGCTGAAGAAAAGGTGTTTCATTTTCACATGTGTAACCCTGCTGATCCGACCGATATCTGTTTTTTTCTGAGTGTGATAATGTAAAAGATCTGCAGTTAAGATCTTCTTACAGCTTATTTCACACTGCTTGATTGGAGATAAGGTTTCTAGCCTCTTTATTCTTTTATAGAGTATCTCATGGAAAGTAAATGATGCCTTAATCCAGCTTTAATCAGGAAAATCACATAACAAAGCACGTAATTTTGACCATCATTAAGGTAGACCATATTTAGAGACCAGAAATAGACTTGGCCTGGGTTTTTTTGACTTGGGCCAATAAACAACCACAAAGGACACCCTAGCAACTGCACAGAAATCAATTAACAATGAATCAAGAACACCAGAACAACTGCAGAGCCAGAGAATGAATGAGTAAGCGCATATATAACAATTATATCTATTTATTTTGCTGCTTTCACAGTAGTGTCAAACTTTTGATAATCCATGCAAAACTTTGGGATAAGTGTCTTAAAATCAGATATAATTAGATACAAAACTTATTTAACTTGATTTTTTTTTTGCATTTTCTTTTAAATTAGTTTAACATTCATATAATGTGTGTGTACGTATATATATATATATACGAGCAGGGCGGGCGAGAGCCGTGAGGGAACGGTGCGAGGCCGGTGACATGATTGCTAATGAGCGTCAGCTGCGCGGTACACCGGTCTCGTATCTCTCACGGAGGAGCTCCGGAAGCATAGAAGAGGAGCAGCTACAGTGAAAGACGAGAGAGGACCAGGCCTGGATTTATGTTGTGTTTTATTATGTTTGTGTTTGTGTTACTTTTGTTTTATTGTTTGTTTATTTTATTATTAAAGTTACGTTGAATGTTTGCCAGTTCCCGCCTCCTTCTTCCCGTAATTAAGAACTGTGTTACATTATATGTGTGTATATATATATATATATATATATATATATAAATATATATATATATTAACACTATGTCAACAGATGGCAGCAGGAAGCGTCGCATATACAACAGACTTTATAAAAAATAATCCTCTTTTATTTACACACTTAAATGTACAGTATGTGCCCATTGTTACAAGTAGACATGGCACTGTAATGCTTGGGCTCCACAATGCTGCTTGCAATTATATTCAAATTTAATTCTACGGAAACTCCTGCTGATTGCAAATGTTATTTAGTCTGGTTTTTTTTTTGTTTTTTTTGTTCAGTTTGGTTGAGCTCATCCCCATGGAAGCATCAGTTTCCTGTTCTCAATTGACAAAAGTGGAGTTTCTGTGTTGTCTTCTGCTGTAGCTCATTCACTTTAAGGTTTGATTTGTTTGCCTTTCTGTCAGCTTAAACCAGTCAGCAAATTCTCTTCTGACCTCCTCAGCACTGAAGCTAAATGAATGCTTTTGCCATTCAGTCATATCTGACTTACCCCGACAACCAGTCACTATGGCTTTATATAGACAGGCAAAAAAAAGAATATCAGACTATAATCCATTTACTTGTTTCTAGTATGAACAGTGACAAATCACATACATATGTTTAGATCCAAAGTTTTGTATAAGATTGTTCCATCATTGGGGACATGTATATAACATAATACATAGAGCGCATCAGTTTCTCATCTAAATTCACATATTTATATTTATTGATATATTTATTCATTTGGCAGACGCTTTTATCCAAAGCGACTTACAAGGGGAGCAATTAGGGGTTTCGTGCCTTGCTCAAGGACACTTTAGTCATGGTATCGAAGGTGGAGAGAGTGCTATTCATTCACAATTCAACACACCCCAATCGTGTGGGAATCGAACCAGCAACCTTCAGGTTACAAGCCCGACTCCCTCACCATTAGGCCACGACTACCCCACGTTTGACAGTTATTCATTATATAGTAAATAAGAAACCAGTGAGCAGTTTCAAGCAACAGCATATAATGCATGAAAACAGTAATAACTATGGTGTTTATGTCATCTGCACTACTGAGATGGATATGGGCACGATTTTTTGCCATCAGTTGTTGTATGCAAGAGTCTCTTGGCATTGTGTTGATGCGTCAGTCATTGCTTTGGTAATTGTAAAAAACAAAATACAAAAAAAAACAGATATTGACTACACTGTCTGAACAAACGTGAAATGTGATTTCATGACTTACAAAATAACAGATTTGAAAAATGAGTTTTTGTGCAGTGTGAACTACACCTCAGATCACTTCTTTCCCATTCTGATGTTTGATTTGAACAACTGAACCTCTTGAACATGTCATTATTTTGTACTTTGAGTTACTGCTACATAATTGATTGACTAGATATTTCCTTTAACAAGCAGGTGTATCTAACAAAGTGGCCATTAAGTGTATTTCATTCAAAAAGAGGCAAAGTGCTTTTTTCTGGGTCTGTGATTAAGGCTATAGGGCACTATATGAGAATGCTAGTTCCATCCCTAATTAAATGTCTCATATGCCTCATATAGTAGTACAGAGGAAAGAGCAAGCAGGTCATTGAAAAGGAGCTAAGAAAGTCCATTACAATATCCAGTGCCTTTGATAACTAAATGTTACATGTGCATATTTATATTCATTTAGACCTCTGGAAAACTGGAAAAATGTCAACGGAAATTTTTCCAACTCTTATCTTATTTTTCGTTTTAGGTCTAGTAAAACACTAGAGAGGAGAGGGGGGAAAAATCACTTTAAAACTCCAGCAAACATATGTTTTTCAAATTTAAAAACACATTAACCTGCTACTGGGTCAATGATAAAAAATAAGTGTCCAAGATATCCTATTTAAAGCAAAATAAGTCTTTTTGTCTTTTTAAAATTTTAACTTCAAGTTCAAAATTGACGTCAAGTTCAAAATTGTATCATTTTGGGAAAAAAAAGAAAAGAAATGAAAAGAAAAAAAATAGAGGTAACATCAGTAAATATTAAAGGTACAATATGTAAAATTTTTATATTAAAATATCCAAAAACCACTAGCAGAGTGTTATATATTTCGTTCAGCTGTGTACTTACATTATCCTAAATGTTTCCAGGAATTTGTAAATTCAGAGTAAATCACAATCACAATGCCCTGTCCCTCTCTTGTCACTTGCGCTTGTCAAGGACATAATATCATTATTAGACAAGGTAAGCAAATGTAGGCTACATAAGACTAATCAATGTTATATAGCTCAACACAACAAAGTGTTAGAATATCATCAGTATGATGATACTGTATGATGAGCTCATACAGACAACAAACTAATACTAAACATTATAACTTTTAACACACTCAAATGCAGTTTAATATGATAGTGTAACGTTAGACGAAGTGAAACAGCGCAGCGTTTCCTCAGTTTTAATTCGTCAAATAAACTGACCTGTATGAGTAGTATTTCAGCACTTATGAGTAGTTCGGTAGAATGAAATGTCCTTGCTGTTTTATATCCCCCGGGACTCGCGTGTCCCACTGATATCTGTCTCTCATTAGTAATCGCATCCGTGATTCTCGGCCACGGCCTGCTTCATACCACAGTCATGTTAAAAACATGCATTCACTCATCCATAAACATTATTTCCCCATAAATATTATTAGATCCATCGGCATGACAACAAGTTCCATCAATCTACGCCTTTGTTATTGTTTTGAATTGTTTAGCGACCCCTAGTGGATGAAAAAACTACATAGTAGTTATGTATACCTTTAATAGAATTCCAAGCAGGAAATTTAAATTGGCAGATTGAGATACATTCAGAGAGACAAAGAAAGAAAGATTTAAGGAGTTAAGTGGGTCAACAGAACAAGTAGATAAGCTTAATTGCAAAATCAGTGGAATTATGTGTAAAACTGCAGAAGTGATGGAACAAAAGCAAGGGAATCGAAAAAAGAAAGCAGTACCATAGTGGACATAAGATTGTAGAATGGCTATTAGAGTCAAAAATAGATTATTAGGTAAAGTAAGACTTTTTCATTTGATGATTTTAGTTTGTACAAATGCTAGGAAAGATGTTAGAACAGCAAAAAGAAGTCATTGGAGATAATTTTGCGATAAGATAAGTATGGGAATGATTAGTAAATGGAATGATTAGGAAAATGGGTGGGATCCATAGGTGTAATAATATCCCTGGTTTCTTTTGTTAAAGTACATAGGAATGAAAATATTTCTAATGAAATGAAGAGATACAGAGAACAGCATTTGAAGAAATACCCAAACAAATTAGACAAAAATGGAGGAACAATTAATGTTCTGTTCTCAATCGATGAACTTAAACGGGCTCTATTGAGTGTGAGACGTACATCCCCTAGGAAAGATGAGATTTGTTATGAAATGGTTAAACATCTTGTAGATGCTTCATTGAATGTCATTTTGATGCCCTTATGGGCACGGACGAACCTCCACTCAGTGAGGGCGGTTCACATGCCGGGATCCTCGAACATAGGAGCAGACATGCTGTCATGCACGGCCCTCCACCAAAGGAATGGAGGCTCCACCCCAGGCGGTCGATGTGATATGGTGCACCTTCTCGAAGGAAATGAATGCTTTAGCATAGAGATAGCCATGCTCCCGCAATTCAGAAATGGTCAATTCTTCTGGTGTCAAGACGCTGGCAAAACCACCCTAGGTTCCAAAAATTAATCCAGCTGCGGTTAGCACCCCCATGGCCAATACCTCTGAGAAGAGACCTTCTTTCTCAGGCACAGGCGATGATTTGGCACAAGCTGGTACCTAGCTTGGAAATTAGACCCAACTAAATGTGAGATCGTAACAGTTCTCATATTTCTGCAGGAGCTGTTGGATGTTCCTGTTGGATAATGCAATAACATGTTCAGTATTATGATTTTTTTATATAAAAGATATTGTCATGATGTAATTATTATTAATTTTGACATTTAGGCAATTTAGAAAGTTTGAAAGTTTAAATATATTTTGTTAGAGAAATACATAGTTTTGTTAAATCTTGGCTATTTATGTCATTTATGTCACAACAGACATTGTCCTAACGACTAAAATTCATTTATATTATGTGCGAACAAATTACAATGAGGTGGTTGTTTTGCAACAAGGTGGTGACAATTTTTTTCCCAACAGTGGACCTGCTGATGATGAAGTGAATGGTACAAGAAAATGGGATGGGATGGCCTGGATGAGTGTGAGATTTCCCGGCCTGAAATTGTGTCCCAGTCCGGCCCTGACATCAAACCTGTGTAAGTTAATGGAAAGGATGGTAATGACTCATCTGATATGAGTGCTGGAAAGAGCTTTTAAATCCACACCAAAATGGATTTAGGAACGATATAAGAAAAACACAAGTGACAACAAAATAGTATTAGTAGGAGTGCTTATTGATGTAGAGATGGCCATATGAAATGATGTGGAGGGAAGGATTATTAATTAAACTGGATAAAACTGTAATAAAAGGGAGATTAGATAACCGGATTATGAGTTTTATAATGGATAGGATAAAACACGTTAGGTTGGGAGAGTCATATTCAAAAATTCATTTAGCTGATAATGGAGTGCCACAAGAAAATGTTTCAAGCCCTATTCTTTTAATATAATGATGAGTGATGTTTTTTTCTTCTTCTAAAGTACAACCTGAGATCAATAGGGAACATCAATATACGCAGATGATGGCACGTTATGGAAGAGAGGAAGAAATGTAAGTTACGTAGAAAGGAAAATCCAAGAGTCTATAGATGAAGTAGAAAAATGGGCAAATTCCTGGGGATTTAGATTTTCAGTGTCTAAAATGCATATATGTCTAAATATGCTTCTCAAGAAAGAGACAAAGAACTAAAATTTAAATTAAAAATCTATAATCAGATGTTAGGGCAAAATTGGGTTCAAAATTGACATTTGGCATCCATATTCAAAAAAAATAATTGACAAATGCAAGAAAGGTATTAATATATTAGTGTCTGGCTGGAACAAACAGGGGAACTGGCTGACAATCCCTTTGGAGAGTATATTGAGCTCTGATTAGATCAACAATAACAGGAATTGTAATTGTACATTATTAATTTTACATTAATAATTGTTAATTATTAATTAATATATAACACTAGCTATGCGTATTATACAATGATGGTCACATCCCAATACTTCAGTTGATCTTCAGTTGAAAAACATAATTCTGGATAAACAAAAGATCTGTTTCCGAGGAGATGGTAATGAGGCAATATTTGGACCTGAAATATAATCATTGTTTACCAAATATATAGGGCTGCAACTAACGATTATTTTAATAATCGATTAGTTGGCCGATTATTTTTTCGATTAATCAGATACAAATCCGATGATTGATTTTCTTTCTTTTTTGACAAAAATTTATTGACAAAAAACACATTATTGCACATCCTGCCCAATGTCCTTCAAACAAATGTGCCAATTGAATGCTATGAAAACATGCAGTGTTTAATTTCTAAGACCACCTGTCACAGAAAAGAGAACACAAATATTTTAGGGATCTGACAAAAAGTCATTATTCACACATAATGTCCAAAACACTTTATATTTTGTTTGGCCTCCTTTGGCTTCGATTACGGCTTGCATTCTTGCTGGCATTGATTTATATGTACTTTTCCCACAGTCTCTGTTGTTATTTACTGTAATTGGGCATCTGAAAAAAGTGCTTTACTATTTTTTCTGTCTTTCTTGTGAAACAGTAAATTCGAAAATTCATGACAACAATATTTATATTTTAGCGTTAGAAATACTACTGTGACTAAACTGCTTACACATACTGGTGGATTAACCATTACAGAAACATAAAAATGATTTTGGTAATCATTAAAAAGTAGCGTTAGTTTAGGGCAGCTGTGGCAAAAACCTTAAGTTGCGGTGGTATAATAAATTTAAGCACTATATATAGTGAATATAGTTTAAATCTCTACTAAATCTCTACTCTCTTTTAATCTCTATTAAAAAATGAGGTGACAATAAAGAGAATCAAAAAAACAAACTCAGTGTTAACCAACAGGCAAGAGAAATGTTCAGCAGGAACACACATAACCTCTTACTGTCATTTCTTTATCCTGTGTAAATAATTGAAACGTCTTACATTTATTCAATATGCTGTTATCCCTTCAGTTACTACCATTAAATACTTGAATGACATACTGACTTTTAAACCTAAATTGAACTTTCAATAACAGATATTTCAGCAAAATTTATATTTTTGTACTGAATATGAACTGTCTCCCTCTCTACTGCATTCCATCTGTTTGGCTCGGGCGCGGGCTGGCGCTCATTCAGTTACGTAAAGTTTGAAGGTTAATGCAAAATGGAAATGCTCGCGTGAATTTTAAACATTTACTGATAAGGATATAGCCATAGAATGAACGTTTTGCGCCGAGGACGCGCGCGCATCTGTCAAGTGCCTGACAGATCAAGCCATGTTAAACATGGAGCTAATGCATTAGCTTGAAGCTTCTCATGATTTTGGGCAGTTTGGTTTACGCACCTTTACCGCAGCAGCTCACTCTGTTTCCTTCATTGTTTTTAAATGCATTTTGTCCATAGAAATGCGTTATTCATTGCTGTAATTTGATAAGACTGGCGGAAGTTTTGCATGCACGGTGGGCAGACCCGACTAATCGATAATGACAATAGTTGTCGATGATTTTCATTTTCGATTATTATCGATTAGTTGTTGCAGCCCTACAAATACATATGGCTCAAAAGATTCGGATTCTGGACAAACAGTTGCAGCAGTGGTCATTCCTAAATTGAAAAATAAGTAAAAGTACAACGAATAATTTATCTGTTTACACAGCAGTGATGATTGCAATTTTGTTGGCAATTCAGTGGGTGGAGGACGTCAGTGTGCATGTGGCTGTGCAGAGATTGTGTCTCTTCTCATACACCCAGATCAAAGCTTTTAAGACACTTCAGGTAGGTACATGGACACTATGGCTGCAGGCACTCATCCATGTATGTTCTTACAGTCCATGCACTTTTAAAACCTAGAATGCACTGCAGTCCCACTTATGCAGATCACATATCAGCGAGTGGCAACCTAAACAGCAAAATTCTAGTGAAGGTGCAATAAACTGTCATATTTTTGCTGTTACTGACATTTCTTCAGTTAATAATTACTTTCTCCATATAAACAGCCACTTGTCATAAGACAGTAAGTAGTATTTTTATGGAGTGCTCATATTTTAACAAGGAAACAGCGAAAACATAAGAGATACAAAGGATATCTGATGACATTCTTTCAAACAAAGAACCGAATACACTTAGAGGAGGATTCCAAGAAGTACATACAGGATAGGTTCCGGAGAACTTCCCAAAGTCGGTAAAGCTTAAATTTAAATTTAAATTTAATAGCTTTCTTGCTATTAAAGCTGGAGAATCATGTCCCAGGCACAACTGTAAATTAGTTGTTTTTGGACTTATTTATTGAGGGATACTTCTTTTCTTTTGTCTCAAAATTATTGCAGACACCTAACAAATGGACAGGATTGACATGGATGAGTTGCTAGACAAAGACATTGTTTTAAAACTATTAGATTCAAAAGAATTTCAACAATCTCTGTGATGTTTATATTTATTGGTCTGCTTGATCATTTCTCAACCCATCTCCTCAGAATTTTCAAGAAGAAAAGAGGGAACAGTGACACAGAAGATCCCAAGAATCCTGTCAGTTATTATTCAGGAATGTTCTGCTGAATTCATCAGCATTTTAAATTACATTAATTCACGATAGGTTTTCTTTTCTGAACCCAAAAGATGAATTTTGGCCAGTTTGTTATG
Organism: Zacco platypus; assembly: GCA_038088235.1. NCBI lineage: Eukaryota > Metazoa > Chordata > Actinopteri > Cypriniformes > Xenocyprididae > Zacco > Zacco platypus. The sequence continues at coordinate 20,854,599 of CM076065.1, read as the reverse complement.
CTCATTTCTACACATAGTTACAATAAAAGCCAATGGTGAGTTCCTGTTCTGAAGCTTCAAAAGTCACATTGAAGTCTAACTTTGTTTAACTATATGTACACATTATAAGCCTCATCATCAAAGTGAAAATAACATTCTGGAGGATTATTAAAAATTAATTTGTGAAATACCTGGTTTGGTAAATTGATCAGCCCCTAAGAGTGTATACCATTATAAACTTGCTCAGGTGCAACCAATCAACTTCCAGATGATGAAAGTATGATTCTTTGCGGACAGTTCAGCTCAATTGCCTCAAAAAGCCGATTCATAGGTTCCTGATGTCATCATGCAATGAAGTCACTATGCATTTCTTTTCTAACAACTTAGTGTCATGTTATATCAATGAAACATTCAAATTAAGTAATTTGTTTCAACGCATATTGTAACATTCCAATAAAAAGTCACTTGTGTGGACGCATATTGCTGATTATTGCCTTTCATTCCCTTAAGTTAAAGGTGTTTGTGTTAAAGGTGTTTCATTCGTGGATCCTTATGTCGGATACAACTGACCGATATTAAGTAGCCTACATCTTGGATAAGACTACAGCACATATTTAAAGCACAAACTCGGATATATGCTGCATGTCTAAAGTATAAAGAAAGAATAAATCTAGGATAAACTAGAATAAATAAGAATAAGTCTTATAAACTCATTGATATCACATAACAACTTAAAACATAATCTGCGTGTACAATGAAACATAGTAAAATTTATTTACATCTCTTGACAGAAAGGTTTTTGTAAACTGTTTTTAATAACAGTAGTCATAATGAGCATATTTCCAATATGTGCCACAGCATTGTATGGTCAACTCACTCATCAGACTCCTCAGTAATCCTTGGCAAACTTTGACAGTCACTGATCGAACTGAATCGAACTGCAAAAAGAAGAACCTGGAAGATTCTGATGCCATCTGGCAAAAGGTGTTATGGTCTGATGAAACCAAAATATACCTTTTTTTTTAACGCTATGTTTGGTAAATTAATTTTCAGAACTGTTTTCTTTTTTTTTTTTTAGGGGGGGGGGGCAAATTTGTAAATTTGAAAAAGTTTTTTTTTTTTTTTGGAATGGGTTTTGATTTCAGGCTGTACGACAAATGAAGTAGCTATTTCAAAGATGTATGATGATTTTCTATAGGCACTATATATATAAGAAAAACGTAACAGACAAGTGTAATTCCAAACATGTTATAAAGCAGTACCAAAGTAGACTAAACGACGATGTGTTGCATTCTAAGTACACTCTGGTGGTACACAATAGTTTTGTATGAGATACACAGTAGAATTTAAGAATCGTATCCTGATCCACTCTGTCCATTTCATTCAAACACACAACCACCTGAAACAACATTTTGCAGTCATTGACGAGGCACTCGAGAGCCAATGAGCAATTGACCCTTCCATAAGTTTTATTAACAGGTGGTCTGACCAATCATAACCCCGAATCCGCCATTTTGTCTGACAAAGCAGTCAGGGGAGTTAGTAGATTAACGTTGGTGAACTTGAACTTCAAAAATTGTGTGTACTCACGTCTGTCCGTGTGTAACCCCTACACCCAGGTCCTACTCGACCCGCTCCGAGCGGGCCTCGAACCCGGGTCTTCCGGCATGGGAGTCGGACGCTCCAACAAGGAGGCTAAAGGCTGCAACCCCTAGCATCTGTCGCTAGAGCATCTCTTGAGGTCAGAGGAGTGAGGTTTACTCGCACAGCAACTACTAGCTGGCCTCCGTTACACGTGCTTGAAACAACATTCCTTCTGATGTTAATTCATGTTTATTTGATGCTATAAATGAACTAGTATGAAGAGATGATCGGTTCATGAGTGGATTGAAGAAGCTACAGCTATCTGTCACAACATATTAAAGAGACACTATACGGTGATAAACTCCTTTAAAAAAAAAAATACGATATATTAAATATGAAAATGTTTCATATGCCTGTCGACACATTGTCAGTGTCTTCTTTGCTCTTGGATGTATTTTTCACTTTGTGAGAACATGATGTGTGGCGTGAGATTGGCATGGCTTGTCGGACAAAGCAACAGTAACTAAAGGTGTAAAACCTTTGTTGCAATGCAAATTTTGAATTTTTAATGACTGTAGGATTTTACTGTTAGGTTCACACTACTGAAGGGGGAGATGAAGATTGATAAACTCGTAAATATATGGGTCTGTTTCTCACACAAAGCAATAACACAGATTCTGAAGATTTGGATTACGTTTATGTTGTCGTGTATTTTATGGTCATTTTTTGAGTCACAGCATATTTATAAATGTCCTCATGTCCCACGGCAAACTAAATAAATATTGCATGACAATTCATGGTTAAATGATTACAGAAATTTTATTAATTTTAACATTTTAAAGTGTAGTCTTGTTTAATGAAAATGTATAATTTCATATTAAGTAAATCAGTTAACTGCCTTAAACTGCACTCAATTATTCTGTTATTCAATTATACATTTACATATCAATTATTCTTAGTATGTTTGCTCACAAGAAATAATCTTGGAATCCTTTAAAATCTATTTTGAATGTGGCTCATGGTCACAAGCCTGATTTGGGTCACATGATTAATGGCCTGATCTGGGCCACACACCTCCCACCAGCAATTGGCCCTTGTGTTGTTTGCCATCATTCATGCTGTGCCATCATTGCCACACATGGTTTACTTACAAATATGGTTTGTGAATAAAAAGGGCCCCATAGTTAACTTTATTCTAACATTAGTGAACGTCCCGATATATTCGTCTATTACAGGCAACAATTCAAGACAAATGGGATGCAGCTTCACGCCATGTATAGAACAAGTGCAATCATGTGATTCATGACTAGCCGGCACTTCATTAGTTGCCGGATTAGTCAGCTATTCTCTGCAAACCCTATTTTAGAAAAACATTAGTTGTTCTGTCATTAGGATGAAGACTTGTTTTGTATACCAGCCGCTGTGGCTAATGCAGTCAGTATTCTGTATTTGTTGCTGATTTCTGAACACTCAATAAGGACTGTGACAGACTGCAGAAAATGCAATCATTTTATTGCCATCTCTGCACTTTTACGCACTTTTTCAATCATAACTTCAGAGATCAGAGCTGAAAAAGCAAGATGAGGCAGAAATGCGTATACGGCATATCAGCTCATTAAGAGGGAGGGAGTGAAACAGCGTTAAGAACTATGAATTGATGCTGGCAAATATCAGAGAAATGGCATGATTACATTACCAGTGGTTTTCATCCAGGAGGTCAGAACCCACTGGGGGCCTCAGCACACTTCCAAAGGGTCTGCAAGATGGCTTAAATGATTTATCATTCAAAAAAAAAAAAAATTAAAACAAAAAAACCTTTAGGTTAACAGCTTTAAATCAAGATGTAAACTGATATACTTTACCTTATGTTAATTGGATATCTTAACAACTGTCATTTTTATCTACAAACCAGGGGTCCAACGGTCTTGGAAAACCAGGATATGCAGAGGAATTTAGCAAGTATGATTTCTAAATCCGAAAGTGCCATAATTAATATAATATTAAAAAGATATGAAGATTTCCATAATGCAAATATTCTTTTCTAGACTTGTCAAGCTCTAAAAAAATTTATTATGTAAAAAAATGCAGTTTTTTTGGGTCAAAATATTGTGACCACGAATTAAGAACTTGTTCCTACAACTTGTTACCATATTTTCCAGAATAAAAGTTTGACTGGATAAAATTGCATGTTACATATGCTACACAGCGCTGGGACATCTAGTAAGAAAGCATTGAATTCACTGCAGAATTAGTAACATCGCAGCAAGATCTAGTGGGAACCATTTAAATCAGGCAAGGTATACTCAAAAATATTACAGGTATTAGCTCAAACTGAGAAATATTCTGAAATATAAAATATAATATTGGCTCTCCAGTCAAAAAAAAAAAAAAACTAAATCATTCACCATGGATTTAATGTAGAAACACTAACTTTAAACATGGTCGCAGGCATAGTTGAATGTTTTTATTTTGTTCATTTCAGGGTTCAATGCATACTTCAAGAACTTTTCAAGGACTTTGCTTCACACTTCAAAACTTTAATTTTAATGTGATTTGTAAAACTAAAAGTTAAAAGATGAAGGACTGATGCTTTGTAAAGAAGACAAACAAACTTTTATTTTAAAAAAGACATGAAATCACCACAATAACCAGTAGATAGCAGCAGATTGGTGTATTAGCCATTGCCACTCCCTAATTTATGGGGAAGTAGGAAAAGTCAGTCTCATGAAAAACAAAAGCTTTTCGTCAAATTGTGACTAAATTGCAAAGAAAGTAAAAGAGTGCTCCTTTTACAATCACCGAAGTTGTTGGTCATTTGGTACGTTTAATTAGAGTAGAATATTTATATTTTTCCATATAAAAATGACATTTTTACACATTACTGTAAAAGTTTTTAAATAATTTTAGATCAAATAAAATTGTATCTAATTTTCATTATCTAACAATATCTAATTTATCTCATTATTATACCGAACTCTATCCTTAAATGTACTGCTTTGTCAAATAAGAAATTAAAATGTTACAAAAATACACAGTTTCTTTATTCTCGGCACTTTTTCCAGAAGGATAGTTTCATTTTGCAGTCATAGCCATATCAAGACGCATGTTATTATCTTCCGTGGTGCATGATGTCCGTGTCCGAAACGGTTATTGAATAAATATAAATCATTATTAAAACATATTTCCACAAATATTAAGTGCAAACTGCATATATATTTGCATGTTATAAAGAAATATTTACATTATGGTAAATTACAATCGTGTTTATTTTATATAGTGATGAGCAAGGGCGCCCCCTGGTGGTTCGGGGGCCCTACGCAACTTCGTAGTTTGCGTATGGGGAGGATCGGCTCTGTGTATAAATCATATTTTATTATTACATTCACAAAAAAATGACAATACAATTAAATAAAATGAAACATTTGCAAGCTTTATAATTCATTATATTTATTAATTCCCTCACTTTAGTGAAATCATGGCCATGTTGTATATGCTTTGTTCCCTTGTTAAATCAGTACAACGTGGCCACAATTTAACTAAAAATAGGCAATAAGAAGAAATAAGAAACATCTTAGTCTGTATATGAAGAGCCTTTGACTATTGTCTTGGACAAAGGTTGAGAAAACTGCTGTAAACAACAACTTGCCCAACCAGTGAGGGTTATGAAACTTTGTAAAACTGATTTGCTATTAAACAGAGCAGACAGCATCAGCGACGGCTGTGCAAAACCTAAAAGCTTTTAAATTGCCATCCAAGGCCAAGTAGCTGCAGTGTTTGACACTAGACATCCTACTAAACAATGTCCTCCTCCTTAACAACCGTTTCATTTGGATTCATGGGAGGGGCTTGAACAACCACATTAGCTCTGCATTAGAAATAACCATTAGCAAGAGATCATCCTCGCATCCAATTTGCCATCGAAAAATAGAGCCACTATACGCAATAGCCTATGAAGAGCTAATGAGCCGCATCAAACTCTATTAGCCCTAATGGCAATGTGTCATTTTGGTTTAGAACTAAAAGATGACTGGATTTCCTGCTACTGAGCACAGAATAATTGAAAGCTGAACAGAAGTTTGCTAAAAAAAAAAAAAAAATGTCCATGTGAGATGAACGGTATGTGCTATAATAGCATCTGTCAGCAAACACCGGCAACAAAGACGAGAGCTAGACAAAGATCACAAGCACACTTGAAGGAAATGCAGACAGTGGGAGAAGACCGAGAGCAAAGAGGCAGCGAGTTGAGTGATCTTGTTCAGGGAAAAGCAGGACGGACTGGGTGATGTGGCAGCATTTGAGCAGGTTAGCGCTGATCTTTAAAAGTGGGGAGAGCAGAAGGTCACGTACCTCTGACAGCTCGGCCTCAGCAGTCTGATGTTTGATTAAATGCCGCGTTGACCTTTCAGAAGACTCTGGGGTTGGATATGTCTTTACCCGCAGGCTACAGTCAAGGTCTTTTAACAGTGAACATATCTATCAATCTGAAGGGCTTCATCGCATCTCAAGTGTTAAATTCAATGCCTCATAAGTGATCTATGAAATACTGGGATGAGAAGTATTTTATACAGCAGCAGATGTTACACATTTTAGAAAAATAAAGAGATCTGAAAATGCAACAGTGTCCTTGATGTTCAGATGTAGAAAACTAACAGAGACTGCAAGATCTGGCTGACATGGCCAGCTCGAATCTGACTCACTACTTTAGTTTCCATGCGATCTTTGGTGTTCAGTGTGCAGTTTTTTACACTGACTGGAAACTATTCATGGAGTATGAGGTGCAAGAACTAATTGCTGGATTTGAAGAGTTTCTCGAGTTTTTTTTTTGCCGTTTTTAAATAGAAATGTCAAAGGATTTAGATAGTATAGTACATGAGCTTGAGTTTGTTGCCCAGGCTTGTTTTTTTGAACTGTGAGAGGCGTCTAGTCTCACCTACTCTGACATCATACGTCGCGTTAGAGGTTATGCGTCCGCCGTAAGTCAACTTGTTTGTATACGGATGTTTGCTGGAAGCTAGTTATTATAGTTTATAAAGTTGTAAATATGGATATTTTTCTCACAAAAACCCATTGTTTCACTGCAGAAGGCCTTTATTAAGCCCCTGAAGCCATGTGGAATACTTTCATGATAAATGGATGCACTTTTTTGGGCTTTAAAATCGTGAGTGCCATTCACTACCACTCTAAAGTGTTTTTTTTTTTTTTTTATGTAACTCTGATTGTGTTCGTCTGATAGTCATATACACCTAGGATGTCTTGAGGGTGAGTAAATCATGGGACAATTTTCTTTTTGGGGTGAACTATCCCTTTAAACAGCAGTTAATCACTTAGACCAACATTCTTTTTTTCTTTTTTTTACAGATATGATGGCCCTTCTTAAAAAATAAAGGCAACTTTATATTTGGCATGTGTAAAAACCCTATCTATACTATATGAGAAAAATAGTGGGTTAGACATTGTAAGGACAACTTTTTGTAAAATGATTGCTAAATGAAAATGTAAAAAATTTACTTTGTATTGTCACTGCACTTAAACCAAAATAAATAACTAAAATACTATAAACATTTCATTTGTTTGGTGTTAAAAGTAGATCTTTTTTCTACAAACTATTAGAGTACTGTTTTATATAATTGTATGAAATGTTTAGTTCAATTCCTTTCAATTCATGTACAGTGGATTTTGCAGTTTTAAGCAATTTGCTAATTTTATACATGTTTTGGTTTCATTATTATTATTTCTTATTTGACGTTAAAATGACTAGCCATAATCCCTGACTGAGATGGTCCTTTCCTGTCTAAGGTCCTGTGTTTTGGCTGGATAAACCTGCAATGTGGACAAAATGTAATGTTCATAATAAAAGGTTTGGAAATGCGAGACTACACCTGACAATGGATCAAAACATTTAAACTTATCTAAAGGCAAATCTGCATGCAGACACCGTTCTATTCATTGTCCCCATCAGTTTGTTGGGACTACTAGACAACAATAAAGTCACTAGTGGCAACTGCACAAAGTCACACAAAGATTTTAAAAGGTCATCTGCCATGTAATCCAAAGCAACTGTAAGCAGCTTGAGTTTTTATATGTACTAAGGGATAGTATACATAGGGTGAGGCTGTTGCTAGACTTGGTTTAATTGCTTGACTCAATCTCAAACGTACAGTACATACAACCATAACTACTTGCAACTGCGTTTTCGTGCAGATTCTGTGCGACTCCTAGGTGTTCAGAAAAGAGCTTTTACACAAAACAAATTTAGAACTCATGTCTGCAGTGCCCTAAAATATGTCACCACGTAGGTAACATATGAACCGAACAAACATGCTAACAATGAGTTCCATTGCAGCTCAGTCACTCTACAACAGAAAAATGAATCACCATCACAAACAACAAAGCCACTACAGAGAAACATTTGGTGCCTTTCTAAATCCACTCCCACTTGTCAAGTGCCAGCTTTGTGCACTCTCCAACACTGCCATTTCCCATGAAACTCTGAGTGCCAAAAGTTCTTCTGAGAGACTGTCACTTCAGAACATCTCAGACAAGACGAGTTGGAACGGAGACGGTACCCATCTCCTCTCCCAAAACCTGCTTCCTGTTTGAGGAAACCTAATTAATAGGTGTGTGCCAGAGGCTCACTGACTGCCAGGGAGCATCTGCACAAACGGTTGGATTTGGAAAGGCAGAGCGAGACGCCACAGCCTGCCATTAAGCAAGCATCAGTGGCTCCATGTGCACCCAGCACTTTAGGTGAGCGCAGCCGCTCGCAGACGCCATGCTACGGCCCAATATGGCCCGCGCCGTACACGCTTCCTGTGCTCAGATCCCTCGCCAAAGCAGACTTCAAACAGAGATGCTTTCGATATCAATCAGTCAAAGCATGCATAAACAGTCACTGTTGCCCCTCTATGGCTCTTACCAAGATTTCTTTCAAATAAAACCCTTTGAAATTGTTTTAAGGTCAATACCTGAGCTCGCTCGGGTGGCGGTTGAGATATTGCATGCCTGAAGAGTCTGACAAACAGAACAGAAGACATTTGGAAGTCATGACTCTCACCTTCACCCTCCTCTCCTTATTATGTGCATATGATTGGCAAGGCATTAGATATCTCCAGCACTCTGGAGGGGGCCGAATGCCAATTGAAATGTAGCACACATTCAGGCTTCAATCATACAGATGAATATGAAACAACTGAATGCTTCGGCAGAGAGGACCCGTCTCACCTCTCGCCACTGATCCATAATGCGCCCTCTGCGATCATTTAGTCCTATCCCCTCATTGACTGCTTGATTTCAGTGAGATGCATTAAAATAAAAACCCAACATTGACAATTCTGTCATTATTTACTCACCCACATGACATCCCAAACTAGGGCTGTCACTGACGATTATTTTGGTAATCAAGCGATTATTCTAAGGATTTATCGGGTAGTCGACTATTTCACTGGTGGTAATTTTGGTGATCGAGTGATTGATCGATTATTCTGGGGATTAATCGAGTAGTCAGGTGTGTGTGTGTATATATATATATATATATATATATATATATATATATATATATATATATATTAGGGGTGGCACGGTTCGGTTCGTATCACGGTTTTAGGGTCTGTACGGTTCTTGTTGTTATTTTTTCTTTTAATCTTTAACACACCAGAAATTTCCTTCAGCATATGATATATAGCTTATTAGCTTAATTATCCACAATTTAGGATACAGTATTAACATTTTTGTAATGTAATCATGCACTAACTGAATTTGACTTGACTTTAAGCACATTATTGGGACCATCTCTGAGTAAAAGCTGGGTGAGATTTTGATACAGCAAGAGAGAAGACATTGATGATGACATGCTTTTCATTTGTTTGGCATAAAAAAGAGCATGTGTATTGTTATCTCTACAGAAACTTGTGCCTTTTTAGCACACAAAGATTGAAATTAACTTGCATTTATCAAACTACCAACTTCAGTGTAGCTCTAAAAAAATATTTTAAAAGACAAAGAGAGGAACTCTTAAAGCTCTGTCTTTTAAACAAGTCAAAATAATTTAAAGATAAATATATAATGTAATAACATAAAAATCCCCAATGCTTTAGTTATCAGAGAGGTTGCTTAAATGCTATGGACAGTAGATGTTGTTTCCTAACCGGCTCTCTCCTGTTTGTGCTTATCGACACATTGATGTCTTCTCAAATGAACTGTCATATTAGAAGTGTTACCATTAGCATATTGAATGCATTTTGCACAATGCTTGCACACTACTGTTTTATTTCCGTTGTCATCGTAAGTAACATGAAATCCAAAATGTTCCCACACACTGGATTTGAACGACACGGGCCCATCGGCCAACTCCGGGCAGCCTCCATTAGGAGCCGTTCACATATCGCGCCTAAAAAAGCGTGGAAAGTGCGGCCACGTTGTTTCCATTTTGAGCGCGCTTGCCGCGCGTCTACATAGGAAATAATGAATATGCGCGCGCAAAAGACGCGATATGTGAACGGCCCTTTACTCCACTTTTACTGTCTATATGTATGTTCGCGCGAAACTGTCTGAATACGGGGCTACATTGCGGATGCGTCGAACCACGCGACGCACACACGAACCGAACCGAGACAAGCGAACCGAACGGTTCGAATGGTTTTTTACCGTGCCACCCCTAGTGTATATATACATATATATATATATATATATATATATATATATATATATATATATATATATTAGGGCTGGGCAAGTTAACGCATTTTTATCGCGTTAACGCATTAATTAATTAACGCCGACAATTAGTTTATCACGCGTTAACGTACTTTTTATTTTGAAAGTCCGTTGCTCACTGCGTTTGAATACACATAGATAGACTGTAATAATACAGCCGAATACAACACAAACCATGGGTCACAGGAGGGGTGGGATGTTTATCAGTAGGCTACTGGCTGCTTGGGATGAGCGCCATCACGCGTCTCAACCAATGAAAAAGCATTTGTTGTGTGCCTATGAGAGCTACAGCGCGAAACAGAAAATATCTGGTGCGGAGAGAAAAAGGGAAAAAGGTAACGAAATCTTAAATGGACATTTTTATTTTAAACCTCTTCCACACGGTGGAGTTGATAGAACTAAAGCTATTTGTAACCACTGCAAAGCTGAATTGTCTTATCATCGGAGTACTTCGAGTCTGAAGTATCACTTAAATGCAATGCACACCGTTGATGCCAGCAAATCACCCACCCAGACAAACATTGGAGGAAGGCTTCGGCAGACTACATTGGATGCAGCATGTGGGAGAACTATAGATAAACAAAAGAAAGACAAGCTAACAAATGCCATTGCGAAGTGGGTAGCTACAAACTGCAGGCCGATTAGTATTGTGGAAGATGTCGGTCTGAAGAATGTTATTAGGATTGCAACGAATGACTGCACGTATGAGTCTCCGCCAAGACGCACCATCGCAAGAAAAATACATGAATTGTATGAAAAGGAGAGGACTATAAAGGCGACGGCGTTACATTAATGATTTAATGTTTTATTTTTACGTTAATGTTCTATTTAATTTGATTACATTAATGTTTAAGTTAAGATTTACAAGAAATGTTAACTGCTACTAACTTTTATCTGCTGTAAAAAAGCACTTTATTTTGTCATTTAAGTTTTGACAAACCAAATGTTATTGCACTTTTGTTCATACAGCAGTACTTTGAAAGAATAAAATTACGCAATACACTACTTTTGATTTCATTATTGAATTTTGCGCAAGCTGCGATTAATCGCAGAAAATCATGCGATTAATCGCGATTAAAATATTTAACCGTTGCCCAGCACTAATATATATGTGTATATATATATATATAAACTATTGTGGTAATGAAAATAGTGAATAATGTCCTTTAAAATGACTTAAAATACATATAACTATGAGGCAACAATAATTTGTTCAAATAAAGTATCAAAAGCAAGTAATCATTGGTTTTATTGAACAGCACTGCTAAAACACAATGTAATATATTTAATATAAACAATTTTGTGGCAATGTCCATTATGTCTAATAACAAATGCCTGCAGAGAGTGCCAAAAGCCTGGTGATTGTTAATATTGGCCATACAACATTTCATTCAAATGTCCACTCAATATTTAATATTGGCCAACTTCTTAATGCTACAGCCACTGTAATCTTCCTGTAGCTCTTTTTAAAACAGTTTCATAGTGACGCTATTATGACTAAAAAAGACATGCATAAATGGTGCACAAAACTGGTCAATACAACCCTTAAAAGAAATGTAACTTTGGTGAATTGGTGGTTATTGGATTTATATTATTTATTTATTTTCAATAATGACAGTCCATCCCTAAACCCCAGCAGGGCGTATGCAGCAGAGATCATAAAAATTCACCACCAATTTGCCAAAACGTCAAATAGTTATGAATTGCAATCAGATTGTGTTGGTCCATACAACTCATGTTCTATATTCCATCTCTTCCAAAGCCATACATAGCGTTGTGCGAAGAAAAGCTTCAGCTTTTGTTTGTTTTTTTCAGAATATAATCATTTATTTTTAAAATACATTAAAATGCACTTTATACATACAATGACTTGAATCCACCTCTTCTAAGATGAGCATGTAATTAAAATGTTAAAATAGGTAACACTACTAATTTTCCTTGTTTTATATATAGAGAGAGAGAGAGAAACAAAAATTACCGGGGTACTAAAAACGTTCGATCGTAATGAAATAAAATTTCTCATTAAAAGGAAATGTCATGTATTGCGGAACAAAAGAACAGAGGTTTGAAATGCCATGAAGGTGAGTAAACGATGACAATTTTGACGTTGACAACAATGATTTTCTGTTTGGCATGAATTAAAAAATCCCTTAAATTTGGATTAAAAAAAGAAGCAATAATTAACATGCAATACACATTACTCCAATGTTTAATTGCATTCGTCCTGCATTGATAGAAAAGAAATTGAGCCTGTTTTTTTTCTATTCAAGACTAATTGTCCCAATGTTTCAGCAATACTTTTAGAGCATTTTGAGCCCAGTCCTCAAAGACCATTTTTGTTAAACGGTCATATTGTTTCATGGCCAAGTTATAAAAGTTCAGTCCCTGAGCATGCTCTGAACATGGATGAAACACACCCCAAGGAACCTTTATGGGACTGGACTTCAAAGACAGGACATCAATCTTGTGTATGCGACCCTCAACAAGGGCCTAATTTTCATTCCCATTATCTTTTAAGCCTCTTGAGTGAATTCCTTAAGCAACAACAGACACTAAATGGCAGTGTGGTTGAAATGCAAGGCGCTGCCATGCATTTATAAGTTAATTTAGATGTAGTGAGTGCTCCCATGATAAAGCGCTCTCATAATGGCCGGGGAATATTCTGTTCAGGGTCTAACAGGTGTTATTTAATTTTCTGTCTGACCGCCATGCAAGATCTCATTAAAATGTTATCTTGAAAGAGTGAGGCCTTATAGAGACAAACATTATATGCAAACAAAATAGTCATGTTGTATGGTCTGTTAAAGTGTAATGCAACTGAAATCCAGCCAAGGCAGAACTGTATTGAAAATCTTCCTCCTTTAATTCTTCTAATTTTTTTTTCTCCAGTTTTCCTGAATTAATTTAGCTTAAAGTGCTAACCATACAGACCCCATTTAAACTTTGTATTGTAGATCACTTGAGAGGTTGGTGAGATTTTTGAAGGATTAGTTCACTTCAGAATTAATTTCCTGATAATTTACTCACCCCAATGTTATCCAAGATTTTTATATCTTTCTTTCTTCAATCGAAAAGAAATTAAGGTTGTTGAGGAAAACATTCCAGGATTTTTCTCCATGTAGTGTACTTCAGTGGGGTTCACCAAGTTGAAGGTCAAAAATGCAGTTTCAGTGCAGCTTCAAAGGGCTCTACAAGATCCCAGACGAGGAATAAGGAATATCTAGCGAAACGATCAGTAATTTTCTAAAAAAATAAAAAAAATAAAAATGACATACTTTTTAAACAAAAATGCTCATCTTGCACTAGCTCTGCGATGTGCCACACATCACGTAATCATATTAGAAAGGTCACGCGTAACGTAGGCGGAAAAACCAAGCAATTGTTTACAAAAAGGACACACAAAGACTAAAGCTGTGTTCCATTCGACACTGTCCCGACGCAGTGTTCCCTGCTCCCAAAGTGAAGAATTAAAGTTCGAAAAATCCCAAGTGATTTAAATTTTTCAAATTTTCACTCTGTCAAAACAATTTACACACTGAAAAATGACTAGGGTTATTGACAAATAAGAATGTCTAAGATTAAGAAAAATCTTTTAAAACGTGATACGTTATTTTCTTAAAAATGTTGGTTTCATGTGGTTTGAAAAAAATATTTATACCATGTTCAAGAAAAATTTAAATGTAATGAGCCAAAAAGGAAAACTAAAACTTTTGCCCTACATACAAGTCCTCTCATTGCATACATCTTCATTATGTTTAATGTCTTAAATATTATTTTAACATCTTAAATATTTTTAATTATTTTTTATCATTTTTTCATGTTGGAAAAGTAAATATATTTTATTATATATAAATTAATAAATATATTAATTCATAAATTTACATTAAAAACAAACATGTTGCGTTACATAACCTAAACTAATCTTGACCCTGTCATAAAAATTTCTAATTATATTTGAATAAATACTTTTATAAAAATATTTTTATTATAAATAGTAAAATATTATGAAAAATTACTTCAGTTTTTATTTAATAAACAAAGATGGTGTTGTGCGTTGATTTCCTCAAGACAATTGGCTCTGATGCTATACGTTTCATTTATAGAGGATAAAACCCAAGGCTAAAACTTAAACTACCTAAAAAAATTCTTTGGCTGCCTTGCCAGCACTGCTAGTTTCTTTAGGATACGCTAGTCACAGTCCTAATAAAACACATTGTGACACTTCAAATCAACATGAAACACTTTGCTATACTTTAGAAAGCATTTAAAAAGTTCAACAATATTTTCAATGAGAAAAAATGTAGAGCTTAATGACTTTGTGCAATGGAGTCATGTGGTTGGAGGGGAGAGGTTGAAAAATGAAAGGAGGAGCAATGTAGAATAAGAACATGTACTAAGATAGTAAAGACGGTCATTTTTGATTTCCCCTTGCCTTAACTCTTACAGCTCTCCGAAAACCTGTTAAAAGCTTGAAAATGGTTTTCCTCAGTATGACTATCCACAATGCCTAGCTCTGGGGGAGACACAAATGAAGAGTTCCATTAAAAGAGTTATACATCACAGAGAGACTTTCCCAGAACTTCCCTCACTCAGAGACAAAATGGTGTATATGAAAAATGGTATGAATCTGCTGGCTGAAAAGCATGTGTGTCTGTGTGTGTGTGTGTGTGAGACGCGGAGAGATGGAAAGTAAAGGAAGAGGAATGGCACAGTGGCTTGCGCTTTCAACTCCACACTTTTACTAAGACGCCTATGCAGAGACCAAAAGACGGAGAGAGGGAGAGAGGGAGAGATGACAGGCTGACGTGTTGATTCAGGAAAAAGTGTCATCACATTAGTGAGCATCACAATACACTTCAGAAATTCTGCAATTGTGCAAACCGTCAGCAATGTGAAAGCATGTTTCAAGAAGTTCTTTGCAGTTAGTTTGAATCAGCAATAGTTGCAAAAAGTTCAAATCAAGTAAATGAACTCGCCGAAGGACGACGTTTTCATTAACACAAAGTAAAAGACAATGAAGTCAGAAAAAGAAGGAGGAAGATAAATACCATAGATCCCATGGTGCTCTAGCATCTCAACTGCTGATTAGGAAGATGAACAGCGATATCCGTGATCAAGGTTTTTGGCAAAGCAAAGGCATTATTTGAATGCCAGTTGAAGGTTAATGAGGAAAATACCAGTGAAAGCTGCCAGTTACACAGGGACACAAAGAATGGTTAATGTGACAATGCGTAGCATGTTATTGTCAATATGATGGAGCATGTTGGAATGTTATTATTATTATTTTTTTCTCATTACACAGTTGCATTCAATACTTGATTGTGATGCTGCAAGTCAATCAGTACTCTGTGGTCATGTAATGACTTCTGAACTGTGCATTTGTTCGTTGTTTTATATCTCTCATATCACTTTGCAATTTCTATCTTCGCACATAAATTTCAAATTTAAATCAATATTTAATTTCCATCTATTTATTTAGGTGTTAAGTAAACATGTAATGTAGTAGGATAATGTACACTCAGTTGGTCATTATTGTAAAATATTTTGTGGCACAAAGACATAAATGTAACATCTTGAAGGGTTAGTTCACCCAAAAAATGAAAATTCTTTCATTAATTACTCACCCTCATGTCGTTCTACAGCTGGAAGACCTACATCTTCAGGTCACAAAAATTAACTTTTTGGCTCAGTGAGGCCTCCATTGCCAGCAAAATAATTAACACATTCGTAAAGCTTCGAAGCAGTGTTTTGAAATCGTCCATCATTAGATATTGTTGAAAAGTCGCTATTTTGTTTTTTGGCGCACAAAAAGTATTCTCGTTGCTTTATAATATTAAGGTTGAACCAGTGTACTCACATGAACTGTTTTAAATATGTTTTAGTATCGTTCTAGGCATCTGAAAGTGTTAATTACCTTGCTGGCAATGGGAGGCCTCACTGAGCCATCGGATATTAACAAAATATCTTAATTTGTGTTCCAAAGATGAATGAAGGTCTTACGGGTGTAGAACGACATGAGTAATTAATGACAGAATTTCATTTTTGAGTAAACTAACCCTTTAAGCTTAAAAATAACACTATCCAACAACGCTTCAGTTTCAGGGAGTGTGGGGTCTCTCTCCTGCACATGTCCCTCAATACCCACATCTCATTGGCACATTTAGCGCTTTACTCAGCTGTCACTCACCATCCATCCCTACTGACTGAGATATACAGCCTGATCTGGTGGCTCCTGCATTGTGCCGTGGAGATTACACACAATAAGCACCTCCTGCTTTATCATTCAGTAAGCACAGGCCAGACTATGAAACACAATTACACTCAATGGTATGAGTGAGTGGTAGAAGGGAGCTTATGACAGCAGATTCCTAATGAGCACAGCAGAGGGAAATCATCATTAATGCTACTCACAAAAGCAATTTCTTCATCATGCATCTGGACTCCACCCCCTTCACTTTCTCTGTGTTAACGCAACACCACAAAATGGGGAACCAAATATACTTGAATTAAAGGATGCAGGCTTGGTAGGGTTTCCTACAGCATAGAGACTAGCCACAACCTTGTGGACAAAAAAAAGTGTGCATAATAGTATTTAATGTGCATTAGTAGCGTACTTCAAATCTTAAAAGTATATAACAAAATACTGTACTTAATATTAATGAAATAAAATGCCATACTTAAAGTAGCCTAAATTTCCATTACTATGTTTCTTAACACACTAAACTATGCATTAAGGGTCAGATTTACTAAACAGGGCAAATTAGTGTGTGAGCGCAATTCCAAAAAAGCGCCGATGTGGAAAGTTCAAATTAAAGAACACAGATGCAGCCGGATCATTTCCATAATGACCAACACAATCAATCAGAGCAGTGCAAATTAGAGTCTGAAATTAGAGACATGCTTTTATGGGCATTAAACAATGCTGCGAATACCAGTAAATTGACAAGCGCAAAACTTAGTAAATCTCGTTGCATGATTCATTTAAATACTCTCCTCCCATAAGTTTTACGTCTGAAAGAGAAACTCCTACAAATGCATAACTGTGTCCATGCCATTTTTCATTGCACGTCTATAGTAAATCCTGACAGTGTTTTTTTAACACCAAGAGGGTTTCCGCTGGTGCAAGCTGTTAGTAAATGGCCCTAACCCTCCTAACACATACCTTTTGCATTCCCGAGTCCGCTTGGAATGGTGGAACGCAACTGTAATAATATTTTTCAACTAAAACCATATTGTATCTAATTAGTAACTTCTCATTAATGAGTGAATGCAGAACACTTTTAAATTTTTAAATGTTACCATGTTTTTACCATGCTATTACTTCATTTACCCCCTTTTTATTAATTAAATAAAATATTTGAAATTTCAAATTTTTTCAAGAACTACAGCAAAAACCAGTGTGATGCAAGGAAAGTTTTTTTGTCTTATGAGAAATTTTATTTTAACATATCATTAGATAAAGATATAAGAACATATAATATGAGAATTACCAGTATTAACTGCATTGACTTGGACATAATGGATTTAATTAAATTCATTTGAAACTTAAACTCATGACTGCTCAAAACAGTCTAAATTTATGAAACCTACATATTTTTCTAACAAAACAAGTTGGCAGCACAGTGAAATGTGGACTTTTTCTTTTCCAAGTCCTCTAAGAACCTTTGCTCTACAAAAAACATATACAGACATTAAACAAATTGTATGTACCTCTTCTGGGTCAAAACACACACACACACACAGGCACACACACAAAAATTTTTTTTTTGCTTTAAAAGACATGTAAAGTACTTGAATATAATTTCTGTCAGGACCACTATCATCAAATATGACTGATAATTGCATAGAGATTGTATTGATGGTGTGGTTCTGTTCTGGGCAAGAACTCCCTGTGCATCCATTCAGCCTAGCATGGATAAGAGCAGGGAGAGCAGCAATAAGCCCCCAAAACAAAACACAAATTTCCCCCAACGCAAATTGACTGCGGAAATCTGAATGCCATGTTTCCTTAAAATGCAGGTACCTGAATGAGCCCAGGCCACAGGCATGTTACCAGTACCTGAAAAGCTTAAGCAATGAGTATGTTGCCCTAACCCAGACCCAGATGACCTAAACAAGTATGTTGCCAATACCTGCATTAGCCATAGCAACAAGTACGTTGCCCAAAAAAACTTAGCAACAACAAGCAAGTTTTGAACAGGAACATGATTTCTGCTACCGTCAGGCTGATTCCTTCACCGTGGAAGTGAAGATGACAACTCCAATGATTCCACACTCCTTAATGGGATCATCAGCTACAATGTTACTGAATAACAAGCATGTTACAATAATTTTAAGCAGCAGAAAGTTGCTAACTTAACACAGAATGTTGCAACATGAGCAGAGAGCATGAAGAGCATAAAGCATAAAGTCTAAAACAACAGCTTTAAGATAAGCATGTATCAGAATACACTTAACACAGCATGTGCTTATAGTATGCAGCAATAACAGAAGTGTAGGAAACAAGCATTTTATTTTATACATTTGCCTTCCATAGCAACTAGATCACCTTAAGAACAGCATGTTCTCAATAGCAACTATAGCTTTAACAATGAGCGTTTTTTGAATGGCAACTATGTTACCATGTGCTGCGCCACAGCAGAATAATTCCGTTTCCGACATGAATTGTTGTTTTGCTCTCTCACCGCTAAGCTGTAAGTAACGCACATTGACAATGTGATCGCAAAAGCCTATCACAAACATTTCTACTGAGAATGACTAGAAGCCAAAGCAACACTGATAGCCTTAGCATAACCTGATTAAAAGGAACTTAGCTCAGCTTCGTGAAAACATTCAGAGATGAATGGAGAGTGAAATAGTCGGCTGTGACGTGGATACTTGATCTTCTCTTGATATCCTTCTACATGGGGGGAGTGCAGAATGCAGATCCATCTGAACTTGTTGTTGAGTTAGTCATATTAGTATAACTAAGCAAGTCCATGTCAAAATTGCTGCAATGGTAGCAATGCTAACTTAGTCACTTTCAAATTAGACGGCTTATGATCAATGCGGCGAATTCGCGTGTTCAAAAAGTGAAATCCATGTGGGGAACAAATTCCTCTCTCTAAATTCCTGATTCCTCAATTCCTGATGCAGTTTTGCCTGTCAAATTCACCATATAATTAGCTCCTGAGAAATGCGATAGCTACCGATAATACTCAAGAGCTTTTATATTGATTCAGTGATAGGCATCATATTCCTATAAGTAGACGTGAGGCACCTGGAAGTCAGCTGATGCGAGCTTGACTGACATGACCTGCCAGAACTGACGCTAGGCTTGATATTTAAATATAGTGTTATTCAATATTACATTTAACCTAAAGCTAATATATTTTAGATGTAATAAATTGCAACTTCATGATTAAAATTATGTAATTATTTAAAAACATTAAAGTTTTAATAGAAATGTCTAGTTCTGTCATGAAACTCTAGATCATGAAACTCAAACTCTAGATGGCGCAGGCTGATGGGTCCTTAACGCACCTGATGATATTCACAGCGTTAACTACACAAGCTGATGGTTAGCATTCACTATAGCAGTTTGCATCGTGCTTTCAGAGTTCCTCCGAAACGCCCCACCTCCACCTGTATAGATCTGCTATGGGTAATTATATGAATTTTGTGCAGCAGCAGTATGTCTTACATACTCACAGTAGCAATTTCCAGTAGTTGCTCTGCAGCAATAATCAACAGCAGCAGCGGATCATCTGCCAAAACCAAATACATTAACGTTGTCATATCCATTACCATGCTAAAAGTCTTCGGAGAGTTGTCATGATATAAATGACATTAGAATGCTGAAGTGTAGGACAAGCCATGACAAATTCTTGTGTTTCTGCATTACTTCATGTTTCTTTATTGTTCTTGTATGTAATAAATAAACAGTATAGCTAAGTGTCCATCACTTTGACAAATTTCAGCACTCAGATTGTATGTACCATCATGCCGCCAAACCTAGCACTCACTAGTGAGCTTTTCCTTGACAGCATTTCTGTTTCCCCTTTTTATGTCTTCATAATAGCATCCTGCCAAATTATCTTTACTAAATAGGCTTCATTTTTTGACCAGGTAAGCACACCAAATAAAGTAAATAATGAAAATTACATAAAATAGCAGACTTACATAATGGTTATTTTTGAATGCTACTAGACCAGAATAAAATAGACAGAATACTGAGGAAATTTTTGTCTCTAGCAGTAAATAATGAGAGGCCAATGGAAAATCACTATAGCAATGCGTTAAAATACAGTATATGTACAGTCACATGTGTATTGTAATTTAATAATGGCTTCAAACATGATTCATTGATCAGAAATAAAATAATTCTATAATAGTTAATTCTATAAAGTCTTATAATAGTTTTATAACGCTGATCTTATGTGTGCCACAAAAAAAGCTTGATATTTCATCAGCTTATTCTGGATAATATTATTTTGAGTTGTTTGATTATTTTTTGACTAACTTTTAATAAACTATTGTGCATTTTCTTACCTCACACCAGATGTTGTAAAACAAAGGACTACAACCTAAAATTGAAATTATCAGTGTCAGTGGCATCCATAACAGATGCTCAGATAAACTAGTATGCATTACCACTAAATACCAAATGGCATGAGGAATTCATTTTAGCAAAGCCTCAAGCCATTTGAATCAATTATAATGTATTACTAGTATCAGCTCATCTAATCTGTGTGTGAACATAAAGGCACAGGTTGAGGCAAAAGGCATGATGAAATATTCATCTATTGTAAACTCATTATTTTGCTTGCAGACTGGCTCACAGTTGTCTTGGTAAGTGGTGATGGATGGCTTTGGACCAGAGCGCCATTGGAACAGACATAAATGGGCGGCATGGGGAAAGAAATTCCTTTATATGAGCAGGATTCTGTACATGGCACAACATCCATCCAATCCGAATAGCTCATGCAGGAGAGCAAAGACACGGCAAAGAGAAAAAAACATCTTCCTTGGTTAGTTTCTAACATAAAAAACAAGGAAAACACTTTAAAAATTCATGTTTTTTAGAACAATGTGGTTTGATGATAAATATATTTTCTTCATGAGAGGCGATGATACAACGTAAAAGATTAGCTTCAGAGTTTCAGAGTTATTGAAACAACACAATTTGCAGGAAATATAAATCACAAAATAAGATCTTAGTTGTTACTCCTAGACAGCAATTCTTTTCAGATCAATCAATCAAAAGTAAGAGATCTCAGCATGAACAGCATTTTTCATCAAAATCTTCCAAGACAAAGAAGTTATGCTATCCAAATTAATTGTATACAGCTCTATAACGATTGAATATTCTAATTCCTATTTTTAAGAGAAACATCTGAGACAAAGTTGATATCAAATGAAACACTGCTGGAACCTCAATTAGATCTCCTGAGCTATGAAAGAGCAACATCTGAGAAATAAATGTTAAAAGGACCACTTCCTTTTAACTTTCAGCCAACTATTCCTGTATATGCTCTCTCCAGCTAGACTGTCCCAAAAACTTAATGCTTTAATCTCAGTTTCCCTTCATATTCAAATTAAGTAAAGCTGGCAAAGTATGCAAAGATACATGCACCTTCATGGCGTGCAAAAGCAGGCAGCACAATATCTCTCAACATAACTTTCAGCATATGAAATTTGGTTATGAAACTGTTGAAATTTACATTTGCTTTTATAGCAAATGCTTTCTCGTCTCTGGTACAAGAATCATTTCTGTGAAATTAGTTGCATTTGTGGATGGGATCCGGTTTTAGGGAGATAAACGTCCAAATATGCACCTCACCAACTCTGTTTACTAATCTTGTTTGAAGTGATGGTCTCAACAGACAGGTGCTTCAAACATGTTTGGCTATATTTTTCCACGCCTCCACTGTCATGATGATGTCAGTTGAAATTAAAAGTTGTTTCCGAGGCGGAGGAAGTAATTCTGGTGCAAGATTTCTTATTTGGAATAATGTGCACCAATTTTTATAGTCTGTCAGTTTTTGTGATGTTACAGACTACAGCAAGTGAACGGTGAGGACTGAAAGTGGAGTGGGCAATGGAGCCGTATGATTTTGCCTGGAGCAATGAGCGGATCTTTGAAAATAAAACTGTTAGTGTTTTCACTCGCTTCGGGAACGCTTGGAGCAGGGTTTCTCACTACTGAGTGAGTGGGAAATGGAAAACCTGGAGTGACTTACTGAGTTTTATTCACATTCTGTGTTTCTGGTCGGCTTAGCAAAACCCAAAGTTTGATGCTTTGGCTTTTATTGTGACAGTTTTATTGGTTGAAAAAAAAAAAAAAAACACCTACAGCCAAATCACGGCTGTGCCATTATTAATATGTTACTTACTACTTATTACGAAGGTCTTACGGACCTTCGTTGATCTTCAGAACACAAATTAAGGTAAATTAAAGTGAGGTTTTTTGTCTCCCATAGAAAGCAATGAAATGATCACTTTCAAGGTCCAGAAAAGTAGTGAAGAGATCATTAAAATAGTCCACGTGACAACAGTGGCTCAACCTTAATGATATGAAGTGATGAGAATACTTTTTGTGCGCATAAACAAAACAAAAATGACAACAATTGTTTATTCAACAATTTTTCAGTCTCCTGCGCAGTTGACGCAGTGAGCTTCCGTGTTCTATGTCAGAATGCTGACTCCGTTCGGCGTTCGGACGTAAACACAGAAGCTCTGCATTGAGTTCACTGCGTCAACTGCGCAGGAGACTGACAGGGAGAGGAAAAATTGTTGAATGAACAATTGTTGTCATTTTTGTTTTGTTTATCCGCACAAAAAGTATTCTCGTCGCTTCATAAGATTAAGGTTGAACCACTGTAGTCACAACTATTTTAACGATGGCTTTACTACATTTCCTTGAATGTGGTAATTGCGTTAATAAAAAAAAAATACTCTGAGATTTCATCAAATATAATTTGTGTTCCGAAGATAAACGAAGGTCTTGCGGGTTTGGAATGACATGAGGGTCAGTGTTGCCAATTCAGCGATTTTGTCACTAAATTTAGTGACTTCCCCGCCCCTTTTGAGACTTTTTACACAATTACAAATCTAGCAACTTCTTGGACAAACCTTATCTAGATTCTTATTTTGCCCACTGATCTATATTCATATTTATATAGATCAATGAATTTGCCATTATGATGTCATCAAGTGACATTTAGCTACCAGTTTTAGCTACTTCCAAGTAATTAATGACAGAAATTTAATTTTTTGGGGGAAATAACCCTTTAATTTTTTACTGAACTAAAACTAAACTCCAAGTTTTCCTCATGAAATAGTGAATTTTACTTCTTAAAATATTTTTGAATGTGCTCATGTAACCTTCAATAATGTGTATTTTGATTGGAATGAGAATGATGAAAAAAAGCTTTGTGACTGTAGTAGTATGAAAGTGAGTAAGGACTCAAAATAT
This sequence comes from Zacco platypus, assembly GCA_038088235.1. NCBI lineage: Eukaryota > Metazoa > Chordata > Actinopteri > Cypriniformes > Xenocyprididae > Zacco > Zacco platypus. Next base: position 20,830,868 of record CM076065.1, on the reverse strand, counting down.
GACTTTTATGATTGTCTAAGAATGTTAGAAAGAATAAAAATCTCTCTGACGGTAAATGACTGTGTGTTCATGCATGAAAGTCTGATGGTTGTGGAAAATAACTTGATATTTACGTGCACATGTACCTCTTTAAATTGCATGCAGCATTGCATTGAGAAAAACATTACAGATGATGGATTCCAGCAGGCCTAATGAAACGCTGCGGATGCCAAATCCAGATTTGAGAAACGACGGCCCACTTAAAGGTCACTATAAATCACGGACCTCTTTTCCCGCTTGTGCGCTGTACTCGTCCAGCGGGCCAACCCCAATCAAATAAACGGCTCGGCGGAGCCCTGCAGCTTGCAAGCCTGCATTTACCAGCTTGAACATGGTGCTTTATCTGGGCTTGTAGACAGATCTTAGGTTCTTCTCATCATATTCATGTGTGACTTGCAGACATGCCACATGTCCAGCTCCAGTCACGCTGGATAATGTTCAATCAAACCCAAAGAAGATATTTAGTTGTAAAAAAAAAAAAGAGTTTCTCTTTTTTATAATTATGCCAATAAGCCTCCATTTTCTTTTCTTTGCCACTAAGTAATCAAAGATCCCATAAGAGACCACTGCGATGCTTCAATTACAGTAATCAAAGCAAAGTGCTGCATTACTACCAAGTTTGGTCTATATGAGGAAAATAACTCAAACGGCCAATCGGACTCCAAAGACAAACGACCAGTGGATATACGCCCACAAAACCACTCTTGACTCTGAAGGGAATATTGGACTCTCAGACCCAATGAATTCATGCTTAAAATCATAATTGTTCTGTGCTTTATACCAAGAAGGTATTAATACTTATCCATTAGCGTTCGTGCTCATCTCAATGACAGTTACTTTGATGACACATGCAGTATGCAAATTACATACGAATATATTTGCTTGTGCAGTTAAATTACAACATGACAACACCAACTCAAAAACATCAGACATGATTTCAACATGAGAGCTCAAAAACATCAGACAAATTAATCCACAAAAAAAGAACTTTCTATATAGTCCTTTGTTGAGAAATAGAATCTAAACTACAGATGTGATTTTTTAAAAGAGCAACTTTAAATATATATTTTATTCCTCGTACATTTATTCAAACATTTCGTAGTATATGCAATTAACTTCCCATTTCAATAGCAAATTCATTGAAAAATAAGTTGTGATCAAACAATCATCTGCATATCAACCAGTGAGGCTTATTATTCAGGAAGGTTTGTATCTTTAACCATCACCACTGATCGGACATCTCTTTAAATCGAGCTGAAAGTCTTTGTCTGAGAACAGTGTAAGCCTGAGAAATTCAACCACCTCAAACTCATGAGGATAACAAAAGCAGACAGGTTGTCAGATAGGTACATGGCTCAAACTGACATTTCTCATGGTTTGCTGGACAAGGATCTTGTTCCTACATGAAGGGTAGAATTGTGCATCTAGTGGTAAAAGTGCGTTAGTGTACGTCTCAGTGGAGGACACTCTTTAACATTCTGTGTTTTACAATAATAAAAACAGCATTTTCTCTCTTTTAACAGTAAGCTTAGCCCATGGTATCTTTTATATTAGTTTTAAAGTCCTGTTTGTCTGTTGTAGCTAATATAATGAAAGCCTCAAGTTCAGGTACTTTCAGAGTACACCTTTTTTGATTTTAAAGAGACCAAATACTTCTATTTCTCTGGCCTGATTCATTGTAGTGTTAAGTTATTTTCAGTCTTAACAGAACAGTCTGAGTTTCAACTGAATGAAGCCTGACGGACCGTGAGGTTTGTGTCTGGCCGGACCTCAGTCTTTGCAGGTCACTGATACATCGAGCCGGGAGCTGTAATATCCCAATATCCCACTGTGCTTTAGGTGCGATCAAATTTTAATGAATTCTCTCTCATCTGAACCCCGGACACTAAAGGTCACCTCTGTGTTTAATGCAGGCTAAAACCCTAACATAAATAAGATCCAACGTGTATGCTTCACTTGACTTGAAACATGTATATCCTACAACAACTATTAAAGTTTTCAATCATTTCTTATCTACTAAACAGAAGCTGCAGAATCAATTGCTGTTATTATATATATATATATATATATATATATATATATATATATATATAAGTTCCTGCAGCTCAATAGGTATGAACCCAGCAATACCGCTCTAATGGGTTTGATTTGCTGGATACCTATAGAAGAAATACATATAGGAAACAGCACTAACAAAACCTAAAACAGTATTGCTCAGTGTTTTAGACACGGTACTATGCCAATATCATGTTTTTCTTGACATACAGTAGATGGTGTCATGTTTATTTTATATAATAATGGCTACATGCCAATTTTGTCACTGCACTATTGTACTACCATACTGTTTTTTACCAAGATACCAAGTTATCAGTTGTAAGTTTTGACATGGTACTATAACAACATTAGCATTTTTTATATACGTAGCTACCATGTCTTGTAGTTTTTGTTGTTTGTTTTTTGACAAGGTAATATGTTTTTATTATTATTATTATTTGAATGTACCACATCAATATCAAGTTTATTTGACTCATTACTGTAATAAAAATAACGTGTTTTAGCAATGGCAGTGCCATGTTTTTATTGATTAATTGATTGTAATCATAGTAATACGTTGGTATTCTTTGAAGCTCCACATGGTGTTAATATATTAATATCATCATTCATGGTATAAGGTCCATGGTACTTTTTTGTCACAGAGTGTAAAGTAAACACTGTTCTTGCGTTTGCGCGTGAGGGGGAAAAAAACAAACAACGCCAAACAACAAATCTGTTATTCAGAGAAAGTCACTTTCAGTAGGCTCTGAAACGCACACGTCGAGTAATAAATATGTTCCGCTTACCATCATATTTCCCTGCATTTTGGCAGTTTCGATTAAATTCTTCTCCTTCATTTGGTTTCTTCGGTGTGATGGATGTGTGTGTCAGTGTCGGTGTCTCGGCTGGTTCCGCCCGGTCCGGTTCTTCTTTCTCAGCACCCTGTTGAGCGCTCCGACACTAAACTGTCATTCACCGTCGGCTGTTTTAGACGCAAGCGGCGGACGTTAGTTCTCAGAAACACTCCACTGTGGCTCAGGACGGCTGTTTGGTCGTTTTAGAGGGGGATGAGCGGGTGATGCTTTCTATTGCTCTCCGCGAACTCGACGCGAGTGAGAGTGAAGCAGCACATGACAATCCTGTGAGAGGAACAGCCTCGCGCCTGTTTCGGGCTTTATTGCCTCAACTTTACTGTTGAGGTCGTTGAAATGTCTTTGTGTTGTTCCGTTGTATGTTAGTAATCATGACTCGAATCTGAGGATCTTGTTTAAATACTGTATCTGTGTTTAAACGACCTGTAGGCTATTGCTGTAGTATAGGCAGATTATTCTGGTTGATCAGCATTTTTATTGGTGAATATCTCAAAAGGACAAATAAGCGTCATAAATGTTTCATTCAGGCTTTGTGCAGGTCAAAACTTAGTTTTTTTTTTCTCCTGTCAACAATGAAAAGATAAAATCAAAGTGTTCACGAGCATCTCTATATCTGATATCCCTGTTCACAACCCCAGCAGGCATCTGTCAGATGACCCAAAGTGGCCACTGTGGTGTTGCCAAATCTTTCAAGATCAAATAAAATCTCTGTTGCATGGAGGGTTTACTTGCTGTAGGAGCTGGTTGTCTGCTTTTTTTTTTTTTTTATTTCAACCCCATCTCATGAGAATTTATAAGTGTTGTACAAGCTGGCAATGAATTAGCCACTTGATGTATGACTTGCACTGTGGGTAAAATGTCACCTTGAAGGTTCACTCCTAAACCAACCCGAAGAAAACAATTTTATGAGGTGGTGATTTTGTATGAAATTGTATATTGTGAGTTGTACAGGAAAATAGACGTAAGCATAACAAAAAAATAACGTAAGCATAACCGTCAGTGAGACATAAGGAGACTGTACAAAAACTAACTTAATCAGATCATGCAAATTCATACAAATTTGCCACCAATTAGTCAAAACAGAAAATAGTTATGAATTGCTATGAGAGTGTGTTGCCTAAACTCTCAGAAAGGGGTGAGAAGAATGTACAAAAACATACAAATGAGATACAAATTCATATAAGAATTTGCCAAACTGTATATTTATATGAAAAAAAAAACCTAGCATGAGTTTTGGATATTTAGAGAGATGGTGGCTGATGTAATGTTGACAATAATACAATTTGAGATGCACAAAATAACAAAAAACAGAAAATATTTAACTTATAATGAAGATATTGATAGATTTTGAAAATGACAATAACTTTAATCCTCCAAGTCGTGGTTATTGGCTCATCTCCAATTGGTTACGTTCAAATGTCGATGTTATTAATGTGATATTATTCCGGTATTCCACTTTACACATGTCAACTTCCTTAGTGAGATTCTCTTCATACTATTGCTCTGTGTGCAATGGCGGTAGATGACCTGAAAGGAAAACTGCTAAAAGGTTATAGTTTATACTAATGCTCACTATAGTTCCTTTCACGTCAATGCTGAGAATTCAACGCGTAGGCTACTTGCGTAATTATAAACTGAAGTTAGATAAATCACCGGTCCTGTTCGTAAACTTTATGGACAGGATTTCTAGGTGCAGTCAGGGGCCGGAGGGAGTCTGGTTTGGGGACCACAGGATCTCGTCTCTGCTCTTTGCAGATGATGTTGTCCTGTTGGCTCCATCGGGCCAGGACCTCCAGTGTGCATTGGGACGGTTTGCAGCCGAGTGTGAAGCGGCTGGGATGAGGATCAGCACCTCCAAGTCTGAGACCATGGTTCTCAGTCGGAAAAGGGTGGCTTGCCCTCTTCAGGTTGGTGGAGAGCTCCTGCCTCAAGTGGAGGAGTTCAAGTATCTTGGGGTCTTAATCACGAGTGAGGGAAGGAAGAAGCGTGAGGTTGACAGACGGATCGGTGCAGCTTCTGCAGTAATGCGGTCGATGCACCGGTCTGTCGTGGTGAAGAAGGAGTTGAGCTGCAAGGTGAAGCTCTCGATTTACCGGTCAATCTACATTCCTACTCTCACCTATGGTCATGAGCTTTGGGTCATGACTGAAAGAATGGGATCCCGGATACAGGCGGCCAAAATGAGCTTCCTCTGCAGGGTGGTAGGGCGCTCCCTTAGAGATAGGGTGAGGAGCGCTGTCACTCGGGAGGAGCTCAAAGTAGATCCATTGCTCCTTCACATCAAGAGGAGTCAGCTGAGGTGGCTCGGGCATCTGTTTTGGATGCCTCCTGGATGCCTCCCTAGGGAGGTGTTCTGGGCGTGTCCCACCGGGAGAAGGCCCCGGGGAAGACTTAGGACATGCTGGAGAGACTATGGGTGCGTTCACACTTGTCATGTTTGGTTAGATTAAAACGAACCCTGGTGCGATTGCTCAGTTAGTGCGGTTCGTTTGAACATATGTGAACGCTGCCATCTGAACCCTGGTGTGCACCAAACAAGCGGACCGAGACCGATAAAAAGACGGGTCTCTGTCCGCTTCCAAATGAACTCTGGTGCGGTTCGATTGATATATGAACGCAACACGGACCAAAGACATGTAAACGAACCAAAAAGAGGATGTGATGTAACAAGATGCGACGCTACAAGTCAGCTGATTTGACGACGCGGAAAGATCGGTGTATCCAAAATGAGTAGAGGGCAAACCTGGAGCAACGAGGAGGTAAAGTGCCTCATCAATATTTGTTTCTGCATACAATGGAGGAAATCCTGCTGCTGTTTTGAATGTTTTGAACATTTTATGAGCTCTTCGTGAGTTCTCAGCCGGTAAAAATAAAGCATATATACACGCATAAAATGATGGCGTTTAATCCAGCACACAGCATTGTTTTGAATGTTCGGTAAGCAAGCTCCGTCGCGAAATATACGTCATAAAAGCCGACCAATCAGGTTGTGACCGTGTCCCTATACCTCTGGTTCGGTAACTTAAGGTTCACTGTTAATGCCAGTGTGAACGCTAAGCGGACCAGGACTATATGTTTTGTTTTTGTTTTTTGGTCTGGACCAAACGAACCAAACCAACCGAACTACAAGTGTGAACACACCCCATGTCCCTCAGCTGGCCTGGGAACACCTCTGTGTCCCCCCGGAAGAGCTGGAGGAAGTGTTTGGGGAGAGGGAAGTATGGGCATCTCTGCTTAGACTGCCCCCGCGACCCGGCCCCGGATAAGCAGTAGAAGATGGCTGAATGGATGGATGGAAGTTAGATAAAAATGCATAAAATCAGGCTTGTGTAAGTGTTAACTTCAGGTCAGTTTTCCTTCTGGCGATCTGACACTGTCATCTTTACAGAGGATAGGCAACTTTCTAAGCAAAGAAAATGTTCCCACCACAAACAGGCTTTAAGCTGGTTACAGACAATTACTCAAGCAAAATGTATTGCTACTAATAAGTACATTTTTCCGGTCCATCCACCAGACTGCATAGTCAGCTCTGCTGGGTCAGAAACTGGGCCACCTGCTCAAAAATACAACCTGTAAAGCTGAAGTGTGTAATTTCTGGGCCACTAGCAACACCATATTGAATTGCAAAAATAACTAGTTTTCAAACAGTTGAGTCAGGTGTGTTAGATTCATCTAAAATGTGCAATACGTTCAAGTGCAATGCACTGCTGTATAAATATGAATTTAAAGGAAACAAATAATTAACATTCCTTGTAGGGCAAGCAGACACATACTGTATGAAAATGAGCCATTGGCCATTTGTATATAGTGTGCGGCAATGAATTGCAGACATAAGGAGCTATAAAACAAAATATAAGGGAAAAACAGCTTGGAGGACGTACTACCCTGAATAAATAAACTGTTGTTAACAAGGCTATTATGCTAATTTAAGAATTGAGGGACACAATCAATATATGGCAACATTGCGGAATGACTCCCTCAAGGACATTAATTACGTCTGCATACACAAAATAGAGTTCGCTACATGGTGGGGAAAAAACAAGGGATGGGACAATGATTTAAACACATAATTTGTAAATGTTTCACTAAATCTCATGGTGACAAGCAAAAGTTGATTAGTAATATTAAGCTTTCTTCTGCAACAAAGTATGTTGAATCTATTTCTTTAAGATTATTGTGGTCTGTTGTATTCATTGAATTATGTCCATCAGTTGCTTCAATATTAAAAGCCACATTCAAAAGAATTCTTCTCTTTCTTAGTTTAGTTCAAAGCAGTAGACTTTTGATGTAATGTACATCATATTTCAAATGTTTTGGTCATAGTTAAAAAAAAAAAAGCCAGTTTTATTGTCCCCCAAGTGAAAATTAAATGCTTAGAAAAGCAATAGCACGCCTTTCCTCAACAAGCAGTACAGTTTAAGGTATAATGTCTGTAGCACAAAACATCTGATTAAAAGCAACACATCCATTTACAGACTTAATCGAGGCACCATTTTAAAGCCATTATTCACTCAAATCAAGGCAAGTAACACTATTATTTTTTCAACTCCAGGTGTTTTCATTAATTAAATATTTCCTCAAAGCTCAAATTACTCAATTCATGGCATGTGCACTTATACACACATGTGATGCGCATAAAGATAAAGCGTCAACATTAGGATTCCAGTCATATGAGCTCTCAGAATTGATGGCTGTCTCTGCACTGTTGATTAACCGGCTCATGTGTAACTTCTTGCAGGGTTCTTCAAGAGTACTTTGTAAGTAGAGCCGGGGTAATTTAGAAGAGTCAGTGGCGCTGACCTTCCATGTCGTGCCCTGTCAGACGTAGAAATAATTACTTTAGTTAATGAAGACAGGTGCAGACGAATTGTGCCCATATGAACGAACGTGACATCATAGCGCTCAAATATGCGGTCCACGAGTGATTTTCTAATGAGTGCTTTGTTACTTTTATTTGAACATATTGGATCTAAAACTGCCAGTCATATTTTGTCATGACAAAAACCTTTATCTCTTTAAAACTGAACTGTAATCAAGACGAAACATGAAGAGTTAAACGCTATTCAGTGAAACTGTGAAACTAATAAAACTATTCTGTGAAACTATTCAAGGTCCATGCACTATTTATGATTTAATGAGAGAAAGAACGAATAAGTCTTAAGCAATTACCAGTCTTTTAAGACACAGCCTGTACTTTTGAAAGCAAAGCGCTCTGCATATCTGAATATTAATGGAAGAGTTTCCTGGGAACAGCAGACATATGCCATAAACGCATATTAAATCCATCATTTTAACCTGCTTTGCTGGGGAGATGAATGATGAGGTGAACTTTCAGAGCAGATGTTTTCCTACCTCTGGGCCAGGCTGACAGGAGAGAAGAACTTAAGGAAATGTTCCAGAAAAGTTGCCCACCCCAGAGCGGAGTCGGAACGGATGGCAGGGGAGGTCGTCAGGTGCTGCGCGCTTGATGAGGAAAGATACAGCAGTTGGAGAGCTCATACAACAGCATTCGTGTCTTAGTGTTAAACTGATTTCAACTTAAACTCACCAAGGATAATGCCTAAAGAATGTTATCAGGTTTTTATTCATGGCATTTTCTTGGCTGACGCATTCCTCGTCGGAAGTATGCAACCTGCATACTGCCGTATGTGCTAAAAGCTGCTCAATTGTGGACACAGTTGATTTATTGATTTACATTTTTTGAGACAATCACCTAAGCCTTAAATGCTATGCCGTCATGTCATGAAAATGCTTATGGCAACAAAAGAACATACAATCTCAAACTCTATCTAGAACTGTAACCTCAAACGCTGCAGACAGGGAGAATGTAGGTCAATTTCACGCTTTTCATCTCCAAAAAATCTCACACAGGTAAATCATAATGAAATACACTATCGTTCAAAAGTTGTTGTTTTTTTTGTTCTTTTTTCCCCTTTTGTAAAGAATTTAAAGCTGCAATATGTAAGATTTTTGTCGGTAAATATCCAAATAAAAACACTAGGCCTGTGTTATATATTTTGTTTAGTCGAGTACAATATCCCAAATGTTTCCAACTATTTGTTAACTGTGAGAAAAATGCAATTTTATCCAAGGATCCGGGACGTGTGAGGGAGTTGCCTGTAAATGGCATCATATCCGACTTACCCTTGGTTTCCGATTTTATTTTGTAGAAACCATGGAAACACCAAAGATGCTTTAATATATATTACATGAGGGAACACGTACAAGGGAACATTGGTTTAAATACATTTATAGACAGAAAACTAATCATTGTTATATAGCTCAGCACGTTTAGTCTTATTGCTTATATCTTCAATATAAATATATTTTCAATTATCATACTTTACCATGCCTCGGAGAAAAACACTATTTTGTCAAGTAGGTAACATAGCATAATCAGATGCAGCTTTATTTTTAGAAACAGTAATACAGAATTTTCTCCATCATACAATACATTTTAAAATTAATTGCATACCATGTATCAATACAGCCAATCCAGCATTTAATATGATATTCTAATATTGGCCTATCTTACTGCAGTGTGCAGTGTCTCACAGCAGCCGGCGAGCGAACGCACAGAGTAACGTTATAACATCATTTTCGGTCCTGCTCTGCTTCATACTACAGTAATGTTAATAATCGAATTCATGAACACGTTTTCTTCCCGAGTCTCATCCCGATTCTTTTCTACCGACTGTGAGGTGAAGACCACATGTCCCAAGATTCCACGCTCAAACTTGGTGTCATCAGGCTATGCCTTTATTTTGAATCGGCGACCTCTAGCAAAAAAAAAAAAACTACATAGTGCACCTTTAATACTTCAATACAGCAAGGACTTGTCGAATTGATCAAAAGTTACAGTTAATAGTTGACAGTTAATAGTTTCAACATTGATATTGTTTCTTAAGAATCAAATAAGCATATTAGAATGATTTCTGAAGGATCATGTGACGCTGAAGACAACAGTAATGGCTGATCAAATAAAATGCAGTCTTGGTGTGCATATTAAAAATATAAAAAAAATATATCTTAATGACCCCAAACTTTTGAATAGTAGTGTAGTGACTAATATCAGGCATGCAAGAAATACTTGTACCAAATCAAACAAGTAAAACAGTGTAACTGTCATATCTGGTTTGGACTTTGTCTTTACTTTGTTTTCTGTCTTTACTTCCTGCCTTAGCTTGTTATTTTGTCACCATGGTTACAGGTAACATGGTTTTCAGCTATCCTAGTCCACACGTACACAAGTATTTTTTATAAACAATGTTTTTTCTGTGTTTTTAAAAAAAAATTGTGTCCACATGAAAACGCAAAAACATGCTATGAAGCGCTGTGAAGAGGATGCCAAACCAACAGGTGGCAATATAACCCTAATTGTAAAGCCAGTTCTAATGTCATAAGCCATAATCTCCGGTTTCACCATCTACATGACAACACTGTAACCGGAGTTTCTAAAAATCTTCACTCTGGCAGGAGTTTTCAAAAATCTTCGGTTTCAACGACTGAATAATGCGTTTGCATGAGGATGAATGGCCAAATTACATAGAAAAAGCTGCGGTTTTGAAAATACTACCTTATACTACCTTATAATACGGGGTCTTAGTTCTCTTTGTTTTCTCCTAGCATATACAGTATCTGCCAGTTAATGATATTACTCGTTAATGATGATAACAACTGCACCGCAGAGACGACACCAGAGCCCCCTGCAGAAGGAGAGCTTCTGTCCGCCATGACAAAGGAGCATGTTTGGAGAACAGTGCCAACGATCCTCCTGGAGCCAAAGCCCAACTGTGAGTCTGACCAGGGGTGTGAGCTGGCAACATTCGTGCCAGTGGGAGTTTTGGTGGAGCTTGACACTGTGGACTGACTTCCCATGCTTCCCACCATGCCTCGCCCTGAATCATCTGTATCTTTATTACGGCTGATCCTGCCCAGCATAAAGACTGTTCCTAACTCTATACTGAGACTGCGTCATCACTGCTGGTTTTATCCAGCCAAGAGACGTGTTTTATGATGCCCCGCCCCCCTCTCCCACCTCCACTGCAAGATTCAACTAGTCCTTTAGTTCTGTCTCAGCTGGTTCCCTTCAGCCCCCCTTTGTTGGTCAATGGCGCAGTCGCTTTCAGTTGCCTCAACATAGCAACACGTCAACAATGCACCTGAACACACCTTGTTTTCAGACCAGCATGCCATAACTGTGTCAGGCTGAAACCAGCAAAAAACACTTATGTCGCACCTGTGCCTGTGCCTGTGCGAAGTACTTCAGCTCTGTCTCACTTGTTCCATTCAGTCCCTCATCTTCTGTGTGGACAAGCCGCAGGTCTCTTAAGTGGATCCCCCATTGCTGATCCCGTAACTCCACCTCGGCCTGTTGACCTTTCGGCTTCGCATTGGCTCCTCTCTCCATTGGCTCAACCAGAGACCCTCGGCCTTGTGGCTCCACCAGGCTTCCTCATCCTTCCGGCTTCACCTTGGTCAGCCGACACCCTGCCTACACCATGGGCTTTCAAGCCATCCGCTGCATTTCGTCTCTCCACCCCTTCGGCTCTGCAGGGCTTCTCCTTCCCTCCGGCTCCACATGGTCGTTGGGCGCACTGGCTCCACCTCAGTCCTCAAGCACTCCGTTTCTGGCTCAGGCACTTGTCACCACAGCTCCACCTAGGTCTCCAGTGCCATTGGCGTCAATTGGACCCATTGGCTCTCCGTCTGTGCCTAGGGCTCCTCTGATGACGACGTCATCTTCGTCTGTCATCCCCTAGATGTCATCTGGCAAGGCTCTATCATGTCTCCTCGCTCCATCAACTCAAGCTCTGGATCAGCACCATCTGGCCTCCACACATCATTGGTCTCTTGGTCTCTTCTGCCTGCCAATTTCCCTCCCTTATCTCTTCTGTTATGGCACGAGGTCGCGCCTTCCGGGAGGCTGTGGTATTGTTGTAAAGATGAACTTTCAATTTTAGGCTTTCCCTGGTGTCTGTGTGCGCAATAAGTGGGCGGGCAACATGCTAATGTTTCATCTTGACGTAACAACGAAATGGCTAGGGATTAGTTTTACAAACCTTTTGTTCTTCTCGCAGATCATAAACTGCTGAAATAGGTTGAGAACTGTAAATGTTATTGTGCTTTTTCCCCCAAAAAAACGCAGCACCCCATTTGCTTGTATTTGTTTATAGAACAGTCTTGCCCAGTCCAATATGGTGGACTTGTTGAAGCATCGCAATAATGGGCCAAAATGGTAAATGAGGCATCTATAAATGTTATTATGTCAGTGGCTGTGTCCAAAATTGCCCCCCATACCCTTAAAAACGATTTTATTTGAGGGTAGAGCCATTTTTTAATGTCGGAAATATGTCCAAAAACATAGTGGACGTTATAGAGTGCACTCATACAATCCCATAATGCAATAAAGAGTGTACAACTGATGTCCGCCGAATGAAATCCTGTGCATGGCCAGAAGATGGCACCCACAGCTGAATCATCCATCCATCCATCCATCCATTTTCAAAACCCTTCCGGCAAACTCAGTGTCCGAATTCACTCATTTGCTTTCATTCTCTACTTATATTAGTGGACTAATGTAGGGAATAGTGAATAAGGGTATAGGGGGGCGAATTCAGACACAGCCTATGATCATGAAGAGTGTTTGATTAGATTTGGAGTTAAACTCTACAGGACAGTGTGTCCCCAGGAGCAGGGTTGAAGACCTCTGGCTTACATCTAACATTAGCTTAACCATTTAGGGCTCCTACTGTTACACAAGAAAGCCTCTCTGTATCCATTGTTTGAAATGTGCCAAAGCTTGTGGGGGGTCCCCCTCAGTTTCAAAAGAGAAAATAAAAAAATAAAAAATAAAAGACACAGAAACCAGATTTATTTTTTTACTAGTATTTTTTTTTTTTTACTTTTTTATACAGATCTACAGAAAACAATTTTTGGCCGATTTCCTAACCTAATTGTGCTCAATGCAGCATATTTAATGTTTCATCAATAAATTCAGTTAGAAAAATAAGACACAATAGGGTTGTTACCAATCAAATGAAAACTGTAACAGTAAGTACTAGGCACAAAAGCTGTATCTGAAGTGGCATTAGATGACTTTACACACTGTTTAATGCAAATCAAAGGTGATGGTATGAATGAACTTACATTTCAATTACAATTAATAAATAAATTATATGACATAAATGCTTTAAATATAAAATATTGGTCACGCTTTATATTAAGTGCCCATAACTATGTACTTATGTCAAAACATAAGTACAATGTATTTCTGGTGTTCATACTGTATTGTAAAATGCTTTTGCTGCTATTGAGTTGCAATTAAGTTTAAGGACAAGTTTGGTGATATGTTAGGATTAAGGGTGGTTTAAAGTGTAAGGGAATGGTCAGCAGTGTGATTATAGTTGTAATTACAGAAATTAGTTACAGCTGTAATTACATGCAGGTATTTTTTTTAAATATAAAGTATATTGTATGTACACAATAAGTGCATTGCATCAAATTATTCATTTAAATATTATGACATACAGTTATAGATTTGTTTGGAACTATTTTTGTTAGCGAAATGGCAAAAACAGACTTTTACGTTTTGTGTCTAAAACGTAAGTCACCAAATATTTTTTACAATAATTTATTGTGGTCCAGAAAAAAACAAACAAAATTTGTCAAAGACTTAGTCTGGATCGGATTCAAGACAATTATCAAAACATAGATTGAGTCTGTCAACCTCCAAAAGTTGCAGAGTCACACACCTCTTGTCCTCACCTCTACATTTTTCTCGCTAACGTTAGGCAGTTTTTGATTTATATGCTGCTGAATGTTTGGTGATCATGTTAGCTTAATTATGCATAAACAACTTCGATCCGCTCCTTCTGGTTTATGCAGATTTTTTTTCTTCCCCTTGTTTTTGGATCCGGAGATGCTGTACTCTGTAGATGCGTAACAACATCCACATGCAGTATAACAGTAAACACATGGATTGCTGGAATAAAGTCAATGGCGGAGAAGCGTTGTCATCATTATGGCAAGGAAAGATTTAAGAATGTCCATGTAGACGGGATATTGGCTGCCTTCAGATATTGTATTAACATGACATTCTCTCATTACCAATCCAGACAGCTGGTCTAGGATCTCCACCTGAAAGATGTAGTGCAGAAGTGAGTATGCTTTATGGGCTGTTACTGGGAAGATATACAGCTCATAACTGATCCTCAAGGTGGTTTCTGGGGCGACTGAAAAGAGCATCAATCAATTCGTGTAATCTCATGGACAGTGCTTCGCGAATGCAAATTATCGTCACCTTTACCAATGCTTATCCAAGCACCATACTTATTTCAAAGGTCTCGTAAATAATTAAGCATCCAGCTGTAGGTGTCGAGGGTGAAGCGAACTGTTTAAAAAGGCTTTCTAAGACAAATCCACCCAAACAGCAAGAAGTTGAAGAAAGACTCCACATCTCAAGTGAAAAAACAAATGCTGCTAGAGCTCAAAATTAATTCTGCTTTTCGAAGCTGTTTTTGCAATGATTTCAAGGCAACTGGTGTCAAGGTGATTTTTATTGGACATATGAAATCAAGTTCAAATAAAATCCACTCAAATTCAGACCAAGAGGGTTTATAATACCTGGAAAAACTATTAGCATTCCCTTTCATCTCAAAGTCGGGGTACACTTTATTTTCAGCATTCCGCTCAGTCTCGTGCACAGTCCTGTCCGCATAGCTTCCGAAAAAATCTACTCTACAATGGATGACCGAGGATAAATGAGCTCGACACATGGCAGCACTTAGTCGTGTCATATATAGGACATTCGCTCAGAATGATAGAAGAAGAAAAGTATAGTAGATTCACCATTACATGCAAATTTTATAAGAAGAACCAAAACAAAAACGATGCTGTTTTGTTTACTGTTCTTGGAACAGGGTGTTGTTTTCTGCACTCTTCTTCGACTACTGCTTACTACTTGCTGTGCATTGCCACCTAGTGGACTCTTCTGTCACAACATACACCTTGTGCATATGGGAGTGAGATTTAGGGGGGTGAGTGTAACAGATGCCAGCTAGTAAATAGCTGTGCAGGTAAACCTCACTCCCTTGGCCTCAAGAGGCGCACTAGTGGCTGACACTATAGAGGCTGCGGTCTATAGTGTCCTTGTTAGCGCGCCCACCTCTCATACTGGAAAAGATGCTCGGAGTGGTGCTAGTAGAACTGGAGAGGTTACATTGGTGCCGTGACCCGGAGTGGAGTGAGGTTTAGGGGGATGAGTGTAACGAAGGCCAGCTAGTAGAGCTGTGCAGATAAACCTCACTCCCATGACATCAAGAGACATGTTAGAGACAGCAGTCTTTAACATCCCTGTTAGCGTGCCTGCCTCCAATGCTGGAAACGCCAGTTTGAATCCTGATTGGACCGGTGCGAGTAGAACCAGAGGGGTTACATTGGTGCCGTGACCCAGATTGGAGTGAGGTTTAGGGGGGTGAGTGTAACGGAGGCAAGCTAGTAAAGAGCTGAAGTAGTTACACGTGAGCTGTTGTTTGTGCACCGTCTGCGAAGACACAAAAATCAGGCTGCACGCTGGCAGTGTGTGAGGATGTCCACTCCTTTCCACTCCTGATGTCTATATAACAGTATATTTCCTTGATAAACATCTTCCAAAAATAATTTATAAAATCTTTTTTTTTTCAGTGTAGACACTCAGCATTGTTTTTTTTTCTCAATTATCTGAGCCATATGACAAAAACACTGAGTCACAACATTTTTTTTTCATTCTGAACACACACACACACACACACACACATATATATATATATATATATATATATATATATATATATATATATAGGTTTATAGGTTTTACCTGAAATGTGTGCTTATGCTATCAGTCTTTAAAGCAAGTATTTTTACCAAATGTGATGTCCATGTATTGTTTGGGGCTACTGTATATTTCTAACACACATTTGAAACACAAACAGAAGACATTTATAGCCAGTAAAGTTAGACGATTTCAATGACATGGACTGATCAATGAATAAAATTACATACACAGCAGCCTTTATGCTGCAAAACCCCAAGATCTGTGGTGACATAGATAAAATGCCTCTTCACTTTTGATAGAGTGTCAATTGCTCTGGAGCGAACACCTGTCTCATTATTCTCCAGATGACAAAGCTCTCTTTGTGTTTTATGAAATTCTTCACTTGTGCTTTGCCTAAATCAAGGCATTGACATCTAACGCCGTAAGGTCTAACACCTGCTCTAGTATGAGTCTTCTAGAGAAGACTCTTTCTTCATTATTTATTTATTTAATTACTTATTTTATAATAAAGAATGTGTTATATAATTAGTTTATATGGAATGTTAGCATGTGTTTGCCGTCCTCGTGTTCGTTTTTCAATGCTTTATGAGAACTTTTCACTTACAATATAGTACAACAAAAGTAATTACATAGCAATTATTAAAGTCCCCCTGTTAATTATTTTGTCCCTTAAAACTCATCTTTGATCACAAAAATAACATATTTAAACAGTTTTTCCTTTGAAAAAAAATCTTCATGCCTTAAAATAGCTTAAATGTAACTCTACACCCTTGCTTCATTTAGTTTAATAGGATCAATGAATATGCTAATTAGCCCTGCCTCCACACACTCACACAAGCTCAGAGATCCACTCGGTCAACTTACTGAGGTAAACGCTGCACAATGGTATCACTTTTAAAAATGTCGGACACAACAGTAATTAGTATAATTAGCCTTTTGCTTGACTGCGTTATCAAACAGCTTATAATGTGTTGCTAATGTTAAAGGTGCATTCACACCATTTCGTAATTACTGTAACTATGAGGTTCTGACTCGTAAAAGCGTTCACATCCTTGTAGAGCTCATTATTACAGCTTGTAAGCTGGGAGTTTTCTGAAAGGTCCCAAGTGTACCATGTGGTTCCTGTGCCCGCTGACCGCAACAGATTTATGATTCCCAGTCGGAGGAAGTGAAGAGCTCCGAATATAACATCATGTGTTGTCATCTCGAGATTACGGAAATTACAAGGCTTTGAACAACTTCGAACGTCAGTGAAGAAAAGCTTATAGTTCATCATACCATCATAATACACCCGCTATATTGCTAAATCTACCCGATTTTTTCATATCAACGGAAAAATAAACCTGGATAATCTGGCTTCTTTTGAGACTCTCGCATGGTCAATTAATGATATGCTAAAGTCCAACAGCTCATTGACATGATTGGTTACAAAGTAGTTTATGACATCACAAACGCCAACGATTTCAAACCGCAATTTTGAAACTGTCTTTAGATCACTGCAGGTTTAAAGAGAAAATACTCAGCAATGGTGTTATGAATTTGCGCATGGTTTGTCTTAAAGCATATTAAAAACACCTCATAGACATAAAAACATAAAAAAATTTTAAGAACAAGAGCAATAGAAGGAACAAAAATGGTAAAGGAAACTTTTAACTATCAAATATCATAGCTCAAAACAGAAATGGAAAAGAATAGTAACTCACTAACTAAAAAATCGAAAAAAACGAGATGGAAGAAAAAGGAATGTAGAAAGGAAGAGCGCAATACTTTAACCGCTTGTGTTCATGTCAGCATCATTCTAAGAAAATGGTGTCATTACTTTAGTTTTGACTTAATATAAATATAATTTACTCAGGAGAATGAACTTATTCACATTATTTGATAGGTTCTGAACTCTATGAAGTGCAAAGGTCTTTTAAAACACAATATCAGAATATCAGCCATTCATCTCTATTACACTTTAATATTAAATGGAGCGGATAATATAAAATTTAAAAACATCTAATTCCACCAAAGAGTTTTTAATGATAATGCAGAACTTACAATCGAGCAATTTCGTTGTCACAGGTGTGTGTAGGCAGGAAGACGTAGACACAAAAGATGAAAATTCAAACAGGTAATCCAAACAGGTAGCGATTCACATAAAGAAGACTAACACACACCATAATACTGACATTACCGGACAATCAACAGAACACAGGCAGTAAGTTAAACACACAAAGATGATTAACTAAAAGACGAACAGCTGTGGTGATTAGTGTCCATAGTGAGTAATGAGTGGCAGGAAATCTAAGACAAAGAAGACACGTGACAAATGAAAACAAACCGAAAGTCCATGAAACTGAAATTTATTACTCACCCTCAGGTCGTTCTACACCCGTAAGACCTTCGTTCATCTTCAGAACACAAATTTCTGACATTTCTGATGAAAGCCGATGGCTCAGTGAGGCCTCTATTGCCAGCAAGGTAATTAGCACTTTCAGATGCCCAGAACGATGCTAAAACATATTTAAAACAGTTCATGTGAGTGCAGTGGTTCAACCTTAATGTTGTAAAGTGACGAAAATACTTTTTGTGCGCCAAAAAAAAAACTAAATAATGACTTTTCAACAATATCTAGTGATGGCCGATTTCAAAACACCGAAGCTTAACGAATCATTTGTTTCGAATTTGGAGCGTGTATCAAACTGCCAAAGTCACGTGAAATATTGAAATTGCGAATCACTTATGACGACGAAGCCACGCATACTGAAATTGTGTGACTTTGGCGCTCCGAACCACTGATTAGAAACAAAAGATTTGTAAAGCTTTGAAGCAGTGTTTTGAAATCGGCTATCACAAGATATTGTTGAAAAGACGTTATTTTGTTTTTTTTGTGCACAAAAAGTATTCTCGTCGCTTTATAATATTAAGGTTGAACCACTGTACTCACATGAACTGTTTTAAATATGTTTTAGTATCCTTCTGGGCATCTGAAAGGGTTAATTATTTTGCTGGCAATAGAGGCCTCACTGAGCCATCGGATTTCATCAAAAATATCTTAAATTTGTGTTCCAAAGATGAACGTAAAAATGTAGAATGACATGAAGGGGAGTAATAAATGACAGAATTTTCATTTTTGGGTGAACTAACTGAACTGAACTGAAGATAACTCTGACATCCGTGGCATTTACATTATATACTACCTCTGTCAAACTCAGTAGTTAAACTTTTAAAAGTTCAATTTTTTTTCTTTTATTTTCTTGTTTGTTTGTTTTGGAACAAAGCATAAGAGTAGCTGTAAATAATACCATGTAATGATATTTACTAGACAAAACAGAAATTTTACATTTCGACATAATTTGACACACTGACCTTCAACCCCAAAACTTTAGAAATGTGTTTTTTTTGGTTTTTTTTTTTTGCAATTTATACATTGGTTACAAAATTACATTCACCCCATGCAGCATGATCTTTTTCAGCAGCAGCAGTGACAGTTTATGGCATCCAGATATTTTATTGGGATGTTGTAAAATCTGTAGAAATTCAAACACAATGCAAATTAATGAAACATCAATAAAGACCATTAAAAATTCTGTTTGTTGTCTACCAACTTGAAATTTTCTTTTAGAAAATAGCACCATTACCCATTAGTTTTTAGCAGTTTGTGCCTTTGTAACCACACAAATGTTCCTTCATTCAATGTAGGAATGTCAGTGAGTGATTAAAATGGTCTGATTGGGACGATTCTACACCTATAAAACCTTTTTTATGTTCCAGCACGTGGCTTTTCCTGTCACATCCAAACGGCTGCTCATTTGCGCTCTTGTACGACATGAGTGAGGTTTAAGTGTGGTTCATACTCAACAAATCATTTCTTTTAACGGCCATGGCCATGTGGGTTGTCTCGGCCCGCACAGCAGGTTATTTGCCAGCTATTTTCAAATAGTCAATAAAACACTCAGCTGCAGTTATAGGAAGATGGCAACACTGTGCATTTCAATGAAAGGATTCCTATTCCAAATACTAAGCTGAGGAAACACTTGGGGAATGATATTTGAGTTGAGACCAGGGGACTGTACTGTGTGAATGTACTGTCCAAATATTTAAGGAGAATTTGTCAAATGCATCTGACATTCCTACTCGGCGTAGGTCAAAGGGATTGTTACTGAGGCATAATGCATTCAGTGTGCATGTTTATGCTGCCTTATGCTGTGTGAATGTATTTGAACTTTCAGCACTACCTTGAACAGTTGGGTGTATAACTGGCTATATTTATTATATATATATATATATATATATATATATATATATATTTATTTATTTAGATGGGAGCTTTTCTAAGCCTTGCCTCTTGCATATCAGTCACTTCAAATCCAGGTTAGCTTTTACTTTCCACAAAAAAGGATCAGAGAAACGGAAATATATATCTTTGATCCTTTTTTTTTTCTAAATCAAAAGAGAGGATGATTAAAGACTTGATTATAAACAGTTCTTAGACTAATTAGATAATAAGGCAGTACCTAGTTGTTTTGAACCAAAGGAAACTTACATCAAGAAGGACAAAAAGACAAATATTGGATAGGATACATTATATTTTTATGATATAATTACTGGCTTCTTCATTAGCATATATTTGTGTCTATATTTGCTAGCTACAGAGCAACAATATCGCGTATGAAATGATTTTAATATGCAGAGTATGTACTCCATGTAAACATCTGAGTGCTTCAGGATTTGGCAAACCCTTGTATTTTAAAGAAACTAAATAATGGTATTAGTCTAACTTGAAAAATGTGTCTGTCCTTCTAAATGTGACTTGAAGCACAGCAGTGAGTTCCTCTCCTCGAGCTGGAGTCAACTTGAGAGTGTGTGAAATCACTGGCAGACAGACTGTCATGACCTCGGCGTTTAGTGGAGACGGCCGTTTACTCAGAGGGCAGAGAGATCTGTGTGACTCATAACACTCCTGCTGTCAATCACCTTCACACTGAAAACACTATGAAATCAAATTAAAACCACAAACACTGACAAGTAGATAGATAGATGAACAGGCAGATGGATGGATGGACACAGGCGACAGAAAGAAAGACAAAGAGACTGAAAGATAGATACAGTAGATGATTGTTAAACAGACAGACAGATAATAGACAGACAGATAGATAGTGACGGGTCAATGGGCAGACAGACAGTTGATAGAGAAACAGGCACTGATGAATGGACACAGACAGACAGATAGAGTTGGGTTAATGGACGGACGGACAGACAATAAGCAATAAGGTATGAGAGACTGTGCTGTACTGTGAATAAGTCACGGCTGAAGGGCATTGTTAGACACGACGCGAAGCGGAGTACAGTAACCGATACAGCACTAGCCTCTAGTATACTAATAAAAGCCATCCTTCCACCGCAAAAAATAGTCCCTTACAGTGAACAGCAACAGAAGTTACATTATTACGCCATTAGATGGCGGCAAAGATTGTCTTTATGAGTGTGTCAATCAGTAGCGAAGACTTTTACATTGAAAAGACTGAATTGTTATGAATATGGAACAAGACACGACTGACAAATGCTTTGACTAGCGCTGTCAGTCACGGGAAAACCCTTAACTGTTAAAAAGACAAGATAATAAATCGGACATTTAAACAGATTTTGATTACACTTTATTTTAAGGTGTCAGTATTACAATGTAATTATACATTTACGTACTCAGTAATAATAATTAACTACATGTACTTACTATAGGTTTAGGGTTAGGATGAGGGTTTGGTATAGGGTTAATTGCATGAAATTATGCTTAATTCCTAGTTATTACTACAGTAAATACATGTAACGTGTAACAGTGACACTGTAAAATAAAGTGTTACCCAGATTTTTTATTAGACTGACCTGAAGGAAAATGCTAAATGTGAATACAGGTAATAAACTCGCTCACTCGATCTCTTTTCTTTCTTGATCTCTCGGTGAGTGGACCTTCTCAGAAAGTAAACTCGGGAATAACCTCCGTGGTTATATCAGAGCAGACGGGAATATCAGGGATGACCTCCGTGGTTGTGTTAGAACAGACAGGAAACTCAGGAACAACCTCCGTGGTTACATCAGAACAGACAGGAATATCAGGGACGACCTCCGTGGTCATGTCAGAACAGACAGGAAACTCATGAGCGACCACCGTGGTCGTATCAGGGCAGGCAGGAATCTCAGGAGCCATGACTACATTGGCAGGAAGGATGACGTTTGGGTGAACAGGCTCAGATACGGATTCAGAAACCTCCTCCAAGACTTCAGGAGCTGGCACAGGACTTGATTCGGGGACTGCTGAAACGCCCTCCAGGGCTTCAAGGACTGACATAGGACTTGATTCGGTAGCGCCCTCTTGATCTGCACTGGCATGCTCAGGGACTGACTCAGTAGCTCCCTCTTGATCTGGATTGGTTTGCTCAGGGACTAACTGGATATCGCCATCTTAATCTGGACTGGGGTGCTCAGGAACTGATTCAGGTTTAATCCTAGGGGTTTTGCCCTCTTGATCTGCACTGGTATGCTCAGGGACTGACTTGGAAGTGCCCTCTTGATCTGCACTGGTATGCTCAGGGACTGACTTGGAAGTGCCCTCATGATCTGCACTGGCGTGCTCAGGGACTGACTCGGTAGCGCCCTCTTGATCTGCACTGGCGTGCTCAGGGACTGACTCGGTAGCGCCCTCTTGATCTGCACTGGCGTGCTCAGGGACTGACTCAGTAGCGCCCTCTTGATCGGCACTGGGGTGCTCAGGAACTGACTGGATAGCGCCCTCTTGATCTGGATTGGTTTGCTCAGGGACTAACTGGACATCGCCATCTTAATCTGGACTGGGGTGCTCAGGAACTGATTCAGGTTTAATCCTAGGGGTTCTTGAAATGGCAGCTGCTCGCACCGATGTAAGCGGTGTGTTCTCCAGACTAGAAGCTCCTCTCCAGAGTTTAGGAAAAGCCTTAGCGTCTTGATGTGCAGCGCTCACAATGCCCGGGAAAACTGTTGTGGCGTCCATGATAGTTGCAGACTCTGGCGTAAAGTCCATGACTGTTGGAGGTTCTGCTGAGACGTGACGAGGTTCTGGAAGCTCTGCTGTGATGTGACGGCTCTTGACTGGCGGCCATTTTGAGCACAGGCTTAGCTGTGACCGCCATGTTGTGAATGGGCTTAGGTGTGGAAACTACAGGGCAGGGATGTTCATAAAACACAGGGTTAGGCATAATCGGAACTGGGTCTTCTGGTGATTTTGCCGAGTCAAGCTCCGCCTCTCCCACAGTAAAAGACGATCCACACAGAATCAAAGCATAGTCCATAAAGTCTCTCAAGCTGCAATTAAAGCTTCCCTCAGGTAACCAGGATTTTAGATCCTCGTTTAGCCCATGACGGAAAATGTCTTTTAAAGCCACTTCATCAAATGGAACTTGAAATGATAACTCACAGAACTGCCGAACATATTCCTCAATGGGTAGATCCCCTTGCCGAAGTTGAAGTAGCTGGTCTACTGAGTCCATGGTGTGACTGAATACACTAATGAAAGCCGCTGGATCTAGGTGTGGCGAGGTCTTCTGTAATGAGAGGGTGCGTGACAATGCGGGTGTTGTTCCAAGTGCAGGCTTTAATAACAGAAGTAGTCACACAGGCAATGGTCAAACAACAACAGACAGGTATGGAAGAGGATAGGCAGATACGTGGTCATGTAACAGACAATGGTCAGGTCAGGCAGAAAACATTCCAAAACAATGTCCAGGCAGAAGTAACAAGAGACAGGCAGCAACGGGTCGTAAACGGAAATCCAGGGGTTCAATAACAGGAAGACCAGACAGGGAAAACCGCTCAGAATTGTAACCAGGGGAAAACAAGACCTTGCAGGGAAGACAAGGCTTATATAGTCTTACTTATATAGTCAAGGTGATGAGCTACAGCTGGCAGAGGTGATCAGTGCCAAGGTATGGAGCTTCTGTGAAATGTAGTGTGTGAGTGTGTCAGTTCTTGTATAGTGCATGGTGGGAAATGGAGTTCAATAGTGTGGCAATCGTTCAAGGTGGAGTGCCCTCTGGTGGTTGTTAAAGGGCACTCCAGCATATAACTCTAACAATGGTGGTAATAGTTTTTTTTTTTAAAAAATTTAATTTTATTTTTTTTATGGAGTACAGAGTAGAATTTAAATGCACTCATTTCAAATGTCAGTTCACTGAAACAGAGAATGACGCAATCTGTGTTGAAGCAGGTGAGAACCAGTGAGGGTTTGATATCAGTGCCGTAAACCATGTCGTAATGCTTCTCGAGGGCACAGCGTTCAAATTTGAATCATAACGAGCGCTGGCTTTGATCGTAACAGTCACCGCTGAGAATGAAGATGAAGATCGCTGGATGAAGGGCTGAATTTGGATCTGTTCCTTACAGACATGTGGATTCTAAAGAAAAGCGAACAAATAAAATTGATTTTGATTGTTTTGATTTTTTGTTTGATTGTTTTTGTGTACCGTTATGGTTGTATTGTCAGTAGCTGCATAGGAGAAACCGCCTTTGTGTCTCACAGCAAACAAATTAAATATTAAAAAATGGTTAAAAATTACAGAAATTATTCATTTTTAAGGTTTCAAAGTGTAGTCTTGTTTAACATTACGTAATCCTTCAAAAAGAGCTTGCAGCACAAGTCACAAACAGAAATGTTTTTCCATATTAAATTCAATTGAATAAATTCAACTAAAAACATGTATTGATATTCAATTGAATTCAACAGATTCAAAACCTTAATGCCACGATTTTAATATTAATAAATGGGAATCAATACACATCCACACGTGAATACGTAAATGATTTACGCTTCATTGCTGTCAATACATAAGTATTTTTTACGTTTTTGTGTGTATGAAAACATAAGTAAATGTACGTGTGGTAGAACCACACTTTATGTACAAATACACATATATTCTCATGAGATCACGTTGGACAGACAGATAGATGTGCTAATGGGCAGACAGACTGTTAATAGACAGAAAGACAGATAGAGTGATTTCTATTTATGCTCATTGAAGAGTGATTTTGCTCATTTGTCCGGAGCACCTGTTCTATACTTTATTACAGTAGGGCCGGAGCTAAACCACAGCAGCTGATCAAACAGTTCACAGAACTGCTGTTGCAGCATAGTCTGCAAGCCAGCAATGCACACACACAATAAATCACATTGTCCGTCTAGTGGTTTTATGACAACATCGTCCCAGCGGCAGTCCACCACAGCGATGCTTCTCATCTGCTCCTCTCTGCTCTTTCCCTTGAATAAGTATCACCTCCATCACCCTTTCTACCCAGCAGCGATCCGCATTAGCTTACAAAAGTGTCACTAATCACTATTAATATGAGGCAGAGGTGGAGTAAAGTCGGGCAGGAATTTATTAAGCAGAGTTTATGCAGCCGATCCGCTGGGTTTGAGGCCTCAATCAGTCGTGTTTGTCAGCCTGTGGTGATGGCAGTGAGCTGGTGTGTGACACAGCAACATCTAGTAATTAAAAGCTGCCTGCCTCTGTCTGAGTCAAAGCCAGAGACAGTGAACCCGATCTGGGCCTGGCCTGACCCAAAATTCCTTCTAAATAGCCACATATAACTTTTTTTCTTTTTTCTTCAGAGCTACATAAAAAATATATATATTTTAAAAAATGTCCCTCGGGTTTATTGTTGTTTTGGACCACAGTGACTTTCATCGAATGGCCAAAATCAACTTTCAAAACCTTTTTTCAAAATATGGTCAACTATCCCTTCGAATACATTGCTTTTGCTTTCTGAACATTTAATTTCACAACCACGGGCACTGACTTGATCCTTTGCTTGAATTTAAAATTGGATTTAATCATCAAGCAATTTAGAATACTGATTGAGACTATTTATATCATTCCATGAACATTTGATTCTAATGCATTTATGATATGATACTGGGGAATGGTTCATTCATTTGCATTTATTTGAACTGTTGGCAGCTTGATGGATATTTAAATGTTAAAAAAAAAACATGTTGATTTGCTCTATGAAGGTATTACAGTTGTTCGTTTTCTAAACTAAACTAAATAACGAAAAGAAAACTTCACATATGTCTTTTATTGCAAATTATTGAGCAGGAACTTAACTATCAATGTAAAATATAAAGTAAAAAGCAGATTTTCCATTCAAAACCTCCCAGCTACGCATATTTCCATATTTTATTGTATTATAATGTTTAGTAATTGTTTTACCACCATTCCGAATGCACATCTGGGTAGAAATAGAAACCATGTGACAAAATGTCCTGTTCCTCATCATTTATCATGGCTGTGGCTGATAAGGACAAAAACTCAGACTTACATGGGAAAGATAGCTTATCGCTTGTCGCTTCATCAGGTCACGTCTGCTTAGAACACAGCGTTAGTTGACATGCAGAAAGATGCTTCACTAATTAAGTGTCTGAGCTTGTGAATTATAAATGGTCTTCTCTGTATCTTGCTGTGTCTCTACTCAAGGTCTAATTCCTTAAGTTATCCGTGTCTATGACTCTTTCCAGCCTCTGATAAACTCATTCTTAAGGGTCGGTCACAATTGCCATTGCTCTGTGAAATTTCAATAGGAATCATTTCATTTGAGGGCCAAAAAGGTTCCCCACACAGATTTTGCTCGTTCACACCAACCCTTTTTTGGCATTAAAAAAAATAGTCAGTATTTAATTAGTAATTAGCAATGAATAGGCATAGACGCAGTTATTTTTGCGGCGGACCTTGTCGCATATGCATTTGTAGGCGTTTGCCTTTCAGACGCAAAATGCATGGGATGACAGTTGTTAAATAAATCATGATCATGAATGATTAACTAAGGTTTGCAATGGTAAAAAAAAGTGGTTTTGTTTTTTAATAGGTTTAATGGAAAGCTAAATTTTAAAACTTCTAGCTTTTACTGACATATATTCTGCTAATATTTTATTAAAGCATGAGTCAGACAGCTTTAGTGAGCATTGCATTAGGTTGATGATGTGGTTTCCCCTTTCCAGCCATTAAATAAAAGACTTAGTTAATGAGTATGAAAACACTTCAAAAGCAATAATTAGGCACATTGCAAACAATAAATTAAGTACTCCACCCCTCCGTAGACTGCTCTCTCAAATCAATGCTTATTTCAATAAGTTGTGCTATGGAACCTCCAGTGATAACTATAGATTGGAGCAGACTGAGTAATGAATTAACGCTCGATAGCTGGCACGTTTGAATGAGCTCATTGCTGCACAGTTGGCTAATCTTGCCGCTGTAATTATGGGATACACTTAAATGCAAAACACAGCGTGACTACCATCACCTCTGAGCCTGGGTCAAGTCCCTACTTTCAATTGAGGTTAGTAGATTAGTTGTGTACAATCCAAAAGATAAAATTAAATTAGATTAGAATTGATTTTTCGATGGTTTTTATTTTTTTTTAAATGACAAAATTAGCCTTTAAAAAGAGGACCGAAAGTCCAATACAGCTTCTTTTACTGATTGCAGATCTTTTCCAATTACTGTGTATTTGAATAATAATAATAATAATAATAATGATGATGATGATGATGTATCAGTGAATAGCAATTAATGTTTTCATCATATCCCAAAATAGAGAGACAAAATGAAACGTGTTTAATTATCATTTTGCACTGAAGACAGTATAAAAGCTTCTCTCTACTCTCTCTCAAACATGACTTTAGAGTAAACAAACATGGCGGATGAGGAATGGGGATAGACTTTAGACTCCTTTTTACAGAAATTGGTGAAAGAAAAAGGTTTGGATGAAGTCGTATTATGCTTCAATCTTCCGTTACCTCACTTTCTGACTGGCCATGTTTTCGTTTCATGTGACAATCTATATGCGTGTTTGTCCGCTGTGGGTTCCCCCACACAACAGGATTTCTGATTCGAGAGCAGCCCAGACGTTCTTCCGAGCAGATTCAATCACACACTTCACGCCACAGGAAAATCAGATAAAATTATCTGTAAAACCATCAAGATAATCTGAACATTACCTAGAATTGTATTGTCGGAAGGGGAGATTTGGGCCCAAAATTGGTCTGATTATCTTATAGTATGTGAATACCTTAAAGGGATAGTTCGCTTAAAGGGATAGTTCACCCAAAAATGAAAATTACCCCATGATTTACTTGCCCTCAAAAAACAAAAAAACAAACAAACAAAAAAAACATATTTTTTAAAACATATTTAAACCCTCATAACCAAAAATAACTAGCTTCGGGCAGACGATTGTATGCATATTGCACAAGTCGACTTACGCCACAAGAGTAACCAATGACACAATGTAAGCTTAGATGCCTCTCATGATTTAAACAAATAGGGCTTTGCAACAAACTCAAGCTCCTCTTCTCTTTAATCAAAACCCTCCGACATTTCTCTTGAAAATTTCTCGCTTTAGACTTCTAATTCGTGAACAGTGTTTTGTTTTGCTGTATCCCCTGCGCTTTTGTGTTAGCATCATTTTGTCAGAGATTACTGTTCTGCCGCAAATTGATAATGTAGTTATTATAGTAATGTTTTAAATATGGATTTTTTTTTCACAAAAACACATCACTTTGGGTGGATGATGGATGGATGCACTTTTTTTCCTTCAAAATCGGGCCCCCCATTCACTGCCATTATAAATCTTGGAAGAGCCAGGATATTTTAAAATATGTCTCCGATTGAGTTCGTCTGAAAGAAGATATTCATATACGCCTAGAATGGCTTAAGGGCGAGTAAATCATGGGATAAATTTCATTTTTGGGTGAACTATCCCTTTAACTCTAGTCAGCCATCAACTGTTATTTGGATTTATTCATCATCCTCCAGGAATATTGTGATTTGTGTTCTCTGTAAAACTCTTTCATTGCACTCTGCGTTTGGGTTATGTCTGTTTATAGTGTGGCAATATTACTATTTCTCATATGACCAGTGATATGAACAAACATTCTGCACTTTTTCTGCTAAAGACATAAATGATTCCTCATATCATGCAGCTTTTTGAAGTCCTGGGATTAATTACTTTTCAAAAAAACTAGATATAAAACATATTACATATTAGGTGCAGAAATCCCATAGCCTTACATTGAAGTAGGGACTTGAG
Organism: Zacco platypus; assembly: GCA_038088235.1. Taxonomy (NCBI): domain Eukaryota; kingdom Metazoa; phylum Chordata; class Actinopteri; order Cypriniformes; family Xenocyprididae; genus Zacco; species Zacco platypus. The sequence goes on along the minus strand of CM076065.1, from coordinate 20,802,014 downwards.
CCATATCTAGAGACAAGAATTTCATAATAGAGACTTAAAAGGTGGCCTCTCAACCACTCAAAAGCACTCAAAACCATCCTGGCAACCACTCAGGATATATTAGCAAGGCAAATAACATAGCACAACTAAAAATCTAGGTATATTTTAGTCAGGGTAAAAACCTGGTAAAAGCCTTCCATCTCTGATTGTCACGAGCGGCTATAATAGTCTAGCAGTATTAGTATTATTTTCAGTATTAGTCTAGTCTTTAATCCAATAATCCACAACGGATTACATAGGAGATCATAAGAAGCAACACAACCACATAAATAAAAACAACACGTAAAAGACAAACGCAAGGGTAATTGAGGAAACTAAATGAACAACAGCTTACATTAGTGACTAACAGGCACACACTAGGAAACTAAGTCAACATGCATACAGATGGTAGGGAACAGGAACAGGACAGAATCAAACCAAAACACAATGAACTCACAGAACTAAACAACCCTTACGCTGATATGGTGAAAACAGATTTCTTTGTATGGAAAAATGCAAATCAGCCTCTCACACAAACAGCATGTAAATTCTGTTTCATGCAGTCTATTTAGTGAGTTGTCTCACTTATACCAGGTGCCAGTAGACACCAAAGGAAATTGTGGCTGTTATTTAAGTCAGGAACTGTCCAGCACTTCAGGACTCAGCAGCACCATGGACAGCGCCATACAAAAACCTACATGACTGTCAAAGCATTAGAGGAATGTGATGCAAATGGTATTTATCCTTGCTAATCCACTCTCACAATGCCATTGTGTTTCTACATGGTTGCTAGGGTGTTTTGGATGGTTAATAGGGGATTGCTTTCTATTACTAACAGCAGTAAACAGTAGTCCAGTTACTAAAGGTAAAAGTGCAAGACATCATTAAAATAGCGACTACAGTGGTTCAACCTTAATGTTGTGAAGTGACGAGAATACTTTTGCACAAAACAACAAACAAAAATAATGCAATTTATTCAGCAAATTCTTCTCTTTCATGTCAGTGTCCAATGGAGTAGTGCAGTTCACAAAGTCAGAACGCCGGGTCATTATTGGCCAGCTCCTGCGTCAGCATCACACGCATGCGTCGTGCTGCTCACACGTACAGCATCGGCCAATGAGCCGGCATTCTGAAGCAGAACCAGGAAGCGCTGCACTGTGTTTAACGATGTCTTTACTACCGTTCTGGGCCTTGAAAGTGGTTGTGGCTAGATAGCTCACGGAAACTATCTTGATTTGTGTTCTGAACATGAACAAAGTTCTTACGGTTTGGAGCGCCATGAGGATGAGTAATTAATGACTGAATTTTCATTTTAAAGTGAACTAACCCTTTAAAACATGTCAGTGCCATTGATTCGCCTCACACCAGCAATGCTTTTTTTTTTCTTTCTAAGGCACGTTTATAAAAGCTACTTTAATCTCCTAATTGAACTAAGGCCTAAGTCTGGCTTAATCTAAGCCCTGTTTGTGAAAACGGGCCTAAGAATTCAACCCTAAGTCCATAATATTCTGGTCTCCTCTGTCAAGGAAAGTAGTTTGATCGAGATTTCATAGCCAAAAATCATAAATCTCTGAATTTGAAAAGCCTCTGAACATGCCACAAGAGTTGAGGTACCATTCAAATATAATTATTACACCTTTATTCGGTGAAAACAATAAACTCTTCCACTAGCCACCACTTCCATATGTTTATCCTATAAGGAGTGAAGCATTCCGATGCGTCCGATCTCTGAATGTAATCAGGAAACTAAGATTTAGCCTCATGGTGAATATACAACTCTTGTGAACTTGCCTACAGGTAAAAATGAGAATGAAACTCACTGTGTGTCTTTCCAGAGAGAGTAAAAACCACTCAGGTTTACAACCGCAATCATTTAGCAGATGTTGGGAAAGTCATGGGAGACTCAGATTTCCTTCAAGCAGGTGTTCTTTAGTGCTTGTTTTAAAAGTTTTGGAAAAAGTTTGGAGAGCACTTGGGGCCAGTACTTCCTCATAACAGCGGGTGTTGTTTGTTCTTGGTCTTACTTTCAGAGGAAACTATCTAGACATAACTTGTGAGCACAGCAAAGACATCCTCTCCTATATCCACTCCTGTTATGCTTATTTGTTGGGATGCTTGTCCTTTCCTCCGACGCTATAAACATGTTCCTCCTCAGCCTTATTTTAAAATTCAAGCTTAGCTATATAGCTCAATATATGCGCAGTCATGTTCAATGTTTACTTCAGTGCACTGCTGTAATTCTGCCTAGACATAATCAAATAAGCGTCTACAGCTCTTTATCTGTTTTTATGTACATCGAGCTCAATTGATGGCATACACTCACAACCATTTTCTTATTAAACTGTCACATCCGATAAGCAAAATCAGCATATGCTGCAAAACCATGTCCTAAATGTACAGTGCCAAACCTTTCCCTATATGAACGTACTACAATAGGGACCTCTAGTGGTTAACTGCTGCTACAGCTTGCCAGCAGGAAAAGGCAAAATCTTATAAGCTATCAACCAAAGTGCAGAATAGCACATTTGATATTGAAACATAAGCAAACCTTCTTTCCATGTAACATAAATGTGACTGAACTACTTTTGCCAAACTATGTTTTTGCAATTTTACAAAATCATTAAAAAAAAAAGGAAAAAGCACACTGGCAACACTGTTATTTTGCCTTGCCCATGGATTAATTAGCTTTCTTCCTACTGAAGAGATTTTCATAGATTTTGTATATTATAAAGTATCAGCTTTCACACATACTGACCAATTTGTTTCCACAACTTTTCTAGTCATTTTCTGGATGCAGATCATGAAAATCAATTTACTGTACTCACAAATAGCAATTTTTGACAGATGAAATAAATCCATTCCATGACCATGACTTTCTATGAGATTTATTTTCAATGACTTTTCCACAAATATTCCCTGTTATTTAAATGTTCCATGAATCTCATGAAAAAAAAAACAGCATGAAAAATTACCTCAATAAATGAATCCAGACCTTAATGGAAACACAGCATAAAAACACAGCCACTATTCATTTCTTCTCCCTGCCTTACTAAACCAGGCAAATCTCATGTGTGAGTCAATGGTTTTGACCCAAATGTTGATCAAATTTCAAAGATTGACCCATAATGAGTGAAATATATTGTCCAGACTGAGCGCAGATTATTTTTGTATGGTTCTTTGCAGAATACTATGACCTCAAATTACTTTTCCCATAGCGCATGATTTTTAAAGTGGCCTATGCCTTTTCTGACGTAATGAACTTTCTCAATAGCTCATCTGACACAGCATTGAACTTGTGATGCAGAGCGCTTGGAATTGAGTCTCAATAAAAGTCACGATAGAAGAGCTGAAAGACTTGTAGAAGCAAAATGATTTTTATCACGTTTTCTTTTGTTAACACTATAGGTTAGGTTTGGGGTATGTTTTAATGTAGAGAGATTTAGTGTATGTTATTTTCAAACGCGTTAGAGCATGTTTAGCGCCTCTCACCAGACATTTCATTTCTGAACTGCCACGATACGTACCAACAACAGCGTGATCAACGTAACCACCATTCATCCGTTTTTGAAGACAACTGAACGCACTTACTTTTAGTGCTATTTTTAGCGTCATTTTTATGGACTCTTGTTTCTGTTTCTATATGAAAAAAGTAATGGCGGTTTATCTTACAATTCAGACTTTTTTCCTTTTTTCCTTGCAAGTTTACATCTCCCAATTTTGAAGAAAAAAGGCAGAATTGTGACTGAATTAAAAATTTATAATTACGAGAAGTCATAATTCCAAGATATAAACTCGTAATTGCATGAAAAAAGGTCAGAATTGTGAAATACCTCGCAATTGTGACTTTATTTGTCAAAATTCCAAGTCTAGCTTGAGCAATTCAAAGACTTTTTCTACTTCTCAGAACAGACCCTTCGCCGGCAGTGATTGACAGGTGATCTAACCAATCATCACCCAGAATCCGCCATTTTAGGTAGATTACTTTAGGTAGAACTTAAACTTCAGGTAGATTAATCTTGGTGAACTTGAACTTGAAAAATTGTGTGTACTCACGTCTTTCCACGCTTGAAACAACATTGTCAGTGTCCTCTTTGCTCTGCGATGTATTTTTCACTGCGTGAGAACATGATGTGTTGTTCGAAGAAAATTGGGTTGTTGTAGCTCGTTGTCTACGTTACTACGATTGGAAATAGCTGCATTTGTGTTTTAACAATGTTCAGCTCATGAGATATATTGCCAACTTTACTGAACTCCTTGAACTAAGCACTGACTGCATTTCTTTATATTTGAGTCCAACAAGTTCAAACTCTAAATGAGCCGCACATCATTTTTGTGTATTAATCCACGGAGATGACTGAAACACTACTGCCAGCCAGAGGGACATTAACCAGGAAGTGTTTGTCCGAGCTCACAAGAGGTTTTGCCTATTCAATAATATCTTTGCGTGGGATCAAAAAGTTTTGCTTGGGAACGCAAATATCTTTGCGAGTGAACGTAAAAGTTTTTTTTTTAATTAAAAAATGCAATAAACATTCATTTAAAAACATTGGATGTAACATAAAACCCTAATGTACACAACTGATTTGACAAAAAATAAAAACAGAAAAACGAGTTATTTCAACAAAATTATGTCACACAGGGAATTGTAGGAATGTCAATTTTTTTGTTATTTCACTGTAAATTTATCGGCATTTTACTGTAAAATTACATTAAATAAATGGTTCTATTACAGTAATACCCTGAATGTAGCACAAAAACTTTGTTAGCCAATTAACAGTTTTTTACCGTAGCATTTTTTTACAGTCTTTTACAGTTAAAATCATGACATTTTTTTTTACAATGTAGGCTATCCAGAGGATAAATAGATCCTGTGTTTTGCAGACAAACATGGTCCTTACTGATTCATTTGTCTGTCGAATATTCTCTCTGCATTAATCCAGCTTCTCCTTTGTAAAGATGCTCTCTGCTCCAGCATAGTGTCATGACATGTTTCCTACTGAACAATTCGTCAAACTCCTCTTGAGCCTCAGTTGAGTGGACACAAAACCCACACAATGTGACACTCTCCACATCTGTCCAGAGGATACACTGAATCCTCAAAGGCTTCAGAGATAATACAGGTTTCCCTTCACACCTCTGTGTTCCTGTCATTGTCACACCTTGTCATAAAGATAATAATACCATGATGTGTGTCCTACCTTAGGGACAAAACTGATGGTGTTGTCCTTACATATACCTCATTACACCGTGAGGAACAGTGGCCAAGGCTGCCATCAACCAAAGAACACAACGGTCACGGCAGTTACAGACATAAACAGTCCTGTATACCTCAGGCGTCAGGTAGAAGAGGACTTGATTTTAGGCTGTACACAGACTATGAATGTGAGCAACTGTAAGGCCTACAAAACAACATTCAATCATTCATTCAGCTCAATCAGAACCGCGCATATTCCAAACTCATCATACAGTCAGCTAAACAGCAGTGTCTGTCAGCAGAGGATCTTCTTAATTGCTTTACAAAAGCATTCAATAAGCATATCCATCAAAACACATGCCATTTTTCAAACTGGATCATTAGCAAAAATCCATGCATCTACAGCTCATTTTTTTTTAAATTATGTAAGAATATTCAATACCCGATTATAATAATTATTTAATAAAGAATAAAATATTCAATAAAAAACTATTCTTGTGAAAACATTGAATTGTACTGCACTTCAAAACTTAAAAGTATAAAATGTGTTTGCATATAATATAATATTAATGAAATAAAAGACACCTTTGTATAAAGTGTACTTAAAAAGAATACACACAATACATGTTTCTTAACACACTTAAATGGTTAGTTCACTAAAATTTAAAATTTCTGAATACCATCACATCCGTAAGACCTTTGTTCATCTTTAGGACACACATTAAGAAATTTTTGATAAAATCCGATCCGTGATCATGCAACTTCAGCTCTCGCGGGAAAACAAAATGAATGCTTTGTGAAGCTCTTAAATTGAGGTTAAACCTCTGGAGGCACATGGAGTACTTTAATGATGTCATTCCAACCTGGGATTGGATCTTGGACCTTCTAGACCTTGGAATTGGTAGTTGCGTTAGATGTCTATGGAGGGACAGAAAGCTCTCAGACTTCATCAAAAAGATCTTAATTTGTGCTCCGAAGATGAACGAAGGTCTTACGGATGTGGAACAACAGGAGGGTGAGTAATAACATGACAGAATTTTCATTTCTGGCTGAAGTGTTCATGATTCCATACATTCGCCACTGTCAGACAAACAATGACCAAAAATGATGTGCATGGCAGGACAGTAGGAAGCCTCGGTTCTACTGAAAACTTTTCCAAAGAGTGGTGTGATTTAATCAGAAAACAATAATATTGTTTTGTAAGAGTAAGTCCAAAATAGTACTTTTTAATTTTTTTTTTTTTTTTTTAAATGCTACACCTCTGCATTCAATAATAGGAATTTCTTCCCAAAACTGCAGCAATATAATAGTTTAGAGCTACTTGCTGCCTCTAAACCAGGACGTTTACCATCATTGATGGAAATTTTATACCAGAAAATTCTAGAGGAGAATGTTGAATGATTGTGTTCTGAAGCACAAAATTTAAGTGATCCTACAGAAAGGCAAGTATATTGTCTACCACTGTAAGGTTAAAGCAGAACAAACGTAATGTTTTGGAATGGCTAAGTCAAAGTCCTGACCTAAACCCAATAAACTTATGGAATACCTAAATAGCAGTTTGTAACACAGTTCGTAAATATGGGAAGAAGGAGGCGGGAACCGGCGAACGTTCAACATAATTTTAATCAAATAAATAAAACAATAAAACGAAAGTAAAAGGGCGGCAGTTCCTCACGGCGAACAAACAAAATAAAACACAACATAAAATCCAGGCCTGGTCCTCTCTCGTCCTTCACTGTAGTCGCTCCTCTTTTATGCTTCCGGAGCTCCTCTGTGAGAGATCCGAGACCGGTGCACCGAGCAGCTGAAGCTCATTATCACTCGCGTCACTTGGCTTGCGCAGTTCCCTCACGGCTCTCGCCCGCCCTGCTCGTCACATACCCCCATCGCCCCTCGCAGGCCGGGGGGTACTCCCGAGACTGCGCCTACTCCCCCCGGGGCCAGTCTCGGCGGCCGCAGCACCTGGGGATAAGGACAGACGAGACGAGAGAAAAGGAGACGGAAGCACAAGGAGCAACAAAGACGAGAGAGGGTAGAGAGGAAAAAAAAAATTCTTGGTCCAGTTCTCAGACACACTGCCGCTCGGTCCTCAGCCAGCCGAGAGGCTCTTCCTCGGTACTGGACGCTCGGTGGACGGCCCGATCCTCCTCCGCCCCCTGGTGGCCAGCGATGACTCCTCCGGCTGAGGGTAGCTGGCAGCGAGTCCCCCGTTCCCTGCTCCTCCCCATCACGGCGGCAGGCAGCGGGCTCCGGCCCACGGCGAACGGCGGCTACTCCTCCACTCCCTCCTGGACGGCAATCATCCCACCTCATCCCAGGAGCATGGCAGCGAGCTCTCCGTCCCACCGGTTGCTCAGTCGCTCCAGCACCACCGCCTCGGGCAGCCACTCGCGGTCTTCACGCTCCCGCGCTGCCCAACCTCCTCAGCAGCGAGGGCTCTTCGACAGCATGTCCCTCCTTCCTCCTGGGTTTCGGCACCAATGTAACACAATTCTTAAGAACGGGAAGAAGGAGGCGGGAACCGGCGAACGTTCAACGTACTTTTAATAAATAAATAAACAAACAATAAAACGAAAGTAAAAGGGCGGCAGTTCCTCACGGCGAACAAACAAAATACAAACAAAATAAAACACAACATAAAATCCAGGCCTGGTTGTCAGCATCCTGCCTCCTGTAGTGTGTCTCCGTGCCTCTAGAGGTCCCCTGTGTTCTCATCTGCCTTAGTTCTTCCTCATGTTACCTTGTTAGCGTTATCCTGCTCACCTGTGCCCCATTTCCCCCAGTGTATTTAAGTTGTGTTTTTTCCCTTTGTCCCTCACTCGGTTTTTGAGTCGTTGCACTGTGTCTCCTGTCTGGATTTGCTGTAGCCTCTCGTGTGAAGGTATTTTCTGTGTTGTAACTGCTCTCTGATTTTGTTTTTCTCCCCTCGTGGAGTGTTTATTTGCTCTTTTGTGTTCTTGATATTATACCTCTATCTGAGAAGAACTTTTGTTTGATTATTGCTGCAAAGTCCCTTTTGTTTAATAAACCTACACTTCCTGAAAGTCTGCCTAGAGTGTTCTCGTTTGGGTCCAACCTTACCACTCTCGTGGCTCTGTGGTAGATCTCACAGCCCTCAACCCAGAGACCTGAGTTCAAGCCCAGCTTGTGACACTGGTCCTCTCTCATCCTTAGCTAACTGTAGTCGCTCCACTTTTATGCTTCCAGAGCTCCTCCGTGAGAGATACGAGACCGGTGCGCCGAGCAGCTGAAGCTCATTATCTCTCGTGTCACCGGCCTCGCGCCGTTCCCTCACGGCTCTCGCCCGCCCTGCTCGTCACACAGTTCATTCCAGGAAAACACTCATCATCGTAACGAATGTCCACTGAAGGCAAGTTGAAGTGCGAACCCAAGTGCAGTTTATTTACACATTCCAACATAAATCCAACAGCAAACAAAGACTTTACATGGCTTGGGTACATAAACAAAACTCAACAAAGACACATGGCATACATGAGGGCTTAAATACACAGGGACTCATGACATAAGACACACCTGAAAGCAATGATTGAACCAATAGAAACAAGGAGCATATGGCAGGATCACATGACACAAACAAGGGAAACAAAAAGGAAGCACATGGAAAATGGAAACAAAGCACTGAAAACATGACTTGAAACATGAACACAAAACCAAAACTATATGTTGCAATCATTGAGTTCAAGCAATGTTGAAGAGAGCATCCAAGTCAATGTTCAGGACTGATTCATGTTTGTTTGCTGTTATTTCCTGCTGAAAAGGGGGTCACAGCACACCACATACTGAAGGCAGAGATTCACATCCTTTACATATATAATCAAATACTCTTAGAATATGTGTGTTGTTCGTTGGATTCTCAATGCAACAGATCTTTTACAGAGAGGTGTTCTAATGTCTTTTATATCACACTGAAGAAAACTGAAGATTTAATCTCAAGGTAGGTTAAATATACGCACGGAATATAAACAGAATTTTAAACCTAACAGTACTATACTTGAAACTGTCTCTGCTTATTTTAGAAAAAAAGTATTTTAACTTCAAAAAAGCAGCTTTAATTTAGTCATTTTTGTGCTGTTAATTATATCTTGACTTCAGCCAAGATGTCATGTTTACCTGCGTACTGTCGCTCCCAATGTCATTATCAAATCGGCTGAGAAAATGTCACAGACACAAACACACTTATTAATTTGATCCAAATGAAACATGACAGTTTCTCTCTCAGTATCAGACGGGCATCTCTCAGCAGCGCATACTTCACATACTCTCCTTCAATCAGTGACCTTTCGGAGCATATGCAAAGCAAGACTGGCATGTATGCAAATTAATAAGCAATTCTGGTGATACTGCACCAATAAATAAACCATTTGAATAAATTATTTCAGCTTCATGATTCTAAATCTGTTTGGGGAACCAGGTCTAGTACTGAATAAGTGTTAGTTGAGGGTGTTTAGCATGGATGGTACTAGAAAGGGTATAGAGCAGGAAAGATCAAGATCAATAAGCACATATCTTATTCTGCACTGCAGTGCACATAACAGAAATTCTGTTTTAACTAGAACAGCAATCATCTGAGTGGTGGTGCATCAATCAATAAGAAAGAATGAAAGATGAGAATTGTTCACGTTTATAGCCATGTCTAACAGAAATGGGATCCAAGAAAAATTCGCTTCAATCACTCATTATCCAGTTGCATCATCAAAACAAATGTATTGTCAGTATATTTCTGGGAACACCAAGAGCAGCTTTGAATTCCCAAAGCACTGCGGCTCTTTTGGGAACTTCAGCAGAGAATTCAGATAGCCTGAGGGGAAACGGTGCGCATACTGTACATGCAACGTTCCATTGATACAACACGAGTTGTATATTTGCTATCAAACGTCAGATGTGACGTTCTGTACTGCTGTATGCAGCTGTTAACAGCGCTTACAGTCTGCTCTTTGCACGATATTATGCAATTCCTTCTTACCCTGTTAGAAGACCATCCATATATCTTGTCTCTCTGTGTCTGTGAATGAAATTATGTGTTGTACTGCATTGTATGTTTAAAACATGTCTGATCTACAAATATTCTGATGATATATGTTGCTCCAAGGAACAAAGAGGAGAAATTGGTCCATACAACGATAGTTCATTATAGCTATCAAGCTCATCATAAACATAATCCACATGACTTATAGACCACATGACTCGTACATTAAATTCTAAGTGTCCTGAAGTCACGCGATAACTTTGCGTGAGGAACAAACTGCCTGATAATCTTTCCCTCCAATGCAATTTACATGCTGAAATTGCAAATCTACTGTATGACTTCAGAACTCTTAGAATATAACACATTACATGAACTATTTTTATTGTGTTTGAACTGTTGTAAGAAAACAAAATGGAAACCTCACCTTTCAGAACAGTTAATTGCGTTTTTGATTGCAGAATATTTACTCTTGGACTAGCATGGGGACATATCAATATTTCAGCTAAAGAAGCTAAATTTATGGTAATATCGTTGTCTTTAAGTTTGGTGAACTTGCAGATCCACATAGGCCTACCTGTGGATCCACGAAGCAACAGATTGACCTTTTAAAGTTGCATGGTTTGCATTGTTGCAGGAAAGTTGAATAGGTGGTGTATATATATATATATATATATATATATATATATATATATATATATATATATATACATATATATATATATATATATATATATAAAAGCTATTATATAGTATATATATGTAAGCTATTATATAATATATATATATATATATATATATATATATATACTCCACCTATTAGCTTTATTATTTATTAAAACATTCATCCTGGAGTGTGATAGCATGTAAGCAAACCTGTACTAAATGATTGACAGAGTGTCTGATTGGCTAAAAAGTAGCGGGCCACTCCCCGTATGCTTTTTGCTGTTTATAACATAGACACGTGATTTCTCACGACACATATCATAAATTAGCTTTTGAATAAAATTTTAGCCTATTTATATATTAAGAAATCACTTTCAATGTAACTCTTGTTGGGTTTGAACCTACATCACGTTAGTTAACCACTTACCAGGACAGTCTACAGCGTGAACAATTTTCCATAGCCAGTTGAAATTGAGGCTCAACTGTCAAACCGTAGCTATAGCTTCAAGTGTATCTCGCGCTTCAGTTTGTTTCAATATATTTCAAACGAATTAAAGCACAGATAAAGCCGCAACTTACTTTTCCTCCTTTTGAGCATCTTCTGTAAGAGTTTGTGGCTCCTGCGGTTTGATTCATTTTCGTTCACTGGAACAGTAGAGAAAAACCATCAACAAACATCCAAAATCACACCAACGCCGCGTCAACACCGTGACGCGACGCGTCAAAACCAGAACGCTGCTGTCAGCGCTACTTTTTACTCATTTGAAAAGCTTAAGAAGATTAAAAAACACGAGTATCGCTGTTTTTAAAACGTCTAGTATTGTATAACCAGGCGCATCAAGTTTTAAAAACGCGTCTCGAGAAGCTTGTGTGATGTTGAGCTGCGTGCGTTTTTTGAACGCAATTACGCGTCCCATTTGAAACTATCAGTACAGAAGCGTTTCTGTTTACGCGTCGTGTTTACCATAACTACAGCGCATTAGAATAATAATCAACTTTACCTGTATGTTCAGTCTTCTTTGAATGTCTTTAAAAATAAGTCTTGAGGAATTAAATTCAAACACTCCTCCCACTGGATATTCCCACTGATAATCAAACACAGTCTAGAGAAAGTGTCCCAAATCAGTTTTGTTTTCACAAGCCAAACGAGGTTAATGAAACTGTAAAGCGGGTTGTGCTGTCCTCATATTATTGTTAAGTCCTCAAAAATCCCTCGATAAGGAGTAATTTGGCGTCAAAGTGAAATGAGAAGACCGTGTGGTCATAATCAGATGTGGAGAGATGAAGCAGAAGGTTTTGCTGCACATGGTTTGGAGAGATTGCTGGAGTTACTCGCTCTCCTCGTGCGCTTCAGAGATCAGGAAAGCACCAATTAAAACATTGCATAAACCCGTGTGTGTCTTTGAAGAATATGCACATGTAAATATAGTTATTGATACAAAATCCTAAAGGAATGCAACTGATGTGATTCATATGATTTAATACTACATGTTCTGATTGAAAATTACACAATATCTGTCTGATTATAAAAAAAATAATAAAATAAAACAAGACCCATGGGTAATCAGGATTTGCTACAGAATTCTCCAGAGTCATTCGGCTTTATGAGAAAATGGAATCTGCTTCAGATTTGTTCAAAAGTATCTGTATTCCCAGTTGTGGGAAATGACATGAAAACAAAACAAAGTTAAGATGATTAGGTTTAAAACTGGGCTACTTAATAGTTTTGATAAATTCATTAAAATCAAACAAATGACCTTGGAATATTAGATGGTAGATGTCTATTGATAAGCAAGTTTATCTGTGTAATTCATCAAAATAGGTCAATAGAAACTGTTTGACTAAAATACTTTTTACACAACATTAAAACACAAACCATTAAACTATCTGCCTCCATTCTCATATGTAACATATTCTGATGATTACATCAAGCTTACCCTACAGTCTAATAAATGCTGCTGAGTTGGGTTGAAAATGGCCCAGTGGTTGGGTTAAATGTTTACCCAATGTGCTGGGCAGTTTTATTTAACCCAACTATTGTTTAAACATTACTATATGACTGGCTTAAAATGAACCAAAATAGGTAGGAAATTGAAAATCAGACACCTACTAGAGACTACAATAATAATCAAAAGGTGAGCAAGGTTTTATTGTTTAATTATTATTCATTAAACTTATTAATAAATGTTGGGTTCATTGGGTTCATTTTAAGCAAGCAATACAGTCATTTTTAACCAATAGTTGAGTTGAATAAAACTACCCAACAGGTTGGGCAAACATTTAACCCAGCCGCTAGGTTTGTCCATTTTCAAACCAACTTCTGTTGTTTTTAACACAGCACTTTTTAGAGTGTATGTTTTTTCTTCAAGTTTCAGTTTGATCTGAAAATGTCACATTATGAAAGTAAAAGGGATTATAAATGCTATTTTGTGTTGATTTTAATCCCTCCAAACCTTTATGAAGTTCGCATCCAAGTTCTGTGATCTCAAAATCATAAAAATCCTACAACAATGAATTTGTTATAAGAGACATTCACAAGTTCACGTTCATATAATCTTTGAATGGTGGATGAAATAAACATATTTGACTAGCTGTCTTTGGTGGAAGCCTCAAGCTGGAGACTTGATATGAAACTTGACAAACCCCAGGACTTCCCTGACTGAATTAAAGAAAACCAACCGAGAAAGTGCTGGGGTTGCAGAGGGATGCCAAAGGAACTATCATAGGACTGAGATAAGTGGAGGCTTACATAGGCTTCCTCTAATGCTGATTGGTTGGATTCAATTAACATGTCCCTCCCACACTTCTGTTAAAAACATTAAGAACTGGTTTGCTCATGACACACTGAGGCTGTGTGAAATCGCTCTCTATACCCTATTTGAGGGGACAGCGATTTGTAGTCAGTGGCGGAACCAGGAATTTTTCATAGGGGTGGCCAGGCAGGGGCCAGCAGTTACTCAGGGGTGGCACAGAAAACATCCTTATGCAAACAAACAAAGCACTCAGGTGCTTTGTAGGTGCCCAAATCACAATGATATATAATGTACAATAGCTAGCCTACAGTGATATCTTAAAGTTCACCAAATCAGTGTCATAATTTTACTCACCGCCAGGTTGTTGAAAACTATTTGATCGTTGAACGTTGTCATATAAACATGATCGAGGTCCTCCTAGATCAATACCTAAGAAATTATTTTTGTCTTTTAAAAATGCAATTACGATCGGGGTGGCCACTGTTTGTAGTGGGATTAGAAATCATAGCGCACACTCACTCAATCCCACAATGCACCGCACAACCAAGTGTACAACTGATGTACATTCAGAGAATACCCATAATGCACTATGAGGGTCGTGCTGAATGAATTCTCATGTCTCACCAGATGGTGCTGCCCGATGCTGAATCATCCATCTCTTTTCCAAACTGCTGGTCCAATGTGGCTACAGCGTTACATCATGCAGGTATAAATTAATGTTTAATTGATTATTAACCTGTTTAATAAGGTTTATACATGTTGGTTTCATTGACATAGTTCAAGATAAATGTTTTCATTACTACTAGCGTACAAACTACGCAAAAGTGTCCGAATTCACTCACTCGTTTTCATTCACTCCTTCAAGGGGACTATATTAGTGGAGTAATGTAGAGAATGACGAATGAGGGTAGAGGGGGCGATTTTGAACACAGTTTCAATTTTGTTGGTGCTTCAGAAGGAATGCTCTGATTGGCCAGTGACAGCTCTGCTCTAATTGACAAAATCAAAAAAAAAACAGCATAAATAAAATAGAGACAATTAACAGAGTACCAGAGCCTTTGAAAACATTGACAATATTTGAACCATCTAGCTAAGAAACTTCAAAAGTTCAAAAGGAATACCGTAAGACTAGCTTCGAAAAATGTATCCTTTGTACTTTGGCATCGCGATTCACGGGGCTTAGCACAGAATTCTATCATCTACAGTTCCGTGTGACTTCTAAAGCCATATCGATCCCAGGGCTTATGATGTTTGTGTGTGTGTGGAGTTTAGTGTACCATCAGCAGGTGCAGAGAGGAACAGATTAATCAAACTGCAGGGTAAATCTATCCCCTAATCACAGAGCAGGAAGTGTTTGGCTCTCACTCTGTTCTGCTACATTTAAGGGCCAAACATGGTGAGCCTGTCCATCTTAGATAACTGATGGTGATATCGTGACAGGTATGATGTGCTAAGCCATGAAAAATGGCAAAACTACAAACTGCTATCAATCTTCCTTTGCTAAGAATACCTGGGTGAGTTGAATCTGACATATTCTATATACCTCCTAAGATTGAGGTATTAAGAATATTGAGTTTTATATTATTTTCAATAAATATGGTGGATGAAAATGATTTTAGGATGTCGGTAGAATGTGTACTCTAATTGTTTTGTCTTGTATTTTAGTTTCAAAATATGACATGTGGAAAACACTTGTAAATTTAAAGTCACCATGAAATCAGAATTGACCATTTTTATTTTTTTATGGAATATTGCACATTTATTATAAATGATTTATCAGTGCACATCATTATTATTGTTATTTTTATGTGCCATAATCTTTGATCAAAATATCTTCCCCTCCCTCTTGCATTGACATCTCTTCTCTTCTCTGATGATGCGTTTACTAGCGTGTGGGCGGGACAACCTGTCACTCACATGAGATCACAGCAATAGCAAACCAAAATGATCCAACCATCCAATCAATTCCCGATGAACAAAATCAAGTCCCACTCTACATTTTTGTCACATATGTCACAAAAGGGGGAAGTTATTTATAAAAGTAATCCATTACAATATTGCGTTGATCCCTAAAAAAGTAACCAATTGCGTTACTTAGTTATTTTTTTTTAGTAAGTAGTCTGTTACCTTACTTTGCATTACTTTTTATCACCTGGGCTGGGCTTACTTGATTGTTTTTTTAAAAAACAAAAACATAAAAGTTGTATTTTTGGCAAATGTAAAGGCCCTGACACGCCAAAAATGAAATGAACAAGTTTCAGGCTGAAGGAAATGCAAATTCAAACCAGAGGGTGCAGCTCAAACAATCCTTTCAGCAGTGCTGCTATTCTGGATTGCAGAAGAATGAGAAGTTCAACACGCTTACTTCAGCTATAAAAAACAAAACAAAACAAAAAAATGAAACATAAAAGTAATGTTTATGTAAAGTCAATTTTGCATATTGATGTGGATGAATTGGATCATTGAAGATCAGCAGCAAAGACATAATACAAAGTCTTAATAAATAAAGTGATATTAAATACATAAATTATATTTGTATTAATTAAGGCGAAATACCCCAGGTGAATAGGGTAAAAAAAAAAAATAATAATAACGGATATCACCATACTTCCCTAATTGATTGATTTCATTAAGAATTTCAAACACTGTTTTGTATAACAAATCTTTTGAAATGTTGTTTGAAACATTGAAATATGCAAATAATGGATTATCTAATTAAATATGCACTAATTTGCATACATTTCTAGAACAAATATCTGAATATTGGATGAAATTGGGTTCAAAATTCATGTTTGATTTTTTTTTTTGACGTATTTGTGTCAAAGGTTTTTACAGAGAGGATTTTGGATTTCTCTTTTTTTTATCAAATCAGAAAATGTCAAAATTTCAGGACTAAAATGTTGTATAAAATCAGGCAAATTATATATCAACAAACCCCTCGGTAAAAACCTTCAAAATATAGATAGGAAATAAAACTGTAAAGTTTGGTGTATGTTAGTTCTGCTGAAGTGGAGATTTCTGACTCAGAGCAGGAGAAAACAAAACTCATTTTGAGAAAACGGCCTTTAAAGATGTCTACTGTAATTGAGATCTACATTCATGAATAGATCAAATGCTATAAAAGGTACACTTAAATGTGGATGTTTTCTTTCCACCAGTCCAAAAATTTACTTTATGAAAAGCCCAAAAAATCTCAAAATTGACAGGTGCATGAAAATACAATATTTTTGCCTGTAGTTTCTCACCATAACATATTTTACCTGTAATTATTGCAAGTTTGCATAATAAGTTTGCATGGCGCTGTTTTTTTTCATTTCAGGAATATTGAATCTGTTTTCGTGCAAAAGAGAGATGAGTAAATCGATAACCATCATGTTTACACAGCGCACACAACGTCTTTCTCTCAACATGGAGACAAGAGAGAAGTGAGCCAATACTTGGAAAAAATAAAGTGACTTGCATTACTTTTTTGAAAAAGAAACTCTAAATATTTTGTTGTAAATTAAAAGTATTGTGTTACTTTACTGTCACGGCCAGCTCGTTCTTGACCGTCACATAAAGAGGACTACATGTACAAATGGATTGTTTGAATTGCAAGATTATTTATTAAAAGAAAATGGTCAATTACAGAGACATAACAAAGTCTAGGACATGAAATAAACAAAAGAAAATAATAATCCAATGGGCAAGAAATTGTTACGATTTCAGCTGAAGTGCCCGAGTCAGCCACTAGAGGGCACTTCACTTTGGACACTCACTCACACCCACATTCAGTCACACAAACTACATTTCCCATAAGGCCTCACCCAATCACTGACCACTCCGCCAGCTGTAGCACATTTCCTCAGCACGAATTACTTTCACCCCTCTATAAAAGCACCACTCACCCACTTCCACCTCGCGAAGTATTGTTTCCTTTCTGGTACAACTCTGAGCGTTATTTTCCTGTTTTTGTCTTCTTGTTATTACCCTGTCTGGATTTATCGTGTATGACCCTTGCTTCCTGCCCTACTGTCCTGTCTGCCTGGATTATCGTTTATGAATGTTCTCTGCCTGTCCTGATCTGTGCCTGCTGTATCACCTCGTCGTTGTTTTGCCTCTACCATTCCTGTTTGCTGATGTTCGACCATTATCTGTCTGACCATTCTGCTTTTCAATAAAGCCTGCTTTTGGATCTCATCCGTTGACTAGCCCCTTCATTACAGAAATATTGTCAAGGGATAAACAAAACAACACATTGGAGAAAATGACTTCTCTGGAGAATGGTGTTCTACCAGAGAAAGTACCGTTGGCCAGATCAACCAAACATTTATAGCTCCGACCCATTAATCATCCAATTACCAAGGGCAGGTTCAAATAGAATACCACCATCCTCAGGTGAGGAAGAGACAGGGTCGTAACATTACTCATTACTAGAAAAAAGTAAGCTGATTACATAACTCACATTACTTGTAATGTGTTATCCCCTATATACACCATATTAGATACTTTCATTAATGACGTTAACAAACCATCGACCCTTACTTTGCATACTTACTTGAATCAGTAAATCTTTGACCATCTATACATTATACATTTCAGAAGGTGTTTAACATAAGAGGGTCGCCTTGAAGTAAACAGGAAATCAAAACCACCCTTTTATTTAATTATGTGAATGTCATTCCAAAAGACGTAAAAGTTTTTTTTAGTCATCTTTCAAAAAGTCGTAACTTGCTCCCCCTCTAAAATGACTTTTCTGTAAGATGATTTAGAAGCTGAGAGTTCAATCAGTACACTACAAAAGATTATAGTGTATATCGTAATCTAACATCTAATTTTCCCCACAGCCTCTTTATTGTTTAAATAGAAGGATTTGGAACCAGTTTTTAGCACATGTACAAGTCACATTGGTTAAGAAACTCTCATCTAGGATACTTCACATGCTTTGCTGGTTCCTTTAATTAAACAATTAATTTCAGTTGAACACCATTTGCTTTTCTATTACTCAAGCTTACACACTTACTCCCAACAACACCCAGTGCTAAGTATTACCACCAGAATGAAACGACGCAGAGTAGCTTATGGAAGATTTACAGAGGAAAGCAAAACAAATCCCACTCTGGACTATTTGGCATTCATGTGTAGAATTAAGCGGTGAATATAAATTGTGAGAGTTTTCCCGAAAGTGCTGAATCAGTAACCCTGAGAGTGTGTTGATTTGCCAACCTTTATTTAAGAAGGTCCTCTGAGATTTTTGTTTGTACACTGCTTTCCTGAGAATGTAAATGTGAGTCTGGGTTGCATCATAGCAGTGACAAGATAATATACTTGTGTGTTATAATAGTCATTGTGTAAAATCTATTTTATGAGCTCTCCTGGTTCTTTTTGTTGCTCATTCCCAAATCCAGTAATTGCAGTGTGAGCTGCAATGATTGGTTCACATCAAAAGCATTTGATTTTATAATATCAAATATTCCCATAGCAGTGTACACAGTCCCTTTCATCCGTCATTCTGAATCTTCCTGTCAGCTTGCATGAATGCACCGGTAAATATCCATTTCTGTCTTTGACCATCTGTTTTATCCTTTTTAGAAGGTGTTTAACATAAGAATTTAAAATAATACAAGCCATCGTATTATTTAATTATTGTGAACAATTAATTGGTGAATGTTATTTACATCCAATCAAGTCTGCTTAATAAACTGAATTCCCTGTTTCACTGTTTAATTTAAAGTAAAATGTGTTTGTGAACAAATACAAACTATACATACACCTTCATCGAAATGTTTTTAGACATTGCCCTGATCAACCATTTTAAAGAACCATTTTCCATCTGAAGCTTGTCATGCTGCTTAGCCCGTGAACTAACAATAAACTTCTCAGTCTGTTGAGAATTTTATAAACACAATTTTAATCTGTTTTGAAAGAAGTTTTGAAAGAAATTACGATATTGATGTGTATCTTATGGTGAATAATGGTGATGTCAGGGGTTGTTTGTATAGTGAAATCCAAAGATAATGTGTGACGCAGAAAGAACGATAAAATAATTTTAAATGAACATACAGGGAGGCGTTTACCAAATTGAACTATGGTCGCAAGTTACCAATAGAGTTCAATGGGACTTACAACCATAGCTGAATAACAATACATTCAGGAAACGCACCCCAGAACAGGAACAGGGGAACATGTACCATTAAAGGGTTAGCCCCCAAATATGAAATTTCTGTCATTAAGTACTCACCCTTGTGTCGTTTCAAACCCGTAAGACCTTCTTTCATCTTCAAAACACAAATTAATATATTTTGTATAAAATCCAAGGTTTTTTTTTTTTATCCCCCATAGAAAGCAATGAAATTACCATCATTCAAGGTCCAGAAAAGTAGTAAAGACATTGTAAAAATAGTCAAGGTGACTATAGTGGTTCAACCTTAATGTTATGAAGCGACAAGAATACTTTTTGTGCGCAAAAACAACATAAAATAACGACTTTACTTTATTGAACAATTTCTTCTCTACTCTGTCAGTCTCGTATGCAATTGACGCAGTGAATGCAGTGGAGCGCTTCCATGTTTAGGTCTGAATGGTTAACACTGTTCATGTGAACACAACGACACTTGCATGTGATGCTGACAACCTGACCAATATCGAGCAGGATGTGAACACGGAAGCGCTGCACTGCGTTCACTGCGTCATACGAGATTGACAGGGTAGAGAAGAAATTGTTCAAGAAAGTCATTATTTTTGTTTTTGCGCACAAAAAGTATTCTCGTCGCTTCATAACATTAAGGTCGACCACTGTAGTCACATAGACTATTTTAACTATGTCTTTACTACATTTTTGGACCTTGTATAACGGTAATTTAGTTGCTTTCTATGGGGTATAAAAAACCTCTCAGATTTCATCAAAAATATCTTAACTTGTGTTCTGAAGATGAAAGAAAGTCTTACGGATTTGAAACGACACAAGGGTATGAAATAATGACAGAAACTTCATTTTTGGGTTAACTAACCCTTTAACACAAGACAGAGAACTGAGGGGTTAAATACACAGGAGGAGGATGATCAACAGAACAGGTAAGAGGTGAGGACTAATTAAGGACCATGGCAACTAATGAAAGACTAGGGGTGCGTCTCAATCAGCTCAATCAGGGCACTGATCAGTCGGCCATTATAAGGGCTTTTTCAGTGAACTGGTACATTCGCTGAATTCACTCCCTAACAAGTCCTATAATGCACAGCAAAAACCAAGGAGTATCAATGCACACCACGCTCCCTTACCGGAAATTGTCACTTTTCTGAAGCTCAAAACATAAGACGCATGATAAATATAAAAATAAATGTAATGACACTCCATAGAAGATTTGAAAAGACAACCCTTTTTTTTAAAAATAATTATGTCAGCATAAACACATCGCCACACAAGTAGTGAACATACCTAATTAACGTCATGTTTAATTAATATTCGGCTGAAATGCTTTAAGGATATATAACAGAAAAATGTGTTTAAGCAGCATAAAAATTAATATAAAAAAGATATACATCCTGCGTGTAGTTGATTAATACAAGCGGTAACGTTCTACAACGTTGTACGTTGACATTGTACATAATCATGTCGCCATAAATTGAGTAATCGCTGTCCCAGTGTTTAATGAGCCAGGATCCTCACCAGTGCCCAGATCTGTGCACACAATGCACTGATTCATGAGCTCGGGAGCTAGAGAGCTGATTGATATACACCTTAGCAATGTATAAAGTTCAGAGAAGAACTTTCAACACAACTTTATTAATAAAACAAACAACGAAAACACCAACATAAATGCCCTAGATCCAATACAAAGATTTAATACATTATGTCATTTGAAAGCCATTAATGCACAAACAAACAATGACACTATCCTCAATCATTTAAAAAAAAAAAATCAATTCTATAAAGATCATTGTCTTGTAGGAAGATAGATTTCCATGTTTCAGTCACATCGTACCAGTCAAAGTATACCCTTTTGTTTAAATTGATTCTGACTAAAATCAGATGTCTTAAATCTATCCTGTAACAGATAGCTTTGGCTCAACTATGCTCAGATTCAGAGAACTTACTATAAATACTGATGTCAATCCAAAGTCCATTTAAAAAAAGCTTAAGCTATTGTTCTCAGTTCCAGTGTTGGAATAGTGGAATTTTGCCTTTGACAGCAAAACATTTTAGTGTTATTTCAATATCTCATTCTTTCCTATGAGCAAGTACACCACACAATTAAACTTTCATGATTTCCTGTGTTTATCTGGTTGCACTACATTTCTCATAAGTATTACTCATACTGTTGATCAAAGCAAAGAAACCTATAGCAAAAGTGCCCTGGTTTTATCACTTATAATAAAAAACTACTCAGCCCATATATATATACATTTTATAAGGTGAAAATGTATTTCCTTATGGAGAAAATTAATGGAGTTTCTACTTCCTGAACCTGACTCTTGCACTCTATTTCTGTGATCTCATGTGAGTGACATGTTGTCCCGCCCTATAGTACAGAAAAACGTGTCATCAGAGATGTTCCAAGAGCCAGGGGAAGATATTTTGCTTAAAGATTACGAGGGCCCGTTTATTTAAAAACATAATGATGTGCACAAATAAATAATTTATAATAAAAACTGCAATATTCCATTAAAAAACCCCTAAAAAACAACAATCATCCATTTTTATTTCATAGTGACTTTATGGTAAAATAAAAATACCGTATATCATGTTTGTGCGAGGCTTTGATATAGTTGCTGGTGACAGTTTCTGCCTGAGGGCGTCCCAGCCTCCCATCAACCTGCTTGATCATAGTCCAGACCCATGTGCTTTCGGCAGACATGTCAGTAATGCGCCAGACATCATGTGTTTCGCACACTCTTGAGAGAGAACTAGCAGTGAGCTGTGTAACATATGTATAAGTAAAGCAGTCAGGCTC
The DNA here is from genome assembly GCA_038088235.1 of Zacco platypus. Lineage (NCBI taxonomy): Eukaryota > Metazoa > Chordata > Actinopteri > Cypriniformes > Xenocyprididae > Zacco > Zacco platypus. The sequence goes on along the minus strand of CM076065.1, from coordinate 20,779,469 downwards.
TGTGTGTGCAGAAGAGACGCTTGCATCCAAACAGATGGGCGGTGATCTCCTCAACCTGCATCTCTTAATAAGGAGCTTACTCATTGATTCAAGAACAGATGTTGGATAATTCCTTGAGCAAGCTGTTGTGTGGGCACGTCTCAAACCGCAGCAACCTTTAAAATGCCAATTAATCTTCAGCCATTTGTAAGGCTGAGGCCTGGGAAACCTCTAGTCCCACGGCACGTGTCAAAGTGTGTGTTTGTGTGCAATAGGTGCTCTGTGTGTGGCAAATACACACAAAGCAAGAGTGAGAAAAGAAATTTTAATGGTTTCACGGTTACACAAACCTGACAATAACAATGATAGTTCAACATTTTGACAGGTAAACGCAAGAGGATTCAACAATCCATCAGTAAAAATACACAAAACTGACAATCATAGTAAAGAATATTATCTGGATTATATTTCAAATGTTTCTCCTAGAAAGCATTGTGGTTAAATGGAGAGCAAACCGAGACTTAAATATCAGATGTTGTGTTTTTATGTGAAAAAGACCACAGTGATAGTATTTAATAAAGTGTAGTATTAAATAAATAAAATAGGTAGGACTAGAAACCTTGAAAAAATCTATTTTTTTAACCAAAAATATACCAAATAAATAAACTTTAACATTTCTCATCATGACGTCTGAAAAGTTCTCATCAATTAAAAATATTAATCAAATGAATTTATAGTTCTTTTAATTCCCTAATATTATAGTTACTTAAATGACACAAAGAAAGAGTAATCTCCCCATATATCTCTCACTTTTAATGGCAGACTGGTGTTACTGCTGAGATGTCTTCTGAAACTCTAAAACTAGAAGAGATACATGTGAGATTACTTGTTTTTTCTCTCTCTCTGGAGAAACATCTGAAATGCAGGAAAAGCCTCAGTTTACTTTCCATTTCATTTCATTACTGTGTAGGAGAAAACAAATATATAAAGGAGGACGCTGATGAAAGCTTATTTCGGGTAAATATGTTCTTAAAATGAACAATTCTTACAAAGCGTCAATGACATGATGTCCTGTCTTAATTTCCACAAAATTTTGGCCGGTAGAAAAAATCCTTAGCTTTGAGCCCTGCAATGTTATAAGGGCAAATTATGAGTACAGGCCAGGATGTCTGTGTAATCATTACTATCATTACTACATTACTATCTAAAGCACATGACTGCTGTTTGATACAATAAATCAGTATTTCTCTATGATTCTTCAGAACATATTGAGAGATGTTACATGTAGAAACATGCTTTCCTCATGAGAAACTCTGTAATACACATGCTTGCTTTCTGTATTGTGAAAGAATCTACATTATATATGAGCAAACTTCAAATTCTTCTTAACTTAGGAAATAATGTTTGCTATGGGGGTTGGGTGAATTTTCATTTTATGGAAATTGTTCTGATAATATAAACCAAAGGATCTCATATCTCCCCTGTCATGTCCTCACAGCTGGGTGAAATATTATCCAAATGTGAATCAGTCATAAATTAGAAATGGGGGGGCGGGGGTGGGGGGCAGAGGGGAGATGGTTTTTCTCAGATTTTTTTTTGTGAATTTTTTTTTTTGTGCAGTGAAAAATGATTTGATGTGGAATTAGAGCCTTCAGACGACAAACGAGAGCATGTGCAAGTGAGTCAGACTCATTGTGATTTCGTCGGTGGTCGCGTCACAGCTCAGTCACAGACAATAAAAGTACAGCATGATATTGGAACATACAATTCCATTTGTAGCTCATTTTAATAACAAAAAAAGAAATTCAATATAATTGCATATTACACTTGCACACTTGCACACTTGTGATCGCTATACATAATGAAAACCCCTGAAGGCTAAAAGTACACCACTGGATTGTTTTAGAAAAAAAAAAGTATTAAAAGAGACCTATTTGAAAAAGCATAAAATTTTAGCCAGTTCTAGTGACAAAAGGGTGCTTGCTAGTACCGGGTTGGACCCCCTTTTTCCTTCAGATCTGCCTCAATTGTTCATTCATTAAGGTGCTGGTGCTGGTCCATATTGACATGAAAGCATCACGCAGTTGCTGCAGATTTATCGGCTACACATCCATGATGCGAATCTCCCATTCCAGCACATCCCAAAGATGCTCTATTGGATTGAGATCTGGGGATTTTTGAGGCCATTTGAGTATAATGAACTCATTATCATGTTCAAGAAACAAGTTTGAGATGATTTGAGCTTTGTGACATGGTACGTCATCCTGCTGGAAATAGCCATCAGAAGTGTATGACTGTAGTCATAAAGAACGTGGTCAGGAACAATACTCAGGCAGGCTGTGCCATTTAAACAATGCTGAATTGGTATTAAGCGACTCAAAGTGTGTCAAGAAAATATTACCCACACCATTACACCACTAGCAGCTTGAACTGTTGATACAAGGCAGGATGGCTATATGCATGTTGTTTATGCCAAATTCTGACCCTACCATCTGATTGTAGCAGCAGAAATCTAGACTCATCAGACCAGGCAACATTTTCCAATCTTCTATTGTCCAATTTTGTGAGCTTGTGCGAATTGTAGCCTCGCTGGTTATTTTCTCTTTTTCAGACCGTTCTCTGTAAACCCTAGAGACGGCTGTGCGAGAAAATCCCAGTAGATCAGGCGTTTCTGAAATACTCAGACCAGCTTGTTTGGCACCAACAACCATGCCACATTCAAAGTCACTTAAATCATATTTTTTTATTTCTATCTAGTTTTGCTTTTGTAATTTGCTTGATATATCTGTATCATATGTTGAGCTGTATGTGAGTTATATCTATATGGTCATTTTTGCTCAATTTACTCAGGGTAACCGATTGCTGTACAATCAATCAATCAATCAACCCATCAATCAATCATTCCATCCATCCAGCCAAGTTTCCATCCAGCCATCCATCCATCCATCCATCCTTCCACCCATCCATCCATCCATCCAATTAAATTGTGAAATGAGTTAAGATTATTTGGTCTCAAAAAAGAGACTTTGGAGAGATACGGAAAACATACAAAAATAGTTATAAGGGATATCACGTGTCCAGGATAACGGTCAGTTATACAGCTGAGTGGTCATTAACCACAGAATGCTTGAAACCAAGTATTCCAGAAAGTCTTGTCATAAAAACCTTTATTATTAGTGGACAAGCCAATGAAATGTGCATTTCCCCCAATACCTTCAATAAAGACAAATATTTATCTGTGAAGTACATCTCAGCTGAAAGCCCATTTTCAAAAAGCTCTAGAGAGGAGCGCCACCCACTCTCTCTTTTAATCAATCAGTCTCTTTTAAAGGCTTTGATGTATTGTAGAAAGCCTGCCCTACACTTTACTCAGTGCAGTGGCTGTTGAGTCCTGCTGCTGCAATGGAACAGCTCTCTGTTGAACCACACAGGAGTTCGGCAGGACCATTTTGCTCTTTAAATTCTAGACACTTTTTCAGCATTGAAGACTTTTCTATCTATGGATGTGTTCGGAATGGCACACTAACTGCTTACTGCACAGTACACAGTGCATACGGCCTACTATTTTTTTTTTTAAAGAGTAGTTTGTGAAATAGTATATAATATGCAACAAATAATGTTTCAGAGTATGCTACAATGTTGTAACATTGAACTTTAATTCAGCACAGCTGTCCAGGTTGTTACAACAAATAAATATGCTAATCATTCTTTTTATTCATTCTTTTTAGTTAAACTGTGTCCACACCAACAATCTTGATCTAACAAATATACAAATATCTGTTTGTTGGTATAAAGTTAAGCTGATTCAGTGAAATTAAATCATGTTTTTCACTTAAAATCAGTTGATTAGATTTTATTTTGCTTGACAAAAAATTTACACTGAAAAAATGTTGATGTGGTATCATGTACCTTGATGTGGTAACATGTAAATTAATGTAAAAATATAATTATCATTTTTTAATCAAATTAACTAAAGGTAGGCTAATTTAAAGGGTTCAGGTAACAAAATAACTTCTTACAGGAACATCTACCACTTTTTACTGTGTAATACTTCAATTGCACATAGGTAAAAAAATAATTAATTATAGCTGGGTTTCCCAAAACATCACAAATAATTGGTATTGGTAATTGGTAAATAAAAAGATTTATGGAAGATTATGCCCTACATATTAGGTTAATATATATATGGTTCTGTTCCAAGCCAATATCTACACTCCTAAACTTATGTCCATGAGCAATAGACCATAATCATTACTTTTGTTTATTTTGGGACACTTGATTCTCTGGCTAACTCGAAATGAGAATGCAAAAATGAGAAATATTCATTTATATTGAACATAATGGTCTAAATAGCCTAAATGGCCTGAGGCTCTGGTTAATTTACAAAGGGTTCAATTGATTGTACTACTAAACAACAATGTGTTACAGCTGAATTGAGCTCATTTCATAATTGATGAACTTTACAGTTTTTTGAATCAACACAAAATTTTTGAATTCACACTTCAAAGTTCGTTCAGTTTGTTTGTTTCGTTTGATCCTAGTCCTGGTGCGATTAACGTTCACATTGCCAATTTTATCACCGAACCTAAAGGCATAAGGATACCTTATTGATCAGATTTTATGACGTATTGCCTATTTGAGACAGAATTTACCGAACATCCAAAACAATATGTGTAAAGGAGTACAATGTGTAAAGGAGTCAAAACAGCGGCAGACAAACGATTTGCTAATGGGCGACTATATGACGAGAAAAATCCATATGCGTGAGGATTCTGTCCTTTTTAGGGTCTCATCTTCCTGTTTTTGGTTCATTTACATGTCTTTGGTCCGTGTTGCGTTCATATATCAATCGAACCGCACCAGAGTTCATTTGGAAGTGGACCCATCTTTTCAGCGGTCTTGGTCTGCTTGTTTGGTGCGCACCAGGGTTCGGGTGGCAGTGTTCACACATGTTCAAATGAACCGCACTAACAGAGCAATCGCACCAGGGTTCCTTTTATTCGAACCAAACATGACAAGTGTGAACGCACCCAAAATGGACTTCAACAATATCACTATTTTCTTTTTAGAGCTCTGTTGAAGCATTGAACTCTGATGTCATGTTACTGAATGCAATGCTTCTCTGTTTACAGATCTTTAGAAGGTGGTTTGTTTTAAAAGAATATGCTGGGTTAAAAACAACTTCACCTCTATTAAACTGGCACACTTGTACCGCAGAAGAATAATTTCATAAAATCACATGTACAGCAACACACTTAAAATGAAAGTCTATGGGGAGATTTGTTTTGCAAGTATAACCACAACACTTCAATATTACACATATTGCATATTTAACCTGAAATGTTTTAATCCTTTTATCCCTTAATAGAAGGCAGTACAATTTATTATTATATTTTTATTTAATTTTTACAACTTAATCTTTAATGCAAGGAACACAACACTAAAATATAGTCATGCATGATTATGTAACTGTTTCGTTGTGAATTATAATCTCATTTAATGCATTAATGCATATGGGCAAAAACATCAAATCATCCCATAACCCAAACACAACTCTCTGGTGGGCAGTGCATCTTCAAGAATAGACCTCCATTTGCATTCGTTGAAAGACTCCCATCCCTCCCCACTGGCTGCTTGTGGCATACAAACACAAACGGAGTGTTAATCAGAATTCTCCATAGAGAGTAAGATTGTGGCTGCCTCCATCTTTACCAAGGAACAGGGAAAAGCAGAGTTCACGCTGACACAGAGGCTCCCAGGCTGGATTGGCTTTTCCCAGCATCCACCTCTGTTAGCGTTCACTCTGGACTTCCAGCTGTGCGAGCAGACCTCACTCTGAAGACTTGAAAAGTGATGATTTTTCAGTGAAAGGAGGAAAAGTTAAGAAACATGCTTTGCTTTGCTATTCTACCTCAGTTTTTGCATACAATGTTTTATCATTGCTTATCCCATTTCGTCTGGAAATATTTCACATTCCAAAGTTAAATGCGTTGTGAACATTTAATGCCGAGTTTAATACAACCCCGATTCCAGAAATGTTGGGACATATAAAATCACAATCTGTGATTTGTTAATAATCTTGCATCTTTTTTTTAACTGAAAAAAGTACAAAGAAAAGATTTCTGATGTTTCCGCTGACCAACATAATTGTAGTTTGTAAATATAAATAAATTTTGATTTAGATGGCTGAAATACATTCCAAAAAAGTTGGGACTGAAGGAAAATAAAAGTGAAAAGATTATAGAATATCCAAGTTAAAATATTTTTTAAACAGTCCACAATTGGCAGATGAATTGGTAATAGGTGAGGGTATTGTATTTGGGTGTAAAAAAAAGTATCTTAGTCTTTGCAAACAAAGATGGGTCATGGCTCACCAGTTTGTGCCAAATGTCATGAGGAAATTGTTAAACAATTCAAAAATCACATTTCTGAATGTAAGATTGCACAGAATTTCACCATCTACCATGCATAATGTTGTAAAAAGATTCAGGGAATCCAGAAAAGTCTGTATAGGGGAAGGTTGGACTCCTCAGTTGAAAGTGCATGACCTTTGAGCCCTCAGATGGCACTGCATGAGAAACCATCGTGCTACTTTGTTAAATATGGCCACGTGTGCTCAAGAGTACTTTGGAAAACCTTTGCCACTTAACGCAGTCTGATGCTGCATCAAGAAATGCAACTCAATTCTCTGTTATGCAAGGAGAAAGCTATATATCTGTTCAATGCAGAGATGCTGCAGAGTTCTCTGGGCACAAGCTCATCTCAAATGGTCTAAAGGCAGGAACAAACCAAGCCGAGGGTCGGCCGCTGGGCAATTTTTGTTCGTTGGCCGACTAATTTTTCTCAGTGTGTTCCGCTTCGTTGGACCGTTGGTCCTCGTCGGCTGTTTTTCGGCCGATTTGACATGTCGGATCGGCGTCGGGCCGTCAGTGAGAGAGAGAACTCTGATTGGCTGTTCAGTATAGCAAACGAGTCAGTTCACGTGAATATAAGCAAAAGTTATGAAAGCAAGCATGTAAGTCATGACAGCACAGACAGAAGGTTGTTCTAATTTTACGCCATTTCACCTGAGCACTCGAATGAATATTTTCATATCATGAGTGAATAAAGTGGAATAAAGAACGTGATTAGCATGATTGATATTCAAAACAGTAAGCAAGCGCTGCTTCGTTTGTGATTTGTATACATGCAGTCTTAGTTTCGCTTTCCTTTTTTGAATGACGAATATTGACAAATATGTGCTTAAATAAACAGTTATCTACTTTATACATGGGTGTCGGGCATCGGTTTGGTGTGTCAGGGCAACTTTGGACTCAGAAGCTGCCGATGTGAGCCAACCCCGCAGTTTGCTTTCGTCGCCATTAGTTCGTCGGCGTCGGCTTGGTGTGTTCCCGGCTTAAAATACAATGGAAATGTTTTTGGAAAAAATGGACCTCAAGTTCTTAGCCCCAAAGACTTAAGTTCTCAGTCCCAAAGACTTTCACCAGCGACAGGTGCAAAAGCAAACATCTGTCATGGTATGGGGGTGCATGAGTGACTTGCATATGTGTACAGGTACCATTGACATGGAGGCATATATTTGAATTGTACAGATACATAAACTCTCATTAAGATGAAATGTTTTCTGGGAAGCAAGACAATGCCAGGCCTCATTCTGCACGTGGTACATCAGAGGCACATCATACAGTGGATGTGCCTGCCTGCAGCCCAGGTCTGTCTCTTATTGAAAATGAATGGCCCATCATGAAAAGCAGAATCAGAAAATGACAACCACGGACTGTTGAGCAGATGTCTTGTATCAGGCAAGATTGGGTAAAAAATCCATTTGCAAAATTGGAACAATTAGAATCCTCAATTCCCAAATGATTAAAAATTGTAATTAAAAGGAAAGGTGATGTGTCATTGTGGTAAACATGCCTCTGTCCCAACTTTTTTGAAGTGTGTTGCAGCCATCAAAATCAAAATTTGTTTATACTTACAAAATACAATAAAGTTGTTCAGTGAAAACATTGGAAATCTTTTCTTTGTTCTTTTGTCAGATAAACAAAGGTTAAAGAGAATCAATAAATCACAGATTCTTCATTTTATTGAATTTTACAAAATGTCCCAACTTTTCTGGAATTGGGGTTGTACTAATGAAACAGTCTGGCTATATTTTTTTACACCAATAAAAGTAATTTTTAAGGGTCAGATCAGGTATAAAGGAATCTAAAAGTCCACTAGGGCATGGGAGAAATGAGTCCAATACTGCCTAGTGTCATAATTATGAACTCTTTTTTTGATATTCTGTATTGTTTCCTTTAGTTCCTGTTTCCCTGCTCTGTTTAGTTTCAGTTTCCTGGATTACTGATTTTGTCCTTATTTGCCCGTCTTTCATAATGTTTGCATTGTTTTTAGACTCCCTTTTATGTTTAGTCCCTTTTCAGTTCTCATTTATGATTTAAGTAGTTACCATTTCTCATATGTTGCTTCTGTGATCCACTGAGTATTTTGCACCATTAATAAAACTGTCTATCTCCACCGTCTTTGTGCGTGCAGACTACTGTTACAGAAGAACTGACAGAAAAAAATATGGGCTTGCCAGCAGTGCGTCTCCTCCTCCTCCTCCTCCTTGAGCGAAGGACTTTGGTGGAATATTTGGGATGAGTACTCCTAAACAGTTGTTCTCCTTTCACCGTCAGCAAGATCAAGAGTCTGCCACATGGATCGTCCCAGAGTCTATGCATGCTGTACGGTCCATCCCAGAGTCAGGGGTGGACCACTGCCTTATCGACCTATAGTCCACGAATCCAGTTCCCTCCCGAGTCTCCACCCTCGGATCTATGCTTTTTCCGCCAGCAGTCCCATCCAGCTGTTTGGATGATCCTGTCCCCTCCAATCTTTTCACCTGACTCCCTGGTTCCATCTCTTCCGCTAACGCCATGCAACTCTCTGGCTCTGTCTAAGACTTCCCGTTCTCCAGCTTGGCAAGGTGTTACAGATTCCCGGCTTCACTTCGGCCTTTCAGCCCGTTGGCTCCACCCTGATTCTGCACTCCATCTGCTTCACTGTGGTCCATCAGCCCTAGGACTCCTCCAGTCTCCTTCACCCCTACAGCTTATCGGCTGGGTTTAAGTCCAAATTTCTATGCCCTAGCTAACCTTCCTCCATCTGATTCACTCGGATACACATCATTGCTTACATTGCATGAGTGCCCACTATTGGCCGAACCCTTGCAATTTGTTTAAATGGAATCCACAATGAATCTGATTTATTATTTCCTTATGAATTTGTTTTACACACCATTCTGTTGGCCTGTATCTATGCTTGGGCTGTTGGAGAAAGTATAAAAAATTTCACAAATGAAAATAATAACCATAAACTGTAACTGTGTAAAAAAAAAACAGTTAGTTTATGCCACTAAGTTAAGTATTATGAAGTTAAATGTCAAAATAACTCCAATATCAACATAGTTGTGAGGAGTGGGGGTAAATTAAGCGTGATCTGCTGTTACATCACATTCGTTTTACATTGTGGTCTTTAGATCTGTGTGAAGTGTACATATAGAGTAGACTAACTCCCTCTGCCAAAATCAAAGGGTCAAGGGTCTGTCCAAATAAACTTCCCTCGCCCACTTGACGAAGTTGGACGCACTTCAAAATGATGGCGGGAATTCCCCCGAGGGGAAGTGCTTAAGGAGATTCATGTAGTGCTGACTACATGTTATACTGACTGTATATCACCAGAGGTCTGCTGTAAATTTATATAAATTAATGGCTAAACTGCATAAAACTTTTTCCATTTTTAGTTGAAAAAAACAAGAAAGGCTTAATTTAGAGTTAGACTCTTTTAACGCTTGAATTTGTGTGTTGTTATATAGGAATAGACCATATTTATGAATGACTATTCTTGTGGTACTACCACCTTATAAGGCCCATACTTGGCAAAGCATATTAAGATCGTAATTCATGTACAACTACCTCATATACTATCAATGAGAAATAATTAGGAGTTTATTGATGGAAAACTGGTCTATTAGTTGTAGAATATGATCAATATAATGAGAATATATTGTATATTGTGAATGTAGAATACGAGCAAAAAAAAGCCACTTTCACTTTCTTTGAAAGCCATGAACACTAAAGACATGAACAGCAAGACTTGACATCAAAAGTCAATATACACATTATAATGAGCGAGAATAACTTACTCCTCATGTCTGTGTTACTTCTACCATGAAGGACAAATGGATTTGTGGCCAGTGTAGACATTGTGTGAGTCACCTTCTTGCATGGATCCCAAAAGGGGATATTTAGGAGAAGATGCTCTTTTCCATACAATGAAAGAAAATGGGAACTAGTCTCGTCATGCTACAAAATACACCATTACAGTGCCAAAATTGTAATTCATGTGCAATGTAGACAAATGTTTTTTTTTTTTTTTAAATCACATCATAGCTGATTGGTAAACCGATTGCTCGTGATATGCTAAAGCATGAGAGACATTCAAGAGCGAGAAATGGAAGCTTCAGCATGGGTTCTGTCAGGACTCTAATGCCACGGCATTCATTTCTAATGATTAGGTCTAGCCAATCACGGCTTCACACCAAATATAAAAATACTAACAATACTCTCCTCTTTTCTGCTTGTAGATGTTGTAACTGAAGTTTCCCTCTATCCCCATCAGCACCACCAGGTTGGTGCCTGTCCATCTGTCCAGGTTTTGGCTTTACCCCTGCCTTCATCTTCAGGCAGGACCTGCTAGCATTCCTCAAGACCTGGGCTAAGGATTGGGCCTACGCCAAAGAACTTTGTGATTGGACTATAGCGTGGATATATATATTTCTTTTTTCTCATTTCTCTTTGTCTGTAGTTTCTTTCATGGAATAAAATATATTCAAATGTCTATCTGTCTGCTGAGTTTTGGTAGAATAACAAATGATTAATTACAAAATATCAGCCTGTGTGTTTCAGACAAAGAAATGTATTTCATAAATCATACATTGTTATTGTGCTTGTCCTCCTGCTGCAGTTCCTATTTCCTATCTACTTTTTGACATGAGTAAATTATATATACCCATTTATGGGTGAATTAATCCTTTAAGGTGTTGTACAAGCAGAATTAAAGATTCAAGATGAAATAATAAAGCTTTATGAACTAAGATACTGCTTAGTGTCTGACACCACAAAAGTAATTAAGCAGCATCATACCTTTAGGTATCTTCTCATATGGGGACTTTTTTATTTTCTTTATCATTTTTGGAAAGATTTACAGTCCAGAGACAGAGTGGAAGTAAACCAAAGGAAGCATCACCAATTTAAAAAACCCCGAAATATTTCATTTACAACATTAATGGATTGGTTGGAGGAGCCAACAGCTTTCCAGCTTGCACACAAACCCTTAAATGGCTACTGATGTCTGACAATGGAAAGTCATTTGAAATGCATAGAAATCGGCGCTGTGGTGGAGGGTATCTGCGGTAGTTGATATCATTTTAGATTAGTACACTGTCAGGGTGAAATTCACATGACCGCTGGACTCCCCAACATTTCTTTCCCAGGGGCCAGATGGATATAGTGATCCCAATCGCTTACAAATATTAAACAGTTAATATTGCATTACTTCCAAACTGCATCACAATCTTTTTTTTTTCACACTCCATTACTCATGGATGTGACTCTAAGACGAAAGATTCATTCAGATCTACTATGTTCTCTGCTGCAAGGCTGAGGTGTTTCCATACTGATTCAGCATTAACTTTCAGGGAGGATATTAAAGTTGCATCACAGTAAATGACATGTCTGTGCTTGAGGACCACAAGGAAAATGAACTTTAATTCATGAAACCTTGGAACTGTTATTGCATCATCCTCTAACATCTAATAACTTAAAGTGGAGTCTAGTGTTGAAAACATATGTTCTTTACACTTTATAAATACACATGCGATATGTGTTTTGCTTTATGAACTTTTTAATAAAATAAAATGGATTACTGAGACTATTAATAATAGCTTAACAAGTTTCCACCAAACTCCTTCAGTCTCTAATGACTATAATACCATTTTTTTCAGAGTTTTCTAGTTTTAGTTTATTTTAGTTTTAGTGATGAAGTACTGCCAAGATGAATGCGCAACAGATTTAAAATTGATCGGTTTTCATTAACGATAATAACCACCCAAGGTTACACTTTATTTCGATAGTCTACTCTAGACATTCCACTAACTACAAGTAACTTTGCAACAGCATGGCAACTAACTCTCAGAGTATAAGTAGAGGGTTGGAGGTTGTAGAATAAATTGTACTTGCAAAGTTACTTATAGTCAGTAGAATGTCTGTTGGGGGACCATCATAATAAAGTGTTAGCAGATATTACGCGGACAGTTTACTAATACTCTGACTGGTAGTTGACATGAAGTTGCAAAGTTACTTATAGTTAGTGCCAAAATGAAGCAACCTCAGCAACCTCCTAGCAAGGGCAATGAGTATTCAACATGAGGCCTAAATAACTGTTACATGTATATCTGTTTGCCTATAATTTCCCTTGTCTTCATTGGTGTTTCTTTGATTTCATTGGTTCTTGTTTTGAGTTCATTATTAGTTCAGCCATGTCAGCTGTGTATAATTAATTATCCCCTTGTGTTCCTGTGTATATTTACCCTGTGTTCTCCCTCAGTCCTCGTCGGTTCTCATTTGTGTTTGGATGTGTATATGGTTTCCCTGTATATGGTGTTCCTGAATCTCTTCCTGGTGTGACTTAAAGTCTGCATTCCCGTATGCTGCTTTGTCTGGAGTGTTCCTTTACCACACAACCGTAACAATAACCTTCAAACTTTTTAAAAACTTGTCTTGATAAGTTTATTCTGAAGACATTTTTTTCTTCACCAGCAGCATAAAGTACAAAATAAGTATTCAGATGATTCACCAGGACCTTATGAAAGCATTTTATTAACCCTCTGGCATTTCCTTCCCTCAATTTTAGTTGCATTGCAATATTGAGATGCATTGAGATTCATTATTATATTTTGAAAAACACCCAAACTAAGTCCTTCCTTCATAGTCACTGCATGTCCTAAAAATAAATCAGAGACCACTGCACACTTCATAAGCGCTGGAAGTGGCACTCTGTGACAGAAGAGCTTATTTGAAAACTTCCTTCTCTGTGATGAGCCATAGCATTTCAGCCCACTTGCATAAATTACATTTAAAAATAGCTGAGATATTCTAAAAGAGTTTTCCAGAACCACAAGCCCAACATTGTTATCTTATCAGACTGCTCTTTGAAATGTCCCTTGTGATAAGTTTTTTTTTTTTTTGCATAAACATAATATTTAAACACACAACACATTATTTCTATATACTTGCGATTGTGAAACAATTGTCAATGAGATGTTCATAGAACTTAAAAAAAATAAGAAAACAATTTGCATGGCTTTTTTTAGCTTCGTTCATATACATATTATATAATTATTTATTTCTTTAACTGTGTGAGGGAAAAAAACATGTTTTTCTAAATGCCACAAAAACACTGCACAACCAGTGCAGACTGATTCAAGAACAGATTATTGTTTGACCTGTATCTCCTATTTTTTTTAAATATTTCCCATCATACATTGTGTAATATAGCTGTTTGTGAATGTAAAACAGTGGTTCTTAACCTTGTTGGAGGAACTGAACCCCACCAGTTTCTTATGCGCATTCACCGAACCCTTCTTAATAGGAAAAAGTGGGGCGTGTCATCACGAATCATATGAGTCGGGTGTGTGTCTTGACCTCCGCCGAACCCCTGAGACTAACTCACCGAACCCCTGGGGTTCGATCGAACTCAGGTTAAGAACCACTGATGTAAAAGGTCTGCAAAGTTTTAAAAATGAAAGTGCACGACAAATAAAGTTATTGTTTCCTAAAAGAAAGAATGGTCACACTTTGTTAGGTGTGTTTATCTACTATGTACTTACATTAAAAAAAATAAACAGAAATTGATTACAGAAGTAATTACAAATATCAAATTGTTAATTTAAATGTTAGTAGCTATAGTAATTAATGACACCTAATATTACTACGAGTCTTGAGGGTGAAGAGAAGCGCTGTGACGTAACTTCATACAAACAAACATTTAATATATAATCCAGGGAGAAAACAGTCCAAGAGAGTATTCCACACAAAACTTCCAAAATACTTCAACGATCGACAAGGGTAAGACAGAAACAGAGAGATTAAATACACTAGGAAACAAAGGGAATCACATGATGCTAATTAATGACATACACCTGACGACAATGAAACAATGATGATGAGAGAGTGGCAAGAAGAAATTAAAACAAAGAGCACATGTGAAACAAGAAAGCAAACAGTCCAGAACAGATAGACATATGACAAATATAAAGTGGGACCGAAATAATCTATTCTGAATTGCTGAAATGAGTTTTCAAAAATACTAGATACATACTGCTACATACCTATGTAGTACGTAACAATGTAACAAATTTACATAATGCAAGCCTATGGTCTTAAATGGCTGCCCACAAACTATGTCTACTTTTCTGCAGCATTGAAGGTCCCAATGAGCACAGTGGCCTCCATCATCCATAAATGGATGAAGTTTGGAACCACCAGGACTCTTCCTAGAGCAGGGACTGAACTCTTTGGTCTGAAAAACAAGCGCCATGTCTGGAGAAAACCAGGTTCATCACCTGGCAAATACCATCCCTACAGTGAAGCATGGTGGTGGCAGCATCATTCTGTGGGGATGTTTTTCAGTGGCAGGAACTGGGAAGCTAGTCAGGATCGAGGGAAAGATGAATGCAGCAATGTACAGAGACATCCTTGATGTTCTTCTTCCAACAGGACAACGACTCTAAGCACACAGCCAAATTAACAAAGGAGTGGCTACGGGACAACTCTGTGACTGTCCTTGAGCGGCCAAGCCAGAGCCCAGACTTGAACCCGATTGAACATCTCTGGAGAGATCTGAAAATGGCTGTACACCGACACTCCCCATACAACCTAAAGGAGCTTAAGTGGTCCTGCAAAGAAGAATGGGAGAAACTGCCCAAAAATAGGTGTGCCATGCTAGGTGTGACAAACAAACGTCTGTCACTTTGTCATTATGGGGTATTGTTTGTATAATTTTGAGGAAAATAATGAATTTAATCCATTTTGGAATACTGCTTTAACATAACATAATGTTGAAAAAGTGAAGGGCTGTGAATACTTTCAAAGGCAAATATATAAGCTGCCTGAGACACATTAGTACTGTTGCTGAAAGTTATGTTGCTAGAACATTGTAATAATAAATAATAATAAAACTATCATAATTAAGTAAATATTTTGCTATTTTATTTGCATGATATAAAAAACTGTGTTTTAATTTGTGTTTGTATGTATGGTAATAAAATAACTATGAAGACGATAGAGAAACACTGCTAAAACCAACAGAAAGAGAGAGAAAGCGAGTCTATGTGTGCTGAGAAACTAATTTCACCCTCTGTCACTCGTTTAATCAAAAAGAGCGTACCGTGCTTCATGCATCTCATTTCTGTGATGGAACTTTGACTTTTTGTTCCTCTGAAAATGCAAGTCAACAAATAATTCCTATGCAGCTCTGCAAGTGAAACAGCATAGGAGTGAATACATCAAGAAGATCTACAGCAGACAATGAAGATCCCCTAGGCCAGTCTTTCCTCTATCTCCCTCTCCTTTCATCCTCTTCCTCTTATCTAGCCGTTTTAAAGGTTCAGCGGTTTTTGTATGTGATATTGATGAGAAATCACATCAGAGTGTCATCACTACTGTAACGCTGATGGATGACCGTGGGAATGCAGGGGAGGAGGGGTTAAATTATACAACAACCAGTAGATGATGGATGACCATAGTCCTAATCACTGCAGCTTCTCCACTGCTTAAACAGGAACACATGCTGATGACAGAAGAAATGAGATCTCCACTGTCTAAGCCAAACGTCTCACACAGCATACTGCTAATCATTTATGTACTCAAATTACACATACACTATAAATCAAACATTTGGAGGCACCTATTTATTTATTTATTTCCCCCCACATTTTAGAACAATAATAAAGAAGACAAAATAATTTTAATAAAAATCACATGCTCAATATCTGTCATGGTTGGCTGCAATGAAGGATGAATGCAGGATCTAAACGCAAGCAGTTTTAGTATTTATTTAAACAACTCACAATCCAAAAAATATGAAAGGGACAACCAAACATAATGCGATTACAGACACTGAACAGAACAAAACAAAACACAGGGCTAAAAACATAGAGCAAACACATGATCTAATGAGATTATTAACTAGAGTCACCTGAACTGAAACTCAGTTCAGTGTGTAACTATGGTGACAAACAGGCAGGGGGAACTGATATGAGGCAGAAATAATTGACAGAAGAAGAAAACCATTGCGTTGCAGGTAGGTCAGGAGGCCATAGCGGTGCAGGTAGCTCAGGGGACCCCAGCGTTGCAGGTAACTCAAGGAACCATGGAGGATTGGCCTCCGTTTGGCCTCCAATTACATCAACAAATAAGGGGGAGTACCTCAGGGTTCGGTACTTGGCCTCTTCATCTTTTTATCATACAGAACAACACTGAAATCTTACATCCATTTCTACCACTGCATTGGCAACCAAATCCAGCACAGCTTTTAGTTCCTACTTGAGGGTTCTTTAGTGGCTGATTGTTACATTAACAGTTAGAAACATTAAATGATTAAATGATGTATGCATATGGGGATTCTAAAATGTACAAATGTGTAAGAAAGATCATATCTTTTATAGATATCTATATCCATTGCTGCAGTAACCAGGATGATGCAAAAAGTCTTGCCTTGTGACAATAATTTCATTGATAGTTTTCAAAGCAGATTATCCACAAGCACTTGGATGTGGTTTAAAGCCACACCAACATGCAGTCACACCAACACACAAGCTACACTGTGGGAACAAATCCCCATTCTGATTGTTTCTACTGTCTTTCAACTATATTCGCATGCTATGCCTCATTTAATTTTGACTCATTCATTTTAACTGTGAAGTGTGCAAATCCTAAGCTGTCAAACCTCTGCAGTTGCCCACAGCTCCTTATCCTGCCAGCAGTGGTTTGCGGTTGCTGGCAATTTGTTATACAGTAAATACAATCCAGGCTATTAATGCTCACAATCCTGAGCACAATGGCATTCCCACACTTTCTGCATTCCATATATCGTCACATTTTTGATGTATTCAGCTGCTGCATATAAAACTACCAGGTATGGTAGTGTAGGTGCTCAATATATAAAATATTTATATAAAAAATAAAGCTAGAAATGTTTGCTCATTTTTTTAAAAATTCCAGAGTTCATCCTCACTGCTATTCAGTGCTGTAGCTGTAAACAAAATGATGGAAAGCGTTTTTGCATAAAGGATTTTGCACTGAAAACAATGCAGGGTAGGCTTATGTGTGGGAGCACTAGGGACATGTTTGCTCAGGGATCATTTACATTTTTGACATGGCCATCTCTAAAAATAATCATGCAGGTGGGTGGCTAAGCTTGCTGCAAAAGACAGCACAAAGAGACAAACAGGGCTTTGATGAAAGTGCGATGCCTCATTTTCATTCGGGACACCTGAAAGTTCTTTGAGAGATGCTTGCAATTACTTTCGTGGCATCTGTGTAATTCTGATACACTCTGTCATTCACAACATTCTTATAACTTACCAAACTATTATAAAGTTTATGGACATCATCATCCAAGTCCTTTAAACAAAAGGTCTCCAAACTCCCGGGGACCCAAGCTGTGTTGAAAATTTTCAAATCGCAAGAACTGCGATCATTTCGATTAAGGACTATCAAAAATGGTAACAAGCATCCACTTAGTCGTTGACGGTTTGCTTCCTGAGAGTTTTACACATTTTAACCAATAGGGGGCATTTTAACACTGCATGTGCTGAGTGAATGAGCCAAGAATGTCACTTGGAAAAGATGAGTGGTTCAACTCCGCAGCAAAGTGTGTCTGTAGAAGAGCAATGTCCTGCAGAGTACTTGGTACCTAAAAAAAAAAGACTGTATATGTTTGGAATTAATTTGGATTTCGACATACTTCAAAGTTGAATACTTTATAAAACCTGCCAAACATCTTTGTTGACCTCACAAGATTACACAACCAACCTGTATCAACACCTGCAGAAGCAACACAGACAAATCTGTGGGTGCTTCTCAATACTCAAATAAATGCTTCCTTGTTTCCTCGCTCCTTCGTCCTCCAGCCCATGACCTGAAAACCAATTGCACTAGGGTTGTCCAAGTCGGTACTGAAATTTTAAAAGTGTGACAATACCAGCATTTCCCCCTAGAATTTTGAGCACTGTTGAGTGGATTCTTAAACACCTCTGATTGACCATTGTGTTCACACGCTCAACATATATGTCTGTGATTGGCTACAATGATCAACGCTTCAAAAGGATGTTGTAAATAGACATCTTTGACGCTCTTCACTGAGCACTTACACAGATACATACGGGAGCGTTTAAAAGCAGGCGTCTATTAGCGGAGCCGTCTAACAGCAGATATATTAATGATCCACTGACAGATGCCTGCTTTCAAATTCTTCTGTATGTATCTGTGTAAGTGCTCTGTGAAGAGTGTACAAGATATCTATTCACAACATGCTTTTGAAGCGTTGACCATTGTAGCCAATCACAATCACACATGAGTGCGTTGTGAACACGCCAGTTGTTTAAGAATCCACTCAACAGCGCTCAAAATGCTCAAAGTCTGTACTTTTGACAACCCTAGATTGTACTCAGCCATCTTCAAGGACATCTCAAATCTCTAACTGTATCGTGAGGAGGCGAGGACACTTTGTAGTAAAATTCAAACTGTTAACATTAATGTTGGGTATTTAATTTGTAACAACAATGATAAATAATTTTACAGCATTGGTTGAGCTTTAAAAATAGAATTTACTGTATTTACTAATATTTGTTAAACATTTCAGTTTGTTTTAAATAACTATGTACTATGAACAAATATGAATTATTAATGATCAGTGGTATATGGTGTATGCAGGCCAGGTCATTTTAATACCAACTAAAAAACTGCAAAAATAACCAGATATTTTTCAAAACCGTAAACTCAAAATTATTTGCATTTGTTTGCTTTTTAAGTTACAGTTTTTCTCAGTTGCTTTGGAGCATTTCTCAGATCACAACTGAAATTCTCAAAACTACATGTTTTGTTCTTCCACATCATCTAATCACTTGTGCACATCATAAAAGCAATATCGCATTGTTTTGAACAAACTGCAAATGCTTCTGTAGTACAATTGATTATGTACAATTCCCTGCTGTTTCCCACATTATCACTTGCTTATGTCATGTTTATCAAAATATTTTATATGGTTTCCTGTAGAGTACTCTTACCCGTCAAAATATCTAGGAGTTAGTTCCTTGCATAAATCATTAAAGGCAAAATGGTTGAACTAGTTGTCATAAACTCTCAGCCATATTTTCTACACATTTCAATTAGGCTTTTTGTAAATGTGTCCTGAATTGATGAATCGACCCTTCGCCGGCAGTTTGATTGACAGGCAATCTGACCAATCATAACAATGAATCCACCATTTAGTCAGACAAAGCAGTCAGGGGAGTTAGTAGATTAACGTTGGTGAACTTGAACTTCAAAAATTGTGTGTACTCACGTCTTTCTGCGGCTGAAACAACATTCCTTCTGATGTCCATTCATGTTTATTTGAAACTATAAATGAACTAGTATGATGAGATGATCGGTTCACGAGCCGTTTGAAGGAGCTACAGCGATCTGTCACGACACATTAAAGAGCCAATATACGGTATTTATTGTTTAAACTTCTTTAAAAAATTGCAATATTTTAAATATGAAACTGTTTCATACCAAAAGTAACCTGCTCTGTCTTGTCTGTTGACGCGTTGTCAGTGTCCTCTTTGCTCCGGGATGTATTTTCCACAGAATGAGAACATGATGTGTGGCGCGAGAGCGCATGGCTTGTCGGACATAGCAACAGTAACTAAAGGGGCGGGTCTTTGTGAAGGGTCAATTGCGGAGATGAGTTCTGAATTTCACTAATGAAGTGCAAAGCATTAGAGCAACAAATGATCAACCAGTTCTCTAAAATAGCTCAGTGGTGCATCTCATAAAGCTTCATTTGGGAAGCAGACAGAGGACAACAAAGTGTTACAAATCATGACAATGGAAGAACAACAAGGAAAAAACAGGGTCAACAGCTGGGAAGAAGAAGATGTGAAAGGATGTGTGGTGGAAGGGTATAGAGGCGAAACAGAGGAAGAGGTCAAGATTCGACATGTTTCTAATTAAATAAGGGCCACTATTGTGGTCCATGTTCTCAGTCATGACCTTATGGTCGAAGCGAATTGAAAGGTACAGCCAAATGTTGGGAGAACCACCGTGTCCTCAATCATTCAAACATTTGTGGACAGAACAGGTATGTAATCAGACCATGTTCACTATACTACTGTGTACTTACTGTAATGTTATATTAGTATTATATATGTATTATATTACTTATGTTACAGTAGTCCACTTGCATTTTACATTATACAGTAAATATACTTTTTAGAGACATAATGTATAGAGACGTAATGTATTAATGAATATATACTGTGAGTGTGTATCTATATATATATATATATATATATATATATATATATATATATATATATATATATACAGATAAAGTGCAGCCTTGTGCATTTTTTAATCATTGTCATTAAAATCGTAGCCATAGTTTATAATGAAAATACTGAGAAAACTGTAATTCATTTATAAGCTTTGATGCCAATGGTAAGGACAGAAAAGAAGTCCACTTCATTTCAATGTCCACTCACTGATTTCTGGCCTCATCACTGATGTAAAATGTTAAGAATCCCTATTCACTTTTGTGGTTCCATTTGGGTTAGGAACAAAGTAGATGGCAAAAAAGTTTACCAGGCTTCAGAACAGTGCAATCAAATCTAGTTTTTATTTGTGGCCTCTATAATATAAAGTTTTTCCCTGACGTTTCCTGAAACTGATTCCTAAGCAGTTTATCAACAGCAGAGTCCAATGACGTGAAATCCTAATGTATTCCTATCTCTCCTCTAATAAAGCCGTTTTCTTCACTCGTCTCCTGAGTCTTTCTTCCAAAATACAGATGCTAATGTATGTATGTTAAAAAGAAGTTGGGGTGATATCAAATTGAATTTATTCATGTCTTTAATGCTTTTCCCTAGGGCTTGGATTTGGGCTTCCTGCAGAGTGTGGACACCACAAAAAATTACACAGAGGACAAACAAACACGTTTGATAGTTAGTATGTGCAGGGCACACGGTGCATTTAAAAGCAGACCTGTTTCTCTGTGGGTGTCTAAGGTACACACGGGGGGGTGGGGGGTGTGTGTCGTGTTTTTTCTTTTTTGGATAGATGGCTAGCTGTGAATCAGGAAGAAAAAGATGCTTCTAAGTACAAATAATACAAGTAAATGCCTCCATCAACATGATTGCCTTTGATTCTCTCTCCCAGATGCAGTGAAGGATGCAGTTGTGTTGATTTATTGAGGTCACAAATCTTACAGAAAAAAAAAAAGTCTGTACCAGTGATAAGTAGAGCACTGCCACAACAAAACAAATGCAGTCTCAGAGTATGCAAATGAATATTGTGCCTCATATTTTCCTTTTTGTTGTTCTTATTGCAGTTTTTCCTCCATTGCTTTGGCTAAATTCTCGAATGAGAATTTTATTTCTCAAAACAATAAGTTCAGGTCTCTGAACAATTAGTTTCTTGTTCATATCAGATTTGAATTTCTCATTGATTTAAGCAATTTGCAAGTGTTTTGGCAAAAGAATAAATACAATTGTCTAAAATTTGCACAATAACTAAATGCACATGGCTTGTTGATCAAAACTGATGAGTTGATTCTCAGTGAAACTTTCAAACTCTTCAAAACTTCTAAATATTATTTCTACGTGAACCTCCACATGCAAAATGATCCATTCAGTTATCAAAATCTGTCAGACATGAATGTATATTCCATAAATACCAATGACATGGAATGTTTATAATGTCTGCAGAACTGGCAAATGGCCTTCCATTGTAATGAAACAGGAATAACAATCTTATCAATCAACCAATCAAGTTTGTAAGCATCGGCTATGTGGAGTTTTCCCAGCACAATCTCTGCCATTTTTGAATATGGAGGAACGTCTAAATCCCTAAACAGCAACAGCAGTTTATTTGTGTAGAAATAGAGCACATATAAACTGAAAATTCACAGTTGCTTTCTGTGGAAGAACAAAATATGTAAGAATGTGTGGTGTTAGGGGATGTAGCAAATTAGCTGTTAATAAGCAGATCAGAATCAACTCTAGCAAGAATGTGCACAAAGTTTTATTTAACTAAATCACGAACACATAGCTAGACTAGACAGACATACTGTAATGAAGGGGTGCGTGACAAAGCGGGTATAGGTCCAAATGCAGGCTTTATTAAAAGAGGAGTAGTCACACAGGCAATGGTCAAAGAACAGCAAACAGGAACAACACAGAATGGGCATATACATAGTCAGATTACAGGCAAGGGTTAGGGCAGGCAGATATCGTACACAGTCCAGTAAAACAGGCAGGGATCAGGACAGGCAGCAGGAATCAAACATAGGAACTAAAACAGGGTCACGACAGGAATACAAGACAGGGAAAACTGCTCAGAAATGTTATCCAGGGAAAAACAAGACCTCGCACTGAAAACGAACATCATTAGCAGGGTGCAAAGTGAAAACAGGCATGCAAAGAAGTGCAGTTCATAACGTAGGTGTGGATTGATTGTAATGTATTCTAAAAATGTTAAGGTGTTCTGTTGATCTGTGTTATTTTAACTCCCTTTTGGAAGCTTTATTTTTAAGAGTGTATAGTACAGATTTAAGGTATTTATGCCACTGCAATAAATCAATAGGAGGGGGAAATCCTGTCCAAAAATATGATTAAGGAATGATGTTCATTTACTGAAGTGGTTTTCCTTTTCTTTCATTTTAGTGTAGCCCTGTAGAGTGTGTTAGGTTACTGTAAATAGATTACTGAACAAATTACTACCAAAAAAAAACAAAAAAAACACATGATAGCATCCCCAACAAAAAAAATAAGAGATTACCAGTAACCATCATCAGGTGAAGTGCCCGCTACAACCACTGGAGGGCATGTCACCATGGACTATCACACATTCACTCAAACACATTAGACTACATTTCCCATAAGCCCCGTACCTAATCATTGATCACCTCACCAGCTGCAGCCTATCAGGTTTACCATTTAAACTCAGCACACACACACACACACACACACACACCTTTGTGAGGTCTTGATATTCCCAAGTGTTGTCATTTCTGAGCGTTTGTTTCCTTTTGCCTGCCTGTTTTGACCCTGTCTGTTTACCGTCTTCCGATCTTTCTCTGCCTGCCCCTGGATTTACAGCATTGTGTTACTGGACTATGTTAACTTGCTGCCTGCATCGATTCCTCTGCATGTTCACCGACCACGATTCTTCCATTCCTCTGACATATCTGTTTGCTGTTGTTTGACCATTGCCTGTGTGTAGTGCTGGCAAAATGAAGCATTTCGAAGCATTATTGTTTTCTGATACAATTGTGTCGAAAATGGTTCATTACTCGAAGCTTCATTCAGATAGAAATTGCAGCACCATCTCCTGGTGAATTAAATGTAATGCAACAAAGCTGACAACCATAAAATGCAAGTAGGCTTATATATTAACGCCCCGTTTATTACGTGTTTACCGAGGCGATCAAAGCTGAAACAGTGTTAGTGCTGTGAAACTCATTTATGTAGTTGAATTTTACAGATACTGATGAACTTCATGTGTTCACCTTGATAATAAAACATTAAGCATGATGTGTGTGTGTAATTATTTCTTTAGACAAGGACAGAAGATCAGACCAGCTTTAAAAAAGTTGGAAACCATCACAGAAAATCTAATGGTTTCTATTAAAATACAAATAGGAACCATTGGCTTTTACCATTTAAACCACTACAGAATTCTTTTATGTAGTGTGTTTGGGACATTTTCCATTATGATTTAATTGATTTAATGCTCCCACCAATAGAACCCAGCACATATCAGTAGAGACCCACAGAGACCACTATAATTCCCATTACAACCAATAAAATGTCCATGAAAACCATTATATCCAATAGAATTTCTGTAATGGTTTCTATAGTTTTTTTTAGCAGGGCAGTATCATGTGTGAAAGCTTTATCTTGTTTAGCTGTGGGAAGCAGAACTATAACTTGTTAACTGGTGGGACTGATATTTTTGTATGTTGAAAAGGATGTGCTTGTGTAACTGGTTGTACTTGTATAATGCAGTAGAGGGTTTTTTAAATTTCTGTGTTTGATGCAATGTTCATATGTTCTCTAATTAATAATAAAAATAAATAAACAAAAACGCCAATCCAAACACCGACTACTACAACCCACGGTGGTGCCATGGTTTGGCTTCACTTTTATAAGAAATACAGCCACCAGGTTTCAAACCTGTCAACACTGGATTGGGCTGTCAAAGCAGTCAGGTGGTTCATTACAGGAGTGAACCAGTGTGTTTGCTTCAGAAGTCATTTTCACGTGACTAGTGACGTAATGATACAAGCTCCGAAGTAGTGGTTCATTGTAAGGACCGTTCGAGTTTGAAGCAAGCTTCGGAGCGTCGGTGTCAGACGTAACATCACTACCTGTGTGACTAAACTTGTTAAAACAAAGCCTGCATTTGGATCCCACTCCGTTGACCCTTCATTACGTTACATTAGTTAATTTGGACATATATAAAATAATATGGACAAATTTTAACAACAGATGTTAAATATAAAGGTAAGAAATAAAATTTGTTTTCAGTGCTTTTTAATAGAAGGGGTGTGGAGTGGGGGGCCTCCAACATAAATTTTGCCTAGGGCCTCCAAATGTGTAGAACCGGCCCTGGACATGAGAGAGCGGAAATGAAATTAGACCGTAGCATAACAGGGGAATGTAGCTATGAAAAGAGTCATTTATCGAGCTGAAAGAACCATCAGTTTCTCACTATAACACACCTTTGTTAACAAAGGGGTTCACAACTTAATACCAAATCGCCGTTTCAAATGTACGATACTTGCAGATGCCTTAGCTGTTGAGGAGCGTCCGGATATGCAGTCTCAGGTGAAATTCTTGATGGTTCGGCCTGAAGTTGTAATCAATATCTTCTGCGTTGAATGAAAAAATGATGACGAACTTGCGCTGTTAAATTGACCCTGTTGTCGAGGAATTTGACCCCACGATATACTGACCACATTTAAAAAATAAATTCCAGTTTTACAATTTAATTTTTTTTATTAAATTAAAATGGATTAAACGAATATAAGTTTGAACCAAAATGTTTTTTGTCATATAAAATAATTTTGGTGATCATATATTACTTTCAGACATGCGCAGACCTACTATAGTATATACCTAGTCAGTTAACGAGCACAAGCGCGCTCTGGCAGAATTCCAATAGTAGCCTTTTTTTTCTTTTTTTTTAATTTAGGAATCAAAATGGACAAATTTGTTATTAGAGGAGAAAAACAAAATGAGGAACATACCAGTGAAGGAACACACTGCAAACAAGAAGAGTCGCAGCATCAACAGCGAAGGTAAGACGAATGGAAGAATCAGTGTGCTGTCAATGAGCGAGACGGGCACCCTGTGTTTGCTCGGTAGTAAAGTACTTTTGCATACACTAAACCTACAATGTCAATAGACATGTGAATTCGATGTATTTGTTTGATGTACTTGTATTTTAAATAGATAAAAAATTACCACATTGACACGCTCGTGGCAGCTCGCGGATGCTGCACGAGGGAATGCGACGTGACAGAATGTTTGATATCGCCAGAGATTGTATTAGAATGCGCTCAATGTTGTTTGTAAAAAGAGTTGAGAAACATTTGCTTACTAAGGCGTTTGTGGCCTATATAACATGCTGTTGAAGAGAATTTACATCCAGAGTTAAACAGTTAATTAAAGTGCTTGTATACATTTTGTGCATGTTCATTGAGCATTATTATCTGATTACTGTAATGCTAATGTCAGTGAGTTAATTTTCTAATTTTCTGTGACATACTTTATTATCAGGGGATTATGTAACGTGGGTGAAGTCACACTACCAGCCATTTCAACACACTGTGAAACAAAAACGAATTTATTATGGTATTTGTTGATTTTGCAGAGTGTGACAGAAATAACATACTGTATGTGCCACCAGAAAACACCGCCTCTTCTGTGTGTGCAACATCTAGGTATAATAATGATATTTTCTGCTAATACCATAACATTACTGTAACACTCAGACACAGGGGTTGAAAGTGTAACAGGGTTTTATTAACAGAAGATTCAACGAACACAGGTAAACGGTATGGTATGGTATGGTGGTTCAGTTCAGGACAAGGTTGGTGACTTAACTGAGTGAATAAAGTCTCTGTTTTCCGGATTGCAGGGAGATGGAGTTCAGTCCAGTGGCTAGCGTACACGCCTGAGGAAG
Organism: Zacco platypus; assembly: GCA_038088235.1. NCBI lineage: Eukaryota > Metazoa > Chordata > Actinopteri > Cypriniformes > Xenocyprididae > Zacco > Zacco platypus. Next base: position 20,752,932 of record CM076065.1, on the reverse strand, counting down.
GATGACGGGGAAGTCCGAAGAATGGGATCATATGAGGAAGAGAATCGATCAGGTAAGTCGATCAGGTAAGTCCGTTGTCGTAAAGACGAGATCAGACAGCTGGATGAGTGCGTGAGTGAGCTTTATAGTGCGTGGTTGTGATAAGGGACAGGTGCAGGTGATTAATATTCAGGTGATTGTGAGCGTGTGGGTGGAGTTGTGCGAGTGGATGATGTTGACGGTGTGACAGTACCCCCCCCTCCACGGGCGGCTCCTGACGTCCGAAATGGTCGACGACGGGGACGACCCCGGCTACGGGGCCCCGGTCGACCGGGATGCTCTAGATGATATTGAGTGAGGAGAGACGGATCCAGTATGTCGTCGCGAACAACCCATGATCTCTCCTCTGGCCGACCAGGTATTCCAGGCGGGCCCCACGTCGTCGGGAGTCTAGGATCTCATGGACTTGGTAGATCGTTTCGGCGTCGGTGATGTCGGGAGGAGGAGGTACCTCAGGGGTGTCCAGGTCTGTGGGTGGAAACAGAGGATCAGTTACAGGTTTCAGGAGAGAGACGTGAAAAGATGGTGAAATACGATACGTGGTTGGGAGATCCAGGCGGTAGGTCACTTCGTTGAGCTGCCTCTGCACGGCGAAGGGACCTATATATCGGGGACTCAGCTTACGGCAAGGCAGGCGCAGACGGATGTCCCGAGTGGATAGCCAGACCAGTTGGCCGGGATGGTAAGTCGGGGTAGGTCCTCGATGGCGGTCGGCTTGACGTTGGTGTCTGCGCACTGCCTGCTGGAGGTGCACGTGTGCTGAGTCCCACACCCTCTTGCTCTGTTCAAACCAGTTCTGAATGGCTGGGAGATCCGATTGCTCACCAGACCACGGAAAGAGTGCGGGTTGGTAGCCGAGTACGCATTGGAATGGAGTGAGTTTGGTGGTGGATTGTCGGAGTGAATTTTGTGCGTACTCGGCCCAGGGGAGGTATTGGCTCCACGATGGCTGGTTCTGGTGACAGTATGACCGCAGGTATCTCCCGATTTCTTGGATCTTCCGCTCTGTCTGGCCATTTGTCTGAGGGTGGTAGCCGGAAGATAAACTGATAGTTACGCCCAAGAGCTGGAAGAAGGATCTCCAGACCCTTGAAATGAATTGAGGGCCTCGATCTGATACAATATCCTCGGGGAGGCCAAAGTTCCGGAATACGTAGGTGAAGAGGAGTTCGGCCGTTTGTAGCGCCGTAGGGAGCCCCGTGAGGGGAATCAGCTTACACATTTTGGAGAACCGGTCTACTACCACGAGGATACTGGTGAATTTGTTGGAGGGAGGCAGGTCGGTGAGGAAATCTATCCCAATGTGGGTCCACGGCCGATGTGGGACGGGTAGAGGCACCAATTTCCCTGCTGGTAGGCGACGAGGGGTGTTGGTGATGGCGCAGACAGAGCAGCCCTGGACGTATCGGGAGACATCCTGGGTCATGGCTGGCCACCAGTATCATTGTTGTAGGAGCGAGAGGGTGCGTTGGCTGCCTGGGTGTCCAGAGCCCAGAGAGGTGTGGACCGACTCGAGGAGGAGCTGACGATAGGTAGGCGGGACGTACATCAGCCCCTCCGGACACCCCGGCGGAGCAGGGTCGGTGTTCTGAGCTTGGAGGATTTGATCGTCCCACTCCCACTGAATGGGACTCACAATGATGGCTGGAGGGAGGATGGGTTCCGGCTGTGAAGGTAGCGGGTTCGGAGAGTGGAAACGGGAGAGTGCATCCGCTTGAGTATTCTTCTCGCCTTTCCGGTAGGTAACGATGAAATCAAATCTGGTAAAAAAGAGGGCCCAGCGGGCCTGACGGGTATTTAAACGTTTGGCTTCTCGAAGGTATTCCAGGTTCCGGTGATCTGTGATAACCTCGAAGGGATGGTTCGCTCCCTCCAGCCAGTGTCTCCACTCCTCCAGAGCCAACTTGATAGCTAGCAGCTCGCGGTTGCCCACATCGTAGTTCTGCTCCGCCGGGGAGAGCTTGTGGGAGTAGAAGGCGCATGGATGAGTGCGAGGAGGGTCACCCTGCCGCTGGGAGAGTATCGCTCCAACTCCTGTCTGGGAGGTGTCCACCTCGACGCGGAAGGGTAGGTCTGGGTCGGGATGGCGGAGTATGGGTGCCGTACTGAACGCGGATTTGAGGAGGTTGAAGGCTGTGCTCGCCTGTGGGTGCCAGGACAGAGACTTGGGCCCATTCTTGAGCAGAGCGGTAAGCGGCGCGCTGAGCTGACTGAAGTTGTTAATGAATCTCCGGTAGAAGTTTGCGAATCCCAGGAATCTCTGTAGCTCCTTCACCGTTTGGGGCTCACGCCACTTCCGGATAGCGTCCACCTTCCTCTGGTCCATGCGTACTCCGTGCTGGTAGATGATGTAGCCCAGGAATTGGACCTCGGGGATATGGAATTCGCATTTCTCGAGTTTCAGGTAGAGGTGATGGGTCCGGAGCCTCTGGAGGACCTGGCGAACATGGTGAGGATGGTCAGCGGGGGATTGTGAGTAAATCAGGATATCGTCAATGTAGACTATGACGAATTTGTGGAGGAGATCCCGGAAGATCTCATTCATATAGTTTTGGAAAACTGACGGCGAGTTCGCCAGGCCATACGGCATCACCAGGTATTCATAGTGACCGGAGGGAGTTATGAATGCGGTCTTCCATTCATCACCCGAGCGGATGCAGATTAAATTGTAGGCACTACGGAGGTCGAGTTTGGTGAAGATGCGGGCCCCTCGGAGTTGTTCGAGGGCCGCTGGGACCAGAGGAAGAGGATAGCGGAACTTGACGGTCTGTGTGTTGAGCTTGCGGTAATCGATGCAGGGCCGCAAGCCTCCGAAGAAGCTCGAAGCGGCAGGGGACGTGGAAGGCCGGATAATACCCTGGTTAAGGGCCTCCGAGATGTACTCATCCATGGCCTTCCGTTCCGGGATGGACAAAGGGTAGACCTTACCCTTAGGAAGGATGGCCCCAGGCAGCAGGTCTATCGCACAGTCCCATGGCCGATGAGGTGGTAATTGCGTTGCCAGCCGCTTACTGAAGACGTCCTGGAACGCCCGGTATTCTTCAGGGATAGACAGTTCTTGGGTTGGCTCGGGACTCTCCATGGAAGTAGAGCCGAGGGGGAGAGTGGAGTGACCGGTAGTTCGGGTTGAGGATGAGCTAGGAATCTTCTTGACCGTGAGTAGGCAGTTCCGTTGGCAGTGTTTACTCCAGTTAAGGATCTCTCCGGTGTTCCAGTCGAACACTGGATTATGTTCCGCTAACCACGGGCGTCCCAGGATTAGGTCCGTGGTGGAACCTTCCAGCACCAGAAACGAGATCCTTTCTCGGTGTAGGCATCCGATGTGAAGGGTGAGAGGTGGTGATTGGTGGCTGATGACTCCTCGACCCAACGGTTTTCCTAGAATGGTGTGTATCTTCATTCGGTGAGTGCTGCGTTGGCGCCTCAGGTTTAGCGCCCGGAGGAACTGGTGGGAGATGAAGTTCCCCGCGGAGCCGGAGTCGACAAGGGCTTGCGCTGCAACATAGGAGTTATGAATCAAGAAGTATACTGTAGTTCGAATTAAATGAGAGATTTTGGGATGAATCTTGATGGTACTCACCGAGGGTCGAGGAGGACGAATGGGACAGTTAATCAGCTGGTGTCCGTCACCTCCACAGTAGAGACAGAGATGGTGCGTGATGCGGCGTTGTCGCTCGGCAGAGGTGAGGCGATAATTGTCCACGTGCATGGGTTCTGGTGCTGGAAGGGCGGCTGGCAGGCAGGCGGACGGGGACTGCAGAGCGGGTGGCAGTGGTTCGCAGGCTGACAGGCGTTGGGAAACCCGGATGGTCTTTTGAAGAAAGGCCTCCAGTCCTATCGTATCATCGTACACCACCATGAGCTGACGGATGTCCGGATTCAGACCGAGGCGATAGGCAATCAAGAGGGCGACCTCGTTCCAGCCGCTATTGGCGGCGAGCGTGCGGAATGTTAGCGTGTAGTCGCCTACTGAAGAGGTGCCTTGACGGAGATGGAATAATTGATCAGAGGTGGAGAGTGCGGAGGTGGTTTGACCGAAAACCTCCTTGAAATGGTTGGTGAAAGCGGAGAGTGACGAGAGGATGGCAGTGTTGGACTGCCATAATGCTTGAGCCCAGCGCAGAGCCTTTCCGGTAAGCAGGTTTACTATAAATGCAACTTGGGCTTTTTCAGTAGCAAACAGGTGTGAGTGGATTTCAAAAAATAAAGAGCACTGCATGAGAAACCCGTCGCAGTCCTCCGCCTCGCCTGAGTAGGGCGCTGGTCGGGCCACGGGACATGCAGAGGCAGCGGCGGCCATCGTGCCATCGTGTGACAATTACATCTGTTTGTTTTTATTATTGACGTCATATGTAAATGATATGAGACTTGAACTTGGACCATAGTGCGGCCCACTGGGAAAAAAGGATGAGAATCAATGGTTTAGAGAATGTTAAGGCTGTTTCGAGAAATGTGCCAAAGCGATTGAGAAAAACTAAGTCAAGCATCATTATTACCTTTTTATCATTAGTGATATGAACAAACCCCTATAACCCTAATTATTAAACTGTGGTATGTAACTCGGACATGCCTTTCTATGTGTTTTTTTTTGCCTGGCAGACTATAACATTTGCAAAAACACCCAAAAGAAACCAAAACAGCCTGCTACAACGTAAATACTAAAGGCCTGGATTTACTTTGCTTTTCTAATTGTGAGTTCAATCACTTGCTCATACGCTGTTTTCAGGAAAAAAATCAATGAACGATAAAATACACCCACCATGGGAAAACATGCAGTTCCTTTTTCTTTTTACTTGAGGAAAATGTGTGTTAAAAGTAAGTATTCTTATTACTAAGTAAGGTCAACAAAGAAAAATGACAGAGAACATCTAGCAAACACCCAAATATTTTGGGGACTTATTTTGTACTAAACCCCTCTCACATTTATACAGGTAATGTACAATTCTAGTTCTTCCCCTCTTGGGGATGGGAATGTTGTGGATATGGAGTTAGCAATATGAACATGTCCTTCTGAACAACAAAAATGTTAGTGTTCTCGAGTCAATAAAATGAATCAAGATGGAGAAATCGGTTGTCATGATAAACAAGAATGGTGTTTCTCGTTATTTTCCATTTGTTGTACAGCTCAGTGCGGTATGAAATGTGACCCAACAGAAGGTCTCTGAGATGAGAATCGGCTTGGAGAATCATGAATATCATTTATAAAGTATCTCTTGTGATGTGAGAGTTATTTGCTTTTTCTGATAGTGGTGTAGAGAGGAATAAGTCTCTAGAGTGTCACAGGAATCACAACTATTTGATATTTTTCAAAACATCAGTGATTTGCTTATTGTGTCTGAGAGAGAAGTAGAAAGAGGTTCCAATACTTTGATGAATTCTCACCTTATATTTGCATGTAAGAGACTGTCATGCTGTCCCACGGGGAAGTTGTCACAAGTGTTATATCAGTAAAGTTGAATTACACAAGTGCTTGTTTTCTCTAGCAGTGGTTTTGTATGTTTCACATTATTTCTTCAAAACCCAGCTAAATCAGAGTAACTGTGTACCAAACTAAAATTTCAATATCACCATATTTTTACCATCAGACTCCTGTATATCATCAATATGCTGTGTAGTGGCAGGTTCCCATTGTCACTAACTTATCCAATACAATGTTTTGTTTATTTTTTTTGTACTGACCATTTTGTGTTTATACTTTAAAAAAAACTGCATTAAAATATTTACTGCAGTAAAAAGTATGACAACTAATTATTTATTAATAGCATAAGCTGATTAAATGCTATTTATACTAAGTGCAAATAATGGCAGATGCTATTTGCACCTTAGTGTATTGTATTTCACTATAAAATATTAGACAACAATAACAACATATTCAATACATATGATTATGTTTATTAAAATCATAAATGGATGCTACCTTATTGGGACATTACTTGTCCCTGTCCCTAAAGCTGAAAACAAATCTGTAGTTTTAGAAGAGAAAAGCTGCATTTATGCCACTTTTTAAAAAAGGCCACAGGAGCATGGACAACCTAAAAAAAATAAAAAAAATAATCATAATAAAAATGTCGTGGCCCTTGGCAGTCTTTTATGGACTACGGAGTCGGCTAGTGAGGTGTGTTCTCCAGTCAGGTGCTGTCTATGATACAGAAACACTGAATGCAAAGCTTTCTCAGAAGCATTTCATTTTCTTTTGGGAATAATGGTGGGAATTTGATGTCTACGTATTTGCACTTGCAAAGAAGCTGTCATGTAATTTGAGAACACAGTTACGTTTAATCTACCGCCCACCCCTTCAGGTGGAACCGAGTCAGAGAGAATTGCCATTTATTTCATCATTCTTGGTGAAAGCATGACAAACTTATTTGCTTTTGCTCATCTTGATGTCAGTTATCTCTCTTCAAGACCCTCAAACCCCTACACCTTTATTTTTTGTCAAAAATTGAGGATCACCTAATTCCAATTTTAGATAGATAGATAAAGTAACATGACCCTTCAAGTAAAGATTATATCATTTACATTCAGTTACACCAGTAGATGTTTTTTTTTGTCATTGAATCATTCATTCAAAAGATTCGTTCAAAAATGATTCACCTAGGATTGAAACAAGAGACAAGCCTTTATGATTCATTCATTCATTTATTCACCATATATATATTTCTAATTATTCATTTAAATTATTATTATTATTTTTCTAAATGGACTGCAGTAATCAACACTTTGCCAGCAGTTTGATTGACAGGCGATCAGAACAATCAAAACCCTGAATCCGCCATTTTGTCCGACAAAGCAGTGAGGGGAGTTAGTAGATAAACGTTGGTGAACTTGAAAAATTGTGTACTCACGTCTTTCCGCGCTTGAAACAACATTCCTTCTCGTGATAGGAGAGATGTTGGTTCACAAGCCGCTTGAAGGAGCTACAGCGATCTGTCACGACACATTAAAAAGCCACTATATGGTATTATTTATAAAAAAATTCAAATATTTTAAATTAGAAAATGTTTTATATCAAAAGTAGCCTGCTCTGTCTTGTCTGTCGACACGTTGTCAGTGTCCTCTTTGCTACACGATGAGAGAACATGATGTGTAGCGTGAGAGCACATGGCTTGTCGGACATAGCAACAGTAACCAAAGGGAGCGGGTCTTTGCGAAAGGTCAATTAACATAGGCTAGAGTTATTTTGTTTGGATGTCTATTCAGAATCGTGATCTCTATTTTAAACAATCAAACAAAAAATCATGTATTATTAGGCCCTATTATTGACACCACAGATGTAAAAATATATTTACAATATAATCACCATAAAAATCTTTACCATGGTTCAAAACAATGCAGAGCACACTAAAATAATTGAAATTGTATGACACAAATTGAATAGTCTATTTAATTAACTTCAATGGTCAGAAATATGAAGTTTTACAGGTTTGTGAACATACCTAAAAGTAATGCACAGGATTCATCTCAGGCTTCTTTGTCTTTTTTTTTTTTTTTTTGCTTCTCAGTGCCCGCCACACTGTCATGAGGTAGGTGTGGATGCATGCCATGAAACGCATGTCACGAAAAAAATATATAAATAAATAAATATATATATATATATATATATATATATATATATATATATACACCTTTCACGTGGGATTCATAATTACCAACATTATATCAACAACGTCTTTAACAAGTTCTTGGCTTTCAGTTGCTCATCGCAATATGGTGTGCATGAAGGCATGTCCTGCATTTATCGATTTGTGTGTAATTCATCATAAAAAAAACCTTTATTTCACTAAAACAACTCTTTAAGTTCACTTAATTGAAAACGTTTGTTCAGTAACATGGACAAGACAGTTTGTGAGTGTATATATATCCCTATTTTCTACAGCATTTAGGCTATATAATTCAAATCCTCTGACTAGATTGGACAAACAGTGTTCCAGTAGCACTGATAATTGCATCACTCCTTTTCTCTGTTGGGTGTTCAAGACCAGAGTATGTGAGCAGTGTGGTGTAGCGTTTTGTGATTTTGCCTGGAGTGAGAAGTGGATCTTTTGATTGTCAGAGTGTCTAGGTTTTCTCTTGCTCCAGGATCACTCACAGGAGGGCTTCTGTGGGGCGGGAAGTGGAAAAGAACAAAAGGTCTGCAATACCTAGAGAAGGCTATCGGTTAGGATGCTCATTCAACTCGCACAGGACCCCAGAAGTACACAATTTGAAATCTGCCATTTTGCTCAAGGACAGAGTAGAGTCAGTCACCCGAGCCATATGACTAATCACTTTGGAACTATTGCCATCCAAAATTAAACATATATATATTAAAACACAGAATTTGACTGAACTCAAGCAATTCTGCAAGGAAGAATGGGCAAATAATATTCCCCAATCTAGGTGTGCGAAGCTAGTACAGACATATCCAAAAAGAGTAATGGCTGTAATTAAAGCAAAAGGTGGCTCTACAAAGTATTAAATCTGGGGACCTAATGACTTTTCCGACGTTATTATTGTAGTTGTTTAGTTCTTTTAATTAAATTTCACAACTGTTGCCTTTTTCATTTCTTTTTGATGGGTTTTTGATATGAGGTTGTATGACAAATAAAGTAACTATTTCAAAGGGGAATGATGATTTTCTACAGGGACTGTATATGAAGACCACAGTAAAGGGAACAAAAAATTTAATCAATAATTTCACAACAGAAAAACTCAAGAGGTCACTGGAGATACAGATATACATTACAGTATACCAGTGTGTTTAAATGTGTTCACTTGTTCACCCAATAACTATCACAAAATTAGTCTGGTGGACAACATTCACAAAAAAAAATCGCATTTCAAAAGACTTCTTCGGGGGATCTTTTTGGATTGTTTACCCATCTCACTGCAAATTAATTATGGCATTCTTTATTATTAGATCATATATATATATATATATATATATATAATCTATCCTCATTTGCAACAGTTTTTACCTAGATGTTTGAAACCAATATAAATAATAGCAGGACAGGGCATTTCTAGGGTTTCTGTGCTAGCTTAGGTTTGCCTTTTGTTTCTTCTTTTTTCCCTATTTGTGTTTATTTTACTTCTGTAAGAAACTGTGACTTTGACTGTTTTCATAATGTGTTTCATTCAATAAAAATTCCAGAGCAAAAAAAAAAAAAAATCATTATGTCTCATGAGCTATGAAAGAGCAACCAATGAGCAATAAAATCATCCTTTGAGCTTTGCCAATGATTCTCTAGTGTCTGTTCTTTAGGTTTTAATGAAACATGTAGAGGATGTGTATTCCTCCATAAAATTATAATGATTTGCTTCATGTGAGATTGGATTAGTATTATGGAAAGTCCTTTTCATAAAGTGCTTTCGTGGCAAAACCTTACACTAGCAATTATTTGCATGTTACGAACTGTGGTCAGTGGAGGAGACTTAATATTTACTAAATATTGGCTAGAAAAAACTTATGATGTATTTGTCAGCTTTCCTTTTAGCTATGTCATCAAGGCAAAAAATGTCAATTAGGCTTATACTCGCGATAGCAGGTGACGTTTTTGCAGTGGCTTTCTTTTCTGAACATGCCTTCTGTGTGACAGTGGCATGGTATTCTTTGAAGAACTAAAGTGTATCATAAAGTTCCATGGTATTGAACAGCATAATACAACCATGTAAAATCAGATGACATAGAACAATTGACAGAGGAAACTCAGGGTTTAAATACACAACAGGTGACCGTAATCCAATCAGAAACCATAAAAACTAACAAGCAAACAGACCGATTTTTCAGTTATATTCCTGCCACTGAAAAGAGAGCATTAGTTATTGATTATGTTTTTTTTTTTTTTTTGTTTCTTTTGTAAACATAATATGTCCATCTTGTGGTTTTACTATGGTTGCTCTGATCTGCTCTTTATGGACATTGTTAATATTCTAATCATCTTGCATGATAATGACTCATCAGGGCATCTGTTGATGTGTCAATCTGTTAAACTCTTTGAAATGTTGTAAGAGTGTCTAAAATCCTTTCTGACATTTTTAGCTTTCTGGCATTTTCAGCATCGACACTGAAGTGAATCAGCTCTGAACTGACCGAGCTGAATAATGACATTATTGTCTTCTGCTTTGAAACATCTGTATAAAGCACAATATAAAGGTGACTTGACTTAACACTGGGTGCTGAGTATGCACTGAATTTTTTTCTAGAATACATAAATGTACATGAAAACGAAAATGTGAATTAAATTGAAAAGTTTAGGATTCATATAAGCAGACTTTTCAAAACCTGAAATTGAACTGGATTCATTTGAATTGAAAAAAAATAGTGCATGTAAACATACCTATTGTGAATTCAAATTCTTCTACAATGTATATTCCAACTATATAACAATTGATAATTTCATTGAGGTAAAATCACAGATTTGATTGACTATAGGTATAGGAATAATGGTAGTGTATGTTAACCAGCTCAGATCTAGTGAGGCACAGCTGGATAATAGTTAGAAACTTTCAGATGTTTTGTTGCCTAGATACCATCCCAGTGTGAACAGCACGAGTCTGGCTCCCTAAGGAGTGTGCTTCTCTAATTGCTCCCCACTATACTGGGGCCGGTATTGACATTTTTTTTCTATCAGTAAGTTAATTTAATCAGGAAGAAAGCATAAAGAAATGAGACTGGAATGCCAGCTCTTCATGCCTCCATGAAGTTTTACCTGGGTTTGCAAAAAAACAAAAGAAATAAAAATTAATAATAACAAAAAAAAAAAGTTCTGAGTCTCTAAGCCCTTGACCTAATTAAACACTTCAATTCAAAGCTGAATTTCAGCACATCCAAGGCTTAAACATGTCTATGCTCACTTATTAGAGACCACATCAAACATCTCACCAAACTCCATCCGGCCCTGATGTTAGCACACTTCCATCAGATCAGTGAATCTTTGATGTTGAATTTAAACCAGCCTCTACCTTGAAGTATTTGTTGGCTGAGATATATCAAATCATGTGAGATACAGTTACAGGGAAAAAAAGTATATTTAGCTGCATTTATGCATAAATTGGACATTTTAATGTGATCTTCAAAATAACTCCCAATAACAAACAAACAAACAAACAAACCACAGATAAATAAGGATACACTTACACAGAACGACAGAATGTGGACTTACAGTGTACTTACCCAAGAAAGTACTGGTAATATAAGGTAACTACATGGGTTAAGGTTAGGTTTAGGGGTAGGTTCAGGGTTAGTAGCTAGTTATTACTCAGTAATTGTAATTGCTATAATAAGTACATATTTTGGCAAGCCATTTTGACTTTTATTCATTCTCATGATATGAACTTGTGATTTCAACAATTACATTTTCACTAGTTAAAATGTTAATTCTTGATATCAGGAATTAGATTTCCACTAGTAACAATGGCAATTTGTGATATCAAGAATTACATTTCCACTAGTAACATCGTTAATTCTTGAAAGTGAAAAGTGAAAGTCGTGACGTATTGTCAAGTATGGTGACCCATACTCGAAATTTGTGCTCTGCATTTATCCCATCCAAGTGCACACACACGGCAGTGAGTAGTGAACACACACACACAGTGAACACACACCTGGTGTTAGACATTGGTCAGGCTCTGCTCCCATCCAATCACGACGCACTCCGTCACCCGAGTACTGATTGCCGCCACCTGTCTCCAATCACTTCATTAACAGTACCATTCATAAGCACACACTTCACTCAGCACTTCGTCCAGTCTCGACTTCGGTTACGGACTCTCTACCTGCGTTACTCACCTCTGATGATCCAGTTCCCTGGTCTTCGCTGGTTTCCTAGTCATCCTGTGGCTATTTGCTTACCTGTGTCATCATCAGTCGTTATCTTCAGATATTCATCTTCCTGGCTTCCCTGTGTACGAAGTGTGTGCTCTGTCATCATCGTCTCAACCCAGCATCTGCAACACAAACAGACTGTCAGTATCCTTATATCATCTATACCATTGCAACTTACAATTGTCTCACAATACGTATTGTGTTCAATAAGCATCAAGTACTAACCTGCTATTCTGTGAGTCTGTGTTCCGTTACACCCGGAGCAGCGCCCAGGGAGCAATTAGGGGTTAGGTGCCTTGCTCAAGGGCACTTTAGTCATGGTATCGAAGGTGGCGAGAGTGCTGTTTATTCACAATCCCCACCTTCAATTGCTGCTGGCATGGGAATCGAACCGGCAACCTTCACGTTACAAGCCTGACTCCCTCATCATAAAATGTAAAATTTAAAATTTCCACTAGTAAAAACTATACTTCTTGATACAGTGGGGAGAACAAGTATTTGATACACTGCCGATTTCGCTAGTTTGCCCACTTACAAAACATGTTGAAGTCATAGTAATTTTTTATCATAGGTAAAATCACATTGTATGATTTTTAAGTAATTAATTTGCATTTTATTGCATGACATAAGTATTCGATACATCAGAAAAGCAGAACTTGATATTTGGTACAGAAACCTTTGTTTGCAATTACAGAGATCATACATTTCCTGTAGTTCTTGACCAGGTTTGACACACACTGCAGCAGGGATTTTGGCCCACTCCTCCATACAGACCTTCTCCAGATCCTTCAGGTTTCGGGGCTGTCGCTGGGCAATATGGACTTTCAGCTCCCTCCAAAGACTTTCTATTGGGTTCAGGTCTGGAGACTGGCTAGGCCACTCCAGGACCTTGAGATGCTTCTCACAGAGCCACTCCTTAGTTGCCCTGGCTGTGTGTTTCAGGTCGTTGTCATGCTGGAAGACCTAGCCATGAACCATCTTCAATGCTCTTACTGAGGGAAGGAGGTTGTTGGCCAAGATCTTGCGATACACGTCTCCATCCATCCTCCCCTCATTACGGTGCAGTCGTCCTGTCCCCTTTGCAGAAAAGCATCGCCAAAGAATGATGTTTCCACCTCCATGCTTCACGGTTGGGATGGTGTTCTTGGGGTCAGACCACATGACCTTCTCCCATTCCTCCTCTGGATCATCCAGATGGTCATTGGCAAACTTCAGACGGGCCTGGACATGCGCTGGCTTGAGCAGGGGGACCTTGCGTTTGCTGCAGGATTTTAATCCATGACGGCGTAGTGTGTTACTTATGGTTTTCTTTGAGACTGTGGTCCCAGCTCTCTTCAGGTCATTGACCAGGTCCTGCCGTGTAGTTCTGGGCTGATCCCTCACCTTCCTTATGATCATTGATCCCCCAAGAGGTGAGATCTTGCATGGTGCCCCAGACCGAGGGAGATTGACCGTCATCTTGAACTTCTTTCATTTTCTAATAATTGTGCCAACCTTCTCACCAAGCTGCTTGCCTATTGTCCTGTAGCCCATCCCAGCCTTGTGCAGGTCTACAATTTTATCCCTGATGTGCTTACACAGCTCTCTGGTCTTGGCCATTGTGGAGAGGTTGGAGTCTGTTTGATTGAGTGTGTGGACAGGTGTCTTTTATACAGGTAACGAGGTCAAACAGGTGCAGTTAATACAGGTAATGAGTGGAGAACAGGAGGACTTCTTAAAGAAAAACTAACAGGTCTGTGAGAGCCGGAATTCTTACTGGTTGGTAGGTGATCAAATACTTATGTCATGCAATAAAATGCAAATTAATTATTTAAAAATCATACAAGGTGATTTTTTTGGGATTTTTGTTTTAGATTCCGTCACTCACTGTTGAAGAGTACCTATGATAAAAATTACAGACTTCTACATGCTTTGTGAGTGGGCAAACCTGCAAAATCGGCAGTGTATCAAATACTTGTTCTCCCCACTGTACAGGCAGAACAGGACTGTAAAATAAAGTGCTACCACATTTTGTAGCAATAACCTCCATTAGATGTTTCCTGTAATTGCAGATAAAACTTGCACAATAGTCAAATGAGAAATTTTGCACCGTTCATCTTTTCACAGCTCTTTTTTAGTTCAGTAGTATTCTTGATATGTCTTGTGTGAATAGCTCTCATGAGGTCATTCCAAAATATTTAAAGCAGGTTGAGTTCAGGACTACGGAGGTAACAAAGGTAATTTCATTGACTCCTATTCTTTGGGTGATTGTCTACTTTATTTTGATGGTCCCCTTTATTCATTCTGCTTACTATAAGTAACATTGCACCTACATGTCAACTAACTCTCATTAGAGTATTAATAGAGTATTAACAGACTGTCTGCTAAATAACAGCTAACACTTTATTCTGATAGTCCCCAACAGACAGTGTACTGACTATAAGTAACTTTGCAAGTACATATAAACTTATTCTACTAACCCTAACCCCTTATTCTAGAAAGTTAGTAGGCATGTACAGGTGCTGGTCATATAATTAGAATATCTTCAAAAAGTTGATTTATTTCACTAATTCCATTCAAAAAGTGAAACTTGTATATTATAGTCATTCATTACACACAGACTGATATATTTCAAATGCTTATTTCTTTTAATTTTGATGATTATAACTGACAACTAAGGAAAATCCCAAATTTAGTGTCTCAGAAAATTCAAAATGTCTCAAAATGTCTAAAGGGAACCATCAAATAAAGTGTAACTGTGACGAGCAGGGCGGGCGAGAGCCGTGAGGGAATAGCGCGAGGCCGGTGACGCGAGAGATAACGAGCTTCAGCTGCTCGGCCCACCGGTCTCGGATCTCTCACGGAGGAGCTCTGGAAGCATAAAAGAGGAGCGACAACCGTGAAGGACGAGAGAGGACCAGGCCTGGAATTTATGTTGTGTTTTATTTTGTTGGTGTGGGCGGCAGTCGCCGTGAGGAACTGCCGCCCTTCTACTTTCGTTTTGTTGTTTGTTTATTTTGTTATTAAAAGTATGTTGAACGTTCGCCAGTTCCCGCCTCCTTCTTCCCGTTCTTAAGAACTGTGTTACAGTAACCCATTGTCCTTTTGGTTCCTAATGTTCACATCCCCTTGCAACTGTATCAAATACTGGCAGCACATACAGCATGTCAGCACATCAAAATATACTGTAGATAATTGTATCCAATCCAATATTACATTTACTTTAATTTTATCTTAACATTAACTCATAGTCTGGCTGGAAAGTTAAGCAAAGTTAAAAGCGAAGTCTAGAGTTTTTTTATTTAATGTTATTATTCTAATGCTGTTTATTTAGAATAACATGAAACAATGAATTATGCACATGTGTGATGAGAAATTAAATATGAATTTTGATTTTATGTTGACTTTAATACCATCTTTGTTTTTAATACGCACACACCGCACAAACTAAAATTCCAATATTAGGTATGAAATCTCCTTTGACAAATGTCAAGAGAAAAGAAAAACTACAATAAAGGAGAAAAAGTAGGTAGATATTAAAGGTTGAATGCAAACACGGTATTGAGCTGGCATCACATAAAAGGTTATTTGTTCGATTGTGGTTCGCCTTTTGTTGACATTTCATTCTGAATCCAGAGCGTAATGGGTTTTACGTGGGTGTTGTTATGTCTTGTTTTTTGAGCTCTAAGCAAAAGATGTCATGGACAGACTCAGATAAATACGTAGACAACTGCACTTAAATGTTGAGGAACAGCGTTCTAAAAATGTCAAAATAATTTTAAAAGTTATCCTAAAGCCCTGTACCATACTTCAGAAAATGCATTTGTCTGTCTAGACGCATTTAGCTGATTCTTTTGTGCGGTTTAAAAAACAACAACAATGAAATGTTATTAAATAGAGGAGATGCAATGAAGTAAAATAAAAGTGCAACAATGAATGAAGGAATTATTTGTAAAATGATTTAAATGTATTTGTTATTATCTGTAAAACAAAACAGTAATTTATAATGTCTGATTAGCATTGACAAGAACACATAAATATCAAGATGTATTTTTATTAAAATTTATATTAACTGCAGAGTCACGCTGTCAAGACAATCATCACTTTTTGCACTTATGCAGGCAAAAGAAGATATATTCACATTCCTAGTTGCTGACTAAGTATGTGCGTTTGAAATACCATTGTTTTTGTATTAAAAAACAATGGAATATTGTCAATAATTATTAACAATTAATATTGTTGGTTCACCCAAAAATGAAATTTCTGTCTTAAATTACTCAGCCTCATGTCGTTCCACACCCATAAGATCTTCATTTATCTTTGGAACATAAATTAAGGTATTTTGATGAAATTCGTGAGGTTTTTTATCCTCTATCGAAAGCAATGAAATTACCACATTCAAAAGTAGAAAAAAGTAAAAGTAAAAACGTCGTTAAAAAATAGTCAACGTGACTACAGTGAATCAACCTTAATATTATGAAGCGAGGGGAATACTTTTTGTGCGCAAAAACAAAACAAAAATGATTTTTTTCAACAATTTTTCCTCTTCCCTGACCTGTCAGTCTGTTTAGGTGCCTTTAACTAATAATTATTTACATACGTTATAAGCGGATAACTATTATGGAATGTCGATGGATTGGAATTTGTACTTATATGGTAAAAGGAAGAAGGATGGCTTTATGATAATTTACTCATTTGTTTATCCAATCAATTTTGAAAGTCTTTGTTAGGCTGAAAAATGAATATGTATAATTTGACTGGATAAATACTCTGTTTTGTGTGGAGTTCACTTTGTAGTTCTCTGAAAAGAGACTACCCTGAATTTCGATTTTCAGTAAAGTTGGTTTGATAATTTTACTATGGAGTGGCCTGACTTTAATCACATGGGTGAATTTCCACCACACAAGGGCTGCACAATTTATCGGACGATACGGAAAAATAACATTGAACTTGAGCTCGATTATTGCTTAAACACGATTCTTAGTGCGGTTACGAAATCGCAAAGGCTGCGATCAGATTATTTTTTTATGCGCAGCTTGTCAGTGAAGAATGGCTCCAAATGCTAATCCATCTGAAAGCACTGCGAGTTTGAGTTGTTTATAACGTACATTTGAAAAAGCAATGTGCATCAAACATCTTTCCAGACATTTATTAACATCTTGTCTAACAAAAGACAACATTTAATAATGTTTTCACTCCAAACTCATGGGTGAACTAACCCTTTAAGATGAATTCAGATAATTTCAACAAAATGTTCAGCTTCCTGTTTTTTTTTTTTTTTTTTTTAAATCACTTGCTCTAAGCAAAGATTGCACTCTCAGATGGCAAGGAGTGAACATTACATTACAAACCATGTGGGAACTACCTGTGGGAACATTTTTGCAAAACACAAAATATGTACCAATATGTACTTGAACACTAAAGGCAGTAAAATAGCAAGCAGTTCATTTTCATACACAGTTAAGATTACAGGGTCAGATTATGGATTAATAAAGACTTGTTTTCATGTGTTTTGCATAATATAATGTTATGATCTCAAAACCTTTTACCAAAGTACATGATTTGTAAACAAATACATTTTGGATTTTGCACGGCTCCTTATGTTTTTGCATAGGTCCTTATGTTTCGGTTTTCTGATGTAACAAGCTTGTTCGGTTGCTCAGCTGTTATAGAATTGACCCTTTGCAAAGACCCATCCCCTTTAGTTACTGTTGCTATGTCCAACAAGCCATGCGCTCTCACGCAGTGAAAAAAATATTGCGGAGCAAAGAGGACACTGACAACGTGTCGACAGACAAAACAGAGCAGATTACTTTTGTAAAAAGCTTTGAAAACAGTTTCATATTTAAAATATTGTAATTTTTTAAAGAAGTTTAAACAATAAATACCGTCTCTTTAATGTGTCATGACAGATCTCTGTAGCTCCTTCAAGCGGCTCGTGAACCAACCATCTCTTCATACTAGTTCATATATAGTATCAAATAAACATGAATGAACATCAGAAGGAATGTTGTTTCAAGCGCGGAAAGATGTGAGTACACACAATTTTTCAAATTCAAGTTCACCAACGTTAATCTACTAACTTCCCTGACTGCTTTGTCAGACAAAATGGCGGATTTGGGGTTATGATTGGTTAGGTCGCCTGTCAATCAAACTGCCTGTGAAGGGTCAATTATACTTGGCATGTAGAAGCCTATAAGACATGACTAACGGTAAAAGAGCTCAAAGATGAGAAATCAAAAACAAGCCAAAACGGCATGCTTATGATTGCGATTTGTCACATTTGCTTTTGTTAATATTATTGGGTAGGTTTCGTAATGAAGCATTACACTGAGCGCCACTCACCAGACATTTCAAATAAGAACTGTGGTGATACGTACAAAACCAACGTAATACAAAACGTACTATATTAACATTCATCTGTTTGGAAACTGTAGTGAAAGCCACATGGCGTTACGTATGTTCTTTTTGCAAAAATGTTCTCTAATGTGCCTGGGCTGAAAAAAAGAAGAATCTTCCTTGCAAAGAATCTTCGCACAACTCAATACCTACAATAACAATGCATACTCACCTTGTCTGTCAAGCTTCAAAAAGGATATGATCAGATAATGTCAGTTAGATAAAGTTGAGAACCGGATCAGTTCAATTCATGGATTAATAATTTTTTCAGTGGCCTATAGTATGAGTGTACAGAAACACTGCACTTCTATCTGCTAAAATCCCCCTTCTCTTACTTTCTATCTCTTTTACAGGGCCCTATAACTGAACCCTGTTTTATTCAAGATTTTAAGCTCTGAAATTCTTGCAGATCCCTTGACACTCTCACCCACCTTCCAGCACTGCTCTCCTATCTGTGGGTGGATAAAAGACTTAATCCAAAATTCCCAATGGTTACGCATGCTATTAGGATGTTAACAGTTGAAGGCATATCATCCACAGGCAGATCTTCAAACTTTTTGCTTTTATTTAATCAAGACCTCAGAGAAGAGTGCAGTGGCTCTACTTTATAGGTTATAAATTTCTCAGTGAGATTTAATTCTTTGGCATGGTTTTGTCCCATGACTATTCTCAAAGAAGGGCAGCAGAAGAGGCACAAGCACATTCTCATGGGATTGTGTGGTGTAACCACCAGCAACCGTGTCTTTATACAATGTGATTTAAAGTTAATATGATAGTTGGAGGATTATAAACGAAGTTTGGAAAGTATTAGAAAAATCACACCTGAGTTTGAAAGCTTTTCACATTGATTAAGCAGCTTATGCATTGAATTCTGGTACCATGTGGTCATATGATCATGTGAGATATGGATTCCAGAGCCTCATGTAGTCTATATGTTAAAACAAAATAACATTTTATTTTTTATATGTTATACCTGTTTATGATACTCTTTTTTTTATTGGACACAATATAAATTTCCTTTCAGACCAACTTTAATCACCTGAAATAATTTGATATTCTATGACTTTGAAAAATGGCTCTGTCTAAAAGGCAAAATGAATTCAGTATATTATATATATATTTTTTTTTTAGCACAATTCAGTCTTATGCAATAAGCAGAAAATTGTGGCTCAATGGAATCACATGAAGAAATGATGCAATCATAGTCTTGATCCACAGACACTGTTCCCAAATGCTCATGTGTCACATGTTCATGCTTCCCAATAAAGACCATTTTCTGGCTTAAAAAAATGTTACATATAATGTTACATACTTTCCAGTTTAAAAAACATTGAGTCTCAAATACGTAGAAATACAATTTTCTTGAAACTGCAAACCCAGTTCAGACCAACAGAATTCCCCCAATTGTTGTCCCAACTAGAACTAGTTGTCTAAACAAAGAACTTGTCATTGCTGAAATGTTACGGGTTTGTGAGTTCCCAGCATGCATTGTGGACATGAATAAATAAAGTGTTTACTATTATAACATTTTCCATTTAGTGAACAAACTAGTTCCAATTGACAGAACAATGTGTTACTTAGTAAGATTATTAAGACAATAGTTGAGAGAACTTAAATATCTCAATGCATGAAGTTGACTTGGATTTTTAAGATTTCTCAACAATTTATTTAGTGTAATAAGTGATTTCCCTGCTGGGGAAATATCCCAGGAGTCTGAAAATTGCCAGGACAAATATCAGTGCAGTGTCATGCAAAATCCTAAATCCTGTCCCTTTTGGACTTTGACAATTAACCATTTATAATGCCTGATCTCTTCAAGTTGTATGAGTTGGGTTTCTCAATATTTCATATTAAGTGTAGTACAAAATCTAAATCTAAATTTCTTCTAACTTACTCTTAAAGTATAACTTAAAATATGTAATTGATTAACCACCAATATGTGTAATATAAATAACAGTAAAATAAATTTATATAAGGGATAATCTGGGTTTGATTCTGTTTGGGGTGGGTTTGTCATGTTTTAATTCTATGTGCTAGTTTTCAGTTCACCATTTCTGTGGTTTCTCATTCTTTCATTTGATTAGCATCTGTTATTCATTTAGTTGATTCTGTGTATTTTTATTAAACTCTGTTTCTTTTAGTTCATTGCCAGTTTTCATTGCATTGCATTTGATTGTTATGTTTCTAGTTCCTGAGTTCTTTGTAATTCAAATCCAAACTGCTGCATTTATATCTGTTATTTGCCACCAATGCTGACAATTTAATTAGAAATGGACTGATATAAAAATTCTGCCTGATATCGGAAGCCAATCATTTTTGTGCTATGGTAAATTAATTACTGATAAATGTCTAATATTAAATTTCAATTGTGTAGTGACTAATCATAGTAAAGCTTTGGATGGAACTGGATGGGGGAGTAAATGTTGAATTATTTGAAGTATTATTTTACTCTGCCTGGCCAAAAAAAAAAAAAAGTCACTGGTTGGATTCAAATAGGCAAATGCTAGTATGATTTGATCATTATTGAAGTGTTTGAAATGTTTTTAGCAAGTTAAATGTCTGGCAACATTTATTCTGACCCCAACTGATGGAGTGTTAAAGCCAACAAACAAAAAACAACATTTATTTCCATCAAGAGGGGCATCAATTTTTGGTCAAGATCTTGTATTGACTATGCTAGAGTAGTCTACTCCAGCACATCCCAAGACTTTCAATGAATTTAAGGTCTGGTCTCAGTGGAGCCAATTCATGTGTGAAAATGATTCTTCATGCCCAACTGCGTTTGCATACTTTATCATACCTGAAGTGAAATAAATGCAATATTTTACTACTACACCAATGTTTTAAAGACATTTTCATTCAACACTGCATGTACTGCTTACAGCATCTGTTCATGCATGTGTAACCTCTCTACCCAGGTTCTACTCACCCCACTCTACGCGGGCGACTCAAACCCGGGTCTCCAGCGTGGGAGTCGAATGCTCTAACAAGGAGAATAAGGCTGCAAGGAGTGAGGTTACTATTTAAATAACAATATAGTTGGGTCTGCATTTTTTAATCAGTTTTATTTTGATAAACATGACAATATAACATCACGACTACAATATAACATCTCGACTACAACTTTAACTATTATAAAAATACAGATTTTTGAGTATAAGTGGAACTGGAGGTGTGAGAGTAAACACGAAACACATGTGATCATTGTCATGCGGTGAATCTGGCCAATCGTGAAACAGCTTTGTCTTCATCAGAGCTCGTGCAGCCGCTCTTGAGATGCTACACACAATGAACCAGCCGGCTGCTCTCGAATTGCTCTGTATTTTGATGCCATTCGTCACAGTCACATGGCGTCCACGGTATCTCGGACAAAATTTCTAACCGGCTTGCAGTGCTTTAAACCAGACACCGATCGGTCTGTGCAGCACTGCATGAAGTCGAACAAGTCTATTGGTTCATTGTCTGGATTGCTATTCAAGTGAGTGTTGTTCAGTCACTAGTCCTTATGCATTTAAGCCCTTTTGTTTGACTAGTTACCTTATCGTGTATTGTTGGTGTAACCTACTGTTTGGTGAGTATATTATAGTCATCAAGTCACTTAAAATTATCTTCAGTAAAGCTCCACATGGGTTCATCAAACTTGACTTCAGTGGACTTATTGTTACGTCTTTGTCATTGAAAACCAAACCTGAAAAATGAAACTTATAAAACTAAACAAGATCCATTAAAGCCATATTCAAGACACTGGTTTATGGGTTAACCATATCAACACCCCCTAATAGGAATTCTAAATGCAATACATATAGGCTAACAAAATATACATATCACAAGCTTTGTACAGTCACAGACAGAATAGAAAAGAAGTGGACTTACATGTTGTACATGTGTCACTGATGAGACAAGCAGTTTGACTGCATGCAGTGTTTATCATATGCAAATAAGAACTTTATCTCATGTTTGAGGAATATACAATGTGAAAGGTTAGATTATGAATACCCACAAATCAATTCTTAGCCTGGGTAAAGCATGAGCAGTGTGAAATGTGAAACAAGATAGCACAGATCATTAGGTGCATGGTAAGCAGACCTTTGTCATGCCCAGACGAATGCTATTGTGTTAAATGTTATATAATACAATCAGGGCTGCATTAACCATTGTCAGAGATCGGTCAGGCTCTGTCGTCACCCAATCACAGCGAGCACCGTCACCAGAGTACTGATCACGTTCATCTGATTCATATCATCTCATCACCAGCACAGTATAAGAGGACACACTTCAATCTGGTACTTTGTCTGGTCTCAACTATAAGTGAAGGACTCACTTACCTGCTTCACCTACCGTTTGGCAAGTTCCTGCTTCGTCGTCTTACCTGTATCTCTGTGTCTCCATCGTCTCCCCATTTGTCTGTGTCTCCTGTGATCTCCATTCTCCGGATTACCCCTCAGAACCAACGCAATCACCGAAGTGTGTGCTCTGCAATGCTCATCCACAATCTCCCTCCATCTCCTGTCAAACCAAAGAACTGCCAGTATATTCATTCATCCACTCTGTGAACTGTTCATTAACTGTTTTTTCTGACCCTGGTGTGTTAAATAGACTCATTCGCTCATTATCCATCTCTGTGAGTCTGTGTTCCATAACAGAAGACCAGACCAAATACAGTGGAACAATGAGTGCACCGGATCCTTTCCAGGTGGTCGTGGATGCACTCAAGCGAGCACTTTGGGGCACCACTTCTGCATCATCCTTCACCTCCTGTGGTTGCCAGTCCCGTGGTCACACCAGCAGCCTACTCTGGCTCGGCGGAGGACTGCAATGGATTTCTCCTTCAGTGTTCGCTGGCCCTGGTGATGCAATCGTCCCAGTTCTCCACAGAAAGAGCTAAGATCGTCTAAGATCGAACTAAGAGCGTAAGATCGTCACGCTGCTGAGGGGAAGAATGCTCCACTGGGGCCATACCATCTGGGTTCAGAACGGGATTGCAACTCAAACCCTTGACAACTTTATTACTCATTTCTGGGAAGTGTTTGGGATTCTTGATGGTGATACATCAGTGGGTGAGTGATTATATCACTTATCTAAGGGAGAAATGTCTGTTGCACTCCAGTTCAGAACTTTAGCGGCTGCCAGTGGCTGGAATGAGCGCTTTCTCCTCCCGACGTACCGTCAAGGCCTGAATACGACAACTCCATGGGTCTGGAACGGTTCATTCAGCTCTCTATTAGCATCGACCGTCGTATGCAGCCATGCTTGGAATACCTACTGGGCCAGCCGTTACCAACACATCTCCGCCAGCCAGAGGGTACCAGCCCTCCAGAACCAGAGTTCCTTGCAAGTGGACAGCACAGCGGTAGAGAAGGCTGACCCAGGGTCTATGTCTATACTGCGGTATTGGGGGACATGTCATCTCCGGATGTCCCCCTTCGTTCCATGGTGAGTGTTATCCATTGAGTGTCAGTTAATAGGAAACCACTCACCACCGAAGTTATTCTTGCCTCCAATGTTTCTGTTTCAGTACATGCCCTCCTCAACTCTAGGTCAGCTGGGAACTTCATCTCCGAATCCCTCTTGCCAGCTCAACCTCAGGAAGAGGTCCACTCAGACTCAGTATCAGGTCCAGTCCATCATTGGGAAGCCGATAAACCGACGAAATATCCAACATGAAGTCGGACCACTACACCTACAATTTGGACTGTTTTACATGGAGGATATCAAGCTTCTGGTTCTGGAAAATTCCACTGCTGGTATCGTTCTAGGACACCTGTGGCTGGAGCAACACGACCCCGTCATTTCCTGGCACAGTGGCGAGGTCCTGAGATGGGGCAACTGTTGCTTCCCAGGGTGCTTCCCCGGTCTACCTTGCCCTGTCTCACCACTTCCGGTGCACTCCACTTCCATCGAGAGCCCTGTGAATCAGCAGTCCACCAATATTCCAGCTTGCTATGCCCCCTTCAGTGACGTATTTTGCTCCAGACGGGCGTCGTCGCTGCCGCCACATCGGCCATGGGACTGTGCCATCAATCTACTTCTGGATGCGCCATTGCCCCACGGAAAGATCGACCCACTCTCTCTCCTAGGAACAGAAGGCCATGGAGGAGTACGTAGAAGAGGCCCTGCAACAAGGATACATCTGCCCTTCTACGTCCCCTTCCAGTTTCTTCTTTTCGGCAAAGAAGGACGGAGGCTTGTGGCCCTGCATTGATTATCGTGCCCTCAACCAGGTAACAGTCAAGTTCTGGTATCCTCTTCCCCTCGTCCCAGCAGCACTGGAGCAACTCCGGGGCACCACCGTGTTCACCAAGTCTGACCTCCCCAGCGCATACAACCTTGTGCGGATATGTGAGGGGGACGAGTGGAAGACCGTCTTCGTGACTCCTACTGGCCACTATGAGTACTTGGTCATGCCATATGGACTGGCCAACACCCACTCCGTATTCCAAGACTTCATGCAAGAGGTGCTCCGGGCCGAACATCGCCGTCACGTCACAACTGCATATCTTTCCACCAAGTGCACTATTTGTCCCCTGATGGCTTATTCTTCACCATGGTCTTCCTCACGTCCACGAGTAGCCCGTCGTGTCCCCTGATGGCCTAGTTTTCCACCAAGTGAACTTTTTGTCCCCTGATGGCTTATTTTTCACCATCGTCTTCCTCTCATCCAGGGTCCCTCTAGACCATCCGTTTTAGGACAAACCGACCATAGGTCGCACGGGAAATGCAATTTAACACGCTGACGTACGTCACAGTGATTCATTGTGCATGTACGGTATGTACTCGGATTGCATACAGGGCCCCTGTCGAATAGGTTGCAGCTGGGAGGATTTTTAGTCTCTGCTGCAACCTATTTGACAGGGTCTTGAAGGATGTATGTGGAAAGCACCCCCATATCCATGTTTAACAGGCTGGGTGGGACTGAAAGGATTTCTACGAGCAGGGGGCGTGCCTGGTCACTGGACCCACTAAACTAGGCTGGAAGGGGACACATAGGCCATCCCTGTACGCAGGGCACGTGCCCAGATCACCCTGGCCAGCCTCTCACCTAGAACATATTCTACAGCTGTCCGTGGACAGGCCGCTTTTCACCTCTGAGGCGGCTTCACCATGGAGAGGGGAGTTAGTTCAGTGAGTTACCACTCACTTCTAATGCACCAGAGACCCGGGTTCAATCCATACCAAGAGCAACCTCTCACTTGGAAGGGTTGGAAAAAAAGAGGCAAATTCTGTATTTAGAGCTTTTATAATTTAAAAAAAAAAAATAACAAAACATTTAAATGACAAAAATGTTTAACATTTTGGTGCACACCCATCAGAAGAAAATCCAACTTACATAAAAGTAAATATGAAATAAAATTAAATATGAAAAAACTTTTTTATATACAAAATTGCTGTAAAACTTACACAAACATGAAAAGATTAAAAAGTGCATTTAAAAATGTGCATTTAAAAAGATGTATGTATATAATTGTAAAAAAAATGTCATTGAAAAAATATTAACAACACAAATGTAGATTCTGACATTTAGTCAAAGTCCAGCAGATCCTGCAGGTTCAAAGTGACCAGGTCCTCGTATGGCAATGATGGGAACAGGACAGGAGCTGTCTCCGTAAAAACAAAACATTGTCTTTTACATTCCATTCAGATCATACCACAGAGACTGATTAGTAATGTGCTCAAAGCTGGACAGGAAGCGGAGTCATCTTGGGCCTGGAAGGCCCCCTGGTCTCGGGACTCCTGGGTCACAGGGTGTCTAATGGGCCCTCCCCATCCCCAGAGTCCTGGGGCCATATCTAGGAAACTGAAGGTCCCGGGGGCAAGGGACTCCTGGACCACAGGGGGCCCAGTGGGCCCTCTCCATCCCCGGAGTTCCGAGCCCAGGAGCCCCTTCCTTCCTGAGTTATAACCTGGAAGGGAAGTGTCCAAATCTCGGAAAGGGAAGGTCCGGGGAGGTTGGGAGAAGCGTACCCTCGAGGGTGCCTGACGGGCAGAGTCTCGAGGCGCGGGTCCTCTCGGTTCCTGAGCTAGGGGCCCGAAGACGTAAGGCATTTTGGCAGAAAAAGGCCCGTATTTCAGGGAGGGAAGTCCGTAGCGGGTTGCGGTTCAGGGTGGCGGTACAATCAATCAATCAATCAATCAATCAATCAATCAACAATCAATAACCGGATCAGACAGGCAGAAAACAAGACCAGGAAAACAAGACACTCAGAATTGACAGTGGTAAACAAATCAAGACTTTGCGGGGAGTGATGTGTGAATGGTGTTTATATGTAGTGTGTGTGATGAGGTGCACCTGGTGAGGTAATCAGTGAAAGGGTACGGGGCTTATGGGAAATGTAGTCCAGTATGAGTGAATGAGTAGTCCATGGTGAAGTGCCCTCTAGTGGAGATCACGGCACTTCACCTGACAATCGTGACACTCCCTTAAATTTTTCACTCTTTGTTATATTGCAGCCATTTGCTAAAATCATGTAAGTTCATTTTATAAATCTGCAAAAATTCTGTGTTTTTCTGCCAATATGGGGTGCTGTGTGTACAGTAATGAGGAAAAAAAATGAACTTAAATGATTTTAGCAAATGGCTGCAATATAACAAAGAGTGAAAAATTTAAGGGGGTCTGAATATTTTCAGTACCCACTGTATACCAACATTTGTTTATGTGAGCGCAAATCTTTTTACACCAGACAATACAAAGGGACAATACAAAACACAGGTTTGTGACAGTGAACCAGTGAACCCGTGAACCGTGACAAGTACAATCAAGTACACTATCAGTATGTCATACTTTTTTCCACCACATTAAAATATATAAAATATAGCTTATATGTATTAACATGTATTTGAACCTTTTAGGTTCTTACTCTTTCCTCCATTTCACATTTGTCTGGTCTCATTGATACTTACCTTGTCTTCTCTCCATGATTCTCACCATCCTCCGTCTTCCACCGTCATCTTCATCTGTGTCGATCATCAGGCTGCTACTCTTCCACTCCTGCAAAGAAACAGAGACTGTTACCTCAAAGTTAAGTTTATGCAAACTATCTATATTACATCAACTCACCTGTTTGATCCATCTGTCCTCTGCCACCAATGTAAATAAACTTTGAACGATTGTACCTGTGTGGTCTTCTGTCCACTGACAATTACAGTTCACTGGAGTTGTTTTACAGATATAAAGTTTATCAGTTTATTAAGCACCCCCCCCCCCCAAAAAAAAGGCATAAGGCCTGTAAATATTTGTTTATTGTTAGTTATAACAAGTGTTTTTGTGTAATTTGTGGTTTATGTTGATGATAATACAAAGGAACGAGAGAGAGTTTATAGGTTAAGACTTAAATGCGTACAATTATTGTACTGTTTTATTGAGGTGATTTTCTGCAGTGAAAACAGATGCTTCATCTTTTGTGTGATGTACAATAAACTTCATAAAACTCAGTTATAACCGTGATTAAACTAAACTATACCTGTACTATCTCCATGCAGCATATATTTTCTGGCTCTGTAGGCATCATTGTCTGACTTCGGCTCAAACTGTATATACCACTACTGACACTTATACTGACATTTATAGAGCATGAGATTGTCCTGTTTTGTTATCGCCGGTATGCTGGCGCATGAGCTCTTTAAGCTCCACCCTCTTCTTGAAAGGGGGCCGGGAGCATCAGAGTTTGCATTTAAATGGACACATGCTGAAACGGCAAGATTTTGCTCACCTCCAAAAAGAGTTGAATTATTCATGCTATAAAAAAATGTTGTGGTGTATTTTGAGCTAAAACTTCATATACACTCTTTGGGGACACCAGAGACTTATTTTACATCTTGTAGAAAAGGGCATCCGATGTGGCATAATGCGGGCTTGAATACAATGTGTATATTAAAGTGTCCAGCTATGATAGTAAGAACACATATTATGATTTGTTTTCAAACAGGACATTTACAAGTGATATAGTACTCTGTGAATTTTGTGAGTTGTTGTATTGGCAGAAATAGCTCTCAGCAGTACTCTATACCTGCTTCTTTCTGCACACTGATTTTCTGTGGAATAATTGATTCTCCTCTCCTATTAGTTGGCTTCCCGTCTTCAAGGTGAGTTATTCTGTCACTCTCCGTCCCTCAACAATTCCTTCATGAGTCTCTAATGGCTCCCTTGAGACTTCTAATGGGAGTTTAGATGAGCTGCGATTTCCACATTCATTCATCCTCCACTTACCTATGAAAGTGAAGTTTTTCTTCGCAAACTGAGAATTTGCCACAGTCTTTTTGCATTTCTGATTCTGCCTAGGGAAGGAAGGGTAGTGGTTGTTCTGGATTTAAACATCAGTTAGCAATATGGAAATGATCTGCTCATTGGCCATCTGTTATACTTTAGTAAATCTGTAGTTTAGTTTCTGCCATCAGCTTTAATTATTGATAACTTTTTAAATAGTACTATCATATGAAATGAGGATGATTCAATAGTGAATGGAGCAAATATCAGTTTATTATGAAATACAGCAGCCGGAAAGACAGCAAGGGTCAGATGGCAGAGGATTTCATGATAGCTTAGGCACTACAATGGGCAAACCAGTCCTCTGACAAGAATACAACAGGTAATCCAAAACTGCCTCAATGGGGAATATCCAGAATAGGAATGAGGAATGAAAGACTCAAACAAAAATGACTAACACCAGCCATATGACAACACAGGGCAAAATGCACAGACAATGAGTGTGCGGCGCTGATGAGCCCCAGCCGATGGTGATCAGCAGCAACGCGCACTCATAGAGAGACAAAGGGCAAATTCCAAACAGCATTTTTGCACCCTTGAAGGACACTTCGAGAAGGGGATGCCATTTGTAAGGGTGTTCCAAACAAAGTGAACGACTGAATCCCTTCACGAAAGGCTCTTCCACAAGGCCGTTAGCGAAGGGTACATGCGATGGTCAGTTCGAGGAAGTAATTTTATCATTTATGGTCGTTTGACCCAGAGTTAGACCCAGATCCAGACTTCGAGTTAATTTACAAACAGAGCGATTCAAGTTGTTTTATTTTTTTCCTGGTGTATTTCATATGTTATGTTATGTTTAAATAAGTTTCATAGAAATGTGTTTTCTTGCTGTGTCCAAAGATGTGACAGCAAGTTTTAAAGTTTACACACACACACACACACACACACACACTCTTTCTGTCGTAAGAACGGCTAATCAGCTGACGGACACCGTGCTGCGTTGTCACTAACATCCTAGGTGAAGATAATGAAGAAATCACATCGTCTTTCATTGCCCCCTTCGCCAAGTGCATTCCTAACAGCTACATAATGGAACACAAGTGCCCTGCTCCCTCCAAAATCCCCACTTCAAGGGCTCTGCCCTTCAAAGGGAGTAGGACATAGGGATGCTCCCTTCCGTTTGGAATTTGCCCAAAGTGTGCAGCACAATCAGCTGAGTGAGATGCAGGGAAAGTGAACCAGTGAACCCGTGAACCCGTGAACCGTGACAAGTACAATCAAGTACACTATCAGTATGTCATACTTTTTTCCACCACATTAAAATATATAAAATATAGCTTATATATAATACTTATATATAAATATAAGTACTTTATGCTAAAAGTATACTTACTGTTAAATTGTAAATTTTTTAATAAATTTAACCTGCATGTTTTATTTTTCATGAAAATCCTTAACTTAATGACAGTATATATATAAAAACACTTTCAAGTAATGCACTTATAAAACACTTTATCTGACCACACATTTCAGTGTGCTAATTAGTGCATTTATATTAATTAAATGTTAGTTGGGAAAATGTACTTAACTAGTACATTAGTGATATATTTTTAAGAAATACACAAATAAAACTCTAAAAATTTTACCATTGTCATTTGAGCAGTGCACAAATTTGATATAGTCCCTGTATATACTATTTTGGTTTTCAACTTGGGGTCTGTGGACCTCCAGGGGGCGGAAAGAGCAGTCTGTGTATAATCCATGAGAAGATTAGGTTTTTTAATGTTACGAACCCCCACTTTAGAAGAGCTCGCTAGGGAAGGGGGTAGGCAACATAAAGAGGACACGCGAGACAAAAACAAACAATTTAGCCGTTTTATTGATGCCGCAGCACTCGCATGTCACAGGCAACTATCCAACACCAACAGATAGAACATGAAATAACAAACACACAGATCAACAAAAATAAACACAGAAATAAAGCAAAAGCAACACAGCTTAACAAACAACCACCAGTCATCAGGACGCACACCGAACTCGTTGGGCGCAGCTGATCTCAGAGTCGGCGTACCAACCGAGCCCTCTCAAGTGTGCGCCACGCTCACAGAGCTAAAGACAGTGGCAGTGACGGCTACACAACAGTTGTAAAATCGTTGAGGGTTCCCAAGTGAGCACCATGCTCACATAGAGCAAAAGACAGTGGCAATGGTGGCTTGGCAACAGGAGTTGTAGACATGAGGTTTTTCAAAGGTACACCACGCTCACATAGAGCTAAAGACAGTAACAGTGCCAGTGCCAGTGCCAGTGCCAGTGCCAGTGGTGACCTGGCGACTGGAGTTCTGATAGAAGCAGCACAAGTGTTCGATACTCTCAACAGCGCGCACACATCTACACTCTCCCCTCTTATATGCAGCCCAGCGCGTCGTCAAAGAATTGGCAGCAGGTGCACAGGGGCGGGGCTTACCCTCGGGATAAGAGAAAGAAACAAATTAATAAAGAAATTACACCACACTAAATACATAAAGACTTGGGTCGTACATTAACACTAAGATAAACAAAACAAATCTGCATTTTGTAATGTGTATAGTCTGTTTTGGTTTTGTTTTCACTGTGCTATGTTCCTGGCCTGCCTGAGTTTCTAGTTAGTATACTAGCCTGTTAATTAGTTTCCACACACCTGTTTCTGTTTACCTTGATTATGTTTCCCCATGTATTTAAGCCACGAGTTTCATTCTGTTCCTTTGTCCGCTATTGTCTTTGTTTAACGTGGTTGTGTTAGTTTGTTGTCCTACAACCTACTGAGTGTTCCTTGTTTATTTTATTGAAGACTATTTTTATACTCTCTCTTTCCTTGTGCGCTTCATTATAGTCATTGTGACACATCTCTCCTTCCTTGCAACATATATATGTTCATAATTTGTTCATAAGTTTGTAAATTTTACACACACACAAAAAAAATTAAGAACTGGTTAACTTTAAGTGACCTTACCATACATACATAGTGAAAAACTGTAAATGGTTACAAATACTTTCAAATTTAGTAAAAACCATATGAATTACCATATAATTTAATGTGGAAAATCAAGGCATTCCCAAAAGTTCACATAAGATATAAATTTAAAATTTTATTTTCTTCTCATTTTTGTTTTCAATAATATACATTAAAGTGTTTTATGTTTTATGCTTTCATTTTGATGATTATAACTGACAACTAAGGAAAATCCCAAATTCAGTATCTCAGAAAATTAGAATATTACTTAAGACCAATACAAAGAAAGGATTTTTAGAAATCTTGGCCAACTGAAAAGTGTGAACATGAAAAGTATGAGCATGTACAGCACTCAATACTTAGTTGGGGCTCGTTTTGCCTGAATTACTGCAGCAATGCGGCATGGCATGGAGTCGATCAGTCTGTGGCACTGCTCAGGTGTTATGAGAGCCCAGGTTGCTCTGATAGTGGCCTTCAGCTCTTTTGCATTGTTGGGTCTGGCATATCGCATCTTCCTCTTCACAAAACCCCATAGATTTTCTGGCCAATTAAGAACAGGGATACCATGGTCCTTAAACCAAGTCCTGCTGGAAAATGAAATCTGCATCTCCATAAAGTTGGTCAGCAGCAGGAAGCATGAAGTGCTCTAAAACTTCCTGGTATACGGCTGTGTTGACCTTGGACCTCTGAAAACACAGTGGACCAACACCAGCAGATGACTTGGCACCCCAAACCATCACTGACTGTGGAAACTTTACACTGGACCTCAAGCAACATGGATTGTGTGCCTCTCCTCTCTTCCTCCAGACTCTGGGACCCAAATTTTGCTAAATTTACTTTCATCAGAGAACATAACTTTGGACCACTCAGTTTAGCCCAAGAGTGGCTTGACACAAGGAATACGACAGCTGAAACCCATGTCTTGCATACCTCTGTGTGTAGTGGTTCTTGAAGCACTGACTCCAGCTGCAGTCCACTCTTTGTGAATCTCCCCCACATTTTTGAATGGGCTTTGTTTCACAATCCTCTCCAGGGTGCGGTTATCCCTATTGCTTGTACAATTTTTTCTACCACATCTTTTCCTTCCCTTCGCCTCGCTATTAATGTTCTTGGACACAGAGCTCTGTGAACAGCCAGCCTCTTTTGCAATGACCTTTTGTGTCTTGCCCTCCTTGTCAATGGTCATCTTTTGGACAACTGTCAAGTCAGCAGTCTTCCCCATGATTGTGTAACTTACAGAACTAGACTGAGAGACCATTTAAAGGCCTTTTTAGGTGTTTTGAGTTAATTAGCTGATTAGAGTGTGGCACCAGGTGTCTTCAATATTGAACCTTTTCACAATTTTCTAATTTTCTGAGATACTGAATTTGGGATTTTCCTTAGTTGTCCTTAGTTGTCCTTTCCTTAGTAATATGACCAGCACCTGTAAGGTTATAAGCTGTAAATTTACCGGCACCTATGTCATCCCATGATACCTGAAACATTATCACTGTAATGCGGGGTGTTTCAGAAAGATGGCATTTATTAACAAACATAACAAAAGTAAATCCAGACACAGGGGAAGGCAAGCAAAACAGAACTTGAAACAACATACACGTAAAATCGGTTACACTTTATTTTAAGTTGTCTTTGTTACACTGTAATTATACATTTAAGTATTGAGTAATATTAAGTAACTTCATGTATTTACTATAGGGTTAAGATTAGGGTTTGGTTACAGTTAGTTGCATGTATTTATGCATAATTTAGTTATTTCTATAGTTACTATAGCTCTGTGTATAGATGGTGGATGAAGAATACTATGATGAACCGAATAACAATACAAAGTCTTTAATCCAAACGGGAAAGCCACACGGGTACCATAGACAATAACTGACTCGGGAGGAACAGATCGGGGAGTATAAATACATACAGTGATGAGGGAACTAATAAGGCACAGGTGGACACTCAGGGACTAATGAGGTCAGGTGAGGACAGGTGCAGATGTGACGTAACTGAACTAAACATGACCTGACAAGACTGAACTAAACAAGGCATAAGTTACTACATTTAACATAATTAACAAAGACACTGTAAAATAAATTTTTACCAAATCCACTAAGGCAATGAACAAGGAAAGCACTGGGGTATAAATACACAGGAAACAAAGGGCTAACAAGGAACGGGAGTGGGTAATAAATCACTAAGGAAACTAACAAGGGTAACTATGGAGACAAGAACTAAACACAGGAAGTAAACACCAGGAACAAATAGAAGTAGAAAATACACTTCAAAATGTGTCCATAACCATATGTTTTATGGTGAATTTGCTGCTGGTTTTTTTAAACCTTAAAATTAGCAATATTTTTTTTTAATTATTATTATTATGGTAAAATGTTCATTCATCATCTGGCAAACTGGTTGTATTTTCTATAAAGCTGTTTTGGAATGATATTTATTGTGAAACACGCTATTAGTTTCTCTAATATACATTAAAAAATGTATTATTAAAAAGTTGACTATTAACAAAGAAAAAATGTTGCAGAAAATATTTTACAAAAATTTGTTTTGAATTAAATAAATATATATATATATATATTTTTTTTAAAAACATGATATCTTTATAATACAACACTTACTACAGCATCACAAACAGTGGTACATGAGCTCATTAATTATAAGCTTTTTATGTCTCTTGTGACTTACAGATAGATTCAAAATCGACCAATGAAGATGACAGATTTTTAGCACGCTCTAAAGCAATATCGGATTGCCTACTAAGTAATCAACAAGCAGTCATTCTCATGTCAAGAAAAACATCATTATTTATCTTTAATGGTTTTCTCAGACACTCAATAGCTTCCTGGAAGGGACAGTGTTCCCAGATGCCTTTGCACACAGATGCATTGGGGAGCTGAGATAATTAACAGACATTCATCAGGATAAACCTCTCTACTCAGTGGGCACAGATCCATTAAGCCTTAAGAATTAATGGAATATGAGATATGTTTGAGACAGGTGAATAAATAAATTAATGCTCGGTGAAATAAAGCAAAAACAGTCCCAGAACATAGCTGGCTGACTTGACATTGTGTGTCAGACCAAATTAGGATTTCTGGCCCCACTTTATTTTCGGTGGCCTTAAACTTACATGACAAATAAAGCACTTAATGCAATGTACTTGCGCTGTACCTTAATGTTCTTACGCTGCAATTACATTTAAAGTACCTATATGATCAATCTATAGGATTACACATTATTTTAAGGTGTCTTTGTTACACTGTAATTATACATTTAAGCACTGAGTAATATTAAGTATCTACATGTACTTACTATAGGGTTAGGATTAGGGTTTGGTTTGATTTAGTGTTAGTTGCATGTAATTATGCATAATTTATAGTTATTACAATAGTAACTACATGTAACATATATAACAATGACACTGTAAAATAAAGTGTTACCTGTATTTACAATAGTGTTTATAAGTTTGTAAGTACACTTTTTAAGTACACACAGTAATTGCAATATTGTAACAACAACTGTGACTACTTTGCAGCTACTGTGAAACATGTTTTGGGGAAATTTAGTTTTTACATGTGTAAAGCATAATTGCTCATGCCTATCACAATGTGTTTAAATATGAGTATGAGAGTGGATTATTATTTAAACCAGTCAATAGTCAAGCTGTGTATCATCTAATGTTTGGCAACTGGACCAATAAGATATTATGACAGCCTGAAATCTTCACAACCCTGCTTACTTTATTTAAAAAACAAAACAAAAAACAAAAACAGAATATACCAATATAGATTGCTGTAAAAGACAGTTACACAAATACTCCATCTATGGAGCCTGTTGATACACATTCTTTAATATGTTATGTATATGTTATAGATCAAATTAGCAGATACTGTACATATGTATCTACACATATCTCAATATATTTAACCTATAGTTGATATTAGAACACATTACATTTTAATAATTCTGTTCTACATTACAGTAGTTAAGACTAGACGGCATTCTTCATGTTCTTCTTGGCTGCAATATAATGCATTGCGAAATCCTTTCTTATGTCATGAAAGAGCTGAGCAATTACTCCTTGTCTGTTTCATTTGTCTAAATAATAATACTACTGAATACATTTCAAATGCTCTTTCAACAGCTGGGTGCTTTTGTTGCCTCTGTGCTTGTAAACCTGTGACTTTCTGCTTTGCCATGTAAAGTTGTGTTGTGTATGGCAACCAGTGTTTGTTCAACAAAGCATTCAGAATGGTTGACGGTAAAATGTCCATGTCTAGGAAGAGCCTGAACACATCCAACAGTCACTGAAAATGGTGGATCCTCTTCTCACATGTGATGATGGGTATGAGAGTCTGTCTTAAGAGTTTTCGTCGATCTTCAAAATGGGCAAACATCTATAGCAATTCATTCCCAGCATTCCAAATACCCAGTTGTTTCTTCAAAAATTATCATGGTTAAACTAGAGGAAAATAATCCTATTTTAGATACACAAGAATTAAGATATCCAAAATGTCACCGAATATTTAATTTAAACAGTAAAACAGTGACCGAATCTTGATATAAAATAATATTTAAAAACCTTTGCCCACCAAATATAAAAAAGAGGACCCAGATTTTTGTTATAGTACAAAAGCCTTAAAACAGAGAGAACCCCTCAAGATAGTATATATGTTATTATTTTAAAATATACATATTTTTGTCATTTAATTCAAAAAAGTTCAAAAAACAATAAAAAACTTAAAAATTATTCAACCCCACAGAGACTAAAAATTTATTTATTGTTTTGAAGATCCAGAGTTTAAATACTTAACGCTTGTGGAATATTAAAAGGGATTTTTTTCCTCCCTTATACAACCATGCATAATTGTAATTATTCAATCCCTATTCAACATTGCTTTTTTTAAATCACTTAACTAGTATACCAAGTTTGAAAAGTTAAAATTAAGTTGAAATTTTGTTAAAACCTTTGAACTCTATAACAACACTTTAGTTGTAACAAACTGAACCTTTGGATGTGTTGAAGTTGAGTAGCGAATATGGCCAAGATAAAAAATGCTCTTACAAAAAGCTAATCGAAGAAATTTATCAAAAAGCCTAAGGCTACGAGAACATTTCCAAGACACTAAAAGCTATAAAATACCTTGACTATAATATATAAAGTAACTTAAAGTTACCATTAAATTTTATGATCAAATTAAGTATTCAGCACAGACTCAGAACATTATTGAAAGATAAAGAATAGCAAAAGAAGGGGAGCACTATCCCCCTAGATGCTTTGCATGAATTGTGAGAGTAACTTCTGTTTAACTAAACAGCCAGTAAACTAAACTAAAACGTCGCTCTATGAATGCAATAATAATCATTTGAAAAACTGGATACAATGAGGTGACATTATTCTCCTCATTCTTCAACATTCTTCAGTTCTCCTAATTTTTTCAGTTCATTGAACATCAAAAGGAAACTTAAAAGTGTAAAAAATATTAAATTATTATCAGCAGACCATGAAAAACCCCAAAAGCTCAGCTGAGTCTTTCATCAGCAATATTATGGATGCGTTAAATATTACTGTATAGTAATGCATGGAAGTTTATATTATATAACATGAACAAAAAGGTTCTGTCATCAACTGAAACATTAATGATATATCAAAGTACTTTCCTTCATTTTGACAGATAAAAATTGGATTTCCCACCTTTGAAATATTCCTGATAGGTATTAGAAGTGAAAAAGAGCCTTGTGAAAAAGGAAGGAAAGAGATGTGAGTATTTGGGGAGAAAAACTGGAGATCAGACCACAACTGTGCCGTGTCTGTTGTCTTTTTCATATTGAAACAGCAGAATACCAAGGAAAAAATAAAACAATCAAGATAAACAGACAACAGCTAGCATAACTTTTTATATTGATACAGTGGAATACCAAGGGGAAAAAAGGAAAATATTCAATAAAGATGAACAGAACAGCTTGAAGGAGCTACAGCGATCTGTCACGACACATTAAAGAGCCGCTATATGTTTTCATTGTTTAAACTTTACAACATTTGAAAAAATTACAATATTTGAAATTTTAAACTTTGTTTCATATCGAAAGTAACCTGCTCTGTCTTGTCTGACGCGTTGTGTCCTCTTTGCTTCAGATTTATTTTTCACTGTGAGAACATGATGTGTGGCGTGAGAGCGCATGGCTTGTCAGACATAGCAACAGTAACTAAAGGGGGCGGGTCTTTGCGATCGGTTAATTGACGTCCTCGTTGTTTTATTCCAGACAAATACTGAACAGAACTGAACTATTACAAAGCATTACTTATCTGTTATAAAACACTGATCTCAGTTAGGATGACATACATTTACACTAAGTAAACAGTATAATATATGACATGTGATTATGATACACTGATCAGGCATACAATTATGACCAGAGAGGTGAAGTGAACAACACTGATAATCTCTTCATCATGGCACCTGTTAGCGGGTGGAATGTATTAGACAGCAAGTGAACATTTTGTCCTCAAAGTTGATGTGTTCGAAGCAGTAAAATTTGAACGAGATGGACAAGGCAAAATTGTGATGGCTAGACGGCTGGTTCAGAGCATCTCCAAAACTGCAGCTCTTGAGGAGTGTTCCTGGTCTGCAGTGGTCAGTATCTATCAAAAGAGCTCCAAGGAAGGAACAGTGGTGAACCAGCAACAGGGTCATGGGCGGCCGAGGCTCATTGATGCACGTGGGGAGCGAAGGCTGGCCCGTGTGGTCCGATCCAACAGACGAGCTACTGTAGCTCAAATTGCTCAAGTTAAGGCTGGTTCTGAATAGAACGTCATGTGCACATCAAACAAGAAATAGTCCTTGGACACACTGAACCAGAAGTTAAAGATACACACACATTTAAGTACATACTTTTCTTACTTGTTATTATATTTCTTGAAATGCCATATATGGTAAGGTTTGATGATTGAATGTTCCACACATTGGAGATTGTTGTTTGACCTATGCCTGTAAATATGACCCTTCTTCCTGAATAAATTTGAGAATGCTTTGTACCACACTTGCTCTGTGTCTGCTTGGTCATTCTCCCGAGACATCTTGCGCTGCTGCCACACACTACAAGGGTTGAGGCGCCTGTTTCTAAACTGATGACTGAGACTACAAATAATCTACCTGAGGTTGAGATTTTAATCTAAAAAAAAACGCCAGCTCCCCTTCCTCCTTTCCGGCAGTCCTTTCACGGTCGCAACCGCGCATTCCAAAATATAGTGCTCTGCTGCCGTGTTTATGAACACAGTGTCCAGTGGTTTGCGATGTGCAATTAGAAGTCCAGAAGGGTTTGTCTGTTAACAACATGATGTCAGTGCGTACACTCTATATCAAAACAAGCTGTTTTTCGAGATTGATTGAATAAATGCTTTTCCAATGAGAAGGACGTTTTAAGCTGTAAAACTTGCTGGATGTTTTAAGGGTACAAAGATCTCATATTGTATGTGAAAAGATTTTTTCAAATTTGATTTGATATCATTACCCATCTAAATTATTAGGCTTTAATTTAAGATTGCAAATATAGTTGTAAAAATTTTTTTTAAAAAAGCTGTGCTATCGTTTTTGTGCAAAATATGTACCATAATTTAAGACATTAAGAGAAGAAAAAACAATGTTCCATCTCACGCTAAAGGTCTCACAACAATATCACATCTGATTTTTTACCATGGATAAATTGTTTGGTTGGATCAAACTGTGATCTTTTTTTATTATAAGAGGCAATAGTTCAAATACCCTTGGTCTGGTAGCTCAATCATCAACTGATTTCATATGTAATTACATCTGGTTGTCATGGAAGTAGACTGCAGTCCAGAACAGGAAAACATCTTTTAATATGAGCAAATATCCTGTTTACATGATAAAATCCAACCATTAATTTTATGCTAGTCACCATTGCCTTTTACGGAGTATGCTAGTCACCTTTAAGTTTATGCTAGTCACCATTGGATGGATGGATGGATGGATGGATTGAGATGTTGTTCCAGCCATAAAAAGTGCTAAAAGAGAGCATTGCCAATTATCTAAATGGCGTTTGTTCGGCTGGTGGTTGCAGCCCTGAAACAATGCAACCTAAATGTTGTCATCTTTGCTCTTAAGCACTCAGTTCTGGGCACATTTTTTGAGCCACTCACCTGACAAAAACCTTGTCTAGGATGAACAAGGATGATTATGGAGCAACAGGAAAAACCACAGTAAATTAATTCTTTGGCTGATTATCAGCTTTACACCATGCCATACAATTTCATCTTAATCTATAACTTCACATATGCTTACTCAAAAGTGAGAGAGTTCACCACCAATCCTCTTGATTCTGTTAGATCAGCTCAAAGGTCTCTAAAGTACTTGTTAACAGTTGTTGAGAAGCACCCAAGTAGCACTTTCTCTAAAAAGCTGCATTCATCCTAGTGAAGTGTTTACAACAATGCAGAAACTGGTTTAAATCCTTTGTGGGTTTCAGTTTGTTTTTGATGTTCACTGACTGTGCAGAATTTATTACTCTATGCATAAAACATCCCTCATAATCTTCAAGAAAAAAAACAGAAATCAGTCATCAAACACCTTGAAAGTTCTTCTGCATTTTACTATATATTTGAAGGCTGTCTCTCTTGCTAAACAGGGACAATTGATGCGGTGGGAAGGTGTGGAGAGGAGAAAGATCAGCTGGAGGGAGCTGTGAGAAATGGAAACAAACAAGATTAGCTTTATCATCAGAGCAACGTATGACGTGCTTCCGTCATCAATGAATTGCCAACAGTGGTTCAGCGAGGATCCAACTTGTGCCCTCTGCCCATCCCCAGCAACTCTCAAACACATCATGACTGGCTGCAAGACCAGCCTCACGCAAGGGAGATATACTTGGAGACAGAATCAAGTCCTCAAGATCCTGGCATCAGCTTTGGAGAGTAAGTGGAGCGTGACCAACTCCCAGCCACCTAGAGCAAACAATCCCCTGAAGCCACCAATATTTGTCAGAGAAGGGCAGAAAACACCCAAAAATCCTTCCAAGTCAGAGTCAGGAAAACTATGCCTGGCCTGTGACTGGAAAAAGCTGGCAGACATCAGCCAACAGCTAATTTTCCCACCTGAGCAAGACTTGGTACTCTGGTCTTCCTCACTTAAAATATATCTATATCAAAGAACTCACAGTCCCATGGGAGAACCTAGTTCAGGAGGCCTATGAGCAAAAGAAGCTGCGCTATGCAGAGCTTGCAGCAGAAGCGAAGCAGTCTGGCTGGGACACCAAAGTTTATCCAGTTGAAGTGGGATGTAGCGGATTTGTGGCGTCATCTATCATCAGACTTTTGAAAGAACTTGGAATCCACAGTCAGGCTTTGAGAAAGACCATCAGAGAAGTCTTAGAGGTGGCAGAGAGAAGTAGCCAGTGGATTTGGCTCAAGTGGATTTTGACCCATGCTGAGCCCCAAGTAAATCAAAAACATAAATCAGTCAAGAACATCCACCTGTCAACCTTTCAGCGAGCTGTAGACTTTCGGGAGCTTGGGACACAAGCTGAGGACTGATCATTCTGCAGCAGGCCACTCTTGTGGAGAGTGTAT
Source organism: Zacco platypus (assembly GCA_038088235.1). Taxonomy (NCBI): domain Eukaryota; kingdom Metazoa; phylum Chordata; class Actinopteri; order Cypriniformes; family Xenocyprididae; genus Zacco; species Zacco platypus. Next base: position 20,711,933 of record CM076065.1, on the reverse strand, counting down.
ATTGCTGAAAGGCTGAAACAGACAATGATGCAAGGGTACACTACTGATGATGTGTCCTGTGCTCAACTGACCCGAAATGGTACCCTGACCAAGATTTACCTCCCATGCAACTCGGAGAATCACCACCAGTTGATTGCTACCAATCCCAGCAATAAGGTACATCTCAAAAAAGTGCTCACCAACTATTAGCACAAGAGACAGCTTTTAACATCTTGTCCTTTTGATTCTGACATTGTCCTTGACATTGCTCATAGACCAGGAGTCTTCAACCCCGGTGCAACAACTAACAATGAGAGAATCACACACTGTAATGTATGCACCATACATATAGTCTAGGAGTCTATGCTTCTCATCCACAGCTCCATGGTAAATGTTCTATTCTTATTAAATTTTCAGCATAATCACATATCGCACAACAAAGTTATGTGCGGTTACATGCCATTTTCTCCTTATATGGCACTGAATGCAGCGCATCCACCTGAATGGAAAGAAAGTTTCCGGGTACATTTTAATTAGACATGAAGATTTTTAGGAGTAATCACCTCAATTTTGGTCTGTTCCAATAAAGCTATTCTATAGCTTCAAAAGACTCAGAGAACATGAATATGGGCTACATTTTTACTGGTAAAAGAATGAGAAAATGGTTGAATTTGTCTTAAATTAACTTTCTCGGCTCATCAATTGCTTCTTATTTATAGACATTCTATTGTATCTCACTCACAAAGAATAATTCTTTAAATCCTGCACAGTATACGTCAAATGTTTTGCCTATGGCCTATACAAGCCTGGATATACCATTGGTCATCAACTTTTTTCAAGCTAAGGACCCTTTGTTAAACAGAAGAAGACATCATACTGTCATCATACTGCGAGAATATATCTCACAATTAGGAGAAAATCTCAGATAGAAACTTGGAATTGCGAGAAAAAAAGTCTAAATTGCGAGTTTATTTGTTGCAATTCCGAATTCTTCCCAGAATTGTGAGATTTAAACTTGCAATTGTGAGTTAAAAAGATAAAAGAAAAAATAAGTCACCATTACTTTTTATTTAGCAATTTAGTGAAAAAAAGTAATTTATAAACTTGATGTAAATCACAACTGTTATATAAAAAGTCAGATAAAAAGTAACAATTCACTTATTTTTTTCATTATTTTTATATAACAAGCATACATAGTAAACAAATGCTTTGACCAGTTTTAAAAAAATGGCTTTGAACGGAGATAAAATAGAGGTCAACCCTGTTTCACCAACAACCACCTGCTTGGAGAGTTCTGGTTTTGCTAATGCTCCCAGAATTCATAGCAAAATAAAACAACACATTGTAATTTCACATTACATGCTGTTAATGTAATTAGTTACAGTGCATTTAGTTAGGATCCATGGTAATAGCTTCCATTCCACCATTCTGAACACTGGTGCACCACACTGTTGTGTGCTTAGTTCACTGCTGTACACCCTGCTGTTCGTTTCCAGACACAACCATCAAGTATGCTGATGACTCCACAGTGGTGGGCCTCATCTAACAATGAAGAATCAGTGGAAATAAAGTGGAGCAGCTTGCAGCCTGGTGTACAGCCAATAACGTGTTTCTCAAGAGATGTTTTTAGATATTTGATGGCCACCGCCCTGCCACAGCCTTCTGAACACTGAAGATTCAGCAATGGAATCGGTGCAATTTCAAAGTTCTGGGTATGCACAACACCTGACACTGAAAGAGGCATAACAGCAGCTCCACTTCTTAAGGAAACTAAAAATAGCTGGACTTCAGGTTTTTAGTGTGCCATCAAGAGCATCCTGACATTCAACATCACCACTTGGCATGTGAACTGCATTGTAGCATGAGGTGAAAACCTCCTAGACTTCTCTTACCCCATCCAAAATTTGGTTACACTTTATTTTAAGGTGTCAGTATTACAGTGTAATTATACATTTAAGTACTGAGTAATAACAATTAACTCCATGTACTTACTGTAGGGTTAGGGTTAGGATGAGGTTTTGATTTAGGGTTAATTACATGTAGTTATTACTATAGTAAATACAAGAAACATATGTAACAGTGACACTGTAAAATAAAGTGTTATTTCTAACAGAAATCCTGATCTATGCGTAATACCCTAGGAACTGCAAATGGAACAGTCACAGTGATGTAATGAGCAATACTGCTGAGATTTATATTTTATGCTGAGAAATTGTTTTTCTAAACAACAATAAAAATATATATTTTTTGTTTGTATGTGTTTTTATGTGATATGTATTTTTTATTTGGTAATAAGAAACAACCAGTCAATTATTTCACTAACCTTACGAATTTGCATTTTTAACACTATTGTTTTCAAAATGTACACTATGTTTTTTGACATTAACTTAAATGATATAATACAACCCCCTCTCAATGGGTGGGACCTTGGGAATCATGTACAGTTTATTGCATTGGGCCCCCTCTGAAGACATTACAGTCTGGTGGAGCTCTGGGCTCATGCTGCTTTCATGTACTATCAGAAATTTTCTATATCCTACTTCTGAAGTTGTAATTACAAGTTTGTTACATTCAAGTGCTTTTGTTGTTGTTGTTGTTCCTGTGTCATGGAAAACTTCAGGTTAATTTTTGCCTATTTCTTGGGGAAATCTTATTAAATCCAAAACATATTTAAGATATTTAGTCAATATCCAGTGGATTTTGAATAGCATCCAATTTATTGACAGCCGTACAAATATTAGCTGCGCTATTATATACATTCACTGCTCTATTTAGACAATTTTGGAATTTTAGTCAAATAAATACTGTTAACGGTGCGTAACATACATACAATACGCCTCAAATGTAACACCAAGAGAAAGCAATGTGGATGTTGTGAGAAAAAGAAATAAAACTATAGAGTTATCTCCTCCTCCTGACGTCGTCCCTGGCTCGTTTATTCATTATATGTTGCATGGTAAATGTAGACATATAAATGTGAATATTTGGTTCTGGTATGGGGAAAGACTTCTGCACGTAATTACATTTATATATTGTCATGCTTAAAGTCCCCCTGTAGTCAGTAGTTTTATCTTTGATCACCAAAATGAAAAAGTTTTTTTCCTGTGAAAAAAATTTCTTCGTGCCTTAAAATAGCTTGAATATAACTCTACACCCTTGCTTCATTTAGTATACATGGAAAAGTGAATATACAAATTAGCCCTGCCTCCATTCACTCACGTCAGCTCAGCGATCCACTTGGTCAACTTACTGAGGTAAACCCTGCACATTGGTATTGCTTTTTACAACATTGGACACATAATGGTAATTGATATGATTAGCCTTTTGCTTGACAAAAGCAAATAGTCAATAATGTGTTGCTAATGTAACACAAACCATGTTCCTGTTCACCATCTCAGAGTCAGACAGCTGCCTTCTAACAATCAGTATCCTTACAAACACTTTGAACAACTCAGAACATCAGAGGAGAAAGTCATATAGTTCATCATAACATCATAATATACATCATACACCCGCCATGTTGCTAAATCTACATGATTTTTCATATCAACTGAAAAATATAACCTGGCATCTTGGGTCGGACAGGCAGTGGGCACAGGCGAACTGCAGGTCCAATAACCAAGACTATTTTGACTCAATTATATAAATTTGACAGTTGATTTGAAGCAGTCCCCTGCTTACTTGTGTTCATGCTCTGTCTGAAAACTGTTAAAGGCAGTGTTGTGCATTGTAGCCAGGATAACCTGGCTTCTCTCAAAACTCCCTTGCTTGTTTGCTGTTAATGATATGCTAAAGCCTGCTGGCACTTTGATGTGATTGGTTACGAGGTAGTTTGTGATGTCACAGACACCAGCGATTTCAAACCGTGGTATTTTTTTTTTTACTGCAGTTTTAAGGAGAAAATAATCAGCAATAGTGCTGACATATGAATTTGCACATGGTTTGTCTTAAAGTATATTAAAAACACCACAAAGACATATAAATAACATTAAAAATGTGATTTTCAACACAGGGGGTATTTAAAAATATATTATGTAATGTTATGATTTTGAGGTTTGAGGAAAACATTCCAGGATTTTTCTCCATGTAGTGGACTTCAGTGGGGTTCACCGGGTCGAAGGTCAAAATTGCAGTTTCAGCGCAACTTCAAAGTGCTTTACATGATCCCAGCCAAGGAATAAGGGTCTTATCTAGCGAAACATAGTGTTACGATCATCAGTTGAAGTGCCCGCCAAAACCTCAAGAGGGCACTTCACCATGGACTCACTCTCTCACTCTCTAACTCACTCACACACTCACACTCTCATTCATTCAGTAGGACTCCATTTCCCATAAGCCCCGTACCCATTCACTGATCATCGCACATGCTGCACCTCATTCACCAGCCACTGATTACACCCACACCTGAAGCACATCATTCACCCCTTAAAAGCACCACTCTCACACCACATGTTGCAAAGTCTTGATCAGTTTTCCCACTATCATTTCTGAGCGTTATTCCCGTGTCTTGTTTTCCTGGTCCTGTTTCCTGCCTGTCTGTCGATTGTTTGCTGTCTACCACTTTTGACCCCCTGCTTTGGATTATCTGACCACTGCTCTCTGTTTGCCTGGACACGTTTACGACTCTCTGACATTCCTGTTTGCTGTTCTCTTACCATTGCCTGTCTGACTACCATTCTGTTAATTAATAAAAGCCTGCACTTGGATCTCATCCGTTGACTCACCCTTCATTACACATAGTCATTTTCTAAAAAAAAACATTTATATACTTTTTAACCACAAATTCTCATCTTCCACTGTTCTGCAATCCGCCACGCAGTACGTTAGAAAGTAGGCTGAAGCACCGCGGTATGGCAAAAAACTCATTTTTTCTCCTCCAACTTCAAAATAGTTCAATATCGTTGTTTTACCCTTATTTTGTAAAGGGCGTTGGGCTTAATCTTTGCACGTTCACTTAGTTCACAATCTATGCAGTAGACACTGCATAGATCCTGGAATGGAAATCCAGGAAAATGTTTTCCTCAAAAACCTTAATTTCTTTTTGATTAAAAAAAGAAAGACATCTTTGATGACATGGGGGTGAGGGAATTATCAGGAAATTTTCATTCAGAAGTGATCTAATCCTTTAAAGTATGAAGGCAACCTTGCTTGAAAATTCATCTTAAGCTTTCAGATGCATTTTGGAACATGGTAGATGGTTTGTACCTGGTCCAAGGCAGTCATTATCTGGTCCAAGATGATATGAAAAAGAGCAATAAAAAGAGCAATAAACTGGCTACCAGCTGGTCACACTAGCTTAAGCTGGTCAAACTGCTTGTTGGAACATAGTGGGTGATCGACCAGTCAATGATGAAGAAGCTATTATATTCCAAAACACAGCTGTCAGCTTAAGCTCTTCACGCAGGAGAAGATCCATTTTTTATTTTTAATTTAACATCATCGAACATTTAGTATATTGTGTAATAAATAATTGTTTTGTGTTTATTAACTATAGCAAAATCTCTCTTTGATGTTTACTTGATTTTAAATGTTTTATTGCTTTGAAGAATTTCTTGCAATTAATTGATTCAATTATATTTGATATTAATGGCTACAAGTCTGTATTTTATAGCTGAACTGTCTATAGCTAAACTTTGTCTTTATATTGAATATAAGGCTGAATTAACATATATATGTATTTGTATATATATAAATCTATATATATAGTTCTATATAAAATTCTATATATAAAGTTTGTTTCACATCCAAGAAGACTAAAACATTTATATTATACAGGAGTAAAAGCTGGGATACTGGATCCATCCATGTGGGGGCTCTCAAATGAGCTTGAAAGCCCAGAGGAAGGCAGCTGGCCTGAAATTGAACATCCCTGGCTAGTGCTAATAAGACAGACTTACACATTAAAATAAATGTGACAGTTTTGCATTTAACAGAATCTCATTTAATTTGCATTACAAAACAAATCCTGAATAATTAATTTACATTTTAATTTAAGCGTCCGTCCTTTGAGAAAAAGCTAGATAGATAGCGACAAATGAAACATTCATTTGGAATTAAAAAGATCTATGGATCATCTCCTATGAGAGGATTTGTAATTAAACCTTTTCTGAGCTTGCGAGACAAATATCACAGCTCAGGACAAGAATGTTCCTACCTCATGAAATTAGTGTTGACAATAGACAGGGCTGTCACACTAAGAACAATGCTCAACACTCGTCTCACCTCAAATGAACCGTGTGCCGTCTGATCTCAATCGTAATATGTGGCGACGTGCCAACTTGAAAAGAAAAGACAAATGACCAAACTAACAAACAAATGAGATAGACCAGTCCATAGGGAAGATGTCAGCCAAATTGATTCCAGGAAGCTGCAAACGCTTCCCAAGGGTTAACAGATGGTGGTCAGTGTTTACAATGCCAAGCAGATCTGCATTCAGCCAGTATGCAAGTGCTTTTTTGTGTGTGAGATGTGTGATCGGGGAAGGCAAAATTGGATTCGAGAGTTCTGAGAGAATGGGGTGATAATTATAAGAAAACAAGAGCCAAACAAAGAGTTTCTTGTTCATATTTAGCTACAAAGAAGAACAAATTAAGTATTGCTCCATCAAATAGAATCAGTGTTGTTTTCTAAAGTAAGCTTCACCGTTACTATTGCTCAGGGATTTGAACAAACTCCCAACTTCAAGGGGGAATTCACTAAGAATGAGTTGTTTTTTGTGCCCGACTCACCAAAGGACTCTGCAAATCAGGTAACATTTAAAAGTACCAAATTCTGTGTTGAATGCATTTTGCATGAAGCAATTCCTCATTTTGCTGATCGGTTCAGTATGCTAGGTTGTGGAGACTGTAGCAGATTACAATGATCTGGCAAACTTTACTAGGGCTGTGCAACATCATCACTGTGATCCAACCAATGCACAGTGAAGCACATTTGCTTTTTGAACATTTAAAAAGGGTTAAATTCAACAATCTGAACATGGAGCTGTTTTGAGATCCCAATTTCTATGGGACTGATCTAGGGCCTTCAAAATGAAATGAGTTTTGAAGGATATTAATATATCTTGAAAGCTTTTAGAGTTACAGGCATGCAAACTTTAGACAAGGAATGTTTATGGCACTCAGACAAGTATGTTCTGTTCAATTGAGTTGATAGAAAAGCACCACAGATACATTTCTAGTTTCAACATTTGTTCTTCAGATATTCCTCTTTAAAAGAAAAAGAAAGTATCAGCTGTATGCAAAGTGACCCACATTTGGTTTTTGATCACTAAAAATGTGTAAATTTTACCAATTTACTCAAGGAGCCACATTAAGATCTCCAAATCTCTGGGATCTAACCATCAAGGGCTTTTAAAATGCAAATACCAAAAGGAAAGTTTCTTAAGAACTAGAATCTAAAAGGATATTAAGACATCTTTAATACTTCTTGAGTTACAGGCATGTAATCTTGAGGCAAAAAAAACACAAGAAGTGCTTTTTCCTCATTTTTGAATGGTCACCATTGACATATAATGAGACAAATATTGCTAAAGTTAACAGAATTTACTAATCGACCTAACAATATCTGTGTAAAAATAAAATAATGATGCTGCCATCTTTTTAAAGTCATTTTTTCAGCCCTGTAAATTGGCTCCGAATCTCAAGAGAAAATTGTCATTTTGACCTCAAAAAAAAAAAAGTGGAATTACTGAGTAAATATACATCTGTGACATTTAATATTTTGGCTTTCATCACTATTTGTGTTGGTCTATCTTCAGAAAAAATATTAATAATATCAAAAATTTGTGCTGGGGAGGTTTCAGAAATATGTTTGATTTGACACAGAATGACCCAAATGTGTGAGGTGGGAGTAATGGGGTAATGGGGGTAATGGGGTAAAAGGCAGAAAGTATTGATACAAATACTTTAGTTAAAATAATATGTTTTTAACAATGACTAAGTTAATAATAAGTTTGTACTGTATTGTTTATTTTGATAAATAAAATAATTTTAAACCATTTTTGTTAATATACAATGAATACAATAAATATACTGAAAATATTCATTTATGAATAATAAAACATATAATAAAATATAAATAATAAAGATTTTTTTTAAGAGATTCTGGAAGCTTTGAATGAGATCCTATAATAATTTAATATAGCTTTACAGTATAGCGGCAAAAAATTATATTTTATTATATGATATGATCAATATCCCAATATGACAGTTTCATTATAAATATGGTGATTATCTCTAAGGTGGACACGCAACTTAAATATATGATACATTTGAGCTCAAAAATTTGCATAACCCTTGCAGAATAGACGATGCTTTAAGAGACGGGATGTAAACTTTTTGAATTGGATGAACAGGATAAATTGTACTTTTTTGCCTTCTGGGAAACATGTAAGTATTTTTTGTAGCTTAGAAAGGGCAGTACTAAATGAAAAAATATATCTTTAAACAAAATAACAAAAACATGCACATCATCTTCTTGTTTAAAAGTTTTCACCCTCCGACTCTTAATGCATTTTTTCTTTCTGGAGCATCAGTGAATGTTTGCAGCTTTTTTTAATAGTTGTGTTTGAATCCCTTAGTTGTCCTCAATGTGAAAGATGGATCTTTTAACTGCTCAGGTCAAACAAGGGACTCATGAACAACCATCACAAAACAAACAGTCATCAGTCGTGGATCATGCAGATAACAACAGGAGTATGTCTATCTGTTTGTTTTCCTTTTCCACATGTGCTCCTTTGTTTGTTTTTTCCCCACCACTCGTTTAGTCTTAATTTGTCTTGTTTGGTCCCCTGCTCCTCTGCATTTCAACCCTCAGGTTCTGTCTGGTCTTTGTCCTTCGTTGATGTTGTCGCGTTGATGCGTACCGTGTGGATTGATCCCCAAGATTCAAGTAAAGTTACGAGTTTCCAAGACTTCGTTGTCGTGCGCTTCTTCCCTGAACTGGTACCATGACAACAGTATTAAGAATCAAGGATATTACTTTTGTACAGGGTCATTTTTATAAATTCAATTTATATTTTTTTTGCCTAGTGGACTTTATGTTAACATCTGTTATGTGAAATAGCTTATAGCAGTACTAAATAAAATAAAAAAATGTAATTTTCATGATCCTTCTTATCTTGTTAAAATGGTAAACATTTTTGCACATTCTGCAAGGGGTATGTAAACTTTTGAGCTCAACTGTATTAACCATCTGAATCTAACCATCTCATGTCAACAAATGGAAAAGTCCAGTTATTTATTATAATGTTCATTTTTGTGCCTTTCGCCCCAACAGCAGTACCTTTTACCCCAAATACCATACTTATACATATTCTTCCATTAATGAAAAACTGTTGCTGTAATTACCATAAAAGAAATAAACGAAAATCATTAACAAGACCCATGTCTCAATATAGACATTAATTTCATCTATTCTCATTTGCTACATAAATCTTTAGCTCAAATTAAGGCAGAATCAACTTTGCATTGCTGTCTGCGATCACTTCCAGGATCATCCAGATTTCCACATGCATCATCAAAAGAGGTTGTTAAAGGGTTAGTTCACCCAAAAATGAAAAATATCCCATAATTTACTCACCCTCAAGCCATCCAATATGTATATGACTTTCTTCTTTCAATCAAACGCAATTGGAGTTATATTAGAAAATATTCTCGCTCTTCTCCTTTGAGAAGGGTCAGGAATTTATGTGATCTGGGCAAAAGATTTCCGTGCGCAGACTTCACAACGGACTTTGCTGCGTTGACCAGTAGAAACCTGCTTGGTTTGAAGAGAGCTGTCCTTCATACATCGCCACACTAATATTGACAATAGACAACGGACAGTTTTGTGACAGATGTGACAACATCTTTAGTTTAGAACACTTGGAATATTCCAGAAAAAAGTTAGTGTATAAATTAATACATGCTACCTTTATATCTTTTTTGAGCTTGAGTTTGTAGAAAAGAAGTAGAAGAGAAAGACAACCATAAACGTTTGAAACAACGTGAGCGTGAGTAAATTATAAGAGAAATTCACAATTTCTTGTTAAAAATTGGATTAAAAGGACTAAACAAAGCACCCCCTTAAAATTACAGGGTTCAAGACACCCCTGGAAAACAGAACAGCAAACTGCAGTGGTAGCATCGGGAAAGAATTAGGATATTTTCAGCCATTTAGTTTGTTGATTCCAAGAGTGGCTGATAAATAATTCAGATCAAATCATGTTCCATTCATGCTGTTGTCACCACTGGAATTAATATTAAGGGCCACAAGAGTTCGATTTCCCAGAGTTATGCACATGAATGTTAAATATAATACCTTTTTGGAAATGAAGGATCTTAAAATCCTATGTGCATAGAAATACTGAATAGCATAAATGTACCACATGGGATTATGGGTGATGGCAGCAGGCAGGGCTTGCTATTCAGATGTTTACAGATGGCTAAAGCTGTGTGCCAAGTGACTTTTGCAGTGAACTTTGGAAAAGTAAAATCACCTGTGTGTATTAGTATCCTCAGGCAAACTTTACTTTAGACTGTATTACCAGACGCCACCATGATCACAGTCCATTTGTGCTGGACAGATGGTGTTGAGAGAATTCTACGGGCCACGTCTGAGGTGAACAGTGTTTATAGAGGGATTTATGCGCTGGGGGTTACTGAATCAATGTGCTGTTGGTTTCTGGTAGATATTAGACTGCAGTATCTGCCTGTATCAGATGGTAAATCATTGTCTGGACTCTTATTGGTATTTGCTGCATCACATCGCAGCATATTTGCTTAAAGTTTTGTATTTGCATACTATTTCACATTGGCACTTGCTTTACTAGATATCAACTTTTTTGTCAGGGTTCTGCCCTGCAGCCTTGTCTGTGTTGTCTTTGTTTCATGTCTCTATGTTTGTGTTATGTGTCAGCACCTGGCTTTATCTTTGTTTGTGTTTGCCGTGTGCTCCACTTGTCCTGCCTCCTTGTTTGCTGTTACCACACCCCCTTGTTTAGTCCTGTCTAGTCCTCATTTCACTAATTGTGCTCACCTGATCCTCATGTTCGCTGATCCCTTTATATTCTCCTCCTCATGTCTTGGCTGATCTGTTACTTTCATGATGTGTGTTATTGGTGCTGCTTTTTTGTGTTGGCTCTTGACGGTAGTGGTGGGCAGAGCGAGGCTTCATGAAACATTGAAACAGTTGAAGCAAATGTGCCGTATTGTGTCGAGGCTTCGAAACTATACCAACACCTGTCTCCATGGTGACACCTAGTGGTCAATTGCACATGTTATCTGAAACAACTTTGACAACAAGCCATTTAAAAAAATAAAAATGTTGTGTTTTTGTTAATGTGGAGAGTTTTTAACATCCTCACTGTATAACTATAATATATAATAATAATAATAAGTAGGTTATTTTGGTCATGAAAATGAAAATTAATAAAACACATCAATCCACAATGGTCTCATTTTTGTTTGTTTTTTACAGATTTTTTTTTTATAAATGTCACTATATCGTAAACGCTATCTCAAAATCTTTCTCCTCTCACAAAAACCCACGAGGTGAAGGTGCATTAACTCCTCTTTTAAGCTTGAGTTGGAGTTGAGACAGATGTGCGATTGTGTGGTTTGTTCCCGCCCCTGTCAATCAAACGCAGACTCGGCAAGCATGCCACCTGTCGAAACGCGCAGAATCTTCGTTTAGCCATAGTCACGTGACATGGGTGTTTTCGAATCACAGTTTGGAGCAGTGTTTCGAAACATCTACGCTTTGGGATCTCGACACTGTGTCGAACCGTTAGTTTCGCGTCAGCCATCCCTACTTGACGGTATCTTAGCTCTTGCTCTAGAATTTTCTTATCTTATTTTTTTTCAGTTTCACCATAATCCTTGTTACTATTTTGTTCTTTTAGTCCTAAATTTTGCCTAGTTTCTACTCTTGTGCATGTTAGTCTAGTCTGGCCTTTCTTTTTGGTTTTGAAATTCATTTCTAGTTTATTTCTTCCCTGTTAAGCGAGTCCTGTCTTTTATTTGTTTGCATATTTATAAATTTCTTTACTTTTTGTTCCTCGTCATTGTTATCAGTTTATTTTTGGTTCTCTTTACTATTGATACATCTTGTCTCGTGTCTCTCCTTCTATGTCTCTTGTGTGTGGGTTCCTGCCTTGTATCCTGAGTTCCCTGGCCATTGACCCTTAACTACTGGACAGCCTGACTGCTGCAACGATCATACTCTATTTTCAAGCCTTTGGTGCTGGGATTTTCCACCTGGGACTCATTCTCCTAAGCTTTATTTTTGATCTCTTATTCTGATTTTGTTCACTAAAGCTTTCCTGCAAGATTAGTCTTTCTTCTTTTTTGGTTGCTAGTCATTTATAAACTTCTCTTTTTATTTTTTGCTAGCTCCTGTTGATTCCTGTTAGTCTCAATGGTTCAGTTCATTTTGCTTGTCCATCTTGTTTCTCGTGTTGTCTTGTTGGTTCCTGCCTGCTCCCTGAGATTCTGCCCCTGCTGGTTTCTTCTGCCTGGCAGCTAGACTGGTTCTCAGACTGAGTGCAGCAAGTTGCAGATCTCTGCTTCACTGTGCCTTGCTCTGTCTTCACCACAACCATCTGCCTGGCCTGATCACATCCTCAACAAAACCTGTTGTCCTCCAGAGTTGGTTCCAGCATTCACCCTCAGCTGTTCTGTCACTGTTTTCCATTTGCCCTTCTGTTTGGACTGTTTCACACGTCACCTATCCTCTTGTGCCCTGTCTGTTGTTAATAAACTGTTATTGTTCATCTTTCAATTGGGTCCTCTATCTGTTCCTGACAGAGAGAACCAGCCACACAGGACCCAGCAATGAGCATCCATGTAGTTCCCCCGTGACTGCCCAAGAGAGGCTGACACTCCAACAGTGGTTGGCATCGCTTCGCCAGCAGGGCCGGGATGTGCGGTCCTTTGCCAAGTTCTTCTGGACCATGGCAAGGGGCCTGGAGTACCCTGATTCAACCCTTAAAGAGGCGTTCAATCTCTCTCTGGATGATCCCTTAACACTATGGGAGGTGGATCAATTAAGGATCCTGGACTTCTGGGATTTTTCCAAGAATCTGCACCAAGGTTGAGAAAGAAGAGGGCAGCCCAGGCTGCTGCATCAGTACCTGTCTACACAGTCAGCTCCAGTCATCCCAGAGTCAGTGGAGAAATTTCCAGTTATCCCAAAGCCAGTTCCTGTCATCCCAGAGTTGGTCAAGTCGACCTCCGTCACCCCAGTGCCTGCGGAGGTGGTTCCAGTCACCCCAGGGCAATCTGTCACAGAGTCAAGTCCCGTTTCACATCCCTGCAGCTGTTCCTGAGGACATCTCAGCAGCCCCAGGGGTGTTTCTTAGTCTGCCTCAGATTCCAAGTCCAAAGTCAATCAGTTGTAACGGTGGTCGCCGAACAATGTAAAAAGTTTGAACAAAAAAATAAAAAAACAGTTTATCAGGCGAGGATCGAACCCGGATCTCCTGCGCGGTAACGCGGAGCACTAACCGCTAGACCACAGAGGTTACGTGTTGACGCTGTCAGCAAAAGCAATAGATCGACTCTCAGGCCCAAAACCTCGAGAAAAAAAAACAATCATTAATGTTCGGGCGCCAGACAGGGTTATACCTGCCAAAGATTTATATCCTCGTCCCGGATAGCTATAAAAACCACCCGTTACGTACAAAAAGAAGGTCACTAACAAAACAAAACTGCGTGAGAAATTATATGCCACTTTCTTTAATAGTAACAACTTTTTTCGTTAAGGAACATAATCCACTTCACCAAATATTAGGCAAGAAACAAATCAATAAACTCTATAAACAAGAGACAAATCAAAACTTTAAATCACCATCATAAACATATAGTCAAATTCAAAAGGAAAAGGAAAATAAAAATAAAACCAAGACAAAACTGTGGTGTGTGTGTGGGTGCGTGTGTGTGTGTGTGTGTGTGTTTGTTGAGGGTGCAGGGAGATCGCAACACTGACCACAATTGGTAGCACGGGTGGTTAGGCGTGACTAGGGAACCTTGGCAGCGTCAGTCCGTCTTGCGCCTATCTTTTCCCTGCTCCACCACGCCACCGGCCCAGGACTACTGTGCGAAGCTCCATTCACCCGAGTAAACCATTCACAGGTCAGAGGACACACCAGCTATCGAGAGGCTAATAAAGCAGCACTGCCAACAGTACCACCTCCTCTCCACGATGCCGAGAACACACTTATCTCTCCTGTTAATCCACCTGCCGTGACTGCCTCCACCGGGTGTTAAAATGTAACTCCCATTTTGTCCGTTGACCTGCCCCTATATACCCACACTTCCGTTGTCAATTTTCCTCTCCTCCAACCCAGCCAGAGTATAGTTTGGGAGGAGGAGATCGAAAATGAAAGTTTTTAAAGGGGCAGTTTCCAAAAATGTCCGTATTGCTACACAGTGATGCGCTCCCATGCCTCCAGAAGGGGGTCCCCTCTCTGTTCCTGACACTTAAAATGAATGACTTCAGGTTGTCAATGCAAATCGCTGTTAATGTAAGTGATTGTATGTGGTAATATAATATTCAATTTCGACTAAAACCTAAAATCATTACACATTATGTTTGGAGCTGTGGCCTTGTTTAGCATAGTGTTGTAATCAAAACCACCTAAACCGAGACCAAGACTTTGAGGGGTTAAGACCAAGGCAAGTCAAGACCAAACTAGCCCTCCTCAAATTCATCTGAAAAACACATTTACAGTCTTATTTTTAATCAATTGGAATAAGACGCTATTTAGCGCTGTTACCAATAAATTGAAATCACTAACAACTAAATTCATCTTTACACTGCAGAGGTGGAACAGAAGTTGCATCTGAATTGGTACAATAATAAATACATAAATGTTGAGATTAATGTTTCATAAATAAAATTGTTTATTCGACATTTGTAAAAAATCTATCACTTTTGTAATTGCAATTCTCATATTGCTTAATTCTAACATTTGTTATAATATAAATATCAAGATCTTATACTTGTTTGCAATCATATTTTGTGGGCATTTGTATTAATTTTGGTGACATTTTTGATGCAATCCCTTGTTCATTTCTTACCCGGCACATGTGAAATAAAATGAAATAAATGAAATAAGTTATTGATTGCATTTGAAGCAGGAAGTTTTACATCCAATCAAATTAATGATGACAGCAATTCAGTGATATCCCTGCAGTTGTGGTCTGTTCCCGGTCTTGAAATAAAATCTTGAGTCCTTTTAGTCTGAGACCAATACAAGAGCGAGACCAAAAGCGGCTGAGACAACACCAAGTTTGAATTTGTTTCATGATAATTCTTGACATTTGTATGACAATTTTGAATATACAATTGTACCCAAAACTATTCGGACACTTAAATCTACACTACTAGCACCACATTAGATACAAAACATCAAAGTAAGTGGGATCTTCTGAGGCATTTTTGTGATGTCTTTTAATCAAGCTCTGTTTAGGTGGAGTATTTATGCACTGATGATGGCAGTTTTTTTAGGAACCACACATTAAGTATGAAACATTAAGAATGTTTCACAAAGATACATTTTCTCAATACATGTAATTGTCATTTTGAACAGTATATTAAATGTTGTTGTTGTTGTTTTCGGAGGGAGGGGGTTCATTTAAGGCAAGATGCTATAGGTGAGCAGGATAAACATTGTAACTAATAGATATCACGATACATTCCCAGTTGATTAATCATAGTACATTAATTGTTTTGTATTACAAGTTTTCTGATATGTTATGTTTTAATATGCAAATGATGCGTTAATTAATTAAATATGTACAAATTAACACATATTGAGAGTACTGGGTGAAGCCAGGTTAAAAGTTTTTACGGAGGAGATTTAGGATATCAGGAAATCAGAAAATTTCAGTTAGTTCAGTTTGTGTTGTAAACTCAATTTGTGCAGACTCATTCTGAACGTGCAAAGTCTCTGATTTTGTATGTAAAAGGAATTATTGATTGTGATACCTCCTTGATTTCAGTTTCTATTGGCTCTTAAGAGAGACGTGCAAATGGGAGCACGGGCACTCCCTTCAGTTTTATAGGGATAAATGAAATCACTTGGTTCTAAGGACCCAAAGTGTACCAAGCAAATATCCCCCAGAAATCTAGATTCATCAGACCAGGCAACATATTTTCAATCCTCTATTTTCCAATTTTGGTGAGCCTGTACGAATTGTAGCCTCAGTTTCCTGTTCTTAGTTGACCGGAGTCGCATTGGTGTGGTCTTCTGTGGCTGCAGCCCATCTGCTTCAAGGTTGTGAATTCTCTTCTTGTGCTCTTCTGCATACCTCAGTTGTAACAAGTAGTTATTTGAGTTACTTTTGCCTTTCTATCAGCTTAACCCAGTCTTGCCATTCTCCTCTGGAATCAACAAGGCATTTTTCCCACACAACTGTTTCTCACTCTATATTTTCTCTTTTTTAAACCCTAGAGATGGCTGTGAAGAAAAAATCCCAGTCACAGCAGTTTCTGAAATACTCAACAACCAACAACCATGTTACTTAAATCACCTTTCTTCCCAAATTCTGATGCGCAGTTTGAACTTCAGCAGATCATTTTCACCATGGCTGCATTTGAAAAATTGTTGGTAGCTGACTTGTTGCCTCGCTGCCTTATCAGGCAAAGACTTTACAGGCAGCGTTTGGGCACAAAGGCGCCTCACAAGACTGATTTTGGACATAATTCTGAGGTAGCTTTACGGTTTAATGATCTACAGCAAAATAGAGCAAGCTTTGGTGATAACTAAGCAAATATTGAATTATTACAGTCGTAATTTCTCACTGGGAATGACATCATAAGTGAAAGAAGAAATGTACATTTACACACACTGACCACCAACTGCATATTTCAGATAACATCTTTATTTTTAGCTCAACTGTCACAGAATGGAAAGCACAGGATTTGTGGGATATCAAAGGCAGCGAATGTTATGCTCCCTTTAAAAATCATTCAGATGAAGGTCTCTTGGGAGACAGGGAGTGAAACTAACATTGGATTCAGATGTGCCTTGATGCCTTCCTACCTTGGAATGCATCCTCCGAGGGCAGGATTTTAAGCTTTCAGACGTAGCCCATGTATACATGCATTGAGTTGCTGCAGTGTAATTGGCTGATTAGATATTTGCATTTTCAAGCAGTTGAACAAGTCTACCTAATAAAGTGAAACTGTAAAGGTGTATATAAGTGCTACTGACAAGAAGATTTCTGGCTCAGTGTATGTGGAAAAAAAAAAAACACTTTGAGAAAACAGCCTTTACAGATATTTATTGAAATTGAAATCTACATACACAGACAAAGTGTAATAACATAAACACTTAAATATGTATTTTGGATATTCTCTTTTCACTAATCTGAAAGAAGACATGTTATGGAACAGCCCACAATCTCAAAAATGACCGGTGCATGAAAAAAAAACTGTATTTCTTGCCTTAAAACCAACAAACTTATATAAGGGCAATCTATAATAGGCCTAATTTACATGGAAATAAGGTATGCCAATAACTGCAAAAAGCGTGCCTTTTTGGCAAACACAATTTACACTAGCTCTGCCCACCAATGTCTGGATGGGCCACTCAAATTTTTAAAAAAGACGCACAGAATTCAACATCTTCAGTAGCGAGTTAGGCTCGCAAAACTGGCTTTTAACATGAATCGTCTTTTGCCCAGCTTGAATTTATTTTCAATAAAAATGAAAATGATGTTCTAAAAGTGGAAATAAACTGCGAACGAGTGTTTAATAATATTAAAGTGTTTATTGGATTGGGTTAGGGGAAGATGTAGGGAGGGTTTTTTCTCCCAATAAGGCAGCATCCATTTAATAATTTTAATAAATATAATCATTGACACTCTATGATATTATTGCATCCTGTTAATGATCAAAATACTGAGGTGAAAATAGTATCTGCCAATATAAAGTATAGATAGCACAGCAATTAGGCTATTATTTACTCTTATTGCAAAGAAATGATACTTTTACATTAAGTGAAAATAGCTATATATTCTATTTACACAGTGTAAATAGCATCTATCGCAAAGAAAATAGGCTAGTTACACTTAGTGTCTATTGCTTTTTGCACTTTAGTGCAAATCAAATAGCCGCTGCCATAAATAAATCAAGCACTCAGCTGAAGGGAAATCAGACCTGTGAAAATCCACTTAAAATGCGTTGCTGTATTATCATGAAAAACTCTTTAAAGCTGTAGGCTGAAATGAATCTAATTATAAGTATCACAGATTTTTGATGACGAATTAAAGATTAATTTCCCAAAATAGCTGTTGCTTTCTTTGATAAAAATTGTATTGAAAACAGAATAGCTTCTAAAGGCTTTCAGCTCAGACTCAAGAGGCTCGAGCAGTGCTCAGTATATTTAGTCAAGTACCCGTGGGCTTAGTTTTCAATTAAGCATATCAAGAATCATCAAAATATAAATGTGGTTCTTTTTACTGTTCCATTGTAGCATGGCAACGTAAAAGCATTTTCAATGTCAAAAAATCAAAAGTTCTTTACTGTGGTTACCATATGAAGCAGTATATCATTTGATAATTCTCTACCACAACACATCTCAATGCGTATTTCTTTTTCCTCCCTGCTGAATTCCCTCCAGTTGTTTGATAGGCTTTGAGCAGTCGTACAGGAGATTTAATGGTGTTTAAGCAGGATACAGTCTATTGCTTTGACTGATTGGTGTAGTGCGGTGAACCCAGAAGTAACATTGTGACCTAACAGTACTATTTGTTCAGTGATTTACAGGAGAATGTAAAGGGAATGAATTGAGTCTAAATGGCAATTATGTTCCAGCAGCGGTGGGAGGCAAACTTATGGCTTCATGTGCTGGTGTAGGAAATCACAATGACATACACTATATGCCTGCTCTGGGATTTCTCTAGCGCTTGACATTGGAAAACTGGCAAGCCTAATGCATCCCAAGGGACATATTACAGATGTCAAGTTCTGTTTTTTTTTTTTTTTGCAAAGCTAGAGCTTTCATAGAACTCAGACTTTACAAAGGTCTGTACGAGACCTATAATAACATTTATCAGAAAAAATAAAAATCCATTAGTTCTTTCAACCTATTATATTCTGTGAGAGACTGGGCTGGTTGTTATTGAACAAAGCAGAACAATATGAGGACTTTTTATCCATTTATCCTTGCTTGTCAATTAAGAGCACATCTTCCGGTATACAGTAATAAAAATTCTGAATAAAATCTAGAATAACTTGATTGCTTTAATCCATAATCATTTGGTAAAAAAAAAAAAAAAATTAATAATAAAAAACAACAACACTACCTGTATTTACAAGAGGCTATTGGATTACATATAAAGTATACAACGTACAAACTGATAAGTGCATATTAAGCAAACAACTACTAGCCATTAACAAAAATAAAAGAAAACAACTATTTTATCATCTAAAACTTAAACATTAAGGGAGTAAGGAGTAAACTATAAAACTAATTATTTTTGATAATTAGTCCAAGAGTGCTCAGTGTGTTTTAAATATAAAGATCTTTTATACATTACATTATAAAGACGTTTTAACTCCCACATTCAGTTGTACCCTATAACAACAATGCTTTGGGGAGAAAGAGAGAATATTGATAGTTGTACCTGTGACTTGATTTATCCACGCTGGTTACATTTGGCTCTTATTTTGTTCTTAATGCAGAAATTAATTTTTGTGCAGTTTCTACGTCCTACGTCTAGATCCATTCTTCTTCTTATTTCATATTCTGTGAACATCAGGTGCGGCCTTACTTGAATGTTAAACAGAGAAACACTGAACGATATTACGTTACACCAATGCAAAATAATATTAAATGTGTTTTGATCACTTTCACATTATGAATTGGTTCTTTAAACCATATATATGAACCCTTTATTTCCTGACAAATTAAATTTACAATTACATAAAGCCCAGAGCCAAAACAGCAGATCCCCTCACACTACAAGAAATCACTGAACAAATGATTATTTCAGGTAAAAATATAAAGTTTTCGATGCATGTTGAGCTGTGAAGAAAAACTAATGAAGGATAGAATCTTGATTTATAAGAGAACAGGTGTGCATGCAGCTCTCACATCACCATGGATGAAATATTCCAAATATGAAAGAATTCTCTTTCATTTCGCACATGGACCACACACTGGAAAACCTCTTCAGTTGCTCTAATGTAGACGGTGAATTGATTTCTCTGCTCTTTCATGCACTTTGTAGTTGTTTGTTTGGGAAGGTGGTATTGCATCAAAGGAGAGAGTGATTTCCTTTCGTCTTCAAATTCAGCTGGTTTGATGGAACTTTCTTTAGGAACTACATGTTAATACATGGATGTTGTCTTTGGATCTATATTCTTTCTCAGCCTTGCAAATATACCTTGTTCCACTGGTTTAATGTACTACAATACACCAACATTTTTACAATGAAAAACCACTTGAAAGCCAGAAAAAATACCAAATGGTTTTCAAACTGGGTATTGTCACGCTGTGCGCAGGTAAACAGGACGAATTCGATGAACTCAGAATCAACAGGGTTTTAATTCCAAACAGATAACGATACTACAGACAGGCAGGAAACACATAGCTTACAAAGACGATAACCGACAGCAACTGAACCAACATGAGGAGAAGATAAAGGGGAGTTAACGAGGGAGAACGTAATCAGGGAGAACAGAAACAGGTGAGGGTGATTAACAGAACAGGCTACAACCAATGAGGGCAAATGAACAGAGAATGACTAAACAGAACTACAGGTAAACATGACAGGATGTGACAGTACGCCCCCTCCGAAAAGGTGCGTCCTCGCGCCGTAACAGAAGATGAAAGGTGGAGGTTTAGGTGGAGGGCGTGGCGTTGGTGACAGACAGCAGATAGGGTCCGTAGGCCACGTACACCATGGCGGCGTCAACGGAGGGAGGAGCCAGGGAGGAGTCCCGACTGTAGGAGCGGACGAAACCCTGGGGCCGATCGATGGAGGCGTCATGGTGTGTGACGGAGGATCCGGCGAAACCTCCCGGCCGACAGACTTGGGCGACACCCTGGGCCCAGTAGCTTGGCGCCGCGCTGCAGGTTCACGGGACCGAAGAGGCGTTGAGGATCCGGCTGACCGGGGCGATGCTGGAGCGATCGAGGCTGACAGGAAGGTCATAGGGAGGGAGGAGCCAGGTGACACCGTAGGGGTGACGGGTGCAGGCGTAGCCGTAACCCCGGAAGTCCGTGGCGGAAGTATGGCGTCGACCCCCGGAGGCCGAACTGGAGAGATGAGGGAGTCCAGTGGCGCTTCTGGGTAGACGGGCCGAGGAGGTGATGAGGGAGGCATGGACCCAGGAGATGGTGACAGGCTGATGGGTCGGGGTGGACACACAGGCATGGTGGCCCGAAGTGGAGCCGGGGACTCCGCCTCAAGCAGAGCTGGTGGAGGTGAAGCCCGAGGCGCCGGTGAGGAGCCGCACGGAGTGAGCGGCGGGGACAGAGCCGAGGAGCAGGATGACAGCAGCGGTGGCCACGGATCCAGAGGGCTGACTGAGATCAGCGGAGTAGACGGGAAGATATCTCCGGACGGGACCGGGAATGAAGACTCAAGGGCGGGGACTTGGGTGGGGATTGGATCCGCGGCCCACCAGTTGATGGAGTTCTGGTGAGCTCCTGGCTCTGTGTTGAACTGACCCGTTCGCGTCAACTCCGGGGCTCCGAAATCGTCCACCCCTGCTCTGACCTCGGTGGGCACCCCGGGCTTCCAGGCTGGGATGGAGCGGCAGTCTCCCCAGATCGCCCAGACCATGCCTCCCAGATGGGGCCTGGCTTCGGGGCTGAAGAGCAGGTCTGCTGCGGGTGAGTCCATCATTTTTCTGTTAAGGTCGGTTATTCTGTCACGCTGTGCGCAGGTAAACAGGACGAATTCGATGAACTTAGAATCAACAGGGTTTTAATTCCAAACAGATAACGATACTACAGACAGGCAGGAAACACACAGCTTACAAAGACGATAACCAACAGCAAGTGAACCAACATGAGGAGAATATAAAGGGGAGTTAACGAGGGAGAACGTAATCAGGGAGAACAGAAACAGGTGAGGGTGATTAACAGAACAGGCTACAACCAATGAGGGCAAATGAACAGAGAATGACTAAACAGAACTACAGGTAAACATGACAGGATGTGACAGGTATCTTTTGATTAATATAAATATTCTTACCATATATTATGTGTATAGAGTTATTTCAGATGGCAATAATATTTCATTTCATTTCAGTCTTACTGCTGTGGCTGGGTTATGACCTTGTAACAGCAGTCCGGTTTATTTGCAGCTTTAAATTTAACAACCCTGTATTTGTAGCTGTAAAGTTTACCAACCCTTTTTGAACTTATGTATATACTTAAAAAATCATTAAAACTCTATGAGCCACAGTGGATTGAAGCTCTGATGTGATGAAATAATTTTGTCTTCCATGGAAGTATTCTCATTACAAAGGATAAAATATTTTTGAGATCACTGTTGATGAAAAAGAAGAGTGGAGATCATTTTATCACCTTGCTGAAGGAAAAACAATTGTTTTGCTGGTTTTGCTCATGGCAGCTGACCACTAAGCAGCATTCCGCTGGTCAGACTGGCCTGGTTTAAAGGATTTAAAGGGATTTTGGAAACTTGTCCTGCTGTGAGGCCAACTAAGACTTGCAAACCACCTTAAGAAGGCTGTTTTAACAATGAATAATATTTGAATCAATGTTTCAATATGTTTGACTCCTTGTGTGAGTAGCCATGCCATTATTGTGGACTGATAATAATAAATAATTGACAGAAAAGAGTACTCTAACTCAGTTTTTCAACTGTTTTGCTTCCATTACAGCCAGTCTAGGACATTGGTCCTGTCCTCTCAAAGACATGCAGTAATTAGAAAGATTAGGCCACTTGAAAAGAGAAGGTTTCCTGTTGGATTTAGCCCAAGTAACATGCAGAGGGATTTTTTTTTGAATAGGTCGTAAATGAAAGTTCAACTAAACTGAGGTGCTGTGACCTCCTCAGGCTACAGGCAAGACACATTGACCTCTCCAATCAAACCAGAAACTCCCTGTGGCGCAGCAGAGAGAGGGTTCACTGTACACCTGGGACCTAATTTAAGCTTGCAGGTCAGTGACTTCATGGTTGAGGAAATGTGAGGTTTCATTACGTGAGCTGAAAGATTCACATCCTGCTGTTCTCTAGAGTGTTACTGCTTTCTCCAAACTGAGATGGGAAAACCATGCACTTGTTGCTTTAACAAAGTAACAGTAGAATGCAATGACATGACTTTTCGGACAAACTATTGGATCATTTATGTATAAACTAAGTAATCAGCGTATTTTCTAAATTCAATACTAAGTATGAATTTAGAAAACTTGGAATTAAGCGCACATGTGCTATGGACAACTTGTATGGTGTTTTGTGCCCTTTTTAGAGATTCAAAGGGTTAGTTCTGTAATGATTTGTCACACGAAGTGGGATCCATATGCAGACTTTTGATGATAAATAGAATGGTCAGACAGGCAATGTCAAACGACAGCAAACAGTAGTGGCAGAGAACAGGCAGGCTTGTGGTGATAAGGCAGGCATAGTTCATATCCAGGCAAACAATACAAAGGGTCAGGCATCAATGGGTCGTAACGATAATCCAAACAGGTCAATAACAGGTAGGCAAACACAGGAAATAACGCTCAGTAATGCACCGTAATGGGAAACAAGACTTTGCAAAGTAAAGCAGAGTGAGTTTCACTTAAACAGTCCCACAGATGATTTGCAGCTGACGCCGTAATCAGTGCCAAGTTACGGGGCTTATGGTAAATGTAGTGCAGTGTGAATGTGGTGTGAGTGTGTGTCAAAACTCGGGTGAGGGTGCCCTCCGATGGTCTGAGGAGGGGATTGCAGAGTTCGTCTCCATGACAGAGCCCCCTCCCTGCGAGGTCTTCCACGAAGTCGAGGGTCTGGTCTTTCTGGGTGAGTTCTGTGGAAGTCCTCCACAAGGCTGGGGTACAGAATGTCATCTGCATTTACCCAAGAGCGTTCCTTAGGACCATAGCCCTAGGAGTCTAGCAATTCATGCACCCGATACGCCTCCTCGCCTTCCACCATGATGGGTAAGGGACCCTGATCACCGGACCTCTCCTCCCCCTCCTCGCTGGGGCCATCGGCGGGCTTGAGCAGAGACACATGGAAATTGGGAGAGATACGAAAGTGATTAGGCAAAGCAAGACGGAATGAAACAGGTGTAATCTGATGTGTCATTTGAAAAGGACCCATGTACCTTGGACTGAGCTTTTTGCATGGGAGTTTCAGGCTTGATCTCTGGTTGAAAGCCAAACCCATTGCCCATAATCTGGGCTGGCACGTCGACGGCGGTCGGCCTGCTCTCTCTGGCGGCGCACAACGTGCTGCAGGTGGGTGTGAGCTCTATTCCAGGTATCCTCACTCCTGTTAAGCCAATCATTTACTGCAGGTACATTGGTGGGTTCACCAGACCAGGGAAAGAGCAGCGGTTAGTACCCCAGCACACATTGAAAGGGGGAAAGTCCAGTAGCTTCCTTTCGAAGGGAGTTCTGGGCATATTCAGCCTACATCAGATAATGTGCCCAGTCATTCTGGTGTTGATTACAATAGGACCTTAAGCAGGTTAGTTCTTGGTTAAGTCTTTCAATCTGGCCGTTGGACTGAAGATGATAACTTGACGTTAGACTTATGTTGACTTTTAGGGCTTGGAATAATGCTGACCAGAGTCAGGAAGTGAACTGGGGTCCTCTGTCAGAGACAATGTCTTCAGGTATTCCGTAGAGAAGAAACACCCAATTACATAGGTGTTCAGCAGTCTGCATGGCGGTGGGTAGTTTGGGCAAAAGTAGGAGACGACAAGTTTTGGAGAAATGGTCAATAATAGTTAATATTGTGGTGCAGCCTTTGTAAGCAGGTAGATTGGTGACAAAATCTATGGTGATGTGTGACCAGGGACATTGAGGAATGGGCAAAGGCTGATGGAGTCCCGCAGGCAATTGGCGAGAGGCTTTATTAACATTGGATGTCTGACATTGTTTGACGAAACGAGTGACATCAGTGCACAGAGTAGGCCACCAGAATCGATTCTGCACTAGATGGATGGTTACCGCAATTCCTGGATGACCAGATGCTGGGAGATTATGGACTTGTTCAAGGATACGGCTGCGAAGTAGTATTGGAGCAAACGTTTTGTCTGGAGGTCATTCTCGGGGAATTTCAATCTGAGCGTTAGCTTGTTCGATTTCAGTCATGATAACCCATTGGATGGGGGCTACAATAATCTTAGAAGGAATAATGGTCTCAGGAGGATGTGAAGGAGGATTATTCTCCATCTGTGGGGACAGCATCAGCTTTTGTGTTCTTAGATCCAGGGCGATAAGTGACTGTAAAATTGAATTGAGAGAAGAACAGAGACCATCAAGCTTGCCTGGGATTGAGTCGTTTAGCCATTCTCAGGTATTCGAGGTTCTTGTGGTCGGTCAGTACAACAAAAGGGTGTATGGAACCCTCTAACCAGTGTCGCCACTCCTCAAAAGCCGCTTTCATGGCTAGAAGTTCTCCCACATCAGAGTTTCTTTCCACTGTTGTCAGTTTTCTGAAGTGGTACGCACAAGGATAAAGTTTGGGTGGATCCCCGTGTCTCTGCGAGAGGGCGGCTCCAGAATTGGACGTGTCCACTTCGACCACGAAGGGCAAATCTGGATCTGGATGATTAGGATAGGAACGGTGGTTCAACGCTACTTCAAATGCTGGAAAGACTGGATCGCGGTCGTGGACCAGGTTAACCGTTGGTTTCCTTTCTTTATCATAGCAGTCAGCGGGCTAGCTATGGTACTGAAGTCTCTAATGAACCGTCTATAGAAGTTTGCGAAACCCAAGAACCGCTGTAATTCCTTCAAGGTAAATGGTTGAGGCCAGTTCAGTTACCTTCTTCTTGTCTATGGCTACACCGTCGGAACTGATGACAAATCTCAGGAAGGTTTTGAACGTCTGGTGGAATTCACATTTCTCTAATTTTGCATACAACTGATGGTGAATTAACCTTTTCAAAACTGCTCTGACCTGGCGAACATGTTCCTCGAAGGTATTTGAGTAAATCAGGGTGTCATCAATGTAGACGATAACAGATTGGTTAAGCATGTCTCTGAAGACGTCATTCACGAAAGCCTGGAACACGGAGGGACTGTTGACCACCCCGAACGGCATAACGAGATATTCATAGTGCCCCGTAGTCGTTGAAAAGTCAGTTTTCCACTCATCTCTCTACAGGTACAGGGCTTATGGAAAATGTAGTGCAGTGTGAATGTGGTGTGCGTGTGTGTCAAAACTCGGGTGAGGGTGCCCTCTGTTGGTCTGAGGAGGGGATAGCGGAGTTCGTCTCCATGACAAGTTCACCCCAAAATTATAAATTTATGTTATTTATTTATGTAAATTATGTCGTTAATTACTCACCCCCGTGTCATCTCAAACTCGTAATATTTTCGTTCATCTTCGAAACACAAATGAAGATCTTTTTAATTAAATCTGATAGCATGTGCTTCCATAGACTACCTTTGCAACTTGACGCTTCAAAAAGTTCATAAAGAGATCAGAAAACTAATCCATACAATTTAGTCTAAATTTTCTCAAGAGACTTGATTGCTTTTTATTTAATTTAAGCTTTTACTCAAACTTTGATCAGTGAACATAAACGAGAACAAATCTCTTCCTGAGGCTCAAATGAGCATCTGTTTATGTTCGCTAATCAAGTTATATTTGTGTAAAAGCCTTAATTAAGTATGCTCATCATAAAAAGCAATAGAGTCTCTTCAGAAAATTTGGACTAAACAGCTCGATTAATATGGATTTGTTTTCCGATCTCTTTATGAACTTTTTAAAGTGTTAAAGATCAAGTTGCAAAGGCTGCGTATGGAAGGACAGAATGCTGTCAGATTTCATCACAAAGATTTTCATTTTTGTTCCAAGATGAACGAAAGTCTTACGGGTTTGGAATAACATGCGGGTGAGTAATTAATGACATAATTTTCATTTTGCGGTGAATTAACGCTTTAAAGATGTGGTCTATTGATGAAAAAGGATGATGAAACTATTCCTTTAATACACTTTGTTTTCCACGTGTATCAATCCAATCAAAATGTACTCGTATTGAAGAAACATAATCATGCAAAAGTGAACACAACAGCATTTTCACTGGTGCATCAGTTATACAACAATGGCTTGCTTATATAGACTGAATGTGGACATTTGCACTTCAATTACAGAATTATTGAAGAATCAGCTATTTTTCAGGCACTATAATGTGGAGCAGCGAACCAACCCCAGCCCCGTCTGTCGATTTGAGTGACCACCCTAAGGGGTTACTAAAATATGTATAGACAAATTTTAAATTACATACCAGTAGAATGCTGTTGAATTATAGATAACCCCTGTGGATTTTCACACTGTAAGGAAACCACTTTTCTATACAGTGCAGATTAAGTTATCAAGTCAGTGTGATGAGAATATATTAAATGTTCTGCAGCATCATTTGTCAATGTATTCAGCCATCAAGTCTACAGAAAAACAATGCAGATGGTGTTATTATGGTGTTCTATAAATATAAAGAGAAAATTTATATTATACATTGTTCATTGTCCTTGTATTTTACATTAAGAGACTGTTTATCTTGCAGTGCCACACAGAAGACATTTTTATAGCAGAGAGGTAGCGTATCTCAAAGATACCTTTCCCAAAAATAAAACTTCTGTCATCATTTACTCATCTTCATGCCATAGGAATTTCTTTCTACTGTGGACACAAAAGAAGATATTTAAAAAAGTTGACAGAATTTTCATTTTTGGTGAATTACCCCTTTAATGGAGTCTTTGGTTCTTTAAATGGATCTCAAACTTGCATAATCACGACATAAAGTAATTTAGTTGCGTTAGAGAAATATGCTGATGTGTTGCAGTGGAGAAGAGACGGTTGGGTAACATATTTCATGTTTCTTTTCCAGTGACAATTTCAAATCATGAAGAACTATCAGCGGCAGAGGCAGAAAAACAGATAGATATGTGATTCAGACAAATATGTGAAGCTGTAGAGGTCTGCACATAAAACTCTTTTAGTATGTCTTCTGTGCCGCTTTTGAATCAATGTTCAATTTATTAGCGATCACCCATATATATGTACATTCAAAAATATGGCTGTTGTTTAGTATTGCACACTAACACGCACACTCAAGCAAGAAAGAATAAAAATGATATACTCTATATACAGGGAGCCAATGCTGACATTTCAAAGCTTGCGGATAGCTCTATGAAGTCAGACACACAGGAGAGATGCACATGGAGGCACGGAAATGTGGTGTAGAATTCCAAATTAAGCCACAGGACAAAAGTTATAAACTCCAATTCACAAGTACAGAGGAGATGATATCCTGGAACAAAAGTGTTGCCTATAGCTGATCTGCCTTGGCAAATCTCCCCCAAAATATCATGTTTGAAATCCATGTAGATTTCAAAATAGCAAATATGAAAGATCAACCTAGCTTTCTTCTAAAAATGTCATGGTAACACACGGTAAAGATGTTAAGGAGGGCAGGCCGCTCTTAAAAGCCCACAAACTAGATTACATGCATCATAAAGCCATCTCTAACAGATCCTCCGTATTCCCGCAGACTGCAGAAGCTTCAGGCAGAGTGTTGGGTTACAGTGCTGTAGCTTTGCTTTTAGCTGTAGTAGAGGTTTCAAATCCAATTTGGTGTATTTTTAGGGAAGCTGAACACAAACAATGATTGTGTAAGGGAAATTGGGTGTGCTGTCAGCTTTTTAGCTCATACAAGACTAATGACAAAAGGATTGCTTACATAATGTGTAATACACTTACGGGGTAAAACTGTTGTATTTCGTCACATCTGAAATAGATATTTATTGACCCTGTGAAAGGATATGAATACAAATGATAACTCCCAAGTCAAACAGCATTTACACACAACACATTTTACTTTCATAGTGTGACATATTATCTAGTGAAATGGAATATTCATCATCAACAACAACAATGACAAAAGTAAGATGAGGTGTTGCCTCACCTCACTGTCCAGACTGTGGGTTACTTGTTAAATTGTACTCCCCTCCTGAAACACCAGCACCCACTTTTGAAAAGGCTTGTCAGCCAGGGATGAAGGTCAAGCTCTAGCATTTCCATGTATCCTATTGATAATGATACACTTTTGTCAAACACTTCATATACTTCATATATTAATTTACTTCAAGTGCAATCAAAGAATGAACTGCTGTGACATCATATAAAAAAAAAAAATCAGGCCAAAGCGAACTTTCCGTTAAAGTTTGCACTGGCTGGTAAACACCTCTGAAACTACAATTGTCTGTGACGATTATGTAATAGGCTCCACCTTCTTTGATGTGAAAATTATTTCTTCTGTTCAGTTTATTGAGGTCAGATGCAAGTAAAAATATGGACTGCTTTATAGTAGGAATTGAAGTTTTGGTTTAATTCTAATTCTATATGATACTGACACTTTTTTTCTTCATGTTTAATACTATAAATCTGTTTGTGTTGAAAAGGTCATGACAATGACTTTTTAGTATTATTTATATTGTTCCTTGAGGTTCACTTATAATATTAAATCTGCAATATGTAGATTTTCCATCCGCTAGAGGTCATCGATTCAAAACAAAGGCGTAGCTTGATGACGCCAAGTTTGAGCGAGGAATCTTGGGACATGTGGTCTTCATCTCACAGCTGGTGGAAAAGAATTGGGTTAGGACTCAAACAGAAATCATGCAATTAATAACATTACTGTAGTATGAAGCAGAGCAGGACTGAGTGTTGTTGGAGCTGAACGAGGACGCTGGAGCGATTAATAATGAGAGATGAACGCAACACACGCCTCACGAGCAGCAGAACTTTTCCACTTTTCCGGTCATGAGTGTGAGGTAACGCACCTCTGTTTATCATATTAGATACATTTGAGTGTGTTGAAAATGTTATAACATTACTCTGGGGGTTAAAACTGGAAATAATAAAACTGGAAACCAAGGGTAACACGGATATGACGTCATTGACGGGTGACTTTCTCACACGTCCTGGATCCTTGGTTAAAATAGCAATTTTCTCATGATTTACAAATAGCTGGAAACATTTGGGATATTGTAAGTACTCAACTTAACAAAATATATAACACTAGCCTAGTGGTTTTTGTATATTTTACTGCAAAAATTTTACATATTGCAGCTTTAGCTGTAATAGTTTTTGCTCAAAAAAAAAAAGAAGTCATGTGACCACAAAAAAATATTATTTTCAATCTTCATTCAAACCCTCTCTCTGAAATGCTCTAATTTATAGGGGCATGTACTGAAAGTGTTAGTTCACCCTAAAATGAAAAGTCAGTCATCATTTACTCACCCTGGTTGTTTTGCCAGCCAATGCACCTTGCATACGTTGACAGACGGATAACTCCTCTACCAATCACCACGCTGAAGCAGATACCCAGATCACTTCATTAAATGGATCACTCGAAGTAGGGTAAAACTGAAAGGAGAATATGATAGAATAAATGTATGAATTTAAGTACACTGAAGAAATAATATATCACATATATTCCTAGCATCCCATGAAGATGTTTGAAATAACAGCACATGTCGGTTTGCATACATGTATATGAAATAAACTAATAAACGGACTCTGGGGCTGGAGCAGACAGTACTCAGGGATTGAACTCAGGGCCTGGAGCCTTCACTGGACTCTGGTCGGAGGCTGGAGCCTTCACTGGACTCTGGTCACGGGTTGAAGCCATCATTGGACTCTGGTCAGGGGTTGGAGCCATCATTGGACTCTGGTCAAGGGCTGGAGCCATCATTGGACTCTGGTCAGGGGCTGGAGCTATCACTGGACTCTGGTCAAGGGCTGGAGCCATCACTGGACTCTGGTCAGGGGCTGGAGCCATCACTACTCTGATGGTGAAGCTGTAGTCTCTCTCTGTCATGATCTTCCTGGGGTAGTCAGTCAGGTCACGGCTGCCAAGTCCATCGTTACTGCTGCTAGATCCAATTTCTTTGGTCAGTCTTTCTGTCAGCATTGGTTGCAGGCAATAAAGGATACTAGAAGTTAGGATCTAAGTGCAGCAATACTTTTAATAAAACAAAACTCAAAATAGCAATATACTCAGAAAACTGGAACGGGCAAAATACTAACAGAACTCAAAACTTGTCACAGCATCTTTTTTTGGTTCAACTGCTTCTGCTGTTCTCATTTGTAAGTCGTGTTGGACCAAAGCATCTATTAAATGATTAAATGTAAATGTTAAATGTATGTAATGCACCTGTCTCAGAAGGTAGGTGCCAGATTTTGGACTTGTTTCCACTGTCCTCTGTAGTGGTCAGAAAGGTCAAACTTGCCAGGTGGACTAGGACAAGGAGTAATGTGTGAGTGAGAAATGTTAAGGACGTGAGTATGAGGGGATTCTCGAGGTCCTTAGAAAATGGAACCAATGGTCTGGATTATTGCCATCGCCTTTGTCAAGAACGTTATGAGAATCTCATGCATGAAGCTCATGTCCCCCAAGTCCAGCAACTGTTAAACTCCTGCCGTACAATTGCAAATGAAAAAACATAAAACACACTATCCAACCAGTTTGAAGGTGTGTCCCAGTTCAGAACCTGCCCTGTGGCAAGGACATACTCATAAGCCTGTTAATGAGCATATATTTACCTGAAATGAATGACAATTAACTTCCTGCACAAACCTTATTATCGGGAATGTAAAATGTTTTGTGAACAGTCACACTACACTATATACATACAAATACAGATCAGAGCAATTAAGCATTACTTTTGTTGCAGTTGCTTCATCAGCACTTTGATTGTGAACAGTAAAATATTTTATAAAATCAATTAAAAACAAAAGAAACAAAAAAAAACCGTAAAAGCAAAACAGGAAAAGAAAACATAATGGGTCAAAGAATGACAGTTCTTTTTGATAGTGCACATCAATGTCACTGTTACTAGGTTGCAACCTACATTTTTGTAAAACACCAAAAAGTTTTCTTATCGACTTGTTAGTCTGACATCATGTGTCACTATTTCCAGGTCTAAACGGTCTATCAGATGCAAAAGCAAACAAGAAACGGTGCTAATATACACTCACAATGTGCTGTAATACTCCCGAAAAATCATGATCCTAACTTTTAGCTCCAACAGTGATTCATCTTTTATGAATTATTAAAATATTTGTGTTCCGGGACGTTGTGAGCCTGGAGACTGTACACTACATTGTGACTTATTAAAAGCTTATCTTAAAGTCCCTCTGTAGTCAATTATTTTAATCCTTAAAACTCACCTTTGATCACCAAAAATCTCCATGAAAAGTCTTCCATGCCTTAAAATAGCTTCAATGTAACTTTACACCCTCACCTCATTTAGTATAGGCAGTTCTATGAATATGCAAATGAGCCCCATCTCCATTCGCTCACATCAGTTCAGAGATCCACTTGTTGATGATAACACTTTGACATGATTGGTTGCAAGGTAGTTTGTTTTTGAGACTGCCTTTGGTTCACTGCTGTTTTAAGAAGAAAATACTCAGCAATGGCGTTGACTTATGAATTTGCATATGATTTGCAAATATTAAATATTAAAAGCAAATTAAAAACAACACATAGACATATAAACAATATTAAAAGCTTAATACATAAAAAGCTGCTAAGTATTCTCAATTGACCCCCCTTTAGTTACTGTTGCTTTGTCCGACGAGCCATGCTCTCTCACGCCACGCATCATGTTCTCATGCAGTGAAAAATACATCAAAGAGGACACTGACAATGCGATGACAGATATATGAAACAGTTTCATATTTAATATATTGTAATTTTTTAAAGAAGTTTGAACAATAAACACTGTATAGTGACTCTTTAATGTGTCGTGACAGATCGCTGTAGCTCCTTCAATCGGCTCGTGAACCGATCATCTCTTCATACTAGTTCATTTATAGCATCAAATAAACATGAATGAACATCAGAAGGAATGTTCTTTCACTCGCAGAAAGACGTGAGTACACACAATTTTCAGTTTACACAATTTACACAAAAAGTTCAAGATCATGAACGTTACTAACTCCTCTGACTGCTTTGTTGGATAAAATGGCGGATTCGTAATGATTGGTCAGATCGTCTGTCTGCGAAGGGTCAAATTGAAATGAAAGACTTGGACCCGGAAACATTCCTAACGCCTTACAACTCAAAGGTATGTAGCTTCTGCAACACTAGTGGCACCTAGAGGAATTACAAAAATAAAGCATATTTTGCAAATACCCCCTTAGCACATCATGCTTCTCTCAACTCAAACATCACAATCACTGCTCTTACGTGTACTTGTA
Source organism: Zacco platypus (assembly GCA_038088235.1). Classification (NCBI taxonomy): domain Eukaryota; kingdom Metazoa; phylum Chordata; class Actinopteri; order Cypriniformes; family Xenocyprididae; genus Zacco; species Zacco platypus. The sequence continues at coordinate 20,678,559 of CM076065.1, read as the reverse complement.
TAAAGGCATGTCTCAAACGGTAAATATAACTACTTTTAGTAGAATCTCCATTGATATGTGTCATAAGTAAGCAATTGAGTAGGCTAATACTGTGTCTACAGCAAACAAGCCACAACTGTTTAAGCCTGTCTAAACCATACACTGTAAAAACATGGACAATGTGTCTCCGTTTCCTTCCAAAATGAAGCCAAAACATCCTAGAAATGGCAGTTGCACATGCGTTTTAGCCGATAACAATGTATTCATTTAAATAAAACACATGTAAGGGATCGTGGTGTTGATGATTTCCCTTAGATAGTGTGAGAGCGACCCTGCAGTGTATTGACGCATGGCGAGTGCAATCAGGGAAGCAAATTAATGGCAATCCAATGTCTCCTCTAAAGGTTCTGTTTGCAAGCAGCAGAAAGCTGCCCTCACACAACACACATACAGTAAACCCAAGTGTTGTTTATTCAGCTGCGCATAATAGCAATTAATAAAAAAACACAATATATTGACCCCAGTGTGAAAACACCCTTACGGCCCCAATATACTTCAAGTGAAGTTCTTTTTCGTTCTTTGTTTAGTTCTTTGTTAGTTCAAAATACGTGAGCAACAATATACTGTAATCGAATATCTGACGCCACCCACACTGCTGAGGGCAACGGTTAGATGAATATGTAAAAATGTTCCGCGCTTTCCTCTCAGTAACAATATAACACAACAAAATTGAGAAACTAGCAAGGATGTTTTAGTAAAGCATTTGATCATGGCAACGTGGATATGTTTGTTTGCTTGAGCTCTGTAATTCGGCACTAGAGTTTATATTATAACACTTTAAAGAGGTTGCTTGAAATCAAGCAGCTTTACCGTATCAAACTCGTTTCATCAGAAGTGCAACTTCAATTCTACTATAAAGCAGCTCTCCAGTGTTCGTGTTTTCACTCACGGACGTCTGAATTCTATGTACTCGAGAGGAGAAATGAACTGGAAAAGATTTTCAGTGAAAGAAAATTCTCCAGAATGTTCACTTTGGCAAGCTGTTTTTCAGCCTGATTTTGTTCGAAATGACACCACATCACTTCGTTCTTCGTTTTCGTTTGAAATATATGGGGGCCTTTAGTCTACACCAGTGTTTCCCAACCCTGTTCCTGGAGGCACACCAACAGTAGTCTCCGAATCAGACGTCACACACACAGACTGTTGGTTGAACGTCTGATGCATTTGACACACGAAACTTGAAACACTTCAGGTGTTTCAAAGTCATCTGATTGGTTGAATTCTACAGGATTTCTGGGAGATGTGCGTGTCTATCAAAAGGATGTGAAGAATGTGAAGTTCATGATATAGACTCTTTAAAATACCTTTAAGAGCTTTATATGCCAGACTGTTATTGTAGGGATATCAACTTAACTAAACCTAAACATGACGCTAAACAAAACAAACTGTGATTGGTTGCTTTACATGTCAGTCAGACGGCTTCTTGGCGGTTACTGGCCAATTCACGAGTTCACACTTACAAATAATCAGATTTTAGTAAACAGTTAATAGTATGCATATCAGATAGTAATACTATGCATATTTGGTGTCCGAGGAGAGGGCTCGGAACTCGGTATTTGGCCTGAACCCAGAATCCTCCCTTCGTATTTCTGTTTTAGGAAAAAAACAGGCACACGTTGAGATGGGGTAGAGATGGGGTGGTGGAAGGATGCTGAAAACTGTCCAAAACCATAGGTGAGTCGACTGCATATAATATAGGTCTCCACTCATGCTGATTGGGTAGACATGTTGATTGCTGATTGATGACTGCTGGTTGGAGAGATGTGATGATTAGTTAGATCATTTGAATGTGTTCCTCCCGACACATGTGTTCTTGGAGTCTCTACTAATGAGCTGATGAGTTGAATCAGATGTGTTTGATTAGGAAGAGTCTGAAAATGTTGGTATTGGTGTGCCTCCAGGAACAGGGTTGGGAAACAATGGTCTACACTGTTAACTGGTACATTTGTCTTTCTGAACAGGTGCATAATGATGTTGTTTTGAAGTTTCCATTGTAACACATTTGCAACGAGTCACAATGCCCCATTGATATTTTCATGATCTGTTTATTCTTTGAAGGTCTAAATGCAGTAAAAATGCGTCTTGCACTTCTTCTATACCTGAAGCTGAATGTACAGAGCCCCGCACATGACATGCAGGAAAAAAACAGTAGGCTAAATTATGCCCATGATTTACTAATTCGTTCCCTTGATTTACTAAATCGCGTGCACATTTCATTTTTATTTCACGTTTAGTTAGTTTACTGTTGTTAATGTTATCAGTTAGGTCAGGGGTTCTCAAATCTAACTCCAACTCTAATCAAACACATCTGAACAAGCTAAGCAAGGTCTTTAGGATTACTAGAAAGTAACAGGGTGTATCTGAAATCACATACTCTCTTGAGTAGGTACTTATTTTGAAGAAGTAAATATTTAAAGACTGCTAAAAAATATTCTATATAGTATGAATGTGTGAGGGTGTACTCAAACTAGGCGATCTGAACTGTGCCCTAGTGCTTAGACCCCGAAAGTCTGATTTGTTTGATCTCTCCGTACAATGCCCGGGCGCAGTTCGTTTAATCGTCCCTGGCCCGCTTGGAAGAGGTGGGCCAGAGCACGGTTTAGTTGGGCTTTTAACAGCTAATACTTTTGTATGCGCTACTGTCATCATTACAACAGCAAACATCTAATATTATTACTTGGACAGTACATTTTTCAATTAATTTAATTAAATCGAGTATATTTAGGCTCTTAACGGGTCTGGTTCTCACCTTATTAATGAGCAGGAATTTTAGTTTGTATGTAAAGCTATAAATTCCTCCATCAACATTAGCTGCCTCCATAATAATCTTCTGATACGTGCAGCACAATCAAGTTAAAATCACTGAGCGGCATAATAAATACATTAGTCAGTCAAGCGAAAGTGCTTTTCTTCATGTTTTATTCAAAACAAAAATTGCGTCATGACGTAAGCATGCTCCGGCCAGGAATGTTAAGTGCAATGTGAGTGCAGCCCAGCGGGGGAGGGGGGACAACTGCGTCAGGGAATGGTACAACGCATCCGTACATTCACCATGTTGTCATTATCTCGTGACCTACCAGCATTAGTTGCATCACTTCACTGCCATTCACAAATCCTCTCCCATGGCCTCATGCCTATGGGATAGTAAAGTATCCATCATATCCACACTTCAGAATGTTGGTGGAAGTAGTAGGTCAGCGGGGTACTTTTTGCCTAATCTTTTATGAGTACTGGGAATTCGGACATACTTTTTTGTCACATACTGTTTTTCTCCTAATTTATAGTAGGGAAGGATGGGATTTCGGGTGCAGCCACTGGCAGGTGAGTGATCAAGTTTGGAGCTAAACTCTGCAGGAAAGAGGACCTAGGGTAGGGTTTATAGGTGGAAAATGCAAAAGAGCATTACCTTTTTTAGCGCCACTCACGGGACATTTATTTTACAAATTTCCACAATAACAACCAATGTAATAAAACGCTACCAGATTCACATTAATCTGTGTTACGACATAAGAACGATTAATCCGAGCTGTGTTGTGTGCTATGTTTCTCTACATTTACATTACATTTACATTTACATTTAGTCATTTAGCAGACGCTTTTATCCAAAGCGACTTACAAGTGAGGAAAACAAACAAGCGATTCTTCATGAATTGGCAAATAACACAGGAAGTGCTCACAATACAAGTTTCATACATTGCTCAGTACCATAAGCTAGAGTAGGAAGGGAAAAAGGGGGAAGGATAGGGTTTCTTTTTAATTTTTTAATTTTTTTTTTTTTTTATGAGGGGATTAAGTGTTCACGGAAGAGGTGAGTTTTCAGCTGTCTCTTGAATATTGCCAGGGAATCTGCGTTCCTGATGAAAGTAGGGAGATCATTCCACCAGCAGGGAGCAGTGAAGGAGAATGTTCTGGAGAGTGATTTTGTGCCTCTCTGTGATGGTACCACAAGTCTTCGTTCCTTTAGCGATCGCAGGCTTCTGGTGGGGACGTAGCGTTGTAGCAGTGTGTGGAGGTAGGAAGGTGCAGAGCCTGTGGTGGATCTGTAAGCAAGCATCAGCGCCTTGAACTTGATGCGAGCAGCAAGGGGTAGCCAGTGCAAAGAGATGAAGAGGGGCGTGACGTGGGCTCTCTTAGGCTCGTTGCAGACAAGACGTGCAGCAGCATTCTGGATCATTTGAAGAGGTTTGATTGCACTTGACGGCAGACCAGCCAGAAGAGCATTGCAGTAATCAAGCCTTGAAATGACCAGGGCCTGGACAAGCAGTTGTGTTGCGTGCTCAGTCAGGAAGGGACGGATTTTCCTGATGTTGCAAAGTGCAAATCTGCACGACCGCGCCGTCTTTGAGATGTGGTCACTGAAGGTCAGTTGGTCATCGAAGATAACTCCAAGATTTCTGGCCGACTTTGATGGGGTAATGGTGGTTGTACCAAGCTGTATGTTGATGTCATGTTGAAGAGTAGGAGTGGCAGGGAAGACTAAAAGCTCAGTCTTTGCCAGGTTGAGCTGCAGGTGGTGTTCTTCCATCTACGTCGAGATGTCCGCCAGACAGCTTGAGATTCGTGCAGCTACTGTGGAATCATCTGGTTGGAAGGACAGGTAGAGTTGTGTGTCATCAGCATAGCAGTGGTAGGAGAAACCATGTGCCTGTATGATGGGACCCAGTGACGTAGTATAAATGGAGAATAGGAGGGGACCAAGAACTGAACCCTGAGGAACCCCAGTGATCAGTTCATGAGGTTTGGATACCTCCCCTCCCCAGGCAACTCTGAAAGACCTACCTGTGAGATAGGACTCAAACCACTGAAGCGCAGTACCTGAGATGCCCAGTGACGAGAGGGTGGACAGAAGAATTTGATGGTTTACGGTGTCGAAGGCAGCAGATAGATCCAGTAGGATGAGAACAGATGATTTGGAGCCAGCCTTAGCAATCCGCAGGGATTCCGTGACAGACAGTAGCGCAGTCTCTGTTGAATGGCCGCTCTTGAAACCTGATTGGTTGACGTCCAGATGGTCGTTCTGTGTGAGGAAGGATGACACCTGGTTGAATACAACTCGTTCAAGTGTTTTTGATATGAATGGTAGGAGAGAGACAGGTCTGTAGTTGTCCACGAGTGATGTGTCTAGCGTGGGTTTTTTAAGCAGTGGGGTTACTCGAGCCTGCTTGAATGCGGTAGGGAAAGTGCCTGTGTGGAGAGACGAGTTAATGATGTGTGTAAGTGCTGGTAAAAGAGTGGGAGAGATGGCTTGTAGAAGGTGTGAGGGGCTGGGGTCTAGAGGGCAGGTGGTGGGATGAGTGGAGAGGAGAAGTTTTGATACTTCTGCCTCCGTGAGAGGGGAAAAGGAAGGGAAAAGATTAGTGGATGAGGAGGGGCTGAGTTCCTGTGTGGGTGGTGTAGAGAACTGGCTGCTGATGGCAGATGTCTTGTCGGTGAAGAACTTGGCAAATCGATCAGCAGTTAAAGATGTGGTGGGAGGTGGTGGAGGGGGACAGAGGAGTGCGTTGAATGTCTTGAAGAGTGAGCGTGGGTTTGTAGCGCCGTTGATTTTGTTGTGGAAGTATGAGGACTTAGCTGCAAGGACTCCATCAGAAAAGGATGATAGCAGATCTTGGTACGAACCTAGGTCAGATGGGTCTTGTGATTTACGCCATTTCCTTTCTGCTGCCCTGAGTTTGGTCCGGTCTTCACGAAGCGCATCGGATATCCAGGGGTTGGAAGGAGTTGCTTGCGATGGTCTGGATGACAGAGGACAGATACTGTCTAGGGAGGAAGATAAAGTGGAGCATAATGTGTGTGTTGCAGTATTTACATCCAAAGATGAGAATTGTGTGTGGGAGGGAAGGGAGGATGACACAACAGAAGAGAGATGGGAAGGCGAAAGAGAGCGCAGGTTTCTTCTGAAGGAAACATGTGAAGTGGTTGGTGGTGCACAAATAAGTTGCAGATTGAAAGTGATAAAGAAATGGTCAGAGACGTGCAGAGGTGTTACCAGAATGTTGTCAGTGATACAGTTACGTGTGTAGATCAGGTCCAATTGGTTGCCAGATTTGTGGGTGCTTGTGGTGATGAGTCGGTTGAAATCAAATGAGGCTAGGAGAGAGAGGAAATCAGAAGCATACGGTTTATCAAGGTGAATGTTGAAATCGCCCAGTAGTACAAGTGGACTACCATCGTCTGGGAATGAGGACAGCAGCATGTCCAATTCCTCAACAAAGGTACCCAATTGACCTGGGGGGCGATAGATGAGTACAAGATGAATTTTGACAGGGTATGTAATTGTAATGGCATGAGATTCAAACGAACAGTTGTTGTATAGAGCAGGGTGAGTTAAGTATTTCCAATTGTTAGAAATGAGGAAACCTGTGCCCCCTCCTCTTCCTGACTGACGAGGGGTATGAGTAAAAGTGAAGTTGTTAGAAAGAGCAGCGGGGGTTGAGGAGTCCTCTGGACGAATCCATGTCTCAGTCAAGCCTAAGATATTGAGAGTAGAGTTAGTGGCAAAGGCTGGAATGAAGTCAGCTTTGTTAACAGCTGACTGACAATTCCATAGGCCTACAGAAACAGATAGAGGTTGGTTAGAAGAGGAGTAAATAGGACGCAGGTTGGTAGTGTTGCGTTGCCTTCTGTGGGTGATAGTGGAGCGTATGCGAGTGACAACAGGAATACATGTTCTCTACATGTTCCTTTCTTTTTAGTGATCTCTCTTCTATTATAGGATGTCATTAGCTGCTTCAGCTTTTTTTAAAAAGCTACAACTTATCTCTTGTGCTGTGTTTTGGTTCTTTTTTTTTTATTTTTTTCTTCTTTTTTTGGAACCCATCGATCCAACCATTTATTATGCCCTAAAGAAATTACTTTGTTTATCCCCTTGACGGGATGTAATAATCTTTTTTTGGAAAAAAAATGAAAGGACGTTATTCAAATGAGCCTAAATAACTAACATTTATCTGTTCTTCATAAACTTATACAATTTCAAAAGACTTGGAACAAAGTCGAAGACTACTTTTATGGTCCATTATATGAATAATGAATTATCAATACAGGAGAAAGAACACTCTTAAAAAAAAAAACAAAAAAAACATTTTTTTGCTTTTTAACCCCCCGTATAACAAAAACAAAAACATAAAAACAACGTTCAGGTTTGAAATGACATAAGGGTAAATTAAACAATGACTTTTATTTTTGTAAACTATTCTTTAAGTACTTACATGTTACTTTGTATTACAAAAAAAAAGCTTTATTATAAGGAAGATAGTTTTTTTTAGCAATATAAAATTCCCATGCAGCTGGAGCACATATATGCTCTGGAGAACCCATGGTTTCATTCATATTCACATTACCGAAAAGCACAAAACATGTTCATATGCTTGTCTGCCTGTCTAGAGGTATATATAACAAATGTTATCATTCCATCTGTGAGCAGGTTTCTTTAAGTGCTGGTTTGAAGTTTCAGGACTCAGTGGAGTCCCCCTGCAGTGAGATCTTAACAGCACACACGGGCTCTTTTGAGCAGAATAACTCTGGATCAATCCATATGAGAGAATGAAATTACAGAGGCAACCAGAATCTGTTCACTATAGAGCGACTGTATGTCAGCTCTCTTTCAAAAAAGAGATTCCACATAGTTACTTCCCTAAATAAACCGGCTGTCCTTTTTCAATTATTCAGTTTCTCCATCATCTGATATTTGGTTTGGATACCAATATCATATTTGTATTTTCAAGATTGATATTTTCTCATGCATGCATTGAGAGTTCAGCGAATCTGCATGACATGGTCTCAGAATTCGCATGGTGTTGGAGGCATTAAGCTGATCTAACAGCTCTTGTTTTATATCTTTTATTTTTATATGTATATTTTTTATTTGTATTTTTTTCTTTCTTATTTTGCTTGTTTTTATTTAGATGGATATTAGGGAAAAGGCTAAAGACAGGGAAACAAGATGTAGAAATAAAATACATTCCACCCATATGAGTACCACATCTTGTGTGAGAGCATGTAACTGCCTGGCTACAGTTCTAGCACTTCAGTTTTGCTCTCTTTGTCATATGTTCAGTGCGCTTTACATTAGCAAAACCACTTTCAGCTGAATACAAAGCTGTTACAAATGTCACTCTCTGGTCTTGAAATGGGTTTTATATGTTCTGTTTTCTTTGATCTTGAAAGAGAGATGACATACAGCAAATGGAGCAGGAAAAAAAAAACAGCAGGACATTTTTGGTGCAAATTTTTAATTATGAAATGTTTAAAAGATGTGACAAATTTAGATTGCTTCCATTTTATTCAATATAGCTGTCTACACTGCAAGTGGTGTACTATCAGTTTCTATTTTTGATGCTACTTTATACTTGATACTACACATTATTTTTCTGTACGGAAATAAAATATTTTTTTCCTCTGTGAATTTTACTCATTATATAGGTATATATTATTATTCATTATATATAAGTTCAAACTCAATAGTCAGATATAATAGACATAATCCTACTAGTGTAAATCATTTTTCATTTCAAACCTACACACTGTTGTATTTATTTCACTGAATTAGTTGCTATTAAGTGAACATTCTGCATTGGCATGCAGCTTTGGCGCTGTCTGGGTGGATATACTCAAGGTGTTTATGTGTCATGACACATCCCCAGTCACTTCCAGTCTGCCCGGTATAAAAACTACAAAACATGAGCACAGATACTGGAGGCCCTGGAGTTGAAGGCACAGTTTGGATCCATGAATTATGGAAACAATCTTCAGCTTTCAATGGCACAGCTCACGCAGAACTCTTCAAAGTCATTCACAAAAGCTGGAGATGGCTGTAATGCTCAGGTAAACATGACCTGCTGTGAACAGCAAAAAGAGAGAGAGGAAGGATGATTGATATTTGGGCTGAGAGCTGTTGAAAGTGGCATGGAGGTGATGCGTCCAAGCATTCCTCTGTCTGTGGGGACTTACTGATGAGACATATCACTGCTGTTTACTGTGAGTCTCACCAGGGAACCGAATCCCCTGGCTAAATCACCGCTGTGCCCATGTCCTCATTTACACTTGCAAGTTGACGGCTACCTTTGAAACTCACTCTGACAATTTAAAGTGCAAGTTCAACCTGAAATGAAAAAAATCTGTCCTTATTTACACACCCGTATATGAATCTCTTTCCTCAAGCATATATTATCAAAGTACTATAAAAGTGGTCCATACAACTTGTGTTTGAACAATGTGATTTGCCACTAATAAAACAATATATTGACAACAGGTCTTTTTATTTTAACATCGTCACTGATTGCACACAACCACAAACATAGTGTGACCATGTGTGGTCTGATTCACAAATGAATGATTCTAAAGAGCTGGTTCAATTTTACCAGCAACTACACTCTAAACGGTTCCAAAAGGGAATTTTCACAGTAATGTCATAGAACCTTTCAATTCAATTCAATTCTGTCACACCGTCTACATCACCGGCACGACCAGCTCCACCCACACGCTCACAATCGCCCGAATTCTGATCATCTGCACCTGTCATCACTCATGCCCTATAAAGAGCACTCACTTCCTCAGTCAGTTGTCTGATCTCGTCTTGAATGGACTACAGACTTACCCGTGTCAACTCACCTGTCTGCTTCGGATTCCTTGGATGTTACTTCGTCTTCGACTACTCTCTATCAGGCGTGTGCGTGAACCGCTGGACTGTACTCACTTGACCTGCAAACACAAGAAACAACACCTCAGTCTGTCAGTTAAGTTACTATCTGCTTGCTGGACTTGTAAACTCACCATACCTGACCATATACCTGTTTACTGCTTCCATCTGTCAAATAAAATCATTAACTTAACTGTACCTTCTGTGTCTGAGTCTTACAAATTCACATTTATTTAGCGCTTTTTACAATACATATTGTTTCAAAGCGGCTTTACAGAAAATGTATGTTTCTAGATTACAATTTAGAGTAATCTGTTATCAGATGTGATTAATGTACATATGTCAAAAATGTACAGATAATACAAATTATGCAGTTAGCTAACATCATGTATTCATTTAGGCAGACACAATGAGTTAATTACATTCTTATAAGAAGTTTCCAAAAGGGAGTTTTCACAGCGATGTCATAGAAAAAACATTTTTGGTTCCCAAAAGAACAGTTCTTAAAATATTTTCTTTTTTTCTTAGTGTGAAGAACAAGTGGAAAGGTTCCATGGATGTTAAAGGTCCTAAGGATGCCAATAAAGAACTTTTATTTTTAAGAACGCAAAGGAATTATATCAGGTTGCAATCGTTATGATTACAATACATAGAAAATGTGGCAGTTGTGCATGTTGATTCAGAGTTGGCATCATCTGGAGTTATCTCTTCATAGGTATTGGGTCATCTGAAATCTTCGTACGAGGCTAGATCCAATCTGGAGCTGGTGTAATCTCTGGTTAGCTCAGGATGGGCATTTCAGTGAACAGTTCTTAAAAAAACATTTTTTTTCTTGGTGTGAAGAACATTTTAATAATCTAAAGAACATTTTTCCACTATAAAGAACCTTCTGTGCAACTGCATGCACAGAGGGTTCTATGGATGTTAAAGGTTCTTTGTAGAATAATTGATGGCAATAAAGTGCCTTTATTTTAAAGAACGTACCTCAAAGCATTGTGGGTGTGACCTGTGCATAGGCCAGTAATACATTTAACAAAATCTTGATATAGTTTGGCTGGTCTTATATTAAGGTGTGAGGCTTACTGTTTAATTTAGGAGTTTAGAAATGTAGAGAAATAGACAGTTTAGAATTTAAAGAACTTTGCTTCACAAAGCATTTTATCTTGCCACTAAAAGTTCTCCTAAATAAAAGTAAAAGTTCTTAACTAAGAGTTTTCTCTTAAACCCTATTCACAAAGCTGCTGAGACCAACTTACTAAGGAATAGAGAGGCAGAGGTTGACCTCATTGGGGTGGTTGATGTCAACACGCTTACTAAGGGGTAGTTGTGGCCTAATGGTGAGGGAGTCGGGCTTTGAAAGTGGGGATTGTGAAGAATTGGCACTCTCTTCACCTTTGATACCATGACTAAGGTGCCCTTGAGCAAGGCCCTATTTGCCTCACTTGTAAGTTGCTTTGGATAAAAGTGTCTGCTAAATGACTAACTACACCCACAGCGATTGGCTGATAGAGGAGGGGTCTCTGTCAGTGATTTATTCATAGAAATATTGTAGAACGAGGTATCATGTTGCCATATTCAAATAAATGTTGTAAAATAAAAATGATGTCATTCAAATAAAGATTTTAAAAGTGTCACTGATTAAACAAAGATATGTTCAGCTAATTATCATGTCTGCATTTTGAGAAATTGCAGAATTCAAGTGACAAATGATGTTTTATAAACAAAATTCAGAAGGAATATGTTCAAATGGTTTATCTAATCAGCCCGAGAACTCGTGAAAACAACTGCCACGGGTAATTGGACATAATTTTCTTTATTTATTTACTTTCAAAGATTTATTTTTGGCATTTTTGCCTTTTTTATTATGATGTAACAAGGAGCAGACAGGAAGCAAAATGAGAGAAAGGGGGGACGGGATTAGGAAAGATCAACGAACCGGAATTCGAACTCGCATCACCTGAGCTGCCCACAAGGCTATCAGTGCCGACAATAGGTTATTATTTTCAACTTGACCGCAATGTTTTATTCTCCTTCATTCAATACATTTTGCCTGTTGATAAACAAACCTTTATGTTATCTCATCGCAGATTAAAATCTATAAATCAAAATATTTCTTGCATTTATGAAGAAAATGTTCAGCACCCAAGGCTCTAACACCCATTGCCTCAATGGTGTTTTTACTTTGGTTATGTTGAGATCAGAAGAAAATAAAGTCGTGATAAAAACAACCAAGTCGTGATCATGAGAAAACAAGAAATAAAAATAATAGTAATCCATGGCGTTTTAGGCAATACCAAAGACATAACACTGTGGCATTGTAGCAAATTAGCTCAAAAGAAATATGGATAATTAATTATAACTTGTTATAATTAATTATAAATATTGGGATCAGTTAATAGAATGAACTTAACGTAGTAAAATTAATTTTACAGTCAATTAACCTGTTTGTCCAGTGAACACTTGATTAATTGTTTATTAATTCTAAGAAATGTTCATTTCTGGCTAATGGGAAATGACATTTTTACTCTATAGTACTACTCAGAGCATGTAGTCAAAATCTGCATGATTATGTACTCCAGTATATGAGCATGACATGAAGACAACTTCACATGTGATATGCACAAGACTTTATTAACCAGACTAAACACTTAAACTACTCTAACATTCACACACATACACACATGCATACAGTGTACCAAGGGAAAAAAAAGAGCTGATGCAGAATACAGGAAAGCAAGACGTTATAGCATTGTTTGAAAGTCAACAGATCAACAGCCTTGAGCAAACCATCATATTCACCTTTCTAACTGAGCCAGTAAGGATTTTTTCCTTTGGAGGGAACTTTTTATGACCCTTTGTTCTCTAGCAAGATATTTGCATAAGACATTGTATCTGATGTATGAAAGGAGAACCTTCTAGATTCTAATACTTAATGTGTCAGAGTTAGCAAAATGTAATGTCAATTAACAGATTGGGAGCAAAGACTGGAGTCCAGAGAGACAAAACAAGCTACCCGTGTGATTTTAGTTAGTCTTATGCAACTCTGAAACATTAATACAAAAAAGTTCAAAAGAGAGAATTAATACATAGGTCAAACCCTATAAAAGGAAAATTATGCGAGGGGAAAATTGGATACATTTTTATACATTTTCTGAGTGGTTATGTATTGAATATATAGGATTAAAAGGGTTTATTCGTCCTTCTCAACAAGAATGAAGTTAGAAACAGAAGAAGAAGATGGTGTCCATGGGGGAGGGTTCAGACATCAGAGTGAGTTTTAAAGATTGTTTGTTAAGTATGACAAATAATCGTGTCTGATTTGTCTCAGTCGTTACAGTATTATCTGTGCAATATACTGTTTTTTATGCTCAACAAAGGTTGAGCATAACAATAAAATATTTATTTATAAATTTAATCAATTAGCAGAACATAAGTATTACAAGAAATTTATCAAGACCATTAAAAGAGCTAACAATATAGTACTGCTATGTCAAACTACTATAGTTAGCTAGAGAGAAACAGAAACTAGAGTAGATGTATATTGTTGTATTTTGTTGTGGTTACGGGAGAAGCATGTCATGAGCTGTTTCATAAAGTTTTTATTGTCACAACAGATCAGCCGGAGGTTGAAGCTCTTCCACCGCAGAGGAGCAGAGAAAGTGAAGGTTCTGAAAAGTGAATTTGTAGCCTACCTAATTGTGATAGAAAACCAGAGGAAAAGAGGGAACACAGACCCCGTTTTACTTGTTGTCAGAACATCCTGTCAAAACTGTCACATATTAGGGATTCACAACCAATTGACCTTTCGCAAACAGTTTGACTGACAGACAATCTGACCAATCATCACTCTGAATCCGCCATTTTGTCTGAAAAAGCAGTCAGGGGACTTACGCTTGTGAACTTGAACTTGAAAAATTGTGTGTACTCACTTTTCGTGCTTGAAACAACATTCCTTCTGATGACCATTCATGTTTATTTTATAAATGAACTAGTATGAAGAGATGATTGTTTCACAAGCCGCTTGAAGGAGCTACAGTGATCTGTCACGACACATTAAAGAGACACTATACGGTATTTATTGTTTAAACTTCTTAAAAAAATAACCACATATTAGATATGAAATTGTTTCATATGTCTGTATAAGCGTTGTCAGTGTCCTCTTTGCTCTGGGATGTATTTTTCACTGCGTGAGAACATGATGCGTGAGAGCACATAGCTTGTTGGACAAAGCAACAGTAACTAAAGTGGGCGGGGCTTTGCAAAGGGTCAATTGAGAACCTCTGTATAAACCCTAATGTTGTCCTTCGTAAAACAATTCAGTGGTCCTAATTAAACATGACTTTGAATGTCAGATTTTGGATTTTCTCAATATATCACACATTAGCATAGCATTAGTAGCAATTTTAAGCTAAATGTCAGATAAACGCTCGGCTAATAAAAGTGGCTGAATGTATTTGTCTTAACACTTCAAAGTTGTGAAGGATGAAGCCATATGTTAAGCCAATTAACACAACATTAAATGAGGCTTGACAGCAAAAACAACAAATAGGACGTGCGATAATGAAGGGTCTGTGAGATAATTACTTACCCTCAATTAGTCATGATCATGACCTAATTTTCGAATTAGAGAAGATCTGCGAGCACATTTCTCAACTCAATTTAACACTTGCATGCTCCACAGGGGACAACCCTGCAAGATAAAATAAACTGGCAGAATTTCTGAATATATAAAGAGAGAGAGAGAGAGAGAGAGAGAGAGAGAGAGGTGTGAATCCATATAGGTCTAATTCAGGTCTAATGCTGATGGGTTAACAGTTCAATACCAAAGAAATGTACTGTATGAGTTTGGCTGGCTTACAATATTTAATGCCAAAACTTCTTCTTCCAACTTTTTATTTTCCCCCGTAATAACCCAGCACTGGAACACATCAACCATTTTGGAACTATATTGTCACTTTGGAATTATAAGGTGCAATCTGCATTCTGAGCAGTTTTGAGATATTGAGCTTCAAAGTTTTTTTTTGAAAAAATTACATCTTTCATCATTCATACATGAAAATAACAGAGACCCTAAATGTATTCTAACTGTAAAATATCAAAATTCTTTCAAAATTGTGAATGGGGATTTTTCGAAGGGAGCAAATGCAGATACAACCTTTTCGGAATTATAAGGTTCTATCTTGCAAAGCATTAATTGGAGCAATAATTTTCAATAAACACAGTTTACTTATAATTTGTTTTAAAACATGATGTTGGTGTTGTAACAATGTGATGACATGCGTGAGAAAGTTAAATTTAACGCTTTCTATGACATTTATTTATTCAAAAGCGTGGGTGCTGGCTAACAGGTTAATGATCTTGTTCAAGTAAGCATAAAAGGCTAGTGCTAAATATTTTGTCCAGTGCAGATGTTAAATTTACTTAGGAGTATAGTGGGTAATTCCACACATTATTGGAGGAACCATTTAAGTTTCCTTTTGTTTAGACAGAAAGCAGCTACTGTAATACATATGACTAGGGCTTTATTCCACAGAAAGTGGGATAGGTAAAATGGCTTTCTCTCTAGACGTCAGTAATTAAATTGGTGACTATTTGACCTTTAAGGCTTAATATTGTAAAATCTAAGACATTTTAAGGCTATAAAAACTGGAAGAAAACAGACAATGCTTCAGCAAAGGTGTTTCACAAAGTTTAATAAACATTTAAAAATGTTTCACTGACTATATATACTTAATTGCATAATTACTATGCAACAACTCAGTTTTTGCCAAAAATGAAAAAATGAACTTTAACATCTCACTGTTACGGTTCAAGTGGGTCAACAGAGCACAGTCCAGACAGATCTTCACACAAACGAACGTTTAATAATAATCCACATGGAGAATATAATCCAAGAAACCACACAAGAACACCAAAAACAATACAATGATCGACGAGGGAGAGACAGGAACAGAGGGATTAAATACACATGGAAACAAAGGGATCACATGACGCTAATTAATGACATACACCTGACGACGATGAAACAATGATGATAAGAGTGGCGGGAAGATCAAAACAAAATAGCACATGTAAAAACAGAAACAGATAGACATGTAACAATCACCGGAGGTTGGAAGCTCTTCCACCGCAGAGGAGCAGAGAAAGTGAAGTTTCTGGAAAGTGAATTTGTATCCTACCTAATTGTGATAGAAAACCAGAGGAAAGGAGGGAACACAGACCCATGACATTGCTTTTCCTTGTTGTCAAAACATCCTGTCAAAACTGTCATATATTAGGGATTCACAACCAATTGACCCTTCGCAAACAGTTTGACTATAAAAAAAAAAGATGTTATTGGAATAAATCAAATGGACTACAAAACCCAAACCTATCCTCTTAATAGCACTGCTGGCTAGAGTGGTGTCTAAAATAACTCCTCAGCAATAGCTACAGCAAAACACAAACAAGACTTAAATTCCCTGGAATTTGGACTGCTGGCATTGAAAAGATCGTAAATAAAGAAAGTCAATCGTGAGGTATCTAATAAACATTGCGTTGCGTGACATTGTTTAATCAGCCTTCACTGATTTCACATTTTCTGCTCTCTTCTCCGCAGTCCAGGGACATGACAAAGAAAGCTGATTCTAATTGGTCCTGTTGTGTGCATTCAAAGTGCTGATTGGCTCACAGATAGAACCTTTTAGAACAAATGTAGAGTTAAACTTTGTTGATAGAACCTTTTTTGTTTGTTTGTTTGTTTGTTTTTTAAAACATCCCAAAATGTACACAACTTAATAAAAGAATCATCACGTGATGAGTTGCCACAGAATAAGAATATGTGAATAACTAACTTTAACAAAAGTCAGATAGAACCTTATAATGCCAAATTGACAATATGTATACTGTGCACAATATGATGTTTTATTTACAAAGTACTCTGGGCTCGGGCCAAATACCGAGCTCGGAGCCCTCTCCTCGGACAGCACGCCAAATATGCATACTAATTACTCTATCTGATTATTTGTAATTGTGAACTCATGAAATGTAAATTCTGTTCCAAAAAATTCAAAGCAGGACCAGACTGCAGAAAGTCAGTCTGACAAAGAACAAAACATATAACCTTACCTGAAAAAAAAATGAGTTGAAAAAATATTAGTTGTACGAACATAGAAAAGAAATTAGCAGTCACGCTTCAGAGGCCAACTTTCACACCAACATACAGCATTCACTCAGTAAAAATCCCACTTTTGCAAATAAAACGGGTTTAAAGGTATATTACGGTGGCCGAGAGAGCTCAACGCGCTGCGAATAAGAAAACACATGCAAATAAAAAAAACGTGATCATCAGTTTGACAACACATGTGCTGCATATCCTCACAACACATGCGAACTCATGCGCTGCATATTCAAAAACGCGCTACATTTACAAAAAGCGCTGCAAAGAGCACAAACCACAGCGGAAATGTTTCAAGGGGGACCCCAAAAAGTGACGGACCCTACTTGTCAACAATACAGACTAAAAAATATTAAAATATATTATGTAGGCATTAATTCAATGTAATGTGTTTCACTAACAGAAATGTGTTTTAATATGTGGCATTGTTGTTAACTCATTAAAATTTAAGAGATGATAATTTAGTGGATGATTTAAAAATATTCGTTAATCATCTGTAGCGTACTAATGTGACGTAATCGTAACGGCCGCCTGAGGGCGCTCGACAACCACGTCATCTGTGAGCGTGAGTTTCTAGCAAACTGAAAAACACTTTATTAAAAAAAATAAATACATGAAATAATGTACAGTTGTTTATTTTTGTTTGCAGTTTTTATAGTATTTCATGATTGTGAACACATTGTGCACTCAAATGCCGTACACTATATAGGGATTAGTGAATAAGTGAAGGGTGAGTTGAACTGGTTTTGGACACACGTCCTAGTAGGGTCCGTCACTTTTTGGGGTCCCCCTTGAAACATTTCCGTTGTGGTTTGTGCTCTTTGCAGTGCTTTTCGTAAATGTAGCGCGTTTTCGCATATGCAGCGCGTTTTTGAATATGCAGCGCGTTTTTGAGTTTGCATGTGTTGTGAGGATATGCAGCACATGTGTTGTCAAACTGATGATCACGTTTTTTTAAATTTGCATGTGTTTTCTTATTCGCAGCGCGTTGAGCTCTCTCGGCCACCGTAGTATATAGATATTACATGTATATTATATAAAGATATTACGCTCATACATGCTCATTTACATCTTAACAAAACACAGACTTAGTGATTATTACACTGAAAACACATTTTTCAACAGGAGTGAACAAAATCCATACCTCACTCTACTCAGACCTCCCGCGGACTGAAGCGAGAGAGCGCGCCATGCGCAAATGATGTCACAACTGCGATGAACACAAAACTCATAAAGAAATACATTTTTTTGTCTTTCATTTCTCACATACATCTATTAATTTCCAATGGAAAAATATGAGGATTTTGTATGAATTAAAAATAAAACTAATTATAATCAATGCCTGTCTGCTAAAGCAAATGCTAAGTAAGTGTTTGAAGGTTGAGTGCGAGAACTCATTAATTACTGATACAGCAGGAACCAATCAGCTGTGCCCCATAGAGAACAATGAGATTTCAAGCAGGTTGAGTTAAGGACCGCGCCATCTAGAGTTTCATGACAGAACTTTGTATTTAACCTGCTTTAAGCTGCTCTATGTCTCTGTTTATAGCTGTGTCCCAGCTGTGTCACTCGTTCACTCATTCCCTATGTCGCTATATAGTGTACGGCATTTGAGTGCACTATATTTGAGTTAATGAAGTTAATAGAGTTAATCAAGTCACCTTTATTTATATAGCGCTTTTTGTGGCAAAAACTTTTATAATTGTGGCAAAGCTGCTTTACATTAATAATTGGCAAATAATTTTGGCTGCACAGCAGCTCCCAAAGAAAATGGTGTCATTATCCAGCTTATTCTATATATTATTGATTCATTCCGTTGCAAAGATCAATAGTTATTAGTCTAGTTAATTTATGTATATCAGCACTGCAGAAAACAGTGATGTAATCGTCCGGCTCAGCTCAGTTCGCATACAACGGCGCCAAATGCAGGCATATTAAAAACACTCCTGAATATCAAGCAAGTGTTCTCCACTTAAGCAAGCCAATTCCAGTTAATGGAGTTAATGAAACGAAGTGAGTGAATTCGGATGGAATGAATTCGGAGTGAAAGTTTCGGAGAGCTGGAGCTGTAGCAGATAAACTATTTTTATCCTACATGTTACTATAAAAAAAATTGCAAACAAAAATAAACACTTAATAACAAGTGAACATTATTTTTTTTTTAGTTTGTTAGAAACTATCACGCTCACAGATGACGTGGTCGTTGAGCGCCCTCAGGCGACTGTTACGATTAAATTAGAATGAATACCCTACAGATGATTAGCGAATATTTTCTCTTATCATCTCTTAAAGTTTAATGAGTTAACAACAATGCCACAAATTATTAAAACACCTTTCTGTTAGTAACATTAAATTGAGTTAATGCCTACATAATATATTTTAATAATAAAAATAAGATGTAAAATAATCTCTGGATTACACTCGGTCACAATTCTGCTCTTTCACACATGCTCTCAGTCCTCTCCGCATTGGATTTTGGGAAATGGTGCATCAGCAAGTGTACATCGAATGCACACTCGAAATCAGAGAGAATTGTGGGTATAAAGTATAGAATGAATGAAGGGAATGAAGTCATTCACCCAGAATTCAGACATCACTACAAAATGGCCGACACCCGATATAGTGGACTATATAGTTATAGGGAGTGGTTCCGGACACAGCTTATGTAGCCTTGGAGGGCTAGTGTCCTGAGAACTTTATTATCTATCGCAATTTAACCCACCTGTCTGTAATTTGGAAGTAATTGTGAACGTCTTTATTGGCTTGTTTGTGTGTGTTTGGTTAGGGTTAAAACTAAACTCAGCAAGACTCTGGTCCTCCAGAGTTAGAGTTGAAGAATTCTGTTCTAGTTTACATTGACATTTACATTTAGTCATTTAGCAGACGCTTTTATCAAAAGCGACTTAAAAGTGAGGATACAAGCTATACTTATATTTCTGTCTTGCATCTCTCAAAATGATGGATGCCATTTTTTAAATGTTGAAATTAGTTAACACACACTTTTATTTACATAAATGTAAACATTTGTCCCAGCTACTTACAACATTTCATATTTGAAAAGGTTACGTGATTTTTTTCACTTTTACAAAATTTTTCTTCTGAACTTCTCCCACTCACTGCATTGGGGTAGTGACATAATATTATTCTTGTAAACAGTTTTCATAATATAGTAATAAGTAATAAAAATGTCCATATTTAAAATGCATTCACTACCCCAAAGTGCAACAGTTACCATACTGTGCGTGACAGTTGTCAGAAAGTATCTACAAAAGGAATGATTCCCTCTTATAAACTCAGAAATATGAATTCAAATGGCAATTAAATTACCACATGGCCTTGGTGTTTGCCAAAAATCAGTAGGTTACTCTCTACTTTCTACTTTTTCTTTTGAGTGGACAGCCAAATGTGACAAACTAGATCTGTAGTGTTCAATCCTGGTCGTGGGGAGCCACTGCTCTGCACATTTTGTATGTCTTATCTGACACACTCAGTTCAGTTTATAGAGTTCTCGTCTAATGAGGTGATGATCTGAATCAAGCATGTTAAATAAGGGAGACACAAAATGTTCAGAGCAGTGGATCCCCAGGACCAGGATTGAAAAACCACTGAACTAGATAGACTCACAACACAGAAATAGCACTTTTAAAGTGGTAAATGATCTCCCTTTGGCTTGTGATTCAGGTACCCATAGTATCCTGGTTCTCCTTGATCTCAGTGCAGAATTTGATACTATTTTTCACTCTTCTTTCACAACTATCTGCAATAGGTATCACCAGTGCTGCTTTTCAGTGGTTAACTTCATATCTATCGGATAGACAGCAATTTAGGTAAGAATAGATCTCGTACCTCGTCACCATTTCCCATGGTGTACCCCAAGGTTCTGTACTTGGTCCATAAACTGCCCCGTGATCCCCCATGGAATAAGCTGTCCTGTAATCGTCGCTCTACCTCCTCTCTTCAGACCTCAACTTAAGAGAAGTTATTAAACGTAATTTCGGGAGGAGTACGCCCATCTAATCTTCCAATTAATACAAAGGTATAAAACCAGCATCTTGCCTCCTTCCTGTTGTTAGCTCTTTCAGCATCCCTCCTCCTCCTCCCCTTCTCCTCCTTTCTTGAAAAATTTTGTCTGTTATAGGGGGGCAATCGGAGCTCAAGTAGAATATTCTCTCTGAGCCCCTCAATAGCAGACAGCAAGCCAAAAATGTTTACCACTTATGCTAAGATTATATGGGCACATGAACTCCTGAAATCTCATCTATTCATTTTGCTCTGTAAATAATTATTTTTCCTCCCTGCTTCTCTGTCTCCCATGTTTCCGTTTGTATGGTACATTACCAATTTCTTGAAATAATGGATGTTTATCATCTGATGGCATGACCTCTTGTGTTAGTTATCTGTAGTTATCTGTTGTCTACATCTTTTTGTCTGAATGTTCCCTCTGACTGTCTAGTATACTTTGTTTGTCAATTGATTGTTTTAATTTGTGAGGCGACCTTTGGTTCTTGAAAGGTGCTATAAAAAATTAACATATTAGTATTATTAATAAATTGGTGATTTGTTTGTTTTGGGAAAACTTGAGTCTGTCTCTTTGTGTTTTCCAAAGTGACACCACCGACCCAGAGCTTCTTTACCCGTGTATTAGTTGCCTCTGGTGATCTGAAGCACGTTACACATATTACTGTTTGAAATGTTAAGTGCTGCATAATGTGTCAAACTACTCAGTATGCAATAAGAAATACGCTGCATCCCAAGCATGTAATGTCTTTGCAACCACTAAGCAAAAATAGCATCATCTGCAGAATGACAATGGACCTAGTTTTGGCAATGCTGTATTTTTGAAGCTCCAGGCTGCAGGCTGGAAAAGAGTGTCATGGCTTATGCCCCCCCCCCCTTCCCCTCTGTTGTTGTGTTGTGTTTGTTGGTCACTCTCAAAGGTCTGATGCTGTGTTAATGAGCCCCTCTGGGTTCAATGTCAGATGCTTCTATACTGACCTTATCCACAGGCCATCAGACAATGCTACAATGTGGGAGTTTGTTCAATTAGAGGAACTTCTCTTTCCCGTAGCATGATTTTGATGAAAAGAAAAAAGGCTTTAAAATGGTTACAAGTTTAAATGGAAGATCACATAGCTTTAATAAAACATGTGTTTCTTTAAATACTTAAAATAAGAGTGTTGAAATGTCATATTTACCATAATTTATATTTTGGCCTTTCCCTATCCACCTTATTTTCTAATGCAGAAGTAAGTTATTTTCTGTGAATGTACGAGACTTCAGATTCATTAGCCGCTAGAAGAATAACAAAGTGCAGTAAAATGTAAAACTATTTGCGCTACAAACCAGTGTGTCTATAATTATGACAATACATTAAAATAATATGATAAGAAATACCAGTTTGTGATATCAAGAAGCATGAGCCCTTTTTTACAGCTAAAAATAACTGAAAGCAGATTACATCAGAGTTCAGACATATTCAATTTGCAAACGGCCGTGTACACTATTATGTTAAAAATTGGGGGAATATTTGAAAAATATGATCTGGGTGAGGCTTTAATAGCTGTCAGTGCTAAACAATCACAAGCAATCAATGAATTTTTATTATTTGTTGTTGTTGTTTCTCCAAAAAGTGAGAAATGACATTGCCATCAAACAGAATGTGATAAATGTATAGTCAAATTAGTGGCATTTTTTCAAGATTTCAAGTAGTCTAAAGTGAAGAAACCCATGTATGTCCATTTTATAGGAAGATTTTGAGCAGTGGTAGCCGTACTAGGCTTTTTCATTAAACATTATATATTCTTTTAATATGTAAATTTGACCCTTCAAAGGCACCACAGAACTACAACTATTACAAACTTTATGGTAATGTTCTGAAGTGCAGCTTGTCACAAGGTATCATGTAATTTATAAAATTTTAATATCCTTACATCACATGCTGTCAAATCTATGAGTATTATTTGAAGGTCAAATGGATTAAACTTTATTCAGGTAATAGTAATGAATCTGAAGAGTAACTTCATGTCAAGCACCATTTCATGAATAAGTTGAATGAATATATATATATATATATATATATATATATATATATATGCAGTCATTAAAATGGTTGTGCTTTCATTTGTAATGAAAGACCTTGAAAAGGAGGTCGGAGATCATATGACTTTTAAGATTAAAGGTATCCACTAGAGTCAAGGTCTAAATCAAGCTCTTTTCAAACAGCTTCTTATTGTCTATTGATGTCGATTGATTGTCCATGAGGGGGTTTAGCACTTACTAGCATGTAAGTGTGATGAAGAAAGAGGCAGGAACCAGTGAACATTCAACATAAATTCAATGACTAAAATAAACCAACACAATTATATGAAATCACACGATTACAAATGTGACACTGATTTTATACAACCGTTTGACAAACAAAAAGGTAATATTAAGTTTTTAAGTATTGTCAGCATTGTTTGCTCTATTTTGCAATGAAATAATAGGTCACACAAAAGCCACAGCAGAACTTTTGTGTGTCTCCAAGCAACACATTAAAGGAAAATGTGTGACTGCAGTCTAAGTGGAAGAGAGGTTACGCTGATGATAATAATAATCCAAGTTTTTTTTTAAATAAGAACTAACAAGAGAGCCAACATGCGAGTCAGTTTGTCAAACACAAACAATCCCGGACCATGACCATAACACAAGTAGGAACTTAAATACACAGTAATAATTAACCAAACGATGAACAGCTGTGATGATTAGTGCTGTGTCCATGGTGACTGATGAGCGGTGGGAAAATAGAACAAAGGGAACCCTTGTCATGAATAAAAACAAACTCAAAGTCCATGATAACAAACTAACTGAACATAACTGTGACGCACAGAAGGATGTTAAATGCCTCAGGGGGTAGCCTACGCCACTCTAAAAAGTTTGGGAACTACTGCAATAGAGGCGCATTAGCGACTTGTCACAGAGCCAACAAAATTCATAATGCCAGGTTTATTAGAAAGCTAGAACAGCAAAAAAGTTGTAGAGCAGAGGTGAAATGCAAAGAGGAAGAAAATTTTTGGTTTTGTGAAAAATACCTGGATAAACAATTCCTTTCACCATAAAAGCAAAGTAAATAACTTCTGCAGTTGTCAAGCTCAAAAAAAGTATCATTAAAGTAGTTTACAGGGCTTGAGCATCATATTCCAAATTTAAAGTTGCTATTTTCTAAAGCTTTTCTTTCTGATATGACTTTTTAAGTCAGCTCTCAAAATGCTCTCTCTTTATACAGCAATCTCTCTATATAGCAACTGACCGTTCGCAAAGACCCGCCCCCTTTACTGTTACTGTTACTTTGTCCGACAAGCCATGCGGTCTCACGCCACACATCATGTTCTCATGCAGTGAAAAATACATTGCGGAGCAAAGAGGACACTGACAACGCGTCGACCAAAGTCCAATGATACAAAGCAAATGGTCCAAGGGCAGGCAACTAAATATCAAAAAACGGAGGAAACGGGCAGGAACAAAAACGGTCAGACAAGACAGGAATGGAACGTTCAGAAATTTAAATCACTTGGAAATAACAAGACCTCACAAAGGTGTGTGTGTGTGTGCGCTGAGCTTAAATAGTAAACTTGATGAGCTGCAGCTGGTGAGGTGATCAATGATTAGGTACGGGCCTTATGGAAAATGTAGTCTGAATGAATGAGTGAGTGAGTAGTGTTGAGTCCATGGTGAAGTGCCCTCTAGTGGTTATAGCGGGCACTTCAATTGGCGATCGTTACACTGCAAATGTGGAGAAAAAAAATAGTACAAACAAAATGATATCAGTAACATAAGGCAAACACTAAAATATAGTGTTGTAATCAAGACCACCAAATCTGAGACCAAGTCGAGACCAAGACCTTGAGGGGTTGAGACCAAGACAAGACCAAGACTAAGGCAAGTTGAGACAGAGTCAAGACCAAGACCAGACTAGCACTCCTCAAATTCATCTGAAAATACCATATTTACTGACTTATTTTTGATAAATAATTACAATTACAATAAGAAGACACTATTTGGAGCTGTTACCAATCAATTGAAATCACTAACAACTAAATTCATGTTTACACAGCAGAGGTGGAACAGAAGTTGCATCTGAATTGGTACAATTGCAAATACATAAATAATGTTGAGATTAATGTTTTAAAAATAAAATTTTGTTTATTGAACATTATCACGTCTGCAATTGTGCTCATATTTATGAAAAGAGCCCCCTTTATTGTGATATTGCATAATTGTATCATATGTTATAATATAAATATAAAGATCTACTTTTTCCCAATCATCAATCTTGAATTTTGTGTGCATTTGTATTAATTTTGTTGACATTTTTGACAATTACTTGTGGATTTCTGACCCTGCACATCCAATCAAATTAACAATGTTTTCAAAGAAATCAGACGGCAATTTAGCGATTTGTGGTCTTGACCGGTCTTGAAATAAAATCCTTATTAGTCTGATACCAAGACAAGACCGAGACCTTCAAAAAAATGGTCTTAAGACTGGTCTCAAGACCAAGACCGGTCTTGAGTACTACTTAACACTACTAAAATATAATATTAGCACTACATCAGTGTGTCCAATCCTGCTCTTAGAGGACCACTTTCCAACAGAGTTTAGTTTCACCAAACCTGCCCGGGAGTTAGTTATCTTTACAACCATGATTAGCGGGTTCAGGCATCTTTAATTAGGGCTAGAGCTAAGCTCTGCTGGATAGTGACCCTCCAGGAACAGGAATGGACACATTTGCACTATATACGCATACCTTTTATAGAGCAGATGCACAGTTTCTTAAAGAAATACATGATATGTACTCGATATCCCAGCAATACATTACAGCTTGAATATATTATGCAGATTTATTGTTTTACTGTTTACTGCTTCTGTGTATACTTTTTCTGTATCCTCTTTTGTCATTTTTATCTATTTGTCATTTGGTGACTACTTAAAATCACCATGAAATCAAATTGAATTTTTAATGGAATATTGCAGTATTTATCATAAATGATTTATCCATAAAAAAATTTTTTTTTTTAAATGTGTCCTCGGAATCTTTCATCAAAATAACTTGCAGCATCATCTCTGGTGTGTTGAAGTGTTTACTGATGTGAGGGCGGGACAACCTGTCACTCACATGTGATGATAATAGCAAATCACAATGATTTTGTAGACAATGTGGGAATCTAATAATGTAATTAGATGAAAGCATGAATAGTAACTATGTTCCTGCCGTGCTGTGTGTGTTGCGCTGAAAAATGTATTCAAAAATTCAGCTCAGCAAAAGATTGCTCATATGACTTGTGCTGTAGCTCTAATGTGTGGATTAAAAAGGACACTTTAAATTCCATAGAACGTACCATTTGGAGAAGTGCATTAGAATGGATGAGTTTTGAAAATGCTTGTTTTCCACACCACGATGATGAGATTTTTTTTTTTTTTTGTGCGACTATGTTGCCTTTGGCAAAGGAAAGGAGCTTGAGAATGGAGCTCATTTTGAGTGGTGTTTCATAATATTGCACAGCACAGGACAGAAATACATGATACACTGAAAAAAAACTCTGGGGGTTTTAAAAAATAAAACCATTAATAGATAATAAAGCAGTGAAAGGGGCTGACTTACCTTGTCAAATAAATAAAAACTGGACTCCTGCAGCAATGCAGAATTGATGAATTGATAAATGTGCAGAGAGTTCTGCAAAATACAGAAATGGAAATAAATAAAATGAGATCCACAAATTGTGTTAGGAGTTCCACAAAAATAAATAAAATTCACAAATACAAATTTGCAAAATTAAATATATGTATATGTGTCTAACATACATGTAAGTTATGTGTTACGAACACAACGCTGCCTGGCAGTCATTTGCGAATGGAAAATTCCTATTCTAATTTACGTGAACACTAGTTCTTTAAGACATAAGTCACGCATTTTGACTGAGTGGGCGTGGCATGTGCAATGGTTACTCCATGAAAGTTGTCAATTATCATTGGCAGAAGGACAAAAGTGCCAAAAATAATGAGTTAATGGAGACGTGGCAGCAACAGTGGCAGTGGCAAAGGAAAATTTAAAAAAAAAGAAAAAAAGATAAAGAAAGATTAGCAACTTTACAAAAAAAATTCCTTCAAATATGTAGTTTTTTACTCACCTCCACGTCAACACCATGCATGAGCAGAAATGTTACAAACGTTAGCTCTGCTAAATAATCAGGCAGAGATGACAGTGAGGCCATGTGTCCATCAAAGCATTTTTTCCAGCGTCTAACGTACTTTTCCAATTGTTTTCAATGGGAGTGCCACGTTTTTGAAACGCCAGGAGCGTAACATGGCACTGAGCGTCTTTTTCACTCTGAAGCGTTGAGTGCTTTCCAGTTTTTTATCGGTAGCCTCGAGTTGAAGAATGTTCAACTTTTGGGTAAAACATCTCTCATCACTGTCGCTTTGTGCCCAGCCGTCCAATCACAGTGGAGGAGGGGTGGGACAATTACAACAGTGACCAACTTTCTGCTTGTACAACATCAACAGATGATGACAACAAGCATAATAACAGAACAAAATCATTTAAAACAAGAGCCAGAGCAAATACTTTACATTGTATCGACATTTTTATATAAACACAATACAGAAAAAAACTATCTGTCAAATGAGATACTAGTAACACTTCTGCAGATATTCTGTTTCATAGCAAGCAAAGTCTAAATAGGAAAAAAAAAAAAAAAAGCCTGCGCTGCCAAAACGCTCTTAACAGCCCACAGGAAGGCCTTTAGCGCCTAGTGGTTTCTGTTGGCTAAAACGCTTTGGTGAACATGTGGCCTGATGACTGCTCCAAAGAAACAGCGGTGTTCATGATGAGCCTCAGCAACCAGAGGAGACAGTGGCTAGACTCGAGCTCCACCCAGGCAGAGGAGGATTATGAAGCCTAGCATTAATACAGGGGTTTTCAACCTGTGGGGCGTGCCCCCCTAGAGCACCTGTTAATTCAGACCTATACACTCAAGTGTAACCGCTGTAAATGTGTTACATGTCTCCGTGTTCTGGACTCTGTATGTTTTCATTTTGTCATATGAGTTCTTTGTTTGATTTTTGCCACCACTCATTTTGTCACCACTCCTCCTTGGTTACTTTCATTATTAGTTAATTTGTATTGAGATGTGTCTTGTCAATTACTCTTGTTTCAGTGGGTACAGAAAGTATTCAGACCCCCTTAAATTTTTCACTCTTTGTTATATTGCAGCCATTTGCTAAAATCATTTAAGTTCATTTTTACCCTCATTATTGTATACACAGCACTGAATGTATACACAGAATTCTTGACATTTTTGCAGATTTATTAAAAAATAAAAACTGAAATATCACATGGTCCTAAGTATTCAGACCCTTTGCTGTGACACCCAGCAAATATTATTAACTTATTTATACTATATTTAACTCAGGTGCTGTCCATTTCTTCTGATCACCCTTGAGATGGTTCTACACCTTCATTTGAGTCCAGCTGTGTTTGATTATACTGATTGGACTTGATTAGGAAAGCCACACACCTGTCTATATAAGACTTTACAGCTCACAGTGCATGTCAGAGCAAATGAGAATCATAAGGTCAAAGGAACTGCCTGAAGAGTTCAGAGACAGAATTGTGGCAAGGCACAGATCTGGCCAAGGTTACAAAAAAAAAGTTCTGCTGCACTTAAGGTTCCTAAGAGCACAGTGGCCTCCATAATCCTTAAATGGAAGACGTTTGGGACGACCAGAACCATTCTTAGAGCTGGCCGTCCGGTCCGGCCAAACTGAGCTATGGGGGAGAAGACTCTTGGTGAGAGAGGTAAAGAAGAACCCAAAGATCACTGTGGCTGAGCTCCAGAGATGCAGTCGGGAGATGGGAGAAAGTTGTAGAAAGTCAACCATCACTGCAGCCCTCCACCAATCAGGGCTTTATGGCAGAGTGGCCCGATGGAAGCCTCTCCTCAGTGCAAGACACATGAAAGCCCGCATGAAGTTTGCTAAAAAAACACCTGAAGG
This sequence comes from Zacco platypus, assembly GCA_038088235.1. NCBI lineage: Eukaryota > Metazoa > Chordata > Actinopteri > Cypriniformes > Xenocyprididae > Zacco > Zacco platypus. The sequence goes on along the minus strand of CM076065.1, from coordinate 20,649,694 downwards.
ACTCCAAGCTGGTGAGGAATAAGATTCTCTGGTCTGATGAGACCAAGATAGAACTTTTTGGCCTTAATTCTAAGTGGTATGTGTGGAGAGAACCAGGCACTGCTCATCACCTGTCCAATACAGTCCCAACAGTAAAGCATGGTGGTGGCAGCATCATGCTGTGGGGGTGTTTTTCAGCTGCAGGGACAGGAAAACTGGTTGCAATCGAGGGAAAGATGAATGCAGCTAAGTACAGGGATATCCTGGACGAAAACCTTCTCCAGAGTCCTCAGGACCTCAGACTGGGCCAAAGGTTTACCTTCCAACAAGACAATGACCCTAAGCACACTGCTAAAATAATGAAGGATTAGCTTCACAACAACTCCGTGACTGTTCTTGAATGGCCCAGCCAGAGCCCTGACTTAAACCCAATTGAGCACTTCTGCGAGAGACCTAAAAATGGCTGTCCACCAACCTGTCAGAACTGGATAGGATCTGCAAGAAGGAATGGCAGACGATCCCCAAATCCAGGTGTGAAAAACTTGTTGCATCTTTCCCAAAAAGACTCATGGCTGTATTAAATCAAAAGGATGCTTCTACTAAATACTGAGCAAAGGGTCTGAATACTTAGGACCATGTGATATTTCAGTTTTTCTTTTTTAATAAATCTGCAAAAATTTCAAGAATTCTGTGCTTTTCTGTCAATATGGTCAATATAACAAAGAGTGAAAAATTTAAGGGGGTTTCTCCTGGTGTTCAGTGTATTTAAGCCTCATGTTTCTTTCAGTTCCTTGTTCAACGTTGATGTTGTTTGTGTATTGTGTGTAGTTCTTCTCCTGGTTTTCAGTAAAGTTATATGTTCACGGACTTCCTTGTCGTGCGCTTCTTCCATGGATACACGTACTGTAACAAAATGTGAGATTTTATAGGCAAATCTTAAGTCATCCACTAGAGGGAGGAATTTGACTATTCTTCCAGCTAATTGTTGGCTTAGGTTCCAGCAGGTTTGGCACAGCTGAATTTGAGCAAAAACAACTAGTAGTCGTGGCCTAATGGTGAGAGAGTCGGGCTTGTAACCTGAAGGTTGCTGGTTCGATTCCCACGCCGGCAGGAATTGAAGGTGGGGATTGTGAATGAGCAGCACTTGCTCCACCTTTGATACCATGACTAAGGTGTCCTTGAGCAAGACACCTGACCCCTAATTGCTCCCCTTGTAAGTCGCTTTGGATAAAAGCGTCTGCCAAATGAATAAATGTAAACTAAAAACACTTGTACTGTGGACAGTGGCTTGTAAAAATCAAGAATACTAGAGATGATAAAAACTAAAGTTAAACTGAATGAAAAACAAGCTGTTAATATTTTTAATGTTTCCGTTTTTAACTAATACCCTGTCTACACCGGACGCAAGCAGTGCGATGCAACACACAAAATCCCCGACAGTAAACTGATGCCTCATTCTATTTCTGACATACTCCTAAGCACTGGCGTTACTCTTGATACAAAAACAAATCGATTTGCAATGGTCACTTTGTTGCATCCAGTGTAGACATCCTCGGGGCTCGTTCACAGAGAACGTGTTTATGCTTTGAAACAGATGCGTTTTTTAAAAGTTGAACTGATTTTAACTTGAGCACCACGTTTTTTGAAAGCCGTCTTCATCAGGCGCGCAGATGGCACTAGGGACGGGGGGGAGATGTCCCCCCCAAATTCATAGTGACCCGATCCGTCCCCCGCCCTCACCATCCCTACGAAAGGCGACAAAAATGGGTAAAACAGAGGATTAACCAGTGTTTGCACTCTCTCTGAGTGACGCCGGGGCGCAAATCTTTTTTTCCAAGGATGGAAGGGGAAGGTCCCGCCTTTTTTCGTAGGTCCTCCTATTGGGTAGGTTTAGGGGTCGCATTAGTGTAGCCACTAATCGGAGAAAGCCCTTCTAGCCAATCAGAGGCGACAAAGGCGGGACCTCATGCCTATATGAGCGGTAACCATAGTGATCATATACAATTTATGACTGAGCTGAGTCGGTGATTTTCTGAACTGAAAAAAAAAAAAACGACTACAAATGCCACATAAAGGCAATGAAGAGACAAAAAAACAATCACCTCGTTTTTTCAAAAAACAAACAAATGTAAGTATCCTATGCCTGTTGACTTTCCCAGATGTGGCAGATTAGATTTGTTAAGGGGAATAACTAGTCTGACAATAATGGCAAGAAGGCTTTTGCACTTAGCAAACACAGCAAAAACTATTTATCGTCAGGAAATAATGTTTTATCTTATCATTTAACCGTATAAATTGACTGAGGTATGTTCACTGTCGTGTAAGCCACTATAAAAATAATAAGTAAATTTGTGTGGTGGAAGGTTTATGCAAACAACAAATAAAGGCCTACATAAACTTTTGACATCCTCTTATAGCACGAAATCATGTTTTTTTTAATGTACGGAGCAACGGAGGATATAGATTCTTAAATTATGGACTATGAAAAACATTTCTTAATATGTCATACATCATTTGAAAGTTAATTCTAACCTATAAATTGCAACAAACTTGTAACAAATTAATTTTTTTAGTTATTGTTTTTTGCACATAGGTTCTTTGCTTTTTTGTTCATAATGATAGACTTTGTATGCTGAGATAAGCAAATGTTTAAATAAAACATACTTTGCTGAAGACATGAGGTTTTGGTGTGTGATTGGCATACTAGTCAAATAACAGTCTGATCATGAATTGCTAGTGGTGATCAGGTAGGCCTTTGTTTACCTTTGTTCATTGTTGTTTATCCATGATTTCAAATAAGAATCCCCCAATGGCTTTTTAGTGCAAATTATTAGCCCAAATTACGCTAAGTAACTACTTGAGCACTAGTTAAAGCCCAAATTACCCAAAATAACAAATTGAGTTTAAATAATTTGCTGACAGCTTGGTCCCCCCCAGTTAAAAAATCCTATCTGCGCCCCTGGTCTTCATGCACGAGACTCAAGGCGCAAAAGACGCAAGACACGAGTGCAATGGTCACACACATCCGGCTTGCATGAGTTTTCAATGGAGCAAACAATGGAACAGTAGCGCTTTGGAATGGAAAAACACGTTTTGTGTGAGCATTCTAATCTAACAAGAATGGCTTCTCTCTGTGTTATATTTCCCATGTCTGGTAAGTCCAGAGGGCCATAATAATTTGCGCCTACCCAAAAAATAGATTTTAGTGTGGCATCATCAAGGTAGAGGAACTCGGCCAATTCACACCGGGTGGATTATTCCAACAAAAGAAGAGCTTCTCAGGTGAGAAAATAAAGACTGCTGCTAGATTTATGTTTGATCCTGTTTTCTGTTACGGGGCAGGCAAGGGAAAAGGAGCAGAGGATGTAAAGTGCCGCAGATTTACTTTATTTCCAATAACAAAGCAGGCAATCCGGAAGGCAAGAATCAATGTAACAGCTTCACTTATGCAAAGACAATTCAAAAAAAAAAAAATTGAACTTAAATATATGGCTAACCAAACACGACTCAGGTGAACATAATCAATTAACCAATGCGTAACTATACAAATCAAATAGCAATTGTAACACAAAAAACTGGAACTAAAGACAGGATGGAAACATGGGAACCAAAGGAAAAGCAACCTAAGAGACCAAGACATTTAACATAATCTTTGCAACTACGTTAGGAGAGTAAACATTAAAATTTTATATTATTTCATGTGTATTTTTAGTATAATTTGTCTAATGTGTAATTTAGTGATTTAGTAATTTCAGATTGTGTATTGGTTTAGTGTATATTTTGCTAGAATCGATTTTATATTTTAACGAGAAAATATAATATGCAGCAGTGTCTGTGAATTACACCAACTGCTGCATTATTGAATTATCAGATCTATATTTAAAAAGCCAACATGATGTCATTGCATGTGGGGACTCAATTCAATATGCAGTCTTCAAAGAAAAAAAAAAGTGTGCTTGTGGGCAGAGGCCACTGGAAAGGGAGAGAGACTTAAAGTGAGGTGGGCAGATATGAAGAATATGAAAGTGTTTTTTTCCCCCAACATCCTAAGTTCTTGCCCCACTCTCTGAAATGATGCTGTGTACCACCTCCAGCAGAAATACATTCATCTCTGTCATGTTTTCCTCTTTTGTTAAGCCATACTCTTCAAAAAAAAAAAAAAAAAGCTTCTACTATGATAAAGTACAGCAGCCAAGGTTCTTGAAATTAACAAAACCAATGTGTATCTAAAAAAAGGGGGCGGGGGGCTTCCTTGCACTTTTTTCATTTACAACAGCGCATTAACACACATATACACACACAGACACAAACACACATTCATGAAATTAATTTAATTTACAGTTTGAAATGAAAACGCAAGGACAAAGTAATCTAGAGATGACCCTTCAACAGAGATAAATTTAAAAAGTCCCACTGGAAAACAAAGGAAAAGTTGAGGGGTTTTTTTTTAGAAACCAAACAAATGGTTAATAAACAAGTAAAAATACTTTTTCTCAGGACAAAGGAAGTCCACTTTCAGGAGGGTATTAGGAAATTCTTTTTTCCCCATGTCCAAAGACCTGAAATGACCTGTGTAATTTCTATGTCACTAACAAGGCTGTAAAACTCCCCAAGACAAATGCTATAAAGTGTTATGAGTTGTTGTTGTTATGCTTAAGAATGCCCATTTATACGGTGTAAGAAATGTTTTCCTATACGTAGCCTTTCAAAGTATACCCTGTTTGACATGTACACATACACATGCGGTTGCTACCCCAACCACTACACCTCCTCGTCTATAATCGTTTAAGCAAGAGTTGTACAAATGCAATTACTTTCTAACCTCCTTGCACAATCTCTCACCCACATAGCATAGCTATCCATAGTATATAGTAAGTTCATGGTTGTAATTAGTTAAAGGTTCTGGCATAGAAACCGGAAGCGCTGCACTGTGTTTACTACGTCAGCATAGAAGTCTGACTGGGAAGAGAAGAAATTGTTGAATAAAGTTGTTATTTTTGTTTTGTTTTTGCACAGAAAAAGTATTCTCGTTGCTTTGTAACATTAAGGTTGAACCAATGTAGTCACATGGACTATTTTAATGATTTCTTTACTACCTTTCTGGGCCTTGACATTTGTTATGACTCTGCCATCTATAGTGAGATCAAACCTTTCATCAAAAATATCTTGATTTGTGTTCCGAAGATGAACAAAGGTCCTACAGGTTTGTAATGACACGAGGGTGAGTAATTAATGACAGATTTCATTTTTGGGTGAACTAACTCTTTAAGAGATTTATCCAGTTTAAATGGAAAGGATATCAAGCTGACTAGCTGAAAACGTTACTGTAGCTATACTCATAATTCCAGCACATTGCTACAACAACCTGTAATGAATTGATCGTTCACAACAGAAAATGATTCACAATGAACTCTGTCATAGAGCAACATATGGAAATCTTTTCAATAAAATACCTTACTCACCTAATATAGCAATAAAAACATCAACAGACACAAACAACAACAGAATCCTCAGTTCCGAAAAAGCCGAATCAATGTTGATTATGAGCTCTGTTCGGCATTCTTTTTTTTCAAACGTTGCTCCATGTCAACCTTTCACGCTCATTGTGACAACTAACCTATGCCACTTCCACACCATGCACACGTCAAAGTAGCCAGTGTACCTTTTAAGATGAATACTGCAGGTTTTTCAAATCTCTATAATCAAATACAGGTTTAATGATAATTATAAAATGTTTACATTTTTATCATGGTTTCATGAAGGATCCACCAGATGCTGCTCATTCATTCACCATAAATGGTGTAAAGAAACATAAACTTGTATGTGTATTGAGGTAATGTCAATGTCAAAGCCTTGAATTCAAGAAGCTAATGGATAAGACCAAGGGAGGAGGGCCATATTTGTTTGACTGAAGACCAGATGATCTTGTGATTCAGTTGATAGATTTGGAGATTTAGCTTTTTCCATTTGCAAGAAAGTAGGAAGTAGAGGGCAATTATTTTCAGTTCCATGCATGAACATGCTCATTTAAGTTTTTATGATTTACCAAACCCCCCCCACAACATGTACATCTAACCATATTGTTCCAAAGCTGTTAGAGATGGACGACAGGTGAGATATGCGAGATGTGTCGGTGCCAAGGCTGACTTTGATGATAAATGTCTGAGGAATGAGTATTGGAGGTTCTCCTTGGATTAAGTAGGTATCTAAATAACAGCAGAGAAAGCACAGTGGCCAGATTTATGTTGTCCTTTTCCCAAGAGTGACCATATCCCTCTGATAATGGCTGCTGAATCAAGGCCCATAAATCCATGTGATGTGACACGGCCCTGGACTGGTGATGGCCAGTGTGCGGCCCATGCATTTCATTGTCTAACACTTCAGTAGGGCAGCCCATGGATCTGAGAGGCTGGAGAGAACAACAGCAATGGCATCAAACCAGTCGCATTTAAATAATTTGCCCCAATTCATTCCACATAAAATCTCTGTTTGGTCATTAGCTAAGAAAATTGAGTGACTATAATGGAGAAGAGGAGAGAGAATGCTGTTCAGTGCTTGCAATTTGCAATTAGCATGTTACAGACATCCACACTCATGAAAGTTGTGGCTCATAGATAGGGGTTGTATGTTATTTTGCTTCTTTGTAACAATACAAGCTTTCATCGGTTTGCATTCCAACATTAGAAAAGCAAATTGCCTTTTTAGCTAATTTGTGATTATTAGATCTTCTCTTGGACTCATTTTTCCAGAAGCAAATTGTATTTGTTGCTATTTTTGCCCATACAAAACATCCAATATTGTGGTTGTCAATTGAATCATGTTTTGGAAAACTGCAATTTGAGAGCCTGTTACCATCCTGTGCTAATTAATCATCCCTAGTTGTGCATATAGAGTCTTCAAATCATTTATCTGTAAGACGGGTTGAAAGCTATCTTAGGTCTCCTTTCCAGCAAATAATCATCAACAAAGTGCTTGAGGTAAAAATCCCTAGTGTGTTGTCAGCATGTTACTTTTAGTATTAACCAGATGTAGCAGGAATTGTTTGAAATAAACATATCCTGCTATTTTTAACCTGTTGGCAATTAAGAGATGAATGATTTTCCCTGCGTTGCATCCCAATGTTAGGAAAGTGAATTACATTTTTATTTAAATTATGTATCCTCAATATATTCTTGACTAGGTTTCAGAAACAAATAGGGTTTATTGCTATTTATGCATATATGAAATATGCAATTTTGTGGTTATGCACTGAACTGTTCGAAAACTGTAATATGAGAGCTATTCATAGACTTTAACTGGTCCAAAACGCAGCTGCCCATTTGCTCCCGGGCTATTCTACATTCAGTGCACTGGCTACCAATTCATTATCACACTGAATTCAAAATTGTGTTGATTGTATACAAAGCGTTACACAATCTCGCTCCTCAATACCTTTCAGAGGTGTATACTGAACACAATCCAGTCAGATTACTTAGATAACAAACCTGATATCTACTATGGGTACCCAGATCTAGACTGCAATGCAGGGGTGGCAGAGCCTTTGCAATAGCTGGCCCCAAGTTATGGAACAAATTGCCACAGTCAGAACAGTGACCACAGTGTCCGAGAGTAAAAGTCTTTTGAAAACTCATTTGTACTTTTGTTGATGTCAATTTTAACTTTGGTGATGTACCTATAGGCAATTTTGTACAGCACTTTGGTCAACAAAGTTTGTTTTAAATGTGCTTTATAAATTTGAAACCAATTACCAGTCTCCACCAAAGGTGCTGGAACTCTATTGTGTTTACTGAATCCCCCCCCCCACTTCTCTATTTTTCTGCCCTAAAGAGTATGGGCATAAGATACTGTAAATTGAAGAGATCCCAAACTTGGCCGGATGGCAAACAGGCACACACCCGTGCAATACTCAGTGGTGTTATAATAAGGCAATTTGCATTTTGGTTCATAACTCTGAAACCCTAAAAACAAGAAAAAGACAAAACATTTTTCTCCTGAATCCTTGAATCATGCCTTACAATATCTACAATTTCCTTTTTGTCAATAAACATTTTTTCCATTTAGCATTTTCTGAAAAAACATTTTTTGTGAATTCGTTCTTGGCCACTGGTCTAATATTTACCAATGATATACACAGCTGCAGTGATAGTGGCGGCAAAACGTTATTAAAAGAATTTTAATTCATTGAAGCATTGCGGAGTTATTGGGGAATTAAACAGCCTGGCTTTGCTCATTTTTCACAAATTTACCGGTAACACTTTACAATAAGGTTCATTAGTTAAACACTAGTTAATGTATTAACTAACATGAACTAACTGTGCCCATGATTTACTATTTCGTTCCCTCGATTTAGGCCTTCTGCCTGAACCACGTTCAGGAAACGTGACAGAGGAACCAACCCCAAAGAAAACAAAGCATGGACTAACTAGCGGTGCATCTTCTCCTCCTCCCAGAAAACCGCAGTTTGTTGGGGTATTTGGGTTGGATGCTCCAGCGCAGTGTCTCACTCACCAGCACCCAGCCAGCCATCCATCCCATCACCCAACTCAGTAAAGCGAGGTCTGCTGGAATGAGTGCAGAGACGAGCGGTGATAGGGAGGTCAAGTGAATGATAACTAACACCTGTCTCTAATTCCAGTGATTGGTGGTGAGAGGAGATATAAGCCCCCCACAGACCTGGGACAGGGAGAGAGAGAATGATAACCCCAGATACTGTGATTGTTCATTGTGTGTGTGACTGTGAAGGCCGAGAGCCTGACAGCATTTATTTTGTTCATTTTCTTATGAGTAATAAAACTTGGATTACTCGCCACCCCTGATTCCTCATCCTTCTTCTTCATTTAACCATATTACAAGCAAAAAGCCACCCCAAAGGGAGTTATTTTCTATATCAGTAGGCACTATTTCTGACACTACTGTAGTCTTGGGTTGTCATCTGGGAATGGACACGTCACAATATTCCTCATTTAAATAATTCCTGCATATGCAAAAAAGGAGCAAGTCATAGTTGAGTTACATTAATAGTGTGCTGAAACTCACAGACTGCACCTGAAATCACATAGTTCCCTACTAGTAGGCAAAAAGAAGTGACAAAAGAAGCATGTCCAAATTCACAGAACTCATAAAAGAGTATTCGGCAAAAAGTAACCAGATAACCTATACTACTTGGTGGCGCTATAATAAGGTTATTTGCATTTTGGGTCGTAACTTATCTATTTAATCCTTAGTTGTTTAAATGAAGCCTTCAAAATATTTTTTTATAATTATAAGCTATCTCTGCCTACTTTTACACCAAATGTTCATCTCGTACCTTAGCATATTGTCAGCATGCATTAGCATTTCAATTCAGTAACTTGCTTTAAACAGATGCATGGAGGGGACTGCTGAGCAAAATCCCTCTACCTGATCAATGCAACATCAAGTTATGAAAAAGTTTTGAATCAAATTCATCTGCAATTCCAAAAAGGCTTCATAAGCCTGCCATAAACATAACCTCGTGGCTTTCACTTCATTTAGAAAACCTAAAAGTAAAGGACAGTACTAATGTCAAAGAACTGATGCCTTCTTTGGGTATGTGTCTGTCTCTCGGGAGAGGATTACCGGAAAACATCACTAGATCTAAAGGGCTAAACAGCAAATACTTACAAAATATTGTAAATTAAATTGAATTGAAAAATATACTGCACTAATTGGATTTTCATTACATTGCCATGACACTGAAACTCAGACTTAATTTCTCTAATTTAATTGAAAAGATATTTATGCCTAAACATGCATGAAAATGTCTTGCCTTCAAGGAGAGAGAAAAATACAGATAAAAAGAGCAATCAATTGTAGCACATAATGAATAGTAAGTACAGAACTCATGAATAAAAATGCAAAATAATTTTGCCTCGTGCCATAAACAGTGATTTGCATATCCTTTCTGTCTGATGCCAGTTAGCCCATTGAGAGTGACTGCATTTGGCATCCGTCACAGTCTGTCAATACAAATGTGTCAGTTGGCAGTGCCCAAGTTGCATGGTCGAAACTCCCGCTGCCCTCTGACAATCCTGGCATTCTGTGTCTCAGCTCCCCAGGGCCCAGCTGTGTGCCAGTCGGCCTGTTTTGTGTCTTATTAACCAAAATGCCATGCCAATATTTCCCTGGCTGTACATCCCTGAGATAATCAGCATGTTTCCACTGAATATTTCATTAATGGCTTTAGTACAGCTCTTTCTGGCTCCTGAATACATTTGATTGTGTAAGTTGGTACAAAAATATAATTATTCTTACCCATAAACAAATGGTAATAATGTACTAATGGACAGCAGCAATTTTGTGCGGATTAAAAGCTTTTACATATCCTCTCACAAGCTGCATTCCTGTTTTAGGTATAAATGACTAAGCAAATAACCTTCTGGCTTAAAAGTCACCTCTATAAATCAAAAACCAAGGTCTGTATTTTTTTGCAATAAAATAAGTAAATAGGCTGCATGTCATGTTGGCTAAAATAATTTACCTAAATTAGCATTACCCACCATACTGCACTGCTTTTCACTTTGTATAAAATCAATAAATGTATGAATGAATAAATTACAAACATTGTTTGATCCTCAGATACAATGTTGTGAGTTTATTTATTTATTTAAATTTTATATGAAAACCCATCCCTGATCAGAACATAGACCTGGGAGTGGATTGCTTTGACTAAACCATGTGAGAAACCACACAGACGTCTACAAATCCAAGACAAGATCCAATTTACACAACCATAAACTTAAGGTATGCTTAATACAACATGCCTTTTCAACTCTGATAAAGACTTGTGTCTCGGATTCAAATTATACACTCACCTAAAGGATTATTAGGATCACCTGTTCAATTTCTCATTAATGCAATTATCTAATCAACCAATCACATGGCAGTTGCTTCAATGCATTTAGGGGTGTGGTCCTGGTCAACTCCAAACTGAATGTCAGAATGGGAAAGAAAGGTGATTTAAGCAATTTTGAGCGTGGCATGGTTGTTGATGCCAGACGGTTCGGTCTGAGTATTTCACAATCTGCTCAGTTACTGGGATTTTCACGCACAACCATTTCTAGGGTTTACAAAGAATGGTGTGAAAAGGGAAAAACATCCAGTATGTAGCAGTCCTGTGGGCAAAAATGCCTTGTTGATGCTAGAGGTCAGAGGAGAATGGGCCGACTGATTCAAGCTGATAGAAGAGCAACTTTGACTGAAATAACCACTCGTTACAACCGAGGTATGCAGCAAAGCATTTGTGAAGCCACAACACGCACAACCTTGAGGCGGATGGGCTACAACAGCAGAAGACCCCACCGGGTACCACTCATCTCCACTACAAATAGGAAAAAGAGGCTACAATTTGCACAAGCTCACCAAAATTGGACAGTTGAAGACTGGAAAAATGTTGCCTGGTCTGATGAGTCTCGATTTCTGTTGAGACATTCAGATGGTAGAGTCAGAATTTGGCGTAAACAGAATGAGAACATGGATCCATCATGCCTTGTTACCACTGTGCAGGCTGGTGGTGGTGGTGTAATGGTGTGGGGAATGTTTTCTTGGCACACTTTAGGCCCCTTAGTGCCAATTGGGCATCGTTTAAATGCCATGGCCTACCTGAGCATTGTTTCTGACCATGTCCATCCCTTCATGACCACCATGTACCCATCCTCTGATGGCTACTTCCAGCAGGATAATGCACCATGTCACAAAGCTCGAATCATTTCAAATTGGTTTCTTGAACATGACAATGAGTTCACTGTACTAAAATGGCCCCCACAGTCACCAGATCTCAACCCAATAGAGCATCTTTGGGATGTGGTGGAACGGGAGCTTCGTGCCCTGGATGTGCATCCCACAAATCTCCATCAACTGCAAGATGCTATCCTATTAATATGGTCCAACATTTCTAAAGAATGCTTTCAGCACCTCGTTGACTCAATGCCACATAAAATTGAGGCAGTTCTGAAGGCGAAAGGGGGTCAAACACAGTATTAGTATGGTGTTCCTAATAATCCTTTAGGTGAGTGTATGTTTGCTCAGCTCAAATCAACCCGTCAGATGAGATCATTGCACTGTAAGACTGAAGCATTGTGAGAAATATCTTCTCAACTTAACTGCTCTTTTGGGGGAATGTACACACGTAAGAAAAATATTTAGACTGAAAAGAGTGTAAAGCATTTGATGATAATTTATTTAATTTGATTATAATTGGTCTTTAGTATCCTTTTGAAATTGTGCGCATTTAATTTAATGCCTATGAAACATCCATATTACATGTGACATACAGATGAATAACTCCTAGAATAAGGGTTAAAGCAAATATTACGGAGAGATGTGCAAAAAAAAAAAAAGCAGAATGATTACATCTTTCTGTGCTGTTGGTGCTCAGGGTAATGTGTACTGAGGTGTCTCCATGTGTTAATTGGATACGAGCTCCAGCTCTTGGGTGACTTAGTAATGAGCCGCCTCTGAGCACATGGATCTACAACATGAGAATAAAATAACAACAACAAAACCTAATTAATCACTAAAAGAAAAATATATAATACTATATTAATACTATAGTTGTGATAATAATTCACCAAAAAGTTTTTTTTAAGGAAAGTGTGCAACATAGATAAAGGATCAAAACAGCTGAATGTTTCTACAGGGAAATAATTAGGTCATTCTCAGGAAACAGTGTCCCATGTGTGTCTGTCCTTATGACATACTGCTGATATACAGTGGGTACAGAAAGTATTCAGACCCCCTTAAATTTTTCACTCTTTGTTGTGTTGCAGCCATTTGCTGAAATCATTCAAGTTCATTTTTTACCTCATTAATGTACACACAGCACCCCATATTGACAGAAAAACACAGATTTCTTGACATTTTTGCAGATTAAAAAATAAAAACTGAAATATCACATGGTCCTTCATTTAATAATTTAGCAGACGCTTTTATCCAAAGCGACTTACAAGTGAGGAAACAAAAAAGCGAGTCTTCATGAAGAGGCAAATAGACACAGGAAGTGCTCAAAAGACAAGTTTCATACATTGCTCAGAGTAACATAAGCTAGAGTAGGAAGGGAAAAAGGAAAGGATAGGAATTGTTTTTTATTTTTAAGAAGGGGTTAAGTGCCCACGAAAGAGATGAGTTTTCAGCTGTCTCTTGAATACTGTCCCTTGAATCTCTGCGTTTCTGATGAAGGTAGGGAGATCATTCCACCAGCAGGGAGCAGTGAACGAGAAAGGTCCTAAGTATTCAGACCCTTTGCTGTGACACTCATATATTTAACTCAGTTGCTGTCCATTTCTTCTGATCATCCTTGAGATGGTTCTATACCTTCATTTGAGTCCAGCTGTGTTTGATTACACTGATTGGACTTGATTAGGAAAGCCACACACCTGTCTATATAAGACCTTACAGCTCACAGTGCATGTCAGAGCAAATGAGAATCATGAAGTCATCATGCCCGAAGACCTCAGAGACAGAATTGTGGCAAGGCACAGATCTGGCCAAGGTTACAAAAAAATTCTGCTGCACTTACGGTTCCTAAGAGCACAGTGGCCTCCATAATCCTTAAATGAAAGACGTTTAGGATGACCAGAACCCTTCCTAGAGCTGGCCGTTTGGCCAAACTGAGCCATCGGGGGAGAAGAGCCTTGGTGAGAGAGGTAAAGAAGAACCCAAAGATCACTGTGGCTGAGCTCCAGAGATGCAGTCGGGAGATGGGAGAAAGTTGCAGAAAGTCAATCATCACTGCAGCCCTCCACCAGTCAGGGCTTTATGGCAGAGTGGCCTGACGGAAGCCTCTCCTCAGTGCAAGACACATGAAAGCCTGCATGGAGTTTGCTAAAAAAACACCTGAAGGACTCCAAGCTGGTGAGAAATAAGATTTAATGGTCTGATGAGACCAAGATAGAACTTTTTGGCCTTAATTCTAAGCGGTATGTGTGGAGAGAACCAGGCACTGCTCATCTCCTGTCCAATACAGTCCCAACAGTGAAACATGGTGCTGGCAGCATCATGCTGTGGGGGTGTTTTTTTTTATCAGCTGCAGGGACAGGAAAACTGGTTGCAATTGAGGGAAAGATGAATGCAGCCAAATGAAGTACAGGGATATCCTGGACGAAAACCTTCTGCAGAGTGCTCAGGACCTCAGACTGGGCCAAAGGTTTACCTTCCAACAAGACAATGACCCTAAGCACACAGTTAAAATAACGAAGGAGTGGCTTCACAACAACTCCTTGACTGTTCTTGAATGGCCCAGCCAGAGTCCTGACTTAAACCCAAAGACCTAAAAATGGCTGTCCACCAACGTTTACCATCCTACCTGACAGAAGTGGAGAGGATCTGCAAGGAGGAATGGCAGAGGATCCCCAAATCCAGGTGTGAAAAACTTGTTGCATCTTTCTCAAAAAGACTCATGGCTGTATTAGATCAAAAGGGTGCTTCTACTAAATACTGAGCAAAGGGTCTTAAAACTTAGGACCATGTGATATTTCAGTTTTTCTTTTTTAATAAATCTGCAAAAATGTGTGTACATTAATGAAGAAAAAAATGAACTTAAAGGATTTTAGCAAATGGCTGCAATATAACAAAGAGTGAAAAATTGGTAACACTTTATTTTACAGTGTAATTGTTATATATGTTACATGTATTTACAACAGTAATAATTAGAAATGATGCATAATTGCATGCAATTAACCCTAAACCAAACCCTCATCCTAACCCTAACCCTATAGTAAGTACAGTCGTGGCCAAAAGTTTTGAGAATTACATAAATATTGGAAATTGGAAAAGTTGCTGCTTAAGTTTTTATGATAGCAATTTGCATATACTCCAGAATGTTATGAAGAGTGATCAGATGAATTGCATAGTCCTTTCTTTGCCATGAAAATTAACTTAATCCCAAAAAAAACTTTCCACTGCATTTCATTGCTGTCATTAAAGGGCCTGATGAGATCATTTCAGTAATAGTCTTGTTAACTCAGGTGAGAATGTTGACGAGCACAAGGCTGGAGATCATTATGTCAGGCTGATTGGGTTAGAATGGCAGACTTGACATGTTAAAAGGAGGGTGATGCTTGAAATCATTGTTCTTCCATTGTTAACCATGGTGACCTGCAAAGAAACGCGTGCTGCCATCATTGCGTTGCATAAAAATGGCTTCACAGGCAAGGATATTGTGGCTACTAAGATTGCACCTAAATCAACAATTTATAGGATCATCAGCAACTTCAAGGAAAGAGGTTCAATTCTTGTAAAGAAGGCTTCAGGGCATCCAAGAAAGTCCAGCAAGTGCCAGGATCGTCTCCTAAAGAGGAATCAGCTGCGGGATCGGAGTGCCACCAGTGCAGAGCTTGCTCAGGAATGGCAGCAGGCAGGTGTGAGCGCATCTGCACGCACAGTGAGGCCAAGACTTTTGGAAGATGGCCTGGTGTCAAGAAGGGCAGCAAAGAAGCCACTTCTCTCCAAAAAAAACATCAGGGACAGATTGATCTTCTGCAGAAAGTATCGTGAATGGACTGCTGAGGACTGGGGCAAAGTCATATTCTCAGATGAAGCCCCTTTCCGATTGTTTGGGGCATCTGGAAAAAGGCTTGTCAGGAGAAGAAAAGGTGAGCGCTACCATCAGTCCTGTGTCATGCCAACAGTAAAGCATCCTGAGACCATTCATGTGTGGGGTTGCTTCTCATCCAAGGGAGTGGGCTCACTCACTATTCTGCCCAAAAACACAGCCATGAATAAAGAATGGTACCAAAACACCCTCCAACAGCAACTTCTTCCAACAATGCAACAACAGTTTGGTGAAGAACAATGCATTTTCCAGCACGATGGAGCACCGTGCCATAACGCAAAAGTGATAACTAAGTGGCTCGGGGACCAGAACGTTGAAATTTTGCGTCCATGGCCTGGAAACTCCCCAGATCTTAATCCCATTGAGAACTTGTGGTCAATCCTCAAGAGGAAAACAAACAAAAACCCACTAATTCTGACAAACTCCAAGAAGTGATTATGAAAGAATGGGTTGCTATCAGTCAGGATTTGGCCCAGAAGTTGATTGAGAGCATGCCCAGTCGAATTGCAGAGGTCCTGAAAAAGAACGGCCAACACTGCAAATACTGACTCTTTGCATAAATGTCATGTAATTGTCGATAAAAGCCTTTGAAATGTATGATGTGCTTGTAATTATATTTCAGTACATCACAGAAACAACTGAAACAAAGATCTAAAAGCAGTTTAGCAGCAAACTTTGTGAAAACTAATATTTATGGAATTCTCAAAACTTTTGGCCACGACTGTACATGTAGTTAATTGTCAATGCAAAATAACTTTTAAAATGTTTTTTTTTCTGTCATCTGAAAATCAGCCAATTTGCATGTGCCATTTTTGACATACCTATCCAGGTGAAAATAAGTACACATAAGTTCCATAATGTACCTAATGTGCTGTATTTTCACGCACTAATTTTATTCTTAACATACTAAAAATTCTTCTTTAGTACTTCAGATAATTTTAAGAACATCTAAGTGTACTCAACTGTGCTAGTTTGAGACACCATGACTATGAACTAAAATGTGCATATAACGTACCATCTCTGCATTAAAAACATTTATTCATTTACTACTTTTAGTACACATTGTATGAAAGATGGGTTCAAGACTACTACAAGTAGTAACTAAATACATTTTTTAAATACAGAGATAGTAAAAAAAAAAAAAACTGCCATTGAAAAGAAAAACCAACACCAATGTTCGCATCACTATATTGTTACATGTGTTTCTGTCCTCGACTTTGTTTTTCGTCTCTCCACACGTGCTCCTTGTTTTGGTTTTTCTCCTGCCACTCTTCACTCATCATTAGTTCATCCCCATCAGCTGTATGTCATCAATTACCCTTGTTTGTTCCCTTTATAAGTCCTGTGTTTCCTCTGTCCGGTTGTCAGTCGTATAAGTTTAGTGTCTTGTTTGGATGTATTCCCATGTTCTTTATTAAACTGTGTTCCTGTGTTTCTCCGCTGTCGTGTGTTTGTAACCGGCAAATACCGTAACATATATATGCAAGTGCTGAATTTCAGATATGGTAATTTTTTGAAAATTATTGCTACTACAGCATATTTAAGATTGGAGTCTATTAATAACCAAATTTGTTAACCAGTTATTATTAGGGGCATACATCCACCCTCCACCCAATGTTTAAGTGCGGTAACCTTGTCACTTCATACCCACTTTTTTATTTTTTTTTGGAAGCAGTAACGTTTTCAGAATGTATATATGATAAAATGTAAAAAAAAAAACTGTGGAAATGTTCTTGGTACAAATGGCACAATGTATTTGGAATGTCCAAATTTTGTCTTTTTGTCTTTTTATAACTCGCAATTGTGACTTTCTATCTCGCAATTCTGTGAAGTCAGAATTATGAGATAAAAAGTTGCAATTAACTTTTTTTTTCAGTGGTGGAAACGGGTTTCCATACATTTAGGATGAGTAAAAGATGAGTTTTTTTGTTTTTTTTTTGAGTGGACTACCCCTTTAACATTCATACGCTGTCACTATGCAAATCCAAGATTAGCACTGCATAATAAGAGTAAAGTGCAACCTCACTCGTGAACTGTTTGTTTTCATATGGATCTCCAAAGGAATTAAGATGTTTGCATAATATCAGGTGTCTGATCAAGATTCCAGCCATTCAAAGATGATGTCTATGAACAAAGTAGGATTCCTCAGTGAGCTCTGAAATACCTATCCACCTGAAAAAGCAAGTACTTTTATTGATTTGTTTTAACTTTAAAAACGTACCTCCAGTCTCTAGTGTTCGATAACATCGACGATTGATGATGATGATGATGATATCATTCATCTGTGCTTTTGCTAAGAACTCATCTCAACAATGTAGCAGCAAATTATTAGATATGAAATTACACAACAAACCACCTAATTTTATATCGATGAACTGAAATAAGAATCTGCTTACAGATGCTCTCATCCCACGTGTTAACACAGCACACTGACGTCTTTATTTCAGGTAAAGAAGCTGTCAATCCAAAAACTAAGCAGCCAATGAGAACACGCTGCTGTTAGCCACACCCTCATGAGAGAAATGTGCCAGAATGGAGTGCGGAAAAGTCTCTGGTTCGGTATGTAACCCTGGTTCCCTGAATAGGGAATGAGACGCTGCATCGAGAACCTGTGGGAACGCCTCTGCACGAAGCACATGTGAAATCGGTCCAATGGCGTGACGGAACATCATAGGTGGGTGACATCCCAGACCAGGACACTATAAAGCATACTCAGAACAAAGAACGCTAGCTTCTGATAGGCTGAAGCAAGGCGCTCACAGGCATGCAGTGAGCATGCAGCGTCTCATTCCCTATTCAGTGAACCAGGGTTACATACGTAACCCAAGATGTTCCATGTTATGGGAACTCAAGCTGCGTCGAGTTGCTGTGGGAACCTCATACCCACTACACTACACTGCCAAGTGCTGGTCTGTAATGTCTCAAGACGAAAGCAAAATGGAGCCCGAGTGGAGCCCATGTCCAGATTATAATACCTAACAAAAGTGTGTGGTCATGCTGTTTAATGGTGCTTATGAAACTCTCATTCTCAAACAAACTGACAGACCACACCACATAAGACACAAAGATACACAGATACAGAATCCAACTTTCTTTGTTCTGGGTATGCTTTATAGTTTCCTGGTCTGTGACGTCACCCGCCTATGATGTTCCATAATGTGGGGTTAGGGATAGAGCTACGTCCGGAAGTGAGGCAAGATCTCAGGATAAATAACAGTAAATGAAATGTGTTACTTATATTGTGTTTCATTAACATCTACAGTACTACATTATTAGATTCTACAATACCTACCCCAACCCTAAACTTACCCTTACAATACTGCAAATACAGTTAATAAACTAAATGAATAAATGTTAAATGACGCAATATTGATCTGCGCATGTCCAGTGGCCGTAGCTGTATCCCTTCTAGTCTATACCAGGGTTTAGCTTTTAGAAAAGCTTCTGAAAAAAGTGCATGGACAGACAACTTCTAAACTACAGCTATGGGAAATCATAAAGGTTTAAACCACTTTGACTTTTGCTTTAAAGGCATATTTGCTTGTGAAAATGAGTAGCACACAATTCATAATAATTATTAAAGCAATATGATTCTTTAAAGTTTCTTTGTGTTAGAATTAAGGGTTTAAATTCATTCAAACCCACATCTTTAATTTTCTGGAGCTTAGTTGACTTACTCTGAGATGAGAAACTCTTGAGTTTTCTGTTTCAGAACAGCTGAATTGAGTTAGTTCAGTCAACTCTAGGTTGACTCTGAGTTAAGTGTGTGCACCATGGCAATGAAAGGCCATGATCAATGGAGCTCCTATATTACGATTCACCATGGCAACAGCACCCAACAAAAAGACGTCAGAGTAAATACAAGTTTAATTCTTATCACTGTTATAATATCAGAAGTGAAAACTGGCAGAACGGTAAGTTATTGAACTAATATTCATTTTCATTGTATCCCACTTGCAAAAAATAGAAATAATAAATAAATAAATAAAATAAATAAAGAATTTGTGCATTTTTTTTATTTTACAAATTATCTACCAATGGGGTTAGAAAAATAAGGAAGTGGCTATTACACTGAGTGGAAATAGCATATTTTCTTAGCAATAGATGATATAAGTGCAAATAGCTGTAGATGTCAAAAAATAGAAAATTGTGATATTTTCTGTTTAACATATAAAAGTAGCAAGTGTAAATAGTAATTAGATGCTTTAGACTTTATACTGGTAGATACATACTATTTGCACATCTTTATTGGTGTACATTAAAAAGATGGAACAATAACAGTGTAAATGATTAAATTTATAAAAATATAAATACTTTTCTCATTATTAAACATTGGGTAGCCATTTTACTTCCATTTTTAAAACACTTTCTTAATTTTTATTCTAAATAAATACCTTTCTGATGTGATATGTGATGGTAAAAGGTGGACTCGAACCCCGGTCAATCGTGTCAAGTTAGTCCGACTCATCATACGCATTAGTGTTAGTGTAAATTTGAACTTAATAATAAATACTCCGAATAATCTTGTTTTCCATTTTTATATTATTTTTATTACCACACTGGCATATAAAATGCACTTAATTTAGATTTCTCAGGTTTGATATACCTCCATTTCTGAACAAACCCAAAGTTTCCCTAATTTCAGGGTTAAAATACTCAGAGTTTTCACTTAAACGCCTTTCTGAAATGGGCCCCAGGCACATAGAGGGGTAAAATAATAATATTAAATATTAAGGCATTATATATAGCCCTTATAGCCCATGACCCTGTATGGAACCTTATAAAACGTGTTCTATTTACATTCTGTGGGATTACATATTTATAAAAAGTTATGTACATGGTGTTTTTTACATTTTGAGTTACAGTCTAAGGGGATTAAGTCAGGCAGCCCAGGTGTCTGAGAAATTAACATTTGGTCTGTAGGTATCTTCCTGTTTATTTGGCATGACAATCTTAAGGTACAGCTGTCCCTTTGTCTCTATGATAATGTTAAGGTATGGACAATACTGTCAGACTGATTTGATTAGCACTCCCTGCATTTGAATGACACTGTTATGCTGATTAGATCAGGGCTGGGGAAATGCCGGGAACGGACATTTTGTCTCCACCTATACTGCATGCATCTCTTCCTGTTGAATGTATTAAAACTGCAATGTACACTAACTTAGAGAGACTTGGATGACTATTGAGAAACGTGCAGTTGCGTCGCTGTAAAGAGTAACTTCTGCTTAAAAGATATCCCAAGGTCTCCTGGTCTCTACTTCAATGAGGAAAAAGATTCCTACAATTCTTAAAAATAAAGATTCCAAAAGTAGAACAATTCTGGGTTCCCCAAAGATTTCAATTCAATTAACAGTTCTTAAAAGAACAATTTGTTATTACTGTGAAGTACATTTTTTATATTCTAAACAATCTTTTCCACTATAAAGGACTGTTTGTCCAATGGAAAGTTTCCAAGGATGTTAAAGGTTTTCCAATCGATGCAAATAAAGAATCTATTTTTTAGAGTGTATAGAACGAAAAACAGTTCTACTTACTAATACTTACTGCTTACTAGTTTAGAACTCTTTTTCTTATGAGTGAATGAAATTACTATACTTTGTGTGCTCCTATCTGAGATAATCTGGGTTATACTTGCTTTGGTACAAATAAATGTAATAAAAGATGAAGACTATACCTTTAATAGTCTGTGAATTATAAACTACAACAAAAAAGTTGACAGAATTTAAATTTTGGGGTGAAATATTCCATTAATAGCACACCTATTTAAATTATAGTTTAAGCAGAGCAACAAAATGAGATGCAAAAGGGAAAAAAGACAGATCGATGGAGAGAGAGATGTGTTCAAAAAAAGAGAAAGCCTAGACACTGTCAGAGAAAGGAGTTTTAATTCACATTAGCCTTAGAACAGCAGATTTCTTCTCGGCAAACATGGTTGCTAAGGTATCACACAGACAGTGCTTCTTACTGCAATGTGTTGAGCTAACATACAGAAATAGTGCACTGTGCAATTGAGGGATAAAATAAAGTACATTTTCTTTTGGACAAAAATAATTTTATATTTTCACTTATATTAGCTATATATATATTTATATATCCAGTAAGAATATACTGCACTGCTTCAAATTCATAGTTATGTTAACTGACTGCCCACAAATCCATTTTCAATTTAATAAAAACTAATTCTGAAATAATCTGTCATATAATATAGAAAACTCTATGTATGTACAATTCAATGACATTCTACTTTTCATTCAATTACTGCTGATACAAAACAATCTCAGGCAACTGCATGCATACAGATCACAGCAAAACCCTTTACTGTAAGGGAGTCCAATCCTGTCCCAACACACCTGCCTGGAAGGTTGTAGGTTGTGTCCGGAATTATCCCCTGTACCTTTACATAGTGCACAATTTGAAGGGACAGCCACTTGTAGTGGCGTTCAAAACCATTATCGAGTGCACTCATTCAATCATAATGTACCGCAATAACGAGTGTACAACCTATGAACAATCAACAAATGTCCAAATTCACTCACTTGTTTTCACTCATTCAAGTGGACGATCTGTAGGACATGAAGGTATGTGGTATTTTAGATAAAGCTCTAGTAATCCTGAAGACTTTGATTTGCTGGTTCAGGTGTGTGTTAGGATTGGAGCTAAACTAGTATCCCTCCAGGAACAGGATTGGACACCACTGCGTAAAGAAACAGACAAAGAATTAACATTCTGTCATTTACTCACTCCATGTCGTTCAAACTATGAACATTCTTCTATACAACACAAAAGGATACGTTTTGCCATATAATAAATATGCTAATAAGCATCAAGCTCCAAAAAGGACAAAAAAAAAGACAAAAGAATATCAAAAGATTATCTGTATGACCATGTAAGGTTTCTGGGCGCAGTTGTTTAAAAAGTGTAATCTGGATCAGAATGGTCTGGTTTTTGCTCTCCAGGATCAGGTAATGCATTTTACTTTTGTGCTGGTTTTTCAAAGCAACATTGGATTGGATCAGCCTATACAAACTTGATTATCAAATCAGGATTTCCAGTGCTCTAATGGGAGTACATATCACAATGTACTGTAGGCTACTAGCTATGTAAAGAACAACCGGTAGAACCGGTCACTTTTTTGATTTGAATAGACAATAAAGAGAACAATAAAAGTTTCATTTTCTTTTAAACCGTTATGCTGCATTCCATTTACCTCGGATAAGGGATGCAAGAGCTGGGAATTACGTCACATCCGAGTTGACCGTATGGAATACATAAAAAGCTGTATTTTGCAAAGACAATGCTGAAATGTCATGTCCACAGAGGTTGGGTAGAATTCTGTGCACCACTGAGTTTATTGAGACAGAGACAAATAAAAGTGCTAATAAACAATATTTTACTACTGATTCTCTATTGATGTGCTGAACAGGTTCTCTATGATTGATGTCAGGGTTGTTGCGCTTCCCAAGTGTTCCCCAGTCGCAAATCTTACTTGAGGGGATATAAACTTGAGTAGGATCTAGCTAAAAGTTCCTACTGGGGCCGATGAATTTCCCATGTCTGAGGACAAATGGAAAAGACCATTATGTGATCCGCCTCATCTGATCCACAACAAAAAATTGCGAGGCACACGATACAAATACAAGTTTGACACACTATACAAATACAAATTGCAAATACAAGCAATTAGGGGTGTATTTTAGGGGATGCCCCCTTTAGTTACTGTTGCTATGTCCGACAAGCCGTGTGCTCTCACGCCACATGTTCTCACGCAGTGAAAAATACGCCGCAGAGCACAGAGGACACTAACGTGTTGACAGACAAGACAGAGCAGTTTTGATATGAAACAAAGTTTCAAATTTCAAATATTGTAATTGTTTAAAGTAGTTTAAACAATAAATACCGTACAGTGGCTCTTTAGTGTGTCGTGACAGATCGCTGTAGCTCCTCAGTTCAAGCGGCTCGTGAACCGATCATCTCTTCACACTAGTTTATTTATAGTATCAAATAAACATGAATGGACATCATTCAAGGAAAGTTGTTTCAACCCCAAGACGTGAGTATTCACACAATTTTTCGAGTTCAAGTTCACCTACGTTAATCTACTAATTCCCCTGACTGCTTTGTTGAAAAAAATGGTGGATTCGGGTTAATGATTGGTCAGATCGCCTGTCAATCAAACTGCCAGCAAAGTGTCAATTGTCAGGAACCACTTTTGGGTTCGTTACTAATGATCATCAAAAGAGACTTTCGAACCGAATAGTTCTATGAACTCAGTCACAGTTGTGTTCAAAATTATTCAACCCCCCAATGCTGTAAATGGTTTTAGAGAATTTAGAGTACATTTGTAATTGAATTCAGAATGAAATCCTACAAGGACTTCTTAAAGAAGCATATGCAACTAAAATGACATCAATTGGTTTTGTAATACAGTAGTAAATGTTTCTTTTGTGAATTCTTCATTGACACAATTATTCAACCCCTTAAAGACTACCACTCTGAAGAACAGAGGTCCATTGAAGTGTTTTCAATCAGGTATTGAAAGCACCCGTGGATGTCAGGGAGCAGCAATAAAGCCTAATAAGCACCAATTAGGCAGCTTTAAAATGACTGTGATACTCAGCTCCTTCTAGACATTTACTGGTGTGGTTACAAACATGGTGAAGTCAAGAGAATGGTCCAGGAAGACAAGAGAAGAGGTGATTACTCTTCACAGGAAGGGCAATGGCTATAAGAAGATTGCAAAGATGTTAAACATACCAAGAGACACCATAGGAAGCATCATTCGCAAATTCAAGGCAAAGGGCACTGTTGAAACGCTACCTGGTCGTGGCAGAAAGAAGATGCTGACTTCGACTGCTGTGCGCTACCTGAAGCGTAGAGTGGAGAAAAGTCCCCGTGTGACTGCTGAGGAACTGAGAAAAGATTTGTCAGATGTAGGTACTGAAGTTTCTGCTCAGACAATACGGCGCACCCTGCGTAATGAAGGCCTCCATGCCAGAACTCCCAGGCGCACCCCCTTGCTGTCTCCAAAGAATAAGAAGAGTCGACTGCAGTATGCCAAAAGTCATGTGGACAAACCACAGAAGTTGTGGGATAGTGTTCTGTGGACTGATGAAACAAAATTAGAACTGTTTGGGCCCATGGATCAACGCTATGTTTGGAGGAGGAAGAACAAGGCCTATGAAGAAAAGAACACCTTGCCTACTGTGAAGCATGGCGGGGGGTCAATCATGCTTTGGGGCTGTTTTGCTTCTGCAGGTACTGGGAAGCTTCAGCGTGTGCAAGGTACCATGAATTCTCTTCAGTACCAGGAGATATTGGAGGACAATGTGATGCAGTCCGTCACAAACCTGAGGCTTGGGAGACGTTGGACCTTTCAACAGGACAATGATCCCAAGCATACCTCCAAGTCCACTAGAGCATGGTTGCAGATTAAAGGCTGGAACATTTTGAAATGGCCATCGCAGTCACCAGACTTAAATCCGATTGAGAACCTCTGGTGGGACTTAAAGAAAGCAGTTGCAGTGCGCAAGCCTAAGAATGTGACTGAACTGGAGGCTTTTGCCCATGATGAATGGGCGAAGATACCCGTAGCTCGCTGCAAGACACTTGTGTCAAGCTATGCTTCACGTTTAAAAGCTGTTATAACTGTAAAAGGATGTTGTACTAAGTATTAAGATTGAATGTCACTTGGGGGTTGAATAAAACTGATAATGATGTGAGCAGAGAAAAGACATTTGTGGTTATTTCATTATAAATGTTATGTTATATTTGTCTGACCTACACGTGCCTCTTTGATTTAATTGTAATCAGGATGACTGAATGATCAAAATCAATGTCAAACCGGCCAAAACAATCAATTTCAGTGGGGGTTGAATAATTTTGAACACAACTGTATATGAACAAGCCACTACTACAATCAAAGTAATCGAAGTGTAAATTGATTGAATTGATATCTAGGCTTACAGTGGGGTGCAAGACTAGCACTAGGACATGATGCCAAATTATTATTCAAACTAATTTCTCCCCCAGGCCATGACCCTGGTTGCATTCGCACCGGGAATAGGAACTCTGAAGCGGCCGACAGCGACGTCTTTAAGCGGTGAATGGAGGATGCAGTAATTGGAGCCGTGTTTGTTGTGTGTCGTGGGTTTCAGAATAACAGAAATGGAATATGAACGCATAATCTATGCAACTGTAAGAGCACAAAGTGAGACTAAAGATGAAGTCTCCTATGACAACCTTCCGTATCAAAGCAGAGAAAAGAACAACACTGCAAACAACAGGTAAATGCAGTTATTGCTGTTTTCCATGTTCATGAAGTAAATATGTTTACACAGCTTTTTAAAAATGCTGTGTGCAAGTGTTTGACATGCGTTTGATCAATCAACGTACACTCACATCACTGATAGTTCCTAAAGAGCTGGTTTAGACCCTACTTTGAAGTAGGAGCTAATTTAGTTCCCCCAAAACGAGTTCCTAGAACTAAAATCGTTCATAGTTCCTGCGGTGTGAACACGGCAAAATCTGGGTACTTCAGCCAATAGTTCAAGGAACTATGAAAAGGTTCCTCCGGTGCAAAAGCCCCTATAATTAATTTACAATGATAGGCCTAAGTGACAGTCAAAATTAAATGTTTCAGAATTCGGCAGAATTGGCACAACACCGGCATTGCGATGTTCATCACGGCGCCAAATAATATCCAGTATGTCCATAAAAATGTACTTTGAATTTGACGTGAGTAGATTAAAACAATGGCCGATAACAAGCAAACGGTATCCTTATCTGAGTGTGGTATAACCATACCGAATCATCAGAGTAAGGAAAATTGCATGTAAACTGGATCAAAGAGTTTTGCTCGTGTCATGTAAACATCTTACTGCAATGTAAACATCTTATACCTTCCTCTGATTATGAGAAATAATCGCATTATTGGTACATGTAAACGTAGTCATACAAACATTGTAATATTTGATCAAGTTCTATTACATTTTGAACCTGAAATCCATCCAGAATCTTCCCTTCTGCTGGGATCAGGATAATCCTGATTTTTTTTTTTTTTTCAAATCTTACTTAAAGGTTTTGAACAAAACATACTGAAGGTTTGATACAAATCAAAACCAAATGATTGGAATATAAGATCTAATCTGATTTCAGAATCCTTTTTTTTTTTTTTTTCTTTTGAACAACCCATTTTTGAGATTTGATCCAATCCATTAACCGAAATCTGACCAAATTTCTTTCAAACAACTGGGTGAACCCTGATGTCATATGATAGCTTTGAGAGAAGAACAGAGCAAAATGTAAGTCATTATTCAGAAATTCAATTCATTATTATTATTATTATTGGAGCTTAACAATCACTAGTCACTGCATGCTTTCAATGTATGAAAAATAGCAGCTTGGACATTCTCCTAAACATCTCCTTTTGTGTTTCATATAAGCCATTTGGGCCTGAAACAACACAGTGACAGAATTTTCATTTATGTTTGAACTATTCCTTTAAAATACAAACAAAAAGCAGAAACTGAAATGAGTTTCAAAGAAAACAGACTGTATGGCTTCAACTTCGCAACCTGCAGTCAATGTGCAATTCTTGAATTTCTCTTTTATGCTGCATTTAGAATATTGAACATTCAGCGCTTGCTATCAAAGCATAAGTCTCCAGATCCAATCCACATAATACCCTTGTGCCTGGCTTTGACATTTTCACTGATAAACAAAAAGCTTTGTTCTTTCTATTCTAAGCTTGTCAAAGCCTGAATTATTCCTTTTCAAAAGGGAGTGGTAATCAAAGTGTAGTACGGGGAGGTGATAAATTGATTGAATTGATATCTAGGCTTACAGCAGGGTGCAAGACCAGCACTAGGACATGATGCCAAAGACTGGGTTGTGACGACAGATTCTGGGTCCATATTCTTCATAGTCCTTCTTAGAGTGGCAGACTTGGAAGAACTCGGGCTATAAAATGTCAAGAAAGGAATATTAATCAGTGGTTAAGTGATGAGGATATATTCAAAATGTACAGTAAAGAGACTGTGACATATAATGAAATATACTGCATGAGCATTACCGTAGAAGCCAACATGGATCCCCCAAACCACACGGCATATCGCTGCATGTGATGAGTTATTACCTGCACCTCCATGGGCTTGGGCTGGAGGAGAATCAAATGTATTCAAAGATTTGAGAAACTATTCAAGAATTTCTCTCATCTCATCAGCCATTTTATTTTTCCACTGAGTTTGCTACAGGTATAGGCCGATAAGATACCTGCAGTGCTGCCTTTGTCAGAACAACGTCTCTAAAAACATGTTTGGCAATACATAATAGATCTGCAATTTATGGAAGTTTATTATATCTTATTAATGTACAAATACCTGTTTTCAATTTCAAAGGCTTTCAATTTTGTGCAAAATGAGTCATTATAAGAGGTAGAATAATTAAAGGGCCATGTACACGACAATATTTTCAACCAAAAATGTTTTGGTCATTCATTTACATGACAATAGAGTTTTGGGGGCCAGAAAATGCAAACTTTTGGAAACAGGTTTCAAAGTGCAAGTTTTTAGAAATTATACCCTTATCGTGTAAACTACAAAAACATGAATTTATGTATGCGTATTCAGTCTACAGGCGCATAGTGTTCATTTGCAAAGTGACATCACCACCTACTGGCCTGGCAGCATAATACAGCATTTTTTGTCGTTTTAGCGGATACATGTGAACAGGGATCATTTTGATAACATTATTGTTCGTGTTTGAAAAATGCAAAGGAAAAACTTTTACGTTTTTACAACATCATTGTCGTGTAAACGTACCCCAAGAACCTCTTAGAACAGCCTTTGCAAAGGCAGAGCCCATGATGCCTTAAAATGCTGTCTTTTTAGGCAGTGCACTAGATTTTAAAACAGAACAAGTATCCAAACTGCACTGCAATACATGTGAGAATGTGAGACTGAGGTGAGAAATTCTGAGACAATAATGTGATCAGACCTTTATTCTGCCGCCGCTGAGCTCCTCACTCATTCTGAGTCTGGCATCCACCACACGCTTCAGGTCCCGCTGCAGCCTGCGGCCTAAGTCCCGAAACATGGTGGAGCCACCTGACAAGACTATGTTCTAATGCACATAAACACACACACAATTCTGTGTTTTCATTATGTTCACCCCCAAAATCATAGTACTCAAGCATATAAATCATGGAAGAATTAATGCAAAAGCATTTATAAACATGCACAAATTTGCTTCTGTTTGCACTGATTCATTATGACAAAGACAAAGCATTACTTCTCTACTATACCTGTGCTGAGCAAAACAATTTAAATAAATATTAAAAAAGAAAAAAGAAAAATCCACAACAGCACAGAAATTAAATCACTGAAATGAAAAGAAACATCCTTGGTAATAGTAAATTATTCCAAGAAATGCAATGCTGTGGAAACAAGTAATAATTCAGATTGTGTCCACTTATAAATCTTCCAGTCCACAGAATGTTTTAATAAAAAAATAAAAAAATAAATATTGCTTTTTTCACTTACACTTCTGCAATAAACTGCTGCCCTTTGTCGAAAATGTAACAGCAGAGTTGCATGCTGGGAATAAATGACCATGGGCTGACTGAACTCAGCTTATAACAGGGCATCTGCAGGAGATGTGTGTTTCATTACAGGGCTGAGCAATCCTTACTTAAACTTGACGAGAGCTATCCTGATATTTGGATTAGGACATACTGGTTCCTTATCTAGGGAATAAAAGGCTGGCTTCTTCCATCTTTACTGATGAGTTTGATAGAGTGTGGAAGTGGACCCTTTCACCGGGGTAAACAGCTTTTAATCTACAGTGGAATGCAGACCAGAAGCTGGTAAGAGACATGCACCTTCATTTCCCCTCTATTCTTTGGTGATATTAAAACACAAATGTTTCATAATTCATTTTATTCATAATTCATTTCTCTACCTGAAGACTTAACCTCCCTGCGGTGTATAATCAAATAATGTCACATTTACACTGCAAAAATGGCACAGAAGTGTTTCTGAAGTGGCATTTAGGTATCTTTACAATGTAATGCAGCTCAGAGGTGGAATACCGCATACTTTTCTACTTTTTCAGTGGTGAGAGAAGGCATAATTTTAGCCTTTTTATGTGGCATTATGCCTTTATATTAAATTTTGAGTAGTCACAAAACAGACTTTACGTTTTGTTTAAATTTTGTGAGGTCCTTTGCATTACCTGCTCATGTAAATCTATGCTTAAAGTTGTGTAAAACAATCATATTATGTAAATATTTTTCCTCTGATTTGATGAAAGACGTGACATTGTGCAGCTTTTACATGTTCGCAGATTTGAATGGCAGATACAATATCTACAAAATCAACCCATGTACTCAGGCCTACATTAAGTATGAACATGTGTCATGCCTATGAAAGAGGACTCAGCCAATGGTAGAAGTTATGAGGCGGAGCAACACTTGTAATCCCGCCCCATTCTGCATGGAACCCCTAAGGCTGCATCTGATATGGCATATTTCTCTACTACTGTATATAGTAGGCGAGAAACATTTAATGAAAAGAATAGTACTTTCAAATTTACAGTATTTATAAAACAGTTGGTGAAAGTACTCAAATGACTAGTTTTAATACAATTACTATTTCAGGTGAGATTTTACTTTTTTTAGCGGTTGAAGTAATTACTTTTTTAAAATAAGTACCCACTCATGCAATTTCAGACGTAGCCTATGTCTTTCTCCTCCAAACACCTCTTCAATTTTCACCATCCAATCAAACTTTGATAAATAAAATCACATTATTTATCACTGAATGTCAGACTACAGAAGTAAAAACAAAACTGATTGCAAACAAC
Organism: Zacco platypus; assembly: GCA_038088235.1. NCBI lineage: Eukaryota > Metazoa > Chordata > Actinopteri > Cypriniformes > Xenocyprididae > Zacco > Zacco platypus. The sequence continues at coordinate 20,619,285 of CM076065.1, read as the reverse complement.
GTTTCACATCGACTTTATTTCTAGCCGTCCTAAACAATAAAAACAATTGAAAACCTCTCCCTTGCATGCTTGGAAGGTTTTAAAAAGCATGATTTTTGTAATTGTACATGTGAGCATTATGGCTACCGTAGTTCATTTGTAACTATGTTGTAGAAGTAGTCCTTTAGCCCACTGTTTCTCGACTGGTGGGTCGTGAGAGCGTTCTGTGTGGGTCGTGGAGTGCCTGAGTCAGTTTCATTATTGTAACGTAGCTTGTTATGAAATAAAAAGTCTCTCTCACCTCAGAAAAACGAACTGCTCGTAGTACGCACTCTTCAATTGCGCGTGCAAATGCAGCGGCGCGCACTGTATATCACTTCATATATAAAGCGCAAGAGAAACCACGAGCACGCAATGTTACGTAGTCAATTAGCAAGTGATGAATTAAAAGTAAAGTACCAATAAATCACGAAATGTGTGTTAGCTGGGAGCGATTTGCATGCAGGTATGATGTTCATTCTATTCGTAAGGATGTTTTATTGTATTTACCATGGAAACTGTTGTTTCTGTAACTCCAAAATGACACTTTAGTTTCACTTTGTGGTATTTTGTATATTTTTTTAATTACTGTGGTGGCTCATGCAAACCTACCAACTTTATTGTATTAACAAAAACTAGTTTTGGGACTGTTATTAGCCTTACCTTGACATAGGCCTATTTATTCATTCATTTCGTACAATTTTTGTTAAATAAATTTGCCTGTTTTTTTTTAACACACACACACACATACATAATTTATATATGTATATATATTTAACATATTTTTAAAAAATGTCGGTCACAACTTAATGACCATTGGAAAATGTGGGCCCCATGGCCAAACCAGTTGAGAACCACTGCTTTAGCCCACTCCAATATTTGTTTTAAAAACTTCAAAATACGGATGAAAATGAAAATAAATCCAGGTTTTACCAGGTGAAATCCTGTAGTACTTGTTATTTGTAGTAAAACAGAACTGGCTTGCAGGTTGGGTTGCCATAAATTTAGCATTTGTCAGAACAACTGGTGACCAAGTTTTTGTAGATTCCCCTAAATGTCACAACATCCAATCCAAGTTCGGGAGGTAAACATTTGTTCACAGCAAAAAAATAGCTCTTCCAATATGAAATATGCCTACATGGCAAACACATCTTTCATTATGAAGGAGAGACAGCCTCAGTAAGCTGGCACTAACGCACAAGTAATTTCATAATAATAAAAAAAATGCATGTAAAAAAGTTTCTTTTAGCAACAATATTGAAATGCATTACTTTAAGAAGTAACATTCCCTAACACAGATGGCTGATTATTTCCAGAGACAACCCTATGAACCGATTGCTGCTCAGAGGCCTTTGTTGATTGGTTTGCTTTTGCTGGCAAGATTTTTTTTACGCCTCAAGAAATGGTGGCAGAAAAATTAAATGAAACTAAAAGAGGACCAAGGCACTTTCCTTTCAAAGTCCAATTCCTCCAATATAGTCCAGTGAAACTTCTGTCGTAGGCAAATGAATAAGAATCATTTTTGTGCACTGTGATATAGATGTGCACTAATTATATGTGTGCATAATTGAATTTTTCAAGACACTATTTATTCAGTCAGGCTGAGAGTTTGAGATACAGAAATGGATACCGAGGTTATTTCAGAGCTGTTCAGTCCCATTTGCAGGGATCAGTTGAAGCTCTCTCTATTCTAGACAATTTAGAGTAATTGTGAACACAGTGGATACACACTGACCCCTGTTGGACAAATAAAATAACTGATCCCACTATGAAAACTGCAATACACAGTTAGAGGGGTGACTGAACAAAGTGCAGTTTAATGAAATGCAAGAATGTCTGTAACTTTCTTTGAATGAAGTGACAAACTTTTACAGCTATGAGTGTGTGCTGAGCTCCCATAAAAGCTGTTTTATTGATTAAACAATACAGACAGTATAAAGGGAAGGAAAAATTTAGAAAAAACGAACAGAACAAATTGTAACACTCAGTATCGTGACTGTAGGAAAGAACAAAAGGGCAGCACATTGCCACAATGCTCTCAAACTATATATTCTGACAAACAAAGTCTCTACTATTTCTGTTTTCATCAGGTAGTGGCAGTGTGCTGTCCTTTTGTTCTTTTTTGAAGTGTGCTCTCCTTTCATTCTTTTTGGACATGCATCTTCTCTAAAGTTTTTTTTGGATGTGCACACTGAACTGAAAAACTTTTTGGTGTGATTTATACTAAAGAAGCCAAAGAGAGGGTAGCCAGACTTTCAGATGAACGGCAGAAGGTCTGGACTCTATCGCAGCTTTCATCGGCCAAGGACCGCCCAAGAGGACGTTTGACTGACACGTAACGCAACCAATCACAGTTCGTTTTGTTCCTCGTTATGTTTAGGGGCATGAAAATGTAAAGTCGATTTCCCTACAATAACAGATCGGCGTGCATCTAATAAGTTATTTATTGAAGAACGTTATGAAAGTTTACTACAACAATGGAGCCACGAACTTCACATTCTTTTGAAAATCTAGCATGTAGTTGATCCTGGTGAGCCCTCATTGTCACAGTTGTAAACACGAAGGCGTTCTTCTTCTACAAGGGAGTTTGGCGTCACGGCATTTGTTTCCAGGCGGACCATTAAAGAACGCGACACACGCATTTCTCAGAATTGTGAGTTTATATCTCACAATTCTTACTTTTTTTTCTCAGAATTGAGTTTATATATTTCGCAATTCTGACTTTATAGCTTGCAATTTACTTTTTTTTTCCAGAATTGTAAGAAAGGCCTGGACTAAGATGGCCTAAATTATCTCCAGTTATCTCGAAATGTAATCTCTCATTTTCTTAAATCCAGTGCATCTATTCTGGCATTTGTTCTCCCAAAAATGAAAACTCTAATCATTTATATACCCTCATGTTGTTACAAAACTTTCTTTCGTCTTTGGAACATAAAATAAGATATTTGAGATTTAATCACCAATGGTCACCAAAATGTTTAGTTACCAACATTCTTCAAAATTTCTCCTTTTGTGTTCCACATAGAAGAAATGCTTAGACAACCTTGTTTGAGTAAAGAACGAAATACCATGTTTGGACATTGTTAGAATTATCTGTACTGTTAACCAGAACCTGTACAAATAATGTCATCTGATTTTTCATAAGACTATAAGTACTACATTTTCTGTATCCTAAGTTAGTAGAAGGCTGGATCCTTTTACTCATCTACGACCTAAGAAAGTGTGGAGAACTTTTTGACTTTGACTTCTTGTCTTCGTTGAGAATATCGGTTCCTCAATAAGTCTCAATATCAAATAATAACATTTCCACAACATTGTATAAAATTATATTAAAGAGAACCACTCGAATTGCATGATAATAATGGTATTGTACCTTGTAAAGTGGTCTTCTGACATCTATAGGGCAGTTCTGAATGACTTCATCCACTACATCTGAGATGGGTTGCAAGAAGTCTGGGTTGGCAAACTGCAGAGTGAAAAGACCTTTTACTACCCAGTTTCCAAAAGGTCATTCTGGGTATAGATGTTGAATAATTCATAAAGAGTAGTCTTTCTACCTCAGGGTGAAAAAATATCTCTGGTCCCAGAAAACGCTCATATCCGACATCTATTAGAAATTCATTTTTGTTGATAGCATTGATTCCCTTGTATTTTTTTATCCATTTGCCAGGGTCCATGTCATATTTTGTGAATTCCTTCACTATGTCTGGACAGATGTAGCAATACCTTTCCTAAAAAACAAAAACAAGAAAAAAACAATATAGAGTATTATGGATAAGGAGTACAGAAGTTGTTTTAGATATAAACATGATAAAAGCAAGCGTGACACGGCTGATATTTTTTTTAATTTAAGGGTTTACAGAACATCTGATTCAGATGATTAAAAAAAGAAAACATGTGAAAGAGAGAAACAGGAGGCCAAGTAAGGGATAATACAGAATTTGCTGGCTATTATCATAAAATGAACCCAGACAAGGTAATCAGACCTCTGCACTAACCGTGCATTGGACAGTCATATTGGACATGAAATACTAATGAGTTTAAATGATTTAATTTTGACTTGTAGATTAGCAGAAAACAGTAGACAAATGCAGAAGTTTACTGGTTATTATATTAAAATATTTGACCACTCAATGTCACAATATGCCAGAGAGAGGAATATCATCCCTGCTGTTACCCACTTTAACAGCTTTTGCGGTCTCTAGTGACTGCTCTGGAGGAATGCCGATCTCTCTGTCTCTCAGCAGCTGCTGAATGAAGTAGGTGATGTCTCTTCCCGCTATAGGGATGTGCTTTATGCAGCTGCCAATCACATAACCTTCTGCCTAAAAGATAAAAGGAAACAGAAATCAGCCATTCTTGTTGTGGAAAGCTCCAGCAGCATTTGTTTGCAGATGCTACTTGATCTAACGCAATAAAATTCAAGCAGTTTTGGCTTATATATTACTTTTTGATGGCATTGTACAGTATGTATATCTGTGTTGATTACCACTGGTATGGCATGAGTAACCCCATCACCGCTATCAATCACGATTCCTGTTAGTGTTCGTTCTCCAACCTGTCTTGAAGTCCATGATGCTGCCAATGCCAAAACAGCCTGAAAAAATGGTAACAGAGATAAATTAGTTGTCGTTTCTAAAATATTCCATGCAGAAAATAAGACTGTGTCCAGAGTGAATGGTCCCCAAGTTCGCCTTGATTGTAAAATGGACTGTTGTAGACGGTAGGTCAGTGACAGATTTATGTTCAATTTTATGGAACTAAAACCAACAATATACTGACATTTTCAGCCACCTTCACATGACAATCACATGAGCGATAACGGGCAGAAGTATTTACATGCTATCAAAGTGCGAATTAACGGGTCATACTCTTGACATTATCTGAGCAGTTGAATTAAATACACAAGAACATTATGTAAGTGTTTTAAATGGATGTGCATGGTTCAGCTGAAAGCTCTTTGACTAGCTGTTAATGCTGCTAAGTTGAATGTATAAAACAAATGGTCTCTATCAATCAGATGACAGTTAATGCTGCATTCGTCATTATAGCAGACTCCTGTCATGATTATGTTACAAGTAATCTGTGTCAGTTTCTGTTTTTGGGTGGGTTGGATACATGTTCTAGCTCTGTTTCCTGTGTTTGGGTTCATTGATTTGATTATCAGTTGCACCTGTTGTTCATTTTGTTGATTAGTTTGCCTTTTGTGTTTAAGCCTTGTGTTTTGTTCAGTTCATTTATCTGTTCTTGTCTGAGGGTATGTTTACATGACAATGATGTACTAAAAACGGAGAAGTGTTTTCTTTACTTTTTTCGAGTACAGACGACAATGTTTTCAAAACAATCCCTATACTCAAGGATCTGCAAAAAAGACTAAAAACACTGTATTATGCATGCCAGGCCAGTAGTTGCCGATATCACTTTGTAAAGAAGCATTATATGCATATAGACTGCACACGTGATACGCATGCACATGACGTCATCGTTCATTTTCACAAATGTGCATTTTTTGTAGTTTACATGGAGACAATAATGGTAACCAAACCGAAACTTTGAAACCCCGATTTCAAAAGCACGCGTTTGCAGGTTGCCAAAGCGTTGTTGTCGTATAAACGAAGGGCCAAAATACATAAAAAGTTTTCAGTTGTGTAAACAGCCTCTGATTTAGGATGCCAGTCGTTCTGTTCCAGTTTATCTAGTCCAAGTACTTTGAGTATTTTGTTTCTTTGAGTTTCTGTTTAATAAATCATTACTGCTGTGAATAGATCCAGCTCTTTTGCTTTATTTTTGCAACTTCCGCTGACAGAAAAACAGACCATACAAATGGATCTAGTGGCAGTTCATATCCTCCTCCTCTCCCAGGGGGACTGCACCCTTGAGAGAAACACAGAGGAAAATTTTCCATCTGGTACACTGCGATGATGACAACCTCTGTGTGTTTTTCTGGCCAGGCCTCAATGCTTCCAGGAGTTTGGGGACTGGGTCTTGGTTCACTACGGATTGCACGGTCCATGCCACGGACTTTGTGCCACCCGTCGCCACCGTCCCAGTGGACTTAAAAGACAGAGCCCATGGCAGACACAGAGCCTGAACCTAATACCTCTGACTAGGTGTGTGAGCCAGCACCATCATCCGTCATCAAGGGAATATTGGTGGAATTTGACTCTGCCTGTTCCAAGTCGGCCAATAGAAACATTCCTGAGAATTCTGCCTGTTTCACATCGGTCAAGGAGGAAGTTGGTCTTTACGGTGTTTAACACAATGTTGACTTGTGGTGAATAGCATGTGTAACCCCTCTACCCGGGTCCTACTCGGCTCGCTCTGAGCAGGCCTTGAACCCGGGTCTTCCGGCATGGGAGTCGGACGCTCCAACAAGGAGGCTAAAGGCTGCAACATCTAGGAGTGAGGTTTACTCGCACAGCAACTACTAGCTGGCCTCCGTTACACATGGAAACCAGTGGGGGATGCAACCAGAATTTGTACATCCTTTCCAAAACATATCTATGTGTTGCAACTTTGCATGCACATTCACAACCCTACATAATTAGTCACAAAATTTCAGAAAAAAAAATAGTTCAACTAGCGTTTAAAGCAGTTTAAAAATCGAGTGTTGACCCGCAACAAAACAGGAGTAACATTTTATTTACAGTAAATGGCAATTAATTGACAAGCTTTAACATAACATATTATTGTTATTTCAAGCACAATATTAAAACATAAACGTTTACCTGAACAGCAATATACAGCCCTGGGACGTTGAACGTTTCAAACATGATCTCTGCTAAGTATTCCCGGTTCTCTGGGGTATTTAGAGGAGGTTCTGTCTGAGGAGAAAATATAGCACTGCGACATCAGGATAAACAGACACAAAAGGCCTGTTGAATAAATTAAATGTGGTCTTTTGTAATGCAAAATAAAAGTGCATAAAAAAGTGTTTTGTCAGCACCAAATGGAGTAGTGAGACAAAGGCACACTTTCAAAAGACACACTGGAAACATCCTGTTTGTAACATGAAAACTGATGCATTCTGGTACAAACAACAGCATAATCTATCATTATGCAAACAATAAATATTTCATTCAGTAGGTTTAATTATGTATGTGCTTCCTCTTTTTCTCAGTGGGAAGAATCTGTTCCACAAATCATTACAAATCACTGTGCCAAACACTTCTTAATCTCATCTTTAAGATCTATGAATGTACAGCCGACATACCATCAGGAAGTTGTGGTCCTCCGGCTCAGCTCTGAGATATTTAAATATGATCTGCTCCATGAACTTTTCCATGAGGTCCCAATCCTCAACAATACCATGTCTGATGGGCCACTAATGTATACACAGAAAAAAAGATCATTACATGAATTCTTCATCTCATTAGTCTTTGATAATGCTGTCATTTGTTCCCATACCAACACTCACTTTTAATCTCGGAATGAGCAGTATTGCAAAAAAGCCACAAACAACAACAAAATAAGAACAAAACAAACTTGGGAATAATACACTCATCAGATGACGCAAAAATTATGAAATATGATGATTTCGTATTATTGTCCCAAATGTAATTAAAAGGACAATAAACCTAAATGAATCTAGAATGATGTGATAAATGCATTTTTGGCAAGTGTGAGAGATACATTTCATATTCACACATTATAAGTCTCACCGCTGGTGAAGATAGCTTCATCACAGTCTCTTGCGAGTACTTGATTACCGGATAAGCTTTTTTTTATAAGAAATTTTTGTAGCGGGTTTCTAATTGTAGGGTTTTTTTTTTTTGGCCTTTTGATCTTAGTTCTCCAACTTTCTTCACACTTCAGTTGAAAAACAAAAACAGGTTCTCTTGCAGGATCTTCAAGTAGTTTACATCATCCATTCTTCCTTCTATTGCAAAAAGGTGCCCTGTCCCTGATGATGAAAGACAACCCAACAATATGATGCTACCACCCTTGTGAAAAAGAAGTGTGCATTTGTATTTTGCTTCAAATTTCAAGCATATTGTTAAATTGTACATGCATATTATTTAATATTGTAATGGAATAAAAGACCACTTAAAGAGAGTGCACTTTTATGACAATATTTCACACTACAGTTTTAAAGTTAAAAAATTTACTTTAAAGTACATTTTAAACCATTAATAATCTTTTGCACTGTTTTAAAGAATTACACTTATTTGATGTGTTGATTAACATACAGCTTCGACTACACTTATTGGACTGTTTTTGAAGCTGCTGCCACCAATCTGGACGAGCTCACAGATACTATAACATCACACATCAGTTTCTGTGAGGATATGTGCATTCGTACCAGATCATTCTTATTCAATAATGATAAACCATGGTTTACTGGGAAACTCAAACAGCTTTGTCATGCCAAAGACGATGTTTACAGAAGTGAGGATAAAATCATGTATAACCAGGCCAGAAACAGACTAACAAAGGAGATCAGAGTGGCTAAAAGAAGCTATGCTGTAAAACTGGAAAAACAGTTTTCAGCCAATGACCCGGAGTCAGTCTGGACAGGCCTGAGGAACATCACAAAGTACAAGTCACCACCCCCACTATCTGTGGAGAAACAACAAATGGCTGAGGATCTGAATGCATTTTACTGCAAGTTTGATAAGCCCAGTCTCACATCCCACAACTGCTCTGATCTGCACTTCAGACATTCACCAACACCTCCTGCAACCCCCCTCCTGCCATCCAGCCAGCGCTTAAAGTCTGTGTAGAGGACGTGAGCCGGGTCTTCAAAAAACAGAAGACTAGGAAAACTTCAGGCCCAGATGGTGTTTCACCTGCCTGTTTAAAAATCGGTGCTGACCAACTGGCCCCCATCTTCTCACAGATCTTCAACAGATCACTGGAGCTATGTGAAGTTCCTAGCTGCTTCAAACGCTCCATTATCATTCCAGTCCCCCAAAAACCCCAAATCACTAGACTTAATGACTACAGGCCTGTCTGTGATAATGAAGTTGTTTGAAAGATTGGTGTTGGTCTACCTGAAGAACATTACTGGACCCCTGCTGGATCCCCTTCAGTTTGCCTACAGAGCAAACAGGTTTATGGATGATGCAGTCAACATGGGACTGCATTACATTTTGCAATATCTCGACAGACCAGGGAGTTTTGCACGGATCCTATTCGTGTTCTTCAGTTCGGCCTTCAATACCATCATGCCTGATCTTCTCACAGTCAAAATGACCCAGTTCTCTGTGCCCACCCCAATCTCTCGGTGGATCACCAGCTTTCTGACAGGTAGGCAGCAACTAGTGAGACTGGGGAAATCTAGATCTAACAACTGTACAATCAGCACTGGCGCCCCCCAGGGGTGCGTTCTCTCCCCACTGCTCTTCTCACGGTACACAAATGACTGCACTTCAAAAGAGCCCTCTGTTAAGCCCCTGAAGTTTGCAGATGACACCACAGTCATCGGCTTCATCCACAACAGTGACGAGTCTGCATTCAGACAGGAGGTTGAACAGCTGGCTGTCTGATGCAGTCACAACAACCTGGAGCTGAACACGCTCAAAACAGTGAAGATGATGATGGCACTCCCCCCACTTAGCATCATGAACAGCACTGTGGAAAAAGTGAAGTAATTCAGGTTCCTGGGCACCACCATCTCACAGGACCTGAAGTGGGACAATCACATTGACTCCATTTTGAAAAAGGCCCAGAAGAGATTTGTACTTCCTTTTCCAGCTGAGGAAGTTCAACCTGCCACAGGAGATGTTGACACAGTTCTACTCAGCCATCATGGAGTCTATTCTTTGCTGGTTTGGTCCAGCAACAAAATCGGATATCAGTTGCACCAGCTGGCCGGAAATAAAGTTGGGTGTAAGCTCTACGCTGGACTTACGTTCAGCTTTCCGATGAATATTTACATCTGTTGCACCATCGAAAAACTACGACTTGGCGCAGCTATGCTTAGCGTAGACGATGTGTGAAGCTGATATGGTCTCCCGCACTGTTAGTTGAGACGCCGTTCACGTTACTATGGTTACAAATGTGAATTTATTGACTCCAACGAATAGAGGAAAAATTACTGTTAGGCCGAAGAAAAAAAAGAAAATTAAATTACTTCGATTGAAAACAAGAAAAATTATTGAGCAATTCAGTAAATGTATATATATTTTGGTAAGCAAGCAAAACTCAGTAGCAAATAAAAAAACAAGACATCTGGCAAAAGAAAACAGCTGTTTACACGGTGTACAAATATATGGAGCAAGTTATAGGCTAGACCTGTTTACACGGTGTACAGAGTAGCCTACACAATTTTTTGGGGCAAGTTATATTTTAATAACGCATTCAACTTTTACAGATAATCCCAACCTGCCTTTAGTACCGAGGACAGCTCTGAAAAACACGACGACAGCCCGCTGATTGTAGAGCCTGTATATCAGACGCGCCACATCTCAACGTTTTTATTTGCCTTTATTTTCAACATGGAAACAAATAAAGACTTCTCACTTTACACCTACCTTTGACTAGGCATAAGATTTAGTCTCAGATGTGCGCTATGCCCAGATGACGCAACAGGTATTAATTCTACGCAGGACTTAAAACGCATTTTATGTTAAGTTAAGTCTTACGACCAGCTGTACATCCAGCTGGTGCAACCAGCCCCTGGAGACTACAACGGACGGTACGGACTGCTGAGAGGATTATTGGTGCCCTCCTGCCCACCCTCCAGGACCTGTACTCTTCCAGAGTGAGGAAAGGTAGGTAAAATCATAAGACTCCACTCACCCTGGTCACAACCTGTTTAAACTGTTGCCGTCTGGATCACTGGGCACTAGAACATCTAGGCCAAGGGTCTCCAAACTCTGCCTTTGAAGGCCACTGTCCTGCAGAGTTTAGCTTCAATATGCCTTAACACACCAGCCTGGAAGTTTCTAATATGCATAATTAGACCTTGATTAGCTGGTTCAGGTGTTTAATTTAGGTTGGAGCTAAACTCTGCAGTAATGTGGTCGATGTACCAGTCTGTCGTGGTGAAGAAGGAGCTGAGCTGCAAGGCGAAGCTCTCGATTTACCGGTCAATCTACGTTCCTGCTCTCACCTATGGTCATGAGCTTTGGGTCATGACCGAAAGAATGAGATCCCGGATACAGGCGGCCGAAATGAGCTTTCTCTGCAGGGTGGTAGGGCGCTCCCTTAGAGATAGGGTGAGGAGCTTGGTCACTCAGGAGGAGCTCAAAGTAGATCCGTTGCTCCTTCACATCGAGAGGAGTCAGCTGAGGTGGCTCGGGCATCTGTTTCGGATGCCTCCTGGACGCCTCCCTAGGGAGGTGTTCCGGGCATGTCCCACCGGGAGAAGGCCCCGGGGAAGACCTAGGACACGCTGGAGAGACTATGTCTCTTGGCTGGCCTGGGAACGCCTCGGTGTCCCCCCGGAAGAGCTGGAGGAAGTGTCTGGGGAGAGGGAAGTCTAGGAATCTCTGCTCAGACTGCTGGCCCCACGACTCGGCCCCAGATAAGCGGTAGAAAATGAATGAATGAATGAATGAATGCTAAACTCTGCAGGACAGTGGCCCTCCAAGACCGAGTTTAGAGACCCCTGATCTAGGCACAGGAACAGTTTCTTCCCACCGGCCATTTACCGGGAACTGTTGAACTGTTAAATGCCTTTCAAAGCATATGCCTGTGAATGCAATACCCCACTGCGTAGTGCAATATCTTTGCAAACTCAGCTAAAATGTATTCATTTTATTCATAATACTGTAAATATTTTCATAATATGTAAATATTTATTATTACTAACTCTAGTGTGTTTATACTTTTATATTTTTATTCTTAATTTTATTACTATGTTCTTGTTTTTGTATTGTTTATGTGCACTGGAAGCTTCAGGACCAAGAAAAAATGCTTGTGTCTGTGCACAAGCACACTTGGCAATATATATCTTTCTGATTCTGATTACTAAATGTAAAGTACATGATTATAATGTTAACTAAACTGTGTTACATATTACATTTGACATCAATATATTTTAATGTACTTAATTGTAATTTCGTCATACATTTAAAAAGTATGTGACGTGTACTTTTTTTCACATGGGACCACCAAAATCTATTGCTGGTGGGTTCTTATGGTTGACAGTGTCAAATTCTCATCAAACATGATTTTAAAAAGCTCTATCACAAAATCTCTTCTCACACTGCAAGCTGAGCAACGGTTTCTCTGTGCTTGTCTTCGATATAGCTCAGTATTATGTCAAGCTCTTGATATGGTTGACTGGTACCCATTCACTCTGTTCTCAGTTATTGAACCCTGTAACTCCTTCAAAGTGATCATTCACCTCTCAAGTCTCCTTGTTTAAGCTGTTTTAAAAGACAACCTTTTCAAGGCAGTGTCTTGTAGTACTTGAATGTAGCTTTACACTTGCTGATAATTGAACCACTGCTATCATTAGTATTTTCAAACACTTTCATACATTTAATTAAATTGGTGGACAAGCATTGTTTTCTATACTCATGTATTTCCAGTTTAAACAGGAAGTTTGGCATAACAACAAAGTGATCATGCCTATCTATTTTGCTTATTCCTCATTAAAAAATTCATTTTTTACTCAAATTTCAATTCATTTTATACTCAAAAACTGTACATTTAAAAGTTGTCTTTAAGATTACACTAGTATTTAAATGGTCTCAAGATGGACACATGGACTAACAGCCATAATATTGTGATTTGATGGGGTCTTCAAGTATGTAATAGGCTTGGGCAGGGCTTGACACCCGCCAAATGCGTGTGGATTTCAGCAGTGGCGTGTGACGCAACCACTCCTACTAGCCCCTTTGGCAGGTTGAATTCTATATATAATATACATATAATATATAATATATTTATATTTATATTATATATTTCAGTTGTAGTCTTTTAAAAATGCATCTGAAATAATAAACTGAGCGCAATGTAGTGGTCAAAAATATAGATTTTTCAATACATATCGATACTGAAATATCTAAAAACACTTAAAATACTAATTATCCGCAAAATAGATACACGATAGCTCCGCTTTCTCGCTCTCTCATCTCTCTGAGAGCTTGACACACAAAACAGCCTCACCTCACTCACTCGTTTCTTTGCTCCAGATGAATAATGTTGGTGTTACAGGGCTTGAATTTTGGTGTGGGATTGCGCATATTGCAAATCATTTTACTCATTCCTACAGATTTTGTGCTCACGCCCAAAGTGCATGCAGATAAAGCTGCCTTTACTACTAAATTGATACTAAATTTAATCTTGGCGAGTATTCACGTAAAAACAGTCAGTTATGATTTAAGTGAATGTAAACAGTTGAAAAATAAAACGCATGTGTAACAGTATAATGGATTCGTGTGTCAGGTCTTAAAGTGACAGCAGCCTAATATAACTGCTGCCAAACTATGAGATAATATCAAAAATATTTATTTGGCAGATTTTCCCCACGGTATTGATGTCACAATTGTGGCCAGTAATTTTGAAAAAACACAAGCCAGAGTGGCTGGTGAGCAAAAAAGTTTATGTCAAGCCAAGGTAATAGATAAACATTATCATTTACGTCTGTGTTTGCAAACGTCCTGGCCTAAAGGTCACATTTACTGTTGCTTAGGAAAACTATAAGGAAGTTTCATGTGAGTGCAAAAAAGTTCCCCATGCAGATTTCACTCATGTTCAAGACTCAAATTGGTCATGCGATTTCACCACGTTGACAAATAGAAAGCTGATTTGATTTGAAAGTAACTTCTGTGTAAGCTGTGCTTCATACATTTCATCGCTATTTACAATGGACATTTTTGAAATTTTGCTGAAAAGTGACCACATCTTAAAGGATTAGTTCACTTCAGAATTCAAATTTCCTAATAGTTTACTCATCCCCATGTCATCCAAGATGTATATGTGTCCCTTTCGTCAGTCAAAAAGTAATGTAAGATTTGAATGTAAGACATTCCAGAATTTTTCTCCATATAGTGAACTTCACCAGGGCACAGCAGGTTGAAGGTCCAAACAGTGGCTTCAGAGCAATGTGTATATACTTTTTAACCACAAATGCTCCATGCATTACATAATCACGTTACAAAGGTCATACGTGATGTAGGCGGAAGTTCCGATCAAGTGTTTACAAAGCGAACTCGCAAAGACTAAGGGTGCGTTCACACTTGTCATGTTTGGTTCGATTAAAACGAACCCTGGTGCGATTGCTCAGTTAGTGCGGTTCGTCTGAACATAAGTAAACGCTGCCATCTGGTGCACAACCCTGGTGCACACCAAACAAGTGGACCGAGACCGCTAAAAAGATGGGTCTCGGTCCGCTTCCAAACGAACTCTGGTGCGGTTCGATTGATATATGAACGCAACACGGACCAAAGACATGTAAACAAAGCAAAAACAGGACGTGATGTCACAAGATGCGACGCTACAAGTCAGCTGATTTAACGACGCAGAAAGATCGGTGTATCCAAAATGAGTAGAGGGCAAACGTGGAGCAACGAGGAGGTAAAGTGCCTCATCAATATTTGGTCCGACGAGCATGTTTCGAAATCCTGGTGCTGTTTTGAATGTTTTGAAGATTTTATGAGCTCTTCGTGAGTTCTTAGCTATCTCAAACCATATGTACACTCATAAAATGATGGCGTTTAATCCAGCACACAGCATCGTTTTGAATGTTCGGTAAGCGAGCTCCATCGCGAAATATACGTCATAAAAGCCCACCAATCAGGTTGTGACCATATCCCTATGCCTTTGGTTCGGTAACTTTAGGTTCGCTGTTAAAAATAGCCAGTGTGAACACTCAGCGGACCAGGACTATATGTTTTGTTTTTGTTTTTTGGTCTGGACGAACCGAACTACAAGTGTGAACGTGTAACGAAGGCCAGCTAGTAGTTGCTGTGCGAGTAAACCTCACTCCTCTGACCACAAGAGATGCGCTGGCAATAGACACTAGAGGTTGCAGCATTTAGCCTCCTTGTTAGAGCGTCCGAATCCCATGCCGGAATATCCGGGTTTGAGGCCCGCTCAGAGCAGGTCGAGTACGACCCGGGTAGAGGGTTTACACTGGTGCCGTGACCCGGATGGAAGTGAGGTTTAGGGGGGGTGAGTGTAACGGAGGCCAGCTAGTAGTTGCTGTGTGAGTAAACCTCACTCCTCTGACCTCAAGAGATGCTCTGGTGACAGATGCCTTTAGAGTTGTTGGAGTGTCCGACTCCTACGCCGGAAGACCCAGGTTCGAGGCCCGCTAAGAGCGAGCCAAGTAGGGTTACGAACGCGAACCCTGAGTCAAACGCCCTTTACAAAAAAAGGTAAGACTACGATGTTGGATGATTTTGAAGTTGGAGAAAATTGAGTTTTTCACCCTACCGCGGTACTTCCGCCAACATCACGCGTGATCTATCCAACGTGATTACGTAATGAATCACTACTACAGAACACTAGTTCACTAGAAAGATGAGCATTTGTGATTAAAAAGTATATACTATATATATATATATATATATATATATATTTTTTTTTTTTTTTAGAAAATGACCAATCGTTTCACTAGATAAGACCCTTATTCCTCGTCTCGGATTGTGTCTAGCACTTTGAAGCTGCACTGAAACTGCAATTTTGACCTTCAACCCGTTGTATCAAAGTGAAGTCCACTATATGGAGAAAAACCCTGGAATGTTTTCCTCAACAACCTTAATTTCTTTTCAACTGAAGAAAGACATGAACATATTGGATGACATGGGGGTGAGTAAATTATCAGGAAATTTGAATTCTGAAGTGAACTGATCCTTTAAGCCTCAAAAATATGCTTATAAACTTCCTCAGGTGGATTGTACAGTGCCTAAAGGCCTAAAACAACAGGTCTATTACATATCACAACTGATCACCTTGGTTGCATAGTTTGGCTTATCAATAGCTTCATCTCCAATGAAGAAATCGAGGTCATCCACCCCCTTCATGAGACGTCTCTGTGCCTGATCTCCAACACCGGCTGTTTCTCTGATTGCAATACCTGCAGTGAAAACACCACAATCAGCCTACTGTAGCGCTGTGAAGTCACAAAGCACATTCATATAAAATAATTTGATATTTGACAGTATACTTTGACAAAAGCAACACAATCAATAAGTGTTATGAAAGGATGTATGCTGTTAACAGGCTCAGAGCCTACGGTACATTGAGGATACAGCAGTGGTGAATTGAGAGTTTTATAATAGCTTAAAATAGTGGTTCCCTAAGGCGGTTTTTAATTAAATTCGTGATCCAAATATTATATCCTGGATTTGAGTGCTGGACATGCAGTATTAGTCCTCTCTGATCTGCCCCACTGCGCATTTAACAACTTAAACTGGCAGGCAGCTCACAGGATGGCATGATGAACTGGGGCTCCGTGTTTCCTGCATAACCAATCTTGGTGTATCTGAAGATGAAGAAGAACAGTAAATGATCATCATGAATGAGATGAATGAAGCTGTACTCTCTATTTGTTTATAATTTTTCAATCAGTATTTCCAGTGAGTATACGGTCTGTTCATTCATCAAATAGCAGCTGTGGAAGTTTATTATATAGCTATAATGCACTTGATTAATGTCTTGACATGGCAGCCAATTAAATCAAGACCAACATATTTTATATGAAAACATAGATCATACCGAAAACCATGTCAGGAATATTGTTATTTTTCAGATGCATATATTAGATGTTTACATCGAAATACTCTGCTTTAGTTTTTACTAGTGCTTAAAGTGTAAATTCATCAGACCAGATATGAAAATATGTCAATGTATTGCATTTATATACAACCCACATCCCTCATCCAAATCTGTGAACTAATCCCCATCGAAATCATAACAGAACAGAAGCATTTTAAAGAAGTTTGGGAATTACAGCATGTAGAATTTGGTGTGTTTTCTACCTAAAAAACAACAAAACATAGCAATGATATGTGTTATCTATCACACAGAGAGTAATAAAATGCTAAGTAATGGTACTAAGGGAAAGCACTTAGTTAAATTAATAGTCTCCAAATCAAATACATACAATATTTGACTTAATTTTCCCCCCCAGGTCCAGCAGAAACGAATCTGCTGGAGTATGAACCTTGTCGGTGTGTGACAGTAAACAAACTCACCCTGTCCCGCAGTCAATCACGCATGGAGGGGGCCGCACTGCCATCCTCAGCACTAGAAACAAGCACACAAACACATCCGCATGTCACAACAATAACGACGTCATCTACATTGAAACCATGTGTGGTTTACAGGGCTGTCAGGTGTAGGCTACCTTTACTGCGTTGTAAACTGTCCCTCGGTTATGGCTTGCGCCGTTATTTTTCGCGACTGCTTCCCGAGTCAAAGGGAAGGCAAAAAATAGAAACATGCTGGATCCACTCGCGCTGCCTCATCATGATCCACAGAGCTGACAGCGAAATTACGATTCCTACTATGGTGAAGGCTGATTTATTAATATTCATCATGAGCCAAGCCTTCGCCAGTACACGTTCTCTACTGGAAGGTTGCTGAGGAACGTCTAAATGGCTTAATTAATATTCATGACCTGAACCCTTCGCTATAGTAGGCTCTGTAATTTCACCAGCTGGCAAAGTTCCTGTAAACAGACCGCAGCGCGTGTGGCGCATTATCATTGTTTACAGCTTAACCTCTTACTTAAGAGTGCAATTTATTCGGATACAGCTTTAATGGTAGACGTAGATAGATCTAATAATTGGTGTGTTTATTTGAGCCAAGAATTATGCGTTAGGGACCCTTTTAATTTTATTGTGCATGCATATTATTATTATTATTATTATTATTATTAGTAGTAGTAGTAGTGGTAGTAGTTGTAGTAGTAGTGGTGCTTTTTAATGTCACTGCTTTTATTGTGTGTATTGCTAATATTATATGTTAAAAAGCATAATCTAGAATAGAGACTACTGAAGGATAAACTCTAGATGGCAGTCGGTACTAATTTTACATAATAATTAATTATTTGTTGTACACATTGTTGTTCCACTGTAGTAAGTGATGCTGTATATATTATATTTAAGTGTGTACGATGTATTATGTTTATTTGTTTAACCCTTTCAAAACACAGTGTGGATACCATCGTCACAAATGACCGTTTTTATATATCGATATGCAGTGTCCTATTTCAGATATTTCAGTGAATTAAATACATATTTCATAAGGTAGTCTATCATAGTCTACACTAAAACTATCTGTTAGAAACAGTTTTATATAAAAAATGTGTAAATACTATAACATTACACAGCTCTCTATGGCTGCTATTATGGAAGATTTTTGATCAAAACAACAACACTCAGAAATGGTAAATTACATTTGAAGGTCCAGAAGAAAGGCGAAAAGTATTCTGAACGATTTCTAAATAAATTATCTCATATTCTATAAAATACGGAAATAAAATAAAATTGAAAAAGAAAGAAATATTATGTTGTTGGAAATTGTAGGACTCTTATTTTGAAATGCAGTCGACTGCTTATGTATCAGGAAATGGAATCCTGAAATAATTGCGCGAAAACGAAATGACAGCGCGAGTTAGAATGGCTGAGAATGGTGCACAGGTATATCTGACAAATCAATTCACATTAAAGCTTTCGGAAAACTTACAGTTAAACGATACGTTTTAACGCATGCTTGAGTTTAACCCCGGCTGAAACCATGGAAACATGAACTATTCCTGTGGATATGCTTTAAAATGGGTTCATTCACATTATCTTGACAGTTTTTAACTAACTTTAAATCTTTGTGGAAGTACAAATCGAGGTTCAGGCATGCTCGTGCACAATTGATAGTACTGGCTAGCCACTTGCCATGCTTTGCTTTCATTAAACACCAATGTTTGTGTTTCTCTAGTTGGTAAGCAGGCTTGAGGGGCGACAGTCACTGAGGGACATTGAACCCAATATATTTCCTGTGGACGGTGGTCCAGGTCAAGGTACAGTACACTCAAACTGACCCTGCATATATAAAATGAGAATGTGAATTGAATTATCCTTAACACACAAGTTATTGAATTTCATTAATCTAACACCAGTTAAATGTGTCAAAAATACATTCATTACTTTTGACTAATGTGAGTACAATAGTTGTTCTCAGCGATTAAATGTCCACTGTATTATTTTAACATGACTATAAAAATAAAAATTGATATCAAAACTTCAGATCGAGTTGAGCATTCTGAGAAATGTTCTTGACTTGATCCATAAAATCAAAGCTAAATTATTATAAATATGGTGTCTAAATACAGATTTGGTAGGCGGCAGTTAAGACATTGATTGTTGATGTGATGTAATGTTTCTGGAAAGGCCTCAGATGGGTACTGTATACTGAAAAACACACTCTTAGAATTTCATTCTATTCCATATTCTTTATATTTTCTTCTTTCTCGGGGTATTATGCTGAGGCAACTGTAAAGCCATTCATAAGTTTTATATGCCAAATATTTAAAATGCTGTCTTTGCTCTTTCCATATTAATTTCTATGTTCAGTAAAAAAAATATATATATGATTACAATTTTTAATGTTAAGTATGGTTGATTGAAAATCTGTGATTAATTTTTTTTTTAATTTTTCAGTGGCCCTAGTGATTAGACATACTTGTTCACAGCCATCAAAATACCCACAACATTGTTTTTACAAAAAAATTGACTTTATAAAAATTATATTGACATCAATATATCAGGTCAGTTAGAGCATTCTGGGTAGTGAACATCATCTATAAAATGATTTCTATAGGCAGTTGAAACATTAATTGATTTCATCTAATGTTTCTGGAATACCCCATATGTTGTCTGCATTAACAGACTAATCAATTTCTGGATAATAGATACTGAAAAGTTTAAAAATCTACACTTACAGTTTTATAATTAAATTTTAAATTAATTAAATTGTATTTATTGTTTCAATATTTTCTCTTTTACCTGCTTATTATGTAGAGGTAGCTGTAAATAAACCTTTCATAAGCTGAAGAGGGAGATTTTTTTTGTTTGTGCTCTTTTTAACCAATGGTATATGGGGGAGTTTTCCAGAAACCTTTTAAAAACAATGTTTGCAGTACCATTTGGTGCCACTAGTGACATAAAAATATCACACTTCACCTTTAAATTCAAATTAAAAGTCCTCATCCTATTTGCTATCTCAATTCAAATGCAGCAATTGAATAGAATGCTACAGCGATGATGTATTTTTGTGGGGCAACCTCACAATAGCTTCTCATTGATTACAACTTTTTGAATTTTGAAGCCTAAATATAATACGCAGAAGTAAAAAGCTAAACATAGGCTGTGACAAACTACACTTTAACATCACCACTATTAAGCTTCTGACTACTCTATCAGTCTATGTTTTAAAAAAAAATGAGATTTTGGTTGATTAAACCTGACTAATAAACACACGACTGCCTTATTCTGTGTAAGAAGCCACATCATCTCACAAAAGAATGCTCAACTGTCGTTATGAATGTTATTAAATGTTGTCTTTTGTTGGAAAAGATGTTAATAAATATTCTCATGTCTGGAGAGATGTTTGACAAGCATTGCTTTTTCAATTGTACATTATAAGCGACTTGGAGCCATACTTCATTAACATCGCCGTTGCGATTTCATAATTGCACAAAGAATCACATTTAAGTGATTTAAGTTCAATGTTATTTTTTGTATCATGCGATAAATCATGCAGCCCAAATCTATACTGCCTTACATAATAGAAGTATGCATTCCCGTGGCACTCCCGTGAGCCTCGATTAGATTTCTTTCGGTGCGGGATTAAATCTCTGAATGAATCTGTAGCACTCAGGAACTCTGGTGTACTTTGGGAGGGGGTGGGGGGTCTGACAATAGCCTGACAGCTCCCGACATCCTTTCACAACAGCGCATCCGCGCTTGAATTTGAAGTGAACAAGACTTTCTGCAGCGGTGGCGTTCACAGTTCCCAGTTCCCTGCCTTGAGCAACTTGGCAAGATGTGTTCTTTGCATCCTGGCCACGAGTGCACCTTCACAGAGAACATTCAGCCTTTGTGTTTGGTTTTTGGGGGAGAGATGTTCTGTTCAGTGACATTCTGTTCTTGCATGGTTGTTAAAAAAAATCTAGCAGGAGGCTGTGGAATAGAACCTTTGTGGGAGCGGGACCAAAAAAAAAAAAAAAAAAGAAACAGTCCTGCACAGACCTCTACTACATAACTCCGTTCACGCTCCGTTATCCCTAAGGGGATAACCTTCAGCCCTCACAGACCCCCAGAAAGGAATATATCTCCTGAAAGCTGCTGACTGAGACCCCAGCTTTGTAAACTTCTCTACGACTGCCTTATTGGTTTGAGAATCGCAGTATCGAGGGGAAAGATTTTCCATGTCTCAGTATCACAGATGCCCTTCTGTGGCAACTACAGCAACCATAGATTGGCTAATGCACTGGTCATGTGCTTTGTGGCACAGATGACTAGATCTTTGGCTTGCACAGCTATTTTTTGTTGACACCTCAATGTGGGGATATAGAATCAACAAAAGACTCACAAACTTATATGCGCGACAACAGAGGAGGCAAATCGGTCAGGTCGGAAGTGGCCACGGAGCTGCTTTCTGAACTGTCATGAAATCAACATAGCAGGAAAAGCCCAAAAGGAAAAAAAATTTTTCTCGTCAGGCTCCTCCCTATGATCCGCCTGCTATCCCAGCAATCCCAAACCACAAGGTGCAGATGCTCGACTTTCATACCTCAAGAGAGTGTCAAGCATCCCACAGCGAACACATCACAAAGAATGCACTCCGCTCTCTTAAGAGCCGAACGTGCTCCATGCAGATTCTTATCTCTCTAGAATGAATCAAGCAACAACAGAACCTCTTACTGTGAATGCATTTGCCATGAGTGCCTCCAACTTCCTTGAGAGCTAAACATGCGCTGTGAAAACGTTTGATTTTTATCCCTCGGGAGAAAATCAAGCAGGAACGGAGCAGAGCTTCTTACTGCGAATACAACGTAATGAGCTCTTCCAGCTCCTTGAATAGTCAAATGCGCTTTAACGGACTCTTATCTTACATGTGCATACAAACAAGCGGCTTCTGAAGCCGCTCTTTTATACTCATGGGCGCTTTGTGTGTGACGTCATGGGCTTTCTTGTGCCAATGATTATTGGCATTTGTTTACATGTGCTTCAGACACTAGTTACGCTAATGCCGTTAATCATAGCGTAGTCTTGCGATGCCAGACCTTCAGACTTACAACAGAAGGTCTGGAATCTGTCGTAGCTTTCATTGGCCAAGGACCGCCCAAGAGGACGTTTGACTGATATGTAACACAAAGTTTTGTTCCGTGTCATGTTCAGGGGCTTGAAAGCGTAAAGTCGATGTCCCTACAGTAACAGACTGGCGTTCATCTAATAAATTAATTCAAGAACGTGCAACCATGGAGCCACAAACTTCACATACTTTTGATTATCCAGAGTTTTAGTTGATCCTGGTAAGCGATCATTGTCACAGTTGTAAACACAACTGCGTTGTTCTTCAAAAAGTTCAAAGTGCTCATGTTATGCTCCTAGTCCATAATTTTATTTTTGGAGTTTTCTAGAATATATTCACTGGATTTAAAGTTGATAAACTTTTTTTTCCCATATTGCACATTGCTACAGCACCTTTTTTGTTCTGTTTTAGCTCCTGTCTCTTGACCTTTTCAAAAAGCCCAATCTGCTCTAATTGGTCAGCTGGCCCAGTCCATTGTGAATGGTCAACCACTTAGAGTCTATGTCGGAAATTTAATGCCCCTTACCATAATTTTTTAGGGTTTTATCTTCCAAGGCTTCTTGTGCAGCTGTAAGCAGCGTTACATCTATGGAAACTATGGTGCTGGTATTGGAAGTTTTTTTGCCCTCTCAGTGAAAAAACAGCATCTCCTCAACACAACGATATCACTTGCCCAAATGTTCTCATTATGCAAATATGTAATGTGATATATTCCTGGAAATAATAGCAGGACTGCAAACTAGGTGTTTTCAGGCAAGCGTTTTCTGTTCAAGAGATTAACTTGCTTAAGATTGTGCTTTGTGTTTTTGCAGATCATTTACATGCACAAACAACTATATTATAGACTAAAAGAAATGTAAAACTTAAAATAAAATTGCGCCTTTAAATCGCAATTCAATTCTGCATCTGTACAGGTGATGTTGTGGAGTTTCATGGCATGGAGGGCACAGGTAAGACAGAAACCTTGTACCACCTGATCATCCGCTGCATCATGCCAGAGCAGAATGGAGGTCTGGAGGTCGGGGTGGTCTTCATTGACACGGACTACCACTTTGACATGCTGCGTTTAGTGAGCGCTCTGGAGGGACGTTTGGCTGAAGATTTAAAGGAGAGTGACTGCTCTGATAAAGAACCTGAGGAGAGGGTACGTTCATGTCTGCACAGACTGTCTGTAGTGCACTGCAGCAGCTCAGTACAGCTCCTCCTAACCCTGCACTACCTCGAAAACACGTTCTCCAGCCAGCCCTCCCTTGGCCTGCTGGTCATCGATAGCATCTCTTCATTCTACTGGATGGACAGATTCAATGGCGGCGAGAGCACTGTATGTCAGGAAGCTAACCTAAGAAAGTGTGCCGATTTGCTGGACAGACTCCGTAGAAACTATGGCATCGTAATTTTCGCCACCACTCATGCCATTATGAGGAACTATGGATCTGATCCAGGGGTGTCCGATGTCCCCGGCTCATCGTCATCATCATTATCATTATCATCATCTCGCTGGTGGAGATCAGCTGAAAGCGCCTCAGACTTTGACAAGCCCTACCTGTGCAGAGCTTGGCAGAGAATTGTAACTCACAGGATGCTGTTTACTAAAAGTCATGCGTCCACAAGCCACAAGCAGGTTTTCTCCACAGCATGTACCAGCATAATGACCAAAGGTGTCAAAAGATGCTCGTTTCATGTCATGGAAGACGGTATTAAATTTGTATGTGACAAGTGAGCATGTGTTGAAACTCTAAGCACAGGACACTTGAACTTTTGGGTTGTCATACAATTATGAGGGCTACTTGGCGAAAGAACATTGTTCTAAAAATGTCCACTTTGTCTGTCAGTGTGTTTAATGATCAGTGCAATACTTTTTCAATTTCCTTTCTACATTAATGCAGAAAGCTGCTTTGATTTATGGTTTAGCTGTTAGATTATTGGCCAATGAAGACATTACTGTACCTTTCTTGGGAAAAAAATAAAACGTACATTTTTGTCATTAAGGAATTTTATTCTATGCATTACATCAATTTAAATTTGCAAGTGTTTTCTAATTAAATCATCACTAGTGTACTAATCGTGAGTGTATACATTAGATGCAGAAGTGTTGAACAACCCCCTAATTCTTAAGTCGGCATAAAACTGAAATTGCAATAGTCTTTTCTTCCCTATTGACAGCTTCTTGGACAAGAAAAAAAGTGTGGGGCGAGACTTGATTTTGTTAATCAGGAATTGTGATATTGATCTTGTGTTTGCCATGTAAATAGCCCTGATGCTAACATGGCATTAAAAAACTTAACAAAAAACAAACAAACAACAACAAGTCGTGGGTAGTCGCGGCCTAGTGGTGAGGGAGTCAGGCTTGTAATCTGAAGGTTGCCGGTTCGATTCCCACGCCGGCAGGAATTGAAGGTGGGGATTGTGAATAAACAGCACTTTCTCCACCTTCGATACCATGACTAAAGTGCCCTTGAGCAAGGCACCTAACCCCTAATTGCTCCCCTTGTAAGTCGCTTTGGATAAAAGTGTCTGCTAAATGATGAAAAATGTAAAATGAAATGAAAAATGAACAACAAAAAAACATTTCATCAGGAATTGATTGGATAGTTGAATCGTTGGGGTTTTCTATTGCTGTGATCTCATGTTAGTGACAAGTTGCTGGAGGTTATTGTCCTGACCTCGTGCCAGTAAACACGTCATCAGATAAAAGTAGATGGAGCTGCAAGAAGGAAGGGAAGTTATTTGATTAAAAACTATGAGAACACATGAATGTACAGAAAAAAATTATGTGCATGGATATATAATTTGTAATAAATACTGCAATATTCCATTAAAAAGAACTGTCAATTTTGATTTCATGGTAATTTAAGCATAAAACTTTGGACTATTTCTATGAATATCTCAAACCATGCAGCTCCCAAGCAACCATTTATAAACCACGCTAGCAACCCATTTTAGATACAATGTTGCTGCACAAAGGCCTTGTATACACCAGGTATTAAGATGCGTTTTTGATCGGATTACAAGTGAACGACGGTAAATACAGGAGTAAACGGGTTCCAAAATGTTTGGTGTTTGTTCACTATCGCCACTTCCAGAGGTAGTCGAAAACAGATTCGACCGGATTGATTTCATAGTGTAGAAGTTCATGTGGTCGAATGCATTCAAACAGACACAAGACGTTCTCCGGCTACTGACCTAATGCGTAAACATTATAGGATGCACGCTAGCCAGATGGGATTTAAACTTTTTCGTTGAAGACCTGAAATTGGTTTGAAGATGAAAAACTACTAAGCACAATGTTCTCCTACCGTTTATGAATTTTAACTCATGCTCACAGAGTAATAATGTATTTATTGTGTCTATGACTATGCCCACTGTGATTGGCTGACAGGTCGTCTCTGTCAGTGATTTAATCATAGAAATTTTGTAGAACGAAGTATCAAGTTGCCATATTCAAATGAAGATTTTAAAATGTAGGCTAAGTGTCACTAATTAAACAAGTATAGGTTCAGCTAATTGTCAGCCTCTTACAGCTTCTCGAGAAATTGTAGAAATCAAGCGAAAAATGTTTTATAAACAAAGTTTGGAAGGAAGATGTTTAAATGGTCTATCTAATATCTAATCAGTTCAAGAAGAGATACATGCACACATACACACACCTAACTCACCTAGTTACCTTGACAGTTTTCTGCTTCCTTCCACCGCTCCGACTAATTCTCGGCTGGTTCCTATTCCCTGGCAACGAGGGAGTACTCTGGCTTTTGGATAAATTCTGAGCTCGGAACCCTCAATCCCCTCGGACAGCATGCCAATACGCTTATTTTACTCTTTTACTCTATTTACTCTTTTACTCTAATCGATCATTTGCAAGTGTGATGTTGTGAAAACAACTACCACAGGTAATCTGACATTATTTCGTTTTTATTTATTTGTTTATTTTCAAAGATTTATTTTTGGCATATTTTCCTTTTATTATGATAGGACAGTGAGTAGACAGGAAGCGAAGAAAGCGAGGATGGGATTGGGAAAGGTCCATGAGCCTGAACTGAACTTGTGTAACCTGAGCCGCCCACAAGGCTATCAGCGCAGACAATAGGATATTATTATCAGTTTGACTATATGTTTTATTCTCCGTCATTCAATACATTTTGCCTGTAAATAAGTGAACCTTTTTGTTACGTCATTGCAGATTAAAATCTTTAAATCAAAATATTTATTGCATTTATGAAGAAAAGGGTCAGCGCTCACAGCTCTTATCACATATTGCCTCAATGTTTTACAGTGTCTCTGGGCAGATTGCTGAGGCAGATTGCAGGTGTTGTGCCTAATTTCGACTCCACTCCAAATTATTACCCCCCCCCCCCTCCTTGTTGAAGCCGCTAGGCTACCTGAATGCGTAATCCTAACCAAGCCCCCCCCCCCCCCCCCAAAACACACACCTAATCCTAAACCTACCTATACTGGGAACTTGGAGAGGGAATAAATCTGGTCAGATTTTGGCACAACACCGGCAACAACCATTTTAGGATTGTTTGTGATTTGGTCTTAGTAGTCAAGAAGACTCTCACTAATATTTCACAGATTTAGGAGCTAGTTTTAGTGCTAAAATGCTTTGTGAAACACTCTTAGATCAAAAATGTAATAGTCCTAAATTTAGGACGGACATACCAATTATTTTTAAGAGTTTTAAAACATGCCAAGAATTTGTAAGAGCCGATCAACCAAAATAGATCTTAATACCAGGCCTTAAAAGGGTTAGTTCACCCAGAAATGAAAATTCTGTCATTACTCACCCTCATATTGTCCCAAACCAGTAAGACTTTAGTCTTTGGAAGACATCTTTGGAACACAAATGAACATATTTTTAATGAAATCTGAGCGATTTCTGTCCCTCCATTTACAACTACGCAAATACTTTGACGCTTTCATAAAGTTCTCAAAGAGATGGTAAAACTAATCCATATTAATTGAGCAGTTTAGTTATTTTCTGAAGAGACACGAACATATTGAATTTAGGCTTATATTCACATATAAACATTGATCAGCAAACTTAAACAGAAGCTCAGCCGGAACTGCTTGATGCACGAGAACAAACCTCTTGCGGAAGCTTAAACATGTTGCGTAACACACGAGAATGAACCTTGGTTCTCACATGCATCAAGAAAACATGCTTGTTTACCATAACTGATGTGTGTGTTGATGAATGTTTATATGTTAATATAAGCCTAAATTAAATCTGCTTAGTGTATAAAGTGATTGTGTCTCCAGAAAATTTGGATTGAACCAACCCTTTTATGTAATTCTATGATCTTGGTTGTACTGTGGATTCAAATGTTTTCTTATTATTAATTTATTTTCCTCCTAAACTGTTTATTTTCCCCTTCACATAATATATTCCCACCAATTATGAGACAAGTGTCTCATCAAACTGAGGCCCTGTACATCCTCTCATTAACCAGCGGGGTGCATTAAAAAGAAGTCTGTGAACTGAGCGAATCCAACACAATTTACATTAAGCTTTAGCACTTCTTCGGCTAAAAAAAAAGAATAATTAGGCCAGAAATGGGTTGTTTTCACTCAGGAAAAACTGGGGAGAAGCACTTTATTCAGCATCAAAGTGGCTTAAATTGATAGAAATAGAGAATTTTGTCTCATCAAATAGATGTTTTGTGTAAATTTACTTAGTACAGACTGAATTGAATATATATTTTTTTATATATATATATATATATATATATATATATATATATATTTTTTTTTTTTTTTTTTTTTTTTTTTTTTTTTTTGGCCTGATTGCTGTTTTTTCTGCAGTTTTGTGCTGACTTAAAGGGTTAGTTCACCCCAAGATTCATTAAGTACTCACGCTCATGTCGTTCCAAACCAGTAAGACCTTCATTAATCTTCGGAGCACAAATTAAAATATTTTTGATGAAATCTGAGAGTTTTTTTTTTTTAAAAATCCCCAACAGAAAGCAACGTAATTGTCATCATTCAATGTCCAGAAAAGTACTAAAACATTGTTAAAATAGTCAACATGAAAACAGTGGTTAACCAAAATGTCATGAAGAGATGCAAAAACAAAACAAAAATAATGACTTTATTCAACAATTTCTTCTTTACCTTCTCAGACTCGTATGTATTTGACACGGTGAACGCAGTTCAGCACTTCTGTGTTTACGTCAGAAGATGAACGAAGGTCTTACGGGTGTGGAATGACTTGAGGGTGAGTAGTGACATAAATTTCATTTTTGGGTGAATTAACCCTTTAAGTTGACTAAGTGTAATTAAAGCCTGAATGAAATGGAGGTTCTTTTCTTCCTATTGTGATGTATCCAAGTCCAACAGAAAAAGAAAAAGAATGAAAGTGGGACGAGACCTGATTTTGTCCATCGAGGATTGATTGTTGTTGGCTATTGCTGCAATTTCAAGTGAGCAACAGGTTGTCCTGATCTTTCATTTTGTAGCCCTGACCCTTTCCATGTTTTTCCGTATTCCGTGTGTTTCGGTTAATTTTAGGCAGCAAACCCCAATGTCATTATTCAACCTAAATAGTGGTAAATTGAGTTTTTTATTATTGTTATTATTATTTTAGAGTACTTTAAAAAATATATAATCTATATATATTGTAGAGTGCAGTCTACAAGAAGTCCTTGTTATCATTTTTGTGAAGTTATAATGTCAAAATGATGTTGCAGTTGTTAAGGACTTATCTAGATGGGTAGTGTAATTCTTTTACTTTATTTTTTACTTTTTAAATTACGTTTTGGTTGCAAAACATGTTAATCTATAAAGATTCTGTATTGTAAATTTACCCGTCAAAATCCCTGAAGTGTTTGTTACTGAAAATAATCAATTTTATTACTTCTTTAACTCTGAGGACACCCTTTTATAACCAGTCCCATGCGCTAGCTCTCTCACACACAGCATGGATCATTCAGTGAGCGGGAAAGAGGAAACGTGTTGAAGCAGAGTGATGAAAGCATCAGTGAGACACTGTCTTTCAAACACTGGTGCTTCTTTCAGACCAAGGAGCTCATTTCCTCTTGCACCTGGACTGCTTTGGACATCTTCCCTAGAATCCTTGACCTTTAATGAGCCTCTTTTTTTCTTTTCTTTTTTTTAGAAGAAAAGAACACAGAATTATTGATGTACAACACTGCTTTTATTTGCTTTTATTCCTTTATCTTGCGTTTTATTTTCTAGTTACAACAAAGTTGAAAATAATTGTGGACAAATTTTCAACTGATTGTAAATTGAATACTGCATTTATCAGTTGAATTTTTCTACATTGCTGGTAGGAATATTCTTTAGTTATAATGACACTGTAAAAGAATTGTTGATTTAACTTAAAAAAGTAAGTTACCTAGTTGCACTAAAATTGAGTTCATTTAAATTAAAAATTGAGTTGATACAATGAAGGCGATTGGTTTAATCAACAAACTCAAAATGTTATGTTATCTGAGCCACATTAATTAAGTTTTGACAAAATAAAAAAAATGTTAATCAACAAATCATGAAAATATTTTTTTTCAATATTTTCTGTGCAGCATAAACAGAATTAAATGCCAGAATGCACGGATTAGCTAATAATGTTCATTATAATAGAGAAAGGTCTATGTAAGAAAATAGCTGACCTGGAACTTATTTATTACTACCTGGTATTTAAAAATCATAAATATGTGGAGTCTGTGCATTTAAATGTCTTGTTGTTTTTCCTCTTATTATTCTTTAGTAGATGTATATATTTTGGTGTGATTTTTATTTTTATTGTTATTTACTTTCAGCGTGTATTCAGCCCATAGTGTAATAGTGGTGGGGTAATGGAAATTAGAAAAATACAGCCTCTACGTCAAAGTCAAGAATGCAACTGTAACTTAAAGCAATTTACACAATATATGTAACCTATTAACAAAGATAAAGTAAAGGGTTTGCTTTGTAAAAAGAAAAAAAACCACGTTCTATTACACATTAGTACTAACATTTGGTATAATTGCATTACTTTCGGGCGTCTAATAAACGTCAGTTAAGAACTGAAAATATTTGTTTTTGCGATAGGAAATGATCAAAGGGTCTGAGTTAAGTAATACTGCCTTTTCTATGCTGATAGGCGACATGGACTCAATCCAGCTCGATTTCCACAATCTACTTCCGCGTTTTACCGCCCACCGCTGACGACTGAGAAGATTTTTTACATAGAGTATGTCCTCATGTATTACTCCGCAGGGTCAGTGAGACTTTTTAAAAATATCTCCTTGCAGTTTTTATCATAAATAACTTACATGTTTAGCACATTACACATCATATATTCGGTTTATAGATGTTCTGTACGAGTTATGCGCAATTTAAAACGCTAACACTGTCTTGAACGTTAAATTGGGTCTATTTGTCCGTTGCCGTGACAGGCAGTGTTTCGGTCTCTCTTAAACATGGCCACCATGATGGAGTAAACGCTACAACTTTAAAATTCATATAATCGAGGAAAACTATGCTTCTTTCACCCAAATGAGGAATGTTTCGACCTGAAATATCGTACCAAACGCTTAATCCACATGAGAGCTTTGGGAAAAGTTTCTTCTTGGATTACATTCTGAATTAAGTTGGCTGGAAGCTGGAAAGGAAAAAAGAATTGCATCAATTCCGTAAGCATTCGCTACTCTTCATTATTCAATACGCTTTCCGCCGAGATTATTTGTTTATATGTTGTTGTTTATAGTTTATGTTTGAGTAAAAGGCGCGCTATTTTGATGTTTGAAGTGAAAAAAACAAGTGTTGTTTTGGTTTTCATTGGAAAGTGGCGATAGTTGCAGCCTGTGAGTGTGAAGAGTAACATTGAAACATTCTAATGACAGATTGTTATAAAGTCTGCGCCTATATCATTCCGCGGCTTTACGTCTTTAATTTGATCGAGGTCTTTAACTAATGACAGATAACTCCCTCGCCCGTAGAATAAACGAAAGTATTAACGTTACATTTTACACGGGACCTTAAAGGAGAAGGAGGAAGTAACGAGAAATTGTCAATCTGGGTTATAAAATAAGTTTGTATGTCGATGGTTTCAGTTGAGAAAGTGTGGACGACGCTGTTTAACAAACGTCACACCGACGTTTGGTGGCAGAAAGTTGTTTTGTTTTCGCATGGGTCCAGCCATCTTACTCGAGTCAATATAAGATCTGCTAAACTAAATAGTTTCCTTACGCCCTGTCTACTTTGTCCTCAGGGCTAACCTGCTGCTTTAACATGTTGATTGTAGATGTAGCAGCATTCTAACTTTCTTAGTTGTGCGCGCTTTTATCAAGTTAGTAAAGGGTTAGCCTGGTTGACATGACATGTCACGCAATGACAGCAGTGTGACGTGTTATACGGCGTCTAAAAATATTATTTTCTGCCTGTAATTCTTGTATAACTTTTGAGCTCATATTATTTAACTACATGACTACGTTTCATTTTTTTCTTCTTTTAAATCTATTTTTCTCTCACAACAGGACTATTTAAGTGAACAGCAAATCAATGAAACTATAATAATAATGTAGTGAATAATAATGAAATGAAAGTATAAATAAAAGTAATAATAACAATAATAATGAAGTAATGTTAAAATTTACAGCATTTTAAATAGGCTACAATCTCGTTTGTTTGGTCATAGTTGTGTTGTATTGTCATCTACCCAGAGACACTTGGACTGTGTTTGGAGTAGCCAAATAAATATAAAACGCTTTAATTTTACAAAAGAAAAAGGCATCTGTGCTTTTCATAAAAATTCTGTAAACATGCAGTAAAATGTACTTATTTTACCATTTAAAATTGTAGTTTACGAAACAAACAAACAAAAAAATCTGAATTAGCAAGGCCATGCTGCTCTCTTGTATTTTTAACATACTAAAAGTTACCATAATAATACTGGGCGTAAAAAATGAAGTTAATCAAAAGTAGCTGTTCCAGAGGTTAAGGTAAATACTATTATATAGAAGATGCTAGGACTGCACGATTTATCGCACAATATGAAAAATAACGTTGAACTTAAATGCTGTTATCACTTAAACATGATTCTTAGTGCGATAATGAAATCGCAAAGGCTGCTATTTATATATATATTTTTTATGCACAGCTTGTCAGTGAAGTATGGCTCCAAATGCTAATCCATCTGAAAGCACTGCGAGTTTAGTCGCTGATAATGAACATTTGAAAAATCAACGCGTGTCAAACATCATTCCAGACGTGAGAGCCATATTAACATGTTATCCAACAAAAACAAAATTTAATAACATGTTTTTACTCCAAACTCACTTCATTACGACAGTTGAGCATTCTTCTGTGAGATGATGTGTCTTCTTAAACAGAATAAGGCAGTCGTGTGTTTATTAGTCACGTTTAATCAAGCAAAGACATAAACAGTAATAAATAATATATAACAATACTAAACAATACAATTATGAGGGTTACAAGATAAAAAAAAACAAGAAAAGCATATTAAATTAGCTTAAATGTTACACAATAACAAAGTCTTACATGCAGTAGAATTTTTAGAATTCTTTCTTAAAGATAAAAATAAGTATTTTTCTTTGAGAATTTACATTTGTGAATATAAAATTCGACAAGAAAGAGTAGTAAATTTAGTCCAAATTAAAATGAGAAGTCTAATTTCAGAGAAACACCAAAAAAAAAGAAAAAAAACATATATTTGGGCTTATACAGAGGTAGAAGGTAAATGTCTTTTAACAAAGTTTGAAAAGTGAACCCAAAATACTTTACAATACACACCGTCCCAAAACAAATGGTTAATTGTCTCTTGAAATGATGACAAAAGGAGCACATGGGGGGGAAAGTGTGTATTCAGCTACAGCAAAATGATGCCTGTTATCTTCATCTGTTGCAGGGCATTTTGAGTTTCTGTGCAAGAGTGTCCTCTGGCTTTCAGATGGAGAAGCATTTACTGCTGATCGCAGAGCCGTACAGCTGTGACAAGCTGCGCGTTAAAAATCACAGCCTTTGCCAAATCGCAAATAAATACTGCAGCCCTATAAGGCGCATACAGTGTTATGCACACAAATTCAAAACACCATCATGGTAACACGCGTGACTTTTAAATTATACAATAAACATTAATTTAACATTAAATGTAACAGTAAACCCTAATGTACACAACCGATTACCAAAAAACAAACAAAGATACAATTATTTAAAGGGTTTATTCATCCAAAAATGAAATGTCTGTCATTAAGTATTCTGTCTCATGTATTACCAAACACATAAGACTTTCGCTCATCTTTGGCACACAAATTAAGAGATTTTTGATGAAATCTGAGGGTTTCTGAACCACACATTGGCAGCAACGTCATTGCACCTTTTGAGGTCCACAAAGGTAGTAAAAATAGTCAACGTGACTATAGTGGTTCAACCTTAATGTTATGAAGTGACGAGAATACATTTTGGCCGCAAAAATGAATCAAAAATAAAGACTATATTCAGCAATTTGAACCGTTGTCATACGTAGTTGACGTAATGAACTCAGTCGGCATTCGGACCTAAACAAGGAAGCCTTCACTAAGTATGGGCCGAAGCTGAACACATGAGCACCACAACGCATGATGCATGTGATGCTGATGCAGGAGCCGACCAATACTGAGTTGGCATTCGGACGTAAACAATTTCACTGAGTTCACTCCGTCAACAACTATAACATTGGTTCAAATTGCTGAATAAAGTCTTTATTTTTCTGTTGTTTTTGCATGCAAAAAGTATTCCCTTCGCTTCATAACATTAAGGTTGAACCACTGTAGTCACGTTGACTAATTTAACCATGTTTTTACTACCTTTCTGGACCTCAAGGTGCAATGACGTTGCTTCTTATGTGTGGTTCGGATACCTTCGGATTTCATCAAAAATATCCTAATTTGTGTTCCGAAGATGAACGAAGGTCTTATGGGTGTGGAATGACACGAGGGGAGTAATTAAGGACAAATTTCATTTTTGTGTGAACTAACCCTTCAAAATGCAGGGTTAAAAAATAAAACATCAAATATGAGGTGTTACACAGGAAATTCTGGGAATGTTTTACTTCCAAAAACAGTACATTTAACAGTATTTTACTGTAGAATTAGCTGTAGTATAAGTTTTTGATACATTACAGTTTTCCCCAAATATAGTAAAGGAAGTTATTGTAAACCAATGATCATTTTTTTTTGGTATAGTATTTTGTACTGTACTGTGCACAGTGCTCACGTTTTTTTGTATGAAAGGAATACCTAGTATACACATTTTGGCAGAGCACATTAGGTGCAAAACTCTACAGAATGCACATTTCATTTCCCGTGTGATTTGAACATATCTTCATTCATTATTTGACCAGATGACTGACTGTGAAAACATATATTTACACAAAAAATTACAAGCTAGCCATGTTTTTAGTTTTAAAACTGATAAATGGGCACTACTTGCTACCATGTGCAAAATAATTTTTGAAATATAAATAGTAAAAAAAGATATTAATCAGTATGTATAATATACTGCACAGTGTTTAGTACGCTTTTTCGATTCTCAACATTGCATTTCTGCTGCTTCTGCAGCTCTGCTGAATGATTCTTATAATAGTAGGAGACCAATTTTCACCATAAGTGGTTTAATGAGACACAGGAGAATTGGTTGAGTTCAGTTGCATCAATGGCAGCCTCTCCAGAGAAGTTCAGATCTGACCTATTCATCACAATTCACCACAGCGAAGAATCCGCTCACATTCAAACACTCTGTTTAGGAAAATGGACTGGAAAGCAAAAGTTGTAAATTACCAGCCAGTTTTTTTGCTTGGCTTTCTGCTAAATCAAAAAGGTGCTTTTGTCTGTATTTAATGTCACATGACTGTTTCGCTGATGGCGAGAATGACGGTCACATTTTCTGCAATGATTCAGCCAATGTTGTTTTCATAAGCAAGTCCCACGGTACCTGGATGTTGTCTGGTGTTGCATGCGCTCAGTGATCATTGACACCAAACGCCCTTAGGTTTGGGCTACTTAATGTCCAGTCCCTCACTTGGGCCTGTGCTGTCGAGTTTCAAGTTGCTGTTTCGTCACATTCGTCTCAGTGAGAAGTTACTGAGACTAGTATCTGGTGAAGGATTGACTTGCCCTAGCATGCTCAGTTTACTGTCATCTACCAGTGATACCTGGAACGAAGTCTGAATTCAGTAGAGCCATGTTTGATGTGGCAGGAATTCTGTCACTGATTCTTATAGTTCTTCATTGTGTAGTCCAACAATGCTGGTCTTTAAGTCTTTAATAGTCATGCATTATTTTAAATATAAAGACTTTAATGTAGCCGGCTTGCTGAATAAATAATGATTACAAAAAAGTTTTTTTTGACACAACAGGGGGTTCCATTGTTAGTGCGGTATAATTTATGGCTTTATATGTGGGTATTTGTACTGGCCGCTCACTGCTACAGTCCTCCGCAAGTTCTGATATGATAAAGACCATAATCTGATTGTGAATGTATTAACGTACGTGCGTGTGATAGAAGTCTTGTCCTCCTTATGTCACCCTATGAGTGTCTTGTACATGAATCTGATTTATGGACTGAAACAGATGGTCATGTCATTAACACTGTAATCATGACACATTTCTCAGCAAATATATGACATAGAGTCCCAAGTTGCTCTGTTGCGTATTTAATCATTTGAAAAATTTGATGTCACACTGCAGGCCTTCAAAAAAAAAAAAAAAAAAAAGCAGGGAAATACCTTAAAGGAATTGTACAGGATTGTAAAGCTATGCTCAATCAACAGCTAAGCACAATCAGAAATTATTTTGAAGTTTTCCATCCTTTTAGATCCTATTTACAACCCTTTTTTTAATGAAGAAAAGGAGGGAGAAGTTGACATTAAGGTTTATGGTAATCAACATTATGCATGAACCATAAATGCTGTTGTTTGAGCTTGACTTGTATTGAACCCGTATATTCCTTTAAAAGAGATAAATTACCAATTCACTAACGTTCTGTCATCATTTATTCATCTATTTGCACTTCCACTCATATTGCAAGTTGAATTGACAATATTTATTTTTATTTTTGGGGGGGTTGATGGTATTAGACACTATTTACATTTCTTTTATTAAAAACACGATTTTGCCTAATATCACCATGTGTTTCACGTAAGAAAATATATGATGTTATGGTGAGTAAATCACTTTTTGAGAATAGTGAGATTGTGTGCTGTCTTCAGATGTTACAAAAGTAGCTTGACCCGTTCATAAGCCTGCAACATTAATCTCAAGAGACAGAAAAGTTTATTTTGTTTTTTTTAGAGCAAACAGGGTTGTTACATTAATGTGATGAGATACTTTGTGGATTCTAAAAATGAGTATAGGGAGATGTATGGAATATTAATTAAGCAATACTGCTGTATAATTTATTAAAAACTGTTATCATGGTGAATGGGAGGAACAACCCAATGTGATAGTTTGTCTGGATTTGCGTTTTGTAGTTGTGAGGGATCGACGTCCTGCAGATGCTTTTTTCATGTGCATCTGGGAAACTCACTTTGGAGCCAGGCGTCTGTTATTGCGACATACACTATTTATCTTAACACATTCATTTTGTTATTATTTGTTGTATCCAGCAAAGTAAACCATCAGATTAAAGGATGATTCTCAAAGAACTATTTACTGCAAACTTTTTTCAAGGTAAATTTAGGCTTATTTCCAAAAAAAGTAATCTTGGAGACTCCAGATGACACCAAATAACCAAATGATATAAAGAGTCCATATAATTCATACATTTTTGCATACCAAAGCACCCATGGAAAATTCAGAATTCACAGTGTATAGCAGAGATTTTCAAATCTGGCCCACGAGATCCACTTTCCTGCACAGTTTAGCTCCAAGCCTAATCAAACACACCTGAGCATGGAAATCGATGTCTTCAGAATCATTAGAGCTAAACTCTGCAGCACATTGGCCCTCCAGGGCAAGATTTGAGGAACCCTGGTGTATAGTATGTGTACATTGCAACAGCAAAGAGCTTGTTTACATTTTAGACAAGTCAAGTTGCGATACAGGACCACTTAACCTAAAAAAACTTAAACTATACCTAATACAGTACACGTATCCATTCAGAATTACTAAACACAACAACATACACATGACCGATGAAAACATTATCCTGAATGTGTGAGGAAAACATATGAATATACTGAAAAATGTCTTTGTAGGAGAGTGCACATGCGGTTTGTCTGTGCATCAATATACTCACATGTAGAGTTGTCAAAAGTACCGACTTTAGTACCAAGTTAGAACTGAAATTTAAAAAAAAAAATGTGATACTTTGAGTGCTGTTGAGTGGATTCGTAAACACCTCTGATTGGCCTTTGTGTTCTCAAGCTCATCGGATATGTCTGTGATTGGCTTCAATGATCAATGCTTTAAAAACAGTTAAAAACATCTGCTGATAGACTCTTGCTTTCAAAACACTTTCAAATTCAAACACTTCCATGTGCTTTCAAACACTCCCGTGCGTTGATCATTGTACCAAATCACAAACATATCCGATGAGCACGAGAACACTATGGCCAATCAGAGATGTTCATGAATCCGCTCAATGCATTCAAATTCGGTTTCAAGTTCAAATTCAAAGTTCTCTGTTATACTGTTGATACAGTGGGGAGAACAAGTATTTGATACACTGCCGATTTTGCAGGTTTCCCCACTTACAAAGCATGTAGAAGTCTGTAATTTTTATCATAGGTACTCTTCAACTGTGAGTGACGGAATCTAAAACAAATCCAGAAAATCACATTGCATGATTTTTAAATAATTAATTTGCTGTTTATTGCTTGACATAAGTATTAAAAGCAGAACTTAATATTTGGTACAGAAACCTTTGTTTGCAATTACAGAGATCAAATGTTTCCTGTAGTTCTTGACCAGGTTTGCACACACTGCAGCACACACTGGTCTATTGGGTTCAGGTCTGGAGACTGGCTAGGCCACTCCAGGACCGTGAGATGCTTCTTACAGAGCCACTCCTTAGTTGCCCTGAATGTGTGTTTTGGGTCGTTGTCATGCTGGAAAACCCAGCCACGACCCATCTTCACTGCTCTTACTGAGGGAAGGAGGTTGTTGGCCAAGATCTCGTGATACATAGCCCCATCCATCCTCCCCTCAATACGATGCAGTCATCCTGTCCCCTTTGCAGAAAAGCATCCTCAAAGAATGATGTTTCCACCTCCATGCTTCACGGTTGGGATGGTGATCTTAGGGTTGTACTCATCCTTCTTTAGACCAAAGAGTTTAGACCAAAAAGCTCTATTTTTGTCTCATCAGACCACATGACCTTCTCCCATTCCTCCTCTGGATCATCTAGATGGTCATTGGCAAACTTCAGACGGGCCTGGACATGCGCTAGCTTGAGCAGGGGGACCTTGTGTGCACTGCAGGATTTTAATCCATGACGGCGTAGTGTGTTACTAATGGTTTTCTTTGAGACTGTGGTCCCAGCTCTCTTCAGGTCATTGACCAGGTCCTGCCGTGTTAGTTCTGGGCTGATCCCTCACCTTCCTCATGATCATTAATCCCCCACGAGGTGAGATCTTGCATGGTGCCCTAGACCGAGGGAGATTGACCGTCATCTTGAACTTCTTCCATTTTCTAATAACTGCGCCAAGAGTTGTTGTCTTCTCACCAAGCTGCTTGCCTATTGTCCTGTAGCCCATCCCAGCCTTGTGCAGGTCTACAATTTTATCCCTGATGTGCTTACACAGCTCTCTGGTCTTGGCCATTGTGGAGAGGTTGGAGTCTGTTTGATTGAGTGTGTGGACAGGTGTCTTTCATACAGGTAACAAATTCAAACAGGTGCAGTTAATACAGGTAATGAGTGGAGAACAGGAGGGCTTTTTAAAGAAAAACTAACGGGTCTGTGAGAGCCGGAATTCTTACTGGTTGGTAGGTAATCAAATACTTATGTCATGCGATAAAATGCAAATTAATTATTTAAAAATCATGCAATGTGATTTTCTGGATTTGTTTTAGATTCCGTCACTCACAGTTGAAGAGTACCTATGATAAAAATTACAGACTTCTACATGCTTTGTAAGTGGGGAAACCTGCAAAATCGGCAGTGTATCAAATACTTGTTCTCCCCACTGTATCAGATCAAACAGTTCTGACGTGGAAACCAGGAGAAACATTGTGCCTTGAATGAACAAGTTATAGAGGGCTTTCAGTCCACAAATTAACAACATTCACCATGGATTTAATGTACTAATACTAATTGTAACCATGGAATTTTGGCAGGAATAGTAAAATGCTTTCAAGTACTTTACACATCTTTTCC
Organism: Zacco platypus; assembly: GCA_038088235.1. Taxonomy (NCBI): domain Eukaryota; kingdom Metazoa; phylum Chordata; class Actinopteri; order Cypriniformes; family Xenocyprididae; genus Zacco; species Zacco platypus. The sequence continues at coordinate 20,579,745 of CM076065.1, read as the reverse complement.
CAGCACTTCAAAACTCTATTATTATACTTAAATGTTATTTTTAATGTGATGATTAAAATATTATTTGTTCATCCTTCATAGATTACCCCCATCAAATGCTAATCTGGAGCCTTGCAATAAAGTTAGTCTGAACCATCAAATCTTTACTAGCGAAACACTGGTTTGCTTTATGCAGCTGGAAAAACTTAGTTTGCATATGATCTGGCCATATAGCGGTGGGATGTTTTGACATTCCGTTCAGTCTGTATTTCACACAGAAATTTAAAAAACGTTACTTCAGAGACAGTCACTTCAGAAACGATCACAAAATATGACAGAGATGTTACAAAGCGAAACACACAGAATTCACTGAAAACGCAACACGTGTCTATTCTTTCTGTGCCATCTCTGATGTAATCAGCCTGGTTTTCTTTACATTAGGTCTTCAACCCTGCTCCTGGGGACCCACTGTCCTGAAGAGTTTAGCTCCAACCCTGTTCAAACACACCTGAACCAGAATTGCTTGAAAATCACAAGCAGGTGTGCTGAATAGGTTGGATATAAACTTTGTTGGACAGTGGATCTCCAGGAGCAGTGTTGAAGATTTCTGATCAAAGTTTCCCAATTGTAAATGTGACTTAGCATTGTCTTTCATGTGCTCAGAACTGGTAATTATGATATTTTCGTAATTCTCCGCTTGAAGGGAATTTTGGCTCCAAACTGCTCTGACATATTACCTGGAAATTTCTGAAGACGTTTTTCAAATCGCCCCAATACCTTCATTCACTATTCCCTACATTACTCCAGTAATATAGTTCACTTGAAGGAGTGAATGAAAACAAGTGAGTGAATATGGACCCCGAGTATGCTTGAAGAGCTGCCACTTTTGCGTAGTTTGAGCTTGCTGTTTATTAATCATTTGAAACTTCGCAAACTGGCAGCTCCAGTAGTAATGAAAAGATTTATCTTGAACTCTGTCATGGAAACTAGCATGTATAAACCTTAATTAAACAGTTTAATAATCAATAAAAAAGGAATTTATACCTGTATGATATTACACTGTACCCACATTGGGCAAGTGGTTTTGGAAATGGATGAATGATTCAGCTGTGGGTGCAATCTTCTGGTGAGATGTGGGAATTCATTCAGCACGATCCTCACAGTGCATTATGGGTATTCTCTAGCTGTTGAGTGTACATCAATTGTGTTGCATTATGGGATTGAATGAGTGTACTCTAATGGTTTTGGACACCACTTCAAATGGCTGTCCCCTCAAACAGTGCTCTATTATAGGGTATGGGTGCGATTTCGGAAACAGCCCTTGATTAGCTGGATCAGGTATTTTCCATTAGGATTAGAGCTAAAATCAGGATAATGGACCTTTAGAAGCAGGATTCGACCCCCTTTGTTTTAGTGTGTTTATTGCTCTTTTCACGATCAGATGGCTGTCCAATAGGTTAAAATCGTGTAAAGTGAAAAAAGTTTAGGCATCCATTTAATATTTTAGTGTTTAGATTCAACTTGTGCCCCTCCTTCATTGTACGTCATTAAGGTCAGGGGTTCAGAATCAGATCAAACTAAGTAACACTAACAAATGCATCCAGCACTGGTTCCAGTGCTTTTGCCAAAGAAAAATTGACCTTTTTTGTGTACTTTATGACCATTTGTCACTTTTATTACACATTTCCACCAGTAAGCATTGCTTTAATGTCTGTTTGCATATTGATCACGTTGATTGAGCTTGATGCAGTTGACAGATCTTTAATTGATTAATTACTGACAAAGTTGAAAGAGAGTGCAGTATATAGTCATGATTGACTGTATTGTAGTGAAAAGAAACATTTTGAGTGTATTGTGCTGATGGTGGGACATTTTTAAGGTCGTAGTTCTGAGAAATGATGACAAGTATGTTTTACTGTTAGGTGTAATAAAGCGCTATACTAATTACACCATATCCAAATTGCCACCACAGTTTTATTGCAAGTGTAGAGATAGGTATGATATTTCAACACTCATGCTTTCCAATAAAAAATCTAGGTAAGTTGTAGGAGTGGGAATCACCAGAGGGCCCACGATATGATATTATCATGATTCTTAGTCCATAGTATATTATTGTGATTTTTAAACTTTTTGCAGTATGCTGAGTATTGTGATAACACATTGTGATATTTTTGCAATTTTTCAACTGCAAATGTCCCTAAAGGAAAACTGTCCACATACATTTTTATCTAATAAGTTAAGGTTATCGTTCTGTTTTAAACTTTTTTTAAAAAAAAAAAATAGAAATTTTAGTTAAGCCAATGTATTTGTAACAATACATATTGTTTAATTTAAACCTTACTAACACCCCAATGAACAAGTCAAAGGTGACACTATTCGGTCATGAAATGTTATGCGGTGAATCATATTTATATTGTAGTTACAACTTGACTGCTAGGTAGTTCTTTTCATTGTGAAATAGCATAACCTCAAAAGAGTATAACCAGTATCACCAACTAGAGCAGTGGAATACAATAAATTTTACGATGCATCACGATGCTGATGTGAACGATACTCAGATTTCGGATTCAACTCAAAGACTCTCAGATTTATTTCAAAATATCTGTCTTGGCGATTCATTTAAACATCTGATGTTTAACAATGTTACATCTGTGCAATCGTTCTTGAAGTGACAGCAGCCCAATAAACCTGTCTGTATTATTAATGTTAATCTAACAGGAAAAGACAAAGAGCACCTCATTGTGCTTGACTGAATAACTTTCATAGCTTTAATAATAATGAATTTATTTGTAATTAATAAACTAAATAATACACTCCTCTGAACTTTTACCATCATTGTCAGTTGCTATGGAATATTGGGAGAAATATGAAGACAAGAGATAGGTCAGCTCATTTTCCCAGAAAAGAACTGGGAGATCAAACTGTCCCCCCTCAGTATTCTGCATGCTTTAGAGATGAATTAGTTTGGAAGTATATTTTTTAAAATTTATAGATGTGCGTGTACATTATCTATGCAGAATCTATCTAATAATAATAATAATAATAATGCTGCTGCTGCAAGTTTAATTACATCAAAAACATATACATTACCACTTTGTTGAAGCTTTTTAGCTTTTCAGTATGTCATCGAAGTTGTTTCATAAATAAATATTGCATTGCTAATTTTATGTGCATATTCACCCTTTACCACTGTGACTGTAAAATAAAAATTGCCACCATCACAGCTCTAAACTCGCATAGACGTTGTGGTACTCCAACAGACTTCACAGTCCAAAGCCGTGAAGTTGCTAATGACACACATTGGCGTTAGCTGGTATATGGATGCTGTCTTTCTGGTTCTCTTTTGTGTACTGTACAGTATTCTATATTTAGCAGCTTCATCCCTAGTGTTTGCACCTGTTATCTTGATTGCATTGCATAATCCACATAATAAACTCATGAATGTTGCAGTTACCACTTGGACATGTATCCCATGGGTATGTTGCCATAAATGAGAACAACTGGAAAGAAATGCGTGTTTCAACTAATATTTTCAATTAGTCAAACTTCAAACTGAATGATCTTTCATTTAGGAGGTTGGGTGCACTCTAAAAAACACAGGGTTATAAACTGGGTTTTTAGTCCACGTGTTGGTATATAGGACAAAACACATGTTGGGCTCATCTTACCCAGTGTAATGGGTTGATTTTTTTATTTATTTTATTTTTTACATAATACTAGCTTGTTTTTTTTTTTTGTTTTTTTAATTTCATACATGAATTAGTACTTACAGATTAACTTAAATCCACACAATTTTTGTAAAATATTTCACAAAGACTGGTTTACATGGTTTTACAGTAACATTTTATTGTACCATTTTTTAACATCTAAGCTATACAATATTGCTTAAATTTAAACTCGTTTGTCAAACATTATAAGTAAAATGAAATTTAACATTTAAGAGTAATTCAGGTGTAATTCAACCAGTCTCTTTTATCCCTTTCCACTGTAACAGTGTTGGTTCTAGTGCCAGAGCTGGGCCTGTGTTTGGCGGGGAACTGCTAACTTGAGACAGCTGCCTGCGTTTCACTCGTAGCCAAAATATCCTGTGACTGACTCCATAACCTGCTCATAAACAAACCGTGCATAGTTAGAACATTTTTAACATTCAAAGTATTGGCATCTTTACTCAAATTTGGGGGAAAAAAAATAACTCAGGTCTCAGGTGTGTAATAGTGTTAACTTTGATAAGATACCATAAGAAGAATCGATATTCAATGCAATTTGATACCGGGGGGAAAACGCTGCATATAGTGTCATATAGTTCTTTAAAAAATATATATATTTCTTTTTATTGTCCATCCATTGAAAGTCTATACCCAATCAATTTCTTCAGAAGAGATCAGTTTATATGATTAAGCTTTTAAGCTTGTATTAATAGATAAATCTTGTTTAATTACCATTAGTTATCTCACATAAATATTTGCTAACTCAATGTATTTATTTTACAATGGGGTAATTTTGTTGCAAATGTTTACACATAGCACAAGGAGGCTTGATTTCAAACAGTAAATTGAATTTAAAAAAGGCAAGTAAACAGTAGTAAAATAAGAACAAATATGTACCAAATTACTGAGAATAGCACTAATAAAATCAATAGAATAAAGGTACTAATGAAATGGTCTGCTCTGTTTTTTTCAGGTGAGTCTAACAGTAGTATTGCAAGAAACTGAATAAAGAAATAAAGTAATCAAATTTAAAATAACATTGGATAATCATTGTACAAATTAAATGCAGATTAATCAATGAAAGTTACACAAGTTAATGATTCGAGCAGTAAGTGATTTTCTGTCTTTTGTTGTTTGATTAACATTAACAACATAGAGAGCTACGCAATTATTGGGCTGCTGTCCCTTTAAGACGTGACGCACGCACAGATCCAAAATACTACACATGCATTTTCCTGAACTGTTTACAACTGTGTTTACATTAATGCTCACCAAGATGGGTATTGTGGCATTATTTTTGTGTATATTTGACCATTTATGAGCCTCAAATGATTTTGGTACTCATGAGCTGTGTGTCAGAAGCGGTTTTATTATATGTGCAGTTCAGATTTGAACGTGTAATCTGCAGGAATGAGTAGTCACACCAACACAATTTAACTGGAGTGAATGAGACGACTGAATGAGAGGAGGCGGGTGTATGTCAACTCGATGTCAGAGAGGACATATTCTACATCTGGCTATTGTGTGCATTGACTTGTAAGGCCCTTTGTATCTGGAATTGCCATCTGTCTTGTGTGCACTTATAATAAGTAGTCGGTTCTAAAATAAGTGTAAAGTGGTCCAGTGCACCTTGATAGTATGTCATTATTCTTTGATGTCTCTAGGTACTGATTAAAATGAATACAACCATACAATTGTAAAATCTGGGTAAAGTAATTGGACGAACCCTTGGAAGACGACTGCCTAAATTTTCACTGTGCTTGACATCAACACGCATTGGGTGCCTCTCATTACTTATTTGTGCATCCTTGTTTCTTTTCCTTGCGTTTTAGCTCAACCCCCCCTTAGGATGCGAGTGAATGATGCAAGGAAAGTAAATGAGGATGGAGGAATAGAAAAAAAGAATCCTACTATCCTACTACATTGAAAATATTCTTTGGAATATATTCATTGGAATACATGTAGGACGGAGGAATGAAAAAGCATCCATTTGACTATTGAGAAGCACCCTTTGACACACAAACACGTTAAAGTCCCCCTGTGGTGAAAATCTAATTTTTAATGTTTATATATCCGTGGTGCTTTTAATGTGCTTTAAAACTAACCATGTGCAAATTGACAAGTCAACACCATTGCTGAGTAAGCTATTTTCTCTTTAACAACACATTATTAACTGTTTGGTAACATACTCAAGCAAAAGGCTAATCATATTAATTGTGACGTGATCACCTGAGGCAGATGTTAATACCAGATAAGCAGCTCCTGTGGCATCTTTGGCCCTTAGGGATTTAAACTAGTTTAAAGTCAGATGAAACAGCGATGACATTCTCAACAACACTGATGTTGAAAACCTACATCAATGTGATGGCCCACAATGCGGCCACACAGTGAGCGGTAACGTGTGTACACACACACACACACATTAATTACTCAAGTGGTTACTTTTGATGCTTTTCTTTAACATTTAGTAATAAGACACAGACTTGATTTATTCCATTCAAAATATTTTATTAAATATCAGTACCTGTTAACTAGTTGGAGTCCACACAATGTAGTTCACTGCGCTGGGTATTTTTTGTTAATATTATTTTCTTTTGAGTTAAAGTTACCGTGGTGTGGGCTGTGTGGAGAACAGCGGAGGTTCGAGTTTCCATCACTGGTCTGTTCATCTAAAGGGCCTGCGTGCTGCTTCCATTAGTTCCACTAGCCAGTACCATTGGACTAACGAACTATAGGGAGGATTTAGATGTTTAAGTTGGCGCTTTGTCTAATTTTGTACTTTAAGTGTATTTTGATTTGGTTTCTTTTCTAAGATTTATATTTAATCTTTATTTCAGTTATTTAAATGGCTTGTATATTTTGTTATTGTGCTTAGTACTTTGTCTTTTTTGTTTGTTTACCCCTCTTGTGTGTGATTTGGACTAGTCGGTTTGTATAAATGTGTTTCCATTGTTTCATTAGTGGGGTCAGTTCAGTTTTGCTTGTCATGTCTTTAGTTATTTGAGCTCAGTTTTGTTCTTGTTGACCTGTTTTAAAGGCTTAAGTCATTTGATTTATTTTGTGAATTTTGAGTTTCCTTAATTTTGTAAGTGCTTTATTGGATTAATTATACCAGAATAAATATATTTTTTTGTGGAACTATTTTTTCTGTGCCCCTATTTTCCTTTGACTGCTGGGTCCCTCACAGTCAAGTACCAGTTATTAGAGTATTAGTAAAGCGTCTGCTTAATATCTACTAACAACACTCAGTCTCTTGACAAGTAACTTTACAAGTATGCCAATGCCAACTTATTTTACTAACCCTAACATTCTAATGCTCTAATGAGAGTTAGTTGACATGTAATTGGAAATTAATGAGAGTTAGCTGACATATGGTTGCAACGTTAAGCCTGTTTATAGTTTGTAGTCTTTATTTGGTCTATTGATATAAAGTGTAACCTGTTTTGTTATTAAGCTGTGGCAATTTTGGTGCATTAGTAGTATTTGTGCTTTAGGCCACTGTTTTTTATAACCGATACTACAGAATCCACAAAGGTTCACCATGGTACTGAAGTGCCATGCATGGTTTTACCTGTGGTAATCAACAAAGGTATGACACTATGGAAGACCAACTCAGTCCTTACTCAGTCAGCGAATGTATGTTGTGTATGTATTTTATTTTAATAAGGTGATGTTAATTTTTACAGATGTATTGTTGATAGTGGTGATGATTGACCTTGGATATGAACGAAAGTGAGCATTCAGTGCAATCAGAGCAGTGAATGAATGATGGCTTGCCATCCGCTGTCTGCTCGAGAGTTAGATTGCAAACAACAGAATGCCACCTTCATGCCACGCACATATAGTAAAGTGTCGTTCACTCAGCTGTGCACAATGCCACCAAATTAAAAAAAAAAAAAAGAATACAATTAAGCCTGTATTGACTTGCACTCTTTTTTTCTGTCATATGCCGTTCTCATTTATGATGAACAACATGCACCAGGGTTCGATTGCTATAGTGTTTCCAGCACACTTCACCTTTGCTCTTTGAAACTAGTATATTGAAATACTTTAACTCTGCATTCTTTTTTCTCCTCCATCGCTTGCAGATACTCTGTTGCTGCACTTGTGTGCGCTCTCTGAACCGTCCCTGTGCTGCACTGCTCTTGCTGTTAACTTGTTTTGTTCCATCGTCACGCAGTTAACGAACATTTCGAAAATTGATTTTTGAAATGTGTGAATAGATTTGGATCAATACAATTTAGAATCACAATTCATATGCAACTATTTTCCTACATATCAGTCTGCTATTGAAATAACATAGTGATGTTTTATTTTTATTTTATGCCGTTTTTTTCTTCTTTTTTTGTGTTCCAAGAAGTATAACATTTTAGAAAGTGTAAATTTGGTGGGATACACCAAGTCTATTACTTATTAAAGTCTGAGCTGGAGAATTAAAATCTTAACCAATCAGTAAAAATTTCAGCATGACATAAATGAAATTGAAGTAAGTCTAAGATTCTAGAGCTTGATTCTAAGGAATTTCCTTCATGACTGGACAGAAATTGGACAGGCAAAGTCTGCATCTTTACTGTTGTCCGTCAGTTAGCATGCATCATATATTTGGTCCACTGATTAATAATCAAATTATGAAGATGTCATACTTTGTTTCCCATGACTGTTCTTCCTCTGTAAATTGGTTTATGCCGACTTTGGCTCATAACACTATGAGAGTATCCCATATAACAGTGAGCATTACACAAACTTTCCGAACGTTTTCTCGTAGTTTTAACTCAAAGAAATAAATATCATTTTAGAGGAATATGAGTAAAATTATCACACTCATTTTTCTTGAGTTTTGACTCTAGATATGTCTTCTACAAAAAACTTTATTATTCTACATAGAGTTAAGCATGCATAGATAATGCTTTTACCATGAACTGTGTTGGAGAGCTACTTATATCCCCATGTCACTTTTACAACATTTCAAATACCTTAGTCCTCACTATCTCTGAAAAGCCAAGCCAGTGTTGAGTCTCAGTTTAGTACAAGCTCTGTTGGGTTCTCTTTTTGCCAGCAGACTCGTCTCAGTTCAGTTTTTCTTTTCTTTTCTTTCTTTCTTTTATTTTTTTTTTAAACGGGTTCCGGATTCTCCGGAGGTACAATATTTAGTGTTCTCCATGTCAACCTTTCTTACTCTTTGTGACAACTAACCTTTGTTTCTCCCATGCGTCAAAGTAGCCAATAATTGCTTATTGACTTATTTAAATGAATTAAACAATTCAAGGATTAACAGTTATTTAAGGAAATAAAGAAAAGAATTGAGTGGTAAAAGTTCCAGATATATTCTGGTTATGAAGTAAACTTTTTGCAAATAAGATTTTTTAATAAAATGCGCACATGAACATTTCTATCGTAAAATAGTTGTCAAATATATTAAATGTTTAGCTGCATTGCATCTTATGACATTGGAATTTTGTTGGAATTTGCACTAGCAGTAAGCCCCGACAATTTTGATTTTATTGGCCATTTCACTCATTCTGACCGTGACGAGCGCTGAGGCAGACCAGCCTGAAAATGTAACATTCAAAGCTTTTTGTCATCCTAACAACAAACAGAGCAATGCATAATAGAGTACAGCAGAGCAGCATGAAGAATATCAAATAATGTGGGGGAACAGTTTGGCCATTTCTATTTTTTCGGGGGAATTTGTTCCCCTCAATGTCTTTTGTGCTTACGGCCCTGCAGCAATGCATAAATCATTGTATTGATTTTAAGAAATACCACTTTCTTACATAAGTGATAGGCCTATTGATTTTATGCAATAGTTCTTTAAACAAGAATGTTCATATTAAGTGGCAGTAGTTTAATTTTAAAGTAGTATCAATTATTTATATATATATATATATATATATATATATATATATATATATATATATATCTCATGACTAAGGTGCCCTTGCACCTAACCCCTAATTGCTCCCCACCAAGGGCAACTTCTCACTTGTAAGTCGCTTTGGATAAAAGCGTCTGCCAAATGAATAAAAAATGTAAATGTAAAAAAAAATGTATATATATATATATATATATATATATATATATATATATATATATATATATATATATATATATATATATTATATTATATTATATTATATAACAATTTATTAAAAAGGTCAGTATTCTCTGTAGATTTTACTCCAACTCTCTGTTTACAATATAGCAGTAAAGAGGCAGTCTAGGCCTCCTGAAAGGCCGTGTTCTGAAAGACTTGAAGTGTTTGCTGTTGTCAATTGGTCTTTCTTGTGTAGATTAACAGCACTGTTTCCTCTAAGCCTGCAGAATTCTGAAGTCACCCGCTGCAGAAGTGATGTCGCTCGCCTAGTCTTGTTTTTTTACAGCCAAGCCAATACTGGCTGAGATAAGAGCGCAAGACTGACTGAATCATAGCAAGGCATTCCTCATCTGATTGGCTGGAGTTCTCTAAACAGCCATAGCAAGAGGAGGCCAATGCCCGACCAGAGCCTCTTAGATTGTAGAGAGTGGGGGAACGGAGCATAAACAACCCTGAATGCATTTTTGTGACATACTTGATGATAATGCTGTGCTGATATACCAAACACTGTTGAAACCAATGATATTTGCTGTTTTGTAGGGTAAGTTTTACTCTTATTGGTTATATTTATGGTAGTGATGCACCAAATTGAATTTTTTTTATCAAAACAACTGAAAACAGAAAATAAATTTTAGTTAATAGTCTATTACACACAATGTACAGACATTTCTATGCTGTCTACAAATTCACATTCACAAGGTCTCAGATAGATTTGCCAAAGTTTGCTAGGTTTGTGAAATTAAATGGGCTATTTATTAGATATTCAAAGACTTGTTTAAAGTCATGAGTACTTTATGAATTCTGAGGGTAGATGACAAAGTATTATAGTGTTTGCCTTTCTATTACTAATAATAGTTTGTCCTGTTAATAATTTTACTGTTTTCTTTTTTTTTTTTTGCTAAACTCTTTTTTTTAGACATAACTGTTAAGGTCTAGACACACCAATCTGATGCCAAAAAACTAGCAGCAACGAAAGTATACAAACCATAAACCATATACAAACCATAATGTATACAAACCATAAACAAAGCAGGGCTTGCTTACCGTTTTGAATATCAATCATGCTGATCACGTTCGTACTAATTTGAGTGTTCAGGTAAGATGATGTAAAATTACAACAGCCTTCTGTCTGTGCCATCATGACTTATTTGCTTGCTTTTGTTTATATTCTGGTATAATTCTGGTATAATTTTGGTAATATTCTGGTACGAGTATAACTGACTCGTTTGCCATACTGAACAGCCAGTCAGAGTTCTCTCTCTCACTGACGGCCAGACGCCGATTCAACATGTCGAATCGCCCAACGAGGACCAACTTCAGCCGACAGTGCCAAACACACTGAGTCGGTCGATGCACAAAAACTGCCCGACGGCCAACCGTCGGCTTGGTGTGTTCCGAGCTTTAAACAGAGATTGTAAACCAATGACAAAGACTTTGGTGTTCTCAGCGCTGTTAAAAATATAAGTCCTGCTTTTGACACATCAGAAAAATCACTCTCATCTTGCAGCACACTAACAACACCTCAGAACACCCCAGGACCCTTCATAACATCATAACAGTTTTACCCTTATCTTACCGGTGTGGCTGAATTTCTCTTGACTGACACATGCAGTGTTTTAAGTACATTTTTGTTGCACTGCAGTTTAACCAAGAAGTAAATCATGTTTTTCCCTATGCTCTGCTGTCATGAACAGTTATTTTTAATGGGTTAGTTCACCCAAAAAAATGACATTTCTGTCATTAATTACTCACCCTCAAAAACAAGAACCTTGAAGCACTGGATGTAAACAACATTTGAGAATGTTGAATAAAGTCATTATTTTTGTTTTGTTTTTTGCACACGCAATTTTTTCTCGTCGCTTCTTAAAATTAAGGTTAAACAATTGTAGTCACGTTGATTGTTTTAACAATGTCTTCAGTACCTTTCTGGACCTTGAAAGTGGTGACCCTTGTGTTGTGTTCACAAGTGTTGTCTTTAAAAGAACCAAAGATCAGAGCTCTTTCAGTGACCAAAAAATGAATCGAGTCAAAAAGTTCCAACTTTTGATCCTAGTCATTTTTATTTTTCTTGATTGTGATTTTTGGTTCTCTGTAGTTGGAGCAGCGTCCCACTTTTTAATCACACACTCTTAATTGGAAGCCAGTCAAGTAGAATTTTATTGTAATATAATATTTCTTGATCTCTTGATGATATTAACATTATTCAGTATTCGTATTATACAAGAGTGCATTTTTATTTTCTTTCAACTCTCAAGACTCATTTAGTGGAAAACTGAATTCATATGGTTTGGTGTCTTTTTTCTTTTTCTTTTTTTTTTGCTGAGTCTGCTATTGTGCTGGTACATTGACTGGTTTAGGCCTGTCATGGACAGATGACAGAAAGGTTGTCATTTTCTTCATATTGTGTTTGGTGGTTAGTTCACAGTAGTGACAGAAATGAACTTATTCATTAAGGAGTGATGTTAGCCATCTTAAAATGATTTCCAGAGGCATTTTCTCCTAACTTTACTGGATGTATGCATCATCTTTTATGTCAAATTCTTACATTTAATGAATTAAATTACAGTAAGGCACTACAGGCTGTTACCACTCAAATGGAATGGATATCATCAACTCTCAAGCTTTTATTTGGTGGAAAACTGAATAAATACATTTTAGTGTCCTTTAGTGTATCTTTTCTCTGAATAGTGTGTCATTTGATTTGTAAAATAACATGAAGTGGTTAGAAATGTTTGGAATGTTTAAAATAAAGGGCTTTACATGGCTGCTTTAAATTGAACAGCTCAACATTATATCATGAGTACTCAAGAGTGAGTGTAGAAGAATACAGGCAGCAAAGTGCATCTCAAGCAGACTATATTTTTAAGTGTATTGCACAAGGCCATATCTTTGTGTTAAATTAATTGTATAGCCCTGCAATTTATCATGAAATTTAAATCTTTGCCAACATATAAACTGTTGAATGACTTCCGTTTCCTTCAGCGCAGAGAGTGAGTGGTTTTGTCGCTGGGCTGTTGCAGTTAGGTAAAGAAGGGGCCCTGTGACGCCGGCAGTAAAAGCAGCATTCAAATAAGCAGCAGTACAGGCCTCTCTGCTGAGCGCAGGGGTTTTCCTCTCCCGATTTCCTCCACTGTCCTCAGCATGACTGTGCTGAATAAAATCTCTAAATTAATTTGAGCTGTGCTCCATAGAGAGCGGCGGCGCCACACTGAGTAGCAGATCTCCCCAGTGTTCATCCACACACAGCTGTGCTCATGCTCATCAACTATGAGTCAACAGCACTGCTCTCTTCTCCTCACATTCACCTCTCAGCGCTGGAGAGAACAGTGCACTAAGGCACAGAGCTGGGCATTATGCCAGGATATAACATGCAATAGTAGAAATGTGTCAGCCGCTAAAGATTTTGCAGCATCATTTATACCGGAGTATATATATATATCCATGCTTTTATAACCTTAGGCATGGCAAATGATGCGCTGATTCTATATTTCTCAGATTTTTCAGATTTAATAATTACACTCAAATAAAAATTGAAATGTTTATATGCACATAAGATAGTTTTCATAACCATTTGTCTTCGTTGTAAATTTATTCCAACATACATCATTAACTGTAAATAAGCTCCATTCTATTATTTATTTAGCTTACAAATAAGCTCTGAACATTGGATAACTTACCTTAGGTAAATCAGCAGTAAGTGATGTTGTTTACAAGCTGTTTTATTGACGTCATTCCGCGGTTGAAACACAGATTAAGTGTAACATGAGAATAAATTGTATCTTTCAACATACATTCTGATGTTCATGCATATTTCTTCAAGCTATAACTTGCATTAATGTGGAATAAATGACTCATGCTTTGCACTACTTTGAACTGAGATGCTACAGTGATCTGTCTCGTTACATTTAAGAGCGTCTAAATGACACTTACTGTTTGAATTTCCTGATAAAATAAACAGAAATGTAAAAACAGAGACTTTTATTCTTATCACAAATAACAAAGCACAAAGCTCTATGATACAGAGTCGTATAGAGCCTGCTTTAACATTGCTATTTTTTAACTGTTAATGCGTGACTATTGTATTATCTTGCCCTAAATTCAACATGAGAGATTTTCTTCACACTCCGTATGAGTTGCAGTCTGAACACATATTTCCGTCCCCTTTTGATTGACAGGATATAATTTGCCCTGATCATAGGCTGTTTTTAAACAATCCGCTGATGGCCGATACTGAAAATAATTGCTTGTGCAACTCGCCATGTCCTGATTGGCTAATCCCAAGTGTAAACGTAAAGCCACATCGTCAATATAGTGATGGGTACTGTAACTGTTTTGCAGGTTCTTTACTTCATTTACATGGCTATTGAATATTAATGAGGGCCAACGGTCATTGAGCAGGTATATTTGCTTATTTGCATAAGGCCCAGTTCTGTTTGTCTGTTCCTCTACTGGTGGAATTTAATGAATGGTGTTAGATTGTGAACCATTTATTAAAAAAAAAAAAAAAAAAAAAAAAGACAATAGGACACGGTTATGTTTTGCTATTTAATCTCAGGCCTGTCTGTTTTGCTTGATGCAGCAGTCCAATGCATCTTATTACCCAGGATCCTGTGTGGTTCTCATGTATAAAACAATACGCAAAACATGAATGTCAACTTGATTCAGTTGGAAAAACATTCAAACGTCCTGTTTAATGTAAAGCACTTACAATAGAAGTGGCATGTCTGTCAGAGGGATTAAAAGCAGAAATGTGACTCTTGTATTTTTGTAAATCTATTATTATACTTGAATTATTCATGAAAAATGTTTTTATTTGAAATGCAAAGTTGTCTAAATTGTCTAGTGGTGGACCTACTGGCGACACATTACTGATATTACTCCTTTTTGTTGGAGTTTGCTGAATGTAAATAGCACTTTACCAATGTGTATGAAATGACCAGATTTACTTATTTTATGCTAGTCATGAAAAAGTTTTTTAAGGTTTGTAGGTGTTTCTATCACACCAGGATCATACTAACACATGTAATGTATGTGTTTGTGACTTTGTACAGAATGTCATCAGAGGATAAGAGTCTGGAGCCCTCTGAGCAAGGACCATCTCCTCCCCTGAGCAGTGCTGGGGCCACGCCCTCAGGGAGCCCGGCCCCCTCAGATAGACGCCCGCGGGGCCGGCCACGCAAGGATGCTTCCTCTGTCGCACCTACACCCAAGTCCAAAAGAAAGTAAGAACATCTTCTGTTCCCTTCTGCCTATGATGACACACCTTGAGAGCTGACTTTGTGTCTGCTTTGCATTTTACTCTGTTTTGTTTAAAGTAAGAAATGAGAATATTATAACTTTGACAAATTAGATACTTAGACAATCTCTTTTATTGGTCATATGCTATTTAATACTTTGTCATTGTATTATTCCACTGATTGGCAGAACTGAAGGTTATCATTTGCACAGAAATTAGATTGAATCAATAAATCTTAACACCAGGAGCGATTGTGATATTTATGGTGATTTATGAGGCTAGTTAATACGGTCATGTGATTATGATGCCCTGATTATCTTTCCTGCCCCCTGCCCTCCATCCTCCCAATTTTTTAGTATTAAAGTATTAGCCAGTTATTCAGCTTATCTCCTAAACTCCCCTATGCCTATTTAAACTATTCATACTGTGAATTATTTAATCACTTTCTATTAAGAAACCTTCTGGATAAATCATGTGATTAGGGTCAAATGTATGTTAAGGCTCAGGGAGTGTGTTGGTTAACTCAGTATGTAGGGCTGCACGATTTGGAGAAAAAGAAAAAATCTGATAAAAATTGCAGTTGATTTAAAAAAAAAAATATATAGCCTTGCTATGCTTGTTTGTAGGGCTGTAAAATTTGGGCAAAATTTAGTTAGTATATATAATAATGATGATAATAATATTTATGTAATAATAATGATGATTATTATTATTATCGTTATTATTATCATTATTATTAATGAATAGCTATTATATAAATAAAATATGAAAATTATTAAATTATGAAATAATTAAATAATGATAAATAATGACTATTTTATTAACATATATGACCCGTGCTGGCTAAATGAGTAAATTTTTATTGTTGTTCTATATTAAAAAACCTTCAAATTTATGTATGATTAGTTGGAATCCGACAAAAAAAAACAACAACAAATTACTGAGCTACAACTTGTTTGAAGTCGATTGAGTCAGCAAAGTCAATTTTGAGACAAATCGAGTTAAAGTTTTCTGAAGGTTCTAAAACAAAATCACCCAGCAACCAAACCTTAAAATTCCCGGTAATACCACCAAATTTGGAACAAACCAAGTCAAACAAACAAACCAAGATTGTTTTGCTTACATCAGCATGAGTTTGAAAATCACATTTCATTGGTTCAGACTCATGCCATCGAGAATTCGCTATGAATATTCACAAATTTTCGTTTTACAACGATACCAAGCTGAGTGATCGGCATTTTTCATGGTCAAAGGAAATATGGTACTCTCCAAAAACTCACAAATAAAGCTGCCTTTTAGATGTTTAAATGCTATTTGGAGCATTGGGGGCTTAATGTACTCATTTTTGTGTGCTCTTCAATTTTGACCAAATTTTTTTTTTTTTTTTTTTTACTTGTTTAAATTAGCCCGTGCGCATTCCGACTCCTTTTGCCAGCACGGGTCACACATATGTCATACTTAATAAAAAATATAATAATAATAATAATAATAATAATATTCTTACATTGCAAAAGTAACATTTTTGTAGTAGCATAGGCTGTCTTAATTCATTTTCACTTTCAAACTTAAAAGCATACTTTTATTTTGATAGAAAACTGCAGGGGTCCCTTAAAGGTTCTCTGCAGATGCAGAGATGAATTCATGTGGAGCAGTATTTACTGTGAACCGAGCCAGTCTGAGGTGCTGCAAAAACATTTAAATCGCAGCCTTTGCGATTTCATAATTGCAATATGCCATGACGTAATTTCGGTTTTATTTCGATTAATCGTGCAGCCCTACCAGTATGTATGCGTGTGTGTTCTGAGATGGCTGTGTTTTGTTGAAGTATTCTGCTGCACCTGGAAGAGGCTTTCAAGTATGTCGATGTGCATTAGTGTGGAAGAGCTCTGTGAGGCACACGAGGAGATGCTGCTCAGAAGGACGACATTTTCTTTTTTGCCAAGTTGATTTTGGCTCCAAAGTATATCTGCTCTTTCACAGCACTGGGGTATACGAAAGGGAAAATATTAAACTTGCTGTACTTTCGAATGACGCTCTGTCCACACCGGATGTGAGTGATGACACAAAACTGCAGTAGATTGTTCTCATTATAATCTACTGGTCTGTCATCAGTTCATGGACGCCCCTGTTCTTTTTTCTAATGTTCTCCACAGCTAATCTGCCATTTTTTTCTGTAAAAACCCAGTAGTTCACCCAAAATCATCACTACAAATGTCACTCCAAACCATCCGGCTTTCTTGCTTCTGCACAGCACAAAAGGAGATCATTTGAAGGCCGTTTTCCACGCAGTTACATTGAATAGGGACAATCTTTCAAGCTTCCAAACAGGGTACGTCATATAAAAGTTGTGTGAGCCCAAGTCTTCTGAAGCCATATAATAGCTTTGTGTGAGAAACAGATCGTAGGAGTTATTTTTTGGGGGATTTAAATTGGATTTAAAAACCTTACCTTTGCTTTGTAGAGTGTTTTATAGAGGAGTTCTAGAGGTTGTACAGTACATGGTCATGCTGACACCGTGGAGATGACTATCATCGAAGTGATTCATTCTTAAACAGCCTCTCATGAAATGCTGGTTCACTCACCATGTTGCTGAACTATGCAAATTCTGTTTATTACATTTCGATAATAATGCCTTGAGCATTATAATTATCATAAAATCTTAAAATACATAAACCTTTCAATTCTTTACGAGTCATTTAGTGAGGGCGTTTGTTGAGTTTCAAGCCTGTGATGGGAATACAGGGCCTCCACTATGAGATCAAGTGTTGGCCGTCAAATAAACAGTGCAGATATAGGGCAGATTAGTGAGGTACCTGATACCGCAGGTACAGCCCTCTGTGGACTTACACACCATGTTCACACCATGAATGTTGTGTCTCAATGCACAAACCTCACTCAATTGAGATCTCGGTTTCAAAGTGATTGTACAATTGTCTGAACTGGCTGAAAGGAAAGCCTTTCAGTTAAGGGGGAAGTGTCTGTTTTCGGCAGCATAGCAACATGACTGGTTTCAAAATCATGCTTTTTTTTTACAAGTTTCCCCAAAACACTTTCCCTGTCTGACAGATGGGTATCTATAAAGGTCATGTGAGCGGTTTGTTTTAAAATTTTACTTATCCCTGCTTAATTTTCAGAAACAACACTAAGTTAACTATTGTCATTTTTAGGGTGCTTCCTGAGTAAGATTGAAACATATACAAGTGTGTGTGTGTGTTTGGTTAGACTAACTAGCTGAACTTGCAGTTTTATTCAAATGCTTCTCCATGCTTGATTGTGAAGATCTGTCTGTGACTCATTGGGTTACCACAAAGAGCTTGTCTGACCACCACAGTCTGTTCACTGACATGTTTAAGTGGTTCTTTGCTAGAATAAGCTGCTAGGTGGGTCAAATGTGAGGCTGTTCTGAATGTTATATTTTGTGTTGTGATGTATCAAAAAAAAAGAAAAGAAAAGTGAATGTGTAGAAGTTGGTTGATTGATTGTTTGCGGTGCTGGTGAAATGCCCAGTGTGTTTCATCTAATCTGGTGCCTGAGGTTATGAAGTTTTGTTTATACTCATCCGTTTGGGGTGAAACATACTGATATGGCTTCCTGTATTAAAAAAAAAAAAGCGGTACGGTTGCTTTACTTTTTAGGCATGTTTTCCATGATACTTCTTTTTTTTGTGGTACTGATTACTGTTATTATGACAAATGTCTGATTGTAGATCCTGTCAACTTCTTAAAAGCTGCTGACACCTAAGATAGGATGTCAGATTTGTTCTTTCAGTTAAAAACACTTGTCTCCAGTTTACCTCTAGTTCGGCAGACTTCTTTCACCTTTTCTATGCTGATTTGGATGAAAGCTGTGGATAATTCTGTGGAATGTTTAAAAAAATATTTGACAAGCAAACATCCAAGGATGTGTAGAAGTTGTTAATGAGGGGTTTTTGAATTCTGGGGATTTCTCTGGCTACAGATTCTGTGTGGGCTTGCCTGTGAGGTAGTTTCTTTACTTACTTTATAGTGACTTGAGCCTGTTGCTGACATCACTTCCTGCATGTTTACCAGGGTGTTGACTGTTACCGTGAATGTAAGGAATTGTTTTTTTTTTTTTTTTCTCCAAAGCTCTTAACTCTATTACTTCAAAACATTTTCAGGTATTTGTTACCTTCTCAGATTCCTTAGGGACTGTTTTTAATGCTAGACACTTCAGAAAGTCAATAAGTCTGAACTGTGTAACCATGAGTGCAGTGTGAGGAAATGGTTAAAGTGTCTGTGAAGAGACAGCAGCGCTGTTATGAAGGGGGTGTGCCGCGTTTCAGCCAGTCAGTCCGGCCCGGGTTTTAGGCTCCGCCTTTCTGAGCTGGAACTACTTGCACTGTAAGCTTTTTTCCCCCCTCTCTGCTTCCCTTTTGCTCTCTCTTTCTGGCACTCTCTCGCTCTTTCTCGTACACTCTCTCGTGCTTTCTCCTGCTGTTCACCAGTGTGCCGTAACTGTGGCCATGAGTTCTTGGGGGAAGGAAAATCTAAATTGGTATTCGCACAATTTAGATTTTCTTTGAAATACATCAAATGTACATTACATTTCTATATTCTTGATATCTGAATCATAGAACAGGGTCCACAAGTCTGAACCAATAGACTAAATGCTTCATTTGCATTCAATTCAGTGTAATTTGAGTGAAAAGTTTTGAAAAAAAGTGTTGAGTATGAGCATTTCTTAGTAGAAATTCCAGAATGCCAGATCTTGTGTGATTCTGTGGTAGCAAACTTGACCTTTTTGTAGAAAGGATGGTCAGTGGTCAAAATTGCTTACATTTGACCCAGAGATACTGAATCTAAAATTTCATTTTGTGTCATTCAGTTTTATTTGTTGTATTTTTCAAAGTCCTGAAATTTATATCCATAATTTAAATAAATAAATAAAATGTATTATTTTTAGTATTTGAATCCCAATATACAAAGCTGTTGAAATGTTGGGGATATGTTTTTATTTTATTTTATATATATATATATATATATATATATATATATATATATAATTTTTTTTTTCTTTAATTATTCTTATTAAATTAATACTTTTATTCTGGGAGGTCACATTAAGTTGAACAAATGTGACAAGAGACATTTATAATGTTTCAAGCAATTGTACATAGTATGCAACAGTTATTTCAAACTGTTATAGTATTTCACAATATTTCTGTTTTAGTGTTTTTTTTTTTTTGATCAAATAAATGCTGTCTGTTTGACTGTGGTGGCTGCTGGATTTTTTTCTTGGCAATTGTGGCCTAATTGTTAGAGAGACTTGTAACCCAAAGGTTGCCGGTTCGAGTCTCAGTACCGGCAGGAAATGTAGGTGGGGGGAGTGAACGTCTTCCGCTCTCATTACCCACAGCTGAAGTGCCTTTTAACAAGGCACCTAACCCCCAACTGGGCCCCTCAGCAAAAATGGCTGCCCACTGCTCCGTGTGTGTTCAATACTCACTGCTGTCTGTGTGCACTTGGATGGGTGAAATGGAGAACACACATCACTTCACTTTCACTTTCACTTAACACTTCAAAGGGGGTGCTAAGAAAAAACATGAAGTGCATCAATAACTTCAATTGACCCTTCGCCGACAGTTTGATTGACAGCCGATCTAACCAATTATAACCCTGAATCCGCCATTTTATCCGACAAAGCAGTCATGGGAGTTGGTAGATTAATGTTGGTGAACTTGAACTTTGAATTGTGTGTACTCACGTCTTTCTGTGGTTGAAACAACATTCCTTCTGATGTTCATTCATGTTTATTTGATGCTATAAATGAACTAGTATGAAGAGATGATCGGTTCACGAGCTTCCGCGATCTGTCACGGCATATTAAAGAGTCTCTATACGGTATTTATTTAAACTTCTTTAAAAAATTACAATATTTTAAATATGAAACTGTTCAATTTCAAAAGTAACCTGCTCTGTCTTTTCTGTCGATGCGTTGTCAGTGTCCTCTTTCCTCCGCAATGTATTTTTCAGTGAGAGTGCATGGCTTGTCGGACATAGCAACAGTAGCTAAAGAGGGTGGGTCTTTGTGAAGGGTCAATTCTCTGCATATATTGCATTGTATTTATTTAATTGTCCATTTTCCTTAAATTGTACATGTACAAGGTCACATTATAAAGTGTGCACAGTTATTAAGCATTGAAACTTAGACATGTAGACGTCTATGGACAGATCCACCTACGGTCCGGAACAGGTGATGAGTGAGCTAAACGAGGGAACGTGTAACGTGCTTTAACCCTTAAATGCATGAATGATTTGCCAATCATTATTATATAGTCAGGTCTTTAGCGCCCAAAATCTATCTAACATGGATGGATCTCTGCCCGTCACAATAATTTAAAACTCTCCTGAGATTAGAGTAACAATTATTGAAGAATATTTTGTTACCTTTTGGAGCTTGGGAGGGTTCAGTTTGAGCAGATGTTTTATGCCATGTTCTCGTCAGAGCTCATTTCCTAGTACATTCAGCATCTGGCTCATTTCAAACATATTCTCGAAACTTTTAATTTCAACATCTTCAAAACCAATATTTAGAACACTGACGGCTTCTTCATGAGATCCACCGTCAAGTGACAGCGGCACAAATATTTGATTGTGTTCGGTACTTGATCTTCAGTAAATCGTTGAGCCATTTCAAGTTTTGCTAATGAGACTTCCTATTCTTTTGTTTTATGCCTGTGGTAAATACGAGTGAAACGCAGTGGTGGGTAAAGTACTTGAAGCCATACTTGAGTAAAAGTATAGATATCGCACCAGAAAATGACTTTGGCAGAAGTTAAAGTCACTGTTTAGAATATTATTTGAGAAAGTTTTAATGTATGTGATATTTTTTGTACTTAAGTACGTATAATATAAAAAATACTTTCAATACTAAAGTATTGAAAGTAAAAGTACAAGTAAATGCAAAATACAAAAGGAAGACAAATGTATATATTCTTAAATTGTTCTATACACAGTTTGAGAAACAAGATTGTTCAGTTAACGCAAAATGTTTGTTGTAAGTTTTAAATATAAAATGTACTGACATACTAATTGTACCTTGATCAATCATGTTAATTCATAGTGTATTAATGTTAGAGACTGCATTTATTAAACCTCATTTTATTTTTTTTAGGTTTTTAATGACTTTATTTTTAATGAAAGTGAAAGGAAAATGTGTATAGGGAATAAGGAAGGTTTATTTGATATTATTTTTGAACATATACTCAAAACTGTATTCCTTTCAATTCCTGACAGTCTGTTTTTGGGTCCCGTCCTTATTTTATATATTGCCAGACTAGTGCAGAGCTCTATAAATGCCCTGAGCACAATCCCTCTGGGAGCGTCCTGACCCTCTGTGCACCTCAGCTCTGCTTAACGGCTGTTTATTTACCTTCAGGTTACTCATTACCCCAAATCCCATCACTTGTTTACCTTGTTACCCCTGATGGTAAAGTACACGTAAAATCCATTTAGTGTGACCCTGCTCGCAAATCTCCAGAGACCTTCGTTTTATATATTATGCAGATCTTCCTTAATGTGAATGATGTTAACTTCTTATTCTTGCTTTGATTTCATGAGGGCTTATAGTTTTATTAAAACACACATATATATGTAAAGGAAAAAGAGATCAGACCCTTTGATAATTTTGAATGTGCTCAGTAGCGAAGGGTACGTGATCTTTTGCATTAACTTGCCCTACGTTGGTTACACAATACACTGCGTATGCCCTAGGGATGTGTGCATGTAAGGTAATATTAGATAGCCTAGAGCACATTATTCTTTGCTGTTAAAAAAAATAAATCCTCTATTTTAGATAAGCACTTGGAGTTGAAAATTTTACAGCTTTCCTATAAATTTCTCAACCTGGAGTTGATGTTTTTTGTCTGCATATGTCTGTAGAAGTTTGCTATCAATTTATTTGTTAATTAAGGTTAAAACACTGGATAGTGTCGGTTACAAAATCAGAGCTTCTATAAATTCAATTGATTAGACATGGTTTGCGACTATTAAAATTTAATTGACCCATTAAAATGGAATCCAGAAAAATCAAGACGGAAAACACAGAATTTGGGGATAAAATAAAACTTCTTAGGGCCCTACAAACCCGCTTTGCGTCTTAAAATGTCAACTTAGACCAGAAAATATTGTTTGAACATCATGTAAAGCATGTTTCTGAAATATTACATGCCATCATGACCTTTCCAAGTAAGACATGTTCCTGCATCAACATATTTTGTTAATCCTGGAATAACGTTTCTGTCTGAAAATTTAGTCGTAACTCTATCCCGACCCCTACACCTAACATTATCCGTAACTTATCCATAAAAATTCAGAGGAAAATGATATACACTGATGTAGAAGCACCAGACCCTGTTTGTAAGCCTAAACTTGACATAAATTTGTCCCTCAAATCTGATTGGTTGATTTGAAATGTTGTTCCAGGATCAACATGGCTGTTGATCAAGGAACATGTTGTACTTGGTGAAATCACATTCACTGACTAGCAGAAAAAAACAACATTATTCATAAAGCAAATGTCAGTTCGCTTCACAGAAAACAAAGAAATGCGGAAATGTGTTAACTTTGTAATAAAAAGTTTTATTCATTTTATTAATCCAACAGTAAGTACGGATAACTTCACAAACGTAACTCAAATACTGAAATGTGTAGTTAAAGTGTCATCAAAACCCCATTCAGCACTGGTCATACCCACCTCAGTTTTGAAAGTGTCCACTCTTAGGTTTGTTCTGCATCATCTTGTATGTGAATTTCTATTGAGTTTTACATATACAACAGCATATTTTAAAGATACTTTTAAAATATACTTCTGTTTTTTCCATTGAAACCTGACATTTACCTGTTAACCAGCATTTCGCTCTGGTGTTAAAGGCTAAATGGCTTTAGGGAAGTTGGCTAGCCTTCAGTTGTTGTGTCGCTGGGCAAGAAATCGCATGTAATGTGGATCTTTTGAGAGACACGTTATAGAGGAGGGGGTTGTTGACCTGGATTAAACCTGTCTCAAGCACAGCACAATAGCCTGCATTTTCAATGATGTAGGTCATTGATCAGAGCGCTGGGCGCCAGGCTAGCAGGCAGCAGCAGTATCCGTCTCAATCCAGAAACCTTAGCCTGGAAATGTGATGCCTATTATTCTACCCATGCTGCATTGTGCTTGGGGAGATCAGTAGTTTGAAAGTCCCACAATTATTTGGGTTTCGTCCAGTTTTTTTTTTTTTTTTTTTTTTTTTTTACGATCTTTGGACTTGTATAAAATAAATTTGTTTCGCATGTAATGTTTTCATACGGCCACATTCAATGTGAAATTAGTTGACTTGACTTCTATATGTTGATAGTTGTACATGTGAGAAGCTTTAGATCTGTAGATCTTAGTGCTCTGAGAACCACAGGAAGTGCTAAAAACACATGTTTTGCCCCTGTGTTGACTTTAAATGATCAAACTCAAACACTTTAGTAAGGTCTTTTTTAAATTATTTTTAAATGTGTACTGGTCAAGTTGGTTCATTAGGTATATCAGAAGTACCATTGCTTTGGTACCAAATTGATAGTGAAATAAATATGTATAAATGATGATAATAGTCTTTCATACTGTTATGTCAAAATGTTGGCATACTATTAGAAATTTTCCATGAATAGGAAATGCTATAGGATCTAAAACTCTTAAATGGTATTACCTTTTTCAATGAATGGTCAGTTGAACCACACATGCATTGTGCTGCTGACGTGAACATTGTCAGCCAATACTGAGCCGACGTAGAACCTGGAAGCGCTCGAGAATGATACAGAAGAGAAGATACAAAGTGCACAAAGTATTCTCGTCGCTTCATAACATTAAGGTTGGAACCACTGCAGTCACGTGGACTATTTTAACAATGTCTTCAGTACCTTTCTAGAACTTGAACTTGTAATTAAATTGCTGTCTACTGAGGAGTCGGATAGCTCTTGGATTTCATCAAAAATATCTTAGGTTTTGTTCCGAAAATGAAAGAAGGTCTTAAAAAATGTCATGTGGGTGAGTACTTAATGGCAGAGTTTTCATTTTTGGGTGAACTAACCCTTTAACCTTCAAAACCTCAGGAAGTTAAAGGGTCAGTTCACCCAAAAATAAAAACTCTGTCATCATTTACTCGCTCTTATGTTGTTCCAAACCCATAAGACTTTTGTTCAAAACACAAACGAAGATACTTACAATAATGTCATTTTGTGTCCATCCATTAAAATTTTCCAGCAAGTAGTTTTTAATCAAGCAGTTTAATTCAAGTCTTCTGAAGATAAACATTTTCGCTATTTCATGAACAGATTTAATTGAATTATATTTGCATAGAAGTATTGAACAGCACACATACATAGAGCTGCTTGAACAAATCTCACTTGTCAAGTAAGCACGTTTGAGCTTCGCAATATTTGATCAGCTTTGTATGCGTGTTGATGTTTATGTGAATAAAAGTATAACTCTCATGAATCCTCTTATTATCAATAAAACGTAGAGATGCTGTATATAACAGATTGTGCAGTGTATCTTTTCACAGGAGTCAAAACTTTGAGCTTGCTCTTGCGAATGACAGCTTCACTGATTATAAAAGCAGAAATATTTGCTCACTTTCTGTTTATAATCTATTCACAGTTTGAATGAAAGGTTTTGTTTTTTTTTCAGGTTCAAAGTTTCAGGAGTGACAGTTGCATAAATTGCATTTAAATGTAGTAGTGAATTCACTAAATTATAGTGCTTTGTGTGAGGCACGATTGACATAGTTATAGCTGTAGATACATTTGGCATCTCATGGCTATGACCTATAAATATGGATGCAACAGTTTAACCTATTTGGTGCTCACTTGGTGCTCACAATACCAAAGTATTGCTAGTCACGAAATATGCATTTAAGAAGTAGTTTAGATGTATAAAGTACATCACACACACACACACCAAAAATAAATAAACAATTTTAATGTAAATTCTATTAATCAAGTGAAATAATTGACAGTTATGGTTTTTGTCACAATTGTGCAGCCCTAACTGGATCCCTTCATGAAGTGGGCTCTCAGCAATGGGTACATGAAGTGGCCTAGTCAATTTAAGGAACTAATTTTGGAATGTGTTGTGCTGATTCTCATAAACAGACACATTGACAACAAGAGTGTCATGATGATGATAGCAATGTGGCTCCTGTGTGTAAAACTAGCAAGTGCTGGAAATGCAAATCTAGTTGAAATGAAATGTTTGTTATAGTATACAAGACATGATCGCAGTTTCTGGTATATGTATTCCATTAAATGTGAGTTGAATTTGACATCTACTGTAAAAAGGAGGCAGCACACACTGAACAGACTTTTTATACACTTACAGTTTACTTTAAAACAAAATAATGTATCTGCTCAAAATCTGTCTAAAAGGGTTTCTCAAAGAGTTTTTATGTTTATTATGCTGTGTGTAGAGGGGTTTTTTACGCTCACCTCTTGATCGTGTCTGTTGTAGGGAACTAGATTTTGTAACCATAGTGACGAGCAGTCGAGCACTTGCTGCAGGCCACACTGAGCCTCCATTGGCTGCTACACGCGTGTTGACATGTTGGGTACTGCGGGTGGGGGAAGGGTGGAGACTCACACACTGACCCACACTGTCATGAAGATCTCTAGAACGTATAACAGCACTCATCCTGCGAGTAAAAGAGTTTTCATAGCACCCATAACCCAGTGTCAGCCTGTCACAGAATTTTTGAAACCGAAGTGTTTGTGTGAAAGTGACTTGAAAAAGGAAACGCTGCTCAAACTCACTGGAAAACGCTGAATGTTCACAAAAAATGAAAATGACTATTTTTGTTTTTAACCCTGATCCTTGGAGGAAAAAGAGGAGTTTAGTAGTTTGATGAGCTGGTTGAGACTCACAGGTCTGGCATGCTCTTGGTTTCTACCCTATACCGTGATCTAAAATATATTTCAGTGGTTAGAAAATGCAAGATAAGACTAGAAATATTGTATGGAGCACTGTGTGTGTGTTTGTAGGGTGGTACGGCCCAGCTGTTGTGGAATATTCACAATATTGTTTTCATGGCAGGTCTCGTAGTCGAGGTTGTGCACAGGCTGATGATGAGGACAGCATGGACGCCTCTGATGTCACACCAACTCCAGACATTGACATCACACCGGAGATGGGTGAGTTTTCCCTAAATAATAATAATACAAAATACAATAAAAAGGGCACATCCCACCCCCTTCCTTCCCTCTTGCACATTTCAGTTATATTCTGAGGTGTTAGTCAGTGATAAAGCAGATGATTAACACTCTCAAAAAGCTTTTAACATCTTCGTTGCTTTAAGTATGCTGGCACTTTTTATTCTGGTTCTCGGCTTACCTCTCACCTGAAGTGCGTGCCACTCGTGTACTTGTACTCGTACTCATTAAAAACCAGCAAACGGATAGCAGAATGGATGTATTGGAGAAGGATGTCTATGAAATAAATGTATCGAATTAATGGAATGTTAAACGCATTTAATATTTTCGGCTATATAGCTGGTGTGCGTGCGCATGGCAGAACATGCGGCAAACTTGGTGAGCGCACATCCCTTTTTCACAGACATCGCTGGAAAGTTTGTAGCTCGGTCGGATATGTCAATAGCAAATAACGTAAAACAAGGCACGTATTACTAACATTAACTGACAGTGAAGAGAGAGTGAGCGAGAGAGAAAGCACTTCTCTTGCATCATGCTCTTGATTGCTGATCGTTCACTCAGCACATATGGAACTAAAACCATAAAACAAAAACTAAACCATATAGCCTGTCTTGGCGAATGTCCTAGTGAACATATTTGGTAATGTCTTAAGTGAGCATAAAGAGTTGAGAATAAAACGCATGTAACAGTATATTTGCTCCATGCATTTGTTCTTAAAGGGACAGCAGCTTTATAAACTTGCTGTTGTGTTTTTAATGTTACAAAGGACATTGAAATCACTCACTGCTCTTGCCTGAATAACTTTTGTAACTTTAATAAAAATGATCTATATTTAATTCATACAGTGAAGATTAAAGACCTGAACAAAGTGTTAAGTGTTCACAACTTCACAAAATCACAACTTCATTTAACAATTTGAGCTGTTATCATATGCAGTTGACGTAGTGAATGTAATTCAGGCTTCTGTTCTCTATGTCAGAACGCCGCCTCATTATTGTTTTTGCCCACAAAATGTATTCTCGGCACTTCATAACATTAAGGTTGAGCCACTGTTGTCACATGGACTATTTTAATTATGTCTTTAATGTCTTTCATCAAGAATGAAAATTCAGTCATTTATTCCTCACCCTCATGTCGTTCTACACCCGTAAGACCTTTGTTCATCTTCGAAACACAAATTAAGATATTTTTGATTAAATCTGATGGCTCAGTGAGGCCTCTATTGCCACCAAGACAATTAAACACTTTCAGATGCCCAGAAGGATACTAAAACATATTCAAAACGATTCAAGTGAGTACAGTGGTTCAACATTAATATAAAGCGACGAGAATACTTTTTGCACACCAAAAAAAACTAAACGACAACTTTTTAACAATATCTAGTGATGGCCGATTTCAAAACACTGCTTCGAAGCTTTACGAACCTTTTGTTTCAATTCAGTGTTTCAGTCTGCCAGAGTCACGTGATTTCAGTAAATGAGGCTTTGTTATGTCATAAGTGTTTCGCAATTACAGTATTTCACATGATTTTGGCAGTTTGATTGGCCAATCGAATCCCTGATTCAAAACAAAAGATTTGTTAAACTTTGAATCAGTCTTTTGAAATCAGCCATCACTAGATATTGTTGAAAAGTTGTTATTTGATCGCTTTATAATATTAAGGTATATATATACATTTTTTAAACAAATTAAACCAATGAATATGATATTGGTGTGTCTAATGTCCAAACATGTGTAAAGGTGGAACACCTACAGGGGTTCAAGCTGCAGGGTTGCCGAATGACT
Source organism: Zacco platypus (assembly GCA_038088235.1). Classification (NCBI taxonomy): domain Eukaryota; kingdom Metazoa; phylum Chordata; class Actinopteri; order Cypriniformes; family Xenocyprididae; genus Zacco; species Zacco platypus. The sequence goes on along the minus strand of CM076065.1, from coordinate 20,550,756 downwards.
TAAGAAATATTATCAGCAAGATGGTAGAAAACTGTACATTTCTTGCCTATTACCACCCACTGCAACTTATACCAACGACGGAAATAAGCGCAGTTATAATAGCTAAATATGTGAAAGAGCGTTGTTATAATGTGACAATATTATATTGCAATAAGTAGCACATCGAAGTTAATACCAAATCAAACTAGTTAGCACATTATTTGTAGTGAAAGAGTTTAATGACAATATATTGGTTTATGGGTACACTTAAAATTATTACAAAATAGATGTATGAGATGATAAAAACCTATACCATTAATCATACCCAGCATGTATGTAAAAAGTTACCTGAGAGATAAAAAAGGGAGAAAGAAAGAAAGAGAAAGACAAAGAGAGAGAGAGAGAGGACAGAGAGTGCCCAAGTAAGAGAGTAAAAAGAAGAGACCAGAGCAATAGTAACAATCTTCTTTTATCCCTTCCTTGACCATGTGACTGTAACCCAAATGTGAGACATTCAAACTGACCAATCAGAAGTAAAACTTCCCCCACTGTACTGAAGGTGTGACAATTCATGGACCCCCGATGCACAGGCATCTTGGCCTACAGGCCTTGATCACTATCAGCACCTTTGTGTCTTCCAAATGGCCCTTGTAGAATGAGAGAGGGGGTTGAGTCAGCAAAGCAAATGTCTTTGTTCATTTTTAAAATATCTTTGGATATTTTCAACCCTACACATGTAGTAAACTACTTAGTCTTGCAAGTTTGACTTTTAACTGTTGGTATAAAGTCTGGTTCTCTGACCGACATGTAAATTGCCCAATTATACTTTTTTACACAATGTTTTTCTGTACATTTTATGTTTATGTTTTTAAAATAAAAATAAATTTCAGATGTCACTATTTTATGGGCTTCAGATCTCGCCCTTTGGAGAAAGCTCTTGTCAGTTTTATGTGCAATATGCTTTAGGCAGTCCGTGATTGATACATGTTTGCGTTGTCTGAGGCTTCTGTTTTTTTCTCCGTATACCCATCATCTTGATTGTCTCTTGATTTTGTTCACTTCAATAATTTGTGACATTATCACATTAGTGTTTCCTGCTCTTCCTGCTCTTCCTGCTCTAATATGAGGTTGTTCTTAACCCTAGACCCCAAAGAACTCTATCATGGTCATGACACATGACAGCTTTTTTTCCAAAAAACCTTCTTGAGAACATTATTTTCCTGCTAGTCATTACACTGCAAGTGTTCCTGCTCTGGGCCGTAGGGTTTTCTGAGGAAGATTGGGTGAACATTGTTGAACAGAAATAAATCTTTTTCTTCCTTTCTCTAGTAACAATGGCTTGTTTTGATTGAACTGTAGAGATGTAGTTTTGTGTCTAGACAGAATGAAGCAGCACTAAAATAAAGATGCTACTTACGCTTCAGTGACAGCAGCAGAAAGATAATTGTTTTCTCCGTTTATCAGCACTAAAAGTTCCTTAATGACGACAGAAAATTACTTCTGGGTCACTGAATCACAACAAACCAAAAACTATCCAAAGGGGATAAAACAGAATTGGAATAACCCTCAGTCTGTGGAGTTCTGATGTCACATACTTCTTACTAAATGTATTTTTGTAAGACACATTTTATTTTTCTTATTCTTTTTTTTTTCTTAATTCCAAAGCCTACACTTTTTTCACCATTTTTGATTAATAGAAAGTTCAAAAGCACAGCATTTATTTGAAATACAGTTTTGTGAAGTCTTGTGCCACCACCAGCAAGTTTTAATGACCATCCAAATTTATTTTTCAGTCTTATTTTTAAGATGCAAACAGAAAATATAGGAAATATGTAGAAAAAAAAAAAATCAGAGCAAAATGGCTTCTTCGGGCAAAATTCTTTAGTGTGACTATTTTAGCCAAAGGAGGTCACACTAAAAAAGTATTTAGTGTGACCTCCTTTGGCACTGAGCACATCTTGAACTCTTTTGGGGAGACTGAAGTTTTTTGAAGTAATCTTCTGTTATATTATACCAGGCTTCTTTCAGCAGTTTCAAGAGTTCCATAGATTTAGGCTCCATTTTATTTCTCTCTCTGTCCAGGTGATCCCATACTGCTTCTATAATATTCAGGCCACTCCATGACTTTCAGGGTTTTATCAACTGTTTTTCTCTCCTAATATGATTTCACTGCATTAGGAATGTGTTTGGGATCGTTATCATGCTGAAATATAAAACCATTCTCTATCAGGCACTTTCCAGAAGAAATGGCATGATGAATTAAAACATGTCTGTACTTTACAGCTTTCATGATCCCATCAATTCAGGACAGTATCGCCAACACCACTGGCAGAAAGGCAGCCCCAAACCAGCACAGACCCTTTACCATATTTCATTGAAGGCTTCATACACTCATCTCTCTCCAACTCTTCTTCTCACATATTGTCAACGATTGCACCCAAAACTTTCAAACTTAGATTTGTCACAACATAATCTTTCTTTTCTTTTCTTTCTTTTTTTTCACTGATCTTCATTCCAATCTTTGTGAGCTTTAGCATATCTTAGCATTTTCACCCTGTTCCCCTTCTGAAAAAGTAGTTTCTAGGCTGCTATCCTTCCACAAAGACAATTTCTGGTCAAGCTTCTTCATACTGTAGAATGGTCAACTTGACATCTCGATGAAACTGACAGATGCTGAGCCAGGTGCTTGCTGGACTTCTTCCGGCCTCTCAGAGAAGAGAAGAAACTGAGAGAAACGTATCAGATTTTGAACGTTTTCTTGGCCTTCCAGTTCTTTTTTTTTTGTACTTGCCCTCTCCCGATACTTCAAATTTATTTATAACAGCTTGTATACCACATCTTGAGTATCCGGTTTGTTTGCTTGTTTGTTTGATTTTAAAGTTGGTCTTATTAGCAAGCTTCCAATGAACTATTAGAACTATTGGCTGAAGTACCCAGATTTTGCAGTGTTCGTACCGCAGGAAATAGGAATGATTTTAGTTCTACAAACTCTTTTTGCGGGAACTAAATTAGCTTCTACTTCAGAGTTTGGTTTAAACCAGGACTAAAGGAACTACCAGTGTCGTAAGTGTACATTGATTGGTCAAATTTGTCATTTTTTTAAATGCCGTGTAAACATATTTACCTGTTGTCTGCTGGGTTGTTCTTTTCTTCACCTCGATGATATGTAATAGGCTACTGTAAGTTGTCATAGGATATTTTGTCTCTTAGCCCCACTTTTTGCTTTTTGTAAATTGTGCGCGACAATTATGCGTTTACATTTCATCTCCATTATCACGAAACGCAACATACAATAAACACAACTCCAATCACTGCATCCTCCATCCACCGGTTTTTAGCATTTAGCATTCGGTCGCCTCAGAGTTTCTATGCAGTGCAAATGCAGCTAGGAACATGACCCGGGGGAGAAATTAGTTCTCGGGGAACTATCCCAGTGGCTAGTTCCTAGGACTGAGTTCCTAGAACTATTTGGTGTGAAAGCCACTATATACGGTGGGTATGGAAAGTATTCAGACCCCCTTAAATTTTTCACTCTTTGTTATATTGCAGCCATTTGCTAAAATCATTTAAATTCATTTTTTTTTCCTCATTAATGTACACACAGCACCCCATATTGACAGAAAAACACAGAATTGTTGACATTTTTGCAGATTTATTAAAAAAGAAAAACTGAAATATCACATGGTCCTAAGTATTCAGACCCTTTGCTGTGACACTCATATATTTAACTCAGGTGCTGTCCATTTCTTCTGATCATCCTTGAGATGGTTCTACACCTTCATTTGAGTCCAGCTGTGTTTGATTATACTGATTGGACTTGATTAGGAAAGCCACACACCTGTCTATATAAGACCTTACAGCTCACAGTGCATGTCAGAGCAAATGAGAATCATGAAGTCATCATGCCTGAAGAGCTCAGAGACAGAATTGTGGCAAGGCATAGATCTGGTCAGGGTTACAAAAAAAAATTCTGCTGAACTTAAGGTTCCTAAGAGCACAGTGGCCTCCATAATCCTTAAATGGAAGGCGTTTGGGATGACCAGAACCCTTCCTAGAGCTGGCCGTCTGGCCAAATTGAGCTATCGGGGGAGAAGACTGCAAGACACATGAAAGCCTGCATGGGGTTTGTTAAAAACACTTGAAGGACTCCCAGATGGTGAGAAATAAGATTCTATGGTCTCATGAGACCAAGATAGAACTTTTTGGCCTTGATTCTAAGCGGTATATGTGGAGAGAACCAGGCACTGCTCATTTCCTGTCCAATACAGTCCCAACAGTGAAGCATGGTGGTGGCAGCATCATGCGGTGGGGGTGTTTTTCAGCTGCAGGGACAGGGCGACTGGTTGCAATCGAGAGAAAGATAAATGTGGCCAAGTACAGGGATATCCTGGACGAAAACCTTCTCCAGATTGCTCAGGACCTCAGACTGGGCCGAAGGTTTACCTTCCAACAAGACAATGACCCTAAGCACACAGTTAAAATAACGAAAGAGTGGCTGCAGAACAACTCTGTGACTGTTCTTGAATGGCCCAGCCAGAGCCCTGACTTAAACCCAATTGAGCATCTCTGGAGAGACCTAAAAATGGTTATCCACCAACATTTACCATCCTACCTGACAACTGGAGAGGATCTGCAAGAAGGAATGGCAGAGGATCCCCAAATCCAGGTGTGAAAAACTTGTTGCATCTTTTCCAAAAAAGACTCTAAGGCTGTATTAGATCAAAAGGGTGCTTCTACTATATACTGAGCAAAGGGTCTGAATACTTAGGACCATGTGATATTTCAGTTTTTTTTTTTTTATAAATAAATAAATAAATCTGCAAAAATGTCAAGAATTCTGTATTTTTCTGTCAATATGGGGTGCTGTGTGTACATTAATGAGGAAAAAAATAAATAAACTTAAATGATTTTAGCAAAGGGCTTTAAGGGGGTCTGAATGCTTTCCATACCCACTGTATGGCCATTATACCATTGCTAAAATTAGAATTACAACTTCAGTTTCCACTATAAACTGTGTTCATGGTTTTAACTCCTGTCTGATCTCGACAGTCTGGACAAAAGAAATGAACCAGGTTGTTCATTCCCACGGTAACTGCTTGCGAATCCAGGCTGAATGCGATTCTCGTGTGTAAAAAGTAACTGTACACTTAAAAAAAAAAAATGGAAATATGAATTAACTATACATTAAGACTATTACTATTCATTAAGATATTTATATATTAACTGTTGTTGTCAAGTAAGCTTCATTCATAATGTTTTCCCCTTTGCAAGCATGTGCGCTCCTCTAAAGGGTCCGGCTGCTGCACTGCTCTCACAGTTGACTACTGCCGCCTTTGCTCCGACAATATCACGTTAATAACAATCCAATATAAAAACAAATTCCTTTGTGGATCCTCCTGATCTGCTCGTTCATCTTTCTCCATGTTTCTTTGACAAATTGCAGTGACTCCGTTTCATGCACGCTGCACGAGAGTTAACCACACCCACATATTTACATGTCGCGGTATACACGGAATAAAAAAATCTGTTACGGTTGGCATGTTTATTCCGCGGAATTGATATACCGCCATACCGCCCAGCCCTACATCAAAGTTTCAGTTGTGTAGCTGTCCATGGAGGGACAGAAAGCTCTCAGGTTTCATTAAAAATTCCTTCATTTGTGTTTGAAAGATGAACAAAACTCTTGCGGGTTTGGAAGGACATGAGGTTGAGCAATTAATGACAGAATTTTTATTTTTGGGTGAACTGATCCTTTAATCCTTTTTTGCAATCTTTTTTACTCTAAAATGTTTTAAGGGTGTATTTTCACATATAGCATATATTTGTGTTTTGTGTATTTGCACAATACATGTCCGTTTTCACAAACTTCTGTCATGAGCTACATCTTTGTTTTTGGTTGTGAATGGTGGGACTCACGAATTACAGTCAGAATTCATGTCGTACTGATGTTTTCATCTTCTTCAGTAATGTACATCAAACTAGAGCACACCTTTTTTTTTTCCTTCTGTTGTCCCTGTTTCTTATGTCTACTGACATGAATGCTCTTTTGAACAATGGAAAAACAATGTTCTGCCTTTTCAAACATCGTTTAAACAAGTGCTGTGTGGGTAAGTCTGCCATGAGATGAGCCATTTTCATCCCTTTAAAGGTTGATGTAAAGGTCATGGCTCCCATTGTAGTGGCTTTTTGTGGTACATCGTGTTTGTGAATTTTTTTTTTTTGCATTGTTCTCCAGAAGAACAAAGTGTCAGTATCCATGGGGAGTTTGAGCTCAAAATATCATTGTTTTCACAAAAATATTAAGGAGCAGCGCAACTATTGATACAATTAGGAAATGTTTTTTGGTCCGCAAAATCAGCACATTATAATAATGATCATGTTACTCTGGAGACTCGAGTATTAGTCTTTGAAAGTTAATTTCAGTCAGTTAAAATAGAAAACAATTATTTAAATTGTAATAATATTCTGTATTATTACTGTTTTTATTACTGCATTACAGCCTTGGTGAGCATAAGAGATTTCTTTCAAAACCATAAAAAAAAAATCTTACTGACCCCAAACTTTTGAACGGTAGTGTAGATAATCTTGTAATATAACAAGAAAAAAAGCTGTACTGGTTGCCTTTTCCATATAATTGACCCTTTGCAAAACCCGCTCCTGTTGCTATGCCCGACAACCCATGCTCTCTCACTCCACACATCATGTTCTCACAAAGTGAAATATACATCGCGGAGTAAAGTGGACACTGACAACGTATGAAACCGTTTCATATTTATAATATTGTAATTTTTTAAAGAAGTTTAAACAATAAACACCGTAGTGTCTCTTTAATGTGTTGTGACAGATCACTGTAACTCCTCAGTTCAAGCGGCTCGTGAACCGATCATCTCTTCATACTAGTTCATTTATAGCATCAAATAAACATGAATGGACATCATAAGGAATGGACATTTTTTTTTTTTTTTTGTTATATGTTGGGTTATAAAAACCAATCTAAAATCCAAAGCATCTTCAAGCAAACCCAGTTGAGAATGCTGTTTTTATACATTTCCTCATCTTACTCATGGGTCATTGTAACTGCCATCTGCCTGCTCTTCTTCTTGTACTTCTTTAATGTAGCACCAGCAGATGACATGTTTACGGATATGAATGTCGCATTGCTGCAAGACAACATTCTTCACTCATACGACCGTTTCCACTAATCAAGTGGGTGTATGAAACTTTCCTGGAAAACCAGCTTGCGTTTCTGGTTATGTAGGAACACTTGATCGATAATTATTGTTTGTGGAGTTTTAAGTGAGTCATGGCGTGTTCGTACAGTCTGTAATTTATCAAATCAAGTATTATGTCTAAGATTGTAGCTCCTCTCTGTCCTTCAGTACTGGGTTTCATTTGAAACATCTCATCAAGGTTAGCCAGGGGAGGTTTTTTAATGTATTTTTTTTATATTTCTCTCATTTTATGAACACAAAAATGTTTGGCATTCAGTCATCAACACAAAAAAAATTTGCTCGTGTTAATTCCTGAGCTTGGCACTTTTGGCCCGCTCATGACCTTGGTTACGCTAGCAAAAAATTGTTTTAGAAACAATAACTTCTGATTAATTACTCACACTCATGTCGTTCCAAACCTGTAAGACCTTTGTTCATCTTTGGAACACAAATTAAGAAATCTTTGACGAAATCCGAGAGGAGTCTGACTTCTCAATAGACAGCAAGTTAACCACCAATTTGAAGATCCACAAAGGTTTTTAAAGACATCGTTAAAATTTTCCATGCGCCTGCAGTGGTTCAACCTTAATATTATGAAGTGACGAGTTTGTGTTCTGAATTAGAACCTGCGCTGAGCGTAAACAGCATAAGAGAATGGTACAGAAGAGAGGATATTGTTAAATAAAGTCATTATTTTTTTGTTTTTGCAAACAAAAAGTATTCTTGTCGCTTCACGACATTAAGGTTGAACCACTGCAGTCAAGTCGACTTTTTTAGCCATATCTTTACTACCTTTCTGGACCTTGAAAATGGTGGTTAAATTGTTAATTAAACACAAATGTAAAATGTAGATTTCATGTTGTATTTTCGTTCATGATGTCATGAAACATCATTGTTCAGATCATTGAAAATGCATTTTTTATGCACAGCATTATTCATAGCGGATTCTCACGATTTCTTAGAAAATATCTTAATTTGTGTTTCAAAGATGAACAACAGTCTTACGGGTTTAGAACGACATTTTGGGTGAACTAAACCTTTAATAATGTCAATACGGTCTATTTTAATGTTGACTAACGGTCTTCATGTTGACTACCTTTTGTTGTTCAAGAAAAAAATGTGAAAAGAGAAACGGTATTAAAATAGTTACTGTTCTGTTTGAATTCATAGATATGCTGGAGCCAGAAACGGATGATGATTTCCCTGAGCCATTGGATCTCAGCCCCAGAGACGAGAGGCCTCTGTCCCCGCTCTTCCAGCGTTCCGTGTCAGAGGACTCCGCTGGCTCGTCCGCATCCACCACTAGAAAAGCCAAAACTAGGTTAGTGTACACACACACACACACACAAAGCTGTGCATTTAAAGGTTGAGCAGCAAGCTTTTATTAAGCTTTAATGTCGTCCTGAAGAGGGTGAGAGAGTTCACACAAACACAGTGTGCTGATAAAGTGTTTGGACAGAAGAAACTGAACAAGGGGGTCAATAGGGTCTTAGAAAACAAGTAGCAAGTGTAAATCAGGTCAAAGATTCCAGTTGCGTGTGTTTTTGTGATGAACTGTGTGTGATTAAATAAAAAAGACGTGATGTCCAAATCATGAAGGAATCACTTACTGGGTGTTATTTTTAAAGAATCAGTTAAAATGATTGGTTATTCAGTTTGAATAGTACACAAGAGTTGTTATTGTGTAAATCATAGACTGAATCAGTCACTTACTCACTGGATGACTTAAGCCCAAAGTATACTTTGGTTTTTACGAATACGCAAGGGTCCGTGTACAGTGCACATCATGCAAATTTCATCATCAGAATAGTAAGTGCAGCTTGCAAATGCACACTGAATTTTTTTTAATTTTTTTTATTTTACAAATCAGTTGTTCCACAAGGTAGCAATACTGTCCCTGGCCATTGTTTCACAATAGAAAATGAAACTAAAGAGCAACAACAATATACTATACACTGCAACAACAACAACAACAGATGTCCGCATTGACAAGTGATTGTGTTGAGGGGGTTAAGAGATAGCTGCAGCTTCTAGAGAAAACAGCTCAGACAAAGAAACTTTCTAGAGTGCATGTCGACCGCCTGCGTTCACCCTACCAAATTCAGTATACTTTGAAAGGCTACGCATTCAAGTGTATGCATACACTAGTGTACAAGTAAACAAAAAAACATGGCTTTAGTTATCTTTCTCAGACATAATAATCTGCAATTCCAGCAAATGTTACTTTGTTTTTAAAATATACGCACAGCAATGTTGAAAATCCCAGTTTCAGGATTTTGCAAACACTGGTACGCATGGCCACAGCTAGTGTGCTTTTCTGCACACTCTGAGTGAAAGCAAGGGAGTGTGGGGGGAGGGGACCACTGAAGCCCTGCTGCTGTCATTAGTAAAGGGAGGGGGCGAGAGAGTGCTCTCTTTTAGATTGCCAATTAGCACAGATTGTGCACTTGCTAATGTGCAGCGTGTGAGAGGAGAAGAGACCCCCTTCTGTATTGCATGCGCATCACATCTTCTACTGACAGCAGCTCTCATGGGCTGCACAGCTGACAGAGAAAGTAAATGAACTCTAATGAGAATGCACTGACAATTATGACATTTTACTAAGATTTCACAACAATCGCAATGTTTATGAGCAAAATGTTGCCGGCAAATACAAGTAAACACACACACCCAAGAGCCAAATGACAGGAAATGCAACTAAAAATCATGACTGTTTAGACTGCTGACCATGTGTTTAACTACAGAAAAAGGTAAAGTTAGATTCCAGGGCAGTTTGGATGCTAATTATTTTTTTAGGGAGACTTCTGTGCAAGAACATGCATGGCTCCTCTGTAAGAGAACTTATGCATCCAGACAAGCAATTAACCCTTTAAGACCGTCAGGAGTGTCGGCGCGCTCGTTTGTATGTCTCTGCCTAACAGTCAGTAGAAACTGAAATCAAATAGGAAGTACAATAATTCATTTGGCATTCAAAATCAGAGACATTGCACATTCAGATCAAGCCTTCATCATGCTCCTGTTGCGTTGTTTTTACCCTCTGAGTCTGCACATTGAGTTTACAATTAAAACTGAACTAACTGAAAACAAATATGTATATTTCATGCGATGTTTTTGCTCATAACTTCATGAAAAATGCACAGATCGTAGAAAATGGCACAGCATTATTTACAGCAAATTCTGATACAGAATCATACAGCAAATTCTGAAACGGATCAACATAATCCATTGCATCGATTATGAGATATTACTCACAGAGTGATATAACATACTTGGCTAAAAATGTGTCTCTCATCTTTCTAGGATGCAATGTTTTCCCGGAACCGATCCATGCTTGTTTTCCCAACGTGGAATAACACAAAATAGGTATCATTTAAAAAAAAAAAAAAACGCCCTCTGGCGCCACCTAGCAATAAAAAAATAATAATAATAATCACCATTGCGTCGACCATGAGATTTTCCTCATGGAGTTAAAACTCCACTGGTGTTAACTAAAAACAAATGTAAAATGTAGATTTAATGTAGTATTTTCCTTCATAACGTCATGAAATATGCACAGATCATAGAAAATGCGTTTTTTATGCACAGCATTATTTATAGCAAATTCGCATGATTAAAATGAGCCCAAAATCAACATAATCTGTTGCGTTGAATACAAGATATTCCTCATGGAGGAACCATTTTAAAGGGGAGTCAAGGGCTAAACAAAAAGGTTATCTTGGTTCCAAATGCTGTAACTTTTGATTACTTTATGCTATCACAGCAAAATTTGATCCAGATGCAGCTCATATGTTGGAAAGCGCTTCAACAGAAAATGTCCTCCTTCACAAAGAATTTTCCTCCCGCCTTATTTCCTTCTTGAGTTATTGAATGTCAAATAAGAAATTATAATAAAAATTATATATTTTTTGTCTTTTCTCAGCAAGACAATGTAATGCAATTTATTTTATATTTTTTATTTTTAAAAAGTGTTCTATCAAACGAACGATACCTACCTTTTGACTCTTTTGGAGTTACAAGTTTTTACTTTTGTGTATGTCACAAAAAAAAAAAAAAAAAAACAGCTCTAAACAACTCTAAAAATGTCTTCTGGTCTTAAAGGGTTAATTTAATAGAGAACAAAGCAGTTGTGTAATTTTATGCTGCATAGTTGTTAAAAGTTTTCGTAACATAGTTGTTAGTAATTCAAAAACTGAAATTCAGGACCTACTTGGCCAAATTGGCCAGGAAACTCCTGGGTGTTCACGCGTTGATGAAAAACTAATAATTAATTATGAGAGATGTGTGTTTCAGTGTCCATTTACACGTGTACAGTTTATGATGCAGGGTTTTAGATTTGGTCTCAGAATGGATCAATTCACTGTAAATGAACCAAGGTTCTCTATGCTGGAACACCATATATCTGAAGCTGGCAGCACATATATTCATGTAGATTACAGCCTTTGCAATTTAACTATCACATTAAGCCACATCATGATATTGATTTTATTTTAGTGTACAATGCATCCCTAGCTTTCAGCAAGTGTTTGAACATTAAGATGGCAGTTGTTGGTTGGCCTTTTTTTGTCAATTTTTAATTTCGAAAAACAAGTACTCAAGTACATAGCAGATTGGCGCCGCACATCTTGAACTTAACTGTATTTTCATGATCAATTGATTTCCAGGCTTTACTACCCATTTTCAAATCCATAGTTTCACTTTATTTTGCTGACCTAAACAGCATACTGTCCTAACACTTAGGTACCAAAAATGCAGCAATAACTAATCAGAAAAAGAATAAATATCTTTTTTAAACTCATGGCAATCATCATTTCATGATTGATCGTCGGTGTCACACCCGGTACTCGTGGACTCGTGCACATCTGTAGTTGTGGGTTGATTAGGAACTCTCTTTTGACTGATTTATACTGTGATTTTACTGTCAGAGCCATCCAAGGATGTCATATCTTTTCACGTAATCCTTTTTGAGTTTGGTCACCCAGTCAGAACAGTTCCAGCACCTCCGCAGGGCACTGGAGCATGAGGCATCGACTATGAACTCTGACTAGTTAGACACAGATAGAGCAGTGAGAATTGGATGTGCAACTGCTAAATGACTTGGGGCAAAACAATCTACTTGAATGAAACCGCATTTGGTTATGAAATATCACTTTTTCTTTGGCGTACAGAATGGAATTCATAACACCGCGAGTTGCATTCTCAGTATTGCATTTTATGTATACAAAGCAAAGCCATGCACTTTTACTGTTGGCCCACCATTTACGGCTATATTTGTGTACTTAGGAATGTTTACTTGTGTTATGTTTCTGATTGAAAGTCTGAAAAATCGTTTCTAAAATCTCTTCTCTCATCCGTTTCAGAGAAAAGCTCTGTGCCTTCTGCTACTGTGGAGAAAAGAGTCTCTTGGGTCAGGGTGAGTTGAAACTCTTTGGACCCACGCCTGGTTACGTCCCCTTGCACATCCGGAACCGGCGCGGCAGCTCCGAGAAGGATGACGATTACCATGACGACGACAATGATTTCGATGACAATGACAACCGCAGCCCAGGGCATCGTGGGAGCTGCCTAAAAAAGTGAGTTATTACTGCTGTTGTCAGGTAAAGGTGCTTTGGGTGGATGTTTGGTTCTCCAAACAAGTTTTAAAAAGAAATGGAAAAGGAATGTAATAAAGATGCAAAATGTACAAATAAATTGATTTTGTTGCACCACTGTTTTTCTAGTGTCCCACGCCATGTAATTGAGAGAAAATGTAAAATTCCCATTCATTACTGCTTTGTGTGTGTGTGTGTGTGTGTGTGTGTGCGTGCATGCAATGGGGAACAAGAAAGTACAGTTTGTGGTAGTCATTGTGAAGGTGGTTTGGCGCGATTCTGTAGTGTTTGATTGACGTGGCTTTTCGCTGTGATGTGTAATGAGGTTGTGTGGAGGTGAGAATTGAGAAGGGTTTGCAGGTTTTGTTTGCTGCAGGGACTAAAATCCTCCTGTTTAAAAAGCAATGACCCTGGTGACCCCCGTATAGAGCTGAAACAATGCCGAGTGCTGTGCTAGGCACAATCTCATTAGATTGTCCAGTGTAAATTACCCCTCATGATCAAACATAAACATTCGTCTTTGTGATGATGAGGTTTGATGTTTTTTTGTTTTTTTCCCCCCAGGATCTTAAAATTTATTTTCATATTAATTAATTAATTAAGCATAATACTTTTAATACCTTAATGCTCAGACACACAAAAAAATATTGCTTCAATCCCATTTCAGACCTTTTCTTCCATCAAGATAAAATAGTTTGACAACATATCCATACAATGTGTAGCTCTTTTCCATACAATGAAAGTGATTGGCTCCTAAAAACTACCATGATATAGAGCACACGTCATTTAAACTTATTTTGTCATTCTTTTATTTATATATTGATTGCTCCAATATCCGTTTGAAAGATCATCTTGGGGAAAAAAAAGTCATATGGTTTTAGAATGACATGAGATTGGTTTAATTTAAATTTTTCTGTAAAATTTTCCTTAAATTATGACAAAAGGCTCTAGCTTTGCTGGATGGAATCTGATTACTGAAGTTCAGGGTCAAACAGAACTTGTCTCTTCCATTGTGCTTTCTGATGGAGAGGAATGGAGTACTTTGACCCAAATACGCTGGGAATTGCTAATGAATCCAACACCACAATTCAATTTGGGTCAATTAATTTGGTGCCAAAATTGCCTGATGATTAGTTACTAGATGGAGGGTTAAAGGAGAAATCCATTAGAGAGAACTCCACCAGCAGCCTTTCACAGAGCTCCACGTGACCTGTTGTTGTCAAAAGTTCCTGTCCATAGCCACCCTTGGGCTCATTGGACGAGTGCCTAATTTACTCAGCTCCTCTCAACCAATCCGACGCCTCCCTGAGGAATGGTGACATAATGCTCTCTGTGCAGTCTCTGGCAGGCTGCCAACAGGCGGTGGATTGTTGTGTTGGAGGCATCTGATTGGGTGATCTGAGCTGGAACTGTGCCAGTTATTGACAGGGCAGTGAAAACAATAACAGCTCAAAAGAGCGAATGAGAACCACTGCATATCATTTAAGGTAGAGACTGTTAAGGTGGACCAGACATTGCTTTGAGTTTTTGTTCAATGAGACATGACTAACATTAAAAATGATTCACACAGGCTCCACATATAAGTACATTTAAGTAAAAACTCTACATATGTAAATTTTACTCCTCCTAAAAATGCTTAAAGGAAAATGAATCTAATGAAAATGAAAGCAAATGAAACTAAAAGTAAGAAAAAAGTAAACACACAATCATCTTCATTAAAAGTAATGAGACTAAATGATCTTACTAGTGCTGTTGCCATGCTCTCTCTCATGTTGTGGTCTTTGATTTTGAAATTAGCTGATGATCAATAAAATGCAGCTCATATTTGTTTCTTTCAGGGATGTAATTAAATTCCATTAAATAAACTCCATTAAATCTGCATGTAGCGTGAGAATAAGATCAGATTTATATCTGTTTTGTGGAGACACATTTATGTGGCCAAGTGTAAATGGAATCGTTTTGATAAGTCTGATAGCGATCAGTAAAAACGCATGAAGTGACCAGGCGTAAACCGGCCCTTAGGTCGCAGAATATGTCTAGATATCACTGTGAAATGGACATTGATTTTTAGAGAGTAGAGAGAAGAAAAAAATGTTTTGAGTTTTGTTTTTAAGTGTATTTGTTTAAGGATAAGTAGTGGTTAAGTGTTTGTGGAAGATGTGTTATTTCAGCTGCTTCCTGAAAGTTGTAATGGTCTGGGTTGGTTTGGCTGGAGGTTGGCATCGTATTGCACCAGAGAGGAGCAGAGACAATTAATGTTTTGGAGATTGACTTTTGTGCCTTGTTGTGAAGAAACAAGGCATCACTCCTTCAGTGACCATAGCTGGCGGGACGTCTTGCATGACCACACTTGTATAAGTGAGTTCGGGATTTGCAGTCCTGAAAGCCAATGTCAATACCTTGAATTTGATTCTTGCCATGACTGTTAGTGGCGTGCGATAAAGAGTGTTGTGATGTGGGTTCTCTTTGACTGATTTAAGACCAGATGAAGCCACCGAAGTACTGTACCCGTGATTCCCAAGGCAGATTGCGTGAACAGGAGGATTTGGTGGTTTTCAGTATCAAAGGCAGCAGACAGGTCCAGTAGAATGAGGACAGATTAGTTGGCATTTTCTCTTGCTAACCGAAGCTCAGCAGTGTTTATTGGGACGGCCTCTTCTCAGGTGTCTGCAACCAGACTGGTTGTTGTCAATTAGGTCATTCTGTGAGAGAAAAGCAGAGAGATAAACATCATTTTTGAGAGAAAAGGGGAAATTTGCCCGTAGTTTTCAATTTCTATAATATTGAATATTGCTGCCCCCCCCCCTTTTTTTTGTTTTTAAGCTGTGGAGTTACCCAAGCCCGCTTAAATGTGGTGGGAAATTTGCCAGTAGTGTGGGATATGTTGATAATGTGAGTCAGAGTGGGTAGCAATGTTGGTGAGATCTCCTGTAGTAGATGGGTGGGGATCTGGTCTAAGGTACAGGTTGTTGGCCGGCTGGCACAGAAAATTTGGAGAGCTCTTTCTCTGTGAAGAGAGAGAAAGAAGATAAGGGTGTGTGTGGGTGATGGTTGGCTGTGGCTAAGTGTTGCAGAGAATTGGTTGCTGATAGTTGCCACCTTATCTGTGAAATAGCTGGCAAAGTCATCAGCTGTCATATAAGAGGTGGGATGTGGGGGGGGGGGGGGAAGGTAACCTGACAAACCTGTCTTTTGCCGTTGGTCAAAGTTGTTAGTGCAGTGTGAATTGGCCTTAAGGCTGCATCCTAATTAAAAAAACAACAACAGAACAAACAAACAAACAAAAAAATGTACAAGTGACTGATTTGGAATGGTTTTACTCTACATCACTGGCAATTTCCTCATGTAAAACTGATTGCAGTAGTTGGACATTGGCCTCTTATAACAAAACATTCTGTAAGAAGAAAAAAAAACAGCATAGTGAAACATCGGGTGAAATATTAATTATCACATACTTTTTAGTATTAAATATTTTAAATCAATGTTTATCTCTGTCTGTCCTTAATGGATTTCTCAAAATATAGTTCTTCTGTAAAGGATACATGTGCTACAGGCGCACTTTTAAGACTTATATTAGGGTTGGGCCGATAGATAGATAGACACATGGCTGACAGATATCACGATGTTGAGCCGACATTGTGATTCCCCAAGCTCCCCGTTCGCAAAAAAAAAACTTTTTTAATCATACTATATTGCTCTACATACTATATGCTTTCAATTTCTGCCTATTTTTTTTTTTGCTGATTAGGTAATAACAATGAATTTATTTGCACTCACAATACAAATTACATTCAAATGAAAACAATTTAAACAGTAAAGATTTAATTGTGCAAAAAACACCAAATTATAGGTTACTGGATGTTTTACACCAACTAAACCACTGATATTGGAATGGTGCACTGCGGTCCACATCTAGACGTCGCCATGTTTCCATCTGGACCGCAAGGCAGAAAGGTAGCACCATTTTACTGTTTGTAGTTGAAAACAGCGGTGCGGATCAAACCACAAGCACTCAGGATTATTTGTCGTAATGATTTCAGCACAAAATCCTATAGTAGTTTTAGCCAAACGCTCTTCATTTGAGCCCTTTCAGCACCGTGCGTGTTTTCTCCTTCTCCAGACACGTGCCACATTAACGATGCGTGAGCAAGCGTTTTTAATTCATTCCTATCAAATCCACCCCACCCCCCCCAAACCCTGCCCCTGATGTCATCGTACATCACAATGTTTCACTGTAGACATCGTCTGATGCCAATTTGGTAGACATCGCCCAACCCTAACTTACGTTTACTGCCTGTTATTTGGGAAGGTCTTTACATCAGGACTGCACCTATGATGCCTTAAAATTTAAGGAACCACAATATGATGACATAGATTAATTTCCGAATGACTCCTGTAAGCAAATTCCTTTTATAAAGAAATTAATTTGGCATTTGTGCAGTTTTGGATTTTGTGAAAAACAATTCCGAAGTTAACAATATAAACCAAGTACATTAATGGAATCGTTTCTAGGAATCAGTATCGTAAACTGAATCGAGTCCATCATGATACCCGACGTTAATGTCGCTCCTCCTCTGATGTAAGCCTTTTTAAAGAGGAAGTAGCACACCAAACGGTTTGTTTGTATTTATGCAGATGTTCTGGGCAGAAGAGGGATCGTATACAGTAGTCTTTCATCCTGTCCCTGCTGCAACCCACTTCTGGCTGGCCCTCTTCAAACCGGCTCCCTTTTTAAATGTTAATTCCTTTTTTCCGCTTCTCTGAGTCTCTGTAGCTCACTCTCTCAGCGCCACATCCAATAAGCCAGTCATTCCTGCCCCCCACCCCCTTTCCGGCTCTCTCTCGTCCCCTCTCTTTCTCCGTCTCTTTCATACTTTGCCTCTGAACAGCCAGTCCTTGTGTTGGAGCCAAGTATGATAACCCCGTACCTCGCCGTTGCAGACAGGGCTTCATGGATGTTGCCATTGCAATGTAGGCCTTCTTGAAACATGATTAGGATACTGACATCTAGAAATAAATTGCCAAATGTTTGTAATCTGACAAAGGAGCGGGCCATAGAGCTGTCACCTTAAAATAGTCTTTAGTAACTTGTCTCTTTTCAGATGAAGCCTAATGTGTCTGTTCATGTACCTCCTCAGGGTCAGCTCTCCAGACAGTGGCCTGCACTCAACCTCTGCTCCTGGTAGTACAGACCCCGCTGCTGAGGAGCCCAGCCGCAAGTTCTGGGATGAACTGGGCCAAATAGGCCTTCCCGATGACATTAACGTTTCGTCTTTATTCGACCCCACTGGTAGGTAACCCTACTCTAGCATCAAATTGACTGTTTGTGTCTTTCAATGGCTGATGGTGTTTATTATTCAATTGCACCTGCAGGCCAGTGTTGCGCTCACTTGCGCTGTGCAGCCTGGTCAGAAGGTGTATGCCGTGGGGAGGGACAGTCGCTGCTGTATGTGGACAAAGCAATTGACTCAGGGAGCACAGAGGTGAGTGATATCAGCACCAGTGTGTTTGAATTTTTCTGTGGATTTGTTTGCACTTTCAGCTCTAAAATGTTTGTTCCATCAACTTAGACCCTTTTTAACCAACATACCAGCGCTCAGTCTAGCCCTGATCCATGTGCATATACCAATGAAAAAGTAATATAACAGTGTTCCTTTTGCTGCTATAAAACTGATAGAAACGGACATTTTACTGTCTTGTTGTCCAAAGAGTTGGACTTAGAGGTATTTGTGAAACGGCACACATGGACTTAGCTGGTTTTGCAGCAAAAGACGGTCAAATTTGTTAAATACCAATGGATTCACTAAAGTGACATTTTTGAATACAAGGCAATAACTGTCTAACAACCTTTTCATTGCCCTTAAAGTGAAATTGCTGAATCTGATAAAAAAATTAAAATTCTCATTTAAAATAAAAGATGTCAGATGTATTTCGAGGTTTTTGCAAAGGAACTCTTGAAATTATTATTTTTTTATTTACTATATATGACATTTAACAGTGGGGGAAAGAGCATGCACCATTAAAAATCCAATATAGGCCAGAAAAAAAAAATTATATTGGATGAAGACTGATGTGGTATTAACTCTTTCCCTGTCATTGACGCTATTATGCATCTTCTGAAAGGCTACAGCAACTCCAGATCCAAAAAAATAAGCACAGATGATGAATTCCATAAACTAGAAAGAGTCATGAATTGTGGATTTTTTAGAAAATGCTGGCCGAGAAATAGTGAATATATTGCACAATATTGCATATATTTGTTTACTTTCCCTGTGCATATTTGTTCATAAGGTTTGCTGTGCATATTTGTAGATGCTTAATTTGGCCAAAAATAATTGATGATAATAATAATATGGTATAAACAGATAAAAATAAATAAATAAAAGATGGTTGGTGCATGTTGCTTTCCCAAGTGCACATAAACGTAAAAAAAATAAACCTTAGAGCACATGCAGAGATGAGTTTGTGCAACTCAAGCTGCTCTGACACTGAAAGCACAGTGTCTCAGAGCAGCTCTGAGAAACACAGCAAATTTCGATTATTCATGCAGCCCTGATTCTGATTATGAAAGTTAAAAAAAATTCTCAAAACTCTTAGTAGTAAATAAGCAAATAAATAAAGACTTTAATTTGCTGTTAAGTTTTTTTTTACTTGACTTATATTTCAAGTAAATAAAGACTGCACTGTGTTGTTGTTTTTTTATGAGAGAGTTTTATAGTAACATAGTCAGTATTGCCATTGTTCATCTCTGCGGACATGTGGGCTGTATTTGGCAGAGCTTCACCGATCCCTCGTTCCAGCATTGTTTTAGCGGCAAAGCGCTATTAGTAGGGTTGAGTGGGCCTATGTTTGCGCCAGTTTGTATTTTTAAATGCAGTCGCAAACTTGAGTTATTACTTTCCCTGAGAGTATTTTTTTGTGGAAGAATGACAAATGCGCTCACTGTTGATTAAGTATTCAGAGTTAATCATGAATGGGGTTATTATTGGCAGTGGAAGAGACTGGAGAGGTTGTGTCGGTCCCCTGGTCTTTAAAATATTTTCTAATTAGGAGTGGAGCAGTTCAGAACTGCCACAGTAGTCTCTCTTGTGCAACTCCACTAATTAACACAATGCAATGTGGCAGACGCAGGGGGCGCGTGGAACCCGGGCAGGGAAAGCACATTAGGAGTAATTAATTTTTATATCAGCTTGTTCTCTTCACCTGGGATCAGATTTTTGTCGAAAAACGCATATCATCTGAGTGT
This sequence comes from Zacco platypus, assembly GCA_038088235.1. NCBI lineage: Eukaryota > Metazoa > Chordata > Actinopteri > Cypriniformes > Xenocyprididae > Zacco > Zacco platypus. The sequence goes on along the minus strand of CM076065.1, from coordinate 20,530,732 downwards.
GTGGATATACAAAATACTGTACAGATCTCTCAAAATTTCAAGTTCAAATAGAAACATGAAGTTTTAGTGTAATTGTGGTCCATGTTTTCTGTGAGATGAGTAATATTTATGTAGACTTTCCTTTTTGTTTTGGTGTATCCGCCTTTGGCACAAAGCAGAAACTGATAATGAGTCAGTGGGGACAGTTTTTCACAAAGTAAATGATTCAGATGATGCCTTAACTTGACATCATGCTAGGTTTTCCTCGCTTTTTCTATATGCGAGTGCCACAGTGACCATTAGAGCTGTTGCTCTGCAGCTTACCCATTTAGCAGCTTTATTGCCTGCACGTCGAAGCTATTCAGTAATCCAGTGGACTTTGATTGAAGGTTTTGTTACTGTTTGCCAGACAGCAGAGGGGAGAACAGTTTATGACCGGGGTGACTGGGGCCTTTTTTAAGGTAGACCTGGTCTTCTAACATCAAGCCCAGTTGATTTACTGTATGTCTAGTTGCTCAGGGCTAGCCAGTATGCTCTTAGCAAGTGCTGTTTTCATAGTTGGCTGGAATATACATGCCAATTTGTAGATATTATACTTTGTGTAAAATAAGGATAAATGTTTTATATATAAATTTGGGTAATTGTTCGAATGGTTGAGCTTGACGGTTGTCAACACTACCGTTTATCTTGAAATTGAGAAAATGGAATGTTTATTTGTCCTCCCGTCAAGCTGTAGAAAAGGTCCAAATGATGTCACTTCCTTAGTGTAACAATTTTTAAAGGTCACGTATTATACACCTCTCTGGAGTTTTATTTTAGATTTTGATGTCCTTAAGAATATATATTTGCGGTATAAGTACCAAAATCCATCTAAATATATTTTTATAGCTCCTTTCTTAGGAGCTCTGCTAAGAACAGGTCTATTTAGGCCTATCTAATTAATATTCATGAACCTCTCTTCTTATTGGCCTGTTGTTTTCTGAGTGACGCACGACCAGGCCAACCACAGGTAACTAGGGTCATGAATGCTGTAGCTTGGTGATATTCACAAGTAAGGTAAATATAAACGCTTGTAATGATGGCCACTGCTGAGGGAAATGTTTTCCGGCCCGAATAGAGTTTTTAATGTTTTGTCTTTACAGAAAACGCATGCATATTTTCAAGTCAATCACCCATAAGCCTGTTCTTTACACATGAGTAGTTTTACAGTATATAAACAAGGTTTAAAATAGACAACAGGCACATTGTCTCTAAGACAATGTAGCTTTAACCGCATTTGTTGTGGAGCTGGCTAACGGGCACAACGACTGAAATGGCGATTTGCTCAAAAATTATAAAAAAATAAACAGTATGATAATGAAGGGTTGGTACAGATTCATCCTTGAGAAGTAACTTTTTAGCAAAGCCTGCCTTATATTGCCCCTCGTTCATAAAGCAGTCAGGAGTGAAATGATTTGCACAGATAAAAGCGCATTTAGGTGTATTTTGAGGCGCTCTAACAAAAATAAAACCAATCCACTGCGTCCTCAGTGGCTCAGATGCTGGGAGAAGATGAAGACTCTTGTGCTCACTCATACATTCAAAAACAGAACACCTGGATTGCAGACGAAATATTGTTTACTATACATCTACTGGAGTGAGGAGAAAATGGTGGACAGTGTACAACTCGCTGTGGGCGGAAACTATGGTAATGCAGGACTGTCATTTAGCAGCCGTGGGCAGGGCATGAGGAATGTGATGTCAGATTCCTTAGAGAATCAAAACGGCTTGTCTAATGAGACTGCTTTGGTTTAATGGGGATTTAAAAAAAAAAAAAAAAAAAAAATGGAGTGGGTGGATTTTTATCATTATAGGGTTCACACACTGCCAACACACATTTATATCCAAACACCTTGTAAAAGTGGATTTTGCATAATAGGTGACCTTTAAGGATTTTTTTATTTTTTATTTTTGGAAATTAACTGTGGGACATAATTAGGCATAAAGTATTATTTTTGGTCACTTAAAATTAATATTTTTTTTTACTACAATCAGTTGAATATCTATAAAACAGATTATGTCTCAGTTTTGATGTGCAATTATAATTGTTAGATACAGTCATGAAGGTCAATACCTGTGGGTGGAATATGCCAAAATCCTATTTTTTTTAAAGGGGTAAACCGATGTTTGAAGTATTTAAAAACTAACTACTACTCATTCTAAGTTAATGTTAAATAATATTTGAAATAACTTTTCATCAGGCGGAAAGCTCTTATCTGTATATTTCCATTTTTGCATAAGTAATTTCTATTGGTCACCCTTTGTCTGGGTTTTGCTTGCATTTAACCAATAAAAAGTATTAAAGCACTTGTGATTAAATCTCATAACTCCATTGGATCGTCAAATTGTCCATAAAACAATTCACCCCGCCTCTATTGTAAATGAAATGCCACACACAGTTTTTGACATTCTCTGCTTGTTTGCAATGCAAGCGTAAATCTACAACTGGTTCTTTCAATGATTAGGAGCGTCAGCATCTAATGTTTTATGTATTTGAGGTGCAGAGCAGAGTGCCTTAGTCTAATATTTGTCATCGAGTCATAGTCGATACTGTCTGACGCCAGGGGCACTCCAAGCCGATGGTCGGCTGTTAGGCTGTTTTTGATCGTCGACCGACTTAATTTTTTCAGTGTGTTCCGCACCGTTGGCTCTAGGTCATACGCTGTCTGTTTTTTTTTTGGCCGATTAAACATTTAGAATCGGCATTGGGCTGTCGTGAGATAGAGTGAACTCTGATTGGCTGTTCAGTTTAGCGACCATGTCAGTGCCTAAGAATAAGGGCAAAAGTGATGAAAGCGAGCAAAGAAATCATGACGGCACGGACAAAAGGCTGTTCTAATTTTACATCATCTTACCTGTGCATTCCACTGCCCAAATATTTTCATAATAACATGAGCGGAGTGGAAAGAAGAACGTAATCAGCATGATTGATATTCAAAACGGTAAGCAAGCCCTGCTTTGTTTATGGTTTGCATAAATGAAGTCTTAGTTTCGCTTTCCCTTTTTGAATGATGAACATAGATAAATATATCTACTTAAATAGACAGTTATCTCCTTTACACGCAGGTGCAGAACGTGTGTGCTAGTTGATGGTGGCCTGTAGTCCTTTCGGTGTGTTCAAGCACAGATTTTTTGTTTTTTCCCAGACGCAAAGCGACAACACAGTCAGCTTTTATCAGTGCTAGTTTTTTGGTGTTAGTTTGGTGTCCCTACCCTAAAATGGCCTTTGCAAAGCAGCCATTCTAATGACGGACAAAACACGTTTGTCCAAACTTCTCTTAAATTCGCTGGTCAAAAACCTTGTAACTCCATTTGAACTTGATTTTGGCTAAATGTTAATGATATAATGACACATGCAAGTGTCTGACAATATATAAAACCACAATATCAATTTTGACTTTGTGGTTTTTAATTATTTAAAAAAAATACATAGGTTTTTACGTTTCCTGATAAGTAGCATTTTTGAAAAACCAAAGCCAATGATTTTTACTCCTCTAATTCTTGAGGAAAAAAATGGGACACCAATTTGTTACCCTATATGTGGAAAGTGCCAACTGCCTGAGGGTATTGCCAGGATGGCTGCTGAATGAAGTGACTTGCTCCAATACAGACTTTGTTTTGATGTAGGTTTGTCCTGGCAGTGAGACTCGCTGAGCTGTGAAATAGTAAAGTTCAGAGAGCTTAGGATGACCTGAACTTCTCACAGTCCCTTACCCCATATCAGGGATGAACAGCTTCAGTTCTAGAGGGCCACTCTCCTGCAGAGTTTAGCTCCCTCTCTTATCAAACAGACCTGATCAAGCTAATCAATGTGTTCAGGATTAATAGAAAGCTACAGGAAGGTGAGTTTTTTTTAATCCGGGATGGAGCTAAACTCTGCAGGACAGTGGCCTTCCGGGACTGAAGTTGCCCATCCCTGATCGAGATCACCTTCCTAAGACTTTATTTGCGCACATATGCTACTGTTGGTGTGTCACGCATTTAGATTACAAGACAAAATATTCATTTTGAATTTATAAGCGAACTATTTTTAATTTTGTCAGGTACTTTGTCTTAATCCTGGGTCAGACGTACTTTTGGTTTTATCATATTTAATCCACCTTGTGCTGTTTTGGCCTAGTCAAGTTTTAGTCAACTAAATGCCTGGGAATTTTAGTCTAGATTTAGTCAATGAAAACTCATCACATTTTTGTCATGCTGCATAATTGAAAATCACAATTAATTTGTTCAAAATTATAATCACAGTAATTGTTGTGATTTGAGAAATTTGTTTGCATTTCATCAGAATTATTGCTCGTTCAACTATAAGCACAAATCAAGAGAATGTGAGCATGGTTTATTTTACCTCATCTTGATTTATTTGTTTCCTGATTTATTATAGACTATTTATCATATAGTAGCCCAAATTAACATGCTCTCTACATTAAAAACGGTGAAATTCTTATTAGTAATTCCAAATTATACTAGTGGTTTTCTATTAAAACAACTGCAAAAAAGAATAAAAAGAATTGTTGTCACACAGGGGTTGTGTGAACGCATTTATTCAGCAACCACAATTGCAAAGAATATGGTCTTGTTCCATGTTTGGATTTATTACAGTTCAGCACTGAGAAGGTTTGATAGCAGATTTAGTAGGAGCGAACAGCACAAGTGGCTCATAACTGGCTGAATGACACTTTCATTTAACCAGAATATCTCAACTCCTGATTACTTGTTTGAACTATGTTTGCTGTGTTTTCAGATCATCCTCAGAAGTGTAGAGAGTGTGTGCGCATGGTTGCCAGATTGCAAATATTAAGTTAAACACCAGGCAGATAATGTATCGAAATTACCGAAAATCTCAGACTGGGACTTTAAACTCTTGACATCTGGCAACCGCAAGCGTGAAAGCTTGTTAAAAACAGTCTATAATATTTTCTCTCCTCTTTTTATTAGACAAAAACAAGTAGAGATTTTGGTAAAGTTTTTATTTCATAACTACATTTTAGTCTTTTTTCGTCAATGATATTCCATGTTGTCAGTTATCATTTACTGCCGTTAGTGTCATCTTGTCATCGTAGTCATGGAAAAAAAGGTTGTCAACGAGTATTTTTATATCATAGTTTTCGATTTTAGACAAGATAACTGTCGAAATGGGTAGAAATGAGTTTCAAATTTGTACAAACTTCCAGGATTAAGTTCTATTTAGGGTCATGTCTATAAAACATTTCACATGCTATAAACAGAATCGCTGCAGAACTGCCGTCCACACACTGACTGACTGAGACACAAACCAGCTGACATTGTGCATAGTACAGTACACTCATCCAACACATTTTACTGCATCTTTCATCACTGGCCTGCTCTGTTTGGAATGCTGCCATTATGCCTCTTTGCATATAGGATTTCAAGGAGGGAATGCTGTTCTACTTTATAATAGTGTCCTTGGAGTTTTGGCAGCAATAATGGATCAGCTGTAGCTTTTTCACCCCATGAAGGAGGTGTCTGAGGAGATGGTTTCAATTTAATACATTATCTGATGCATGGAATAGAGATGAGATATTCAACACCCAGCCAGCCCTGTGAGTGGCCAGTATGGCCGTGGAGATCTATATGGCTGTCCTTCAGAGTGATTCAGAAAAGAGCATTGTGGGTATAGGCTGCTGTCAGCCCCAGTGGACTCACCGCCTGGGCGATAATTGCTTAAAGCTCGGTGTTAAAAGGTATTTGCAGATTGTTGCATTTGGGCTTTAGGCCAAGGGTTTTTAAAGCATGAGAGAGCTGGAGAGACTGCTGACTAGAGACATTTTTAGTTTAGGGCCGTTTTCTCAGGCCCCAGTTCTCTGTTATTCAAAGTCTGAGTGCTTTTTCCATGGTGGTGATTAAAATGTCTGGCCAGTTTTCATCCGAGTCCTTATTTTGAATGGCATTTGCCTTGATCCTGAATGCTTTACTGGATATATCCGAAAGGTTGAAAAAATATACGCTGAAAGACGGGGAAGTATGTAACGAGCAAATTGACCTGTGAGAGGAACAGAGTGTTATGACAACCTTGCTGTTCAAGGTTATGGTTTTGTATCACTCTTAAAGCAAAAGGCTACTTTAAGAGCGACACAATTAACAGATGGACGTTTTTGCTATGTACTGCAGCATTTTTGATACTACGCCAAAAATAAATGTACATTTTATTTTAAAAGGTTATTTAAAAAGTCTGATGATAATATAAAACAGATTTAATTAAAAAATAGCATGTGTTTTTCAATGAAGTAAACAACTTTTTCAACTAATTATTCAAATAAACAATCTGTAAACCAAGAAGTACATGTACCACATGTGCTCTTTACAGAGAATGCAAATAAAGGAATGTAGAAAATAAAGACAACTGTCACATACTTTATATTACCCTAATACATTAATTTCTGTTTTGTCAGTAATTGCTTACCACATCATTTCTTTCTGGCTTCTTGTCGCTAAGCCTTTTATGTTCCTTTGAGTCCAACAGTTTTTCTTATTGGTCATTGACCTACACTGGGATTAAAAAAAAAAAAGTGTTTCAGCACAGTTTGAATTTTCACATACTGTGTTAAGGTGTTTAAAGGAATGTGTTGTTTTGTTTTTACTTTTAAAGGTCACCAAATATGTGTGAATGCATCTCAATGGAGATTTGGTTTCTTGTTTAGAAAAAAAAGGTGGTACTGTTAAAAAGGTAGCTACTGTTTGCTATCCAGTCACGCTTCATCTCATGTCTCTGGAAGTGTAATAATATAGTATAAGTATTACTGAATCGCTGTACAGAAAATAAAATGCAAATGGATACATTACATGAATTAAACAACAGACTAATCTCAGTGCAGGGTCAGATTAAGAGGGGATTTTATTTTGAAAGTGCTAATAACATCAGATGTACAGGACCTCCCATTCTCCATCTTCATTAGTTTAATGTCTTTTTTAACAGTGAGTGTTAAGCAAAGTAAATGGTATATGAGAAAGTATTATCGCATTCGCCTTTTTATTATTAGTAGTTGAAATGAAAACACTGTAATAGGTTCTTTTATACCATCTCTAATAAACATTTAATTCCACAAATCTTGCAACTTTGGTTAATCAAGCTGTTGCTTCTAATGAAGTTTGCATTTGTAGCCTGCATAAAAGCTTGGTATTCTGTTGATGACGGTCCATGGATGCGGACAGGTGGTCACCAGAGATATGTGCATCACAGTAATAGTAATAACAGAAGAAAAAACACAAATGTTTCATTATTAGGGATCTGTGCTACTTAATCTAAAGAGAACCATAAAGAGGGTAAACAAATTATAAATGTAAAAGATTATTCCCTTGAGCAGTTTTGGAGCCGTGAAAAAATAGCAGTTGTTCATATTGGCCTGAAATTAATATAATCTAAATGAATCTTAACTGTGCATGTCTAATAATGATGTACAGAGTATTTACTGAACTGAAACTACACCACCAATATTTATGTATCTGTATTAACTTTTATAGTGCTGTGCATACTGTAAGCGCCTTGGAGCATCCATAAAGTGCTGTGAGGAGAGCTGTGTGCGCTCCTTTCATTACCCCTGTGCAGCTGCAGCCGGAACCTTCCAGAACATAAAGACGTACACCCTCCTCTGCCCGGATCACATCCAACAAGCCCTCGTCCGTTGTGAGTTTCTCTGTTACACACATTCCCTTATGCTGATTCATTGAGAAAATGTGCTTGTGTGTTTTTGTGTCTTGGTGGATTGTTTATTATTATGAATTATTATTATTATTTAATTAATAATTACTATCTTAATCTTTTGAGACAGAGCTTGATTTTGCATTGAAAGCATACTGTAACTTTCAGAGCTAAAAGATGAGAAGAAAGCAGAATAGAAACTGTTGTGTGTAGCACCTGCTGCTCTGCAGATCCTTCTCAAGGAAACTATACAACTTTATTTAACGACCGTAAGCCTGCAGGCTTGTGTGTGAGCACAGCACTGAACCCCATTTCACGTCCAAACTAGTCTTTAACTAGTCATAAGAAGTGAAACAAAGTCACAAAACTGAATTATGATTGTTTTTGGTGAAACAAAACATGGTATGTAACAGTGGTATTCAAATGGTGGACCGCGGGACACAATTGCGCCATTTTACTGTTTCTGCCGATTAAAGTGAGCAGTGTATCAAAACAAAGGAGCAGTTCACACCACAAGTAATCAGGGTCGTTTACTGTAATGATTTTTCGGCGCTACATCCTCTAATATTTTCATATAGAGCCAAACACGCTTCACGCTCTTTCCGCGTTGCTTTCTCCCGATAGCCATAAAGCGCCGCGTGAAGAGCTGCAGATGATGCGGTTATTTTAACAGCAGAAACACGGTGAGCAGAAAAATACTTTGTCAAGATGCTTTTGCTGAAACGCTGCAGAAAACGAGAATGCAGCTAAATACAATTCCTGTTTTTATCTGTCATACAGATGACTCCGACCATTTAACTAAACTGCCACCTTCAGATGTTTTCTCTTTTTTTTCCCCATAATTTTTTATTAATCGTTATTATTATTAATCAGCATATTAAGAGCATTTCATAATAAACTATGTTTTAATTTGGAAAATTATTTAGAGATGGCAAGGGAAGACAAAAAAATCTGAAATTACTAGTTAACTGTATTTTGTGCTCATGGTGAGAATTTTTCATATTGGATTATGTATGTTGTTTTTAGTAGTTTATTACTTTGAGCAAAATATAAAAATGGCCCATACTTTTCTTAAGAGGTAATCCCTGCACCTCCAGTATGATTTCTCAGTCTCAAGGCCTTCTATGTGCCATACACATTGGTGTCTAAATGTAATAAATAAATAAAAACATGCATACATACATATGCATACATACATACACGTACATACATACATACATAAAAATAGCCTGATAAAACATCTGATCTAAGCTTTTATATTCATTTCCATTTGCGAGAAATATTTACTTTCTTGGGTAAATATTGGTAAACATTCATCACCGCTTTGGCTCTCAGGGCCCAAGATTCTCATCTTTGATGATTAGTTTGAGTGTTTAGGATTTTTTTCTTTAAAAAAAAGTACTACGGCTGCCCCGATGGAAATGTATAACTGATCCAAAAAAGTACTGTCCGGACCTCTGCAGGGAATATAGAGACTGGACCTTTTGGGACTTTAATTGAATACCCCTGGCATATATAACGATTATGTAAAAAAAAAAAGAAAAGTATAAAATATATGTGCCAATGACAGACTAAAAGCTAAAAGCACATCTGTTCATATCATAGTTGCTGAATAGAACACATACCTTGTGGAGTTGGGAGACCAATTATATATATATTTTGTCTCTTTTCAGCAAAAGATGAGGTGAACTGTCTGGTGTGTGACAGTTCTGGAGACTTAATAGATCAGCTGTTTTGCTGCACATGTGGCCAGCATTACCATGGGGCCTGTCTGGACATCACTGTTACACCGCTGAAGAGGGCTGGCTGGCAGTGTCCTGAGTGCAAAGTCTGCCTCGCATGCAAGTGAGTATCCATTAATTACTCTGCGCAAGTTCAGGCTTTTGGAGAATTTGGTCACTCGTTGTTCAGAAAATTGTGCTCTTTCCATTTAGATTTTTGATAATGGTTTCAGCCACACTCAGCTCTGTTTTATGTGTTTTACAATATTCAAGTAAGCCGTTTTCTGTGAATGTGCAAGACCTCTGACTTTAATAAAGCCAAATCTGTTTTTGCTTTTGATAACTTCATGTTGCTGTTTGAATATTATGACAGTTGTGTGTGTTTATACAGTGCATGTCATATCTATGTCATGGATGAAAACATGGCAACCCTTAGTGATCCTAATTCAAGCCACACACTGACTGTGCCCACCTCTAATGTGTTTACAAGCCTTTCTATATCTGAATATTGTTTTGAGGAGGCAGAGAACATCTTTTACGGTGATTTTTTTTTTTTTTTTTTACAGTGGAGTTTGCAGTGCATGTTTATTCTCAAAGTGATTGTTGCAGCGTTAAAGTGGATTGAATTTTGTTTAAACTGCATTCTCCACTGTGATGTGCTGCTGGGCTGTATATCAGATACAGTATGGCAGGGAAAGGCAGAAAATGCATCTGTCTTGATCTTTGGGTGAAAATGAATGTAATGGCTCAGCGCAGCTGTAAATATCAGATGACGTTCTCATTTAATGTGCATTTGCATTGGCTGAAAATATAGGATTGGAAATGGATAAATCTCCTGAATGTCACCCTCACCTCCTCTTAGCTCTTTAAATCTGACTTTCTCCTCTCTGATTTACCACTTTGATACATTTTGGCACTGAAAAACCATGGTGAAAGTGTTATTGCTCATGGGGAGAATGTAATGGGCTGTTTGTTTGCATGGATATACATACAATAAGGTTGCATTGGGCTGAGGAGGGGTGGCTGCGATTAACAGTGCCTTTTTAAAGGCTGACGCTGGTATCTTGAAGTTGAGAGTAGATCAGTCGATATAATATTACATCGTGTTTTGAGCAATATTATTTTTTTTAAATTTGTTGCAAAAAAGTGGAAATGAAATAAGCTCTACTAAAATTCACAAAAATGTGGGGGAAATAGAAAAATGTGCATTCTGTATGAAGCAGACTGACTTTAGATTGTAAAACTGACACAATGGGGAACAAACCTTTCTGTTAATCAGCTGTTTAAACATCTGCAGATGGTAGTCTCTAAATAGATCATGATAGTTAATTTGATTAAGCCCACTGCCAAGTTTCAAACTTGCATCACCTTAATAACAGTAGGAGATGGAAATGGGAAAGAACTGATTAATTAAATGAGTGCTTCTGGTATTTCTCACTGAATTATTGTAGCATAACAACAGGAGTAACATGTACATTTAAACAGTCATTTTGGTTGATAATTGGCATGAATGTATTTACACTGGAATAATGTTTTACACTATAATCTTCTCTCCTCTCAGTCTGGTCTTCCGGCCATCAAACACATCTATGCTCCAATCAGTTATTCAAACTTGTTTAATAATCAAAACTCAAACAGCTAAAACTGAGTGGTAAAAACTTTTAAATTGCACAAATTAAGGGTGTTTTTATATAAACTTTTTAATAACAGAATTGTTTCTACTCCAATTTGTTGGTAAAATATAAACATTTAGATGACAATAAACTGTAATAATTTATGTTCATGGCATTTTTATTCAAACGTACTTTAAATAATGAAGACATCACCAACAGGTGAAGTAAAAATATAATGAATATGCAATGCAGTCCATGTATTGCAGTCCATTGTCCATGCAATATCTTCTTCTCTAGAGCTATTTTTTTCAAACTAACTGAGTTAATGGACATTGAATAGTTTTCTTGAGGTAAATGTAATGTTAAAGGGTTAGTTCACCGAAAACATTTATATCATCATCAATTACTCACCCTCATGCCGTTCCAAACCCGTAAGACATTCGTTCATCTTCGGAACACAAACGAAGATCTTTTTGATGAAATCTGAGTGATTTTCTGTCCCTCCATTGACAGCTACGCAACTACCACTTTGGTGTTTCAAAAAGTTCATAAAGAGATCGTAAAACTAATCCATATGAATTAAGTGATTTGATCCAAATTTTCTGAAGAGACAGAGAATTTAGGTCTTTATTCACATATACATATTAATAAACTCACACATCAGCTATGGTAAATGGAAGCTGAAGCATTTTTTCTTAGTACGTACTAGAACCAATGAGGTTCGTTCTCGTGTTATGCGTTTGAACCTCTGCTAAAAGTTTGTTCTCACGTGTCAAGCAGGTTCGGTTGAGCTTCTAATGTTCATTGATCAATGTTTATTATTGGATAAAAGCTTAAATTAAATCTGCCATTTAAAGTGATCAAGTCTCTTCAGAAAATTTGGACTAAACTACTCAATCCACTCAGTAAAAGAATAGGTCATTTTGTCAGTCACTGCCTAGTGTGAATCTGTCAGTCCATTCCCGCTCCACAAAACTGCATTAAACATTAAATATCTTCTGATTGCTATAAGCACTTTCACCATGAATAGGCAGACGTCTTGTCACTGAAACTTGCCTAACTTGCCACTTGCTGCAAACAAACGTATTTTGCAAAAGCCCCTGACCCTGTATCTGAAATCACCTTCTGTGGGATCTTTAATCTACTGTATCCTTTTTTTTCCCCTCGTCTGGTCTGTAGGAACCCAGGGGAAGACAGCAAGATGCTGGTGTGTGACATGTGTGATAAAGGGTATCATACATTCTGCCTGCAGCCTGTCATGGACACAATACCCACCAATGGCTGGAGGTGCAAGGTAAGCTTTTGTTTCTGTATGGTCTACAAACAGCATTGTGACTGTGATATTGGCCTGCTGTGAGATTTTGAGCCTGTAACACGCAACCCACACACTTTTTTTTTGTGTGTGTGTTTGTGGTCTATGGGATTGACGCGTGCATTGGTTTTCATCTCACCAGCATACTGTATATTCCCTCTGGAATGTTGCTGGAGATTGATTTAATCACCATGATGAATTCATTACCTTAGTTTAATTATTCCTAATGCACATGCTGTACTAGATGGATTTTGATGCCTTCTTCTGTCTCCTTCTTTTATGGTATTGGACGACTTTGAAGAGCTCTGCGAGTGAATTGTAGAATAGATGTTCATCGCCACTATAAAAGCCTTGTATTTTTCCCTGTTTATTTTTTTCTATAAGGATTTTTAATAAATAATAAATCAAACCAATTAGCTTCCAGATGAATCGGAATATAAAACCAAAAAATATTTGATGTTTTAATTTAATCAGAACGTTCAACACAAACGTCTTAGCTATATGCCATTGATAAGTGTAAAAATAAAAACTAATTTTTTGCGTTTTAAGAAATACAGCAAATATTCTGGTTGTTTTGAACTGTAGCAAAACCAACTTAAGATGGTCAAATGCCCTATGAAGTACACTTATTAGAGCACTAGTGGGCCATTGGAACATACCCTTTGTTTCTATGTCAACTTATTTAAAAATCTGTCCCCCCTGTATGCCCAGAAATAGCATGAAGCCAATCTAATTGGAGCTTACGTTTTTTTTAAGAAACTTTTTGTGTGGTATGCAACAGATGGTCCATGATTTGTGAGTATGCCATCTGAGGCTGAGACCACACAATACTTTCTAAATTGAGTTAGATTATTAGTAGACCCCTAAATATCTTGCATATCTGAAAGAATATAAAAGCTGAACCAAATCCCGCACATATTCCTCTCAGACTGCTTCCATCACTTTGTGGAGGCGGCCAAGAAGCCCCACCTGTCATCCAGGACTCCGCACAGGAGTCTACCCATCATCAGAGGCTTGACAGGGCTCGAATTTCACGCTAAGGGTCTGTGGGTGGTTATTAGAGTTGATACTTGCCCCTTTTAAGCTGCCTGAAATGCTGCTTTTGATGAGCTTGAAGTGCCTTTTATTTATGTTTTTTAATTGACATGGAATTTTCTGGTGCTTTACTGCTATTGAAAGCTGATGCAGACTGATGAACATGATTTTGAGGATTTACCGAGTGGTATTTATGCTGGAACTCAATCCAAATTAATTTAAGAAAGCCTATAAACTTTGCAGTTCGCAATTAAGTTCAAGTGTCATTGTTAAGATTCGAGTACTCATCAGACAACTAACTTTTTTTAATCATTTGTGTAGATATTTTAAGTTGGTCTCTGCAGTACATGAAGCAATAGTATTGCAATAGTGGAATTTGCAATACATTTACATTTATGTACAGTTTATTTAAACATGTAATAGTGTGATAATAGAGTAAGACATGTCCGAAACAAGACATGTCCGCTCATACCATTGTTTTTATTAAAATTACTCATACCATAAGAGCACTTGCAATGCGTCAAACCTTTATTTAATCAACTGGATTTGATTGGGCCATAAAAGTTAGATTGTAATAAAGTTGGTTATTAATATTGAAATATTGAAATGTGCGCTTGTTCAATAACAACAAGAATAGCAAATAGTTAATTTTAGTTAAATGGTTTTGCTGTCATGATTTTGTATGATCACGCATTAGAGGATGTTGGACTGAATTGAACGTTGTGTTTTGCAGAACTGCCGGACGTGTGCTCAGTGTGGCATTAGGCCTAACGGTCAGTGGTCATCTAATGGTGTAATGTGTGAAGGATGTCAACAGCAGCATGATTCAGCACTGCTCTGCCTGATATGTGGGCAGAATGAGGACTCTGACAGCCTTACGGACAAACACTCATGCGGCACATGTAAGAGGTAAGTAATTAGACCCCTTCAGCTTTTACAATATTACACAGTCTCCAGTGACCAATTACTTTAATGAATCGGTTTCTGCTTAATAACAATAGGAGACGCAAATTTTCATTAAAATGTTATTTAATAAGAAAATTCATTATGTGTCATCCTTCAGCGTTTGAGTGTTTGGTTTCTAAATGTCAGTTGAATTTCAGTGGTTTCCTGCTCTCGGCAGGCAGTAATTCCCCACACAAAACACATCGTGGTTGACACAAACCATGTTTAGCTTCATTGCAACTGAACCTATGTGTAATATAGTCTGGATTGTATTCATTTTTTTCACTTTCTTTTACTTTATACTTTTTTTTTTTCAAGGATGAAACCCTGTTCTTGTTGGCATCTGCCAAATATGTCTAGCATCTGCAATGACATTAATGTTTTAGAGTTTTAATACTACACTTACTACACACAAAAAAAGACACTCTAATTCAGGTTGTGTTTAGCCCATTAGATGAGTAAATATTAAGCGGCACTGACATACTAGCCATTAGCATCTGCTCCAGTGTTTTGTTTTGTGTGAAACATGATAAACATAAACAGTGCGTAATCAACATAAAAGATTACATTGATGCGTCATTCCAGCCCTACTGGTGCTGTACATTATTGTCCATTATTAGTGTGAAGACTCAGTTGGTGTTGATGAATATTAGCTGATTACTTCTCTACAGGCTTCAAAGACTATGATTAAATAACAGAGAAGTTATCTTCCAGAAGGTCTCTATAGAACGTTGCAATTGAATAAGCTTTTGAGAATGGCTCAATGATGTCTTTGTGAATGAAAAAATGCACATTTAACTTGTTTGGCAGATGAATTTGTTTCTCTTGCTTTAACATCTTATACATAAGTATTCACAGCCTATGCTCAATACTTTTTGAAGCACCTTTGGCACCAATTTGAGTATGATGCAACTTGGCACAGCTATTTTTGGGCAGTTTCATCAGGTTGGATGGGGAGCGTCGGTGCACAGCCATTTTCAGATCTCTCCAGAGATGTTCAGTTGTTTTCAAGTCTGGGCTCTGACTGGGCCACTCGAGGACAGTCACAGAGTTGTCCCGTAGACACTCCTTTGTTATTTTGGCTGTGTGCTTAGGGTCGTTGTCCTGTTGGAGGATGAACCTTCGCCCCAGTCTGAGTTCCAGAGTGCTCTGGAGCAAGTTTTCATCAAGGATGGAGGATGGATTCTGCATTTATCTTTCCCCCGATCCTGACTAGTCTCATAATTCCCACCACTGAAAAACATCCCCACAGCATGATGCTGCCACCATCATGCTTCACTGTAGGGATGGTATTGGCCAGGTGATGAGCGATCCCTGGTTTCCTCCAGGCATGGCGCTTGCTATTCAGACCAAAGAGTTCAGTCTGTTTTTCTCATGGTCTTAGAGTCCTTCAGGTGCCTTTTGGCAAACTCCAGGCAGGTTGTCATGTCCCTTTTACTGAGGAGTGACTTCTGTCTTGCCACTCTACCATACATACCTAATTGGTGAAGTGCTGCAGAGATGGTTGTTCTTCTGGAATGTTCTCCTCTCTCCACAGAGAAACGCTGGAGCTCTGTCAGAGTGACCATCGGGTTCTTAGTCACCTCACTGACCAAGGCCCTTCTCCCCCGATGGCTCAGTTTGGCCGGATGGCTTGGTTTGTGCTCTGACATGCACTGTTAACTGTGGGACCTTATATAGACAGGTGTTTGCCTTTCCAAGTCATATGCAATCAACTGAATCCAAGTTGTAGAAACATCTCAAGAATGTTCAGTGGAAACAGGATGCGCCTGAGCTCAATTTTGAGTGTCATGGCAATGGCTGTGAATATTTATGTGATTTTTTTTTTTATTTGTAATTAATTTGAAAGATTTCAAACAAACTTCTTTCACGTTGTCATTATGGGGTATTGTTTGTAGAATTTTGAGGGAAATAATGAAATTAATCCCTTTTCGAATAAGGCTGTAATATAACAAAATGTGTAAAAAGTGAACGTTATCGTCACAAATGTTTTGAGAGTTACAAATCGTGACTGTAATTTCTGTGTCTCAACCCTGTTTGCATATGTGTTTCCTGGTACGTTTCCAGGTTCAACACAACGCCAGTAGCATCACCCAGCGGTATTGCACAAATAATGACTGTTTTTAAACATATTTCCCAAATGCAATTGGTTGAACAAACAGTTAGTCCGAACAGCATTGGTTGAACCAGAAACTCATGTTGGGTTGTTTAAACAAGCAGAAAAATATTTGAAACCATCACAATGTTCACACTCTTCATGAAGTCAACCAATGAATGATTGGCTTATATGCAACAAAATAAATAAACCTTTTAATCTTTATGGGTGGCATCTGTGATGTTCCGTCAATTAACACACAAAATAATTTCAACTTGTCTTTCATTTTGTGAAAACAGGCACACTACATTTACAGCTCCAAGACTGCATATTAACATTAGACTTGTTAGCATGATATAATATTTGACAATACTGTTTCTATCCAGAGTTTTCACTACATGACCATGAAGACACAGTAACTTAGACAGAATGCTGGGTATTGAAATGCATTTTTAAAAGTTGAATGCCTTGATACAACATCTTAAACACAATGCTCAAGGCTTAATGCACATAAAAAACAGATACCGATTATCAAATAACATTTAACTTTAACAAAACTACAATGGTCTACATTTCTGCTTTATGTGTTGTACATAGAACTTTAGCTTGTATTAACAAAAGGTCAACAAATATTATCAGTGTACCAAAAAAAACAACTATTAAATTATGTTCTTGAGTTTCTGTAAAGCCGTCATCTCATTTGGGTCATTGATGGTTGTCACAGATGGTTGTTAATTGTATTTTTGTCAATCAGATGGGTTCACGTGGACTGTGGGAGACAGGAGGATAGTGACCCTGACACCCAGGTGCAGGATGGGTACACCTGCAGAGTGTGTAAGCAGACTCAAGAGGAGAACAGGCACAATCAGCCCATCAGCAGTCAGGAGCCTTCGCTCACTGACCCAGAGCCAATCGAGGGTGAGTACATCCCTCGGTACAGCACTCGACACACGTCTGTTTTTTTTGTTAGCCTTGCATTTGGCAGTGTTATAGAGTACTGGAGTGCTGTTTTAGGAAAATGTCATTTATTTTGTATTACTCTAGACAAAATACTATCCTAGAATGTGTTTTTGGGGGGATTTTTGAGGTTGGGGAATCTAGGTGTTGTGACATACTGCTCTACACAAAGACCCTGTTTACACCAGCTTTTAACACCTGTGTCCGGTTCTCTGAAACAGATTGCAGTTTACACCTGGCATTAACCTGCACATTGAATTCATCTCCTGATAACATTTTTGATCAGATTTTGAAGGAAGGGTCTTACTTACTACATCAGTGTTGATATAGCATCTTGGTATATTTTTAAAAAAGCTTAAGCTTTTATCCAAAGCGGATTAAAGGGTTTATACTACAGATGAGATGTGGTCACATGCATTTTTTGAATTGCACCAAATTTGATTCATTGGTTCACGTTTACACCTGTATTTAGTGCTAAGCACTTGACATCAAAACAATAGATCATTTGATCATTACCAATCCTGGCCTTCCTTTTACACACAATTAAACATGTATGTAAATATAAAAGATGTTAAGAAATGCTTTGTTGGTTTAGTTTCCTTTTCGTATTTAATTTTGTGTGTTTGGTATATGGTTCAGGATTTTAGAATTTTTCTATTTTTCTTTACAATATTAAATTGGTCTTTGTTTGTTTTCATACAATTGTCCATTTCTTCAGGTAGCTTTCAAATATATAAATTCAAACGTATCACTTCTTCTATGGAATAGGTATATTTAACACATTGTATCAACTCTCCATGTGAGGGTTTTTTTCCATTTTTATGCTTATTCTATTTATTTATTCTGAGTTTTATGTTGTCCTGTTGACTTTGTCCACTGCTGTTTTTTTATGTGTGTTGGTCACCTTTAAGGTGTTGTAGGCTGGGTTTTTGTGATGTTAAACACTCTTCATGACTGTCACAGAGGCTCTGTTGAGGCTGTAGCATTTCATGTATCAGAGATGTAATGTGTGGGCCTCTCTGCTGTCACTGATTGTAATCACAGTGTGTTTGTCAGTTCAGCCAGAGACCTGAGCTTGTGAGCAGGTTGAAAAACACCACTGCCACATCTTAATACATCATTCATAATCTGCCCTAAATGAGCATTTGCATTTTTCAGTGTCATGTGTTTTGGAGGAGGGACACATGGGGACTGCATACTCCCTCCCTAGTACAATGTGAAGTCAGCATGAAATGAAAGTTGCTCTGTTTACTTTTTCAATCAAAGGGGGAAAAGTGTTTGTCTTTGTAATCTCTGAAATGACTGTCCGCCAGTCCCTGTTATTCAATTCACTTCAATTCATGTTTTCTCATTTAACATCTCATTTCACCTGGTAATACATCACATTACAGAAATAAAATGGTTTGCAGATGGCATTTCATGTTGACTTTAAGGCTAGTCCACCAAGGAGAATTGGGGTAGAAATTTTATACTTTATCTTTTTGTTGCACACTACAGAGCTCTCTAAAAATGCTGCTGAAGAAAGAAAATGAATCAGTTTCCTGTGCTCATGGTCCCAGCTGGTGATCTATCAGACCCTGGAAGCTAAAAGCAAATCTTATTTTCTTTGTGCCCATTATTAGGAATTGTAATGAGAATGGACTCTTCCTGTAACCTGATGGCAAAGAGATGAATTTGCAGTGAGCCTTTTTGCGGTGGATATATCCCCCAACTGCACCTTATTACCAATGATTGTTTTTTTCTTCCTGTGGGCCCGTGGTGGGGAGTTGATATATGTTGGCATATGGTTGGCAGAAAAGGATACAATCAGACCCGGTTGTAAGGGCTCTTTGTAAAGCCAGTCATGCCAGCAGCAATGCACTGGGCCGCTGCCAGCAGCTAGAGGAAGTAATCATCCCATTGTTGGGCCCCCAAGAGAGACGGCTCTAATCAAGACAGAGACGCCCACCTGTTAACCAACCCTACCACACCCCCACTTCCTGATAAACACACTCTGAGTGCACAGTTGCACACGTACATACTAGGGTTGTCACGACACCAGAATTTTAGTAGCAGGAACTTTCACAGCTGAAATTTCACAGTGCTCTCAATGCTAATATTAATGCCACAACAAAAACTCAAATGCTATTGTTTATAAGTTCATTCAAAAAATAGTAATAATAAAAATAATTTAAACCATTAGCTTTCAAGTATAAAGTATTTCTAATTGTAGTAAACATTGGTGTAACAATAAAAAGAGGTAATTATTGATGTAAACGGTCAGTAATTAAAATGAACAAAAACAAAGAGTTTGAGATAAAGAGAGAAAATGAAAAAACAATGTACAAGCAACAGACTAATAGGCTCACTGGATAATTTAATTTTTCAGTGTTAAATGTTGTTTACTTTTTACATATTAATTCTAAGGGGAAAAGGTGTTTGTCTTTGTAATCTCTGAAATGAATGTACATCCCTGTTATTTTGTCAATTCACATTTTCTCATTTAACATGCCATTTCACCAGGCATTACATCACATTACAGAAGTAAAATAGTTTTCAGATGTCACTTCATGTTGACTTTAAAGGTCATTAAAAACTGAATTTAAAAAATTGGTGAAACAATAAAAATTAGGTAAATATTAACGTAAACAGTCAGTAATTAAAGCGTAATAAAGGTAGAAAATGGGGGGGGGGGTTCATAGATTAATAGACTCACTGGAATAAAAATTAAGAAACTACAACAACAAACAAATTTTCATAATAGGTACATACTAATATTTTTATTTCTGCTAGCCTGAATTTTCAAAGAACACAAATACCCCATCCATCTATCCATTCATCCAATGTCGAAGACTGTATATAAAACAAGATGTTTCCCTCACATTACTACGAATGTGGAAAAAACTGCAATAGGAAAAAGTCCCACCTTTTTAAATAAAAGAACAAATTGATAATCGCATCACTGCTGCAGCTTTTAGAATGTCCGGTTCCCATTGAAACAGTTGGTTTCTTGAGTTGTGCACTTGAACATAGGGATTGGCTAGACCAACCTAAAATATATATTTTTAGTGGTATTTGAGCATGAAGTTCTGTTCAAACTAAAACAAATGATCAGCACAAAAATTAGGTCTGATTTTCCCATGTGATTTGTGTGTAAAAAATGTCAGATGGGTTGAATAAAATCACTCTAGGTGGCACTTATAGAAAAGCAGAAATATAGTGGTTACCCTAGTTATGGTACACACAAAGCTACAACTTTCTTGTTACAGAGAAGTAAGTGTGTTAACATGTACATTCTTAACTGATTAAGAACGTGAATGTTTACCTTTTCCTTTATCGGATTAAGGTCATAAATGGCTTAAGCATAAAATGATCGCCAAAACTAGATTTTTGATCCTTACACCGATTTCGCCCAGCATGTAAACACTTTAACCTCCTTTCTGTCAGCTTGTTGAAGTGCACATGTGCGATATATGACAGGACTACACGTTATTTCAATAAGCTGATTTTTGTGAGATATTGGTGTACTGGTGTGCATGTGCATGTGAATGTGCTCAGTAACTCATGTTTTCAAACAGCCGTTTAGATTTTTATTCACTATGGTTTCAAACCACACCAAATACAAGACTACAGAGACAAGAGAGTCAGTTCTGGTTTCTTCCTATGCTTTCCACTGTCATTTAGACCGTGGGTAGCACTCATGAGCGCAACCAAGTCATAGTTTTATGTAAAAACAGTGGCTGTAGGCGTGTAACTAAAAGCAAAATCTTATTGGTTGGCCTGTTTTCTTCACAGTGCAATGTAAAAAAAAAAAGTTACCCTCTACGTAGCATTGCATTGGCAACGATTCTTTCAAATTTAAATGTTTGTCGCACTGAATTTTCCCAACAAATATTTGTCTTTGTGTGAACAGGCCTTAAGAAACAACAATTGTATTTTGTTGTTGTTGTTGATTTAAAATGCAATTGCAAAGGTCAACAATACTTCATGTTGTATTGTGGGCCATTTACGTTAGGTAAATATTGACTCATCAGCTAGTTTGGTACCTTTCTCAATGACTGGTCGACTAGTAAAAATCAATAGTCTAGTAAGCCCTCATCTTGTTTTGCCGTTGAAGTACCAGTACTTTTGACATCCTTAGTACATTCATAGGTAGGTAATTATAGAACCTCTTTATTTGTTAGTCACATGTTTGAGGGGGTATTTTCCCATGGGTGGTAAAACGACTCCACCACCCATCTGAAGTTTTTTTGTTGGCATGGAGACACAATGCCATCAGTGATTCATCCTGACACTGCTGAAAAGAACCATAGTCACGCTTACTCACATGACCCAGTACACAAACAACACAATCACCTGTGCTCATGCACAGATGGCTGATGGTACTGTAGCTGCTGCATAGCTTCTTTTATGATGCTATGAAGTGATAATCTGTTTGTCTGGAGGCTGGAGCCTGTCTGATGACATATCCACACTGGGAATGATAAATCCTTTAAGTTCTGCTTTGCTCTCGGGCAGTGTGCAACGCTGCCTTGTGCCACTATCAGGTGAGTATCGAGTGAAGTCAGTGTGAGGGCTTGTGGGAGTTTGCGGACCCTGAGGCGTACCCGATCAGCAATAATAGGTGTTTGAAACCCAGCGCCAGTGTGCAGAATCAGCCAGCAGGACTTCTCTGCTCTCTGGAGTGGGATTGTGTCAGTATCCTATTATAAGCTCTTCTTCTCCCTTGTCTCTCCAGCCGGACTGCAGTCATTGTGCATCACTGCCTCATGACCTCAGCGGCCTTTCCTCTTGTTTGAACTCTGCATGTTCAGTGAGGTACCCCGAGGCCGGTTTACATGCTGCCACTATTGGGCAGCTCGGCTAATCTTAAACTTCTCTCTTTCCCTAGTGGCACACTGCACGTTTTGGGGGCACAATATAGAACAGCCTCTGATACATCATTGCTTTTGTGTGTTGTTTTTTTGGGGTGTCACAATATACCCTTATTGACGAGAACCAGGAGATTGAAAAATGAAATATCGATTATCATGTTAATGTTTACTGATAATACCGTAATTTAATAAAATTTTATAAAATTAAAAATACATTTAATTCAGCAGTACAACTGTTTCTTTTTCTTCAGAAAATGTGTAACCCAAGTGTCAATGTTCAATATACATAATACAGTTCCTTAGTGGACTAGTTTATCAGTAAATGATGAAAAAAGACCAGATGGAACTTGCAGAGTAACGTCATTTTGAGCCAGAATTTAGTGATCAAGCTCAACATATCTGACAACCTTCATTTTTTTAAAATATGTATGTTGTTGTGTGTAGATGTAAGCATTTGTTATAGTGTTCTTTGTTGATTTGATGTAGTGTTCTTTGTTGGGGGAGGGTAAGATATTCTCTAGTCTAGACTATGACTTGTCTGTTAAAAAATAGCTAGCAACTCTGAACCAGTGAGGCTTTCATCTTCCCTGTGCTGCTAGTTGATTGTAAGTATGAAGACGTTATCAGGACACCACAATCAACCTCACTTCTCTTTAGAACTCTGAATGATGGCTCTGTTCTGTTTTACAGATGGGTATCTTACACCCCAGGTTAGATTTGGATTAAAGATGTTTTATTGGTGTGATATATAGGGTTTACATTGCCAAATTATTAAAGAGGTTATACAAAATAATTTTTTTCTTGATCGTGGGAAATAAATTAGTTTGATTTACTATGTAATAAAATAGTGTATTCATTTATTCACTTTAAGCTCCGCTCCAGAAAATTTATTGAAAAGAAACTACACATTTGCATATGACACTCCCACGTGTATCATGATCAGAATTTTATATGCTGTGTATATGTGTATACAGTATATACAGTGGGTACGGAAAGTATTCAGACCCCCTTAAATTTTTCACTCTTTGTTATATTGCAGCCATTTGCTAAAATCATTTAAGTTCATTTTTTCCTCATTAATGTACACACAGCACCCCATATTGACAGAAAAACACAGAATTGTTGACATTTTTGCAGATTTATTAAAAAAGAAAAACTGAAATATCACATGGTCCTAAGTATTCAGACCCTTTGCTGTGACACTCATATATTTAACTCAGGTGCTGTCCATTTCTTCTGATCATTCTTGAGATGGTTCTACACCTTCATTTGAGTCCAGCTGTGTTTGATTATACTGATTGGACTTGATTAGGAAAGCCACACACCTGTCTATATAAGACCTTACAGCTCACAGTGCAGTCATGAGAATCATGAGGTCAAAGGAACTGCCTGAAGAGCTCAGAGACAGAATTGTGGCCTAAGAGCACAGTGGCCTCCATAATCCTTAAATGGACGACGTTTGGGATGACCAGAACCCTTCCTAGGGCTGGCCATCCGGCCAAACTGAGCTATCGGGGGAGAAGAGCCTTGGTGAGAGAGGTAAAGAAGAACCCAAAGATCACTGTAGCTGAGCTCCAGAGATGCAGTTGGGAGATGGGAGAAAGTTGTAGAAAGTCAACCATCACTGCAGCCCTCCACCAGTCAGGGCTTTATGGCAGAGTGGCCCGACGGAAGACTCCTCAGCACAAGACACATGAAAGCACATGAAAGCCCGTGCTAAAAAAACACCTGAAGGACTCCAAGATGGTGAGAAATAAAATTCTCTGGTCTGATGAGATCAAGATAGAACTTTTTGGCCTTAATTCTAAGCGGTATGTGTGGAGAAAACCAGGCACTGCTCATCTCCTGTCCAATACAGTCCCAACAGTGAAGCATGGTGGTGGCAGCATCATGCTGTGGGGGTGTTTTTCAGCTGCAGGGACAGGAAAACTGGTTGCAATAGAGGGAAAGATGAATGCGGCCAAGTACAAGTAGAGTGCTCCTTGCATCTTGCACTTTGTGTGGATCCAACCGCATAAAGGCCCCGATATACTCATGGTCAAGTTCTTTTTCATTGTTCATTTAGGGGTAAAACAAAGTTTTAAATGTATTAGCCGCAATATACTGTTATCAAACATCTGACGCAGCACACACTGCTGAGGGCAGCGTTTAGATGATTATGTAAATATGTAATGTGCGCTTTCCTCTCAGTAACACAATTTAACAACATTTGCATCTCATCTGATTGATGGTGCGAGTGGTCACTTTAAATATAGCTCTATTATTAATTGTCTCAAAGCAAGAAGGAATGGCAGAGGATCCCCAAATCCAGGTGTGTAAAACTTGTTGCATCTTTCCCAAAAAGACTCATGGCTGTATTAGACCAAAAGGGTGCTTCTACTAAATACTGAGCAAAGGGTCTGAATACTTAGGACCATGTGATATTTCAGGTTTTCTTTTTTAATAAATCTGCAAAAATGTCAAGAATTCTGTATTTTTCTGTCAATATGGGGTGCTGTGTGTACATTAATGAGGAAAAAAAAATGAACTTAAATGATTTTAGCAAATGGCTGAAATATAACAAAGAGTGAAAAATTTAAGGGGGTCTGAATACCTTCTGTACACACTGAAAAAAAAAACATATATATATATATATATATATATATATATATATATATATATATATATATATATCTGATCATGATACACTGTTGCTGAGACAATCAGAAGACTCGTATGAATATAGCCTATCTATTTATTTTCGAAATCCTGCATGTGGCATATGTAAGGCTTAGTGCTTCAACACTGTTTGTTTTTGGTCTAGTAGTTTTTCTGAAGTCTTCTGTATGAGCGGAGAGCATGGCTTGTGTTTGTTTATTCATTTCTGTGTGCCCTGTATGAGACCATCTCAGCAGTGTCTAACAAGAGCAGGGCTCGTGGATATGTTGTCATGGTGATGCCTGGCACAATGGGCCACAGTGGCAGGTCGAGTATTCCTGTTCGTTGTTCAGTGAAGCAAGCATGAATGTATGGTGGAGGAGGTGGCAAAAAGAGCACAATTTAAGTTGATGTATAATAAAGATATATGAAATATAGATTAAATAATAGTAGAAAACAATAGTAAATTGTAAATTCATTCTAGGAGCAATCATTCTCTGTTGATTTAGACCAAACAATGAATGATGCCTTCAGTTGCGATGAAAAAGGGTTGTTCTGTCAAAGTAAATCTCATTTGCATCTCCTTGCATCTTGCACTTTGTATGGTTCCAACCGCATAAAGGCCCCGATATACTCGTGGTCAAGTTCTTTTTCGTTGTTCATTTAGGGGTAAAACAAAGTTTTAAATGTGTTAGCCGCAATATACTGTTATCAAACATCTTACGCCACCCACACTGCTGAGAGCAGTGTTTAGATGATTATGTAAATATGTAATGTGCGCTTTCCTCTCAGTAACAAAATTTAACATTTGCAACAGTGGTCACTTTAAATAAAGCTCTATTATTAATTTTCTTAAAGCTGAACATCTGTCAAGATGTCAGATTTTGTTGTGGTATCATTACTACAGGTTGTGAATGGTTTCTAAATGGTTGCTGGCTTGATCTGTTTAAGGAGCAGGACATAAGCAATTATTGTTGTGCCTTTTGTTGAGTAATGCACTAACCCCCAAGTTCCTACTGGGAGATTAAACCTGTAGTTAGTGCGGAGCCATTCTGCAATGTTTGTGGTTGTGTGGCGATAAAGATTCTAGACTACCTGCTGTTTTATTATTTCAGAAAGTTTAGTAACTGTTTGTGCAGTGCTCTGTGTGTCAGATTCTTTGCTGAATGTGATGCAGTTTGAGCAAAGATAATTGTAGTTCCAATGACCAAACACAACCAATTTAATTTAATTTAATTCAGGAAAACAATTGGGAGTCAGTGACGAGTATCTAAGATAAAGACAATTTTCAACAAAAGTTTAACTTGGACTCAAAAAATGTCATTGTTGTAACCACTAAGTAAAAAATCATGATATTTTCCTTACATCTTGAATACATGGTATATTCAAATTACCGTTTGTGTGAATTGCATTTGTAATGTCTTTTTCAATAAATTAAATGGAACTAAAATGAATGCCATTTCATTGACCCTTGTGCATGTTCAGAATAGATCAGTAACTATTTTGTCCTACAGTTGTTTCCTTGTGCAACTTAACACTTCTCTTTCCTATCTAGATGTCTTTGTGGCTGTTGAAGAAGTTAATGAGACTAAGGAAGAAGTGCCGTTGGAGACAGAGCTCAGTGCTAGTCCACTTCCTACTCTGCCAGAAGAGTTTCTGTCATGTAAGTTTTTCTTTCTTAATCATTTGTTCTTGTCCATGCATATTTTTCTGTATTATTGTGTTTTCTAGGCACAGAGTTCTTAAGTTTTTTTTGTTTTTTGCAGCTGCTGAACCTGCCCAGGAGATCCAGGTTACAGTCACTTTGACAGAGGGTCCCGAGCCTCCTCCGTGCTCCTCTACTTTAGTGGGTGTACCCTCCCTCTCCTTTCAGGCCTCTACCACTACTGAAGACCACAACCAAGAACAGAGTCTCATTGGTGCTTTGGAAATGGCGAAGGAAACGGAGGATAAACTGCCTGAAGCTACAGAAGATGAACCTGAAGTGGACCTTTCAAAAGCTCTTCCTGCTTTGCCAACCAAAGAAACATCCCCCAAACACTCTCGAACCCCAGAGGAAGAACCCATGGATGTCTGTCCCTCAGACACCTCCAGTATGAAGGATAAAAGGATGACAAGTGTCCTAGTAGCACAGAGTGTTGTGGAGGAAATAGAGCAGGGACAGAAGCAAGACCAACCAGAAAATGAGGAGGAGAATGTGGTAGATCCCAAGCTCGCTTGTATTTTACCTGAGCCTGATAGTGTCCCACTGGTTGCGGAGTGCAGTCCTACTGTGGAAATGGACACTACACCGGGCAGTGAGCACAGTTTCTCCAGTTTCAGCTCTCCCATCGAGGATAAGAGCCTCATGTTGAAGCATTCCCCGGGAATGTCGTCTGAAGGCTCAATCAAGTTGACCCAGTCCCCGTTTTCCACTGAAGCCTCGCCCAGGGAGACATCGCAAAGCCAGACCCCAACCCACAGCTTGAATTCAGCTGGATACAGCCCCAGTGTTTTTAACACCACGTTCTTCCCTTTTACGCCCAAGATAGGTATGGGAAAGCCAGCCATCTCCAAGAGGAAGTTCTCTCCTGGAAGGCCAAGAGTAAAGCAGGTAAAACTCCTGGTTTTTGGCCTGTCTTTCTTGCTGTTTGGTGAAGGTTGCTGGTTTGCCTCGGTCTCTTTAGGACACTGATTCTGTCTGTGATCCACAATTTTCAGCTACACAGTAATTACTCCTTTGCTCTCCATGTTCCTTCGTCACATTGATTAGTGCCAGAGCGTAGCGTGTATTAATTAACATGTAAAGGCTCTTACTGTGCTCTCTCTGGCTCAGTCTTTGCCTTGCTCACTTTCTTTTTCTAGCTCCTTCTCCCAGTCCCCCCACTGCCCTTCTCAAATACATCACTCACAGTATCCCGGGAGAGAGGGGGCTGGGAGTTGGCTCCAGAGCCAGGGTTTATGCTAGTGGAACATAAAGGAGTCTTTTTGGAGGTGTGTAATTCGGATAAATGCTCACTGAGCTGGAAAGCACAGCACAAACCCATTTCCCCTTTGAGCTCTGAAGCAGGGAGGATGCTGAGAACTCCTTTTTAGGGCCTTCTAAGTTGTCATAAATTTAAATTAAAACTGTATTGCAGTGTCTTTGTGTCCAATAGAGTAAACTTCAAACTACAATTATTTCACGCATTCTTGGAAACAAAGATTAGAGTGAGTTCTTTCCCATCTCGCTGGTGGTCATCTTAGCATCTCATTTTGGGAATGGTTTCAGCATCTTTGATCTGATTGGCAGAGCATACCACAGCTCCCAGCAAGGCTTAGGCCCAGTCAATGCAAGTATGTACATGCAGGTATTAATGCATGGCTATGCCAAGCCATTGTACATACTTAAATGATAAGTTTACCCAATAATGGAAATTCTGTCATCATTTACTTTAACCTTGTGTGGTTACAAACTCATAAAGGCCCCGATATACTCATGGTCAAGTTCTTTTTCATTGTTCATTTAGGGGTAAAACAAAGTTTTAAATGCGTTAGCCGCAATATACTGTTATCAAACATCTGACATCGCCCAGACTAGGGATGCGCGGTAAACATTTATTGGGAAACATGCGACAACACAGAGGAACAAAATGGATAAAGCAGTTGAATCTCACTCAACACACCCAAAACTAATAAATAATTAGAGCAGTAGACGTATAATTTGGAATTACTTCCAAATTCATACTTATAAAAATGAAGAACCATCAAACCTTGCCAAGCATCTGTCTCTTGCCCATCCTGACTTGTACAAGATACATGATCGACAGGTCAGTACGTCATTCAAACGATCTAATTTAGGCATTTATTTTCTTTTAACACTGATCAACACACGTACAAGATCATATCGTTTAGATAACACGAAAGCTCCAGCTTGCGTTTGAACCAATGATGTTTATATCTCATAGTTGCTCTTAAGTTCTATTCAGGTACAGAGATGCTAGTTACAGAAATTTAATAAAAGTAATCACATGTCGATAGTCACTGTTAATACATTAAAAGGCAAATCCTTACGATTAATTTAAAGTTACAAACGTTATTTAGTGACAGACAGCAGCATGTAGGCTATTTTAGGCAATATGTAATATTGGATGGGATGGGATGACGCAATATTAAACTATTTAAATTCACGTAAGACGTATCCGATATATATCCATATATATGTGTTTATGTGAATACTCACTAAGATATTTTGACAATTTTGTGTGTATTTGACCTTTTAAGATAAACAACTCAATTTAGAATCCGCAAGCTCATTACAGACGGCTTGTGTGTGCATTGGTTACAAGCGCAAAGAAACTCTCTCAAACAGCCCCCAAGTATGTTACTACTGAATGATGAAATCGCTTAGATGTTTAAAAGTTTAAAAAGACGTGCGCTAGTGATTTCCATCGGTTGTCCGAAACACGCACGAGTGCTTTACAGCGCGCAGCTTGCTTATACAGTACAGGCGCGATGTCTTTTGAAGCCAGAAGCAATTTGCTCATTTTGAGAGATAGAGAGGGGAGAGAAAGTAGTGCTGAAATTACTTCACAAGAAAGTTTTTAAATTACTGATTTGATGTGATCTGATTCATTTACTAATTTCCCACTTTGTAAACGCGAAACCTGAGAGAATAAAATAGTAAAATTATGCGCAATACGCTTGCCAAAATTTAGATCCTGTATGGATTCGATTTAATATCGGTATTTCGGTATTAGATTGTGGTACCGTACCGAAGCCAAAATTGTGGTATCGAGCCATCCCTAGCTCACACTGCTGAGGGCAGCGTTTAGATGATTATGTAAATATATAACGTGCACTTTCCTCTCAGTAACAAAATTAACGCAACAAAAATTAGAAAAAGGCAAGCATTTTGTTATTGAAAGCATAAGAAAAGCATCTGATCATAACAACATGGGTATGTTAGTACAAGCTCATGTTTATTTATATGGCATTTTATTCAGTAGATGGTGGCTTTAAAGTATCAAACATGAAAAACGGTGTCAGTGCCTCATTTCATCAGAAACTCAACTTCATTTTCTACGGTAAAGCGGCTATCCAGTTTGCTCATGTTTTCACTCGTAGAGATCTTACTCTACCTCGACGGACTCAACAGATGAAATAAGTCAGCGTGTTCAGCGTAAGTTCAGCGTGAAAGAAGGCGGAGCCTCAGCGCACACCTCCTATTACGTTATCGTCATGGACCAACGGTAGTACGAAGGTATTTTACAGCTGGAGTGAACTTTTCCTGAGAGATTACTTTGATAAGCCGTTTCGAACTTCCAAAACGAACTTCGTTTTGACCTGATTTTGTTTGAAATGATATCACATCAGTTCGTTCTTCGATTTCGTTTGAAGTATATTGGGGCCTTAAAACTTTGACTCATGTTCTCAGAATGCACAGGAAGATATTTGTAATGTACATATGAATCAAGTGGTTTAATGGAAGTGTTTGGAAGAGATTAAATCTCTTTATTTGATGAACAGATTTAATTTATGCTTTTTATAATTATAATAATACATATACTCAAATATCTCAAATATGGTCAGAAAACTATAAACATGAAAGCTCAACCTTGCTTGATGCATAAGAACAAATGTCAGTGGTTCTTGAGTAAGCTCAAACATGCTTATCACCCTAAGAAAAAAAATGGTTGTCACACTTTTTTGCCCTTTCATTTTCTATATTTGAGATGTTGATCAAAGCCTAAATTAAATCTGTACATCATATAAAGAAATCACACGTCTTCAGAAAACTTGGAAGCTTTATGTGGATTATTTTTACCATGTCTTTATGAACATTTTGAAACATTTTTCAAAGTTTTGGTTTAGTGGATTTTCAAAGAGGGGAAGAAATTTCTCAGCTTTCATTAAAAATATATATGACATCTATAATAAGTAATATATAAAACTTCCATATATGTTTTGAAGATGAACGAAAGTCTGATTTGATATGTCATAAGGGTGAGTAAATGATGACCGAATTTTCATTTTGGGGTGAACTATTCCTTTAAAGGAGCTATAAGTAATTTCATCTGTCATTTTACTAACCTCCCTAATCATCCCGTCTCCAAAACACAGCCTTCCAAAAACATGTCAGTAACCTTGATGTCAGCAAACCCTAACAAAATGATTCACAGGCAGAAAGCTTTTCTGATTAGCTAGTTTTCTGATAGGCTAAAACTTTCTTGGATTCTTAAACTGATTTGCTTTTGCGTCTTTACAAAGTATAGGTTCATCACAGAGACCAATGTGTTATGTCAAGACACCTGTTTCAGTGATATCTTTAAGGTTTTAGGGGTAATTTATGTGTGGGAGTCCAAACGAATAGCTTACAATAAAGTGCATTGTTGTTACTTTGGTAGTAACAAACCTTAGTACTCAAGGGGGCAATAGAGTTACAAATCTACATACCATTTAAACTGGATGCGTCATTATTTTTAGATAGCAAGCTATAATCATGTTGACAAAATGTAACTAACATGCTTAGCAATTGTATTTGAACATACTGTATTTTTGGAATGATATGACTTGAAATCAAATGACTAGAAGAATATATATGTGTTTGTTTATGTTAGTTTATATGGCTCCGGTCGCTTTTCCTTCTGGAGTATGTGCCATCTGGGCACAGTGTAATTTGAAGGGTGGGCAGCTGTCATTGGCTCCAACTGAGATTTCCGGTTTGGTGTGTATAAGTGCTTTCATGAGTATGTGCACACGCCTGTGTTATCGCGTGTGTGTGTAAGAGAGAGAACGATTTTGTTTTGTTGTGCAAATGAGCTTCTAGCATCGCTTTCTTGAAGGAACTCCTGCTGATTCTCTTCAGAGACGATCAAGCATGCTTTACAGTCTGAATTTTGTAGAAGTTTCAGAGTCCTATTGGGATTAGTTTGAGTTTATCATTTGGAAATATGTATCTGCTGGTTGAAAGAGCTTTCATGCGCATGTCTTGTTAAAGTGTCTCTTGGGTGCCTACCAGATAGGCTTAAAATTTTCACCTCTCCATTAGTTTTATATTTGTACCATATTTGTCCTTTTTGAGAAGCCTCAGGGCAGCAAATTTAATCCATCCAAAGACTTCATCAACATACTCTCACCGAACGGACATTGATTAGCAATTTATGGAATCACGGTAACAGTTTACAATAAGGTTCATTAGTTCAACATTAGTTCATGTATTAACTAACATGAATAACCATGAGCAATAAATTTATTACTGTATTTACTAGTCTATGTTAACATTAGTTAATGAAAATACAGTTCATTGTTTGTTTATGTTCACAGTGCATTAACTAATGTTAATAAGATTTTAATAATGTATTAGTAAATTTTGAATTTAACATTAACAAAGATTAATAAAAGATCATGTTAACCAATGCTGTTATCTAATGAACCTTATTGTAAAGAGTTAACTGCGTCACCAATATCAACTTGATACTTGATATTATTTTTTTTGTCATTATTTATATTATTGTTGTTGTATTTATTTATTTATTTACTTTTTTTGTATTTATTAACAGGCATGTTGGCATGATATTTGTTTGTTTCTCAGTTGCCCCCTTCACTCACTCTTTAAGTTAGAGGAGAGCTTTTTTCTTTCTTTTTTTCCATGATAACAATTCTTGGGTCATGTGCTTAATAAATGGTAATTTGTTTCATTAAGTACTTTTGTTTTATTAGGAAGCAATGTTCTGGGTTCAATACAAGTTACACCCAATCCACATCAAGTATTTGTTGTTTACCACAGATAATACATTTTAAAGGTTTATTCTTTTTTTTTTTTACTGAAGAATTGATACAACAATGTTGTCCTGACACATTAAGTTGTATTGAAGCTCAGACATTCATTTAAAGTTTGGGACAAAATGATACATAACGGCAAAAACACAAAACCAAAAAAAAAAACCCAGATGTTATTTATTATTTATAATTCTGAAATAATTTTCATTTTGTGAAGCAAAACAGGCCTTGCGGTGTTTGTGTAATGCATTGTAATTACACAGACTAACCCTCATTAGCTTGTTAAACAGGCTAAATGCTCCCCATGACACATTACGCTTTGCAAAATTCTGTTTATCTCAAAGAGCTGGTTGTTGTCATGCTGACATGATCACGCTTGTTTTGTACAAACAAATAAACAATGTTGTTTCCATGGAGTCATAATGACGCTTTATAATGAGGCCTTAGCAGACTTCCCCTACAAAGTGAAACTCGCTCAAAGCAAATTCTCACATTTGCTTCTCTTAGGACAGAAGCATTTTATGTAACATCACTGTCGTTTTTCAGGAATTTGTCCCAAACTTAATATCTCACATTATTGGCTTGGTATGATGCATTTGTGTGAGAGTATTGCATTCATTTGACATGCTGTGTTCTTGTTGCTGGCTGTCACATTTATGTTGCTGCATTTTGTCATCCCTCATTTTCCCCTCATCACCTATATATACCCCCCTCCCCCCTCCGTCTCTTTTCCGCCGCTTTACCTCAGGGTGCATGGAGTAACCGTAGCGCAATGAGCTCGCCTTCCTGGTCTCCAGAGCGCTCGGACGCCTGGGACAGCCCTAAGACCAGGCCGATGCACGGGCTCCCCATCTGGACCATGAGATTGGTAAATGAGGGGAGGGTGTTCAAAGGTTTGGCCCCTTCAGGGGACTGAGCTTTTAATGTGGGTGTGGGCTGGTTTAGTTTAGAAGGTAAGATCTAATGTGGTGCAGAAAAGTTATTATACCTTAGATGGCTATGTGATTTTGTTGTTTAAAAGCATGAGTTTGTTACAAGTGCAATATTCAGTCATTAATTCATCATGATTCATCATCTAGCAGTAAAAAGTTCAGTGAAAACAGTGAAGGGCGCTTTAATACAAGACACATTCTTATTTTATCTTATTTATTTTTTATTTTTTTTTACCTATTTTGAACATGACATGCTGCCTTTAAAACATAATGCTCATGGCGCGAGATTCTTAAAAACCAATCAGACTCGGCACACTAGCCAAAGGCTTGTTTTGCCATAATATACAATCTCTACTCATGCTTTTTAAACACAACATGATATCAAAAATGACCCTATTGACCATAAAATGTCCCAGGTCACAATTAATCAGTGCCTGTTACTCTAAAAAATGTTTCCATAATGTCATAATCATTTGCTGATATAAGCAGGGCTTTGTGACCAGGGAAACAGTAGTAACCAGTAGGGGTGTAATGGTACATGTATTCATTCCAAACCATCACAGTACAGGCATCACGGTTCGGTGCATACAATCAGACAGCAAATACAGTCGGTCACAGTCGATTCACACTACAATCCGGAAAGGGGTGTGTGCAGTAATGCAACGCTGTTCGCTAACCGC
This sequence comes from Zacco platypus, assembly GCA_038088235.1. Classification (NCBI taxonomy): domain Eukaryota; kingdom Metazoa; phylum Chordata; class Actinopteri; order Cypriniformes; family Xenocyprididae; genus Zacco; species Zacco platypus. Next base: position 20,496,537 of record CM076065.1, on the reverse strand, counting down.
CACAACAGAAAAAAGCGCAAAAGAAGAACAGATGTTCTATGCATAGATATGTTTCAATATTTTCTCTCAACCAGTGTTTCAACAGCAGAAATATATTAATAAAACAGCTTGAGAGTAATATCTCACATAGCATTATATTTACCTCAGGCAAGACATTTGTCCATAGCATGTTGGACAAACTCTAGAGGAGAGCATTTCACTAAATATATGCACTCTTATATATTCATTATATCTTAATCTATAATATATAAATACATTTGTCAGGACAACTAGTTATGACAATAACTGTATAATGATTGTATTTTTAAAAAAATAAATTGGAGTAGAAAAATAATTTATAAATAATTTTATGAGATTTAGAAATTAATGCAAAACCTGCCTTGTGCAATTTACATTTTGTTTGATTTTTATTATATCTAAAAATAAATAGCTACTGAATTTAATAGTTTGGGTTCTGTTGTTAATCATAACTTTTTATATTACAGTAATGTGCAAGAAAGGGCTCCCTGTGTATAGTTTACAGCATTAGCGGAGATATATATTATCCTTAAGAAAAAGATCATTACAATTGAATTTGTTTAAAGAGACACACAATTTGTTAAATAAACCACTTTTAATAAAAAAAGAACAAAGCAATTTTTTGTTTAGTTTTTTGCTTTACCAAACCCATACCGAACCGCCACTTCAATACCAAGGTACATACCGAACCGTCAAGTTTGTGTACACTTTCACCCCTAGTTACCCGTAATATCAGTGTTTCATCCCCTCATGAATCAGTCAAGTCCTGATAGATAAATCCAAGTCTCATCACTCATCATTTCTCACTGATTATTCTGTTTCACTCACATTACAAAAGTTAAATGCAGAGTGATTTGCTTTTTTTGTTGTAGCCAATTGCACTTTTCCATGATCACATGATACATTAACATAATAAATGTTTTATGATAGCATGTTCATATAACAAACTCTGCTTATCTCTAACAAATGCATGTGCATGAGACACCAGAGTTGCATCCTTCCTATTGCAGCAGTATCTCATCAGAATTGCTGTTCTACTCTGTGGCTGCACTCAAGCAGATTTAGAGGAGTGCCTTCCTTAACCCTGGTCTATTTTTTCCCACTCCATAATTCATTTCTGCACAAATTAGACTCAGACTGTAAAGGCGATGGAGTGCGCCAAGCTTCCTTAGGCAATCTCTCTAAATGAAGTTGACGTCTCCTGTCTGAGTAGTGCTTCTTGGCTACAGTGAGGTAATTACCTGGGAGGAAGTGGGAATTGGGCCAGAGCTTCAGCCTCGATGCAAACGCAACGTGACACCTTCAGAAGCAGGGCAAGTTGGCGGAAGCCTGGCCTGAAATGTGATCTGTAAGTCAGTGCAGTGTTCAGGGAGTTGAGCCGAACCCCAGAGGGTCAGGTCTTGGGATGGATGGATGAGTTTGTATCAAAAAACACAGATGCAACTGGTTTGGTGCCTTCTAGAAAGTTCTTCACAATGTCAAGCTAGGTTATAGGCGGATAATTATTTATTTTAAACAGCAAAAGCATTGTTCAACCAAATCAGTCAAGCAATAATTCCATGTGCTATTTCAGGATAATATATGTGCTTAGGACCTTTGTTTTTTTTTTTTTTTTTTTTTTTGTTCTCTTTGTGTGTATTGTTGCTTTTTGAGCTTGAAAAAGGTCTTCAGTTACAAAGCACAAATTCCACTGTTTCCGAACTCCCTGAAACACATCATTTGTAGTCTTAAGTTTTGTTTTTTTTCCGGGAATGAACACGCCACAGTATTCCTTATTTAAATCGTTTCCACCCAAGGCATATGCAAAATAAAACAGCACCACTGAATTTGAGACCCAGAACAAACAGACAAGCTGTGCCCAGTTTGATGGTCATATCTTGAAAGCTCTAGGACAAGTTACTGGAAGGAAGAAGCAGCGTCTTAAATAGTAGATAAGAATGTTGCCTTTGTCAAGCCATCATTACTAAATATTTTAACAATATCTTTTATTTATTTATTTTTTTTTAAACATGAATGCCTTGAAGGGCTATAGTCTTCTGGCCTACTCTCTTTGTCTTTAGGGAACTTAATGGCTAAATAAAGCACATTAAATTCAAAATGATATTCTCATGTTCATATTACCAACAAAACAATATTTGATATGTCTTCTAGCCCTGTTAGAGCTATGAGTATTTACACATTTTTATTCTAAATTCTCTCATTTTTTTCTAAGTGTGCCTTCAAAGAAATGAAATAATATCTTCTCTAACTGTTTCTGTCTGCTAGGGTCGTGGATCTGGATTTCCTGGAAGGCGGCGACCCAGGGGAACTAACCTGTCTGGGAGAGGTGGCAGGGGACGCTCCAGGCTAAAGATGGAGACCAGCCCTGTGGTGACCCCTGGGGTATGAAGCCCCCACCTCTACATGCATAAATAAAACAGTACTCAGATGTGCTTAATGTTCACATTAAAGCCTGAGAAATGCACTCACGCTCAGCAGAGCTTCAGCAGCAGTTCCCGGCCCAAATGGCCTTTTCAAAATAGCAAATGCTGACATTTTCCCCAACACGAACGACTTCTGATAGGGGAGATTGAGCCAGCATGTACTTGGCTGCCAATATGATAAAATAGGCAATTTTATTCTCAGCAGCCATCCTGTAGTTTACACACATAATGAACATCTCGTCTTAACTTTGTCAACCAGTCTCATTATAATCTAGTGGCACACTAAATTGTCACGTAAAGTCCCATTCACACAGTGAGTGAATTTCATTCACACAGTTCACACAGTGTGTGAATTTTCACCATGACAAGCTTTTAAATATAAACTATCCATTCTTATGCCAGATTGGGTAGCTGCTTTCAAGTCCACAGCTCTCTAAAACCTGCCTACTCCAAGAAAAAAATGTCCAAAGCATTAACTTCCAAAGTAATGTGATAGAATTTTATTACCATATCAACCAAGGTTGATAAGGGCCATTTTTAACTCCTTGAAAACAATCATGAAAAATAAAATAAATGATTTATGTAAAAAAAATTAATCAGTTTCTAGGGGCCATGCAACAGGAAAACAGATCAAAATATCGCAAATAAAAGAAAGTTAGTAAATCGGTCATTCTGTGTCAACTCAACCAGAGGTACCCAGCTCAAATTTTTCATTTTAATATTTTTTTCTGTAGTAAAACAAACATAAATAGTGATGAAAGCCAAAATATTAAATGTCACATATGTATATTTACTTATTCTACTGTTTTTGTAGAGGAGGTGCTCAAAATGACAATTTTCACCTGAGATTTGGAGCCGAAATAGAAGGGTTTAAAAATTACTATAGAAAGATGGCAATATCATTATTTTCATTTTACACAGACATTGGTAGGTCTATTAGTAAAGTCTGCTTATTTTGGCCTTCTTTGTTTCATTATATGCCAATGGTGACACAGTTCAAAAATGGCAAAAAGCATTTCTTGTGTTTTTTGCCTCAAGTTTGCATGCCTGTAACTGAAGAAGTATTAAAAATATCTTAATAGCCTTTTAGATTCTGGTCAATGTTTGAGCAAGTACATAACCAGCCAGTATTCAGAAATATCTCCTTGCCTTAGTCCGATTCACAATGGTAAGATTTTAATAATGTTTTACAATAAAATCGGTTTTTGTGGGTTTCCGCATGAAATTCGAGCATGCAGACATTCGTCTTTGCGTCATTAGGTCATGTCTGTTAACAGAAAGAACGAGTCCCAGTTAGTAGGCTATATGGCATGTGAGGATGCTGCTGGTAGCGGATCATTTATTGCCTTTTTTCACAGCAGCTGGAATAATTAAACTTATTTTGATGGTGGATTGTAATCCAGAAAGGTCCAAATGACAGTCATCAGTGACAACTGGAGGTTAACCCGTTGTCAAAAGCAAAAAGATTTTGGACTACAGAGTTGCTACAGAAATTGAAATCTATAGGAGACGCTAATACACACTAAATATACATAGTCACACAATGCAGATGTTGTTAACATTAACAATTTGAGAACAAACACAATAGTTTGCATGGTTTTACGTGATCCAAGCAAAGCAATCGTTAGATTTAATCACCATTGGCAGTGTGATTTATGGTAATGCTTTTCTTTTCAAAATTGGCAGACATGTTACTTGTTCAGTGTTATTTTAGTCATACTACCAAGACATAGAATCTGTGATTCCTAAGTACAGTATCCACACCGATGTGATGACTGACAGCAAACTTTAAATTCATCCGCGCTGAGGAGTCTTGTTGATGCACAACCCACATAAAGATGAGTTCACAAATATCTAAAAAACTAATAATGTTAAAACTAAAAATGTATCTCTTTTTTTTCTTTCAAATCAATTGCACAGAACATACCTCTTCCATAAATATTATTTTTCTTAAGTTATCATGCCTGTAACTCTAAATGTATTCAAGATATTTTAATATCCAAGTTTCTCATTCTTAATAAACTTTTCTTTTGGAATCTTCATTTTTAACGCCCTATATAGTAGTTCAGTCCTATAGATATTGGGACCCCAATGTGACTCCATGTCCAAATTCCGATATTTGGTTGGATTGACATGGAATGATCCAGTAATATTTTAGAAACCGGTGGATGGTATCTGTGAAAATATAAAGTGGTGTCATGTGCCCTGTTACAGGTGAGCTTTGTGGATTCTCCATATGTTGTAAAAGAAGAGGAGGAGAACTCCATGCACAACACCGTGGTCATGTTCTCCACATCTGACTCCTTCACACTTAAACAAGTAAGTATTTGAGGAAGCGTTTTTGTAGTCAAGGCGGTGCTCAATCTGTGGTTTCATGTTTTATTTATTTGTCATGTATTTTCACACTTAAAGGGATAGGTCACCCAAAAATGAAAAATCTGTAACCATTTAATCACCCTCAAGTTGTTCCAAACCTGTATACATTTCTTTGTTCTGCTGTACACAAAGGAAGATATTGATCTCTGAGCTCTCTTGTGTCTCCAGGACATGTGTGTGGTGTGTGGGAGCTTCGGTCTGGGTGCTGAAGGCAGACTGCTGGCCTGCTCCCAATGCGGCCAGTGCTACCACCCCTTCTGCGTCAATATTAAGGTAAGTACCCCGCCTCCATCAATCACAGCTGACCCCGTTCACCAGCACCGTTCATGAGACGTAGTGGTTTAAATTATGAGCTGCTTTTATCTGGACTGAAGGTTAATGGTGCATGAGATAAGTGTGACAGGTCAGTGTGTGAGAGGACCTGGATGAAAGCAGCCAGAGGGTAATGCGTAATATGTTAAGAGGATTATGAAGCACACTATAAAGACGGTGTCTTATGTTGATAGACTAAAGCAGAGATCTTTATCATGTGAAGACAGCAGAAGAATACATCAGGGTGCTTTCAGTATCTCTCTCCGCTTTGAGATATGCCAAGTAGAGAAACTTCATTTAACATAAAAAGCCCAGATGGATTCTACAGATTTTTTCACATTCCCAGTTCGGATTCTGAAATCTGCTGAGATGTATGTGAAGTTTTGCGCACACACGTTCAATGTGGACCTGATTAAGAATAATTAAAGCAATAAATCTCAAGAGGCTGTGCGTTAAAGAGATTGTTGGTGCTTATGAAGTGTCTAAAATGGCAGCACAAGCAATATGATAAAAACACTAGTGTTCTATAAATGAATTATTATTAATAACCACAGTAATATAGTGGAGTGTGTCCCAACATTTATTGTCTTAATATAAATGTACCCCTGCAAACCCCATCAGTGCCCCTTCAACAACACCAATCCAAAAATGAATTCTTATGACTCATATACTCCTATTGTACAGATGATAATGTACAGATGGTATCAGAAAAAATAATAAGATTAAATGATTAATTGTTATGTTTTTGATGCACCTTATATTTTATTATAAATCGCAATTTCAGGGTTTTTCAAGCAAAGAAAAATGATAATCTTTACCCCCTGGAATTTGCTTAAGTACCACCTGAGGGAACACATACCCCTTGTTGTGAATCCCTGTTGTAATTCATTAGCTTATCTGCAGGCTGTTTAAGGTTGCCAAGCAACAAACAATTCACCCTTGTTTTTTTGTTTTTTTGAAGTTCAATATATTAATATAAAATTCAGCTGATCAGTGTGTACAGGTGTACATTCATCAGCTATTTTACCACATCCTATCAGAATATAGAACTCTGTATTATTCATTTCATCTATGTGCACAACCAACACACATGTATGTTATTTTAAATTCAGTATCTAATAGGCAAATGTCATGGCCAGGTGTCATCCATTTTGAGCAAGCCCAGCTTCTGTGAGAGAGCTTGTCCGTCTCTCATTCATTTATCCACTAGTCTGTGCAAGCAGCTGACTATTAACAATCGCAGCTGCTAAAGATAATTGCTCCTATCCCAGATAACAGAACAAGGATATTTACTTAAAGATTTACTCACCCTCACGTTGTTCTAAACCTTCTGAATTCATCTAGCATAAAAGGTGAAATTTTCACGCTACTCTTTTCCATACAGTAAATGTAGATGACGATTTATTCTGTCAGATATCAAAAGCAAAATGCCAAATTCCTTCTCAAACCTTCTAAAGCCATACGATAGCTTTGTATGATGAACAAATTAGAATTATAAGTCATCCAAATCATTGGTTCTTAGTGTAGTCATGACTGATCTTTTTTATTTTCAGACCAAGCACAACACATATTTAGCCATGATGGAATGTAGACAAGTTTGAATGAGATTTGAGAGCTCCAGCCGAGAGGAAATTTTATTAAATACTCACTTACAGGTTTAGTTTACCGCAAAATTAAAGTTCTGTCATCGTTTACTCAGCTTCATGTCATTCCAAACTCATGATATTTTTGTTTATCTTTGAAACACAAATAAAAAGATATTTTAATGAAACCCGAAGGATTTCTGTCCCTTTAATGAATGTCCATTACACCAAAATTTGGTTCTAAGCTTCAAAATTTCATAAAAACATCATAAAAGTAATCCATATGAATCTAGTGGTTTTATCCAAGTCATCTGAAGAGAGCTTCCTGTTCAGTACGTAAAGGACTCTTTTAGAAGACTTGGATTAAACAGCTTTATTCTACTGGAGTATTTTTACAATGCTTTATTTACAAACTTTTCAAAGCTCAGAGTTTTGGTTGCATGGACTTTGGATGGACAAAGTCAGGTTTCAGTGAAAATATCTTCACTAGTGTTGTGAAGATGTGAACTTCAAACTTGTGGGTTTTGAATGGCATGAGGGTGAGAATAAACAATAACAGTTTTTATTTTTGTGTGAGCTAACACAATAATGAAGACTGGGACTTCCTCATGAGTCGTGTTGGGTTCTTTTATGGTGCTCTTTTGGAGTTTGACAGCTTCTGGTCACATGCAAATACATTACCAACTAAAATATAAAATACATTTTTATTCACTTCTGTTTCCATGAGCAAAAATTAAATACATGCAACAAATGCCCCTTTGTCTCTCATGTTAAATGTCATAGTTTTATTCTTTTTACAGCTATTATATTACAATAAATATATTGTTTGTACCGATAAATACAAAAACCTGCTCTGAATTTTCACATTCCCTAATGGTCTGGTGGTAGAATTTTTAAGTGAGTCATAAAATTGACTACAGGGGGACTTTAACATTTTAATGATAAACTGATAAACTAGTGTTTTCGGCTGCAGCGATGAAGTTGACGATGCAGACTCATCATCGCTGCAGTAGTGGATGTGCCTATATGCAAGTTTCATACGGATTACACACAACCTGAGAATATTTGTTTTCCATTTCAATTGTTTCATTTAAAAGTAGACATTATATATATATTTTTTTTTTTTTTTTTTTTTTTTTTTTTTTTTTTTTCATGTCTGTGAGGCAAGTTTACATTACAATTTTCGGTTCTTTTTTTTTTTGGCACGCTCAAGTTCACAGAGAGAGATGGCAGAAAGCGCACCCTGTTTGTTATAATTTAATTTAAATATAATTTTTTTATTATTTGTAATTGTCAGTGCTCACAAATAAAAGTAGACTCTTCACAATTTCAAAAGACCACTCTTATCTGTTTGGTTAAAAATGACGGAGTTTTTTTACGGAGTGCAAGTGCACCGGCACCTCCTTGCTCCTTTTTAGCGGTCATGCAGTAAGCATGCTACAATTCAGCTTTCACGCTGCACACAAACACTTGAATAGCCCACATTTTTCTAGGTTAACGTTAAAGCGAGCAACCATGTAAAGTTGCTAATACTTACATGTGTCGGATGATAAGCCATATTTGAGGTCGATGAATGATGCCCTGCCCGGTGTACTGTATTTACCACATAGACCATAGCTGTTAAAGTGACTTCGCCCATCCTGTGGATTTTTTTTTTTTTCTGCAACTAAGCAACTAATAAATGTTTTGTCGAAAAGCCTCTTCTTGTCAGCTAATGGTTAGTTGACTATTAGGGGGCAGCCCTAAAATATCCCTTCATTAATATGGATAAAATTGTTCCTTCCCCCAGTATATTACAAACCCAGAGATGCTGGAGAACAGCAGGTGAACTGGACATACTTGGTAGTGAAGGAAGATGTGATTGGATTGATTTATCAACACCAGCATAAATTGATCTTTAAATACCAGCAAATCCTTCTGACAAATACCTCTGACCCTAGAGACATCTCACAGCTGTGTTCTTTGTGTTTTTTTTTTTGTTTGTTTTTTTTTATATCTGTCCAGATTATTTCTTGCTAAATATATAATCCTCCTTTGCCCTTTAAACTAGTGCTTGACCTGTGACCTTTGACCTCATGTGTGTGTGTCTGTTTTAGATCACAAAAGTGGTGTTGAGTAAAGGCTGGCGCTGTCTGGAGTGCACAGTGTGTGAGGCATGTGGGCAGGCCAGTGACCCCGGGCGCTTACTGCTCTGTGATGACTGTGACATTAGCTACCACACATACTGTCTGGACCCACCACTGCAGAATGTACCCAAAGGCAGCTGGAAGTGCAAGTGGTATGTATACACACAGACACACACACACACAGACGGATGTCTTCTTTAAAATTAGAAGCAGCTTTGGATCACAGCCCAGTTTAGTACTTTCATAGTTCTGTCTTCATCTTTGTCTTGTCAGTCTTGAGGCTTAAAGACTATATATCAGAGCTCAGCTCTAAGGATGTTTTCTGCTGGCATAGTCAAGCCAGTAAAATGCTGTGCCGTGCCACAAAAATTAAATGGTTAATGAATAATGGTTAATGTAGTTTTTAGTATATTGACACATTGAATCCCCAGATAAGTGTACATTAATGTAAGATGGGGAAAGATTCCTTGGGAAAGAAATGCCTTGCAGAGCTAAGGGAGAGAGTTCCATCAATATTGTGAGCGTTATCATAAAACAAAAATATTGTCTTAATCTAAGAAAAAAAATGCATTACTTACATTAATTTGTGATGCATTAAATAGTATCAATCACAGAAAGGAAAATTTTTCTTGCATTGGTTGTAACTGAATGTCGCTATTCTATAGTAATGCACCAGTTTGTATGTAAAGGATGGACAGTAAGATTTGTGTATGGAGCTACAATAGTCTCAGAATGATTATATTTACAAAATAATTCACAAATTCTTTGACTCAAGAACATTTGAAAAAAAAAGTTCTGTACACATGAAAATTTGCACATGTGGATTCAGCAATCAGTGTTGAAATGTGATTATTGTTTTGCATTTGTAAACCTTGTTTTGTGGATGTAAATTTGGTGGAGAGTTTGTAATGTGAATAATGAGCTTCAGTAGAGGGGAGGGCTATCATATGGCTTCAGAAACCTTGGAATATAGGGCATTAGTCATGTGGGCTAATTTGGGAGAAAAATGTGCTTAATTGTCTTGAAATTATTTCATAGTGTCAAAATGCAAAATCTTAATGATCCTAAAATAGGATCAGTTTCTTTTCCAAAAGCTTAAAGGGATAGTTCACCTAAAAATTAAAATTATCCCATGATTTACTCATCCTCCAGCCATCCAAAGTGTATATGACTATCTTCTTTCAGATGAATACAATCAGAGTAAGTAAATAATATCCTGGCTCTTTTAAGCTTTATAAGGATAGTGAATGGGGGGCCTGATTTTGATGCCCAAAACAGTGCATCCATCCATCATAAAAGTAATCCATACAGTTTCATGGGTTAATAAAGGCCTTCTGAACAAATCGATGGGTTTTTGTTAGAAAAATATCCATATGTAAAACTTTATAATCTATAATAACTGGCTTCCTGCAACAGCCGTACAAAAGTCTAGTTCTGGCGGAAGAGTGACCTGTGATCTAAAATATAGTTTCTTATTTCTTTCTTTTGATTTTGGGGTGAAATACCCAGGCATTTTCTTTACAGGTGCCATGGATTCACGACTCTGTGACTATGTCTGTCTCAATCTCTTCCATTTTAATTTCCCTTCCGCTCTCAATACTTTAGCTTATCTCATTGTTGGCCTCAAATCTCTCTTTGCATCCCCTTCTATTGTTCTTTTTTTTCTTTCTCTCTACCATCTAACACTCTCTTGATCTTTAGCAGCTGTTTTCAAACAAGATCGAAGGAGATTTCATACATATTTGCTGTAATGTCACATGTAATCCTCGTTCAAACAGACTGGGTTTGCATTACATTGTGAAGCATTCGGTCAGAGCTTTACTTGGATTGGAGCCATTTAAATATTTATTTTTAGGGCAGCGCAGTCGATGCTAAGCCATGTGCAAACAAGAGGTGTGTCCGTTCACAGAAAGTCTACAAAATTAGCGTGAAAGGATGGATTTAGATGTTTATGATTAAAAGTGTGTATATCTAAGATAGCGGGTCTTTGTACACTAATGCATGTTATTTAGGTGTTTAACTGCATTGTTCTCCGTCAGGTGTGTGTTGTGTACTCAGTGTGGAGCCACGTCGCCCGGCCTGCGCTGTGAGTGGCAGAATAACTACACGCAATGTGGCCCATGTGCGAGTCTCACTGTGTGTCCCGTGTGTGCGCGCAACTACAGAGAGGAAGAGCTCATCCTACAGTGCCGGCAGTGTGACAGGTGGGTGGCACTCTATCATGCCAAATGTCATAACGGCAAAATAAAAGAGTATCATGGGAAAGGCTCAGAAGTAGATTAGTACATGAATAAATGCAGGTGTTGATGGGCGAAGATATTCATTGCATTGCCTGTGATATTTGCATCCTTTGTGACTTCTCCTTAATGGATGACTGGTTATGAATGTGGTCTAATCATGCTGTTTGGTCTGCAGGTGGGTTCATGCCTCATGTCAAGGCCTGAACTCTGATGAAGAGGTGGAGAATGCGGCGGATGAGGGCTTTGACTGCTCTCTATGTAGAATGCACACCATGTCCACATCTGGTAAGCGCTACAGACCTCTGGGGCCTGATATGTGAAACATTATTAAGAATATATGTGTGTGTGTGTATATATATATATATATATATATATATATATATATATATATATATATATATATATATATATATATATGCATTAACACCAAAGGTGTTGTATTAGTTTGTGCTCTTTTTATTACTCCTCTTTCTTCCACTCTTGATTCTATGGCAGCCCATAGAAGCACTTGTGGGATAAAGATGTAATTTGTCACACAGATTGAGGACATACTCAACATTAACCATAGCAATTTTGGAGTCTTTAACTCAATCCCTCTAGTGCCACCAAACGTCCAAATTTGCATTCATGTTTATGCTAATAACATTTGAATCGTATGAGCTCATATGTTCTTCAGGCCATCCTGTCAAAAAGCATGTTATTAAAAGTTTTTTGATAAACTGAGCTGTTCTTTAATAATGCGCAAATGAATTTGATGAAGAGCACGTCAAAATGGATGCAAGGATATATTTCCGTAACTCTTTGTCGTATTAAGTACCTATCATTATAAGCATGACCTGAGGCTACTTTCGACGCAGCACCACCTACGGGTCAGAAGATAATGAAAAATGTCTCTTTTTGCTTATAACTTCTGGATGGTATGTCTCAAAATCGTCTCTTTTGATTCAGTGCAGCATACCGAGTCAAAGGCTATCCAATTTACCCTTATCGGCCATTTTTAATTGTCATAAATTGTTGTATTTTATGAATGTATTTGTGTATTGATGCAAACCTTGATAAGGGTCATTGGCACCTTTCCCTAAAGGTACTCAAAAAAAAAAACTTTCAGAACACTCCCACCTTATGGGCAACAATTATAATGAAATTTCAAAAAATGCTAATAAGTTTTGATTAATTTTGCCTATTTTAATTAAACCAGTCTGCATAGATAACCCACTCACAAAGCATGTAGAAGTCTGTAATTTTTATCATAGGTACGCTTTAGCCGTCAGTGATGGAATCTAAAACAAAAATCCAAAAAATCACATTGTATGATTTTTAAATAATTAATTTGCATTATATTGCATGACATAAGTATTTGATCACCTACCAACTAGTAAGAATTCCGGCTCTCACAGACCTGTTAGTTTTTCTTTAAGAAGCCCTCCTGTTCTCCACTCATTACCTGTATTAACTGCACCTGTTTGAACTCGTTACCTGTATAAAAGTCACCTGTCCACACTCAATCAAACAGACTCCAACCTCTCCACAATGGCCAAGACCAGAGAGCTGTGTAAGGACATCAGGGATAAAATTGTAGACCTGCACAAGGCTGGGATGGGCTACAGGACAATAGGCAAGCAGCTTGGTGAGAAGGCAACAACTGTTGGCGCAATTATTAGAAAGTGAAAGAATTTCAAGATGACGGTCAATCTCCCTCGGTCTGGGGCACCATGCAAGATCTCACCCCATGGGGCATCAATGATCATGAGGAAGGTGAGGGATCAGCCCAGAACTAGACAGCAGGACCTGGTCAATGACCTGAAGAGAGCTGGGACCACATTCTCAAAGAAAACCATTAGTAACACTCTACACCGTCATGGATTAAAATCTTGCAGCGCACACAAGGTCCCCCTGCTCAAGCCAGCGCATGTCCAGGCCCATCTGAAGTTTGCCAATGACCATCTGCATGATCCAGAGGAGGAATGGGAGAAGGTCATGTGGTCTGATGAGACAAAAATAGAGCTTTTTGGTCTAAACTCCACTTGCCGTGTTTGGAGGAAGAAGAAGGATGAGTACAACCCCAAGATCACCATCCCAACCGTGAAGCATGGAGGTGGAAACATCATTCTTTGAGGATGCTTTTCTGCAAAGGGGACAGGACGACTGCACCGTATTGAGGGGAGGATGGATGGGGCCATGTATCACGAGATCTTGGCCAACAACCTCCTTCCCTCAGTAAGAGCATTGAAAATGGGTGGTGGCTGGGACCTTTGCAAACAAAGGTTTCTGTACCAAATATTACGTTCTGCTTTTCTGATGTATCGAATACTTATGTCATGCAATAAAATTTATTACTTAAAAATCATACAATGTGATTTTCTGGATTTTTGTTTTAGATTCCCTCACTCACAGTTGAAGAGTACTATGATAAAAATTACAGACTTCTACATGCTTTGTAAGTGGGCAAACCTGCAAAATCGGCAGTGTATCAAATACTTGTTCTCCCCACTGTATTAGTCTAGTTATTTTTAGTTATTTTATGTATATCAGCACTGGAGAAAACAGTGATGTAATCGTCCAGCTCAGCTCAGTTCGCATACAACGGCGACAATGCAGGCATACCAAAAACACTGAATATCAAGCAAGTGTCCCCAACCAAGCAAGCCAAAGGCAACAGCAGCAAGAAACCAAAACTTGATACATATAATACATATTATTAATACTACTACTACTACTACTGCTGCTGCTGCTGCTGTTACTGCTGCTGTCAATACAATCAGGTAATGCCAAAGAGTGTCCTTTTTTTCTTGAGACAGAAAATAAGATGTTCTTAAGAAAATATTTGAGAGCTTCCTAAGAATTTTCAAGAATTGCACTTCTTGTAATCTATCTAAGGAATTTTCTTTTTCTTAGAAGCTTTCCATGAATTCCATGAATTTAATAGGCATGTGAGTGTAGTTTGGATTGAGGTTGTAAATTGATCTCATGCCTTGTTTTGGTTGTTCAAACTACAATTAACTAAATAGATTTGAGTGGGATATGCTTAAAAATGAGATTTTTTTGCTTCATGTCTGAACAAAAATACCCTAATCGTAACTTCAGGTGAATGCGTTTAAGGAATTTTCTTGTGTTGATTTCTGTATGACATACACATTGATGCTTGATTCTTCTATAACAGATGGAAACTAGAGTGTTTTGGTCAATGAAACTTTGTTCCAGCAAAATGTGGTTCATTAAAAAAAGCAGATGGCTTGAATTTTAAATCAAGCTGCAACCTGTTCATGTGAATGAAGCAGCAGTTAATGTAATCTGCCTTTAATGGCTCCAGACTGTCCCTTTATCAATAAATAACTTAACAAATGACTGCGAATATGCAATGTTAACTCTGAAATAAGTCAAGCTTCCATCTTCCTCTTATGTTGTTACAGGTGGCACAGTGGCAAAGCTCATGGACATCAGTGAGCCTCCGTTAGTGACGCAGATTCTGACAAAGGTCAAGGAAAATGGTATTTATAAATGCATTTTTGCTCATTGCGCTCTGCTTCAACAGATTTACTGTGTAACAATTATGTTGCTTAAATTGTTAAACTGTCAGAGGGACCGTTTTGGTTTAGCAGTGATCACTGCTGTGTTCTGTTCTGTGCCAGAATTCCAGCGGACGTACACTCAGGACGGCGTGTGTCTGACTGAGTCAGGTTTGTGTCAGCTCCAGAGTTTATGTGTTCAGACCGCCCGCCGCAGACGACCCAAACCTAAACTTAAGCTGAAGATCATCAATCAGAACAGTGTGGCAGTACTGCAGACGCCCCCTGACCCTCAGTCTGAACTCTTCAGGGATGGAGACATGGACGACAGTAGAGGTAAAGAATGTGTTTGTGCTTAAAGTTGATTCTTCCTTTGTTTTTGTTTAAATCTTAGTTCCTCCCACAAATTCACACCATTGGTCGAGTCAGTGCTAATGTGCCAGGTTGATCAGGATGCTCAATATCCGCTTTTTCCACTGTCGGGCCAAACCATTCTCGTTGCTTAACCCAGGGGTTTTCAAGCATGTCCTAGAGGACCCCCAGCCCTGCATATATATGTCTCCTTCATCTAGCACACCTGATTCAACTCATCAGCTCATTTGTAGAGGCAGCAAGACCTGAATTGAGTGTGTTAAATAAGGGAGACATACAAAATATTCAGGACTGGGGGGACAGGTTTGAACACCCCTGGTTAAACCATTCCATTCTGTACCGATCCGGAATGGACTATGAAGATATGCGCTGATATAGATGTGTTTTCATTTTCCACTGGGGGGCTGATAACAGAGTCGTTGCCTCTGTAGCATAAGAGTTTACAGACGGCATGAGATGTTATGGAGGATGATCAGACATTCCTTTTAATTTTATTATTAATTTGTGTTTACTTTGCTCAAATTGCACTCTTGGCAAGCTACAGAGAAACTGGTAGCCAGGCAACAGACAAGTGACCAATCCTGAGTTGCGATGTCACTACACATGTTCTATCAGCATAGTTAGCCAAACATTTAGAGAATTCTGGGCAGAGAACGGTTTGTAATCATGCCGTGTCGAACCAAGCTCAAGTGGACATATAACTAGAACTGTTCCTTAGCATTCTTAGAAGCGTTCTGCCCGACGGTAGAAAAGCAACTAGTGAAACTTAAATGCTTGCCTCTGCATATTAAAATGGTATAAGAGAAAGTGTTTTAATATGAAAAATTGCTCAGGTTATGCTTACAATTAATGTAGTGCATATTGGCCACCCTGCTCTGTAGAAAACTCTATATTTGGTCGATTACTACTTTACCACTAGATTTTGTTTTCAGGGACCAGTCAACCAATCAAACCAGTGTTATTTTAGTGTAATTAATATACCATTAAATGTTTTGAATTAGATTTATGATTTTATAGTTTATAAAACATTTTAAATAAATAAATAAATGTAAAAAAAAAACTCTACATAGTTCACCCAAAAATGAAATTTCTGTCATTAGTAACTCACCCTCATGTCGTTCTAAACCCACAAGACCTTCGTTCATCAAATTAAGAACACAAATTAAGATATTTTTTTGAAATCCGAGAGTTTTTTTTTTTATCTCCCATAGAAAGCAATGAAAGTACACAGTTTACAGTGAAGACACATTGCAGGGCTTCCAGGTTGAACCCGGAAGCACTGCAATGTGTCTTCAGCATAAACTGCATAGGAGAATGACAGGGTGGAGAAGAAATTTTTGGACAAAGTCGTTATTTTTGTTTTGTTTTGTTTTTACGCACAAAAAGTATTCTCATTGCTTCATAACATTAAGGTTGAACAACTGTAGTTATGTTTGACTATATTAACGATGTCTTTACTACTTTTCTGAACCTTGAATGTGGTCATTTTGCTGCTTTCTTTGGGAGATAAAAAGAAACTTCAGATTTCATCAAAAATATCTTAATTTGAGTTCTGAAGATGAACGAAGATCTTGCGCATTTGGGGTGAGGGTGAGTAATTAATGACAGAAATGTTGTTTTTGGGTGAACTAACCATTTAAGTTTAATTTATTTGAATTTAATTTAATTTTAGTCATAAACTAAACTAAGAAAATGACAATTGTTGATAAATGCTGGAAAAAAAAAAATATATAGTTAATTTAAGCTATGTTTATTTTATTTCAAATAATGAAATTGTGTTTTTATGGCTTTAGTTTTCATTAACGATAATAACCCTGAATCAAAAACATGTGTAAAATCATATTTAAAGTCTCTAGCTTTGACGCTATTGTGTATCACTTGACTTTGATGGTGATTGTGAATTTGTGATGACAGCCATCACAGCTGAACATAACAGAGAAAGACAGAATAATCTAGAAAGTAGATTTTAAAAAGAAAATATTTGTTTAAAATGGTAAAAACAGAGTGGAGTGACTGGAGAGAGCGAGAAATAAATGGACCGGAAGGTGAGCCATGTAATGAATTTGACTTGGAGAGAGAAGAGAGCCTTTGAAAACAGCAGTCAGCAAATTATACCTGCCTTTGCATTCCAGTGATCAGAGGCTGGACGGCTCTAACTGAATTAATGGCCAACCCCTCCATCAGAGCACCAGTCTGAGAGAACAGGCAGGGGGTAATAATGAGGAATGGGGCCACTAGTTTAACCCCCTCACTGCCAGACCATATATAAAATAGTAATTAATCTTTAAACTAAAGGTCTTAAACAACTCATGGTTCTGTTACCACATGATTTCCGATATACCATAAAAATGTAACACCCAAGATATGACACAAATTATAACAAATTACACAAATTGTAGCTTTGATTGTAGTGTATTTATATTTTGAGGATGCTCAAGCTTATTTTCGTTTATGGTTTATCCATTCGCTAAACTGCTTGTCCCCAGGAATGCTGCACATCATTTTATATTATTATAAAATATATGAAAATGTGATTGCAAAATAGTTTTTTTTTTGTTTTGTTTTTTATTGCTAGAATGTAATTATCTTAGCTTTTTAATTGGTATTCAGAATGAACCTCATATAAAAGAAATAGAAAAATGATTAGTTCCCGCTTTTCACCATTTTTCAAGCCATAATTTGTACCCCATTTGTGGAATGTGCCTCAAACAATCCTTAGCTGATATTTTAGTCCACCTTCCTTTATTTTTGCAGTCTTTATACAACTCAGATTGCATTGAACGCAAATATGTATTCTGCTTTTATTAGTGGTGGTTAATAATGTCAACTACTGAACCACACTGTCTAGTGAGTCATGCAAGCTGTATTTTTGTGTATGTATCTTTGTGTGGTTTAGAGAATATTCTGTCAGCATCTACAGTGCTCTGTGTTGTTTGGCCATATTGCAGAGGTCGATCCGATGGACTGTGATGGGAAATCTGACTCCAGCCCAGAGCGTGAGCCTTGTGATGACCACCTGAAAGGGGCCGACGGCAGCGATGGCAACAAGAAGAGGAAAAGGAAGCCGTACAGACCGGGTGAGAGAGAGCGAGAGAGAGAGAAAGGTGCACTTATCGGAAAGGACAGCTCCACTGGACTGTGAAATAGTGCGGCTGCAAATTCTGGACCTTAAATAGCATCCCACAGTGCTTTGCTCTTTAAAACTCCTAGCCGGGGAGAACTCTGGAAAGAACATTCTCTCTGAGCTTTCTGACTAAAGAAGTAATCTCTTTAAAGTAATGTCCTTTTTAAGCACTGCCTTCCATTTCGTTTTTTCTATATAAAAAAAAACACTGTATAGAGACATGCATATCTGCTTTATCCTCATGTCACCCCTAGTTGCATCTGAGTTCAGTGTGTATTTTTTGATATGCACAATTACTCTTTAGTGGTGTAAGTTAAGGCAAGTTTTTTTTTTGTTTTTTTTATATATATATATATAGCAGCTCTTCAACACTGCTCCTGGAGACCCACTGCCCTGAAAAGTTTTTATTCAACCTAATTCAGCTTGTGATTTTCAAGCGATCCTAAAGTTTAGCTGGTTCAGGTGTGTTTGAAGAGGGTTGGAGCTAAACTCTGCAGGACATTGGGTCCCCAGGAGCAGGGTTGAAGATCTCTGTTATATAGCATTTTATAATATAGATTTCTTTAAAGCAAGTAGCTTTGCACTGTGTCCTAACCAGACGTGGCACGACGCCACGACAAGCGATAAAAGGTATCTTTTCCATGTTAATCATAGTTTTTGCAGACTCACAATGATTATATATTTTAGTAACGATTTCTATTTTTATGCAACGTCGAGGCTAGAGCAACAGCTCAAAGTATGTCAATCGTAATGTCAGGTACTGTTTATGTGCTTTATTTAATGTTAAAAGTGTCTAATGTAAGTTTGAGTATCATTTTGTGGGTCTTTTATAGACGTACTGAAAGCAACAATGGACACTTCACCTCAGATCTTTAAAATAAATTTTAAAAATCAAGAACGTTCAAACTGTCAACTCATTGTGAACAGACAGTGTACTGTATTCTATGACAAAAATAGTTTCAGTAACTCAGTATGTATTTTCAGTAAAGTTAAAATAGTGTAATATTCATGACTTTGATTATGTATTTATCTATTTCGTTGTGAGTGCCAGAAGCTTCCAAGAGAGCCCACCCTCGCGCTCTTCTGATTGCCTGTGGTTTTTACTTGACTTTATTGCATCTCATAATCTCAATATCCGATGAAGTAGATCAGGCCTTTAGTGTTCTGAACAAATCTATATATATATATATTTTTTTTTAAGAAAAGATTCCCCACCCCTGCATGTGCCATACATTTTTTTGGATAGAAGTGAATACTTACAGACTACAAAAATGCTTATTAGTGATGCTGTATTTACAGGTTCTTTATATTGTTAGTCTTGCATTTTATCACATTCAGTTTTCATCCCTGTATCCTACAATAGAAATGATTACACTATTTAAGCTACATAAACCAACCAAAATGTCAGTCCTGACTATCTGTATCCATGCAGTGTACCGTGTTGAGATGGGGGTTGTTGGGTCAGACTCAGCCAGTGTGGCACAACCAGAAATAGACTTACCTGAAATGGTTCCTCCAGGAGCATAGCCATGATGAATCACCCTCTCCTGGCCCAAAGTTCATAAGTCTTACTGAATTATGGAGATGAATGTCAAGATGTCACTGTCCAGGGTCCCATGTTATTAATTTCTGATTGCATCCATCACCCAGTTTAGGAGTCCAGCAGCTGTTTTTTTTTTAACTGGCTGTTTTAAGTTAAATTAGATTTGTTATACCACTTCTTCTCTCTTTAGGTATCGGTGGGTTTATGGTGCGTCAGAGGAGTAAAGCAGGACAGGGAAAAGGCAAGCGGACTCTCAGTCAGAAAGACTCTACAAGCTCTCTTACAGAGAACTTCACAGGAAAGGAAGAAGGTATGGTCTATACATCTCGGGTTTTGATGCTTATTTATTTTGGTCAGTACTCTTAGGCCCTGTTTACATCTGGTGTTAAGATGTATTTCAGTCGATCGGATCACAAGTAGACGAGGGAGACACGTACCCATGGTATTTCCACCTGGTACTTTAATCCATCTCTTTCAACCACTTCTGTCCTGATTTCAAGGAGAGGGTCTATTGGACAAGCTGAAAATGTTTTAGACCCCATTTACACCTGTATTTAGCGTCGTCCACTTGTGATCCAATCAACCAAAATGCCTAATGCCAGGTGTAAACAGGGCCAAGTTTATCTTTTCACCAGGTTGGAATGAACCAGATACTCCTGTGGATGGGATTCCCATTGTTAGTGAACCGCTGGAGAAAGTCAAGAAGAGATACAGAAAGAAGAAAACAAAACTCGAGGAGGTCTTCCCCTCGTACCTACAGGTCAATCCCACATATTTATATAAAATGTTTCTTACAGCTGTAACTTTTGGCACTTTATAAACAAAACTGCTTGCATTTTGCAAAAGAATATTGTAGCTGGGGCTACTTCTCTCTGTTTGTCTATGACGAGTCCCACAGGTACTGAGCTACTCCACAGCGGTGGCGACCCGACCGGTCCAAAATAGTCAGAATATATAAACACTTATTATAGGTGTACTGTAGTTTGGAAAGTGAATTCATGATGTACTCACTCATTATATATATTTTTTTTACATTTTGAACACAAAAAATTTATGGACTGCAGCTTTAAAATGTAGTCCATCGATCACTTATAGTCAGTGAAGAATTACAACTGGTACTCTATCTGAATTAAAAAAAAAAAAATGCTTAAAATAATCAATTCAAAAACAATAGACAGTTATATGACAATATACCTGAGAATGAGTCGAGCTTCTTAGCTAGGGAGCATTTGGGTTAGTAAGTTAAAAGTAGCAGTCTGATTCATTTGAAAAAGTCTTAGAAGAATTTCCATTTTGCTTGTTTTTCAAACTGGGCTCTAAATTGTTTTCTTTGGTAATCGAGAACAGACCGCAGATGTTGTCAATAGAGCTTAACTTGTGTTGAATCTGGAACATTATTTTAACCACAAGCCACTCCAGGGGAATAAACCTGTAATAAGTGTACTACATAAGTCACTTTAGATAAAAGTAGCTTCTAATTAATTGCTAGTTTTCTCAGTAAACACAAGCAGCCCAGTATCCATGTCAAAGCTGAATGTGGTTGATCTGAAGAAGGAAAGTAGTGGTCAGGGATTTTGTGAGCATGTGTAGGGTTGACACTGCTCTTAAATAGACCATCATGCTCAGCATGGAGATGCAGTGATGCATTAACTGTAACAGCTGTCACTTTAGGCGTTTCTGTTTGCCAAACCTGAAATCAGACTTTAAGGTCGCCACCAGAGGAATGTCTTGAGTCAATGATTTAAATTGAAGCACATTAGGCCTTTAATGTTTTAACACCGCAGGGAGTCATCATATTGATAGTTTGCTACTGTTAGATATTCTGAAGTGCTACAAACTTGCTTTACCATGTAGCTCTGTAGCAGCCATTTCACGTTCAAAGCAAAAAAATTACAGAAAGTGATGTAAAGAAAAAAATATGATTTTCACCTTTTCTTGTAAAACCTATTCCATTAATCTCTTTTTTTTTTTATTTACAACTTGGAATTTTGTTTTACTTTTTTATTTTTGCAGTTTTTGCACTGGCAAACACAACTCGTGCTTGTGCATGATGTATTACCAGAGCCTGCACTATTAACTTGTATTAACTTGTATACATGTATGTGTTACAGGAGGCATTTTTTGGGAAAGAACTTCTGGATAAAAGCAAGAAGACCAAGTCGGCTCTGGAAACGAGGCTTGTGGAGGAAGAAGCCAGTCATGCAGACAGCAAATCACAGAGCAGCAGCTTCCTGGATCCTTTATCTGACCCACTTCTGAGTACCACTTCAACTCCAGTCTCGTCTAAAGCAGGGCCACTGCGTATGTTCAGCTTTCCTCATATATAGAAATATAAATAGAGCTGCAGAATATATATAAATATATATAAGCACACCTATTTACAAACACGCTGCCCAAAGATCTAAGAAGTTCCAATCTCTACTGTGAACTAACTTTTGTTTAGAAAGCAATTTCTCATGCTCTGACCCGTCAGGTCACATTTTCCTGCTCTAGACTGCAGTGAACTCTGCACGGAGGTATAATGCACATTATCACCGTACCTCCCGCTTTCCCTTCTGCACACACTGAACGTATCACACAAACAGCACTGCAGAATCCTACAGTGGATTGCATTACTGTCTCAGTTCATCTTTTCACCACGGGGACTAAAGAAGCAATTTACAAATGAACTTGTTTTGCGCCCTTGTGCTCATTTTGTGTCCTCTTCAGCCTTTATTTGCATACTCTTATAGGCTGAAGAGCTTGTTCAGAATCCTCATTCTTTACCATTTCTCCTTATCCTCAGTTCTGTCAACCCTCATTTACACCCAACCCAGCAGACCTCTGCTAGCAGCCAAACTAAAATGTTTTTAAAACCCAATTTGCCAGCACTTTTCTGAATTCCCTGTCGAAGCTCTCTGGGAGGATAGAAAGCTGGCAGTCACAGTTCAGTGTTTAGAAGGCTTGTGCGTATTCGTTTGGAGAGCAATCACAAAGCTATTTGAAGGCTTTCAGGGCCACTTGTTTGTCCTTAGAGATTTTCATCTTCCATAGACCAAAGCCCCTCTTGCTCTGCAGATTCTCATATTTAACCCTTTCATGGACCAAAATCGTTTACCAATGGTGCGAATGTAATTGAAAACCCCTTTTTATTTTATTGGATGCCACCCTCAGTGTTTAGGGTGGATACAGCAGCACAAGTACTTTTTTTTTTGTATTATACGTATACAGCTGTGGCTCTGTTCCAAAATTTAGTGAGCTGCCTTGTTTTGCAGCTACCTCCAAGTCAGCTTCCTTACTG
This sequence comes from Zacco platypus, assembly GCA_038088235.1. Lineage (NCBI taxonomy): Eukaryota > Metazoa > Chordata > Actinopteri > Cypriniformes > Xenocyprididae > Zacco > Zacco platypus. The sequence continues at coordinate 20,473,634 of CM076065.1, read as the reverse complement.
AAATGCAGCCTCATATGGTTGAATGTTCTACACAATTCTGCCTTAAAAGTTGACCAAATGAATTGTCCTCTTGCATTTGGCATTAAACAGATTTTTAAATCTTTTCTTACATATTCTGATGCACATCTGATTGATACGGCTACTCGAATGAGAAAAGAAATTAGGGCAGGACCTCATTTTGTCCATGGGGAATTGATTTTATCGTTGTCATTTGATAATAAGTGCAATCTCATGTGAGTGACAGGTTGCTGGAGTGGAGAGGTTATTGTCCCGCTCTCGCGTTGGTGCACACTTCATCAAAGAAGAGCTACTGTTGCGAGGGAAAGTTAATGCTTTTGATTAAAAATGAGGCCACATGATTTTAAAATGAGGGATTTTAAAGGCTTCGTAGGCAGTTTTACTAGGTTTTGGATCAGAGCCTCTCATGACGGTGTGTATAGTTTTGTTGAATGGGCCTCATTCATGAAACACGAGCAGAACATATTTTTGTGTAAATCGTTCGTTAGGACGCAAGTTTTCAGATTCATGAAAATGTTTGTATTTCCAAAATGTTAGTTGGTACAAAAGAAATGTACACCTGCTCCCTACCATGTGTGGTGTATAAAACATTTGAACGTTCGGTTATTTTTTGGCAAACTGATGACACTGCGTTTTGATGCACTATGTACCATAGTAATATTTCACAAGGTTACACCAACCATCCATCCTACTTGTACAATGACTGAACAACAATGGATAAGTTAATATTGCTGGTTACTATATTTTTATATTCAGTAACATTCTTCAAAATTAGATAATAGTAACACATTACTGCCTGGCATATTCCATATCATGATAGCAACCAAAGCACCTCGGCTGGAAAAACGCTGCGCCTCCAAAGTGCTCTCAAGCCCCACCAGCTGGCTGTATTCAGAAGAGCACCTGGCATTTTTTTTTAGCCGGTTAAAAATGCTTTTGTGGACACACGTTAATTGAATATTTATTGTTAGGCATATGACCAATTAGTCTCTTTAGCATTTATGCAATATACTGGCGCCAGCGTTCTTGGACACATAATTTACATAGACGTAATTCATAGGGTGAGGATTATGCTAATTTTGAATGGGCATGCACGCGTGCCCTATTTACGTGATTGGAATTAATTGACATAGACGTTTAACTATCAAATCTGATGTTTATGAAGTGTTTGTCAATCTGGAGGAGATTTTTCAGGAAGGTCCGTTTTATGCGCAAATTACTCAATTTACTAATTTACGAAAGTTTCATGAATGAGGCCCATTGGGTTTTAAAAAGTCCAATGACAGAAGTAGCACCCCTATTATAAAGAAGTCTATCCGGCACAGTATATAGGTCTTACAGCCCAGCTTTTGATAACATTTAATCAGGAACACTTGGTGTATAGTATGGATAGTATGCTCAGAAACACTTGTCTTCTTGATCTCTAGCCAATGAGGAGGATCCCTTAGCCGAGCTGGTTCTACATTCAGATGATGATCTCCTGGGAATGCTGTCCGATGACCTGGTCAAGCCAGGCCCTGAATCAGGTAGACTCAGTCCCGAGATCTGGCCGAGGGATAGTCTCCCTTCTCTTTTCACTCTGCAGATGCTCTAACAATCCCAGAAAGGTCACCTGTAATCGTGTGCCTTCACAATTGCATTTCCTCTTTTCTTTCACATTTTCACACTTGCATTTCACGTTTTACCTCTGTTGCTCTGTTATTTGTTATCTTAGCATACTCCTTTTTTATTTTACATTGATTTTTTTTTTCTTCGCATTTCTGTTTTATAATTATTTGGTTTTATCTGGTTTGGGTTCTTGTAGGTCTTGATTTATGCCCTTTCCAGGTGGACAGTTCCCCCTCTCCATTCGGTAAGCGCCCTGTTGGCACAGCCTTTCTGGCTGTAGAAGTAGAGCTGCCCCCCTCTCCTGGCCTCTCGGCCCCCAAACAGGCCCTCAGATTTTTTGTTGTGCCAGTTTCTGCATGATCCCTTTCCTGACAAACACACACACATGCATTTCTCTTTGGCTTTCTACTTCTGTTTCTACTAACCACAAACAAACAAACCGCATGTTCTCTTGCACATGACCCTGTTGTGACACTGAGGTGAGAACTAAACTGTCCTTAGATGGATGTTGGGTTTGGCTGCTACTGTACCTCAGTTGGCATCTGTGATTGTTTGCAATCTGTGACATTTTACTGAAATGTGCTTAAAATGTGCTGTTTAGTCCTTTTTTTTTTCTCCAGGGTCTAATTTAGTTGATAATTTTATTTCTTCACAATTGCCAGCTTTTTAGTTGGCAAGGACACATTCCCTTTTCTCTGTGGAATGGCCTTGCTGAGGAGAAATTAGTGGTTTGTGAGTGATGTAACTGCTTCAGTGTGTGAAAGCAAGCTCTAAAGAGTTGGGAAAAAAGTTATTTTACTGCTTCTAGTTTCCCTTCAACTTATAATGTTTAAACCTATAATCAAAGTTTATATCAACTAAAAAAAAAAAAAAAATACAGTATTTTAATCTAATTTTTTGGGTTGTGCATAGAAGTTTTGAGAGCAGAATAAAAAGAAATGGAACACAGGGTTTGATAAGACTACCCTTAACACTGAAGTTATGTGTGGTCTCATTTAAAATACCAAATGTTACAGTATTTTACAGATGGATAGACATAGGACATGACAGAAAATTTACAACCCAATTTGTCAAAGTGACAGATAATTATTATTTGTAGCGTAGCCTCTGTGTGCAATATATATGTAAATATAAGGGTTTGGTTACCTGCTTGGTAGTTATATACCAAGTTTCTTTGTTCAAAGGAATGTTTTGTGTTCAACACAACTTAAGCTCAATTGACAGCAATGCTGAATTTCAATTTGTCCTTCAACTTCGAAAAATCATTTTATATGCACTTACAATATTAGTCAGGCACAGTCAGGCATTGCATCAGAATAAACATAATTTTAGTTGCGAGACTTAAACCTTATACACTGGGGAAAAAAATTGTTTTCATTTGTCAATTTTTTAAAAGGGTTTGTTCACCCAAAAATTTCTATTAATTTAATTAATTACTCACCCTAATGTGGTTCCACATCTGAAAGACCTTCATTCATCTTCGGAACACAAGATATTTTTGATGACATCCGAGAGGTTTTTTTAAGAAAGCAACTTAATTACCACTTTCAAGGTCCAGAAAAGTAGTAAAGACATCATTAAATTAGTTAAACGTGACTGCAGTGGTTCAACCTTAATGTTATGAAGCGACGAGAATACATTTTGTGCACAAAAATAAAACAAAATAACAGCTTTATTCAACAATTCGTCTCTCCCTTGTCAGTATCCTACACTGTTTAAGTTGTATAGACAGTGCAGGCTTCTGTGTTCTATGTCAGAACGCCGGCTCCTGCATCAGCATCCCACGTATGCATCGTTGTGCTCACATGCTTAACGTCAGCCAGTACTCAGTCAGCATTATGATGAGAACACAGAAGCCTTCACTGTCTATACAATGTATAAATACAGCAGCATTACCAAGTTTTCTAAAGCTGACTTTTTGATGTTGATTTTTAATGATTATTATGATTAATCATTGCAATTGCTTGCTTTTTCATTGACTAAGCTCTCATCTATTCGAATGGGAAATGATATGCAATGATGAAACCATCAATTTTTTTAAGGGGCTTTTATCACACTCAGTTGAGGTGACAACAGTAAATAGGTTACTGTTTTTTGGAAAATTGAGTTGGTTGACAAGATGAAAGAGAGGGAGAAAACTTTTCCTCATTTTACCATGACATGAAATATCAGCCCTTAGTCTCCCTCTTTTTTTACTTTCTTATCGTAGCAAGTCTCAGGCACAGTTGAAAATAAGTTGCATATCAACTCTGATTTAGGCGTTTACAGAATGACAGCTCTGTTTTTCAGCAGGTTTTTGTGAGTTGAGTTGTGTATTCAGTAGAGCTAAGAAACTTAAATTTGAGACTAGCTGTTTAACTTTCTCTCCCAGCTGGTTTGGACATTGGCACCCTACCAGACGATCAATCAGCTTCCCCTCATCCTGGCCCTTCTCGAGGGTCAAGGCCACTACAGGAAGAACCTCTGGATGTAATACTGAGTCCTGAGCTGGACAAGATGGTTTCTGATGGTAAGAGTCATGTGTTACTTGGACTTTACTAATGGATTTTTTTTTTTGTTTATGAAAACAGTTATTCTCTTCTTTGTGCTGCATTTCTCACAATACACCACATCTGAATTACATAAGTTATCCTTGCTTATATACTAGCGCAGTCCCGAACTGATCTTAAGAATCGGTTTTGTGTCCAATTGAGGTTTTTTTTTTTTTTTTTTTTTTTTTTTAATCTGATCAGTATCGGCTATCGTAAGCCTGGTCCTTCATTTTACGACAGCTGTCACACAGGTGTTGTGCAGTAGGTGGTGGTATGCACCTTCAAGTTTGCCAACCACCATTAAAAGGAAAACAAAACGCTCAAATGTGCATGCGAGCGTAAGATCCAATGAGGTCTGGTCAAGCTTCTGTGTTTAGCATATTTGATGTGGACTTTTGTAACGAATCACTCAAAAGTAACTTAAATGTATTTATGATGTGCACTAAGTACTAGGAAAGAATATTTCTTGTTCCTTCCTTAGCAAACAAGTGATTTTCCTAGCAGCTTTTCTCCCTTGTCAATTGTGATTATTGTTAGCAGACTGAAAGGCAATAACTGAAAAATGGTTGGTTACATATTTAGTGTTTTAATTCTTTTGGTTACTATGCTGTGATATATTGATCTTGGGTTTTATTTCACCCATTTTATTTCATATATGTCACTGGATGTTGGGTTTTGTATTAATAGCCTACTTATAATTATATTTCCTTGTTTACAGGAGCCATTCTGGGTAAGCTCTACAAAATTCCAGGTTTGTTGCTTCCTTAAATATTTTGACAACATACTGCAAAAGAGCAGGTGTTTTAAATGCCATTCTCTCATTTGCTGAAAATTTCTCCTGTTAAGAAAAATGGATAAAATGTCTTGCTAGATATCTCAGCACCAGTTTATATTGATGCAGTGTTAACTAGAGATGTAAAAATGCATTGATGATTCATGATGCACCATGCTCTGACAAAAAAAAACCTCAATGCATAAATTTTAGCTTTTAACAGTATTCAATGTATTTACCAATTTCTTTAAGAAATGCTCTTGATCTATTTTTAAATTGGTAAAATCAATCAAATGAAAAAGTCTTTCAGATATTAATATGTATGCTGTTCATCATACTGTTCATTCCATTTAGAACTGGAGGGTAAGGACGTGGAAGACTTATTCACAGCAGTGCTCAGTCCAAGTGCCAGCCAACCACCTCAACTTCTTCATCCACCTAACACTGCCCCCAATGCCTCAGCCACAGCAATGTCTCTCCAGAACCCAGGTATCAAGTTGTTTCCATTATCTCCTTATATCAACAGTCAAGTAAACCACACAGATCTCGAGTGTGCTCGAGTATCACATGTAAACTGCACAGCTTGTGAGAGTGCATGTTTCTGCATGGTCTCATTTGCAGGAGATGCTGGTGGAATGTTCCCACGCATGCCTATGATGAATGGTATGATGGGGCCAAACACCCACTTTCCTCCCAACCCCATGATTCCTGGAGCTGGAATGTCTGGCACATTTTCTTCCATCCATCGCATGCCATTTCCAGAAAATGTGAGGTGAGTGAATTCAGATTCTTAATACATCGATTGGTACTAGCGTTTCCATTTAAAAATCTATATAGTTTCAGTAGCTTATGAAAAAAAGACACTTAATGGCTTGATGTGTCACTACAGGGAGAAGAAATTCAGCCAGATAGGGGGTGATGCGATTGGTCCCTGGGCTTCTCCTGTTCCCGTGCCTGGATCTGTCCCTCCACCAGAAGTGGAGACTGACACCATGTCCAATGCTCAGAGGAGCACCTTAAAGTGGGAGAAAGAGGAAACGCTTGGTGAAATGGCCACTGTGGCTCCTGTTCTTTACACCAATATGAACTTCCCTAACCTTCAAGATGAATTTCCAGGTGAATGGATTGTACTCCTCAAGTAGAATTGCCAACTTGAAATGGAATTAAGTTGGAGACCAACCATATGACTTTTTTTCACAGATTGGGCGACTAGAGTGAAGCAAATTGCAAAGTTATGGAGGAAAGCTAGTTCTCAGGAAAGGTCACCTTATGTGGTAAAATGCTTTTTTATTAATCCTCATAAACCCTAATGTTATATAGTTTAGTATGTATATGAAAAGTTTTGACTTTCTTGCTTGGCTCTACCCCAATAGCAAAAGGCTAGAGACAACCGAGCAGCCCTTCGTATAAACAAAGTTCAGTTGTCTAATGACACAATGAAAAGACAGCAACAGCAGCAGCCAGTTGATCCCTTTGATTCCAGCGTTCCCATGGACCCAGAGCTGCTCTTCAAGGATCCGCTCAAGCACAAAGAATCTGAGCATGAACAAGAGTGGAAGTTCAGACAGGTGATTGACATCCCAAGGGATGTTTAATTGGAAATGCTAGACTTTAAAGGGTTAGTTCACCCAAAAATGAAAATTCTATCATTAATTACTCACCTTCACCCTGTTTATCAGATAAAGCGGTCATGTCCGTTTAGAAAATTTGAACCAAACCGTTCATATGGATACATACATATGGATTAGTTTTATTATCTCTTTATGAACTTTTTGAGGCGTCTAAGTTTCAATTGCGTAGGCTGTCTGTGGAGGGACAGAAAGCTCTTAGATTTCATCAAAAAGATCTTTGTTTGCAATCCAAAGATGAACAAAATTTTTAGGGTTTGGAATAACATAAGGGTGAGTAATTAACGATAGAATTTTAAGTTAGTTTTGTGTGAACTAACCCTTTGAAACTATTGTGCAAAACAGGGTGTCTCAACCTCTGATCATTGATATATCTGTATATATATGTATATGTGTGTGTGTCATTGGATATATATATGTAATCAGTATAAAATCCATACTGCTGTCTTTTGCAGGCATTGGCTTAATTAAGTGGTCTTAAATTTTTCTCTTTTTTTTGTTTCTTTTTTTTCCCCCAATGGCAGCAAATGAGACAAAAGAGCAAACAGCAGGCAAAAATTGAAGCAACGCAAAAGTTAGAACAGGTTAAAAATGAGCAGCAGCAACTTCAGAAACAGCAGCAACAACAGCAGTTCAGTGGAGACACCTCTAGTAGTGGTAGTCAGAGTCCAGTGACAACTCAAACCAGTAGTGGTAACACTTCTCCTTTGCAAACATTGACCCCCAAAGACGGCTTTACAAGGACTCAAATGCCTGGAACTCCAACATCGGGTGCATCAACAGATGATGTATTTCTGCGTCCCCAACTTCCACCCCCTTCATCCACAGCAAAGACCCCTACCCAAGACACTCAGTACCCGCAGGGACCCTCATCTCAGCCTGAGTCTCCTCAAATGTTTTCACCTGAATCATCTGGATCCCGTCCTTCCTCTCCATGGGATCCATATGGCAAAATGGTGGGAACCCCGAGGCCACCACCATCTGGGTCAAGCACGCCTCGCAGAGGTTCTTTTTCTGACATGCAAGAAAAGAGTAGGCCCTCACCAGCCCAAGAATCCTTTGGGTCTCCAATATCCGCCAGCTCTGACCCATATGCAAAGCCTCCAGACACACCTCGACCAACAGACCCATTTGTGAAACCTATGTGTCCTCCCAGACCGGGATCATTATCTGACCAACAAGGACGACACTTCATCAGTAATGTCATACCTGGAGACAATTTTTCCAGGCCAGGCCAAAGAACAGAAGCATACCAGCGTATGGCCCATAGCCGCATGGTTCTCTCTGACCCCTACTCTAGGCCTCTGTTAACACCTATACCAGGGAGTAATGAGTCTGGATCTGTGCCAGTGTTCAAAACACCCATGCCTCCTTCCCAATTACAGCAAGACTCATTCAGCACAGGGCAGCAAGGCATGAGAAGGGGGTCATCTGACACTTTCTCTCAAGTTCAACACTCTGACCCTTATTCACACCAGCCTCTCACGCCTCATCCATCAATGGGAGATGGCTTCAGTAATGAGGGCAGGATGATGCGTCCAGGACAAGGAGGTCCTTTTGCCCAACCATTGCCCATGAGCAGACACCCTCAACGAGATCCATATTCACAGGCACCATCTACACCTAGACCAGATTTCCCTCAACAAATGCCTGATCCATATGCTCAGCCTCCTGGTACTCCAAGACCTCATGATCCATATGCCCAGATGCCTGGTACCCCAAGACCACACTCTGATCCATATCCATTGCCACCATCCACACCTAGAACTGCAACAACTGATCAGTTTTCTCAGTCACAACCTAATAGTCACAGACAATCTCCGTCTCATGCTATTGATCCATATGCTCAAATGCCAGGTACTCCAAGGCCCTCTTCCGGAGAGAGATACCCTAAATCACCAGTTAGTCAGAGAACCTCAGATCCCTTCTCACAGCCTCCTGGCACTCCTAGGCCAGTCAAAATTGAAACTTATGATCAGTCACCAGGAACACCAAGGCCAATTCTTCCCGACCCATATTCTCAACCCCCTGGTACCCCACGCCCAGGAGCTGGCCCAGAAGCCTTCTCCAGACCAAATCTCAGAGTGAACTTTGTGGCCCATCAAACAGATCCACTTGGACATCAAGCACAAAGTAGGATTCAGGACCTATTTGCTCGTCCCTGTGCTCCTGATTCTCAAACCCCCAAACATCCTGTAATTTCAGAAGGTCTCTCCCTACAACAGACAAATCCTAACCAGACACCTATTCATGATCCATTTGAACAAGCTTCACTAACGCCATGTTTGCAAACTGGGGAAAGATTGTCACATGATGTTTCCGTAAACACAGGCAGCCCATTGGATTCACAGAACACAATGCAACCACCACTTGGAGAGACTGAAGAGAAAATGAAACAGGTCTGAAAACATATTAAGTGTTTTTTTTTTTCATTAGAGAATATTACCCTATATATTTTTGTTTTTTAATGGCATGGTATTGATTGAATGTTATTGCTCCTTTTTAGCGTCAAAGACTACGGCAGTTAATTCTTAAACAGCAGCAGCAGAAAAGTGCAATCAGACAAGAAAAGGGACTTCAGGAGACAACTGTTACTGTTGCACCTGGAACTCCAAGGCATTGGTCACAGGACAATTCTGGACCTCAGAATGATATTTTTGGTAGACCCCCACCCCCCTATCCAGGTACTATGAGATCATCACCAATTCATGCTGGACAAAGATTTCCTGGAACTTTCCTTGCCGATCAACATGGGTCCATGTCTGATGAACCCCAGTGCTCCCGACCACCATTCCCCAGAGACCTGAACAACATGGGCATGAGACCGCAAGGACAAAGGTAAGTGTTTTTCCTCCATCAATTGTTACGTCAAACTAGTGATTCATTTCATGTTCAAGTTCTCTTTTAAACCTAATTCTTTCCAGATTTGGATTTCCTTCTGGAGCTCCAAACCAAGAGCAGTTCCTCAGGCCCCCTCACCAGATGCAAGGTGGACCAATGGTTGACAATATTCCACCACATATGAGACGGCCTCTTTCTGTTGACATTGTTAGGCCAATAGGCAATAATCATCAGATGGGCCTTCCCCAGCATTTTCCACCACGTGGCCTTCCAATGCAACAACATAATATAATGGGTCAACCATTTATTGAACTTTGTCACAGGGCTCCAGAGAACAGAGTCAGACTACCTTTTGGGCCACCTGATGCTTTGGATCATCCTAATCATCCTCCGAGACCCCCTCATGGCTTCATGGGAGGCCAAAATATGGCTTTTATTGGAAACCAAGGTCCCAGAATTGTGGATCCGATGTTGGGAATGTCGCGACAAGGATCAGTCAGTCACATGCAGACTTCAACTAGTATGGATAATCTTCATCACCATACAAATACAGTTCCACAACAGACTACATTGGCAGCACCACTTAGCCATTCGGTCAGTAGTGATTCAGTTACTCCCATCCAATCTGCACTACTCCCTGTCACAACCTCTGGTCCAACAGAGGAAATTCCATTGCCATGTAGTGATGGTGTTGAGAAACTAGAAACAGATGACTCTGCTGTGAAGGACCTTGACGATGTGGAGGTCAAAGACTTGGTTGATGAGGACCTGGACAACCTGAACCTTGATGCAGATGATGGCAAAGATTTAGACCTGGAAACAAATGACCTTCATCTTGATGATCTTCTTGAATCTGGATTTGATCTTATTGCTTATGCAGATCCTGAGAACCTTGGGGACAAAAAAGATATGTTTAATGAAGAACTGGATCTGAGTGATCACATAGAAGATGACCATGGGGATACCTCAGATATTCAGAAGGCCTTGTCTGAAAAAAGAAATTCCAGATGTGAAGCTGTGTCCTCAGCTCAACCTAAATCAGAGGCCATGCAAGGTCCTAGTAATGTCAAACTAGAAAAAGAGGTCCTGGATTCTCAGTCTGAAAAAACAATCAAAACTGAGAGCCAAGGTCTCGGAACCTTAGTTGATGAGCATAAACCTATGAGAAGTAAAAGTGGTCAAGATGTCTCTGTTCTTTTTGAGGAGTCTTGTGCAGATGTACAACCTGGATCTGCTCCAGTGTTGTCAAGCCTGTTGATCAAGGAAAAACTCAACGAAACTAGGAGTGAATCCATAATTTCTCCTGCCTCATGTGACCCAAATGCCCAGACTAATCTTGGCTCAAACTTGAGTATGGTCCAACCCCAAGATCACGTGATAAACCCTGGAGTAACAATGGGGCACAGGGTAGATCCACCTCTAACCCAAGGGACAATTTTAGGTAACCCAAATTTGATGCAGACTGGGAACCAGCAGGTACCAATTCAAGGGTTTGGATCTTCACAAGGACAACAAGTGGATCTGAACCTACCTTTAGTTGGTGGTCAGCAGCCTGTTCCCCATTCCTTAAACCCACAAACTCAACAGGGCATGTTCAATCCTGGGGCCACAGGGCAACAGGGGTCTCAACTGCAACAGAGTCAACAGAACAGACCTCTTCTGTTAGATGAGCAGCCCCTTCTTCTTCAAGATCTGCTGGATCAAGAGAGACAGGAGCAACAACAGCAAAGGCAGATGCAGGCCATGATTCGGCAGCGGTCAAATGACCCTTTTTTCCCTAGCATTGGTAAGCCTTAGCTCCACTTAGAATAATTAATAGACAAATTGAGGTTTTTGTTACCTGTACATTGTTAATAAAGTGGTTTAATCTTGACTTGATTCTATGCTGTCAGCAGCTCTTATCTTGCAGCCCTATATGCATAGTTATTGTATAGTTGCTGAATATAAGCTTATCTTAAATATTAAATATTTATAATGTAGGGTGAATATGTATGTATATATTTTTTTTTCCTCCAGTAACTTGAATACATGAAATGTGAATATAATAAATGCGATGTACAAATTACATTCCTGTAATTTATGTGGTGATTTATATTACTTTGCAGACTTTGATGCAATTACTGACCCAATCATGAAGGCAAAGATGGTAGCTCTAAAGGGGATCAACAAAGTGATGGTACAGAACAGTATGGGTATGACACCCATAGTTATGAACAGGTAAACTCCTTTGACACCTTTGAACAGTTACTGCAGAATTACAAAAAGCTTTTTATTAACTTGATTGGCCTAATTATTTACTTCTGGCTAAACATGACCACATGTAGTTCTCAGTGGTTCATTTTTAATGGTCAATGATAAATTTCTTTGTGTTGAGTATTCTCCATGCTTTTCTTCGTGGCAGAATACAACAGATTCCAGCATCACATGCCCCTGATACAGCTGGTTTTTCACAGCATTTTTTGGTATGTCCACAGGTTTATTTAGTCTTATTACCTTTTTTCACCAGCATTAAACCTGTTCTAATGGCAAATACAATGATTTACTTTTAGGATGGAAAGTTGCCACCACAGATTGCAAGACCCAATCCCCCTAACTTTGGACCAGGGTTTGTCAGTAAGTTCTCTCTCTCTAGTAGATACCAATGAGTTGTCGACCAGTAATTGCTATTTTATCATTGTAATCACTGTAACAGTAATCAATTGAGGCTGAACATCCCATAAATATTTTTATTTTCCAGATGATTCTCAGAGAAAACAATATGAGGAGTGGCTTCAGGAAACTCAACAGCTTCTTCAAATGCAGCAGAAGTTTTTAGAGGACCAGATTGGGGCCCATAGGAAATCTAAAAAGGCCCTCTCTGCAAAACAGCGGACTGCAAAAAAAGCTGGAAGGGAGTTCCCAGAGGAGGACGCAGAACAGCTGAAACATGTGACTGAACAGCAAAGTGTGGTTCAAAAGCAGCTGGAACAGGTAATATAGTTATTTAAAGGAGGATAACTATAAAATCGTCCATCCAAATAGAACTATAAAATCATCCGCCCAAATAGTTTAAGCCAACACAAGTAATGTTTTAAAATGTAGTAACTCTTGATTGCTTTTTTTGTCCATTTGCCAATTGCTTATTTTGTCAATTTACCAAATGCTATTCTTTATCCATTTGTCAGTCAAGTTAAAAGATGACATTGGACAGTTCACTTGGGGGGGAAACCAATCAACTTTCGACTTAATTTTAAGAGCCATTCCCTTACCCACATGCCACTCGAAGTGGATGTTAGACAAACTGTTATTGGACCATGCATTTGTTACGTTTATTTATTAAATAGATTTTCTTTATGCATTTAAACAGAGAAGATAAGGCACAGTGTTGTGCAGGTTCTCAGACTTGGCACCAAAATATGTTTTGCGTTTTAGCCACACGTAACCTAAGGTGAGTGTGAGAGTGTCATATGACTCTTTCCTCCTTTAATTGTGGAGCAGCTGCCAAGGAGTCTCACCATTACAGTAAACAACAATCAAAGATTGTTGAACAATAAAAATTGTGTAATTTAGCTGACCAATCTGAAAGATTTGTGAAATATCGGATAACTTGTAGAGCATCTTAGTGTATTATCATCACAAGGAAAGCAAAATGTAGCAAAATAGATTTTATTAACAAAAAGATAAATGATTAACTAACGCATCTACTAAATGAACAATTTAGTTAATTTTAGTAATTACCATGAACAATAAAGGAATAAAGTGCATAGGATGCATAAAATGCAAGTGATTAAATTGAATGTTGCTATGCCAGTTACATTATCTTATGGAAATATAAAGTGTTGTTTTTCTGAAATTAATAAGGTTCATAACATTTATTGTACATCAAAAAATAAATGAAAGAGTATTTGCTATTAAAACGTCAATTAGAAAACCATATACTGATAATATACAACAGTGCCAGGGAAAGAGATTTGGTTCAGTTATATTTACGTTCCATGTGAGCAGTCCGGTGGCGGTGACTTCTTCCACGGGTTGTGCTGGATAACAATGTAGTGGGGAAAGGAGCTGAAATCAGTTTCAACAACCTTGAACTTGAAGCGCTATGGGATGTGGATCTGGAGCACCAAAAGGGTTTTACTATCTTGAACATGCAGATGAGGCCCTGAAGTAGGTGCACAAGTTCCTTAACCATCTGGAACGAAGGTACCTTGCAGTGAAGGTTGGTCAATATGCATTTGTTTTTCTTGCATGGAGACACGAATGACATTCTCTTTCCCCACAGACACAGAATGTGGTCGTATCTGTTGCTTACTCACAAGCTGTAGAGTCAGAGCATGGAACCTGTGGCTGTCTCTTCCTTCACAGGCCAGAGACTCTGGTTGAATTTGGTTGTATTTGGTTGTATCTGTTAAGGCCTTTCTGGACAGTCTGGAGACTCAGAATGTCTCACTGGGCAGGCCGGAGACTTAGAGTAGTTTGCTCTCCAGTAAAAATGCAATTTGGCCCTGTTTCATTCCAGTGCTATGATTGGGTGCTGGCATTAGAGGTTGCACACACAATGTGGCCGACCCTTTTTTCCCCTTATGGAACTCATTTGCCTAATCTAAAACACATAGTTAAAATAGTGTCTTTAAAGTTTTACCAGTGCATTACTCACTTCCCAGACCACCACCAGAATACCGTTGACAATGTTCTGAAACATGATGGAAAAACTTTGAAACGTCATGCATGCATTCATTTGTATGTTAACCGCTGAATTTGTGTAAGATGTTGCACTACAAATAGTTGTCACTGAAAATACGTATTTCTCTGAATAATTATGAAATTAATGTGTTGTAGTTTACGGTTTCCAGTTTATGGTTTCTAAACATAATTATGAATGAATTTAGATGGATTCTTGTGGCCACTGTTTCAGTCACCATTGCTGCATCCAAAAGGTCCTAAGGAAATTTTATGGTGGTCTGGGCCTAAACCTTAGGAAGATTACATTAATCGATTAATCAACCTAGAGAGTCCATGCATACACTTCGTGATGTAGCCTAGTACTGTAAGTTGGACTGCTCAGTGTGCATGTTGTTACTGCCTGATATAGCCTATTGAAGTGCTGTTAGAATGCCTCCAAAATTCAAGATATTGGGGCAAAAAAATGCCCCGTGTGAGTTTTTGTCTTTTACATTTAAATCGTATGATATAGTTAAGCAATATCACACAAAGAGGGCCATTTTTCCCCAACTATCACCAGTTACATTCAAGAAGTTGAAGAATTCAACAAGAAGTTGATATTCAGTGACTTAAATTATAGATACCATATTGCCTGTTTTTCCTATATTTCACCTACAAATATAGTTCCAGACAAAGCCACAGAACTGTTTTGCATCTCCGAGCAAGAGATGTTTTGTTGCTGAATATATTAGGGCTTTTGTAAGCATCAGTTGAGTGAATGATTCAATGACTCACTCATTAAGACAGTCAATTACTTAGTCAATTAAAATAAATCAGCCATTTGATCGGATCTAATGAATGAATGACTCAACTCACTGATTAAGAGTGACTTGCCACCACATAATGACAGTTTTAGTTTGGGTGTAAAATATCTTTTCATTCTTAAAATTAATTTCATATTTCAGTATTCAACATTTTATTTTTAGAACATTCATCTCAAAACATTATTTATTCAATTGTTACTGCAGGTTAAATGCATTCATGCCCCCTCTAACCATATTAAACAGTCTGTGTAAATACATCTAAATGCCACTTCAGATGCAGATTCTGTGCCACCTCTGCATTGCAAAGATTTTTATTGATACTGATTTTATTTGATTGGTGACAGCCTTATAGTGTCTTCTTATTTTAATTTAGTTCATTGATTGCATGTAAAGTTTTTTCATAAAAAATAAAGCTTCTACTTAATTAAGTTAGAAAAATGCTCTTTTAAAGTAGAAAATGTCCATAAAATGTAAAGATCAATTAAAACGTATTGGAAAAGTTAATTTCTGTCACTGTTGTCAACAAACCACCACAGAGAATATGAAGAATATCAAAAGCTTTGGGAGTCAGCCGTCCATGGCAGTCCTAAACCTGCCAAGGTACCAGCACAATAACACACTCAGAAAAATATTTTCTAATTATCGTTATCAACAAAATATCAGAAAATTTCAAGATATCTTTTTTTTTTTTTCATTATCACACACCCCTAGTCCTGTCCTTCTCGGGCTTGGTACTTGTGGTCATCCTCCCTTTTAAAGAGGTGTTTGTTGTCCTAGCCTCCTTATCTGATGTTGTTGGACATTCGATTGTGCTAGTCCACCAAAATTCAATGAAATGTAGCAAACCTTTCCCTGCTGATGCAGTCAGAGATGGACCCTGGAATGTGCTGTTCACTACAGTGTCATTCAAGTCTTTTATAAGGTAGTAGCCACTCAGCTATCGCCAACAGCTCATGACTTTTCCACTGATAGGCCAGAGCTGACTATAAAGAGGCAATGATGCATGGGTTTGGAGATAGTGCTGTGTCCAATATCGCTTTCTGGCAAATGCTTTTTAAATCACATTTTATAATATACATTCAAACTGATTTATTCATTTACCATTTTATTATTTTATTATTCGCTGCATTTTAAAATATGGATTAAATCAACAGTTTTAAATATCTATTAATGTATCCATTTAAAAGTGTTTTTTTTTTCCTTTTTTTTATTTTTGAATTTTTAAATTGATAACTAGGGCTGGGACAATACATTGATTCTTGATTCGTAATAAAATTATTCTGGTTTGATTCTAATAATTTGTCTCTTGAATCGATTGTGAGATTATTTTTATCAGCAGATGACACTCTAGGCTAGTTTTTAACTGCACACTCAAATGCTCATGAAAAAGACTGCTAGACATGCATTCGGTTGAGTAATTTAAGTGGTTAAATATACTTACACCTCAGCTCAGAATGCTTTTATAAAGTGAGATTAAGCCCTTGTAATTCACTTCAACCTTTTCAAACTTTATGAATGATTATTTTATGTCTAAGTGTTGTGTGTGAAGGAACTGGAAGAAAGCGGAGTACGGGTGTTTCTAAAGCACATAGTGCCATCTGCTGTTGAAAACTAAGCTCAGAATCGATTCGAGAGAGAATCGCAATACATCGGAAAATATCAGATTTGCTACAGATTCTTTGTATCGCATATAAGAGAATCAATGTATTGTCCCAGCCCTACTGATAACTTATTCCTTCATTTTATTTTCCCTGTCACTCCTAGTCTTTTATAGAAAATATCGCTGGACTAATCCCTTATGTTTTTAGTTTTAGTTTTTGTTTTTTTTGTTTTTTACTGCAAATGATATTTAGTTTAAGTCACAGCTATGTGGGTGGTATTCTCATTCTAGATCGTACATATTTTTTGGACAAATTTTCTCATGCATTCAATCTCTAAAACATAAAACAAAGGACAAGCAGTTTAACTAAAGCAGTAATAAAAAATTTGATCCTAAATTAAAAAAAAAAAAGGTCTGTGTAACTAACATCAATATTCTGAAAATTTGTTAGATGCGCATCCCCTATGGGTCATGAACCTCGTGTTAAAGAACAGCTCCCAAAGAACATTGTGTCATTGTTCAGCTTATTCTATATATTATTGATTCATTTTGTTGCAAAGATCAATAGTTATTATGTATAGTTAATTTATATATATCAGCACATAAACTGAAAACAGTGATGTAATCGTCCGGCTCAGCTCAGTTCGCATACAACGACGCCAACGCAGGCATACCAAAAACACTGCTGTATATCAAGCAAGTGTCCCCAACTTAAGCAAGCCAAAGGCAACAGCGGCAATGAACCAAAACTCCTACAAAATGGATAAAAAAACCTTGGGAGAAATCAGGGGCCAGTTCTCCTTTGGCCAACAGTGAACACTTGCTTGATACTCAGGCGGAGTTACAGGTCATAAGTCCGATTTGGGATCGCAGTCAAAATATTTAATCCAGTTCCATCTAGTTAAAGATCTTTTTGATCACGCCGGTATGGGACGGTTTGCTGGGGATCTGTGCCACTGGCTGATGTGGCGGTAAGGCCCTCACAGGGATGAGCTAGTTGACACAGTCTCCACCGACACAGGTGCAGGTTCCCCATCCGACCCGGACACGGCCTGGATCCAGCCAATAACTTTGTTTGATATTTAATAGGGAGCCAGTGCAGTTTTGACAGAACCGGGCTAATATGGTCATACTTCCTAGTTCTAGTAAGGACTCTAGCAACTGTGTTTTGGACCAGCTGTAGTTTGTTTGTCAAGCGAGCAGGGCAACCACCCAGTAGAGCATTACAGTAATCTAGCCTTGAGGTCATGAAGGCATGAACTAACTTTTCTTATTTGTCATGGAGAGCATATGTCATAGTTTAGATATACTTAAGAGCACACCCAGGTTTCTAACTGACGAAGACAGAGCAGCCATCAAGTGTTAGACAGTATTCTAGCTTATTTTTTGTGCAGAAGTTTTTGGTCCAATAATTAGAATCTCTGTTTTGTTTTTTTTCTCAGGCATGCTATTCACTGTCTGATGTGATACTGTAGTTGACAGTTGCATGGCTATAATTTTTTTCTCTAATATTGTCAATCTTGCAAATAAAGAAGTTCATAAAGTCATTACTGCTGTGCTGTTTGGAAACATCAGAAGTTGAAGCTATATTTCTCGTTAATTTAGCCACTGTATCAAATAAATACTTAGGGTTGTGTTTATTTTCTTCTAAAAGATTTGAAACATAAGCAGATCTAGTGGTTTTAAGGCCTTTCTGTACTCAATCATTTTCGCTCTCCATTAAATACGAAAAACTTCTAGTTTTGATTTTTAGTCTAGTCCTGACACGTGTTGTCTAACTCCAATAGAGTTTAGAATATCTGTAAATGCCAATCCCAATGTGTCTTTTTCATTATCTACATGGATATTAAAATCACCAACAATAAGGACTTTATCCATAGCCAGTACTAACTCTAATAGAAAATCAGCAAATTCTTTGAAAAAGTCTGTATGGTGCCCTGGTGGCCTGTATACAGTAGCCAGTACAAATGTCAAATGGGATTTATCACTTACATTATATAACGTTACATGAAGCACCATCACTTCGAAAGAATTATATTTGAAAGACTTTTGAGTAATACTGAGGATATTACTATAGATTACATCAACACCTCCCCCTTTACCTTTCCGGCGAGGTTCGTGGCGATAATAGTAACCTTGAGGGCTAGACTCATGTCTAAGATGATCCTCCTAATTATTCTTTAACCGCTGTGACCTTTCCAGACGTCAGTGCATCTGGGGCCTCAGAAAATCTCAGTTCCTGATTTATTCTGACATTATCACTAACCTGCTGTTATTCAGTCAACTTATTCAGATTTATATGAATATGATTATATCTCTTGTTCACACATATTTTTCCCTCTATTAATTCTCCAGATACGGAAGCAGCAGAAAGAACATGCTGAGCTCATCGAGGAATATCGTGTTAAGCAGCAACAACAGCAACAGCGCCTCCAACCTGATGTGATGGGTGCAATGAAGGTCATGCCAGGAATGCAAGGACAGCCCCCTGGAGTGATGCCTGTTGGAGCCCCTATTGGCCAGCCTATGATAGGTCCTATGTTGCCCATGCAGCAACCCCACTTTGGTAAGCCTACTCGCATGCCCAACGTGCCTAGTTGGCATCCTGGTGCTACTGGACCAATGGGTGGACCCAGGATGCCACCTCACCTGCCTCCTCAAATGCCTCCTCAAATGCCTCCTCAAATGCCACTACCTAACCCTGCTCAGCCTCTCCAGGCACAGCCACCTTCACCTATGGTTCCAGTAGGTAAACCTGGGCAGCCTGGCACTGTGGCTGGAGGTAATGGTGGAGGAGCCAGTAGTAGTGCCCCTCATGTGAAGTTTGATGATAATAATCCATTTAGTGAAGGCTTCCAGGAGCGGGAGCGTCGAGAGCGCCTTCGAGAGCAGCAGGAGAAACAGCGGGTGCAGCTCATGCAGGAAGTGGAGAGACAAAGGGCATTGCAGAGGCTAGAGCTGGAGCAGCAGGGCTTGGGGCTTGCCCATGACAACAACGGAGATGGTCTTGCCCAGATGCCCTTCTATAATTCTGACCTGTCACAGGAGTTCATGCAGACACCCAGGCCCCAACAACAACAGCAAATTGGCCCAGTGTTCCCTCACCAAGGAAATATACCATTAGAATTTGTGAGTCCAGGTCCAGCTTTTTTGCAAGGTGGTGAGCGCAGGCCTATGCCCGGGAATGGCTCTTTTGGTCCTGATATAAATCCAAATTTTCAGCCCAAGAACCCCATGATGCATGGTTTTCCCCCGGGTCAACCACGTCCACCTGGCTTTGGAGGGCTTGGAATGCCACCCCACGGTGGAGCGGAAACTTCCTCATTTGGTATGGATTCCACAACCCCCTTACCTCCTAATTTCCCTGGATCAGGGCAGTCCCTTATCCAGCTCTACTCCAACATCATCCCTGAGGAAAAGGGCAAAAAGAAAAGGAGTCGAAAGAAAAAACGAGATGATGATGCAGATTCAGTAAAAACTCCTTCTACACCTCACTCTGACATCACTGCCCCACTTACGCCGTGTTTATCAGACACCTCATCCACACCAACACGCAGTGTTGCCATCATGGGAGACCAGGACGCTTCAGAGTTTTCCAACGCACTAGGCTCTATGACTGGCCTGCCACCATCCTCGGAGCTGGATGTCCCGCTCTCTGGAGGTACTCCACTAGGGCGACAGTCCAGTGTGGGCTCAGAGGTAGACCAAGGCCTCCTCCATGATATAAAGCTGGAAAAGTTAGAAGCCAGTGTGTGCCAGAAGGCTGAGGGAGAACCAATGATTGGCCATAGTGCAAGAGGAACCGGTATAGTAAAGACAGAAGAGGGCAATGATATCATCTCCTCTGCCCCAGAATCCCAGAGTCCTGTTCAGAGCACTAAAGGGGACACTGGGAATGAGTTGCTCAAACACCTTCTGAAGAACAAGAGAACCCCTCCTCCTTCCACAGCACCTCTCATACATCAGATGTCCAATGACAGTATACGATCAGAGGAAGAGGGCCTGACTGACAGCAAAGGCTCTTTGAGACTGGACAGCACAGATTCTTTGGTAAGAACTCTTTGGCTCTATGAAATGATGGGATATTTAAATGTGTTAAAGATCTTTAATCACCTATTCATGATCCAATAATTCATTTGCACGTTTTCCAAAAATGTTTAGAGAAATTAAATTAGGGATTGAATAATCTGGCCATCTTTGAATTTAACATCCAACGCTTCATGACATGTTTATTTACTGTAGTATAAGATGTCAAGAAAATAGCATTTGCAAAATACAGAATTCTGAAGTTGTTGAAGGTAGATGTTTGTTTATTAGATAGTCCTGTTCTGTGTTTTGTTCTTGGAGCTGAAAAAGTTGTTTATCATCTATAGAGTGGCATGAACAGCCATTTGACAGGGAATCCAGATCTAGAGCCTTCAGTGCCAGAGCAATCCAAGAGAAAGCAGCGCAACAAGCGGACACCAAAGAATGGAGCTGAGAAACCATCACGCTGGAAAAAGAGGAAAAAGGATGATGAAGAGAAACAGGCAGTGTACACCAACACAGACACACTGATGACTCAGCTCAAGCAGGTAAAAACCCGCTACTATATAACCAAAAATATACAGTGCATCATTATGAAGTGCACCTTTTTTGACCTAGGCACATTGTACAATTATACTTGAGGTGTATGCATCTGATTTGTAGACTTGTCTATTATTATAATCATCTCTAGAGGTAATTTAATTTAGAGCTTATCTACAGTTCTGGCATCATCATTTGTGGCATTTGCTGTAGAACCCATTTAAAACTTTATTGAGGCTTATGACTGAAATAGGCTAGTGAGTTGGTTGCGGACATCATGTCCATGTATTGTATTGTTTCACTCAACTCGTGTCCTTCACTCTCATCCTTACAGCAGCTGTCTATGCTGCCACTGATGGAGCCTTTGATTGGGGTAAACTTTGCACATTTCCCCCCTTACGGCAGTGGCCAGTTGAGCGGAGAGAACAGGCTCTCTGGAACTTTTGGAAGTGCATCACTGGATGGAGTATCTGATTACTACTCGCAACTCATCTATAAGGTTTGGCTTTTACGTCCTTTACTTCCTTTTCTATATTGAAATTATGTACAAAAAAAATTAATAAAGTTTTTTATTTTTGTTTGTTTGGGCTTGTAGCAGAACAATCTTAGCAATCCCCCAACACCTCCTGCCTCACTGCCCCCCACACCGCCACCTGTTGCCAGGCAGAAGCTGTTGAACGGCTTTGCCACTGCAGAGGAACTGGCCAAGAAAGCCGAAATTATGGGTAATCATGAGAATATAAACAGTTTGAATTAATGTATGCACAGTTTATCATTTAGATAAAAAAGTTTAGTAAGTTGAATGTACAGCACTGTACAGAATATACAAAGATAAGATTTATATTTAGATCTCTTTCTAAATTGTAATTTACAATTTATTGTTTAGTGTGATCGTAACAGCAATGTCAATTTCAAACAATTTTAAGACGCATGTAGACAGAATAGGCAATAAAACAGCTTTCATGAATGTAACCTTGGGGTGACTTCAGGTTGACAGAAATTTTCAGAAGGTTAAGCACACTTTTCACGGGGAATAAAAGGAGTTAAAAACCCATAGACAAACATTAGGGAACAACATTAAATACTCAAATAGTTAATGAGCATACAAAGTCTTGGCTCATAACTTGCCTGTAAAGTGCTTATTATAGTTCTTCATAGACATCATGTCACGTAGTAGTGTAGGTATTTTTCTTATATTTATACATTGGCTCCCCCAAGCTAAAAAGTCCTCTTTGGTTAACATTATTTGTTTGTGATTACATCTTTCTAGTTTCTAAAAGTTTGGGTCAGAAGCAGCTCACTGCTCCATTCAAAGCTGAAGATGACCTGCTGGGACACACCATCACTCAGGGCCCAAAGACTGTTGATGTTCCTGCTTCACTTCCCACTCCACCCCACAACAACCAGGAGGAACTGCGGTAAGTTTTCAGGGCTTTTTACAAATTTTGAGAGAAGTTTTTGGTGCAGTATGCATCAAATCACTGATCTACAGGTCAGCTCTCTGAATCTGAGACTTCCCATTGTTGACCATAAAGTCTTGGTTTAGGTCAATATGTGTGTGGTTCTGTGTGTCTTTAATAGGGGTCAGGAGCATTGTGTGGACAGGGACACTCCAGATAGTTTTGTTCCATCATCTTCTCCTGAGAGCGTGGTTGGCATGGAGATCAGCCGTTATCCAGATCTGTCTAGAGTTAAAGAGGAGCCACCATCCCCTGCTGTCTCTCCAGTCATTCCCATACTGGATGGTAAAGGTAATCTAAAAAGACTAACAAGAGAGACTAATAAAAATAGTAAGGCACCAGCTAAGACAGTTTAAGATATCTTGGGCACACACTTGATGCGAAAACTGCTTTAGAGATGTGGCGGTGTGAGCCGACAACAAGGTGACACAATGCATTACAAAAATCTCGTTGGATAAGCAATATCTCACTCATATGTCATGTTGTTGTACTGATTATCACCACTGCTGGAAAACCTGAGGACTCGTACCTAATGCTGAATCATAGCCGTGCTGATGTTTTGTACAGCAGCACAATTGCATGTATAAAACTCCAAAATATAATTCATTCAATACTGTAAAATATTAAATTAAAAAGTTCAGTTTAATGTAATATTGGTATTTATTGTGTTTTTGTGCTTGTTAGAGTTTCACCAAAGTCCCTTTCAAAGCAAGTCAGTTTAATTTGTGACCATCTTGGGCATTTTCTCCCATTCCTTGTAATATCAGTATTCCTGTCTCAGCTGCATCATTAGCTTATCAACATGCTGTTAACAAATTCTATTGGAATCAGTTTTGAGTCAAGTCTTCTGTGTACTTTATAAGAGGAGCACTATTTGAATAGCCTGCCATAGAAGGTCGCTGCCTATGTACGTAGTAGTATGCAACAGGGCAACATAGGGTTTTGGAGCAGAGCTGGTTCTTTCAACTAACATAACCTTCCTGTTTTGCCTGTAGGTTCTGAAGCCAGGCAGTGGGAAGTTAAGACAGAGCCACCAAGCAATTTCTTTGCTTCACAATTTGGACAGCTCTCTACATGCTTAAGAACTGACCTGGTGTCTGTATCTGTTACTCTGAACCCAGTGGCAACACAGGTGATTGCCTAGTTATATTATCCATTCTATATCAATAATGACTTTTTCAAAGCAAGAATGATTACATCTCCCCTCTGGCCATGTGTCCGTCTGCTTGTATCCCAGAATATTCAAGGAGTGGTGTCAGCACTGGCGAACATGCTGTGTGTGTCCATACCTGGGAACTATGAAGTAATTCGCTCTCCAGATCCAGACCACCGCAGCTCAATAGATATGTTTAGTGGACTTAGGGTCCCACCTCAAACTGCTCTGTTCCAACAACAACCTGCTATGAGGCTCCTCAGACCACCAGGTGCCCCACTATCACACCAAACATTCAGTGAGGGTAAGAATGTAAAACAACACTGACACTCATTTCATTCACATCAGACTTTTAGCGCAAATAAATGCAGCTGTTTATTTTGTCAGTGTCTCATGGCTGCATTTTGCAGAGACTTAAATTACTTAATTTTTCTCAAATAGTTTAGTTACAGACCCCCAAATGTGAGGTACTATCTGTTAGGTTTATTTTTCGTCTTCAAAATAATGTTCATATGTATTTTTAAATCAGAACACAAAACCAACATAGACTTTTTTTTTTTTTTTGAAGGTGGTTGCTTGAAATGCTTAATTTATGAGTATCAAATACATTTTTATATTTTATATATATTTTATACATATTATATATTTTATATTTTTATAATTTGTCAGAAATTCTCAGACAACCACATGATTTGAAGGTTTCATTGATATGTTTCTTATTTTACAGGTTCAGTTATGGTCAGACCAGACTATCAGATGAGTGGAAGCAGTCCAGGGCCTAAACCACAGTGGTGCTCCCATTGCAGGGTGGTGGTTCTTGGAAATGGGGTTCGGAAGTCCACCAAAGACTTGCCAATAAATAAACAGGTATGCAGCACAAATGTGATTGAAACTTCCCAGATGACTGTCATTTACAAAAAAATTTACTTGAATGTCTCGTGGATGCCTTGAGTCATTAGACATCATATCACCCCCTAAGGGCTGTGAAAGTGTTTGCTCAACCAGTTTGTGTGGGTCTAGACTACATCCTCTGACAAAGTACTGAAGAAGGCTGAAGCTGAGGGCCACAGAGCACTTGAAAATGTGCAACCCCCTCACAGCCCCTTAAGGAGGCACAGAATAGAACTGCAATTATGCTAATCCAGCCCCTGATGGGAAGTGAAAATCTGCCCTGCTGTAGTCACATAGTTAACTGACATTACCCAAGAGAACGTGTGTACAGAGGCACGTTTTGTTAAAGGGCATAAGATAGCAAAGTTCAAAAACAGTTAAGCCCATTTCAGGTCATTTAAATCATGGGACACCTTTGATGTGTCCCACACTGAACCCCCTCCCTTTTCTTTTAATAGTATGCAAATCTAATTTCCTATGTCATCAGCATTGGTTTGCAACATATGCAAGCTTTGATCTCTTGCCAGTGAGGCACTTCGATCTAATGATAATTTGTGGCAGTAGATAGGAAATGGCATACCGTGTTTCCTGTCTAGGGTGAGCCTGATCTTACAGATATTCTTCCTACAGGGCCATAGAGGATCTGGGGGGAGCCTTGTCTTCTGCAGCCATAACTGCTTTGTTCTCTATTCAGCCTCCATGCAGACCAAAACGGTAGATGGCAAAGTAAGTATAAACCCCAACAAATCAGAATTTTAAGTCACTAGCTGACAGTGTGGGATCTGCTGTTATATTTAGAAAGCTAAGTTATGCCATAAACTCTTGAAACAAGAATTACTGTGAAGTGCACTGAACAGTCTCATCAGTATTTGAAATAAAACTACTGCTGGTGTTATTTTCTTTAAAAGAAAACAGTTGCCTTATTGCCCAAAGAATGCAAACTCAATTAAATCAACTCTTGATTTCTCTTCCCACAGCCAAACTTGCTTCCACCATCTGACTCTGAGGATAAGCATAATCCCACTAAGGTGTTTCATCAATATAGTAACAACATATCTGATCTGGACGTGCACTGTTTGGCTCAGCTGCAGCCTAAGCAGTCTCCACCCTCAACTCCGATAATATCCTTCCCATCTATCACTTCTGAGACACTTAGAGGAGATAGCAAGTCTGATACTCTAAAAGTCACTGTAAAGCTTAAGCCTCGGCCACGAGCGGTACAAAACGGTGTGGATGACCCACGGTGTTCATTAGGGAAGCGTTGGAAGGCTTTACGTTGGAGAAAGTGGAGTGTTCAAATTGTGGTGCCTAAGGGTAACTACCACTTGCCGGGGGAGGAAGAGGTTGATGAACTACTGAAGAAACTGGGGACGTCCCTTAGGCCTGAGCCCATGCCCAAAGACTTGCGCCGCTGCTGCTTCTGCCACCAAGAAGGTGACGGGCTCACTGACGGGCCGGCCCGTCTGCTAAACCTTGATCTAGATTTATGGGTGCATCTCAACTGTGCCCTGTGGTCTACTGAAGTCTACGAGACCCAAGCTGGAGCTCTCATTAACGTAGAGCTGGCCCTGAGGAGAGGCCTATCGGTGCGCTGTACATACTGTCAGCAAATCGGCGCCACGAGTGGCTGCCACCGCTTGCGTTGCACTAATGCATACCATTTTACTTGTGCCCTTAAAGCACAGTGCACATTTTTCAAAGATAAGACAATGTTGTGCCACCTGCACAGACCCAGAGGAACCGGCTCAATAGGAGGTGGGCTGGCAGGAACCGAGCATGAACTTCACTGCTTTGCCGTGTTCCGTAGGGTCTACGTGCAGAGGGATGAGGCACGGCAGATCGCCAGCATCATCCAGAGGGGTGAGCGAGAACACACCTTCCGTGTAGGCAGCTTGGTGTTCCACTCAGTTGGTCAGCTGCTTCCTCACCAGATGCAGGCTTTTCACTCGATGTCTGCCATCTTTCCTGTGGGCTATGAAGCCAGCCGGATCTACTGGAGCATGCGTCATGGCAACAGTCGTTGCCATTACGTGTGTTCCATCGATGAGAAAGATGGTGACCCTGAGTTTATCATCCGTGTGGTGGAGCAGGGTTATGATGACTTGGTTCTTACTGGATCCTCACCAAAAGGTAAGCAATAGTCTTGATTGTGCTGTCAACCACTTTTTTTTATATTTTGTTTTTTTTTTTTAGTTCCCTCCTAGCGCTATCTGGTACAATATGGATAAACATCAAAAACACATGAAAGTAAAATGAGATTGTTCCACGTTTCGATTTGGGGCTTTTTTTTGTGTGTAGATCAGATGATAGAATCACATCTAAACACTTGTATCTGATTCTCCTCAAAATATTGTATCTGCACATTAAGCCTTGCAGTCTAAAAGCAGTCCCTGAAGTGAGAAATCTCTATTGTTTTGATTTCACCAGTTGTTATTTTTCTTTTTGTTTTTTTTAGTAATTGTATAATAATTTCCTCATGTTGTGGCGCAGGTGTGTGGGACAAGGTTCTGGAGCCTGTGGCGGAGAGGAGGAACGAGACAGGATCTCTGAAGCTCTTCCCTGTTTACCTGAAGGGAGAGGACCTATTTGGGCTGACTGTGTCTGCTGTTACCAGGATTGTGGAATCTGTAAGTGACAGTCAAATCTTGCTTTTAAGAACTTATGAAGTAAAGAATGCTCTTGATAAGTTGCATTTGACAGATAAGAATGTTCAAGATGTATTTGTGGGTATGGAAAGAAACTGATCAGTTTTAAATTGAGCGGAAATACTGAAAATTAGATTTCTGAAAGCAAATAGACATTCATCTCTGAAATTGGTGAATGAATGTCTACTTTTATTGGGTGGGCAGACTCTGCAACAAAACACAATTGCTAAAGCCTAAAGAAATACCATTGCGACAAAAAAACAAAAAAAACATGCAATTTAATGAAGACTTGTTTTATGTCTTATTTGATGCTATAAAATTCCATGTGCTGAAACAAAAAAAATAAAGACATTTATAGTATCTTATTTTTTTTTTTTAAATGTTCCTGATGTTTTAACATTCATCTTTGGTTTTTTTTTTAGCTTCCTGGAGTGGAGGCATGTGAGCAATACACATTCCGTTATGGCTGTAACCCGCTGATGCAGCTCCCCTTGGCCATCAACCCCTCTGGTTGTGCCCGCTCTGAACCTAAAGCTTGCACTCATGTCAAGAGGTTCGTGTTAAGGTATTCTGTATAATTTAACCTTTTTTTCGTCCATCTTTTTGTTGGATTTCCTGATTTCCCTGTGGTCTGTGAGTTGAACATCCATTCATGTCCCGGTTTAGCCCATGAGCTGAGTTTGCTGTTAGTTTGCTGTTTGGGTTAGTTCACCCAAAAATTTAATTTCTGTCATTAAGTACTCACCTTCATGTCGTTCCAAACCCGTAAGACCTTTGTTCATCTTCAGAACACAAATTAAGAAATATTTGATGAAATACAAGAGTTTTTTTGTCTCCCATAGAAAGCAACGAAATTACTACATTCAAGGTCCAGAAATGTAGTTCTACATCAGAACAGCTCAGTATTGGCCGGCTCCTGCATCAGCATCGCACACATGCGTTGAGGTGCTCACGTAAACAGCGTCAGCCAATACTGAGTCGGGGTTCTGACTTAGAACCGGGAAGCTCTGCATTGTGTCTTCAACGTAAACTGCGTAGGAAAATGACAGGGTAGAGTAGAATTTGTTAAATAAAGTCGTTGTTTTGTTTTTTGCGCACCAAAAGTATTCTTGTCGCTTCATAACATTAAGGTTGAACCACTGTAGTCATGTTAACCATTTTAACAATGTCTTTGCTACTTTTCTGGACCTTGAATGTAGTAAGTTTGTTGCTTTCTATGGGAGATTTTTAAAAAAAACCCTCTTGGATTTCATCAAAAATATCTTAATTTGTGTTCCAAAGATGAACGAAGGTCTTGCGGGTGTGGAACGACATGAGGGTGAGTACTTAATGACAGAAATGTGATTTTTGTGTGAACTAACCCTTTAATGATGGATATTTATCAATCATTGTGCATCCATTTTAATATGAAAAGAGAAAGACTAAGTGCAGTGAAGTCAAGAACAGCTCTAACTGATTTGAACTTTAAACTAATCCAAATAACTCTGGTTATGAGTCAGGTTCTTTTTAACATATCAGTCAAAAAGACTTGAAATCCGTTCAGTTATTTATTTGCGAATCAGACATTGTTCATGTTATGTGTTTGTGTACGCATGTTGTCTATTTGTTGTCTTCGTATAATTTCATGGCAATCTTTCTCTCATCACAATCAAATCCGACTGTTTTGCTGTGGCACTTCATTATAGGACTAGAAAAATTATTTCTTAACCAAAGCATAACTGAACTGAAGAGGATAAATATCTTTCCGATATTGGTAAAAAATCAAAAAATGGTTCTGAATATGAACCGATATGAGCCAGTCCTGTTTGTTTGTTTATTAAATTAAGCACATATGCTTGTTTCTCTAATACAGGCCTCATACCCTGACCAGCTGTAGCTCCTCTAAGACCCTGCAGAGCTCTGGGAACCCAGCTGAGATGGGTGTTGCCCCATACAGCAAGCATTTTGTCCATTCCAAGTCCTCTCAGTACCGTCGAATGAAGGCTGAGTGGAAGTCCAACGTCTACCTGGCTCGTTCACGTATACAGGTAGAAAGATCATAATTTGCTCAATGTTTGGTATAGCAAGCTAACATATCTACTTATTATATTTCTGCAGTATGCAGTGTATATATGCTGTACACGGCATGCAAATTTTTTTTAAGCATAGACCAGGGGTCAGCAACTTATGACACACGGAGTGATAATCACAGAAGGAATGATTACCTCAAAATGTACGTCTGTATGGAAGTTGGAGGGACATTATTTAAATAAATAAAAACACCTGTTTAGCTATTGTCACATGCCAGTGATTATTCCTCCGCTTGCCAGTGTTTGCCCATCCGTGGCATAGACTACCCAGATAACCTATTGCTTTTGACAAAATGTGCCATATTTTAACAGAGTATGCTCTGTTAGATGCTATTTCTCATTATACAATGCACTTAGCTAGACCTTCTATTTTTATTTTTATTTTTATTTTTTAGTGGGGGGAGGGGGTTGTGATATTTACTTTTAGACAGCAAGGCTTAATTTTGTGTTAAAATGCCAGTTAGAATAAATTAAAAATACAAAACAATTTTCACTTCCAGTATAACTGGACCGCCACTCTCATGCTACATGAAGAGGTAGTGGTACAATGCCATGGCATGCTACTTTTTAAAGCGAATTGGAAAAATATTAAGTGAAACACTAGGTACTACATGATAAACATGTAATACTGTAATCGAAAAATATTTAGTGAAACTTTAAGTAAGCAGTTAGTACCAAGCAGAACAGAAAGAAGTAAGCTAGTATTCCAATTTGAACATGAACTTTATCTTATTTTTTTTTTTTTAAATGACCTTACTTGCAATAATTTGGGGTTGTGCACTATTTTAATCCAGGGTTTGGGGCTGTACGCTGCTAGGGACATTGAGAAATACACCATGGTTATTGAATACATTGGTACCATCATTCGCAATGAGGTGGCAAACAGGAAAGAGAAGATGTACGAGGCGCAGGTATGCATTGTTATAAAATTGAATTTGAATTAATCAAAATCAAAAGTCATGCCGAACAAGCACTTGTTCTGTCCAAGTGCTTGTCAATGTATTTATTTATTTATTTATTTTTTATTTTTTGCAGAATCGTGGAGTCTACATGTTTCGCATCGATAGTGAGCATGTAATTGATGCGACTATTACAGGAGGACCTGCAAGGTGGAAAATTAACTTGAATTTCTAAGAATGACAACATTGTTAGCTTTAGACATCAAGGCCAGAAACATATTCTGCACAAGTACACAATCGCAGATACAAATGTTTTTGTGTGCGTGTGTGTGCGCACATTCATGTAGCTTTTAATGTGAACTTTACCTTGCTCAGTAGTTGACCTGAAAGAGAAAAACTGTTCTAGAAGATTGTGTTGCAAAACCACTGAGAATGCAGTGCATACTTGGGTTATGCTATGAAATGCTTTCTAACGAATGCAACATCGCACAAAGTCAAGCTTGCATAGCATGTTTCAGCCCTTACCTGCTTTACCCAGTTGAAATCTTTTTCTAACAATCCTTTTATCCACCAGGTATATCAACCACTCCTGTGCACCCAACTGTATAGCTGAGGCCGTAACCTTTGAGAGAGATCACAAAATCATCATCACTTCCAACCGCAGAATCCAGAGAGGCGAAGAGGTAATACTAATTTATCCCCGATGCCTGAAAGGCATTCGTTCTCCACATTGCTTTTGACCCAATTAGATTAACATTCTGCTCACCTACTTTTTTTCTTTTTCAGTTGTGCTACGACTACAAGTTTGATCTGGAGGATGATCAGCATAAAATCCCTTGTCACTGTGGTGCAGTTAACTGCAGGAAATGGATGAATTGAAAGATACCTGCGAAAAGATTGACAATTTAACTTATGCATTCCTTTTTATTTTTTTAGGCCCAGAAAACATTTAGACCGCAGAACTGTAAGGGGTTTTAAATGCATAACTGCCTGGTTTTCCGAAAGTTAAAACAACACCACGGGGTCCGTTTTGGTTCAGTGGCGAACAAGTTGATGTAGTTTGATCGAGCACCTTCACCTAAAATATAAACAGGCTGCACACTGGTAACTCTGAATTGCAAAGACAATGTAAATGTATTTTTTCCTGCATGAGAGATGAGAGACGATGCGCTTCGACAGATGGTGAGCGAGGCGAGTGGTAAACAGGATTTTCAGGTGGGCTTAGGCTTGAAAGTGCTGGCCACAGCCTTATTTAGATATAAAGAGGCAGGTCCTCTGGGTAAAGAAATATATATACACAAATATATACACATAGTTACAGAAATGTAGACACCACTGAACAAGGAATGTACTGAGAAGACTTCCTTAGGGATAATGCTAAGGGAATTATTAACTTGCACTAAAAAAGAAAGATACCGTTTAAATACTTGATTCCATGAGTCAGTTTATTTTTTCCTTTGTTTTGATTTCTGTAAAATAAGAGATGGCTTTTGTATTTATTATTGATTGAAGCTATTTTTTAAAGATGTGGAAAAGCAGAACGTCGAGCTGCTGGGAAAGCCTGCCGATTGGACAGAACGTTACTTTATATGATGTGTAAATATCCGTCTATAAATGAAAAATTTTTAATTACTCGACCAAATGTTACCTTAACTTTATCATAGCTGTCTGGGTGACCTTTTGTTTGTTTAAAAAAGAAAAAGAAAAAAATTACAAATATTTAAGAAAGATGTCAAGATATCATTTTGAGAGTATATGTATTGTATAAAATTGTACAGAATCTGTAAAAATGAAAGAATTCAGAGTATTTTTGTTGTATTTAGAATGTAGAATCAATATTGTTTAAAATGATCAGACCACTTGAAGAACCGTTTCCTTGCTTTTGCTTTTTTTGCCATTTTTCTGTATTTTTCGCAGTCAGAACGAGCACCAATCATGCTGAGGTGATTGACATCTTAACTTTGTTCATCAGATTAGTGTGTGCTGTGAATTTCCATTTGAAGTCACCCATTATTATTTGATAGTTCCCCATATCGAGCACGAGCTGTTCTTAATGCTCCACAGCATAGACTCACGTTTAGAACTTTAGAGATGAAGTTCAATGCCTTTCACATTCAATGCGTAGACATTTAATGAAATGTAAAGTATGCTTCTTTCTTGTTTACATTTAAAGAATAAAATAAGATTTATTTTTGGTGTTGGTTTGTGGAAAAGTAAAAATCACGGTATGTCACAAACTCACTGAAATAACTCAAACCTGGTAGTAGCACTTTGCAGACCAGTTTGAAATGAAGTTTTTCATGTGCACAACTAATGTGGACTGCAATTGTTGGTATTCTTAAACAGTCCTGAGCTTGTAATATACATATGGCATGATGTATTTTTTCAATTTTCAGATAAATCAATTGTACATAATTTCTCAATTACTGGCTGTAATAAAATTGGTTTTTTGGATATTTTTCCCCCTTGTACAATATTCAGACATTTAACAGTATTTGTCTCTTTCTTTGTCCTGTATAGTAGTATCCAATGTCTAAACAAAGCTTTTTTGGAAGTATACAATGTGTGGGTTTTGGAGTTTGTGGAATCAGATTTAGAAACATTTACAAAAACAAAATAAAATATTTTACATCATATTCCTTTTTCTGTGTTCATTGTGAGGTTTAATCAAAAAGGTATCTAAGTTCAAGAATGTATTCTAATGCACTTTTAGATGTACGTCCTTGAGTCTCCATAAGCATGAAAACAAAGTTAAGCATCCATCAGTCCCGTTGTATCATCTCTACACAGTGGCACTTTTTTTATTATTATTATCATCTCGCTCATTTCACAACTATGGTGCACAGTGGTGTCCCATAACATTAGCACAAACTAGAAACTAGAATATAACAAACTATTATGTTCATGCGGCGAGTGTATCACACTAGGTCTCCCCTAACACATATGAATACTTACCATGTGAAATTCGTTATAGGATTTCTAGCACCATTGGTCACTATATGTTAAACTTATGACAGCAAATCATGTAGAAGTTCTGTGAATCTGTGCTATGTGAAGATGTAGTTTCATGTTCAGTTCCAGTGATGTCCGGACAAAACATAAGCATTGAAGGGAAAATACATTGCCTATGTTTTATCTAATTGTGCTCGCAGGGGTTGGATTATTATGAGGCGCATGTGACCATGCCAAAGGAATAGTCTCCAGGAGAGTTCAACAGCACCCAAGATAAGAAGAGCCCTTTCAGAATGTATGACTCACCTGTGATAATGGGTCTCATTCACTAATAATTGCATGGATAATTTTGTATTTGTACAAAAAATATCTCCCTAATTCACAATACGTGCGTATGCACATGAAGTTCAACCTCGTTCTAATGGTACTGAATGAGCGGCCGCGTGCATGAGGTCAGTTATTTCCATATCTCCATATAAGGGTATTCCGCACAACCTTTCCTACAGTCTTGTAGCTCTGTGCAGATGCTCTCTCGCCAGATCCTTGAAAAGTGTCATTCAAGTTCAAACACGTTTTATAGACCTCTAATTAGCCAGCTGTACATACACATACAGTGGGGAGAACAAGTATTTGATACACTGCCGATTTTGCAGGTTTGCCCACTCACAAAGCATGTAGAAGTCTGTAATTTTTATCATAGGTACTCTTCAACTGTGAGTGACGGAATCTAAAACAAAAATCCAGAGAATCACATTGTATGATTTTTAAGTAATTACATTTACATTTTACATTTTTCATCATTTAGCAGACGCTTTTATCCAAATTAATTTGCATTTTATTGCATGACATAAGTATTTGATACATCAGAAAAGCAGAACTTAATATTTGGTACAGAAACCTTTGTTTGCAATTACAGAGATCATATGTTTCCTGTAGTTCTTGACCAGGTTTGCACACACTGCAGCAGGGATTTTGGCCCACTCCTCCATACAGACCTTCTCCAGATCCTTCAGGTTTCGGGGCTGTCGCTGGGCCATACGAACTTTCAGCTCCCTCCAAAGATTTTCTATTGGGTTCAGGTCTGGAGACTGGCTAGGCCACTCCAGGACCTTGAGATGCTTCTCACGGAGCCACTCCTTAGTTGCCATGGCTGTGTGTTTCGGGTCGTTGTCATGCTGGAAGACCCAGCCACGACCCATCTTCAATGCTCTTACTGAGGGAAGGAGGTTGTTGGCCAAGATCTCGTGATACATGGCCCCATCCATCCTCCCCTCAATACGGTGCAGTCGTCCTGTCCCCTTTGCAGAAAAGCATCCCCAAAGAATGATGTTTCCACTTCCATGCTTCACGGTTGGGATGGTGTTCTTGGGGTTGTACTCATCCTTCTTCTTCCTCCGAACATGGTGAGTGGAGTTTAGACCAAAAAGCTCTATAGCTTGAGCAGGATTTTAATCCATGACGGCGTAGTGTGTTACTAATGGTTTTCTTTGAGAATGTGGTCCCAGCTCTCTTCAGGTCATTGACCAGGTCCTGCTGTGTAATTCTGGCTGATCCTCCACCTTCCTCATGATCATTGATGTCCCACGAGGTGAGATCTTACATGGTGCCCCAGACCGAGGGAGATTGACCGTCATCTTGAACTTCTTCCATTTTCTAATAATTGCGCCAACAGTTGTTGCCTTCTCACCAAGCTGCTTGCCTATTGTCCTGTAGCCCATCCCAGCCTTGTGCAGGTCTACAATTTTATCCCTGATGTCCTTACACAGCTCTCTGGTCTTGGCCATTGTGGAGAGGTTGGAGTCTGTTTGATTGAGTGTGTGGACAGGTGTCTTTTATACAGGTAACGAGTTCAAACAGGTGCAGTTAATACAGGTAATGAGTGGAGAACAGGAGGGCTTCTTAAAGAAACGGGTCTGTGAGACTGGAGAATTACTAGTTGGTAGGTGATCAAATACTTATGTCATGCAATAAAGTGCAAATTACTTATTTAAAAATCATACAATGTGATTTTCTGGATTTTTGTTTTAGATTTTAGAGTACCTATGATAAAAATTACAGACTTCTACATGCTTTGTAAGTGGGCAAACCTGCAAAATCGGCAGTGAATCAAATACTTGTTCTCCCCACTGTTTATCTGCTGCTTTACTCAGAAAAATTTTATTAAATGTTAATAATGGTGCAACCTGAAAATATATAATGGGCACCAAGAGAACATGTCATTTACTTATCGTCTGAAGGGACTGTTCACCAGGCGACCCCGAGGCATGGCAGTGAGATGAAGTGTCTCGTTCCCTGGTCTCTGGGAGCCATAGTTACATGTGTAGTTTAATTTAATTCATATTGATTCAATACATCTTAAAGGTGCAGTCTAACTTTTTTTGGTTAAAAATGATCCAAATTCAATTTTTGAACAAGTACATAACCAGCCAGTGTTCAAAATTCACAATAGTAAGCTTGTAATAATGTTTTATAATTTGAGTAGTACTGGTAGGTTTGTATTTTATGCCGACAGGGTGGACATGTTAAGCTTTGGCAAAACAAGAAAATTTGTCAATTGGAAAGTCACCAACTTACTCATCTCAGCCATTGAAATTCCCCCCACTGAAGAGACAAAAAAATCTGTTGTCCTCAAGTCACTAAAGGGGATGGCCTTTTCTCAAAGGGACGGATTCTCCAATACGACAGGGTGGACGATTCAAGGGACATGGAGAAACTTTTCTTTTTTATTAAATAAAAATATTGTTTTTATTACCAAATGATTAGTACACTAAAATCAAGTAATCTCTTATTTAATAAAATATTAATAGGCAAACAAAAATGTATGATTTGACTATATCTTACCCTCATTCAATTTTAATGAGCAGTGAATAGGACATCTAAAAAGCCAAGTAATGATTTGCTATGAATATAAAAATTTAGCCTTATATAACACACCCTTTGATAACTCATTTGCTATGATAATTTAACATTAAAATGACTATTTATGTACAGGACATCAAAAGCCACCATACAGTGTTATTGACCCAGCTGCTATACACCCAGAGTGTTGGGGACTCATCCTCAGGGAAGCCTGCTGAAGCCAATTACCTGATAGTGAGCCTTACTGCTGAGAAACACCCACACCGTTTTGGGGCTCGTGCTACAGAGAGGCCTGTCAGGGCCTACTATCTGATAGCAAGTTGTTTCTAGCTGCCATCAACCCAAATGCTGGGGATTTGCTCAGGGAGGACTACTAAGGCCAGCTACGTGATAGCAAGTCTTTGCTGGCCACTAAATACCCAAGTGTTGGGAACTAGTGCTCAGTGAGGGCTGCCAAGGCCAGCTACCTCATAGCAAGTCTTCACTAGCAGAGAAACCTGTTTACACAGCATCTACAGTCCTGGAACCTAATCACATTTCCTGAAGCAGTGCACTCGGTAAACCACATTTTACCCTTTAAGCAAAGAGAGTACAGTCTTACACCATCATGGTCTGGAGGAGGGGCCTATCACTCCAGACGAACATGGCCATCAGCTCGTGGCAATGCTCGTACTCAATAACCAGACCGAAGTGAAGTTTAAAAGAGTGAGATCTGTTGTGCCGCGCAGCTCATCACTGCTTCATGGGAAAGAACCTGCCCCTGAGCGTGACCCTTTAGCAGGTCCGCCTTGTACGCCTGCAACTCCGCCATACAATACTCTGTAATGCTTGATGGCTGCTCTGTCAAATCTTCATCGTCAGTTAGGAACCTGGGTGTGCTCTTTGATACTAATCTTTTATTTGAAAGCTTCATTTCTAACATCTGCAAAACCAATTTTTTCCATCTTAAAAATATATCTAAATTACGATATACTTTATGCTCTCAATGGCAAATGTAGAAAAGTTAGTTCATTCGTTCATGGCCTCAAGGCTAGATTATTGTAAGCCTCTAATGGGTGGTTGCCCTACATGCTTAATATACACACTCCAGCTGGTCCAGAATGCAGCAGCCAGAGTTTTTCCTAGAACCAGGAAGTATGATCATATTAGCCCAGTTCTGTAAATTCTGCATTGGCACCCTATTTAGCATTGCATACATTTTAATATCTTGCTAATTACTTACAAAGTACTAAATGGCTTAGCTCCTCAGTACTTGAGCAAGCTCTTAACGCATTATAGTCCTTCACGTCTATTGCGAACTGAAAATTCTGGCCAGTTGATAATACCTAGAATATCAAAATCAACAGCAGGTTGTAGATCCTTTTCCTATTTAGCACCCAAACTTTGAAATAGTCTTTCTAGCCTTTTTCGGCAAGCAAAAAATCAATTTAAATCTAGGCTAAAAACACATTTCTTTAACCTGGCATATCCATAACACATATGAATATCAATTTCAATTAGAGATGACCAGAATGCACCCCTGAATGTCAGCAGAGACTGTGTCTACTAGACAATCCCCTGTGAAGGCCTCATTGAAATGACAGCCATCGGCACAGATTCTC
Source organism: Zacco platypus (assembly GCA_038088235.1). Classification (NCBI taxonomy): domain Eukaryota; kingdom Metazoa; phylum Chordata; class Actinopteri; order Cypriniformes; family Xenocyprididae; genus Zacco; species Zacco platypus. The sequence continues at coordinate 20,436,076 of CM076065.1, read as the reverse complement.
AGCAAAGACTTGTGATACTTGTGATACACACAGAATCGACTGGTTTCTCCCAATGTTTTTTTCTCCATTCTGTCACCTGATGGAGTTTGGGTTCTTTGCCACTGTCGCCTCTGGCTTGCTTAGTTGGAGACACTTAATATTCAACAATATTGATCTGACTGTACTGATGCTGTTGTATGACAATGGAACTGAGTTGGACAATGACATTTTTTTGCAGAACTGCTTTATAGATGAAATTAACTAATTTAATAATTAATGTTCTTTACACACAACTGAATCAACACTGAACTGATTTCAGCTGAACAACAGCTGAAATGCACTATTTTTCTGTATCACTGTAAAGCTGCTTTGAAACTTTGTGTATTGTTTAAAGCACTACATAAAAAAGGTGATTTGTCTTGACTTTAAAGATGGTGCAGAAAACAAAAGCTTGTACTATCATTTTGACTATGTCCATTGCAAATTGCAACATTTTTACTATTTTTGCAGCTTAAGATTTTCCGGGTGGGTCAGTACGTATTTTGCCAATAGTGTAAATGCAGATATCATATGAGAGTCAATTTTAAAATAAAATTAGAAAATCAGGTATAGTCAACAAAACAGAACTGAGCATCAAGACCTGCAGTGTAAACGCTGCCTTAGTGACCCCTAATGTCTTTGTGGCCCGCTGGCCCCTTTTACTAATGCTGCATTATTCAAGTCTGTCACAACAAAATAACTGCACATGTCTAATACCTTTTGTTTCTGCCTATGCAACAAAGCACTTAACCAGAGGGTCAGAAGTCTTTGGGTCTGTCCCAATATTTGAGAGTGCATGCACACGTCAGGAAGTCAGAAAAATGTCAAAGCTCAGTGCCCTTAATGCACATTAAATCACCTCTATCACTTCAACGGGGTGCTCTGTTTGTCTCGGTCGAGTTTAGGCTAGTACCAGACATCATGAGGTTAACTACTAGACATTTCCAGAAGTCAAATATCTGGACATGCCTGGTAATTAATGTTAATTATTGTTTTCTAAAGAAACAGACTGGAGATGTCAAGACAACCTAGCTCAAATTATATTTTTATTAATCAAAACTCGAGATTTTTGAATGGTATTGCACAATTCCAAATCAAAAATATCTAAAGTGTCAGGGACAGGCAAGAAAAGGACACTTTTATCAATGCGGACAGCTTAGCAGCCCCCCAAGAAGTCCTGTGACCCTGAGAGTCAGCAGGAAAAGACACAGGAGGAACATAAAGGTCTGTCTGAGATTTTAGAGCAAGAGACAGTTGTGACAGCCCTCAGGGAAAGAAGAGAGACCAGGCCAAAAGACTAAAGCCCAGAGCGGAGCAGCGTCCTATAGATGCTCTTTTAAAAATGAACGGTCACAAAAATGGCCATTCATAACAAAGGGGACATTAAGTACACATTATTGGCCCTGTATGTTGGGTAGAAAATGCCTGCTGTCACCAGGGAATAGCAGATGTTACTAGGCACATAAACAGCAAAGGCCATCAGGAAAAACAGAAGGCACTGCAATCCAGCAGTGGAATTCAGCAGTACTCAGTGCCACTTCCTTCTGCCGGGACAATGGCTGCTCAAGAAATAAAGGGTTGTAATGAACAGTGGTGTTATGTTTATGTAGTGGAGGATAATGAGGACTGTTTACATTATCTTATTTTTTAAATTAGACATTTGGATTTTTACATTGCATAGTCTATTGAATTGAATTCATTGTATACATTAAAATCATTCAAAACTCAACATCAATACAACTGTATCTTGTAAACAAGGAGGGCAGAGATAAAAAAAAAAATAATAATAAAATAAATAAAAAAAATAGCTGTGAATGCAAGCAAACCATAACACTTCCTATAACACTGAATGTACTTGTTACATCGGAAGAAGAATGGCGTCTACGCTAATTTTTGTCTCTCTGCTTATCCCAAGGTTTACCAATTAACGTGATTGGCTGGATCCGGGCCGTATCCGGGTCGGATGGGGAACCTGCGCTTGTATGCGGCAGCAGCGTGGCCCTGGGGTGTCGGCGGAGACTGTGTGAACTAGCTCATCCCTTGTGAGGGCCATACCCACACATCAGCCAGTGGAACAGATCCCCAACAAACCGTCCCATGATGAAAAAGATCTTAAACTAGATGAAACTGGATTAAATATTTTGACTGTTGCGACTCCAATCGGACTTATGACCTGTAACTCTGCCTGAGTATGGGACAAGTGTTCACTGCTGGCCAGAGGAGAACTGGCCAACCGACTAAGCCTGGTTTCTCCCAAGGTTTGTTTCTCCATTTTGTAGGAGTTTTGGTTCCTTGCCGCTGTTGCCTTTGGCTTGCTTAAGTTGGGAACACTTGCTTGATATTCAGCAGTGTTTTTGATATGCCTGCGTTGGCGCCATTGTATGCGAACTGAGCTGAGCCGGACGATTACGTCCAGTGCTGATATACATAAATTAACTAGACTAATAACTACTGATCTTTGCAACAAAATGAATCAATAATATATAGAATAAGCTGGACAATGACACCATTTTCTTTGGGAGCTGCTGTGCAGCCAAAAATGATTTGCCAATTATTACTGTAAAGCTGCTTTGCCACAATTTGCATTGTAAAAAGCGCTATATAAGTAAAGGTGAAAAAAAAAATAACATACCACTGGCTGTCACACATCATCTCAGGTCAGATCTGACACAACAGAGCTCATCTTCCAAAAGATTGATGCCACCTTTCATGAGTTCACACTTACAAATAATCAGATAGAGTAATTAGTATGCATATTTGGCGTGCTGTCCGAGGAGAGGGCTCCGAGCTCGGTATTTGGCCCGAGCCCAGAGTACTCCCCCCGTATTCTGGTTTAGGAAATAACCAGGCAAGTGTGAGGAGACGGGGTGGTGGAGGGATGCTGAAACTGTCCAAAAGCAAAGGTGAGTTGACTGCGAATTTCTCAATAAGGCACTGACATCTTGCGTTGGTTTACGCTGACTCGGAGCCCGAGCAGAATCAGTTAGTACTACTTACAGCAGAACAACTCATGTCAGTTAATGGAAATGCAGGAAATAAATTTAAGGCTCCAATCTTAAAAAAAAAAAAAAAGTCCTCAGTGACTACTTCCCTCAGAGAAGCTGAGTGTCAATCACAGTTGTCAATCATGACGTCACACCCCGTTTTTTTATACCATCAAATAACTAAAACCAAACTTTTGTATTAAAAAAAAAAATCAGCGTGATAAAAAAAAAGACCAAAAATGACAGAAAAATGGACAAAATGTATTTGAAGTGTATTTTGATCGTTTATCCCCGTGAAGAGGGCGGGGTTTATGATCTATACTGCATCCAGCCACCTGGAGGCAACTGAAACGTTTTGGCCTCACTTTTCGGGACTTGTGCAGCACAAAAAACTAATTACAGGTGGTGGATTTGATCTTGACGTGGGTATTTGGTTTAAAGGCAGTACCTTTTTTAATGTATTAAAAGGTGTGTAACATGATAACCATGTTGTCCATATTTTACAGGTGACAGGGGTGAGCAGATTTGTCTCCACCATTGCTAAATTGCTGTTAATCAAGACTACATACAGATGGCTTTTATATGCTTTTATATATAAATTACCCTAGGACCAATGAATTTTAGAGAGCGGTCAACATGGTAATTAAATTTCCCTTACCTGCCCTCCAAAAAAAAAAAAAAAAAAGTACTCAGGGTTTTCTCCATTCAAATCAAGCAGCAATGTGTTAATAGTGTATCAAAGGAGACTGCAGCCACAGACTCTCTCTGACCTATAGTGAAAGACTGTGGGTCACGTGACTTCAACATACAGGTAACTAAAAACCTTTTTTATAGAAAACTACTATAATCATTCTTCATCTCTTAAGTGTAAACCAATTAGATGACTTCACAAAAACATTTTATTTTCTAATGTCTAAAAAACACTTTTCAAATAAATTATTGAATGCACCTTTTTGATGTCACTGTATTTACAACTGCAGTTTACATTCACATCTGACTTTCTATTTCTAATATTAGTACGTGTATCCATGACAAGACAGTTCACATGAAAAAAATACATATAAAGCTTTCAGTCAGTCCAAAAATAATTAAGAGATTAAAAGTACTGTCCATATATCCATTTTCCATACCACTTGTCCTAATACTAACTGCAGTAAATTAGCTTACCAATACTAATGACTATCAAGCCGTTTTAATGACTTCTATTTTTGAATGCCAGTAATCACGAGAAATACTAATCCATTACAGAACGACTCAATTAATTTACAGTTTATTAAGGTCAAGGTAAATCCAGTGATCATTAAATCAAATAAAATTTCATGAAGGAAATCAAAATGACAGACTTATGATAATATGACTGAAAGAAAAAAACAAACAAAAACAAAGACAAATACAAGTATAATTCTAAAAAATGCTGCATTCATAGGTAAAAACGATCATCACAGACTGGTTATATTTAATACATCTAACATCTGTAATAAAATGAAAATAGAATTTCTCTGTGCAAATTTAAAGAGCAAATTAAAATTATTAATTTACAAATACTTGAATAAACCATTTTTAAAATATTCTTCAAAAATAGTTTGTTTCTGAGAAAAGAATACAGGTCAAGAAAGCTTCAGACTGAGTCTGAAACTCAAAGTTGAGCTCAAATTGTCGCCCTCACTGCAGGCCCTCACAATATTCTGTTACAGCGGTCTGGGCCAGCAAGGGTCTGTTGACCATTTCTGAGCTGACGGCACTGTGGCGGTGCAGTTCAATGCCCAGCCAGAGGGGGCACTGTATATTAGCGGTTCCTCACACTACCAGCCTCTTCAACCCTCCAACTGCCATTGCTGGGACCTGGAATCCTCACAGATCGCCATGGCAACATATCCTTTGATGCTGAGAGGGTCGGCAACAGCCAAACATTGGCCTACTGACACCTGGTACAGCCAGTTTTTCTTCTGAGTAGACAAAAAAACAACAAAACTTTATTTTAAACATTACAAAAATTACTACTTCATACAAGGCATACATGAAGTGAAGGTGCAGCTAGACATAACTAAACAAAAGAGGCATATACATTAAGCATAAAGTGTACATTAGAGTTTAAAATGGCTGTCACTGTATATTTTAACCTTTTTAGCATACGATGTATACATTTCCATTTTTAAATGCATTTAATTTGCGCATTGTTTGAACACTTTTGCACAATGGGCAAGAGGTGCTTTTAAAAAATCTAATCAATGGTTATCAAAAACCTAGTGTACAGGTGATACAAGAACGTAATGGAAAGATTTCTCACCCCCAGTGTCCACTGTTGAGATCCACCTGAGCCATGACACTTCATGAGGCGCGGCGGGTCAGAGGAACGAATCTCAGACATGTCCAAACACAGCAACCCGGCTAGAATTAACTCATGTTCCTCGTCATAAGCCCATTCCTGCAAAAAAAGACCACACACAAACACACAGGTCAAGGCAAGTCACCTTTATTTATATAGCGCTTTTTACAAATGCAAATTGTGTCAAAACAGCTTTACAGTAATAATTGGCAAATAAGTGATGTAATCGTCCCGCTCAGTTCAGTTTGCATACAATGGTGCCAATGCAGGCAGATCAAAAACATTGTTGAATATGCAGGTCAAAATTACAAAACATTTACACAGCGAAAACACCAATCATAAAACTCAAAATATTCTCTTCAGATATATTTAGATAAAACAGCCCATTTCAAAATAACCATTTTCTATTTGAATAGAATTTAAAGATATAGATATATATATATTTAAACTATATTTTCTGTAATTTAATCCTGTTATGGCAAAGCTGAATTTTTAGCAGCTATTACACCAGTCTTCAGTATCACATCTTATAAATATATGAATATATTTTATATATTTTTAACACACTACCATTAAAAAAATGTAGATTTGGGGCAGCCCAAATGTTCAAAAAAAAAAAAAAAAAAAAGATTAGCAAAATTCACTTCATAGCTGTTAATAATTATCACAGCATGACAGCAGTTTGATGACCTGACCTGCTCAGGGTCCTGTGGGTCACAGTCTCTCACCACCACAGCACCCCCCTTCTGACTGGGACGTCCTTGTGCTACCAGACACTTGTCAGCCAGCAGATTACGCAACTGGGAGAGAAAAGGGAAAAAAAAGGATTTAAAGAAGTACATTAAAACCCTTCATGGTGACAACTAAGAAACCTCAGGCTAAGAAAAATACAAAAGTTAGATGATATTATAAATATTCTCTTGCATAACTCTAATGTAGTGAAAAAAGAGAGTAAAACATCAGTGGACTTAAGTTGTCCAACCCCGTACTGCTCAAGAGCTGCTCTACTGCCCTCTGCTGTTTATACAGGGAATTCAAACCAATAGACCCAAACCATTATGACCACCCAGCATAATACACTGTTGGTCCTCCACGTGCAGCCAAAACGGTGCCAACCTGCCGAGGCATGGACTCCACTAGACCCCTGAATGTGTCCAGTGGTATTTGCCACCAAGATGTTAGCGGCAGATTCTTTAAGTCCTGTAGTTCGTGAGGTGGAGTCACCATGGATCGGAATTGTTGGTCCAACACATCCCACAGATAATCAGATTGAGATCTGAGGAATTTGTAGGCCAGGGCAACACCATGAACTCTTCATTAGGTTTCTCAAACCATTCCTAAAAAATGTGTGCAGTGTAGCAGGGTGCATTATCCTGCTGAAAGACGTCACTGCCATTGGGGAATACCATACTGCAATGAAGGGGAGGACCTGGATTACAACAACATTTAGGTAGGTGGCTGATGTCAAATTGAGGTCCACATGAATGGCCGGACCCGAAGATTCCCAGCAGAACACTGCCCAGAGCGTCACACTCCCTCCACGAGCTGTCTGCGTTCCACAGTACATCCTGGTGCCATACTACTCCAGGTAAATGGCGCACATATGCACGGCTGTCCACATGATGTAAAGGAAACTGGACTCATTTGACCAGACCTTCTACCACTGCTACAAGGTCCAGTTCTGATGGTTGCGCTCCCATTATAGGTGCTTTCGACAGTGGACAGGGATCATCATGGGCACTCTGACCAGTCTGTGACTTCACAGCCGAATACACAGCAGGGTGCAATGTGGTTACATATTCCTCCCATAAACTTCATTAAAATTTTAATGTGACTTGTGCCACAACAGACTTTCTGTTGGTCGGACATAAGTGTGCTGCACAAGTCCTGAAAAGTGAAGCCAAAACATTGATCAACCCTATATATATATTTTATATTATAGACATAAACCCCACCCTCTCTATGTAATCAAATGGGATGCGAGACACTAAACATTCAAATTATATTTTTTACATTTTTTTTAATAAGTTTGGTTTTAGTTAGTTATTTGATGCTATAAGGGGTGTGGCGTCAGGGGTGTGACATCATGATTGAGAGCTGAGATTGACAGCTGCTCTGAGCGAAGTAGTCACTGAGTTTCCAACTGACTTCAGGATTTTCGGGAGGAGATTGAAGCTTTACCTTTAGTTTCTACATTTCTATAACTGTTTATTTCACACCGACATCATGAGTTGTCCTGCAGTAAACTGTACTAAATGATTCTGCAGTAGTTGGTACCTCGGCTCCATCTCACACTCATTACTGCGCAGACTTAGTTTCCAAGATGTCAGCGCTATATTGGGACAGTGGCGGCTTCACTTTTCAACAATGTAAGAGAGTAAAGTCGTTCATCTTTTTTTTTTTTTTTTTTTTTTACAGTCTAAGATCAGACCAGACGGGATAGCCTTTGTTGCCCTCGTGCATCAATGTGCCTTGAATGCCCAAACCCAAAAAAACTGACTGATTTGTGGTTTGTCACTCCTTAGACCACTGTCCGTAGATTCTCACCACTGCTGACCAGGAGCATCCCACAAAGCTTGCCCTTTCAGAGATGCTCTGACCCAGTCACCTTGCATGAACAATTTGGCCCTTGCCAAAGTCTCTCAGGTCTTTACTATTGCCCATTTCTGCTGCATCAAATACATTAAATACACAAATTGATTGTACATTAATCAACTAAATTTTCACTTCATCTGTGAGTGGTATATTGTATTTTTTGTTTAATTAAAATGACACTCAATAGAAAAATAGAGTCTGTATTGTAAAAATCAAATCCAAAAATCAACAGACATTCATGCAGTCATTTATTGAAGGATCAACATGAGGTCTTACCCGACCCCGCTGCAGGACTTTGGGTCTCTTCAAACCCTTGTTGATGAAGACAGGCTGCTGGGGCTTGTGTAGGGAGGAAACCTGCATTTCAGGGTAGATATTGTCCAGGTACCATTTAAAAGAGTGACACTGCAGCCTCTTCCGAATAGCGACCCGCTCACTGATGTCCCCATAGTTACGGTTCCTCAGCTCAGGGCGCAAGGCAAAGTACTGCTCCTGATGGACACATACATAAAAATATTCAATTATCAAATTTACTGAAAAAGCATGTGCAGAGCAAAACATTTTCACAAAGGTGAAAAGGTATGTTTACATTGACTGTTGCGGTCAATTCCATACTCAAACAAGTATTAAAGCCCCTGCATACTTCAGAGAGAGGGTGAAGCACAAAGGACAGAATTGTGCCTCTATGCATTTGTTAAAGATGTGAGATACACCAATGGACTGAAAGACTAACTACTGCAAATCCATTAGTTAAATTCTGAACTGTGTTATGGCTATCACATAAGTTCAGTCGACCCTGTGCAGTTCTGCTCTAGATCTCTAAATCAGGGATTCGAAAAACCTATTTTGTCAAGTTAACCCCTTTGACCTAAAATATTTACTGAATATTTATTAAGTACACTCTCAGTTTTGAAGTTAAATGGCCTGATTATGCTCATTTACATGTTTTTTAGGGGTCTACTAGAAAAGGTTTACATGATTTATTGTTTAAACAAAAACCAAATTTTTCTTATATTTTACATTTTTGCAGAACCAGTTTTCACCCTCTGAAGAGTCCATTTTAGTTTTGGCTTATTTAAAAGCAACCTTCCGAAAAACCTAGTCTGCTCTGATTGGTCAGCTGACCCCATTCTGTTGTGATTAGTCTACTTAGACTTAGAGCATAAGTCGGCGTGTAACAGCCCTTACCACGTATTTGAGCTCCCAGGGCTGTAAATAGACACTGTTTTCTAAGTTGAAGAGATTAACTCCCTTTAGTGTAGACATTGTGCTTTTTAACTTTGCAGATCGTTTACATGCACAAACAGCTATATTACACACTAAAGGAAAGGTAAAATCAATATTTCAGTAATTTATTAACTAATTTGATAACAATTTATTTATTTTATTATTTAAAATTAATTTCATTGCATGTTTATGATAAAATTATTGTTTTTTCCTGCAGTTCTCTCACAAACTCATTTGGGAAATCCTATTCTACATCACTGCTGTCTTTCTCTCCATCATGAATACGCCAAATTAATGGACAAATTCTAATGCATCACATTACATCACAATGCATCAAGTACAGTAATCCTAGAATACAATGCGATGAGCTCAGTGAAAAACCAACATGGTCTGACTGGGTAGAAAATAAAATAAATTAAATAAATAATTTTTTTTTTTTTTTTACAATGTATTACTTCTAAATAAATGTTAAATAATGTGTTCGTTTCCTGATGTTATTTAAAATCAAGTATCCATCAAGCACCTATGAAAAGGACACCAGAACAGCATCAAATAATAAATCCCACATTAGCTGGAAAATACTTCAACATTTTTTACACATCACTGAACCAATTAAAAAAAATGCAAAAAGACTAAACATACTGCTGAGAATGTAGCCGACACATTAAGCAGGATCTCGAGAATAACTGGCTGAAGTAGAATTTTAATGTGTCTGACACAGGTAATTACATTCTCCCCTAACTGGGTCAATTATCTCTTAGACGAGGAGCCAATTATGATGAGCCTTTGAAGTTCTGCACCACGGACGCAGCTGTACAATTCAAACACATGAAGAATTTCACACATCTCCATCATGTACTCCCGGACAAAAAATAAAAATTGACCAAGTCCAAAATGGCTAAACACTAAGCTTTTAATTGTCTTAACCACAAATTATCGGTCAGGAAATTAACCAAATGTAAACATATACACTACTTATAAATTGCTGTCTCAGAAAAACAAGTTTTTGGAAGAATAATGGTAAGTTGTGAGTGGAGAGATCGCAATGAAACAAGTTGCCTGGTGATACTCCAGAGCGGTGACTTCGAAAATATAATAATAGATGCATCTCTACCACAGTGAAGCATGGAGAAAGAGGTGTCATTGCGTGGGGAGTTTTTTTTAGCTGCTCATATTGGTGAGCTACTCCACTGTGAAAAGTCACTCAATGCTTTGAAGTACAGGACAATATTGCTAGAATGGTTTGCTTCCCACAAAAGAAATGTTAACTAAAGCGGAATCATCAGATGTCAAGTTACAAGACAATGCTTCAGCCCAAACTGCAAAGAAAACCAAGAAGTGGCTTAAGAAACAAGTCTATCAGGCTCATGTTTTGGCCTGCTCAGAATCCAGATTTGAACCCTAGAGTGAATATTTGGTCTCACATTAAACTCAAGTGAAATGGGAGACATTTTTCAACTTCTCATGGACTGTCTGAAGCCATCAACATCGAGTGGCAACACTAATTCTACTTCTTGTAAAAAGCTGTCTGCGAGTTTACCCACAGAGCATAAACATTTAAATAAAAAAAGGGGAAGGCTATTTAGTGCAAAATTTATCTACAGTATTCATTAAATTCTTGCCAATTTCCTGACCAGTTATTTGTGATTAAAATGGTTAAGAACATTAAAAGACCACTGAGTATTTTGCCATTTTTGGCTTGGCCCACTTTATATTTTTGCCCAGGAGTGTAATGAACAAGTGAACCACGTTGCACTTGTGCTATGGGTTGCCAACAGCGATAAACAACTTTCAACACCACAGCCGTCAATGCCCAACCCGACAAAAAACAATCAATTTATTGAGTGACCTTAAAGAATCACGGTCAGGGTGGATCTTTTTTTGTAAAGTAAACAGCCATGTAATATTTGCTCTCATCTGCCTTTACGATGAGAGGTCAAACTGTACTCAAAGAGATCATGTGCAAGACCATGGAATACACCACATGACTATTATAAAACAATAGGCACCATGCAACTCTCAACTTTGTACACAGTAACAGAGAAACACTGGGCATCATACACTTTTCAGGAGATGCATGTTTCATTTTCTCTGATAGGATGGAGTCATAATGTGAATCTAAAAAAATAAATGTAATCTGTGCCCATTATACACTATGCAATTTTCTGTGTAATCTGTCAACTTCGACAGGTCAAAATCTGCAGCCTGGCTCTGACTTTCAGCAACTAGAGTTGATAGTAACTTTAATTCAATGGTCTACTTTAGACATTCTACTAACTAAAAAGAGAGATTGAATATTTTTTGTTGAAAGGTCTTAATAAACCCTCTGCAAATGTACATGAACACATAACAAATAAACAACAACTTTATTACACGGCTGAAATACTGGATTCTGATAAGTAAAATCACAGCATTTAGCAATCATATATTTCTGAATAATGACCACTAATTCAGGCAATGCTGCTCATCCAGGAAACTGATCTCCTACATACTGGTGCTACTTTCATGTTTCTCATATCACAACAAAATCTCTCTATATAAAGGCTACAATAGCGAAAAGACAGAATAGTTTAAAGTATTACTTTAATCAGACAAAGTATTTTATTTTATTGCTATTATAGTGTTATGCTATTGATCTCCACCTTATAGTCATCCATCCAGACATGGGCCAGACGCAGGGAATTGTGGGCCATTGTATCCTGACCTCCAGGTGACCCGTAGGGCCGGCGCTTGCGGAAGATATGCCCCACCCTGGAGCAAGGAACGATTAATAACTGACCTCCACACATCCAAATCTGATGAGGAAAAATAATTTAAACCAAGTAAGTATATTTTTGGTGCCCAAGATTAAATTATGTCTAAACCGGGGGTTCCGAACCCCCTCAGACATATATTTTAATAATTTAATGTCCTGTGATGCAAGTAAACATAAGTAAAATAAAATGTAAAAATAAAAAATACCCCTCATTAATTAAATTACAGACTTTGATTTGATAATCATACTTTTATTAGATATACATCACTATTTCAGTTTTCTTTTCAGTTAATTGTGCAGCCTAATTTGTTTGTTACATTAAATTGAATTTTTAGCTATTAATCAACTTGCAGATCATGGACCCCCACAGGTTTGTAAAACACCATTTGGGAAACTCTGGTCATTTTAAAAAATTAAAAAGGATACACAAACCATTTACCCGAAAAGAGATTTCCAAGTTCTCTCCACCCCATATGTCCATGCCACGGTCATACTGGCCAAGCTCATAAAAATAATTCCTGTCCATGGCGAACAGTCCACCTGCCATCGTGGGAGACCTGCAGAGAAACATGACTGGAGTCATATTGTACCACAGTGGGCTTGTGTGCACTACCAGCAAATATGTGGACAAACTGGACTGGATTGGTTTCACATGACTCTAGAACCCCTTTTGATCTAAGACATATGCTAGACAAATATAAATTGTGCCTATGCACTCTTTTTTACAAAACTAACCTTTTTTTTGTAAAATGAAAGTTGGAGTTTTGATTTATATAATATTTTGGTCACTAGATAATTCACATACATTCATTTGACTTTATTATTCACTATTCATAAAATAGTAAAAATAAATAAATAAACGTTTGACTGGTAATGTCAATGTTTCAAATGGGCTTAGTGTAACACAGACAACTCTGTGGTTCAAATTCTGAGCCAAGAATCCATCTGGGAAGATTGATTTTAAACAGGACAGTCTATGACCCCAGGGTTAAAAGTGTTGGCCCTCATCCCCATCCATGACAGCAGCTTCAGGGACAGGATATGCAGTATTACACAAGGGTATGCAGTGTGACCACAATTGCCACCCATTTTAAAGTATTTTCACAAAACGGTATCGCAATATTACGCAATATAAACAAATAAATGCGAGAAAGGCAAGCATGCGAGTTTGCATACCAGCATAATGTAACACACACTGGTAATACCTGATGGCTCCATCGGGGCTGTTGAGTTCAGACATGGGCACCGGGTCCCATTTAAAGTGCAAGCCCCAATTGAATCCCCCCCGCACGATAGGAGAGGGGCTGTATACTAGTGTGTCTGCGCTGATGATGTCGATGACAGGACACACCACGGTTTTTCTGTTCTCTTTAATGGGTGTGAGCAGAGGCTGGAGCCATGCCTCATTCACCTCACAGTGACTGTCCAGAAACACCAACACCTCACCTGAAAGACAGACAGATGAAGACAGCCTTACAGGAGGATTGAAAAATAACTTGTTCACACTTCCAGAAAAAATCTGAAAAGCAGCTAAACAGCAACAAATAAGCAAATTTGAATATACATACACACACACACACACACACACATATATATATATATATATATACATTATTATTACTAATTATAATAATCCAGTGAGATTTTTGAATGCACAAGGAGTCTGTCAACAGCTGGTATGCTCCACACAAAGATCTGTCAATTCATTGTCAAGTATGTATGCGTGTATATTTTATATATATATACACACACACAACAAAAAAACAAAAGGAGCAAAAGAAGGAAAACCTAGACTCTCTTCACTTCAGTTGTCTCAGTCAAGCCACAGGGATTTTATAGAACCCATTCAATCAGACTATATAATAATATAATAACTACTTTATTAAAATGTAAAAAATAAACAAATCAAAGAAAAATATTATTATTGTAATAACACTGTACTATAATATAAAAAAATTAGCATTTAATAATAGTAATTCCGGGCCCGGGAGGGGACAAGTTTGGTTCACTTAGTTTTGTCGTGGCCACAACATATAAACTCGTGGGAACGTGATAACATGGCCATGATCATATGTCTTGGCCACGAGATATTAATTCGTGGGAACATGATAATTCATGGCCACAAGATCTTTTTGTCGACGTAATGACATCCTTATGTTGTGGCATCGAGATCATATGGTGAGGGAATGGTATATTTTTCTACTGGCCACGACTTCATTATGTTGAGGAAACAATTCTCATGGGCTGCACGACCATAGCAAACTGGAATTATCAGAAATGGATAAGACTATAACAATATTTATTTTTAATTAAAAAAAAAAAGCACGGAATTAAGAAATTTGAACAATAGCTTAAATAAATGTCTGTTTTCACTTGTAGCCCCTGCAATCACATCGCGTGACCACGACATAAGGATGTCGTTACCTCAACAAAATGATCTTGTGGCCACGACTTCTGTTCCCACAAATTAATATCTTGTGGTATAGTAGACATATGATCACGTTCCCATGAGTTTAAATGTGGCCATGACAAAACTAAGTGAACTGAACAGGTCCCCTTCCGGTCACTGTAAGCAACTTAATTTTAAGGCAGTGGTTCTCAATTTATTTGGTCCTTTAAACCTTTAAAAAAATTCTAGAATCAATAAAATCAACAGCCTGTATAAAGTAGCTGCAGTGAGCTCTTTTGACAGCACATCACAAGCTCAGCTTCTTTTACATCTCGCTGTAACACAGCAGCGGAGCAGCGCGTTCACAAAAACAACAGGTCAAACCTGTAGCATGAGATGCCCCAATCATCCTCCCACGGATCAGCCCTTCCCTCCGCTCATTACGAACCAGCTTCACTTTCTTCTGGAGGTGCTGCTGAATGTAAGAATCCAAGTCTTCCTTCAGATCATCTGTCAGACATATAGTGTGACATCTGATGAGTAAGAGCAAGTTCAGAGTTTCTCCATTTCTTACCCTTCACTTATACCTCTATTGAATATTAAAATGGTTAAATTCTGGAGATTTGAAAGCTTGTCTCATGGATTTAAACTTGTCTTAAGACTAATTATAGAATTATGACAGGGATTTTAGACATAATAAAAACATGTTGTTAGGCTGGTAGCTTACACTGTTATTTTGAACCAATAATGAACCGGAAACAAAAAGCAGTTGAAGGATGGCATGCATAATTCAGTTTTTTTATCTGACTCCATTAAAGTTGTTGTTATTTTTTAACCCCTCATTCTTTAAAGGTAAAGTCTTTCTTAGAACTGATAGGAAAACGTAGGACTGAACGTTTAGATGATGAAAGTTACAATCACTTTAAGTTTCAACATTATCAGTGATAAAAGCAGGCAAAGTTATTAAGTTACATGTTTAAATATACAGAAAGTAGAATGGAACAACATACTGTATAGAAAACTTAGTTGTAACAAATAATGCACTGCAGTGCAGAAAGGGCTGTAAAAGCCTTCCTTGTGGTAACAGGTTACGCATCGGCGTCCGGAAGTGGCAGGGTTAAAGCCTTTCTCCTCGATCAATAGTTACGTTTCCTTCTTATATGCTGAGCAAAGCATTGTTATACATGTGTGGAATATCAACAACCAAAACCAACTGACAAGAAGCCAAAATATATGGCAAATGGGTGGTGATCAAGAGCTGGAGAAGTACATTAACATATTCTCAACAATGCATGTTTAAGCAATACCTAGATTGTCATTGTACATTAGGATACTTAAATATCTCTATTAAGTACACTATAATCAGTTCAGTTTATGTCAGATGAGACCAAATATGACAGTTACATGTTAGAAAACACTAGTAGATAAATAGTATGTAGTTGAAACATGTATGTTATTTGAAGCAAATGGTACAGATGTGTCATTGAGGTGTAAACGACTGTTCCTAGCGTGTCCCAACAGTCCTCAATCAGCATATTGATGAATCCCTTTCACCAGACACACATTAGCATACTGTGATGATGAAGGCCACTGCGCCACGTTTAATTCATATGTATACCATTAAAGGGACTTCTGAATTACAGAATGTAGTAAACAGTTCTACCCATATTCGCTCAGCCCTACAATGTTTAGAAGATTTGTTGACCAAATGATTCAGTTCACCTAATATTTGTGTCATGATACGACAATATTGTGATGTGTTATGTTTAGTGCATTCAAACGGTGATATTTAAGTTATTTTACCTTGTCATTTCACTTCAGTGCTTTGCGCTGTTATACTCTTTACTTAAACAGTTCACTGAGTTCTGGGCTGGCCTACTGCTATAGTACAATTCGTCTTTTCACAAACTTCCTCTGAATAGTAGCCAATCTATTTTTTCTGAAAAATATATGTTCATATGAAAAATTGAACTATAACATTGATTCTCAGAACGAGAATAAATTGATTTCATCCCACTTCTAATGTTATGTGTTATTTACGCATATTAGCAAATCCAGTTTTTAGCTTAACGTCAATGCATCATAGTCTCCTGTGTGAGGAGATCACGAGTGCTAGTTTAGCCTCTAGACAGCAGAGAGCTCACTATGGTTTAGGACAGAACCAGTATGTCAATCATTATCGTGTCTTGCTTCAGTGGACCAAAACAAGAGTAAAGAAGACTAAACATGTTTAGAGAAGTAAAGCAGCTTGCCCAGTTCACTGCGGTCATCCACTAGTATGATCTCATGGAGCAGGTAGTTTGGTGTGCGATCCAGCACACTGTGAACAGTCCTCAGGAGGGCAGAGAATGCCTCATTGAAGAAACAGATCACTATGCTGGCTGCGGGCAAAGCCACTGGATAGGTCCTGTCTCTGCATCTGTTGGGAACAGTGTTCATGTGATGATTTACAGCAATATTATGCCAAACAGCACATTCCTTGACATCCATTTACACAACATGGCATGTTTTAACAAACCATATGTGCACCTTGACCACATAAAAATGTTCTTTAGGTCATAAACAATGGTTCACCCACAAATGAAAATTCTGTAATTATTTACTCACTATCGTTCCAAACCAGTTTTTTTTTCTGTGAAACAAAAATAGATTATTTCTGAAGTATCTTTATCCGACTCTTGCTGTCATGACTCGGAAAATAATGTTGTTGTTTTTTCACATGGTCAATACATAAGTTGTGTAAAAGCTGAGTGAATTTTCTTTAAAAATTGTCCATGTGTGTCAAAAGAGAACAACATGAGGGTGAATGAAATGTTTTACATTTGGGTGAACTATTTCTTTAACTGAACATCAACTCCTTTAACTTACTATAAACCTAAAACTTTAAAGTAGCAAATTAAGTAGTAAATTGTGATGGTCGTTTCTTCCTACTGTGATGTATTATTGCTTAGCCCTCATGCCGGCTCGAAAAATGTCATCAGAAAAGAGGAGGAGGGGAGGTTAATGTTTTTCATGGAATATTAGAAGGGCACATGCATTTTCAAAAAAATTACATCCAAGGACAAATAATAATAACAAATAATAATAATAATAAAGGTCAGTTCTGAGTTCATGGTGACTTCTAGCGAATGATTCAAGGGGTTAGCACACATATAGATGCTCATACTTGTCATTCCTGGTGTCTGGGACGTTTCTGTGGTAGCCGAGACGGTTACTGATGAGTACGTTGAAGGCGTGCTTATGATAGCCCATATCTCGTACCTCTTGATCCTGTTTGTTAAAAATCATTCCTGAAATCAGAGATCAGAACACATGTAGTGAACAGCACATTCCGGGGCCCTCTCTGACTTGACCACAGTGGAGAAAAGGTTGGCTATTTTTTGATTGGATTTTGGTGGACTAGCACAAACATTTGTCCAACACCCTAGGATAAAGATGGTAGGACAACTGGCAGACAACTCTAAGAAGGCAAGACGATGACGCCTAGTACCTAACCCAGGAAGGGCAGGACTTCTCATTAGGTCTACTAGTGATTTCTGACCTTCACCCGTTTTAAGTCTAATTTTTAAGGTTTATGCCTGGACCGGCATAAAAAGTCCTTAGAACAATTTGGATGGAGCGGCAGTGGCTGAAACAAAGAGAGGCCACAAGAATCCATCCAAAAAATTAGTATAAACTACAACCTATCAATTCTCTTTTGAAATAAATTTTCTCAGTGATAGCTATTTTTAGTACAACATCTTGCACAAATTCAGTTACCATACAAATGAATGCATGCATGAAAGTTCAATATTTTCCAATCATGTTTGGACTCTATGGCCTGGTTTCACAGATAAGGCTTAGATTAAGCCAGGATTATGCCTTGGTTCAATTAGGACATTTTAGTAGCTTTTATAAACGTGCCTTAGAAAAAAAACATCAATGGTGTGCATCTTGAGACAAAACAACAGAACTGACTTATTTTATGATATGTCAGTGCAAGCTGCTTTCAATTAAAACGGCTCAAACATGCATTTTAGTCTGGGACTAGGCTTAAGCCTGGTCTGTGACACTGGCCAAAAGTGTTCAGAACATTGACAAAGGTATTCTGGTGTTTTGGGAAGTGAGTAATGCATTGTTAAAACTTTAAAGACACTGGTTTAACTGTGCTCTTTAGATTGTGCAAATGACTTACACGAGGATAGAAATGTAAAAAACGGAAAAACATGTTTTGCAAAAACAACCAATTAGGTTCTCGGGTATGAAGCAGGTTCAGTTGGGCTTCTGTTTATGTTTGCTGATCAAAGTTTATACGTGAATAAAAGCCTAAATTCAATCCGTTCATCATATAAAGCAATCGTGTCTCTTCAGAAAATTTGGACTAAACCACTCAAATTACAGATTAGTTTAACGATCTCTATATGAACGTTTTGAAGAGTCAAAGTAGTTGCACAGCTGTCAATGGAGTAGGACTGGGCGATATGACGATATTATCATTAATTGACGATGTCTTGCAAGCATCGTGATGTCGACATTAAGTAAAGAAGACAGACGATAATCGCCAATAGAGAAAAAAATTACAAATATATTTAACTGTCTTGTAGGTGCCATTCACATATTTATTCACACATTTATTCACATAAATAACATGAATTAATTATTTTGTAGCCTATACTAGTAGCTAATTAATAGAATTAGGAATAATAAAAAAAAATCTCTCTCTTAATCACTTCATTTACTTAAGGCCAGGAATCGAATAGGCCAACTCAAAATTAATATTTCGTTTTTTTCTTAATAATGTGATTTTATTTTTAATCCATTCTTCAAGCGTGAGACACTTCTGTAGCTCCCGCACGCTGTGTTCTGAGCTGCGCACACATCCAAAGTGCGCACAGACATTTCATAGGCTAGTTCGTGGACAAATACACACAAAATCGTCAAAATCCCCGAAACACAGTTTTGTCATTTCAATTTTAACCAACAAGATTGTTACATTAGAATTAAATTAAATTAGTATGGATAAGCATCTATGACTCTATTTGTTTTCCAGGGGTGGTTTTACATGCGCAATTACCAGCATAAACAACAGAACAGGAGGATTCGTCACATCACGCACCTGCAGCGCAGAATAAACTTATATAGCATATAAAAAGGAATAAATAGGCCTACATGAAATTCACTCAAACATTTAACAGATTAACAAAACAGAAATAGTATATATAGTAGCCTATATGCTGAGTTTTGATTTATTTTTGTGCACTCTCCACACAAACACATTCAAGGTTTACTTTATTTTACAAAAACACAATGTTTTGTTTTTATTTTGAGTGTACACTTTATAGTATACCCTTTATAGTATATACTAGTATAGACGGAGTATTTTAAGTGTTTTCACACCAGCGCCTCGCACGCACACAACATGTCAATTCTAGCACTGCTTGACATCACAGCCTGTTCATTATCAAAATGAATGAAAAATAAAATACAAATAACATTTGTAATTATATATTTTCCAAATAAATAACGCAGCATTTTTTTTATTTCGTTATAAGAGGCCTATAAAAGGACACCTTGGAGCTCTAAAAACATGAGAAAAAAAATAACCTTTCCATTTTTGGTCATGCACAAGGAATCAATTTTATATTTTTTTTATAAAGCGCTAGTTTTAGACAAATAACAAATACCTGATAGCTTGACTACAAGTTTAAAACACAGCGATACACGTTATAATTAAGCAAATTAAACCTCATGAAATTAATTAATCATCATGAAATGTATCTACTCAGGTGAAAACAACAAAAATGAAAGAGAAACATCCCACCTTAACAAATAGGCAAGACACATTGATGTGTGACACCAATATACATTTACCATTCTTACAACCACCACCAGAATGTCCACCTTCACAATGAACTCTGTTAAAACTCTGTTCAATTCAACAATTGTCTTCAAGAAACTAAATTCTTTTTAAACACTCGATAAGATCAGTGTGGAAATTATTAACACTAGACAATAAACATTACTTTGTTGTTATGTTAAAGTGCAAACCTTTACTATTTAATTAAATTAAACATTGGGGTGTGGTAGGGGTGCAGCTCGGGTAGACAATATTATCGGATATTGTGATATTTTTTAAGGTAATTAGCGATAAAATATTTTTTATACATCACCCAGCCCTAAAATGGAGTACAGAAGTGGCTCAGATTTTATTAAAAATATCTTCATTTGTCATTCAAAAATGAACGAAAGTCTTAGGGGTTTAGAACAACACGAGGGCGAGTAAATAATGGCAGAACTTTTATTTTTGGGGGCTGAATTAACCCTTTAAGTAGCTTCTGGACTTCATCTGCATGTTCCGGATTTTAGGACCCCTTTGGTGCCACAGATACCAGCTCCTTTCCCCACTACTTTGTTACCCAGCACAACCACTGGAAGAAGTCACTGCCCACTGACCACTTGGAACATAAATTTTCTTTCCAGAGAATCTGGTATTGTTGTATATCAGTATATGATTTTCTAATTTACATTAGATGTTATGTAGCTGATGACAATTAACAAGTAATCTTTCATTTATTTGTTTGATGTACAAATGAGTTTCTTCACCTTATTAGTTTCAAACAATAGTTTCTTTCCATGAGACAACGTAACTCTGCCATGGCAACACCCAACTTAATCACTTACATTGTATGCATTTTATGTAGTTTATTTCTTTATCATTTATTATTTTATAATTTATCAATCCTTCAGATTGGTCATATGACTAACTACCTTCAATTTAAATAATTTTTATTTGTTCAACAATGTTTGATTGCTCTTTACTGTAAATGTGAAAATCCTGGCTGGTGCCCCATAATAAGAGAAGAAATTAGTCATCAGACCAAAAGCAAAACATATTTTGGTCCCAAGAGTGAGAACCCCTACACACTCATAAAAAACAAGTTTAATACTCAGAGACTGCTTATTAGGAGAAAGCTGCTTTTTCCGAGGATTCCAGAATGGTGGATCGACTCAACTTCATAACAGTAGAAAATGTGTTGTCATGGCAACAAAAGCAGTTCCAAAACCTGCTTCATTGGCTAATAGCTACATAGGATAACCATTTACCTGGCACTAGAATTTCACTTAGTGACTTCTGCAGCGAATTCTATTCAATTCACTCAAGTAATGTGTCAAATTTTCAGTCCTGTGATTAAGGAAACCTTGTTCAAGCCATTCAATTGTTTAGAAGCAGCAATGTAGACTTTCCTAATTAAATGAGGAACTGTATGGAACTGTTTGGAAAACAATATATTCTAGAGAGCACACGATGAGACGTCAGCTTGACACTCATTACTGTAAATGAGCAGCACTGGCTCTTTCTAATTCGCTGACAGTAATGCTGGCAGCTTTAAACCAGTTCGTCTTAACTGCTGGGTCACAACTAGTGTTAATTTTGTCAGCAATTTGTGTTTCGTTTTTTTATTTAGTCTTAGTCATGTGTCAAATGTAATTTTAAGTTACCATATGTAGTTAACCGAGTCCCATTTTTGTTTAGCAAAGTTTTAGTCGACTAAATTATTGACTGAATGACACTTTCATTTAAGCAAAATACCTCAAAAGTAAAACAGTGATGAGAAAATATATCCTTTTAAACAGAAAAGCTCTGATTGTGGGGTTTAAACTCTTGACATCTGGCAACCGCAAACGTGAACATTCATAGTAGAGCTTGTACAGCAGTATGTAATGTTTTGTCTGCTTTTTTTCCCCAACAAAATGAGAGATATTGGTTAAAAAAAAAAATTACTACATTTAATCTCATCTTTTTTGTCAACAATACAATGTTGATATAGTATTCAGTTATTCTTAAATGACCTTGGTGTCATCTTCTCATCATCTCGTCTTAGTCATGGGAATGAGTCCAATCAAACTCAATTGGGCTTTGCGTCCAATCAAACTCCATTATACTTAGGAACAAATTCTTGTCGATTAAATTAGCTGATTAAACGATACTCTATAGAAAGCTTAAAACGTCTACTTTTAAACAAACCAATTCGAATCTAAAACAAATACTTTGATTATGTGATCCATATAAAACGTGCATTTGTCTCTATAGGCACATTACTGCAGAGATGGCGAGTCAAAATCATCAACTTCATCTTTGCAGCCGACACTGACTCAGAAAACACTAGTTCATTTATAAACAATTAAAATGTTGTTTTAGAATAACTTGCTATTTTTAGTTGGGAATAATTTTTAAAAAGGCTACATTTAAATGACTGTCATGATAATGTTACATTTTAAAATGAATATTATTTTGAAAAGTGTATATCTGGAGTGGAAAACAAAATCATTTAATTTTACCTCTACTTTTGCAAGTGTTCATTCTCTCTGTGGCACTCGAATTCAGAGAATTGAGGAAAAATTTTTAAAGCATACACAAAACTGTTCTGTTTTATTCTATGTTATGTGAAACTAGTATATAACAATTAAGCTTGCTCATTGGCTTGTTATACTACCGTAATGATGGACAATACAGTATTAAATTTTATATCAGATTAAAAGGAGAAACAATATGAATGAAACGTACTTGACACATGAACAGTTGCTATATCAACATCCCAATGAAGAATATACACTTAATGCATAGTTATCCGTTGACTTCAAGCTTTTCTTGTGATTTTGCGTGTCATTTCCATTTCATACTCAAGAAGCGAATTCAAGACTTGGACTTGTCAACTAGTCAGTTGCAAAATTTCCATTTAAATGTTAATGAAATTAGTTGTTGCGTGCATCCAGACTCTTGGTAGCTTACCAAAATTAAATATGTGCCAACATGGACAGGTTGCATGACATGCCTTCACCCTTGAAAACCATGACCAAAACTAAAAGTTAAAATAAAATATTACCCAGACTTCATTAAATACATGTTCGCAGTGGTTGTTAGTGGATGTTTCAAGTATAAATACAATCCACTAACCAAGCTCTGGAGAGAGGTCCGGTTTGACAGCCTCCACTGCATGACCATTGAGCACTTGACTGCCATCTTTATGCTGGACCGCTGGGCCACGGGTGAAACGAGGCTGGAAACGGCGCTGCCCCTGGACGGGCACATTTCTGAAGGACAAACGGCTTTCCTGGCTGAGGTTGAAATACAGGAAGAGAAGAATTGACCAGGTCACGGAAGTGAAGAGGCAACCATAGCAAAAGTAGCGCAGAGTGACGCTGCCCATGGTAACGCTAGCCTCCTCGGTTGGCCATTATCAGGCCCCTGAAAGACAAACATTAGCAGTTAGGAATTCTGCAAAGGTTAAACATGTGAAATCCTGTTTGAATATCAGATGGTTTGGACAGATGTGGTGTCAAACTGTACTGTCCTGTACACTGTGGTAGTTATGTTTGTGCAGCTAACAACTGGCAGGACTACTGTTAAAAGTCTGGGGTCAATAAGATTTTTTGGTAACACTTCATTTTAAGGTGTCAGTATTACAGAGTAATTATAAATTTAAATACTGATTAATGACAATTAACTACATGTACTTACTATAGGGTTAGGATGAGGGTTTGGTTTAGGGTTAATTTCTTTGTAATTATGCATAGTTATTACTAGAGTAAATATATGTAACATATGTAACAATGACATTACTGATGTAAAATAAAGTTACTGATTTTTTTTTTTTTATGTTTTTGAAATACTCACCAAGGCTGCATTTTTAAAAAAAAATCAAAAATACATTAATATTGGAAATAAAAAAATATTTCTAATATAAATATTAAATATCAACTTAATATATTTTAAAATGCAAGCTCCTCCATTCTTCATCTTATTATCTGAGTGGAAAGCAGGATTTTGTCACGATTCTTTGATGATTATAAGAGTTTAACCGAACAGCATTTTTTTTTTAAATCTTTTGAAACATTATAAATGTCTTCACTTCTGATCAATTTAATGTGTCCTTGATGAATTGTATGAATGAAAAGTATGTAATGGAGAGGGAAAAAACGTATTGACCCCAAACTATAATGTATAAATGAGAGCAATGTTGAAACATTAAATAATGTGACCATACAAGCCGAACATTTCTTAAAGCTGGTGTGTGGTGGCGTTCTGGCGCACTATGGCTGCCGTGGCATAATCCAGGTGGATGCTGCACATTGGTGTGGTTGAGGAGATTCCCCTCTTCCATATAAAGTGCTTTCGAGAAAAGTGCTACATAAATGTAACAAATTATTATTATTATTATTATAATTATAACAACAAGCTTGGTGTGTGTATAAGCTATTTTACAATGGGTTCAAGTCTTCAAACATCAAACATCCTGAGTCGGAACTGCACATTTTAAAATCAGTTTTGCCGTTTTGAGTCTTTGTAACTGAAGTAGTTTTTGCAGTAATGGAAGATTTATCATTGATTTTTAAATATGATTCTGAAACTTTGGTTTTCAACCATCAAGGTTAAGCAAAAAGATAAAGTTATGAAATGAGATAAAGTAACTTTCTTTTGTAAAACATTTAATCCACTGGATTATCTGATATTAAGCATTGCCACATGGTTATTTAATATACAAATCATCAAGTGTCATTTTTAGAGATTCCTCTAGCCATCGACACAAATCAGAATGCCATCTAAATGCACAACACTGATGTTCTAATAACTAAAAAAAAGAAGGCATAAGCAAATCTGCATGGAAAACAAGCATTTCTGACCTTGGTATTTCAAAAGCATTTGGTCAATCATTAACGTGCACTTGGTACAACATTTAAACAGTAACAGTATTTGAATGAAAATAAATCAATTTATAGTTTTGTTTAGTCTCATTGTATTGCATCACATGAAGCCAACGACGCGTGTCATTCTTCAAACCCATCCAGACATCCAGCAGCCTCAGTAACAAGAGAACCCTTCCAAAATGTGAAACCAGTTGATGCAATCATATGGAATTACAGCAGGTCTCTTGTGAATGTTTAATTCATGAGTCCTGAGGGCCAATACACTATATTAAATAATAATCTTGCTGTCATACACCTGACATCAGTGTCAATAAAAGAGCTACAGTATTTTCTTTAGCTGGTTTAATTTAGGCTAACTAATGATAAAAGTGATATTTTGGCCAGGCCAATTAATCGTACAATAATATTTGGCCCTTTTCATAATCATCTGGGGAAAAAAGTTCACAGTTGGCCAAATAAGATAGGGGATAGACCCAAAAGTTACCATAGAGCTCTGAAAGTTAAAGATGTCCCTTGTGTCAGTTCCAAAAACCTATAAGTATAGTGTTTGTTTTTTTTTAATTCACAAAGCGTGAAGTAAATACTAATATTTTACAACCAGAAGCAGTTTAATAATCTCTCAAAAACAGGACTAAGTCAGGTCTGGAATCTAATCAGCAACAGCTCGGAGGTGTTTAATAAAGCTCAGGTAAAGGACTATTTTAGGGCATTTAGCTGGAAGACATGTGGTTTATATTCAAGCAAACACATCAAGTCAGTTCTATAAGCAGTTATGAAAGAGCCAGAAATTAAACAATTTATCTACAAGCTTATCTTTAAACACCACACACGCAAAGGCTTTGCCTTAAATATTGAGTTATCAATATAGACAATATTTTTGGTTTAGAAATGACCTTTAATTATCACACAATATGCCTTAAAAAAACATAGGTTGTGTCGAATTGTCTAAATGCCTCAAAATACTGCTAGCTCGGAACGCACAAAAATGCCTGCGGATTTGTACATCTCTGACGCCCAAACTTGCTGTCTGTATAGGCAGCTCACTGGGGTTTCAGACACACGCATTATGAGCTGCGAGCTAACACGCTAGCTACACCAAATAAACAATTTAAATTGCTGTATTGAAACCTGGCAATCATCTAAACCTATCTAAAAGGTTTAATTTCTGGTAATAATGTTAGTGTGGTGCAGTGACTCACTCGCTGATGAAGTGGTCTTTCACAGATCCATTCCTCTCCTGCGATCAGCGCTACTGTCCGTTACTCGCTGGTGATGAGATACAGCGCAGCTGCTCCTGACTGAGTATGTTGCCCCCTGCTGGCGGAGTTTAATATGGCAATACATGCACAACATTGACTGCTCTCTCCACTTTGACGGTTCATGCTCCATTTTAACCCAAAAATTTGAGTTTCAGTATTGAGTCCTGGAGCTTAAAATTAATATTATGATAAATGAGAATATATTAAACAAGTAGGATAAGTAATTTTTTTCTTACAATAGTATACATTATTAAATGGTTATTGTTGCACACTTGAAATACGAGACTACGGTGGCCCAGTAGTGCACAACACAACGAAATTTAAAAACCAAACATAAGTTCACGACACAACGAAATAAAGCCACAACACAACGGAAACGAGCCGCAACACAACGGAAATAAAGCCACAACGGAAATGCTCTCGGTGCTCAGTAAAATTAGAGTTCCTTGCCACTGTTCTAAGAGTCCAGAGTCTTACAATGATTAGTTTTAAATATGTAAACATTGTATATCGAAATGAAATATTAATTAAAAATCACCTACTTGCACAATAGCTTCATATTTATTCCTGCGAATGATTCGACGTGCTACCACGGCGCTTGATGAAGGGAACGTCTGCCAATGACTTTTAACATTTAAAATCAGACATGTTCAAATTCCAAAGCTTGTACTAGGTTTCTATTGGTAAGACTGACTTACTATTTTGACAATACATACATGGAGGTATTATTTCACCTGCAGTAAGTCAGTCGTACTAATAGGAAACTACTACAAGCATTGGAACATGAAAAAACCCTTTAAGTGAATTACACTAAAAAGAAATAAATAAACAAATATATATATATATATATATATATAAACTAATTGTGTAGTGTACATAAAAGGAGGTATTGCCACAATTTTAACAACAAAAAAAAAACCTTTTGGAGAATTACAGTGATTTTTTCCTGTAAATAATTGTTTAATGTTAGTACATGAAGGGAGGTATTGACAAATGTCACCTGTAGTAAGTCAGTCATAGAAGTTTATATTATCTTATATTATATTATATTATATTATAACATTTAACATTTACAACATTGTATGTATGCTGCGTAAAAATAAGGGTCTTTAAAAATATTCAAATTCATTCTTTGCCAGTATGTGGTGCATGTTACATAACACATATCTACAGTTACATTAACAAGGCAGCGATGATCATCTGTGTTTCCCAACTGCCTTATTTTTACCACAGCACAGTTTTGATAAGTCATGATACAAAAGATGAAGCACTATGCACATAATTAAAACAAATACACACCCCAACATTTACACACATCATCAACACTTCTCTCCACACAGGCATTTTACCTTCCGCATTCAAGCAGGCTCGTGTAACCCCACTGCTTAAAAAACCCACATTAAACACGTCACTTGAAGACAGTTACAGACCTGTCTCTCTCTTACCATTCATAGCAGAAACACTTCAACAAGTTGTGTTCAACTAGGTGTCATCTTTCCTCTCAGAGAACAACCAACTGGACGTCAACCAATCTGGTTTCAAGAGAGGCCATTCAACTGCACTCAAGACTGCACTACTGTCGGTCACGGAATCCCTGCGGATTGCAAAGGCTGATTCCAAATCATCAGTTCACATTCTGCTGGATCTATCTGCTGCCTTTGACACTGTGAATCATCAAATTCTTCTGTCCACCCTCTTGTCACTTGGCATCTTAAGTACTGCGCTTCAATGGTTTGAGTCCTATCTCACAGGTAGGTCTTTCAGAGTCGCCTGGGGAGGGGAAGTATCCAAAGCTCATCAACTGATCACTGGGGTTCCTCAGAGTTCAGTTCTTGGACCCCTTCTATTCTCCATATACACTTCATCACTGGGTTCCATCATACAGGCACATGGTTTCTCCTACCATTGCTATGCTGATGACACACAGCTCTACCTGTCCTTCCAACCTGATGATAGCTGCACAGATCTCAAGCTATCTGGCAGACATCTCGACAAGGATGGAATAACATTAGCAATTACCCCATCAAATTTGACCAGAAATCTTGGAGTAATCTTTGATGACCAACTGACCTTCAAAAACCACATTACTAAGACAGCTCGGTCATGCAGATTTACACAACACAACATCAGGAAAATCAGGCCTTTTCTAACTGAGCATGCAGCGCATCTTCTCGTCCAGGCCCTAGTCATTTCTAGGCTTTATTACTGCAAGGCTCTTCTGGCTGGACTGCCATCATGCGCACTCAAACCTCTACAAATGATACAGAACACTGCAGCACGTCTTGAGCCCAAAAGAGCCCACGTCATGCCTCTCTTCATCTCTCTGCACTGGAAACCACTTGCTGCTCGCATCAAGTTCAAGGCGTTGACATTTGCCTACAGGTCTACCACAGGTTCTGCACCCTACTTCACCCCATTTCTCTTTTATGTATTTATATATTTACTGCAAAATTTCCTATATTTACAATAGCAGCACAGCAAGGTAGGCAATGCTCATTCCTGTTATTGAAACCAGGGTTACATGAGCAACTATAAATGTTCCCTTTTGATACGGTTCACTTGCATTGCATCAGCTTTGTTGATTATGACTTATGGGGAACTGAATCCAATAGTGCCATGCTACAAATGCAGAACAGAAGCTGCTCTGCGACCTGGCAGCTTGGGGGCCCCTCGATCAGCAGGAAAAGACTGCGGTCAGAGTCTGCTTCATGGCACATACGTATTTCAGACTGACAACACCAGTGCTTGAAGAACAGGGATGTCCAGGTTGTAAAATCTGATGAAAGGGGATGGTGAGGTCCAGCCGGCCACTGCACAGATATCAAGTCAAGTCACCTTTACTTATATAGCGCAATAGTTATTTGTCTAATTTTTGTATATCAGCACTGGAGAACATTTACCTTTATTCATTTGATAGACGCATTTATCCAAAGCGACTTACAAGAGACAAGTTTCCCTTGGTGGGGATTGAACCCAGGTCTCTGGTGCATTAGAAGTACGTGGTTACTCAATGACCTAACTACCCAAACAGTGATGTAATCGTCCAGCTTAGCTCAGTTTGCATACAACGGCGCAAATGCAGGCATAACAAATACACTGCTGAATATCAAGCAAGTGTCCCCAACCAAGGAAGCCAAAGGCAACAGCAGCAAGGAACCAAAACTCCAACAAAATGGAGGAAAAAACCTTGGGAGAAACTAGGCTTAGTCGGAGGGCCAGTTCTCCTCTGGCCAACAGTGAAAACTTGCTTGATTGATTCAGGCAAGAATTTTTGATTTTTCTGATTTTGATATTCTAGTGTAAGGCTGGAGTCGGATCGTCTGGACTGAAGGACAACTTTTCCCTACCAGAACAAAGGACTTTCCTGACAATCAACATTTGAATGTTCTCCTGCATAAGTAACAGTACCATCCGAGATGCCCCATGCCGAGCAGTTCACACCTCACCATTACACTCTCGCCATCATCCTCTGTTTCCCATCCTTCTCCCTCACCTAAAACTCAATCCAAATCCATGCAACGTTGAATGTATACAACAAATGAATATACATGTTTGGTATCATTTGAAATGTCTGAGTGCGCCTGGTAAAATGGTCTCATTCTCCCAGACATAGTATGAACTTCCAAGAAGTTCTAGCAATATTGTGTGCCACTAAAGGTGTGCCCGCCCCCAGATCCTTCATTCAAACTACCTGCTGTATGCAAATAAATGCCCCTTCTACAGGTACCAATAACCCATTCAATCTAATTGCCCATTTGTGCCCCTCTGAACAGGGGACCAAACCTAATTACAATTGCAGACACCACCATTTGGTCTTATTGAATTATCTGGGTATTTAGGAAAGAGCTGGCAAGGGGTTCGGGGAATCTGTAGACAGATCTCCCGCACAATCGCTGTGTGTAGTCTATTTCACTGCCAGGTAAATGCTTCTATGTTCTTTTATTATTGATTTGATGTATGTTTTATTCTTTGAATTGGATTTGAATTATTGTTCTATTACCTGGTTAATAAATTGTTACGTTTGAATTTATTCTGATTGACTTCGAAATGATTAACTCTAGTAGGTGACGTTAACTCCACAAATCTACGCTCAGGTTAGTAACGGACCAAAACTCAGTTTTGGAGCTCCGACTAACACATTGGCATTAGTCACGTGTACTTAGACTGTAGAGGCTAATAATGGGTTTTTCCATTCAGAACAACAAAAGGGTTGTCAGACCAATCTGAATTCGGGTCAGCCTCAACCTCTGATTATTATAATATTATTCTAACTAAGTGTACATGGGAAACCACGGCATGATTATGTAAAGTTATCATCAGAGGGAGTTAGATTGGTCAACTTGGTTCTATGATAATGGTCATGACCTCTGGATAGATATAGTGTTATTCTAAGTGTTTACAGATCTATGGGGACTGAATAACATATTTTTAGAAATATGCAAGCATGGTGCGGCGTCTAAAAGTATCAGTCAATTGCCTCTGTCTAGATGACCAAGACTGACGAGTTTGTGATTAAGAGATCATATTCCCGATCGGTGCGAGGCTCAAAGGGTTATAGGAATCCGAAAGAACGAGTATAATTCAAACTAAGGGTTAAAAGGAATAACCAAATATTTATTCAAATGTGTGGCTAATCAAATATGATTCAAACCTTTTTTCATAATTGGAGTCAGATGAAAATACAGGGGTAATGCATATAAAGAAATGTATTTAATTCAGTTGATATTGCGTTGTATAAAGGAAGACAGCAACACGCAGATCCCTTCACCCGCTCTATTGGAAACCGTCATTGGACCAGTGGGCGGGCCCTACACTAGGTAAAAACAACTGGCCAGAATTCTGAGATCGTAATAGACGCGAAGGTCTATAATGCATTAAGAGCTCACTCAGGTATTAGGGAGCTAAGCCATTTAGTGCTTTGTAAGTAATTAGCAAGATTTTAAAATCTATACGATGTTTAATAGGGAGCCAGTGCAGTGTTGACAGAACGGGGCTAATATGGTCAATAATGGACAACTTAACAGAGCAGCCATCAAGTGGTCCAATAATTAGATAATTAATAACTTAATAACTTAATAATTTTGGTCCAATAATTAGAATCTCCGTTTTTCCTGAATTTAGTGGTAAGAAATTACTAGTCATCCAATTTTTTAAATCAGCTACGCATTCCGTGAATTTTGAGAATTGGTAGGTTTCGTCAGGGCGTTAAGAAATATAGAGCTGAGTAACATCAGCGTAACAGTGAAAACTAATGCCATGCTTCCTAATGACATCTCCCGAGGGTAGCATGTACAGAGTGAAAAGCAACGGTCCTAGTACTGAGCCAAGTGGTACTCTATATAGAACTTGTGATCGAAATGACATCTCTTCGTTTACTACTACAAGCTGATAACAGACAGATAAGTATGATTTCAACCATGCCAATGCAATTCCACTAATACCAACATAATTTTCGATTCTATTCCAAAGAATATTGTGGTCGATAGTGTCAAAAGCAGCACTGAGGTCTAGTAAGACTAATAGAGAGATACAACCACGGTCTGATGATAAGAGCAAATCATTTGTAACTCTAATGAGAGCAGTCTCAGTGCTATGGTACGGTCTAAATCCTGACAGGAAATCCTCAAAGATACCATTTCTTTCCAAGTAGGAACACAGTTGCGATGATATTGCCTTTTCTAGTATTTTTGACAGAAAAGGTAGATTGGAGGTCGGCCAGTAATTGACTAATTCTCTGGGATCAAGTTGTATTTTTTTAATAAGAGGTTTGATAATAGCCTGCTGAAAAGTTTTCGGTATGTAACCTAGTGATAAAGATGAATTTATGATCTTAAGAAGAGGATCTATGACCTCTGGAAGCATCTCTTTCAATAGCTTTGTCGGTATAGAGTCTAACATACATGTTGTTGATTTCAATGATTTAACAAGTTTAGGCAATTGTTCCTCTTCTAGAGCAGCGAATGAATGAAATTTTTCCTCAGGGACACTACAATACACTGTCTGATGCCTATAATTTTCTCTCCAATATTGTCAATGTTGCAAGTAAAGAAGTTCATAAAGTCATTACTGCTGTGCTGTTTTGAAACATCAGAAGATGAAGCTGTATTTCTCGTTAATTTAGCCACTGTATCAAATAGATACTTTGGGTTGTGTTTATTTTCTTCTTGTGTTATTTTTCTTCTAAAAAATAAGCAGATCTAGTGTTTTTTTAAGGCCTTTCTGTACTCAATCATTCTCTCTCTCCATGAAATACGAAAAACTTCCAGCTGTGCTCCATTTTTCTTGCTGTTCTCTTAAGTGTGCTCATTATACCATGGTGTTGGACTATGTTGATCTGAAATTACAGCTTTTGTCCCCGTTACAGTTGTCAGGGTTTACTTTGAATCGTTTCCTTAGAGCTTGCAGAGTAATATTTAATGCAGATATATGGCTGTTTTCGTCTGGGCTTGCGATCAACAAAGTCATCAACATATTGGAGGCAAACACTTCCTGAACTCTCAATTTCTTCTTTCCGCTTTGTTAAGAATTGATCCAGAGCTCTGTGAAATACAACAGGAGAAAGATTAAGACCTTGTGGGAGTCTGTTCCAAACATACTGGGTTGTGCCTACTGTAAAGGCCAATTTTTCTTGAGATTTTTCATCAATAGGTATAGACCAGAAAGCAGACAGCACATCTAGGACCGTGAAGATTTTTGCATCTCCTGGAATATCATTCAGAATGGTTTCAGGGTTAGCCACTATGGGATGTGGTTTTGGTGTTACACTGTTAAGTCTTGTGTAATCAATGGTTAATCGCCACGAGTTGTCTGATTTCCTGACTGGCCAGACAGGGCTGTTGGTTGTTGAAGAAGCTTGCAGAAGAATTCTTTCAGCTTCCAAGTTTGCCACAATCTCTGCCACTGCTTGTCTTGCTTCTGGTCGAATGGGGTATTGTTTATGAGGGGCATCTGTTGGTCCCTCAATAACAACTGGGTCAATGTTAGCTTTTCCACAATCTAATTTGTGTTTAGCCCAAACTTCTGGATATAAACTGCACAGAAGACCCCACACACCTTCTTTTTCCCATTCTCTGGTGATTGGTGTTGCCACATATGAACGTATGTTACATGCACGGTCTTCGTGTGGTATTATTCTAGCTGTTGTAGCAACTTGACGACTGTCAGTAAATATGATCATGTTCAACACTGGTAAAATGTCCATTCCTATGAGACTCCCTTGCGAATTCGGTCCCACCTAGAAAGGTGTCCACAAGACTTTATCTTCATGTATCTGCAGAGGAACCGGTATACTTTTGTGAAATGTTGTGATACCTCCTCCAACTCCTTCAACTTCTATAGTTTCATGTGTTTTAGGTAGGTTCAAATCAGTTATGGAGATGGCTGCCCCTGTATTGAGAAGGCAGTCACATGGATGACCCCCTATTAAAGCAGGGATGAACTGTCTCTTTTCTTACTCATACAGGGGGCCGCTGATTCCTATTGCGGACGCATAATTCCCTCAAGGAGCTGACGAACTTGTGCTTCAGTCCACTTCTTCCCTTGAGTAGTTTCATCATTGTTTTTCGCATTGAACTGTTTAAATGATGGACCTTTACCTTCTGCTCCACCTCCTTTAGCCCAACAATCTTTCCTAATGTGGCCAATTTTTCCACAGTTACAGAAAACCTTCACCATCCTATCTGTATCAATGTTGGATTGATACCAATGTTGGATTTTTCCTTGTTTGATCCTTTAGCCATCTCTAGACGACTAGCCCATTGCATAATTTGATCAAATGTTTCTCCTGGATTAACTCCAAGTGACAAGGCTTGTTGGTATTTTGAGCTAAAGCAGTCCACGAGTGTGTCAATAAATTGTACATCATCTCTATCTGGTTCTTTCTTAGCACATAAAGCCCATCTTTCAGAAGCATTCCATTTACGCAGGGCATATTCATCTGGAGATTTATCATCTTGTTGCTTAATCAATGTTACTGAAGTGAAAGGAGTCTTACCACTGCCCAGGACATCTTGGATTTCTTTTCGGAACACATCTAAGGAATCTAATTCTCGCCAAAATTCTGTGTTTGGATCTTGTCTCTTTAGAGGAGGTAAAGCTGTAAGGATGGCTTGACGTTCTCCTAGTGTGAATGGTCTTTCTTCTGTCATCATTTCAGACTGTAACTCTTCTTTTTTAAGAAGCAGGTGAAGAGAATTCAAAACCGACCATATCAACTGTGATCATGTCGTCATCACTTGTGTCATCACCCCAATCAGATCCATAATTATGAGCTGGTGTGCATTGCAGCATGTCTCTGTTTGGCTGGGTGGATTAGGATCTGGTTATTACTGGAGCAGCCTGTGCAGATGCAATATATATCTTGTCAACTGGCACTCCATTTGATTTACCAGAACCTTTACTTTGTTCAGGCAAAATTGGATACATTGGGTTGTATGGAGGAGGCATTACAGTTTTTGCTGAGTCTACTGGTGCTTGTAGATATTTTCTTTCAGCCTCTGCTATCATATTTGTCCAATCTGGATCAAATAAATCATCAATAATTGTTTTTGTGTGTGTGTGTGTGTGCTGAAGGGAGGGGCCCTCTCTGTCTCCCTCTCTCCCTCTCCCTGTCTGAAAGCTCAGAAGACAAAAAACAAAGTTAGCTCTTATTATACTCTTATAATTTCCTTTTTTCCTTTTTCTCTCTTTTTTTGC
This sequence comes from Zacco platypus, assembly GCA_038088235.1. Taxonomy (NCBI): domain Eukaryota; kingdom Metazoa; phylum Chordata; class Actinopteri; order Cypriniformes; family Xenocyprididae; genus Zacco; species Zacco platypus. Next base: position 20,401,143 of record CM076065.1, on the reverse strand, counting down.
TTCTTTTTATATTATTTCAGTTGAACTTAGATCAGTCTCCTCCTCAAATATTGAACAGCTTATTGTCAACATCAGAATGCCCACAATTCTAGCTACTATAATGTATAAACGGCGCCTTTATACTTTAGCGTGTTTAAACGTAAGCTGCTTCTCAAAAACTTGCCACCTGTGCACTTCACCGTTCGACGGATCTTCGGTGTGACAGAATATTTTAGAGTGAATGCTGCCTATTGCATTCTCGCCATATCCCTACCACCTCACAGTCACATGAGCTAAATTGCTAAATCGCTTTACGGTTTATTCTCCCGAAATTTTGACTAAATTTTTTCTAAAAATGATCCACTTTTACCCCAGCTTCATTCAAATATTTTGAGGTCCACTGATCAGAACAACAATAAATTTCATCAAATTGATTTACTTACTTACTTGTCTGATACACATTCATTGGCAACACAACTGGTATGTTTAAATAACATAGTTCTTTTTAGCAGTTTCAGTCACTGTCTCAACATATGAATATTCTGGCAGACTTAAAATTCTAGGAAAAAGAAAATGTCTTACCTGACTAATTGATTGAGACAAATGTCCAAAATGCAGATCCTGTTTGTGACGCCAATTGTTGATCTGAAATTACAGCTTTTGTCCGTGAATCACAGGACCGGATACCAAGTTGCCTTTCCAAGGAAATCTTTTATTATCATATGTATATTAGACATAGGAGAGAAGTTTGTTCTTTTGTCTTCAGGCCATCTTCATGTGCTTCTCTGAGGGGCAGTGTGTTACATCAACCTTATATACCATGGCTAGGGATCTTACAATTCCTTACAAGGTGGGAAAACAAGTTGGTTTCTTTAAAATAGAACGTATACTTCATACATACACATTCTACCCTCCTTATAGGGAATACTGTACATCAATAATGTTTCCATCATGGAACAACTGCATCAGCTGAAACATGTGCTACGTGCAGCCTTCCATAATACATGTACGCACTCATTCCTGTGAAGCCAAAATTATCTCTCCTCCCCTGGTTATACTATGTGACACCTACATGTTCACGCAACTTAACCCTCATGCATTTACACTCTTTCAAATAGAATATACATTTAATTATATAATTAAATAATATTAGAACAATTAAATTTTAATCATCAACTAATATCCTTAATCTTTTTTAAGCGCAAAGGAGCAACAGAATCTACAGTGCTGGAAAAGAGAGCATCAATAGTTTCTGTTGCAACATCGAGTTCTTCTAAGCTGTCTGGTTTGCTAAGACGATGAAACTGATCAGGAAGATTATTTATAAAGCAATCTTTAGTGGTAGAGGTGATGGCTCTACCATATTTGTGGCAGAGAGGCCGTATTGCAGCCTTGGTTAAATGTAGCATGCATGAGACTAGATAATGATCTGAGATGTCATCGCTCATCGCAGAATTTCAACAGCATCAATATCGATTCCATGTGACAATATTAGACCTAAAGTATGATTAAGACAATGAGTGGGTCCTGACACATGTTGTCTAACTCCAATAGAGTTTAGAATATCTGTAAATGCCAATCCCAATGTGTCTTTTTCATTATCTTCATGGATATTAAAATCACCAACAATAAGGACTTTATCCACAGCCAGTACTAACTCCGATAGAAAATCAGAAAATTCTTTGATAAAGTCTGTATGGTGCCCTGGTTGCCTGTATACAGTAGCCAGCACAAATGTCAAATGGGATTTGTCACTTACATTATATAACGATACATAAAGCACCATCACCTCAAAAGAATTATATTTGAAATACTTTTGAGTAATACTGAAGATATTACTATAGATTACAGCAACATCTTTGCTTTTCCGACGAGGTTCGTGTCGATAATAGTAACCTTGAGGGCTTTTTTACTTGTTGAACATCAGTTAAATTTTTACCCTTAAATGGGTTTGGAAGTTTTTTGTATTCACTAATTCGGGGTACAGACACAGTCTCTATGTGATGATATCTAGGTGAAAGAGTCTCTATGTGTTGGGATTTATCTGACTTCTGTGACGTGAGACAGCTAGCAGACGAGACGGTCGGTTTAGCCAGTCTGTCTGCTTCCTACCATCTCTTTTCAACAGGTCAGGTCTGCCCCAAAAACTTTTCCAATTGTCTATGAAACCTACAGGTGCTGGTCATTTAATTAGAATACCATCAAAAAGTTGATTTATTTCACTAATTCCATTCAAAACGTGAAACTTGTATATTATATTAATTTATTACTCATAGACTGATATATTTCAAACGTTTATTTCTTTTAATTTTGATGATTATAACTGACAACTGAGGAAAATCCCAAATTCACTATCTCAGAAAATTAGAATATTGTGAAAAGGTTCAATATTGAAGACACCAGGTGCCACACTCTAATCAGCTAATTAAATAAAAACACCTGCAAAGGCCTTTAAATGGTCTCTCAGTCTAGTTCTGAAGGCTATACAATCATGGGGAAGACTGCTGACTTGACAGTTGTCCAAAAGATGACCATTGACACCTTGCACAAGGAGGGAAAGACACAAAAGGTCATTGCAAAAGAGGCTGTCTGTTCACAGAGCTCTGTGTCCAATAGGGGTGGCACGGTACATGAAAAACCGTTTGAACCGTTCGTTTCGCTTGTCTCGGTTCGGTTCGTGTGTGCATCGCATGGTTCGACGCATGCGCAATGTAGCCCCGTATTCAGACAGTTTCGCGCGAACATACATATAGACAGTAAAAGTGGAGTAAGGGGTCGTTCACATATCGCGTCTTTTGCACATGCATATTCATTATTTCCTATGTAGGCGCGCGGCAAGCGCGCTCAAAATGGAAGCAACCCGGCCGTGCTTTCCCCACTTTTTTAGGCGCGATATGTGAACGGCCCCTAATGAAGGCTGCCCGGGGTTGGCGGGTACGCCCATGTCGTTCAAATCCGATGTGTGGGAACATTTTGGATTTCATGTTACTTACGATGACAACGGAAATAAAACAGTAGATAGAACTGCTACTGTGTGCAAGCATTGTGCAAAATGCATTCAATATGCTAATGAAAACACTTCTAATATGACAGTTCATTTGAGAAGACATCACGTCAATGTGTCGATAAGCACAAACAAGAGAGAGCCGGTTAGGAAACAACTTCTACTGTCCGCAGCATTTAAGCAACCTCTCAGTGATAAGTCGGACCGGACAATAGCCATAACTAAAGCATTGGGGATGTTTATGTTATTACATTATATTATATATTTATCTTTAAAGTATTTTGAATTGTTTAAAAGACAGAGCTTTAAGAGTTCCTCTCTTTGTCTTTTAAAATATTTTTTTTTTGTAAGAGCTACACTGAAGTAGGCAGTTTGATAAATGCAAGTTCATTTCAATCTTTATGTGCTAAAAAGGCACAAGTTCCTGTAGAGATAACAATATACATGCTCTTTTCTATGCCAAACAAACGAAAAGCATGTCATCATCAATGTCTTCTCTCTTGCTGTATCAAAATCTCACCCAGCTTTTACTCAGAGATGGTCCCAATAATGTGCTTAAAGTCAAGTCAAATTCAGTTAGTGCATGATTACATTACAAAAATGTTAATACTGTATCCTAAATTGTGGATAATTAAGCTAATAAGCTATATATCATATGCTGAAGGAAATTTCTGGAGTGTTAAAGATTAAAAGAAAAAATAACAACAAGAACCATACAGAACCGAAAACTGTGACCCTAAAACCGTGATACGAACCAAACCGTGGGTTTTGTGAACCGTGACACCCCTAGTGTCCAAGCACATTAATAGAGAGGCGAAGGGAAGGAAAAGATGTGGCAGAAAAAGTGTACGAGCAATAGGGATAACCGCATCCTGGAGAGGATTGTGAAACAAAACCCTTCCAAAAATGTGGGGGAGATTCACAAAGAGTGGACTGCAGCTGGAGTCAGTGCTTCAAGAACCACTACGCACAGACGCATGCAAGACATCGGTTTCAGCTGTCGCATTCCTCGTGTCAAGCCACTCTTGAACAACAGACAGCGTCAGAAGCGTCGCGTTGGTCTACAGACAAAAAGGACTGGACTGCTGCTGATCCAAAAGTTACGGTCCAAAGTTATGTTCTCTGATGAAAGTAAATTTTGCATTTCCTTTGGAAATCAGGGTCCCAGAGTCTGGAGGAAGAGAGGAGAGGCACACAATCCACGTTGCTTGCAAAGTTTCCACAGTCAGTGATGGTTTGGGGTGCCATGTCATCTGCTGGTGTTGGTCCACTGTGTTTTCTGAGGTCCAAGGTCAACGCAGCTGTATACCAGGAAGTTTTAGAGCACTTCATGCTTCCCGCTGCTGACCAACTTTATGGAGATGCAGATTTCATTTTCCAACAGAACTTGGCACCTGCACACAGTGCCAAAGTAACCAGTACCTTGTTTAAGGACCATGATATCCCTGTTCTTAATTGGCCAGCAAACTCGCCTGACCTTAACCCCATAGAAAATCCATGGGGTATTGTGAGAGGAAGATGTGATATGCCAGACCCAACAATGCAGAAGAGCTGAAGGCCACTATCAGAGCAACCTGGTCTCTCATATCACCTGAGCAGGGCCACAGACTGATCGACTCCATGCTACGCCACATTGCTGCAGTAATTCAGGCAAAAGGAGCCCCAACTAAGTATTGAGTGCTGTACATGCTCATACTTTTCATGTTCATACTTTTCAGTTGGCCAATATTTCTAAAAATCCTTCCTTTGTATTGGTTTTAAGTAATATTCTAATTTTCTGAGATAATGAATTTGGGATTTTTCTTAGTGTTCAGTTATAATCATCAAAATTAAAAGAAATAAACATTTGAAATATATCAGTCTGTGTGTAATGAATGAATATAATATACAAGTTTCACTTTTTGAATGGAATTAGTGAATGATATTCTAATTAAATGACCAGCACCTGTAGGTTTCATAGACAATTGGAAAGTTTTTGGGGCAGACCTGACCTGTTGAAAAGAGATGGTAGGAAGCAGACAGACTGGCTAAACGGACCGTCTCGTCTGCTAGTCTCACGTCACAGTCAGTCAGTCTCACGTCACAAGTCAGATAAATCCCAACACATAGAGACTCTTTCATCTAGATATCATCACATAGAGACTGTGTCTGTACCCCGAATTAGTGACCAGCACCTGTATATTATTCTATGGACACCACTTAGACAGCCAGCCATTGAGTGATGATAGTCTGCTAAGTTTCTCATCACGCCTATGAACAGGAAGGGTCCAGAACAAATTACAGTGTCTGACATTGTACCTGCGAGTTCACACACCTCTTTAACGTTAATTTTAGTGATCTCTGACTGGCGAAGTCAAACATCATTAGTGCCAAAGTGAATAATAATCTTAGAGTATCTGTGATGAAGACTCTACTGGACCACACCCAAGAGGAGGCCATACCTATAGTCCACAGACTTGTAAGCCAGCGCTATAGCATCCACAATCCATCTGGAAAGTCTTTCCTTTGAAACCTTCTGCCCTTTAGTGTGGCCTCCGAAGCTGACAATAGCCGCAATTGGCCAGAGTAGGACAGCGTAGATGAGGTGCCAGTGTTTTCCGCGCGCAGAAGAGCTAACAGTCCTATCACTTGCGTTCTAAAGGGGGTTGAAAGCACTTTGGGTATGTAACCTTTTCTCTTTTCTTTTCTTTTCCACTTTACTGTTGTTAGGACCAAACTCAAGGCAGGAAGTTTCAACAGTCTGCAGATCTCCAACTCGCTTGACTGACGCTAAAGCCAAGAGAGCAGCCTTAAGCGAGAGGGTTCAAAGGTCAGCTGAACTGAGCGGCTCAAAGGGAGGGACCTGAAGTGCCCTAGGAACTGTGGAGAGGTCCCACGACGAGACCAAGCAAGGGCGGCAAGGATTCAATCTTCTGGCCCCTCTGAGAAATTTAAGGATCAGGTAATGTTTCCCAATTGATTGGCCAGACATCAGGGCATGATTTGTGGCGATAGCTGCCACATACACTTTTAGTCTGGAGGGGGCAAGCCCACAGCGGTCCCAGAAATTTCCAAACTAAGCACCAGCTTGAGAAAATAAACCATTTCTAGGCCTAAATGCAGAGTGTATTGGCCCGTGCACCACGCATGAGGTGGGACACGGCCTTTTTAGCAAGCCCAGCGGAGCTACTAGGAAAGCTGCTGCCATCCGGCGCCGTAGCTTTCTTGAAATGAAATTTGATGGAGCAGCAAGCTCTTGCCAAAGTTGACTCTAAATTCCAGGTTCTTCGAATGACTGAGAAACAGGGTTCTCTGGGAACATATCTCCTGTTTTAACTGGGCTAAAAGCAGCCAATCATCTAGGTAGTTAGTATGTGTATTCCGGTCAGGACAATATTTTGCGTCAAATCGCTGTTCTTTAAGACGGAAATTGTTCTTTCTGTGCTTTCGCCGAAAAGCCACAGGGGAGAGCGCAGAGTCAGCTGCGAGGGGCACGGCGCCATTGGTCCACTGCAGAAGCTTCCTTCGACAGTGAGTAGAGAGGCTTCTGTGCTGTCGTCTGAGTCAGTGAGATGATCTTCAATCTGAAGGAGCAGAAAAACTGACGCAATGCGAGTGAACCATATCAAAAGAGAACTAACAAACAAACAGAAACAAATCAGTGGTGGGTAAATGAGAACAAAGGAAACAGGAACTAGAATAAAACCAAAACAAAACATGCATGTGGCAGTCAGCCTAATCACCTGACTTATTATTGAACTACTGTGGGCAGTTTTGGAGAGAAGAGTGAGAAGCAGATGTTAAAGTTCCATCCTTCAACATCTCTGAAGCAACTGGCAGATTTTGTGATAATCTAAAGACTACTCAAAGGTTGTATTAATCTATTCTAATAAGATAAGAAGCTGTATTCACTGCATATTTTGGCAAACACCTTAATAAATCACATTATTTTGTCGAACCCCTGTAACAGGCTGAAATTAAATGCCTGAATGAAAAATTAAAACAACATGTTCTCTCAGCACTTTCGGTAGGCTATTAAAACTGGATTAGATTAAAAAAAATTAACACAGCAGTATTCACGTTGCAAAAAGAGTAAAATCAATTAAAAAGCAAGAATAATTTTTACAGTATGCTTTCTTTGGCTTCTGAGCAGCCAACACTGTATTTCATCTTTAGTAATGTAAAGCAATGCACTACCCTGACTATCCAGCAGTGAGCGCCAAATGAATGGCAAATTATAACTTAATGGTAGTTTCCTGTAAGTGGGTGAAAATTACAATAAAAATTCAGTCACATGTTTCATGTGTTTGGATAATACAAGAATAGTTTCCTAAAAAAATACAAAAAATCATGAACTCAGATTTACAAATTCAAATTCCTTTAAACAAAAATACTAGCAAAAATGTCTGCCAATTTCTATTAATCCTTGAACTTTTTAAAATCTTTGATATGTTTTAATTTTAATTTAGCAATAAAGTTTAGCAAATAAGTTTTGTGCATTTGTTTTAAATTAAAGTTTGTGTTATTCTGCTTCATCTCTGATATTGTTGATAAGTAACAATTCTTTATTAAACTTTTAAAACTTTAATTAAATAAATGGGAATTTCCAGAACCAAGGCTTCTAAAAAAAAGAAGGCTATTGCTCTCTATTCAGGCAAATTGTGAATGGGCAAACTTCATTAATTATAATTGAAATGAGAACAGCTTTTGTGCCTATATAAGTATTTATTTATTTTAAATTGAACATCTATCCTTTGTCGTCAACTGATTATTTGCATTTACTTCAGGTATTTGTAAATATTGAAGTCTGAATTCAAAGTGTATGATTTTTTTTATTATTGAAAGAAGAGTTAAAAGCTAAATTGGAACAGTATTGGAACTATTTACTTATTTGTAGACTGAGATTTAATCTGCAGACTTCTGTGCATTTTCTGTGCTGATATTGGAAGAACATCTGTGAAATGGATTTAAACAAGGTAAATGTGTAAAACAGAGATGAGAGTACTATTGCACACCCTTACTGACAACAAAATGCATAATCAGATCAAACAAAATATGCAATAAATGCATAGATGTTTAATTTCTGCAGAAATTGCTTTCTGTGGAGTTTGGCTGCAGATTAAGCATGGACCTGCTTATTTAGTATAACTCACCTGATTTGTATTAGTAGTATTGGGCATTTCTGTTATATGTAAAACTTGCAAAAAATGCACAGTAGCAGAATGCATTGTAGGGAATTTCACAATTAAATAGTAAAGGGTTCCCAGAGCAAAGATTGCATTTTTCCATCTATGCTTGCCTCTCTTCCTCCATCTGCACGAACAGGAAGCTGAACACAAACATGGAGGAAATCTGGAGCCACTAGAGCTGTATAGCCTGGTGTATTCATCAAGCTATTCATTGTCTTATGAGGTGTTTCTATCTATACCTTCCATGGCCACGGGGTCAAGAAAAAAGTGAACTTTGGGTTATTTTTAATGTTAAATTAATTAAAATAAAAACTTATTATTAATTATTAAATTAGATCCATATGCTATCTCTGATTTTATAACAAATATAATAAAATATGCCAGTCTCACAACACCAAATGACCCTTTAAAACATTAGTTTTCCCAAAACTGAAAATGCTGCCATTTTACTCACTCTCATTTCATTCAAACCCGTAAGACTTTCGTTCATTTTTTAAACAAGATATTTTTAATAAAATCTGAATATGATCTGATGTCTGTCCCTCCATTGACTGTCCACACAACTACCACTTTGACGCTTCAAAATGTTCATAAAGAGATTGTAAAACTAATCCATATGAATCGAGTGGAGTTTAGGCTTTTATATACAAAACATTCATCAATGCACACATCAGATTTGGTAAACGGAAGCTCAAGTATGTTTGCTTGACACGTGCGAGAACCAATGAGGTTCATTCTCGTGTTATGCAGTACGTTTGAGCTTCCACAAAAACCAGTGAGGTTTGTTCTCGTGCATCAAGAAGGTTCAGTTGAGCTTCTGTTTATGTTCACTGATCAATGTTTTTATGTAAATAAATGCCTACAATTCAATCTGTTCATCATATAAAGTGATCAAGTCTCTTCAGAAAATTTAGACTTAACCGCTCGATATGAATTATGTTTACAATCTCTTTATGAAATTTTTGAAGCAACAAGTGATAGTTCTGTGGACAGTGGAGGAACAGAAGGTTCGAGTCTCAGTACCAGCAGGAAATGTTAGGTGGGGGGAGTGAATGAACAGCGATCTTTTCCATTCATTGCCCACAACTGAAGTGCCCTTGAGCAAGGCATATGAGTATGGGACACCATTCTTGGCTAAATGTCATTTCAGCTCACTTTTAAAATATCGTCATTCGTGTTTTGAAGATGAACGAAAGTCTTACAGGTTTGGAATGACACGAGAAGAGAACAAAGAGTCTTAGATCTAAAATAAACACTGACATGAGTTCATTGTCCTCAGATTTTAATTGTTGAATTCAGGAGGAACAGGGTTTCACAATGAACAACAAACATCTTTGATTGTATGAGCCTTAGTGAAATGTTCATTCATGCTCAACCACTCTAAAAAGACTGTAAAAGACTTACCACATCACCACAGAAAACCAATAAAACACTGCAATAAACAAATAGATAATAATTGAATCTTTTACACATCTTTATTTCCACATTGATATGTTTCACTTTTGAGCAAGACAAACCTGTCCATCAAACATTGACACCTTTTACTTAGCTCCCTCGTGATATGTATATCCATTGCTGTTAATTCAGTAACAGGATGTTAACCTTTACTCTGTTAAATGTTGCTGTTTTTATGACTAGCTTCAGTAGGTGGGATCTACTGAGAGTCAGTTTGACTCATGTTTGAGATATCCTTAAAACCATCTATTTCATCTGCCCCTTCAAAACAACACAAATACAGTAGAATGGTTTGTGGAGAGACAACAGGTGCAGAATAACAGCAGGGAAACCACACAATTCATTAGTGTTTATTTATTTTTCCACCATGTCATTTAACCATAAAGGCTAGGCTTACTGATGTTTTAGATGTTAATGTTGGGTTTCATGGTTAGCTGTGATAGCGAAGCATGGAAATCTGGAAATATCTAAACATGTAAAAGTCATGAAAATTTCTATAGTGAACAAATGTTTTATTCCAGTTATGCTCTGCTCTACAATATATCATTATCTAGACGTGACTCTTTTTGAGTGCAGTCTATAAAACGATTCAAAACAATTCATTAAGTTGTTCAATCTAGATTTCCCATCAGGACTCAAACAGTTTTTTAATTAGGTCACTGTGTGAGCATAAGACTTTTAACACGTTGGTTGATTTATATCTATATAATACATCCATTACAGTTGATACACTATTTTAAGGGACTGCTTACAGAAAGTTGGGCAAAAAATCTGGGAGAAAGGCTTACAGAACACCGCATCTCAAAAACACGTCAGAAAATGTGCAATTAGAGGTCAGGGGTCACATCTTACAAACACTTCACCAGACAGCACTGCTCCTGAAGAGGACAGGGTGAGACAGGATCCATGCAGAAGTGGGAATTGATGAAATCTGATAGAGTTGGAGTAGCTCATTCATCAAATCGACCCTCCAGGATACTCTCGAAGGAAAATGGGACAAACTTGAAGCCTTGTCCTGTGTAGAATTTGTTCTGGAACTCCACCCTAAATGACAGGAAAGACAGGACAAAAGAAGGCAATGTCAGAGAAGGACATTTAATGTAAAAAACACCTGTGGATTCCTGTTGACAACATTGTACTTGCATCTTTATTTATTTATCATACATGCACTGGCAGCACTAAAACACACATACACTTGTAATGCATAACAATCTCTTATGCTCATTTAGGCAACATTTATTTATTTAAAAATATACCTTAAAAACAGTAAACGTAACAGTTTTTCACTGTAATACATTTTAAAATGTAATTTATTCCTTGTGATGGCAAAGCTGAATTTTCAGCATCATTACTCCAGTTTTCAGTCACATGATTCTTCAAAAATCATTCTAATATGCTGATATAAAAATGTGATTACTTTTTTTTTTTTCAAAATTCTTTGATGAATAGAAAGTTCTATTAACCCCGATTTTAACTCGCGACAGTTTTGTGGAAATCATGGACAATTGCCAAAATCGGAGGCAAATCGATGCTCGCTCACGTGTTTGACAATTGCATAGTGTGTATTATCAAAGATGCGATGTGACAGAAGGAAAAATCCAGTCTAGGTTGAAAAACTCCTGTCTCACATACATTATTTACTGTATCACTTCACGCATGTGTTCGGTTTTGAAACGTTTGTAAACCAGACAGAGTTATTCAGGATTCTTCCTATTGAAATGTTGTGTAATGTGTGACCTTCTGTTGCCGATCCGTTGTATAATGTGCACGACACAAGCTAGATGGTACCCTAGACATGTGTGAGAAGAACAGCGATCCAATGACTTTGAAAATCATGCAGTGTGTACCTGGCATTAGTAAGTGGTTATTATGTTTGTCTCCATATTAGCCTATTATTTTCACCTGTGTCTCATTTAGTTCCTTGTTTGCCTGTGTGCATATAGAGGGTATGCACCTGATGTCACTGTCGACTGCTGTTAATCCCACTGAGTAGCACTGATTTTCAGCGTGATTGCAGTAAAAAACACACAAAACACATCCAGAGCTTTGCGATTGACTGTGCAAATAGATTTGACAAGAAATCTGATGTATATTTTTACAGAAGCAATGGATCACTGCAGTTCACAGAAACAACTGGACTCCAGGCAGCAAAACGTGGATTTGCAGTTTTTATTTTGTGCCAATATGTTGAATTTTGGGGTAAAATCATACCCTATATACCCCATGTTTTGTTATATATTGTATTGACAACTCATGAATTAAATATTTGGCATCTTAGCATTTAGAATTCTACATAATTGGGTGTTTTTAAATAAACAATGACAAAAATATACAAGTTATACAAGAGTGATCACCCGGATTTAGACCTACCTATAAAGCATTTACGGGCAAATTTGCTTTAGGTATTTCCCCGGCGTCGAAATCTTAAATGTCAGGAAACACGGTTCCTGGCTGCATGTCAATATTCATGAATTACTGGATCTTTGGTAAGTTGTAAGGAACAATATTGAGTGCAACCTTTAGTTTAATTGTTTGTTTCATTCGTGTTTTACTCGCGTTTTCGCAGTTTCCCCTATTAAATACAGTCATGCAGCAGGCTCTTTTGCCACTCAGTCCGGCTGAGTGGGTGCATTCTGGCGGGAAAGTGACGTCAATGCATACCCTCTATATACCCCTCAGTTTTTAGTTGTCGGTTCTTGTTGCATGTAGAGTGGTTTTTGTTCTCTCATCTTGGATATTATTTTTCTCCTGAGTGCTTTTGTTTTGATAATTATTAAGTATTTTATGTATAAAGTTTTATACTGCTGGACTCTGATCCTCTCCTTCATGTCTTTGGACCACACCGTGACATACTAATTAACAGAACTGTTACATTTCCTTTGTATCGGTTTAAATCCCATATAAAAAATATTATACCTAATAGTCTGAACAGCTCTATTAACATCCTCAGAATGTTCAATGCAAAGATCATACTGACTCATTTTTTCATAGCATTTTTGCCTTTTTAAAACTTTCATTCCATTAAGCTTTGTGGGTAAATTGTTATTTGGCCTATTTCTCCTACTTTGTCTATAGTGGGTACATTTTTCAATTTCTCCAGGTTTATCCAAAGATAAGGAGTGAAAAAAGCTGTAATCACACATTCCGTCACTATCAGCAGCTCATAGATAAGAGTGTTTAGATTTGCTGTTGAGAGAACATACTTTTGAACTGAAGGTAATGTCCAGACACAAACGTTTGAAATCAAACAGAAAGCTGTGAGTGAGTGATTTTGCACATGACAAGGGCGTTTTCTGAGGAGCCAAGGTAGGCAGATCCTTGTGGAAAAAAAAAATTAAGATAAAAAAGTAAATGCTATTCCATATTTAAGCCAGAAGCTTTCAGACATCAAATAGAACTAGAAAAATTATTTTACATTGGGTTAAGACAAAAGACCACAGAGAGGGAACATTGCCTCCTTATTTCAGATGTTGATCCTGTTTGTGTGAGTTAGAAAATACTTTAAGAGAAGGAAACATTTAAGTGTGGAGGAATGTCTCACTGCTGTGGTAAATATTTAAGTCAAGAGAGAAAAGACTCTTCCATCTTTCCGCACATGGAACAAATAAAAGAGTGCAGAACCTCATTTACCTCCAACATGTCTATGTAAGCATTAGATGTGAAAAAGCATTGCAAATGGGTCAGTCCAGGAAAGACACTGAAATACCACAATTAGCGCCTCTCACTAAAAGTCGTTCTTTCTGTCACTATAGCATACAGAAAGCTGTAATAAAATATGAGATTTCACGAGTTCACAATTTCACTTACAAATAATCAGAGTAAAAGAATCTGCGTATTTGGCATGCTGTCTGAGGGGTGTGCTCCGTGCTCGGCCTGAACTCAGAGCACTCTCCGGTATCCCTGGCTGGGATAGTAACCAGCTTTGAGTGAGGAGTCGGCATGGTGGAAGGACGCAGAAAACTCAAGGAACATAGGTGAGTTGCAAATGTATATATAGGCCTGAATATTAAATAAAATAACAAGCAGATGTACTAAAATAAAATTTTGTTCCAATGAAATACAGCAGAATTCTGCACTTTCGATCATTTCACATTTTTACATTTTCTGCGCTTTAGCTGCAGAAACAGTTTGCTGATAATGATCAATGTACTATATTTCTATATATATATTGCACTGGGTGAAACAATGTCATCAGACTGCGTTATTCCTCTAATTAAATCTGTGAAATAATATCTGCAGCAGACAGATCTGCCCCAATCACTGTGTGAATGAGTTGATTGTATTCACAGCAGTCTGGATTTTTTTCTTTATTTCAATCCTTTTAAGCAGCTTGAGTGGAATTAATTGCAAGTGTTCAATGCCCAGAGTCAAGGGTTTAGAACAAACCCTAACCTGAATGTTTGGGCAATGAAAAGACAGTTCTGCCTTACAATAATAAAATATAATCAGTTATCAGGACATAAAGTTATTCTTAAGAGGCAGTGATATGTTTACCTCTCCTCTTTACACTCTTTCCCTCGGTAGAACATTTCAGAAGGATGAAGTAATCTACACATTTAGATATTAACAAAAAAGAGTGACAAGGATAGAGTGATTTTAAAAAAATGTTCTAGAAGTGACTAATCTTCTCAGCTGTACAGCTCCATTCACTCATACATTTTTACTAATTTTTAATAATTTGATCCAATCATGACAACTCTCTAAATAGATTTTGCATGTGTAATGGATATGACAATGTTAATGTATTAGGCCTTGGTGGACTAGATCTGCTACGCATGCTTATTCTGCAAATCAAATCAAATATGGACTTGCTACTGGCAATATATACACAGACGTACTGCTGTGAGCATGTAAGATATGCAGCTGCTGCATGATTAGGCGGATCTAGACAGGTGGAGCTGGGGGAGGTGGAGGATTTTAGAGGAAGTTTAAACTCTGCACAACCAGCTTACAGTGAACACTAAACTAGAATATTTAAATGTTGAGAAAGCAATGTCAATGGCTGCAGAAGCAGCAGAGGCCAATGAGCTTGTGCCACATAGTAAATGATGTGATTGCTAACATATTTCATGTAAAGGACCGATCAGTCTGTGTTAGAAAGACTGCACAAATGACTGAATCGTCGTGTATGCACATCTTTGGTGCATATTGACACACTCCAACCCTTCCTGAGCGCCCACGATGACCACGGGCAGTGCTCTGTTCAATAAAGATGGAGAAGTAAGATTCAATAAAGATGGAGAAGTAAGTGCGTGACATGACACTACGCTGCTGACAGAATTCACTGTGTTCGGAAAGTTTACACTTATATTGTGTGTGTCAGTGCTGAATAGTAAGTGTCTCTCTCTTCATCTGTTAGTTAATAAGTAAGATAATCATGTTGGTGTGCTATATTTTGATATTTATCTGACTGACACGGTGTTAGAGTTACTGCAGATTCCCTTGTCTTCATTAATCTCCATGTATATTTACATGTTATGCATCTAATGCTGATATTATATATCTATATTGTGGATAATATCATTTGATGCTTGGAATCTTTGAGCAGTTATATTTAGTATAATCTTTTGCACATGTATTACCTATTGAAACAAATGTGTATGGATATTTAATTTAATAATGTTGTTATCCATAATTATTATTTGTTTATTTCAGAACCACACTCATGTATATAAGTATATACATCTTGAAAGACTGTATGCCCATTCCTACTGCAACAAAAATGCCCTCAATTTAGTTATTGGTCTGGTTCCTGTGTTCTGACCGACACCCGGGAGTGATTGCCACACAGCAGTAGATCCAGCTAAAGTTAAATACAGTCCTTTTAAATCTCCCCAACAGTATGTGTCATCAAGAGTTTCATGACTGAACTAAATATGTAGCTCAGGTGGTATTTTAGTGTAAAGTCTTCATAAATTCAACAAAAATGTTAAAGGTCAACAGTTTAAATTTGCCCAAATCACGTCCCTGTGAGTTGATGTGTGTATCTCACCAATGCAAGCGCAGAGCATGCAGGAATGCAGAAAGTCCCTCCATGATGAGTAAGATGCACACTGTTAGTGTGGCAAAGGCAGAGAAAATGATGGACAGGCCAAAGAATCCACCACCACTCCGAGAGGACAGCCCAAGACGCATTACCATTCCCCAAAGAACCTCAGACAACTCTGATATACAGAGAAAGAGAACGTTATATTTCAACAAACAAGTAGATATGCTGTGGATATTTATGTGTGTTTGAGTGTGTGTGCACTTACGAGCATGAGCCAAACTAAGGGCCCAGAGCCGCAGGTATGAGGCTGTGTTGGAGATGCAGCCCAGGCAGTACTCTATAGTGTGAATGGCCTGATGAACGGCCACATCTCCAAAGTTAAACTGCAGACAAAACGAGAAAACCAGAATAGGGTCAATAATGATCTTTGAATGTAGGAGCCAAAAAAAAATCTGTTGTTGAACTGTACTTGTATTTGTACATGAGAGAACAAACATTATTGGTTCTTGAGTGTCAAACAAAGACATTTGTGTTCCATTTACCATATTTGACATGCTCTATGTATGTTTGCTGACCAATGTTTTTATGTGAATAAAAGTCCAAATTAAATCTGTTCATACTATAAACCCATTATGTCTCCTCAAAAGACTTGAAGTAAATGGTAGCAGTTTACAATAATGTCTCATTTGTTAATAAATTTATGTTTTAACTAACATGAACTAACAATGAGCAATACAATTGTTACAGTATTTATTCATCTTTGTTAATGTCGTTCATTGGATGTTGATGTTAGATCACACTAATGTTAACAAATAGAACTTTTGATTTTAATAATGTAGTAGTAAATGTTTAAATTAACATTAACTTTAAGATTAATAAATGCTGTAGAAATATTGTTTATTCCTACTTCATGTTAACTAAAGTAGTTAACTAACTTTATTGCAAAGTTAGTTACAGATTAAACTGCTCAATTCATATGGACTTCTTTTACAATCTCTTTATGAAGTATTTTTTGAAGTATCAAAGTTTTGGTTGCGTGGACATTCAATGGAGGAACATAAATCTCAACTTTCATTTAAAATATCTTCATTTGTGTTTCAAAGATGAACGCAAGTCTTAAGGGAGTTACATGAGGGTGAATTATGACAGAACCTTCCTTTTTGGTTAAACTATCCCTTGCATTTAAACCATTAATTTCTTGTGAATAAACCTAAAATACTTACAGGTGAATCATTATTTGAGCATACTGCCTTTTTTGTATACAATGCAATTATAAAAGCTTAACTAGCACAACTAGTGTGCTTTTGCAAGTACTGGAAGTTTCTTAAACTGAAGTCAAATTTTTTTTACAACAGTGAGCATACTTGGCCAGTGAAGTGTTATCATATTCTGAAATGATAAATGAGCATTAGAAAACAGAATTCTTCTTTTAAGCAACACTGGCTCTGTAACTCATCTTCAATTTCCATCATAATATTTTCATATTGTTTAAGCTGCATGGAGTCATTAGTGTTGAGAACAATAGAGTTGTGATGATTGTGATGTCAGTGATCTGTTTCCTGTCTTTAAAAATTCCAGAGAGATTACAGAGACAATAGGGTTTTCCCCCCTAATTTTCTGTCTAAAGATCACAGATCCTCTTTTGTCAAGTTATGAGCAGTGCGTATACACAAACACTGTTCTATGAAGAATCTTTAATGAAGTTTATTTAATAATAAATGTAGAAGGCTGCAATGGACTAGCCATCCATCCAGGGTGTTTTCCTCACCTGCAGCCCAAGACCCTACATATAGAACAAGCAGTTTGGACACGGGATGAATGGAAATATAAAGGTAAATACTTTGAATGTACTTATGCATGTTGACTATGTATGAAAACCTGAATTCGAACATAACCTAAATGTATAGACAGACTTCTGCTGGAGTCTATCAGTATGCATAGGGTGATCCTGCTGAGGTAGTGAAAGGTTCTGACCAATAGAAATGGGTTTTACTCTGCAAAGTCAGCAAAACAATTGGGGGAACATTGATGTCAGGTGTGTTTATCAAGAGGGAAAACACAGGACTCATTCTTCCCACTTGTAAAGTCTTGTAAAGTTTGGCTTGGCAGGGGCTGGTTTCCCTTTTCCACTTGACTCTTTTGTCAAGAGTGCCAAATGGCTCAAAAGCCATCATGGAAAACCTGACGTAACATTCTCATTGTTCTACAGCAGAGGTGTATTATCAGGATATCATAGGAACCTGAAGTCCAAGGCTACAAGTGCATAGATTACACTAGTGTGAATTAACACGATATCAAACATATTTCATAATTCTAACAATAGCGTGTATAAATAACTGTCTCACTAAGAAACAGCAGGTAAGTGTGTTCAAGAAGGATGTTTTCATCCATCTACCATTGTTGCTCTTCACTATCACCACACAGTGATAAGGCATACTGATCGTATTCTAGATCACAGATGGCGGATATTATTTTGTTTGTTTTCCCCAATTCCCCTTTTGTTACTTTATTCAACAATTTCTAATCTACCCTGCCAGTCTCCCACGCAGTTGATGCAGTGCAACACTTTGTGTTTACGCCCAAACGCCGGCTCAGAATTGGCTGGCTCCTGCGTCAGCATCACACGCATGTGTCCTGGTGCTCATGTGAACAGCGTCGGACAATACTGAGCTGGTGTTCCGACGTAGAACACGGAAGCTCTGCAATGTGTCTTCAACGTAAACTGCGTGGGAGTTGGCAGGGTAGACATAACATTAAGGTTGAACCACTGTAGTCACGTTGACAATTTTAACGATGTCTGTGCTACTTTTTATGAACTTAAATGTGGTAATTTCATTGCTTTCTGTGGGAGATTTTTAAAAAAAAAAACCTTCTTGGATTTTATAAAATATATCTTAATTTGCGTCCCGAAAATGAACAAAGGTCTTACAGGTTTGGAATAAAATGAGGGTGAGTAACTTAATGACTGAAATGTCATTTTTGGGTGAACTAATCTTTTAAGGGTTTCATCACATCCACATCCATTACATATTTTTTTCTTTACAGGAAGCGTAACTTGTAGGGATGTGTATTGTAGTACTGCAGGATGAAGAGAACCTTCTCAGTTTTTAGTCCATTTGATTTAATTTATTTAAGACAAAATTTGTTTGTCAATGTTTTCACTGTTTGATTTGACAAGTTTTAATAAAATTTTGACATTTTAAAAAATCATTAAAATTTTGTTTGAATAAATATTTATTATAAATCCTTTTCATGAGTAAGTTATATATTAGAAAGATTGTATCTATACAAATGTAACAATACAGAAAATTCTCTTACCGGTTCTTCCTCCGAATGCTTGAAAAGAGAAACAGTTTTAGATAAATAAATCAGAGAGAATAGTATATCAATGTTTCCAATTCACAAGAAATTCTAATGCATACCAATGAGAATAATAAGGACAAATAAAGACTGCAATCTGTTAGAGAACTTTAGCAGGTGTATGTTGTATGTGTAGCATTCCCTTTAACTCGGGCATACATGCACCAATGCACTTATACTGATAGACTGCTATTATACAATATTCTGATATGTGCGAGCTGGATCATGTCCTTGTGTTTGCACTCATTCTTCCATCTCAGTATATGAGAATGTACAATCCTCTTACACCATAAACAATTAATGCCATGTGTGGATAATACCACAGACCTTCACCTCAGCCATAACTCATCATGTTCATCATAATCATAAATCACAGAAAGATTCAAATAAGATAGCCATAAGTTATTACTGTTTCAAAACAGTTTCAAAACTACAGTGCATTCCAAAATTATTGAATCATCATATGGCTAACATTCTGTTTCCATTGTGTCTTAAAGAGACCACACATCAATAATAGTGATGACACTGACATTTAATAATAAAAAGGCAGCAACTATTTGCACTAAGTTCAAATGACAATAGATGCCATTTGCACTATATGTACATAGCAACAAAAAGTGTAAATAGCGTTAAATGTTATTTTATACTAAGTCTAAATCGCAATAGATGTAAATAGTAGTTAGATTCTATCTACACTTTACAATAGTGGCAGATTCTATTTGCACCTCAGTGTATTGTAGTATATTATAAAACATGCAACATTATCATATATTTACATATTCAGTTTATCGCATATTCAGTTAATATGATTATATTTACAAAAGTCATTAGGATGCTGCCTTATTGGGACATTATTGTCTCTGTCCCTAAAGACCTCCCCTAGACCAACCCCTAACCATATTAAATCAGTTGATCAATAAAGGTGTTCTTGAAGGTTCAAAAAGGGAGCCATGGTTTTGATCACAGTAATATGATCTGCACGTGTCACGGTTGATGTGCCAGCCTGTCCGATCAACACAAAGACACCATATCCAATTTCAAATACACATTTAACCCTTTATTATCCTATTATCATATGGATTTTTTTTTTTAATTTTGTCTGGCTCAATGTCTGGTGGGCAGTTAGGGTAAATAGCCTCTGCCATCAAGGCTTTTGGACTTGGTGTAAACAGACCATAAAAAATTTATATGAATGTGTTACTTGTTCAAATTGTTAAGTTATTGCCCTTTATATTGTAAAATCCTTGCTTTTTTCAGACAGACGACAACAGTGTCAAAATGATCCCCGTTCACACGTGTTCATGAAAATGACTAAAAATGCTGTATTATGCATACCAGGCCAGTAGTTGGCAATGTCACTTTGTAAAGAAACACTATCCACCTCTATAAGTATTAAGATTGATTTGTTTTGTGACATTTTCATAACAATTAAGCACATTTCTTATTTCAACTCTAATGCATCTGGTTTTATTTTTGGATACTATAGATTCTCATCACTGTAATATAGTAAATTTTTACTGCATCATAGTAAACCAATAAAATACAATTAATAAAAACAAAGCATTAATAAAAGGTGTGTGTGTATACACACACACACACACATATATATATATATATATATATATATATATATATATATGATTGCTCTGGAAATTTTTATGGCAGCTTTCATTCACAGTATCTAAAATATCATGACACCAAGAAAGCAGCTTTTAATTCATTCAAGTGTATTTTCATTATTTGTTGTTTTTAATCTGCTCACTCAGCACATGGTGGAACAGACGGTTCAGGGCAATGTCAAAAGTTAAGACAGGGGATGAAAATATTTTGCACATTCCAGTGGTGGGTATGTTTGGAATGATTGAGTCAGGCTGCTAACAGGGTCTCTGTGAGAAGTTACTCCACTGTTTACATTTCCCTAATCACTGTGGGATGACAAATTGCTCAACTATCTATCATTTATTAAGCAGTACATTTAAGTGGTTTATAAACTATAGATCTCACTGCACTCAACTTACAATATCTAACATAGTAAATGATGACAGAATTTTCATTTTTGGGTGAACTATACCTTTCAGTTGTATTTTTATGCATATGCAATAAGGAATATACATCATGTGCGACTGGTTGACATCACAGACTCCACCCACCTCATCTCCTTCCTCTGAGTGCTGTGAGAGCTGGTCGTGGTCAATGATCTCTGCCTCGTCCTCCGTAGGCCCGTTTCCAACCCGGACGCCACCGAACTTCTGCGTGCCCTGTTGGGTGAGTCCGGTGGGTGAGCTGGTGCCTGTCTGCTCTAAAGTTTCTAGATTCTCTGCAGGTCTTGCCTCCCTCATCTGGGACTAAATACAAACAAGGTCTGTGTGGCTATCAGCATGCCATGGGCCGCCCGAGTGTATGCTGTGTCTGGTACAGCTGCTTGGGGCACCTACCAAACACGATGGAGCTATACCTGTCAATCACACAGCAGCTGGGCCACTCAAAAGGGCCCATGCATTTTAGTGTCTGAAAATATTACATTCAGTTCACACCTTAGCACATTCTTTTAAAATATACTGTGAGTGCATAATTATAAGGCAGGTTGATATTCTGATCATATTGTCTTTTCCAAACACATCAATTTACAAACCCCATGAATGTTAATAACTAAGAGAAAAAAAGGAAAAAACTACATACTACAGAAATAGCAAACTTAAGGTGTGACCATTAGGCAAAAAATGCTCAATGGGGTCCAAAAAAAAAAAAAAAAAAAAAGTTGTTAGAAGAAAATATACAAACTGCAAAAGGTGAAGAATCAGTTGTGAAACCATCAGAAACCCTTTAGTCTCCAGTGCCACCATTTTGCAGAGATGCAACCTACAGGGAGTCTCCAGAAGTACATGGTGTCAGGATTTCAGAGACTTTGCTAAGTTAAAGAATCACAACCCCCACTTCAAAAGAATCAGAAGCTGAAGTGTTGTGAAATATACAAAGAATAATTTTGTAAAGGCTCTATAGACAAGATAGGTTGAGAGTGAGTGACTCTTGGGAGACCAGCACCACAGGTACCACAGTTTGAAGAATTTATCTTCCAGAATCTGGTGGTATGTTTTGGAAGTTCTACCCTAAAAGGTCTGTCTTGCACATTGTTAGTAGCAGCTCACAGCATGACTCCCACGTGACTGTTGTCTGACTTAAACTGGTGCTGGTACCTCAAGTGACACTCTCAACGTGTCTGTCCATAAAACTTTTTTAAAAAAAAAATCAATATTCATCCATTTCATGACACTTCAGCTTATGATACTTATTAAGTGGGAGTCAGGATTCCTTGCCTTCCTTGAAAAGTGTCTGAGAACCTGACACCTTGTACTTCTGGAGAATCCACACTGTAAACAGTGAAACAGTGAAATTAATTTAATGAAATGAGTTTGTTTCACTCAAATAATAATGAAATAAAAATAAAATAAAAATTTCATTGTACTTAATAGAAAAAAGTAGCATGAACTCAAAATTTCATTATAGTAAGGTGTACTTAATATGATTGAGTCGAGTTGCAGTAGTTTTCTAATTCCCAGCATACTTTGTGTCAGACTGTATGGATGTTGAAATTAAGTGTTATTTTGTGTGTTTTTGCACAACATTAACATAGGGAGAGTTAGTGTTTGATGTTGTGTTGTGTTGTGTTGTGTTGGGATTAAAATGGGGTTCTGTTATGTTAGTTTTGTGGGATTACCATTGAGGTGAAGAGTGGAGCTAGGTTGAGGATGGGCTGTAAAAGCGTTTAGGACCATACTGAATGTACAACATATACTGAATGTTGTTTGATTCTACACATGCAAGTACAACATGTTTTTCACTTTAAGCCCTCATCAACAATTATCTATCACCTATTAAGGAGCATATACAATCTTAATAGTAATTATTAAGATTAATACATTTTTAATTGGTAAAATGTGCTTGGAAAAAAATATATGATAAATATATATATATGAACTTATCAAATATGTATCAACTTGCTTAATAATTATGCATACACTGTAATATTTCCATAATAAGTACTACATTTCTTTTTCACAAGGGTAGACAGGCCTAAAATAGAGTATCAAGAGATGATTCTAGTTCAACGTTATAAATTAAAGCCTTATTAAGTTTTACTAAAAAAAATAGAAATACCCCTGTGCATTATGGTAAAGAGTAAAATATCTCTGTTCATCAGGGTGTCTTTGCACATTAATCCTACAAATACAACTATTTTGCTAAAACAAATAATAATATCATCATCAATAATCAAGTATTTTATCATTTTGAGAACATCAGTACTCTCAGTGCTAGAACTGTCCTTTGAATAGAAGTTATCCATGACCTATTATCTTTTTTGGTAACACTTTACTTTAATTTGTTCATTAATTAACTACATTAGTTAACATGAACTAATAATGAACTGCACTTCTACAGTGTTTATTAATCTTTGTTAATGCTAATTTCAACATGTACTAATACATCATTAAAATCTTGTTAACATTAGTTAATGCACTGTGAACTAACATGAACAAACAATGAACTGTATTTTCATTAACTAACGTTAACGAAGATTAGTAAATACAGTAACAAATGCATTGCTCATGGTTAGTTCATGTTAGTTAATACATTAATTAATGTTTATCTAATGAACCTTATTGTAAAGTGTTACCCCCTTTTATTAAATATTCTAAACAATTTTCCACCTGCTGTAAATTCATCAAGTATGGTAGGTGCCCCACTGGGCCAAACCAGAGTTGATTCCTCCTTCACAATCTCATGTGATCCTATCTGGATGAAAAACCATGCACAATTCTACTCTATCAAACAGACATACACTCACCTAGAGGATTATTAGGAACACCTGTTCAATTTCTCATTAATGCAATTATCTAATCAACCAAACACATGGCAGTTGCTTCAATGCATTTAGGGGTGTGGTCCTGGTCAAGACAATCTCCTGAACTCCAAACTGAATGTCAGAATGGGAAAGAAAGGTGATTTAAGCAATTTTGAGCGTGGCATGGTTGTTGGTGCCAGACGGACCGGTCTGAGTATTTCACAATCTGGCTCAGTTACTGGGATTTTCACGCACAAACTTTTCTAGGGTTTACAAAGAATGGTGTGAAAAGGGAAAAACATCCAGTATGCGGCAGTCTTGTGGGCGAACACGCCTTGTTGATGCTAGAGGTCAGAGGAGAATGGGCCGACTGATTCAAGCTGATAGAAGAGCAACTTTGACTGAAATAACCACTCGTTACAACCGAGGTATGCAGCAAAGCATTTGTGAAGCCACAACACGCACAACCTTGAGGCGGATGGGCTACAACAGCAGAAGACCCCACCGGGTACCACTCATCTCCACTACAAATAGGAAAAAGAGGCTACAATTTGCATGAGCTCACCAAAATCGGACAGTTGAAGACTGGAAAAATGTTGCCTGGTTTGATAAGTCTCAATTTCTGTTGAGACATTCAGATGGTAGAGTCAGAATTTGGCGTAAACAGAACTAGAACATGGATCCATCATGCCTTGTTACCACTGTGCAGGCTGGTGGTGGTGGTGTAATGGTGTGGGGGTGTTTTCTTGGCACACTTTAGGCCCCTTAGTGCCAATTGGGCATTGTTTAAATGCCACGGCCTACCTGAGCATTATTTCTGACCATGTCCATCCCTTCATGACCACCATGTACCCATCCTCTGATGGCTACTTCCCACAGGATAATGCACCATGTCACAAAGCTCAAATCATTTCAAATTGGTTTCTTGAACATGACAATGAGTTCACTGCACTAAAATGGCCCCCACAGTCACCAGATCTCAACCCAATAGAACATTTTTGGGATGTGGTGGAATGGGAGCTTCGTGCCCTGGATGCCCTGAATGTCTTTGTGCCCATGCAAGATGCTAACCTATCAATATGGGCCAACATTTCTAAAGAATGCTTTCAGCACCTTGTTGAATCACTGCCACATAGAATTAAGGCAGTTCTGAAGGCGAAAGGGGGTCAAACACAGTATTAGTATGGTGTTCCTAATAATCCTTTAGGTGAGTGTATATACACACAGACATACATCTATGAAGAAATTCAGGAAAGGTGTTGTACTTGGCTTTGTCCCATGGCATGCTGTTAAAAAACATCTGAGGAAACACAATGCTCACAGTCTATAAAACTCCAAACCCCAAAACCAGAGGACTGTTTGTTCATTATATATACTAATATTTGTTGGACAACGAAACAAAATAAGCATTCTTTTCATCATTCCACTTAACCCTCTACATTTCGAGTAAATCACTGTCATTGCGCATACGCACTGGAGCGGCTGTCCTCGAAGAGAAAGAGCAAACATCATTTAAAGCGACACTCCTCAAAGTGAAAGCATAATTTATCTCACCATATTGTGTTTTTAGTTTTGGAAGTAAGATGATTCAAATAGTTTTAGACCATTTGTTTGTATGAAGTATGTGTATATTTTGTGGGGGTGGCTTATCTGTGTAGAAGAGATTGAACGAATGCCTCCATTGAAAACGTGAGTATCCTACTTTAGAAAAAGAATTAACATTTAAAGAGTTTCAGTAACAGTACTACATTAAACTACATTAAATGTTTAATGTTGAATAAAATGTATAATAATACAATGGAGCAATATTTGTGGGTCCTGATAATGCCAAATGTCTTAATAATACCAGTGAAAAAGGCCTTACATTATTTATATCTATAGTATAATAGTATAATATAATATAATTTCAGATTCAGAATCATGAATATTTTTATTCCGGTGTCACCATTGTTTTACTGCTTTAAGAAGTTCTCTCTTAGTTTTCAGATATCCTAATTCTAATTTAATGTTAAAATTCAGGTTTATTGAACAATTGAATTGAAATTCAGCTGAATTTTTTAATTTCGTTAGGTATTGTATCGTGACTCCAGTATAGCGATACGTATCGAATTGTGAGCTGAGTGTATCGTTACACCCCTAGACACTGTAAAAATAAAGTGTTACCGAATTAATAGTAGTATTTTGTAAGTAGTATTGTTAGTTTTTATAGAAACACCTAATGACCAATAATATGTTAATCATCATAGGTTCTACCATAAAAAAAAGGGAATAGTTTACCCAAAAGTGAAAATTTCCAGTTAATTTACTCACCCTCACACCATCCAGGGTTTAGGAGTCTTTTTTTCTTCAGTAGAACAAAATTTTTAGCTGAAACTGTTGTCCTTGGTGATTCATATGATAAATCATTGGCTACCGTATCTTTGCGAGTCAAAAAAGCATATACAGGCAAAACAAAGTTATTACCCACGACTCCTGATGATACATTGAGGTCATATGAAGCAAAATGATCGGTCTGTGCAATCAACTGAACATTATTTACAACATTACCTGTAACGCACAGCCTCGGCAAACGGTCCTGAGTGAGTTCATGGGGTAACGCTGTGTTTGTTTACAACAGAGAGTGAGGATGTATTGTTATTGTGCCCAGGCTATGGATTACAGGTAATAATGTTGTGAATAATGAACAGTTGATTGCACATACCGATCGTTTCAAGTCTTAAGACTTAAAATGTTGTTTTGCCTGTTTTTTTTGTTGTTGTTGTTTTTTACTCCCAAAGCTATTGACTTCCATTATATGAATCACCAAGGACCACAGTTTCAGCTAAAAATCTTCTTTACTGCTCTACCGAAGAAAAAAAATTCACCAACATTTTGAATGGCCTGAGGGTGAGTAAATTAACAGTAACTTTTCATTTTTAGATGAATTACCCCTAAAGCTTTATCATATATGTATGTATCTTTGTAAAAGTCTGCCATTTTGTGAAGAGAAGCCTATTTCAAGTCATTCATACATAAATCATTCATTCCAAATCATTCATTCTTCATACATGTATATACAGTCTAGCAAGTAAAAATGCTATAGCCAATGGCGATTCTATTGCCAAGGTATGCATTAAGAATTAATTCCCCTTCAACATCATGTCCTCTGATTTAATGACAGAAAATAACAGAGAAAGAGGAATTTTGACTGGTTTTGGTTAGAGTAAATTAACATACCAGGTGCTTCTTCCACAGGTGCTGGCGGCGCAGGACCATAGTCTTCACCACCAGCATGCATGGCACACACGCCAAAGCTATCACCACCAACAGACTCTGAATCCCCACCTATGCACACATAGAGATAAATTTCCCAATCATTCAACCAGAATTCTGTCCCGTTCTAACCAGAATTCTATCTATAAACAATTGCAGTGCTTCCCACACATAGACTTTAGTTGGGCGGGCTACCCAGGTATGTTAACGGCCGCCCAAGTATATTTGGAAACACATTTTATCTTTTATTATTTTCATCCTCTTATACTTTTTTATCTGGCCGAGATAATGAAGCAGTTGGGCAAATTAAGCAAAATCCCTCTGGGTGAGTTCTTAAATTTAATGTCATAAAAAGTCTGACATACATGGGAATGGTAAAACAAATGTCTTAATTATCATTTTAAGACGTCTTATATTTTGGGGATGGAAAATATAAATCGCGATATTGATTATTAAACTTAAAAGTCTATGATTTCATTAAAAAAGAGCGCTGCGCATTATTGGTATTTTCGTTACACAATAAATTGAAAAAACAATTAAATTCATTGTAAACTATTGTAGTCTCTGGCTGGGATGCTCCGCCACAGGAAGAAAAGGCTAAGAACATTATTTGACACATTATTCAATATATAGATTTTACTAGTATCCGTAAAATCTTTGTCTCATTCACTGAGAGAGACACTATATGACAAAGCAAGGAGAACTTTACAATTTTACAAT
Source organism: Zacco platypus (assembly GCA_038088235.1). Lineage (NCBI taxonomy): Eukaryota > Metazoa > Chordata > Actinopteri > Cypriniformes > Xenocyprididae > Zacco > Zacco platypus. The sequence continues at coordinate 20,373,376 of CM076065.1, read as the reverse complement.
GCATAATAATGCATAATATTAGTATGTAATTGAATGTAATAGTAGCCTATGTAATTAAAATGAATTTCAATAAATGAAAATAATGTTAAAAATCACACATTATTTGTTGTTTGTCACATGTAGTAGACTATTTTGTGCTGTGGGTAATAGGAGGATTTTCCACCCAGCTATCTGTGGTGGAAACCTGTGGGAGACACTGAATTGTTTTTTTTTTTTTAAATGTGTGCGTTACCTGTCCTCTGTACAGGGGCTTGTTGGAGGGGTCGTTGTAGTTGAAAAGACACATATTGATGAAGGCTATCAGTAGACTGGGAGCATCTTTAGAGGTTGCCGCATCGTAAGCCAACCATTTGTAGAAGATGAGCAGGGCCAGATAACCGAACAGACTGCTCATGAACACAATCTCAGGGATGAAACCCAGGAAAATGTTCAGTGGTTTCTTAAAGTACCTGTGAGACACATGGAAAAAATCTGCAGTAAGATCAGTAGATGAAACTCTAGCTGCTCCACACAAGCACACATTTGGTCGCACACTTACAGGTGATTGAAGAGAGACAGCGTGACTCCAAACAACATGTGAATGACACCCAGGATTATAGACATCTTCATCTTAAATGAGTTCAGGAACGTCAGCTTATTTGAGGCAATATTCCAGATCTAACAGAGGAACATTGGTAGAACAGCATTATACCAGCAGTTCACATACGATTTTTTTGAAGATAAATGCTTAATTTTACAATTGAGTTTAAAGATGGCTATTGGGGAACTGCATTTTGGTCATTTTTAGTACTAGAGATACACTACAGGGTAAAAGCACACAAGAAGAGAATTTCTCGTAGAACTTTGCACACATGCGTACATGAAAAATGTTAAGTTTGTCAGCCATGATACAGCTATACTACAAGCTGCTCGCATGTAAAGTGCCTAGTTTCACTCTGAAACCTTCAGCACATATATCCATTTGCCAGCAACCTATCAAAATAAAAGCTTGATAGTTTAATGTTTAAAAATGAAGAAATTAAGACGTAAATATTAGTATTGTAATTTTACAGTTGTACTATAAAATGAAATTTGTATTCTAAGGTACAAAAATACAATATACCAATATATTTCTTATTTTGTTTAATATATTATTTAATAATAATCACAATATTATTATTCTATACTAAGTTTCTCAAAAATTGTTTACTCAAGTTATGTAAACTCAAGATAATTTTTTTTTATGGAAACTGAAAGAGGTTTGTCTTAGTTCTTTTAAAGAATAAACCAAGTGTGACACCTAAAATATCAAAAAAACAAAAAAAGGAAAATATTTTTTAGAGATCATTTGGCCCTGGTTTGCATCCTTCAAAATAAGGGAAAAAACATTTTTCCAGTTTGTAACCGTTATTTTATTTTGCAATCCCCCACAAAATCACCCACTGATTGATTCAGTATTTCCAAATATGGCTTTTCAAGTGGTCTGGTGAACACTCTTGTATTTCTTGGATATCGCAATAATGTTGCAGAAAATATTGCAGTGTCAAAGTTTTCCAATATTGTGCAGCTCTAATGACTGTGTGTCTATTGTATCCATGTGATTTTGTGTGATACAGTACATACAGGGTCAATGCCCAGAGGATAGGGGCCACCAAACACGCCTTGAACAGAAGGGTTTAACTGAAGAACTGAGTTGCCATCCAGAGTCTCAGGTCTACAAACAAACACATACAGTACAAAAACAGAAACAGAAGAATTTCACAATTTTATTCACATTAATTTCATTCTAAATTCTTTTGACAAAGTAAAATCATATGACTAATGCTGTTTGAATATATTCAAACTGTTTCACAGATTTAATGTTTTGAACTTACGTCCAGTTTCCCTTAGGGGCAAACATGGGCCTCACACTCCAGCCAGAGCCGAACATGTTGAGGGACTTGGAAAAGCAGTCATTATAAATCAACCCGGTGTAGACCGAGAATATCCCCATCAGAAGAATGATATAACGACCTGCAAATATCATGTTAAACATCTACACACACACACACACACACACACAAGAAGTGAGATGAAAGAAAGAGATATATAATATTAGTATATAACAAAGGTTATAACCTTTGATTTTATAAAAAAAATTAACAAATAACATCATAAACAATCATACAAATTCAACCCCTCTGAATATGACTTTTTGATTACACTATGGCATCTCGTTATATTATATAATGAAATAGGAATTAAGTTATGGATATACTGAAAATTTTTTTTTTTTGTCAACTGTAATACTGCCCGTATACTGAATATATAATATTTTTGTTATATAGTATTTTTATTTTTTATATTTTTCCATCAAGAAAAAAATACTGTAAGTTTAAAATGTGTACATTAAAAAATGTACATTTTAAATCCTTTACAGGTTCATTATTAACTTCACATTTAATTTCAACTCGAGATTTGATTTTGTAAGAATTATTGATAAGCTGAGACCTCATTGTCACTTTTCTGAGCAAGCAGACGAGTCTCTCTGATGACAAGGTAAAGTGCTGCACACGTCATCAGCACGCCATGGCCCATGTCCCCGAACATGACAGCAAACAGGAATGGGAACGTAATGATTGTGTATGGCGCTGCAAGAAACAAACCAAAAACAATATAATCACACAAGTGTTATAAAAAAACCTATAATATATTGCCTGAGAAAAAAAAAGGTATTTTTTGTAAAATCTAACAATGTACTTTAATGGATAGGAAATACCTGGGTTGATCTCTCGGTAGGTTCCGATGCCGTAAGCATCCACAATGTTTTGGAAACCAGAGGTGAACTTGTTGGTCTTGTTAAAAGTAGGTGGAGTCTGTTTGGTCTGCATTCGGTTTAAGATGGAGGGAACTGTGGAGCCACTCCGTTCCTACATGAATAAAATTGTGATTAAATTTACAACATTATTACTGAGGTATTACCTTTTCAGTGTACATTGCCAATAACATATACTCATTCTTTATTAGCAATATTTCCACAGTATAATTGCAAAGTTATGTAAACTATGAAATAACATAAATGGAAATACAATCAACTTCATGAGTGTCACAATCATGTCTTGTTTATTTCATTGTTTCATTTACAGTTTTCACTTTCAATAGGCTTGTTTGACTTCAAGCGCTGCGCAGACCGATCGGAGGCTGGCCTGAAGCAGTGCATACCGGTTAGAAATTTTGAGACAGCGCTCTTTTCATGTAGTCGCAATGTTATTGTGTCATGTTTATCAAAATTAAACTGATAAAAAAACTGAAGATACCACGTTAATGGAATTTAAATAGCATAACTTATGTTGAACTTTATTCTTGTACAAACAGTATTAACAGTACATAATGCATTGAATGAAAACATCTCTGAAACATCTGTGTATTTGAAAAATATTGCATTTAATTAACTTCAGCTGTGATAAAGTATGCAAACACAGCACGAGCGTCAATAGTACGGGGAGGAAGCAGAAATTGCCCGACTTGACGTCTCCATTTTCAGCTCCTTGGTTACATCCAGCCGAAGTCGAACACACCTAATGTCTTTGCCTGTGCTCTAGTTCTCATTAATTTGTTACTAGTTTCTGATTAGTCCACACCTGTTCCCTGTTTCGTGAATGATCATTCCCAGTGTATTTAAGACCTCTGTTTCCTCATTTTTATTTTGTGTATCAATGTTAATGTGTGAGGTGTTTTATTTTCTTGGTGTTTAATTAAAAGAATCTTTATCGGTCATTTTGATTCATAGATCTCTTCTTTTGGGGTTATTCTACACGCTACACGTGACAATGAGGTACATCCTGGGATGGTTTTGGTGGTATGTTGGGCACTTGTTGGACGCTTAAAAATATTTGTATAGTAAAAATAATAATACAAAGGCGCAATTTATACCGTTTAAAAAAACTAATTTGAATCATTTTAATATAAGCCTGTAGATTTACAGGTTTTTAATATCGTGATAAATGTATATAAGCTTTGTGTCCGAGTGTTTGACTAGTAGTGAATATATGCAAATCATATTGTTTTATAGCTTTCATTTGTGGATTGAATGATTAAAATAAATCATATGTCAGTGGATGAAATCATTATGAATGAATATAACTCACCGTTCCTCTCCGCAGAGCGAACTGAATGGAATCGAGGTCAGAAACAGGGCACCAGACCTCAGCGATCAAACATTTCTGTGTAACGTCGATGTTACAGAGATTCAAAGTGTGATAAATGGCCTTCATCTTCCTCACTTTGATGAACCACACACGTATGGTTTTTGCAGCGGCCTGCAAAACCCTCTGCCGGTGGTCTTCTGTTTGATTCAGAACCTATATGATTAAACACAGTGTATAATCAACATTTGAAGTAAGCAAGCCATTTTTATGCTATATTTAAATATTTAAAGCAAACAAAATTAAGTTGAGAAAAAAAGAACCACAGTCGAGTATAATTATGACTTTATTTAGACAGCATTAGTGCATACCATCTGGAGGTCATCAATGCGGGTGTTGACTCCCGCTGCCATTTCTTTCCTCTCCTGAGGGGTCTCAGGGCATGGGTACAGAGACGCACGGAACCTGGAAAGCAGTTTAAAGTGTTTGATTACCATTACATAAAATGATAAGAATAATCAAGGATCAGAAGAGACCCAGCTACATACCCTTCACAGATCTTCTTCACTCTGTTCTTCAGTTGGTCTCCTTGGAAGAAGATGATAAACACGGATTTGTGCACCTGATCTCCCTGTGACAAACAAAGACCCATGACTTCAATATTTTATCACGCTAGTAAATAAAATGTGAAATGCAGACATCCTATCTGACCAAAATAGTTCAGATTAAAAATAGAGACTGACTGTTGTTGGGTCCTCAAGAGGGTCCTCAATCTCTGCCTGACGTAAAAAGACATTTCCACGGCAGACTCTCCACAGCATCCTTTCAAACGTGGGGATTCTCTCACGGCTTATAACCCCAGCCACAAACCTACAGGGTACACAAACCTATATCATCAGCAGAGTACACAGAGTGCACTTCTTAAAGTCAATTCAAACCCTGAATTCTCATCTAATAATAATACGAAAGACATATTGTGTACATATTGTGATCTCTGTGTACAGACAAAATTTTTAAAAACTAAAAGTCTTGCCCAAAACTGTACAAAAGTACTAACATCAGTATGTATGCTATCAAGTTATTCTAGTGAAACTATTATTTTTAAATCCAAAACACACAATCATAAACCATTTAGTAATAAAAAAAAATGCTAAATATGTTCTAAAAATGAACTCTTAATTCCAAACTCTAAATTCTTATACAGTCTTATAAAGTATTAATACTGAAATAAATAGTAAATCACTAAATATTATTAATCAATACTAAAATAAAAATGTATAAAACGTATAGTTCCGGCCCTTGATTCTGATTGGTTGAGCTGCGTTTGTAGCCGTTGTAAATTACATTACTAACAAACACCTGTGACCTGTGGTATCAAAATTGTTATCAAGAATTGTGAAATTTCACTGGAGCTCACCCCAGTCGCAGTGGGGCACCTCGGCCAGCCTCACTGGGGTCCAGCAGGGATGAAGATTCTTCCAACAGGTTAGGATCCTCCATCTAAAGAGAGTCCGGTAGAATTTCAAAGACATTTCCATTGTAGTGGACCAAAGGAATAGCTAACACCTCAAAGATCTTTAGCTTTTTTAGTTTAAACTCTCAGTGGTTTGCTTTCACATTGCCAGAGAGGAGAGTCAGACCTCATCAAAGAACTGCTGGGTACGTCTGAGGATATGCTTGAGTTCTGTCAGCTCTAGAAAGTTCTTCTTCAGGGCCTCTTGATTAGTGTTGATCTCCTTCAGCTCATTCTCCAGCTTCTCAAAGGTTGCCTGGCGATCAAAGATATCAATATTTATTAAAATTATAAATATATAAATCTAAAATATAAATATTAAAATATACCCAAAGTCTAACATAACCAAGTCAATGTGACAATTTTCCAATGAGAGAAGATATCAGATGGAAGAACAGATTTGTCAACATCTTAAAGAGGCCATATTATGCACTTTTACAAAGCTTTAATTTGGTTTTTGGGGTCTACTAGAATAGGTTTCCATGCTTGAGTTTTCAAAAAACATTATTTTTCACTTATTTCATATTGTTACAGCACCTCAATTCCTAGTCTGTCAGTAACGCTCTCATAAGAGCATCATAAGCTTTAGTAGATCGTAGAACCAATGGCACCAATAATCTCTACGATCAACTTCGCTCACGATGCTTTTGAGAAATGCAGCTCTGTTTAGTTCCTGTCTCTCTGAAGCCCCTACTTCAGAAAAGAGAAATGAGCTCTGATTGGTCTGCTGAACCAGTGTGTTGTGATTTCAACACACTAATTAAGAAACTCAAGCAGCACTCGTCCCTTGTCTTTTTTTTTTTTTTTTTGGTTATGCCTCGGATTGGAATTATTTAGGAATGTTGTGATGCTTATGTTTCTGTAAGAAAACTTAGGACTACAATTCGGGAAGTTCAGAAACGGTGCTTACTGATATAGAGGAAAACTCCCTTTGGAGTGACTTTGTGCTTTTTAAATTTTTCAAACAGCAATATTACACACTAAAGAAAAGTTGAAAGTTGCTTTTATGTTTAATTTTTCAAATATTGCTTCAAACTGATGAAAACAGACCACTTTTGTGGAACTTGACAGACATGATCAATATGAACTGTCATATGGACAAAAGTTGCATAAAGATTGTTCAAAATGGCTCCTTTTATATTCCCACCAAAAATAAACCACATTTTTCATTTATTTATTATTTGAGTAAATGACAGCATTTTTTATTTTGACAATTATTCCTTGAGCTCATATGTGATTTAAGCAGCATGATAGAGTAAAATTACCTCAAGGTCAATCATGTCTCGTGGAAATGGGACTTCAGGATTCTCACCAGTGTCCATAGCAGGAATGTTGGCTTTCTTAATCTCCTTCTCCACAAACCCTGCAGAACATGACACCAGCAGGAAATTTACAAATATTTGTATTTACTAATAATATGTAATAACTTATTTACTAATAATATGTAATAACTTGTTCTCTGTGATTATTTCTCACGGGGTGAAGGAGTTTTTGTGCCTAGTTTAGTGGCGGATCCTGAGCATTTGATTTTATTATCTAATCCACTAGATGGAACAAAAATTGCACCACAAAACATCCATGTCGCTATGTGGAAATTTTGGACATGATCACAGGTAGCAGAGCAAGACATGTTTGTAATTAAATAAATCAACAGTTTTCCAATAACTGAAGAATACGTAAAAGTATGATATTCGGGGTAAAAAGTGCCCCTGCTGTTGGGGCAAAAGGCACAATCGTTAACATGATAATAAATAGCTTGCCCACTTTTTAATTTATTGAATGACATGGTTAGATTTAGATGGTTAATATAATTTATTCTAACATATAGATAATTTATACCATAGAGACAATGACCATATTTATGATGAAACAATCATATTTAAAAATATGATATTAAACTTGTTATATAATAAAATATCACATTTATTGTTACTACTGTAAAGCCATAATAAATTATTATAGGATCTCTTTCAAGCAGTGTAAGAACCTTTATGAATATTTGTGTTTTATTAAATTTTTTGCACATTTCTATGCAAAACATATTACTTTAACTAAATATTTGTACCAATATTGGGGTCCTTTTGCCCAGTTGTAACATAAATGTATGAGATGGCGAGGAGGGTAAAAGGCCTCCCTTGTCACATCATACATTTATGATTTTTAAGTAAAACAAACCACTTTTAATATTTCTTTCCCCATAAAATGTCCATCAATATTCAATAAAAAGATTACATTGTTTCTGCAGTGATATACTATGAGAGTAGTGAAAAGCACAACGTGTGCTTATTAGCTCCAATGTTCCCTATATAAAAAAATCATAAATTCTTCATAAAATCATAAAACATTATACAATGTATAATGAAGACATTTATAATTTAAATATGTACATTTTTCTTACACTTATTATAATATTTTGGTATTTAACTTCTGTAAGTGATGATTTGTGTTCTTTCTATCACACTATGTCCATCAATTTAGACAATCAGAAAACAAGCCAATCAGAAACATTCTGCACTGTAAGTAGGGGTGGGCGATATAGCCTCAAAATTATATCACAATATTTCAAGAATATTTGCGATAACAATATTTATGACGATATAGAGAAAAATTTATGGAAAAACGTTTTATTGGGGAAGGGCATTTTCCATTGTTTTCCAATGAGCTACTGTCATTGATGACAGAATACCCAATTAAATACATAATTATTCAGGTAGGAAATACTACAGAAATTGAAGTAATCAAATGTAAAATGTAAAACTTTAATTTCTGTAGTCGTTATTGTAAAAATTAAATACAGATTAGTGTTTACCATTAAAGTTATAAAACATATTCAGTGAAGAGCATAAAATGATTTTCCTTGTCTTTTGTTCTTTGATTAACATGACAGACTGTAGCAGGAATATTGGACTACTGTAACTTTAAGAGTTTCTGCACGGACTCAATAAACAAAACAAAACATGCGTCCCAAAACTGACTGTGTTAAACTAGATACTCGACAAGACATTTTGACATAATTTTGAACGTATTATCGGAGTAAGCAACTCATTTTAGAGAAGCGGCCTGTGTGCTCCACTAATATAGATCAGTGGTCGAGTGCACGCTTTTGGTGAGAGTGTGAAACCTGCGGGAATGACTAAAATTATGCGCAATACAAGCACTATTAAGCCGGAGCGAATGAGACGAGTGAGAGAGAGAGGAAGCGGCTGTGTGTCACTTCGCCAAATGGAGAGAAGAAAGCGAGAACGCGCAGCTGATGTTATTGCCTGTGCCACTAACCTCTTGTAACCAAACCACTTCCATACTATTGAAGTAGCTCCCTGTTTAGGAACTAAATCGTCATTCTTAGGATTCAGGATGGTCACTGGTCTTTCCTGGTATATACAGTATGTGTGTCCGTGTGTTGATCCACTCACTCAGCTTCCTGTCCATCTCTTCACAACGTCTCACTTCATTCACAAACTTCCTCTGAAACACGTTCACATCAGGGTTGAGCTGAAAGAAAGAGGTTTGCACTCATTATCAACAGATATGATAGAGGACAAAATATGACACAGGAGAGAGCAGTAAGAGAGAGAGAGAGAGATAGAGAGAAAGCAAACTATGTTTACTCACATCTCTGAACTGGACCATTCCCAGCTCTCCCAGTTCACTGACGCAGCAATAAGCCGCTTCAGACTGGAGGAAGAGCTGGGCCAGAGTCATCTCCTCACTGCGGAACAACTCCCCCATGATGCTGCAGGCCACGGGAACTCACACACGGCTCAGAATTAAATCCCACTGGATACTACAGGCCTAGATAGATAGATAAATATGACATATATGAATATTTTGTAATAATATTTTTTGTGTTTTTGAAACAAGTCTCTAATGCTCACCAAGGCTCAGTTTATTTGATCAGAAAATACAGTAATATTGTGCAATGTTATTAATAATTACATAATATTAGGCTCTATATTTGAATATATTTTAATTTACATTTAATATTTATTCCAGTTATGCAAAGCTGAATTTTCTGATTTGGTGCTCAAGAAACAGTGTGGTTTCTTGCTGCTTAAATCAATCAAAATTGACCCTATTTAAGTTAATAAACTGAAAAAAAAATGTTTGCCGTGGTAATATTTAATTAAAACCTGAAAATTTGCTTCTGCAATGAACAGCAGTTATTTAAAATAGAAATCTTTGGTAATATTATAGCCTAATTTTCTTTATTTTTGATCAATATTAATTTTGTAATTTTGTATCAAATAAATGCAGCCTTGGTAAGACTTTTTTCAGAAACATTAAAAAATCTTAATTTTCATTGGCAGTTAATTGAAATTCTTTGAACGTTGTTTAACTATAATTCTACAACCTTAGATGAAACTTCCAAAGAATTAACTGAACATTTGACATTTATTTCTATGACATCCACAAATTGTTTAACTGACATAAAACAATGAAAGCAATGACCATTACACTCTCTCAGAGGCTGCATCTATTCTAATAAAATAATCTGTGGGCTGGGCACAGCATCCCTCGCATCTCAAAGAGCCGATTGGCTGAAAGCTCAGCATCCCTTCTGAATGGCTGATGAACTCAACATCCCTCTCATCTCTGCGAGCTGATTGGCTAAACACCTCAACGACTCTCGCATCTCTGCGAGTTGATTGGCTGATGCCTCAACGCCTCACATCTCTGCCGCACTCACTGTCCTTCAGCTCTGAAGGACGCCATTACGAGCTCCGCTCTCTATCTACCCCATGCTAACAATAATTTTAACAGAGTTTAATCATATTATATAATATTACTAACAAAGTCTGGCGCTTGTGAAACGTCTAATATATGCATTTTAATTTGTAAGATGTTAATTTTGTTTAATAAGGGTACAGTGAATTATTATGGCATCATCCCAAAATTAATTATAAATTGACCAGTTAGAGAAATATATGGCTCATATAATAGTATTTTAAGCCAAATGAAGTAATACATTAATTCATGACTGAATAAATGAACGCTAGAATGAAACAGTAGCCTAAGTTAATATCGACTGATTAACGCAGATTTCCAATTCACTAATCTCTAAAATGCTGTCAACCGTTCATTTTTCAACACGAATATAACATAACATTTAAGTTATAATCAGAGCAAATATTAATATATTTATCAGCGCTATAGCAGACAGGTTAGATAAACCATAGCCTATTCAAGCATCACCACCTCATTTCAACGGCCACAAATGAAATTATTCATCCATAACGTCATATATACATATATAGTGCAAGTGTTAAAGGGATGGAGAGACGGAAAAAATTACAAATATGTAAAAGATAAATGCTCTCACCGTCCTCGATGTCTTCAGAGATCACTTCACCTCTGCGTTGATGATCAGACGTGCTGCGTGACGTCACGCCTGCTGCTGCTGCTGCTACAGGGTCACGTGATTTTATCTTTTTCTTTTTCTTTACAAGACTGATGCTTCGAAAACACCTCAAATATATCTCTATATAAGACTCTATATTTATGTGTACATTTATATACTGTCCTTTTTGGTCATAAAAATGTTTATGTATATGTATACATGGGTTTAATTTTTTTAGCCTACCATTAGGCTATAGTTCCCCAAGATAGCAAGCAATCATTGAAACAATGTTGAGTCGATTTTGTCACGTTGGTTCAATATCACATTTGCACCCGCAATTAATGTTGAAACAGTGGTAAGATTTCAACAACAACAAAATCAATGGTAATGTGATTTAATCAAAGTTACACTACGATTGATTCTACATCACTGCTTTTGAATCAACATTGAAATAAACAAAATTATAATCAATAATCAATGCCATTGAATCAGTGTGACACGATTGATTCTGCATCACCTATGTTGAATAAACAAACAAATAAAATTAACAAAAAGAATCATTGGTAATATTTTTTGATCAATGTTTCAATGTGATATTGATTCTAAATCACTTTTGTTGAAACTTTGAAAGTACAACTGAAATGTAATGTCAACATAAAACAATACTGTCATCTGATGTAGCAAGTTAATGTCGAAACAACATTTATATATCAACTACACCTCAGTGGTCAACAAATTCCTGAACATTTCCAAGTTTAGGGAAACCCTTTTAAAATATAAATGACAATCAATTTATAAAAAGATATAAAAGATAATTTAAAAAAATAAATAAATAAAAACTGGGACAAATAGGACAAAAACACTACAACCTTTAAAATATAAGTTTCATAAGACCGATGTCATTATAAACACTTTTTTTTATTAAAAAAGAAAACCTGAAATATCACATAGTCCTAAGCATTCAGACATGACATGAGTCTTTTTGGAAACGATGTAACAAGTTTTTCATACCTGGATTTGGGGATCCTCTGCCATTCCTCCTTGCAGATCCTCTTTAGTTTTGTCAGATTGGATGGTAGACGTTGGTGGACAGCCATTTTTAGGTCTCTCCAGAGATGCTCAATTGAGTTTAAGTCAGGGCTCTGGCTGGGCCATTCAAGAACAGTCACTGAGTTGTTGTGAAGCCACTCCTTTGTTATTTTAGCTGTGTGCTTAGGGTCATTGTCTTGTTGGAAGGTAAACCTTTGGCCCAGTCCTGAGCACTCTGGAGAAGGTTTTCGTCCAGGATATCCCTGTACTTGGCTGCATTCATCTTTCCCTCGATTGCAACCAGTCGTCCTGTCCCTGCAGCTGAAAAACACCCCCACAGCATGATGCTGCCACCACCATGCTTCACTGTTGGGACTGTATTGGACAGGAGATGAGCAGTGCCTGGTTTTCTCCACACATACCGCTTAGATTTAAGGCCAAAAAGTTCTATCTTGGTCTCATCAGACCAGAGAATCTTATTTATCACCATCTTGGAGTCCTTCAGGTGTTTTTTAGCAAACTCCATGTGGGCTTTCGTGTGTCTTGCACTGAGGAGAGGCTTCCGTCGGGCCACTCTGCCATAAAGCCCCGACTAGTGGAGGGCTGCAGTGATGGTTGACTTTCTACAACTTTCTCCCATCTCCCGACTGCATCTCTTGAGCTCAGCCACAGTGATCTTTGGGTTCTTCTTTACCTCTCTCACCAAGGCTCTTCTCCCCCGATAGCTCAGTTTGGCCGGACAGCCAGCTCAGGGTTCAGGTCATCCCAAACGTCTTCCATTTAAGGATTATGGAGGCCACTGTGCTCTTAGGAACCTTAAGTGCAGCAGAATTTTTTTTGTAACCTTGGCCAGATCTGTGCCTTGCCACAATTCTGTCTCTGAGCTCTTCAGGCAGTTCCTTTGACCTCACGATTCTCATTTGCTCTGACATGCACTGTGAGCTGTAAGGTCTTATATAGACAGGTGTGTGGCTTTCCTAATCAAGTCCAATCAGTATAATCAAACACAGCTGGACTCAAATGAAGGTGTAGAACCATCTCAAGGATGATCAGAAGAAATCGACAGCACCTGAGTTAAATATATGAGTGTCACAGCAAAGGGTCTGAATGCTTAGGACCATGTGATATTTCAGTTTTTCTTTTTTAATAAATCTGCAAAAATGTCAAGAATTCTGTGTTTTTCTGTCAATATGGGGTGCTGTGTGTATATTAATGAGGGAAAAAATTAACTTAAATGATTTTAGCAAATGGCTCCAGTATTACAAAGACTGAAAAAGTTGAGGGGGTCTGAATACTTTCCGTATATATATATATATATATAGCACTATTATAATGTTTAAATGTTTATTCAATTCTAATACATGTATTTATTTAAAATTCAAAATAAGATGTGCTTTTTTTCCTTTTTATAACAGGACGTTTTCTATACTATAATTTCTATAATAAAATGCATATGTCATATTTTATTAAATATTTAGCATTAAACAAACAATATAATTCTAATTCTCAGTGAATAAAGAATTCTTATTCAATAAAAAGATTGAAAAAATGATTACACAACCAGCAAATAGGTGGCGATGTGCACTAATAGGCTATGTAAATGGTCATTGAACAAAAGAAGAAGAAGGAAGTAGAACGGAGTGCTTTTTCTTAGCGTCTGTTTCCATGGTGAATCATCGATTCGTCGCTCTGTTGAGGAACCTTAACCAGGAACATATTCTGGGTTGGCTGAACTTACTCCCTGATGTGTTTTTGGAACCAGCTTACCTCGAGGTTAATCAACCATGAGTTCAGGGTATATGTGATGATAAGTTAACCTTGCTTTGTGGAATACCCTCCTTCAATCTTTGCTGGTTTTGTTGTCATATTTAGCAGCCATTATGCAGTTAAATTCAGCATTTTTTTAGTACTGCAGCTACCTACATGCACAAGAGCTAACTGTTTACATTTGTATGCGTATGCCCAGTGTGCATGAATGATCATATGACATGCTTTTTCAGTCGTGTAGTGTAGACGGAGATCATTTTCATTTTAAAACACTGTTTTAAAATGAAAACGCACTAGTGTAAACAGGGCCTTAGTGTAAAGAACATTTTAAATAATCTAAAGAACCATTTTAAGAGTGTTTATGGGAATATAGCCTACAGACCTTTAGTAAGTGTGGTCAGTGTTATCTGATATAGACTGAATTTTTCAAGTTTGTGTGCCGGTGTACCAGCAAGAGGTGAAAGGGCAGACCTCAGAAGAATGTAGCACAGACTCTGTAATGAGCTTCTATATATTTAGAGTCAGGAACTACTGAAGAACTAGAGGTGAGAAAGATACATACGCCTGACCAATTCACACTGACCAGCTGAAACAAGCTGTCTTTCCTTTCCATTGCGTAGTAACCCACAATTAAGGCCATTTAAGGGTATTATGAATTACACCTCTTAACTTATAATACCAAAACTTTGATATTTTAGAACTAGCACCTGGACAATCAAGTTCTGAAGATGATGAATACCTTCTCTGATGTTAAAATTTACGCTGAACTCATTTTTGGAGTCATTCCAAATCCACAAAACCATTTTTCCATTCCACTGGCAAGGAAATACAATAATGTTATCATCAATCAAACTCCACTGAATTTTACATTTTTCTCTCTAAAATTGTACATAGTCACATTCTATCAGCGATAGAATCATCCACTCTCACATGTGTACACACGCAGGGCCCACACGCATGAGGGCTCAAGTTATTTTTGTGAACTCTTCCTTTGGATAGCTTTATTTAAATGCTGTGTGGGAAAAATTGGCCTTTAGGGAACTGAAAAACCCTGCAGGTCTGGATGACATTCCAGCTCTCGCTGTGTCTGTGCCTGTCTAATACTGTTACACTCTCCAGAACCACATGTTATCTTCACACATATACAGCACTGTCCCAAAGGGTAATTTTATTACTCAGAGTTTTTTTAATGATAATATATATAATAAACCATTGGTATAGGGACCAGGTTTGTTAAAAGATAATGATAAGACAATGGAGTTTGGAATTGCATTTCATATAAGTATTACCTTTTTCCTACAATTCATCATGTGGTATAAAAATGGACACAAACAAGACAATGTTGATATACCTTGTAATTTACAGCTACACAGTATAAAATGATTGTGATTAGATCATTTGACTTTGGCAGAATTTAATAATAAGAGTTCATCCTTCTGAAAAAAATCTGAAAAGTACACTTTAGAATATTTAAAATAGTATTATTATATAAATAATATACTTTAAATGAATTAACGCAAAATTATGTAATTGTTTTCAGACACTTGCGTGTTAATTACAATTAAATTATAATGTATTATAGTTTTAATTTATATTATGAACTTTAGAGCGCTTGTTTGTCCTTAAGAAGGATTTTGTTGTATTGTTGTATGTAATTTCAGAATTACTTCTATTGCCTTTGAAAGTGCCAATTCTGATGCTGTATTTTCTGTAATTTCTGTTGAAACTTGTAAAGAATTGCACTTAATTGTCTACATCAAATATAAAAAAATTGCATATTATTATTATTATTTTAATTGTACTTGCAGGTCATATAATATTAATGAAATAAGGCCACTTAAGAGCAAATAAAGAGAGACACTTTCATGACTCTTTCTTAACACATTGAAGAACAATTTGTAATAATGTTTTAATAGCCTTTTGCGGTGCTGTTTTAGGTTAACTCCCATTACTTCAGGGATGTAGTATTTGTCATGGTCATGTGATCATGGCAGCCACAATGAGGTAGACCATCCTTATGTAGAATAAAGGTGAACTTGATTTCACCAAGTACAACATGTTCCTTGATCGACATCTTTGATGATCCTGGAACAACATTTCAATCAACCAATCAGATTTAAGGGACAATACAGTTTATATCATGTTTAGTCTTAGAACCAGTGTTAGGTGCTTCTACGTCAGTGTTATTCACCTATCATTTCCTTCTGTTTTTTTTTTAAGAATAACGTATATGGGTAGGGTTAGGTTTAGGGTTATAGCGATAGGGTTAGGACAAAATTTTCGGACAAGAATGTCAACAAAATATGTCTTACTTGGCAAAATCATAGTGACTGTAGAATCAAACAACTTTTTCTAGACATCTTCCTTTTTAAAAGTAGTTTTGACATCGGAAAAAGTTAAGATCATAATATTTTTTTTTTTACTATGGGGTCCCATTGTAAGCCACTGGGTGGAGCACTGCTCTCCAACACACACACACGCACACGTACACATATAGACCTACACACCGTGCAGGGGGAGTGTCAGTGGGTAAGAGGAAGGCAGCTGGCATGCAGCTGATTTGTCTGGAGGGTTTCACAGGAAAGTGTGGCATTCACGACCCAGCGCTCATGCTGTACAGACCGTCCATAGCCTGCTTGCCAGCCTCTGCTGCTCTGGCCAGATCCCAAACACACTCAGAGAGAGAGAGTGAGAGAGAGAGAGAGAGAGAGAGAGAGAGAGAAAGAGTGAGAGGGGAGAGCAGATGTGGTTAGTGTGACAGAGGAGGGAACAGTTAGGTGAACTCTAGAGGGGAATCCTGAGAGCAGAAAGAAAGGCGAGTAAGGACACAGAACTTTCCACTCCTTTTATCCTTTCACATTCCTTTTATTTTACTACATACTTAAGCTTTTAAACATGGAAGTGATTGAAGACAGCCATCTACACCTGGAGATGTCTGATCCGCACAAATCCCTAACTGAGATCTCAGAAGATGAAATCAACCTCCCAGTCTCTGATGATGAAGATGAAGCTATCGCTGAGAACAAATCAAAAGATGCTGGTGAGAAAGAAGAGACAGGTGAGGGAGACAAAGGTGAAATGAATGGAGTCATGGTCCTGGCGCTGCTGGACAAAATCATCGGAGCTGTGGACCAGATCCAGCAGACACAGGCTGGGCTGGAAGCCCGTCAACGGGAGATGGAGAGATCAGTGACGGGTATCCAAGGGGAACTCACCAAATTGTCCAAGAGCCACACCACCACGGCAAACTCGGTCAATAAGATGCTGGAGAAGGTGCGTAAGGTGAGCGTGAATGTGAAGACGGTGCGGGGGAATCTGGAGAAACAGGGCGGGCAGATCAAACGCCTGGAGAGCAACGAGAACGAACTTCTGAAGAGAAGAAACTTCAAAGTCATGATCTATCAGGTGAGGAGTGTGCACACAGACGAAGGTTAGGATTGCTTAGTTTTCAAAGCTCAGGAGTTCTCACGTTTCAATGAAGCATCAACATTGTCTTATGTGTTTCTCTTGAAATTCTCTATGATAAATAAAAGTGGAGACATATGAGACAACTGTTGACATGCAATAAGAGTATCGACCGATAAAATAAATGCACTATCTTGGAGGAAATTGATCAGAAATGTTCATTTTGAAATCTGAGCATAGCTTGAGCCATTGTTGAGATCTCTTTTCAAATTCTATTAGATACAGAATTTCTGTTCTTTTTCTCAGGAGAAACAAAGTAAAAGTCTCTATTTAATGTTATTGGTGTCTAGGAGAAACGATTGGGATGTCGAAGAGATCTCGTTTGTGTTTTTTTCTTTCCATAATTTACAAAGATATTTTGTACAAGACATCATAACTGTGTTTTGTAAAAGTGATTTGCATTATACATTTGTATACCATATGAGTGTAATGTAAAATCCAGGGTACATCACATGTCACAGTCAGGTAGGGTGTGGCTTTGAGTACAAATGAGTACATCTTACTATTTTTTAAAAAGAACCATTTTAACAGGGCCCTAAAAAGTTGCCATTGCATTGCGTAACAAAATATCAAACCAAATGTTACAGAAAAAAAGCATACGCACACTTGTCAAGCACAACATTTAACAAAGAGTTGCTTAAGTTTACAGTACCACATATATTATTACACTGGATGGATAATGGATAATGTCCAGGCATGAAATTACAAATACCTTTTTTGTTAAGGTTACAGACATTTCCTCCAAACCCAAAACACAACACAGTGCATGGATGATTCAAACAAACACTTGTGAAAAATCAATATGGAATATTTCTTCATATTAGTGCAGTACACTATTTGTTACAGACTTTTCTTAGAGTGTAAAATTAAGGCATTGTAGTGAAATGTTATGTGAAAACTGTGGTTACTCTAGGACAACTGTGTGAACTGTCCTCATACATTTACTAAGAATCACAAGGGCAAAAATTATGAAGAAAAAACGGTAACACTTTATTTTAAGGTGATATAGTCAAATGTTACTGCATACTATAGAAATAACAGTAAATTATGCATAATTACTAAAGTAACTAACGCTAATCCAAAACCTGACCCCAATTGTAACTCTATAGTAAGTACATGTAGTTAATCAATATTACTCAGTACTTATGTGACAACGTCACCTTAAAATAAAGTGTAACCGAAAATATTTCTGAGAAGAAACAACATCTTTTACACGTGACATTTTGTTATCTGACATTCAGACATTTTTAAGGTGTGACATAAGTGAACAAATGCTTTTTTAATCAATCATGTATTATGATTTCTAAAGGAAAAAACCTCTAGTGTGAACTGATGTACATACGGCCACACATACTTTGTGTTAGTAGCTGGGCTACCTGCTGCCTTATAAAAGCATGATTCTGTTTGATGGCCGCAGAATAAACGAACACTGACATGTTTTTACATGCATTCTCTATCCAACATGGCAGTCATGCTGGATTAATGTAGAGAAGGTCTCTTTATTTTTCTCAGAGATGGAAAATACCACAAGCAAAATCCAGAGACTATTTTAAAAGGGTGGGAGTGGTTTGTTAGGGAAAGAGGGAATGGAAGAACATGAACAGAGGGTGAAGACAGAGTAGAGGGGACTGGGAAAAGCAAGAAAAAGGTTAGCTTCATGCAAAAATAGTCAGAGAGATTTACTCAGACAGTCTGTCTGTAGTTAGAGGTTTTTTCGGCTGTATAATGCGATATGTAATAGCTTGCAGCTTTGCACAGTGGCGCAAGAACATTCAGAGTTTCCACACAGTGAGTCAGAGGAGCTGGAGCTGGAGCTGCCCGCCCCACGCACACACACTTCACTAATTACTCTTCCCAATATCCTTCCTTCGCTCATCAGAGAGGGAGGGGCGGTCACAATTCCACCCTGTTATTTTGTTATTTCAAGTTTAGGAAGATCAAATTCCACTCATCAATTTGTTCCTTCATTCACTTACTCAATTCCTCTTCTTTTTCTTCTATAGAGAAACAGTCAAATATACCAATACAGATGTGAATACTTGGTCGATGCATTATTCAACATGCATTTTTGCTTTATTGTCTCGAGTTGTCAGACTTTTGACTTCAACATCAATTGTGGACTATATTGCAGCTTATTTTGGCCAAGAGCTTGAGGAAGAGACCATCCGACATGCAAACAACAAAGCACTGATGATTTTGTTTTTTATATATATTAAATATAAAACATAGTAAAAAAAAATGGTGATTTACATTAAGTAAATGGTACCACAACGATATTACAGTATCGCTGTGGCACTAGTCTGACCCCTGTTGGTGATTTTTTGGCTGATTGAGCATGCTGAATTGACCCTTCACCAATTTTTTTTTTTTTAAAGAAATTTAAACAATAAATACCGTATAGTGGCTCTTTAATGTGTCGTGACAGATCACTGTAGCTCCTTCAAGTGGCTCGTGAACCGATCTTCTCTTCATAGTAGTTCATTTATTCATTCATTTAGCATCAAATAAACATGAATGAACATCAGAAGGAATGTTGTTTCAACCGCGGAAAGACGTGAGTACGCACAATTTTTCAAGTTCAAATTCGACCAACATTAATCTACTAACTCCCTTGACTGCTTTGTCGGATAAAATGGCGGATTCGGGGTTATGATTGATCAGATCGCCTGTCAATCAAACTGTTTGTGAAGGGTCAATTGACAGTGGAGCTCATCAGTGAGAGAGATTACTCTGATTGGCTGTTCAGCCTAGCGAAACAGTGCACAAAGAAAAGTGGAATTGATGAAAGCAAGCGTAAATTAGGAGGACACACACATATAGGCTACATTTAAGTCAAATTTTTTATACCCTTCACTTGCTAACTTCATTTTGTTCACTCGAATGTACGTCATTGCTACCGTTGCATGAGTACCCACAACTGGCAGAACCCTTGAAATGTGTTTAAGCCCTTGATCACTGGAATCAACTGATTTATTATTTAATTTTTTTTCCCTAAAGAATTTGTTTTATGCATCATTCTATAGGCCAGTATGTATGTGCTGTTGCAGAAAAAAAAAAGTGAATACATTTTCGAAACGAAAAAAATACGAAACTAAAATGATAACAATACAATAAACAAACAGTCAGCCTATGGTAGCTACAAGTATTAAGCGTTAAATATCAAAATAACTCCGATATCATACAATATATTTGTGTGAGATGGGGAAAAATTAAGCGTGGTATGTTGTGACATCACAATAATCTTACATTGTGGTCCATGAATCTGCCTGAAGTGTAGGCCTACATATTGAGGGGTCAAGGATCTGTCCAAATACACTTCCCTCACCCACGAAGTTGAATGCACTTTAAAATGGCGGTGGGATTCTCCCGAGTGGAAGTGCTTAGGGAAGTTTGCAACTGTATGTCTAAAAGTGGAGTTAAACGCAGACCTTACTCTTCTCATTAACTGCGTTCCAGTTCATTTTTTATGCCCTTCCCTCGCTAACTTCCCTCAGTCTCGTTGACTCGGTTGTACGTCATTGCTTACGTTGCATGAGTGCCCACTACTGGCGGAACCTTTGCAATGGGCTGAACTGGATCACTGAACTGGATCACTTGGAATCCTCTATGGAGTTGATTTATTCTTATTTTTTCCCTTATGAAATTGTTTAATGCAGCATTCTATATGTATATATGTGTGTTTTAAATATTCAAAAAATAATTAATATATCGTAGAGTTGTTTGTGGTGGGGTAAATTAAACGTGATATGTGGTGATGTCAAAATCGTGTTGCATTGTGGGATATGGAGCTGTCTGAAGTGATTATGAAATAGAATTTGACAGAGTGAGTGAGGGTCTGTTCATATAAATTTCCCTCGTCCACTTCACAAAGTGGCGGCAGGGATTCCCCTGAGGGGAAGTGCTTAGGGAAGTTTGCGAGTGCGTGTCTAAAACGGTAAAGACTTGAAGGGATACAGCTATGGACACTGGGCATGCGCACATCAATATTGCATCATTTAATATTTATTTATTTAATTTAATAACTGTATTTGCAGTATTGTAAGGGTAGGTTTAGTGTTGGTGTAGATGACAATTTGACACAATTTGATAAGTAGCACTTTTTTTTTTTACTGCTATTTATTTTGAGATTTTGCCTCACTTCCGGCCGTAGCTGTATCCCTTCTAGACACAAACATCTAAAACTGGAGTGGGACGCAGCCATTGTATATTCGCAGTCCTTGCTCTTTCGGTTTACCTCTTTCAAAGACAAATACAAACTACTGCCACCTGCTGGTGTGGAGAGTTATTTCCTCTCATGCAGGTGCAGAATGTACATGTAGTTGGCTGTAATCTTTGTGGTTCTGGCCCAGATGCAGACAACGTGAGGCAGAAAAACACTAGTCCTTGACACCAGTTCGTTAATGTCGTTTTGGAAAACTGAGAGTAGAAGATGCTAATGGCTGCTATAGCACCCTTTGTAGCAATGCTGAGAATATGTTGTGTTATGAATTTTGACATTCTGACGCATTTTAGAGTGCAGTGTTGCTTGAAATCAAGCTTCAAGAGGTACTGTAGAAGCATTTACATTCAAACACTTGCAAATAGCATATGTTTCAGGTCTAATGCATGTCATATGCAGAGTGCTGAACTCATCAGAGACTTTTCAGCAATGGCATGCAAATCTAACCATTAGATAATTACATGCACATCTGATTTGCATGTTCCACGGGAGTGTTGAAATGGTTTATAGGACAAAGAGCAATCGAATCGTTTGTCTCCTTCAGCACAGTAGGCCAACTTGCCATATTTCATAATTTGTGAAATGTGTCTGACAGACACTCCAGGGTCATGAGTTAGAGGTTGTTTGGAGGAGTTTTTATGTGTCCATGCCCAAAGGAGACACCCCTCTCCTCACCCCATTAAGCTTTTTGTTCCAAGTGAAAAGAATGACAGTTTACAGCTTATAGAAGCTGTAATCGTAGTCCTAGAAACTAGATGCCTGGGAGTGTCACCGGTTAGTACTGCTGAGTCTTTGACTCTCTGACCCCTCTATATCATCACAAACATTCATCCTGTCATCTGCTGCTACTACAACTGACTGTCTCTCTCTCTGCTAAATCTTGTGCTAACATGCTTTTGACATAATTTATTCTCTCTTCATTATGTTTGATATTCAATTGAGTGGGACAAAAGGTTTTTTTTTTTCAGATCAGTTAGCACCAGCTGAACATTATAGTTGTGTGTGACATGTTTCAGGTAATACTAAAAGTATTAATGTCTTGCATCACGTTGTTATAATGTTTGGGATTTTTGGAACTTTTTCATTTTTGCATTCACTTTATTTATGGAATCCCTTTGTATAATGTCAACATTAAAGGGTTAATTCACTTAAAATGAAAATTTCCCCAAGATTTACTCACCCTCAAGCCATTCTAGGTGTATTTGGCTTTCTTCTTTCTGATGAACACAACCAGAGTTAAATTAATAAATATCTTGTCCAAGCTTTATAATGGCAGCGAACGAGACCAACGAGTTTGAAGCTCAAGAAAGTGCATCCATCCATCATAAATGTTTTCCCCACGGCTCCGGGGGGTAAATAAATACCTTCTGAAGCAAAGCGATGCGTTTGTGTAAGAAAAATATCCATATTTAACAAATTATAAAGTAAAATATCTAGCTTCTGCCAGACTGACTGCCGTATCGAAATTACGAAGAAAGTGTAATGCCTCTCGCAGTTCAAAATGCTTACGCTACGTCCTATGCCTTCCATATTCAACTTACGAAAAAAGACGTTAGTTGCGATTTTCTCGTAAGTTGAATACAGAAAGCGGTCTGCTGGAAGCTAGATATTTTACTTTTTATCTTGTTAAATATGGATATTTTTCTTACACAAACGCATGGTTTTGCTTCAGAAAGTCTTTATTAACCCTCTGGAAACCGCCGTGTGGAATACATTATTGATGGATGGATGCACTTCTTGAGCTTCATACTCGTTGGATCCGTTCACTGCCATTATAAAGTTGGAAGCATCAGGATATTTATTAATATTCGTTAACTCTGATTGTGTTAATCAGAAAGTAGAAAGTCAAATACACCTAGGATGGCTTGAGGGTGAGTAAATCTTTGGGTAATTTTCATTTTAAAGTGAACTAATCTTTTAAGCCATGTGTGCAACCCAAAAATAATGTTTAAGTGGGACTTAAAAGTGTTTTTTTTCTGTAATTGTAATTGTATTTTTTTTTTTTTTTTTTTTTATGTGGCACTGGCCGATATGGGAGTTGTCTTGGACATATACTATATCTAGTGGCATGGATGCAGCATTTTGCAAATATTTTCAGTTACTGATCTCATTGTAGAAATGTTCTTTTGCAGTCAGTCATAATATTTTTTTTTCATTTTGCAAAAACAGTCCAAAAACAATAGAGGTTACTAAGAAATAGCATCTGAGCCCCCATGATGCGAACTGCTGAACATAGAAAAATGTTGCTTTTGTTAGACTGTTTGTTAGTCTGTTAGTCTAAAATGTGGAGCAATTTAAGAAAAATTACAAAGACAAACCATTTTTTTTTTTTTGGAATAACATACATAGAATCATGCAAAACTGGAAAACCAGGAAGATGTATAATATAATAAAATGGTATGCAAGCTAATTAAGTTCACGTTAAATGTAAAAATAAACAAATTAAACAAACTAGGAACATGTATTAGGAAAGTAGGTAGGCTAAATAATCTTTTTTATTCAGTCCCCAAAAATGAAAAATTCAGATTAAATAAATACATGCTTGATTATAGTATACCTCTTAAGCACTTTTATTGTTGCTTCTTAGGCCTTCTGGGCATGGATATAGAGTGTATTCCAGTTTTTCTTCTTCTATTCAGTGAAAGCAGGAAAGGGAATGAGAGGAGGGTTGTGTGGTAGGGTGTGGTGTCCTAACAAAGTGGAGCTCATATTTACCGTGCTGATTCATACTTCAGGCATCCTGACTCCTTCAACTCCCCTGTCTCCATCCAGCTCTTTTGCTTCTCATCCCATTTTGCAGCCACTCTGTTCCATCCTCCCAGTATATCAAACATTTATAAACCTGCCAGTACCTTTCACAACCTGATACTCCCTGCCTCCAAAATCCTCAAATCCATCCCTCCTTCATTGGCCTGAACTTCACCTCAAAATGTTGAATACATTTCCTATGACTGTTACTGATAGCTGTTATGTGAGCAGTTTAATAATATAATAATAAGGTATGCAAGATAATTCATTTCATATCAAACGTAAAAATGAAACAAATAGCTCAGATGTCCCACGCACACACACACACACACGATGGGTTTCCATGTTTAATGGGGACTTTTAACAGTCATAATTTTGAACAAAAATTTTAAATGAACAAAATGTATTATTATTCTTAATGTTGAAAACAATTGTGCTGCTTAATATTTTTGTTGAATTTGTGATAGAAATATTTTGAAATATTTTAAAATTTACTTTTGATTAATTTAATGCATCCTTGCTAAATAAATGAATTAATTCTAAATAATTATTCAAAAATATTTCATTATTATGTTCATGAATTCTCAACCTGGACATGTAGCAATAGTTTGAGATGGAGACATTTCGGCATAACATTCTGGATATTTCAGAAATGTGAGAAATTCGAAAGCAAAACTTGGATCTTGTCCATCTTATAGAGACTGGAATGCTTAAGTGTATCGTGTCACTAACATAATGAACACTGATCACATAATAGTGGAGTAAGTTGATAACTAATGTATTTTATCTGCCCGTTACACTGGTAGACCATATATGGCAAAGTCACAGAAATACTCTCGTTGTCTACGTCATTTGCCTTATGTCACTTTGGAAGCAATTTCAGCGAGGCAGGGGCTTTCTCCACTGACCGAAGAGAAAGAGAGAGACCAGGAAAACAAGAGAATTTGAAGAAAAGTGTGTGAAACAGGCAGCAAGAAGCATGCAGAGTGAAGTAATGAGAAAAGAAAGACATCTGGGCTTTTGAAACACAGCTAGCACACACACATCTGTGATGAGAAGGGAAGGAAAGGCACTAGTGGTTGCTATAAATAGGATCAGCTGCATAGTTGTTTGATTATGAGAGGGAGAGGGCTCATGGACGACATTGGGTTATTTTCTGTAATTGATCTGGAGCAGACGCTCAGAAAGCATCATGTCCAGCTGAAGGGAACAGCAGAACGGATGGCTTCATCCACTACTGGCACGGCCCAGTGCTGTGTGTCTTTCTGATTTCTTTCTGTGCAGTTAATCATCAGGCGGGCATGAGGCGAAGCAGCATGACACTGGCTTTTGGCCCGTGTTTGTCAGTTTGGCATAGGCTTTATCTTGTTTGCTCTTGATCTCCTGTGCTCCAACTTTCCTTTTCACCTTTTTGGGATTTTCTAAAACTGCATGAGCTACAAGCTACTTGAAATTTAAAGTAGTTCAACTGCAGTTTAGATATAGTTAACTTAATTACAAAAAACAAGCAACAAAAAACCTTTGTACACTTAAACATACTTTAACTTTTTAAAAGTACTTATTTCAGAAATAAAGAATATACATTCAGACACTTAATTACATGTTAATTAAGTGTAATTAAGTGTGTTAAAGGGGTCATGTATAATATTAATAAAGTTTTTTGCACACACAAAAACACATATATTCTGACCCTCAGTCTGAAATGATCCGTTTTTAAGGGGCGGCTCCTTTAAGTCTTGTCAGTAAACGACGACTGTTATGATTGGCTAACATCATTGCATAGGAAGCAGTATCAACGCCCACTCGCTATTGCACGTAAGTGTTTTGAAAACAATATCCAGATAAAACCGTAATTTACAGGCTTTATAAAATCGTTTACTTACAGTTTGCGATTTAGCTGCTGTCAGATCCAATACAGCTGACTGCTTCGTCTGTCAAGGTCGAAGGTGTTTTTGCAAACTCTCTATTACACTATGTCTCATTCAGTGGCATAGTGGATGGGCATACAGGGCATGCATGACTCAAGCGAGTGGTGTCAGACAGCGAATGCTCATCTGTATACTGCATTCAGTGCAGACAGAATCAGTAATTATAATAGGTTGTATTTGCTTTCGATGCGACGTGATGCTTGCATCCAGTGCAGTCAAATGTCAGCTGTTAAGCAACTGAACGTCAGTAGGCGGGGCCAATAATTGCTACTTTTTTTTCTCACAATTGTGAGTTTACATCTTGCGATTCTGATTTTTTTTCCTCAGAATTCGAGATATAAACTCGCAATTGCGAGTTATAAAGTCAGAATTACAAGATATAAATTCACAATTGTGAAAAACAGAATTACGACATATAAACATGCAATTGCGAGTTATGAAGTCAGAATTGCGGTATATAAACTGGCAATTGTGAGAAATAAAGTCAGAATTGTGAAATATATACTTGCAATTAGGACATTTTTTTCTTGTGCTTGCGTGTTCATATCAGAATTGTGATGTAAACTCGCAATTGCATGTTATAAAGTCAGAATTGCGAGATATAAACTGAGCTGCTTTCACATACAGAAAAACAAGCAATTTAGTAGTATTGCTACTTTTGCGCAGTTATTACCCTTAAATCCCACACATGGAAGGTTTTCACAAAGGTTGCTAGTTATATCTCACAACCATAAACCATTTGGTATTTCATCTTTTGGACCAAAGAAATAGTAACTACTGTGTATGTATGTATTATTATTATTTGCCAATAGTATCATATTTTGACACAGGCAAAGCCTAAAGCCTCTGTATAATCAGTGCCAAAGTTTAGCATTTGGTGCAGAGCAAAAAAAGTTTGTAAAAATAAGAAACAGAAGTCTGAATCAGTATTTTGCTGTGGGGAGCATTTGGTACTTTACTACGGCTGTACAGAGAGGATGTGCTGATGTTCCGCACAGTCATAAATCTCTGTGTAAACACAAACCTCTCTCCTCCATTGTTATTGGAAAGAGTAACTCAGCAGCACCATGGCAACCATGATCGTGGTGCCAGACAGTGATCTAAATCAGCGGGCAGAACGAACCAATGGCAATTGCATGTTCTGAATAGCAAGCCAAATATTTTCTTTTTACTGTACTGCATTTAGGAAAACGTCAGTTTAAAAAATGGGCTGCAGCTCACGACCAACTGAGAACCGCCTGCTTTGCTTATAAAACTGAACAACAAACTGCATGAGTTGCTCCATGCACCATGCCGTAACCTTGAGGAAACATTTTTGAACAGTCTGTTGTTGATGAATATGAAAATAAAGAATGGCTTTGTGAGCTCCAGATGCTCTATGCCAACGTTCACTTGAGCAGTGTGTTCCAATGGACTCAGGCCAGATCTGCCATTTTATAGCATGAGTGATTTCCTAAAGTTTACACAGAACTCCACATGGATGTGAATCTTCAAGGACAGCCGCAATTGCTAAGCACACAGTTGCCACAGTTGTCTTGATGGTCACCATGAGGATATTGTTGTGCGGTTGCCATGGAAATGCCCAGTGTTTATGACATCAAACAGTTTAATTTGGTGTGGTAACAGTTGAACAGCCTTGCAGCTCTCTCTATCTCAACAACAGCCTCTGATTCATCAAACAATATTCCCTGCAGGGAAAGCCAGCATACCATCACTTTATATAGTCAAATCTCTCTCTCTCTCTCTCTCTCTCTCTCTCTCTCTCTCACTCTCTCTCTCTCTCTCCCGCCCTCTCTTTGTCTTTGAAACATTAAATAACTCAGCAAAAGAACAGCTGAAAAGAATAGTCACTTCTTTTCCCAATCTGTCCACACAAATATTTTCCAATTTCTCTCTCCTTCTGTTCCTCCACATGATAAGGGAAAATTATCATGATAAAAGAACGTATAGATCAGACTTTGAATTCAACATATGTTCTGTTTGTTAAATGCTCAACAGTTTCAGGACTGCAGCTCAGGACTGCATTTCTACAACCCACTTGCCTTTCGGTCGACCGGATCACAAGTGGACAACGCTAAATATAGGTGTAAACGAGGTCTAAAGTGTTTTAGCTTAGTTCACTTTCGACCACTTCCATAGATAGTCGCAAACACATTTGACCGGATCGCATTCTTACTGTAAACACTCATGTGGTCGAATGCATTTGAACAGCCACAAAAGACCGCCTACGCTCCACCTTCTGACCTAATGCGTAAGCATTATGGGAAGTCAGACAGGATTTAAACATTGTCCATCCATCCATCCATCCATCCATCCATCCATCCATCCATCCATCCATCCATCCATCCATCCATCCATCCATCTATCTATCTATCTACCTACCTACCTACCTACCTACCTACCTACCAGGATTTAAATCTTTTTTTCTTCCATTTTGGCTACTCTTGTATTAGAATGGGAGGGTGGTTAAAAATCCTGTTTAGCTCCAACTATTACTAAACCAGAACCAGCTAATTTAGTCTTTAGGATTATTAGAAACTTCCAGGCTTGTGTGTTGAAGCATGCAGGATGTAGACAAACTCTGCAGGAAGCAGAATTTAGAAGCATGAATTATATTTATGAGCTCAGATATTAATGATAAGGGAATATTAATGAAAATAAACATAAGGCAAACTGTTGAGATGTTTTTTTATTCTTTATGCTAAAGAATTTGATACTAAAAATGGCACTTTTATG
This sequence comes from Zacco platypus, assembly GCA_038088235.1. Classification (NCBI taxonomy): domain Eukaryota; kingdom Metazoa; phylum Chordata; class Actinopteri; order Cypriniformes; family Xenocyprididae; genus Zacco; species Zacco platypus. The sequence continues at coordinate 20,344,530 of CM076065.1, read as the reverse complement.
TGTTCTTATGTTTTTTTGTGTGTGAAACTAAATCTTACCAAAGCCATTTGTGCTCCACAAACACATTCACATACACATTCCACAAGTACTCCCTATCCTGGTGTTCCACGTTTCCATTTCCTGCCATGATGAAGTTATGCAACATGTCCGGAGGATTCCCTTCCACACATCCAGTGCTATATTCTTGGGAAAACCCCACACCCACTCATTTTCCCTCTGCTCTGACCCTGTGCTGGAGTTTGTGGGTGTGGTGGCTGGCTTTCAATGGAAAGGTGGGGCGGAGGGTGTTTTGGGAGGGAATCCCTCGTCGCCATAGAGACACGGCAGGCTGGAGGCAGGCAGATGTGAAAGAGCTCTTCACATGTGACTGAAAAGAGACGCTTCTGTGAGGCAGTGGAAATATTCCACCATCCACACACAGTGTTGTTCATTTATCAGTCTGCTGACATATGCAAACATTTTCAGCTCAGTTTCTTGTTCTAATGAGGATTAGTTCACCCAAAAATGAGAATTCTGTCATTAAACTCAACCATTATGTCTTTTCAAACCCGTATGGTAGTCTTTCTTCTGTGGAGCAAAAATTGAATGTTTTGAAGGTGTTTAACAGTCAACTGTTCGTCAATAATCTCCAAAAGAATACAAGTACTATAAATGCAGTCAAAACTATAATGTGTATCTTCTGAATTCATGTGATGGCATTTGTGTGAGAAATAGACCGAAAGTTATACAAGATCATAAAATTTATAATCAATGAGTCATTGAGCTGAACTTGAAAAAATTGTTCAGTCCAAACCACTTCAAAAGAATGATTGGTTCACTAATCTGGTTCTAAAGTTAAAGTTAAACTTTGAGAATTTGAGTCTAATTAGAGAAGTAGGATTCTACTTTTGTTTCCCAGCATGTGGGTTTGGAAAGAATAAATAATGACAGAATTATCATTTTTGGTGATTTACTCTGTGGTGAACCATAATGAAAGATTTTATGACATTTTCATTTTTTCATCTCATTTGTGGAGATATAAAGTTGAGGTATGTGAGGAAAGAACTTTAATCTGAAAAAAATGACAGATACGGTCTGAAAAAGTGAAGGACAGATGAATGAAAGTATAAAAGAAAGGACATTTCTGCTGACCATCTGGGATTAAAGCCAGCTGATATCAGCATATGATAAACCTACCTGAAAACACATGAGAGAGAGAGAGAGACAGATAGATAGCAGATAGAGAGACAGTTAACTAAAACGCACATCATGTGACGCACACACACAAACAGTCAAAAGAGCTCTTGTTTCAGTTTGTGTTTGTACATACTGTGACAAACACACACGCACATTAACTGTCTCAGAGACACACAAACAACTCTTCTGTTCATGTGCTCATATATTATGTCAATCTCTGTAGCCCACGGCCCTCCATGTTTCTGTGGTTGGCTCATGGAAAAGTCAAGCAGTCTCTGAAAGCAACTCATATGTACTTATGTGTGTGTACGTGCAGACCACCTTGTGTTTAAGAGGAAAAAAGGAAGAAAGTCATTGCATGACTCCGTCTTTCTTCACCAAACCACGAAGAGCCAGAATGAGAAAAAAAGAGAGGAGGAATTCATTTTCATTCCTTAAAACGTGTTGCTGCACTGACTCAGATTTGTTACTTGTTTCCAAGGAAACTGTGTTGTGTGTGTGTGTGTGTGTGTGTGTGTGAAAAGGGTGATATGGAGGATTACACTTTAACCATTATTTAAGTACATATAAAGATGTACTTAACTCCTTGTCAAAAAAGTACTCTAAAGTAAAACTTACCACATTTAATACAAATTTAATGCATTTTGCAATATGTAGTTAAGTGTACAAAAACATTACATTCAGTTAAGTATATTCTTTTTAAGTTGTATTATTTCCATATTAAGCACTCTTTGAAAAAAGTATGCTAATGGACATTATTAAAAAAAAGAATGTCCTTCAGATTTTGTGGTTAGATTTATAGATCTCTGTACAGACCATGTCAGGCACACACGGAGTTGGTTTATTGTTACTTATTTTCTATGAAGAAAATATCCTCTCTCAAATCCACATGCAGTGCAAGCAGCAAATGTGTCATGCATTTTACACAAATTACACTAAATATGGACCATATAAATGCATAATAATAATCATAAGTGATTTCTGTCTCATGGTTTGAGAGGATCGCCTTTCAAAAAGGGAACAAGTTCAAAGGGAATTTTTCTTGGGAATGTGAAATATAACTCTTATCGTTCCCCTCATACACACATTTGTTCACATTTTCCAATCGTTTCTAGTGGTGAAGTGCGTGTTTCCCTTCCTCTCTGCTCGGCAGAACAATGCAACATTAACTTGAGAGAGGCACTTTGGGATGTGGGCTCACCAAGGTGACTGCCTGACTTCCTCTAACATGTTTCCATCTTACTGTTCTTCCATTACAGCTGCTTTTAGAGAATGTTGTTTACTCAAGATCAGTGACCTTCTGACCTTTGGGTCTTTAGTGCTTAGATTACATGCCCTTTCTAATATTTTGAACTTCATCATATTTTGACTGCATATTTTACCCTTTTAAAATAACCCTGCACTGTAATATGCATTTAAAGGGCTTTGCTTATGAAATCTTGATACTTTGCGTTAGCATGTAAGCATTAAGTAAATTCTTTATTTTGAAATTCATTAGGGTAGTGTATATTTTGCTCGCAGGGACCTGGATTTAAATCTGGCCTGTGACATGACCACTCTCCCTCCGTTTTCCTGTCAGGAAATTTTATCTGATACATGCAAAAAGACCATAAATAAACTGACAGGCTTTACTTTGACAAGCACAGTTTTCTAACCATTGTTGGTGTATATACTATTGAACAGAAAGTTTTTTTAAAAAATTGATATGGTACTAGGTACGGTTTTCCATTTTTGCAGGCAAAATCTAGTCATTTCTATAGGAACCAGGATTGCCAGGTCTGTGGAACAAAAGTAGCCCCATGGCCAATCAAAAGTAACGCAAAAATAGCCCAGTTCAATTTTCTCCATTGAAAAATCGCCGAATTCTACCTGAATTTGTACGTCTTGGGGGTGTTTTGGTGGTGTTTACGGTGGCCGAGAGAGCTCAACGCGCTGCAGATTAAGAAAACACATGCAAATAGAAAAAAACACCAACAAATTAAGAAAACGTGATCATCAGTTTGACAACATGTGCTGCAAATCCTTACAACATAAGCAAACACAGAAACGTGCTGCAAATAGCACAAACCACAACGGAAATGTTTCAAGGGGACCACAAAAATTGACGAACCCTACTAGGACCTGCTTATTAGCTGTGTCCGAAACCACTCACCCGTTCACTCATTCACTAATCCCTATATAGTGTACAGCATTTGAGTGCACAATATCTGCAGGGAGTGAATGAAATGGTTTGTGCAATTTGCAGCGCGTTTCTGTATTTGCAGCAGTTTTCTGTGTTTGCTTGTGTTGTGAGCATTTGCAGCACATGTGTTGTCAAACTGATGATCGCGTTTTCTTAATTTGTTGGTGTTTTTTTCTATTTGCATGTGTTTTCTCAATTTGCAGCGTGTTGAGCTCTCTTGGCCACCGTAGGTGTTAGACATTTTTACCCATTTTACAACTTAAAAGTAGCTCTATTGACCCTTCACCAGCAGTTTGATTGACCTGATTGTGATTGATTGTGATGATCTGACCAATCATAACCCTGAATCCGCCATATTATCCAACAAAGCAGTCAGTAGAGTTAGTCGATTAACATTGGTGAAACTTGAAAAATTGTGTGTACTCTTGAAACAACATTCCTTCTGATGTTCATTCATGTTTAATTGATGCTATAAATGAACTAGAATGAAGAGATGATCGGTTCATGAGCCGCTTGAACTGAGGAGTTACAGCGATCTGTCACGACACATTAAAGAAACACTATATATGGTATTTATTGTTTAAGCTTATTTAAAAAAGTGCAATATTTTAAATATGAAACTGTTTCATATCAAAAGTAAGCTGCTCTGTGTTGTCTGTCGACACGTTGTCAGTGTCCTCTTTGATCCGTGATGTATTTTTCACTGCGTGAGAACATGATGTGTGGCGAGAGAGTGCATGGCTTGTCGGACATAGCAACAGTATCTAAAGGGGGCGGGTCTTTGCGAAGGGTCAATTCTGCGGAAACGCTGCGGACTTTCGGAGTTTCGCATGCACCATTAGGAGGAGGAACCACAAAAGTCCATTAGGGTGAAAATTTTCCAGTTTTGACTTTGACAGAGCTCTTACTGCTCTTAATAATTGGTTTATTGTAATATTTCTCTCTCTATTTGACACAAAATAAACTCCTGAGCTTAGATAAATCAGGCATACATCATCCTCATGGTACAACCCAAATATTATGACATTAATATAATATTAATTTGAAATACACGTATCCCAATGTGCAGTATGAACAAGTAGGATGAATGAAGATACACTGTCTCAGTATGACAGTCTGTTTTAATATGTCTTTGGAGGTATTAGATTATTCCATATACAAACACCTCCAGCAAAGACCCTCACAGCACCATAAGTTTACCAGCAATTTTTGTTTGCTTGTTTCTTGTTTTAATAGAAGATCATTTGTCCCAGCTTGCTACAGAGGACAGAATAAATCAAACAATAAGAAAAATCATCATTATATTTGTTAGTTTGGCCTGGGAATGTTAGCAAAGACATTAACGGAGCAAAAAGGGATGACTCAATGTATCACACTAACGGAAAATATGTCTCCTTTACAAACAAGTCAGAGCATTGTGCTGTAGAAAAAGAGTGCGCTTGGGAACGAGGGGCTTCGCGGGATGGAATGCTGGGAATTAGGGTCGGGCAGGAGGGTGGGTGACAGGTCGGAAGGGAAGGGAAGGGCGATGAAAGAATGGAAGAACAACAAAAGAAAGAAAACAACAACTCTGTTGAGGAACATAAGAGGAACAGCAGTGAGTCATGCATGTTCTCCCAGTGTCGACCTCTGTAGGAATTAATTTACTTTTTTTTTTTTTAAATAGTTCTTTCATATGCATTTTCTGCACATGCACGTTTGACATTTGACATAATTTATCTGTGAAATGGGGACCTGTTCCATTTTGAGAAATTAGTAATATTTACTAGTCTTAGATAATTTCATGAAAATATAACTAAAAAAGACTAGCTTTTATTTGCATATTTTATTTTATGAACATATTTACAAATACAGAGAGAAGTAGGGAAGAGATTAAAAATTATAATGAATGTGACTATATAACAAAGAATAATAAATGACCTTTAAAATGATACCCAGCCTAAAAGTGTGTGATAAAGTGTGTGTATAGTGACCCTATAAACTTGAAATCATAACAGTGACCCCAATGAAATAAAATGCTCTCTCTAATAATGGTCTTGTGTGGGTGGGTGAGCTTTTGAGAGTAAGGTCACCATCAATGTTAGTACGGATGCTGAACAATAGGGCCATTAAATGGGTTAAATAAAGACAGGACATTGATTGTTTTTGGTGGTGCTTACTTTGGGGATCTGTTACACACTTTTGGCAAAGAAGGCTTATTAATTTCTCATTTCCTTAAGGAGAGAAATACAATTGTGGGCAAAAAAGATTGCATTTTCTGCAGAAATAGTTAGTGGTGCTTGAATAATGGTAGCATGTTGGCAGGTGGTAATGGCTGTTAATTAGGTTATGGCTTGAGTAAAAGGGTCCCATCGTAAATTCTCTTTGCTTGTATACCTTGTTAAAGAAAGACAATTCTTTTGAAGATTGTGTATGTGTACGTGTCTGCATGGCAGTAAATTATATGACTGTTTTGGTGTGTCTCTGCAGGACGAGGTGAAAATACCTTCAAAAGTCAATGTGGCCAAGTCTATGAAGTTTCCAGAGCCCGTGGAAGGAGAAGCTGAAGGTGAACTCAAAGCAGCCGCAGAGGAAGGAGGAGAGGACAAAGAGAAAGTCCATCTGGACCTATCCTCTGATGAAGAGGAGTTGGAGATCGAGGAGACCATTGAGGAGTCTCGAGCTGAGCGCATCAAACGGAGCAGCCTGCAACGCGTCCAGAACATCAAAACCGCTTTCTCCAAAGAAAAAATGGAGAAAACCAAGCAAAAGACCAAGGAGAACTTGGAGAAGACCAAACAGAAGACCAAAGACAACTTGGAGAAAACTCGCATAAAGACCAAAGAGAACTTGGAAAAAACCAGGCAGAAGACCAAAGAGAATCTTGAGAAGACCAAACAGAAGACCCGAGAGAACCTGGAGAAAACACGTCACAACATAGAGAAAAAGATGGGCAAACTAAGCAATCGCATGTCCGTGAACCCCGAGCGCAAGGAGAAGCTCAAGTCTTCACAGAAAAAGGTGGTGAAGTCTTTCACTCCTGACCACACCATTTATGCCCGCTCCAAAACGGCCGTCTACAAGATTCCACCGTTCACCTTCCACGTGAAGAAGATCCGTGAGGGAGAAGTGGAGATCCAAGGAACCGAGATGGTGGAAGTCGTCGGGGACACAGAGGAGGTGGAGAATGCAGTGATGGAGGGAGGAGAAGATGAGGAGATGGAGATGGAGATGGAAGGTGGAGAGATGGTGGATGAAGACGACGAGACAGAAGACAGCCCTGAGATGCGGGCACTACTGGAGAGGGGAGACGAGCTGGTGTTGGTGGAGGACCATGACAGAGACAGCGATTAGTGTGAATGTGTGTGTTCGGCGCTTACACATTAGAGAAGCTCTAACAGAACATTTGATGGGTGGGAATGCATCAAATATGTATTTAACCATGTTGATGAGCCGGCTCAGTTTGATATCAAGTGTCAATACAGCAAATATGATTTCTGAAAGCACAAATCTCTGAGATTGTAATTGATGAACTGTTTCCAAAAAAAAAAAAGCTTATATTGCTAGAGCATACGTTTCACCAAACCCTGATTTTTGTCTTCCCAGCCTTCACGCCCATTAAAGTGTTGCAGCATTCTCTGACATAACCTAACCTCTAGTGTGTAGGCGCCCTGAACATCATGTGTGCTGTACTGCTGTTCCAGATGTTGGATGTTGCAGGAGAATGTGAATGTGTCGGTTTGCAAGTCTGTATTTTCTAGCAGCAAAATGTTTCAAATTTAAGGTGACTCCATTCACCTATTGTATGTGTGACTGGGATATTTACTGTACTAGTCCAAGTAACTTAGTTCCTTGAAATATGGGAACATTTTTATGCTAGCTGGACAAAATGAACTGAAAATTTTTGACTATATGGAATAGATAACAGACAGATGGCTTGATCAAATGAACAACAGACTTCTTGGATAGGTAGATCTGTTGTACTAGAAGATTATTTGGTCACATTTTATATTAGGTGGCCTTAACTAACATTAAAGATTATAAATTTACTGTATAGCCATTTTTTTTTTGAAAATTTTCTGCTAATGAGTTTGAGGTTAGAGATTTAGGAGTTAAGGCCACCTAAAATAAAGTGTCACTGATTATTTTTCTTCTTGTTCTAGTCTCATATGTAGAACTACAGATAGTTCTTCACTTTTAATATAAGGTGGAAGAACAAACCAAGATAAGAAAACCTGAAGTATTGCTTCTAAGTGCTCATTTTTACATATCTTTTATATATCTTAGAGTTTAATGAAAATGAAATTTTACATTTCCTTAAAATAGGCTGAAACTGTTACATTGATTTTTTATGTCCCATTGTGACAAATTACACAAATTATAAAAAGTTAAAAAAGATGAAACCACATCGAAACATCAGAATCACATGAATACACGTTTTATCCTCCTAATATTTTACATGATGTTTGATGGAAACCATCAAAATATATCGACGATAAAAGAAGTATAAAGATCTATAAAATGATCTTGGTTTCAGAGTGGCATTGCAGGCCTGCTCTATACCCATTTAAAAGTATTGTTTGTGTAACATTTGCACGTCCTCTGGTGGACATGTTTGGTAATGTTATACTGGGTCAATGAGTGGTGAACACTTCCTCATTTGTAGAGAGGCTACTCACTGCAGAGCCATAACCTCCAGCTCCCACCCTCTGGAGCTCCAGCTCCTCCCTCTCTTGACCTACTATGGGCATGATGGGTGGAGCTGTATCCCCCAACCACACCCTAACCCTACCCATAACCTTATCTCTCCACCCATTAAACAGGTTAAGCTCCACTCTTGAGCTCCAGAGAACTCTGCAGCGAGCACTTCTTGCATTTGTAGTCCTAAGTCGTTACAATAAGCAAAATAGGTATGAACTTCAAAAAGCTACAGCTAATGTCATCAGCACCTCCTGATCTTGAATTAAATGCATATGAATATGAATCACTGCTTTTACTTAGAGCACAATCATTTCTTAGAGGTTACTTTCATTCTCCTCATTGTTCAGATTGTATCATTTCTGTAATTGCGTAAAACTTCTACTTTAAGAATCTTAGCTTTTTTGTGTTTTATTTTTGCTTGTGTAGCTCATGATGCATATGAATACTCTCTTGTAATGTCACACGTCTTAACCACTAATGTGTTAATAAAGCAATCTGCTTCACACTCCACGGGTGCTGTTTGACTGATCAAAATGAATGTTATTTTTGCACTTTATTGTTGCATCGTCTTTTGTAACATTAAAAGTGTTGTTAAATAGAGCACACACAAGAAACAAGTGATACATCTGTTTAATTCGATTTGCATTTTCAAACACAAAATGACTTTAGCATTGGGAATACAAAAGTGGAACAAAATAAATTTGTAAGTTATATGAGAATAGCAATCTATTTATATAAATATAACTATTCATACGTTTTCATTTGCATAGCCATTAATTAAATGCTGAAGAGAATATTTTAATTCGTATTTTATATTTGCCAAAAATCATAGACATACTCCAAAATTAGCAACAAGTCATCATCACAGCTTTAACACAAAAATAACTTACGAAACCATGCAGAGTGACAAGTTATCATGAAGAAAACATCTAGTCCAAACATAAAAAAACATGCATTTATAAATACAACTCATAACAAATCATGACAATCTTCACGTAACACAGAATTACCTTGGGAGAGGAAACATTAAGTGTGAAGCTATAACTCTGCAATGCTTCCAAGAAACATAAATAGTAAATATCTCTGATCATGCTAGTAAAGCTGATGCATGCAGTGCTTATCAGTGCCATTCACTAAGTTGCTCAGTAGATGGATGATTCACTGTTACCCTGGATGTGAGTGTACTCTGGGTATGTTACCCACTTGTTACCATGACGATGGTTAGCGATGTGGCGCCTTCAGAGCAGCATCCACCTCTTCTTCTGGTTGAAGTACGTGCCACTGGGCCACTGGACGGCGGGGATTGGCCAGCATGTCTGACCAATGGCGTAGGCCGACACCTGTGGCGCCATAACCAATTAAGGTTTTGCCGATAGGGTCGTTGCTTCCCAGCTTGTCGTAGTCAAATACAGTGATGAGGAGTTGGACTTTCTGCATTTGAATAGATTTGACTTTAGATTATAAAGTAGTATATTCCATTTTGGTCATCAATAAATGATAAATTTGTACATATAAAGTAATTGACACAACATAGGCTATATCAGACGCAAGAATGATCACACATCACCTGAATCTGTTCAAATGGGACCTCAAAGCTGAAGCTCTCGTTGAAGTATGGGTTCAATGTGTTCTTTTTTACTGTAGTTTTCTTCTTCTTCAGACGCTTTCCGTTATGCTGTAACACAATCTTCACATACGGATCTGACACAGGAAGAAGGATCATTATCAAAGTGGTTCAAATACAAGTGTAAAAAATATTTTTCACAAGAAAATATTTAGCCGACGGTGAATAAATGTAATTTATTACATTTACTCAATCTAAAATTAGCAGTATTTTCCACATTTTAGAAAAATACTAAAGTAATCAAATATATAGAATAGTACAATTTAATTTCATTTAATATTTATTTAATTAATTTAATATAACAAATTTAAAGGTACACTATGTAACTTTTTTTGTTCAAAATCAACATAATTTGCATAATTACCCAATACATCATCAATCCTTCTTCCAAATCATGTTTTTGTCTTACCCTGATTCACTATGGTAAGCCTTTTATGAGTATTTATATTTGTCGATCCTGTCAGCCGGAGTGCCTATGATAGCCACCGGAAAGCACTCCTTCCGTCTTTGTTATGTAATCATGGACTAATTCCAATAACCAACTGGCACTTTGCAAAGACCCTTTAATTACTGTTGCTATGTCCGACAAGCCATGCACTCTCATGCCACACATCGTGTTCTCACACAGTAAAAAATACATTGTGGAGCAAAGAGGACACTGACAACGCATCGACAGAGGGTTAATTTTCATATGAAAAAGTTTCATATTTAAAATATTGTAATTTTCAAAAAAAGTTTAAAGAATAAATACCGTATAGTGTCTCTTTAATGTGTCGTGACAGATCGCTGTAACTCCTCAGTTCAAGCGGCTCGTGAACCGATCATCTCCACATACTAGTTCATTTATAGCATCAAATAAACATGAATGGACATCAGAAGGAATGTTGTTTCAAGTGCAGAAAGACGTGAGTACACACAATTTTTCAAGTTCAAGTTCACCAACATTAATCTACCAACTCCCCCGACTGCTTTCGGACAAAATGGTGGATTCGGTGTTATGATTGGTTAGATCGCCTGTCAATCAAACGCTCAGCGAAGGGTCAAATTGAGAGCATTTGATTGGACAAGATTTAATGAGAAGTTGAAGTGCCCGGTGATGTCATTAAAATCTGTGATTCTTTTTAGCCGAAGTGGAAATGCGGAAATAATTTGGATCTTCAACCAAAGCAGTTTGTGACAATATTGAAGACCTTGCGGGATGGTTTTCGCAGGAAACTGTGTACATGCATCACTCGACTGTGCATGTCTCGTCATATCCATAAACAGAAAACTTGCTCTGGCTACTTTGATGCGTGTATGGTGTGGGAGTGGCATAGGCTAGTTGTCGCAACGAGCAAGAAAAGTTGACATTGAGCTGAACAGAGGAGAGTCTCCTGGCAAAAAGAGAATGCGACAGAGCCCATAATAAAAGAGAATCAAAATTGGCTTGGCTTTTCGAAGATGCCAGTGTCACGCTGGTCGTGTATAATGGAGGACATGGCGAAGAAGGTAAAATAAGTTTAATCCGTAGGCAAAGTTCCAATCCGGTAGGCAAAGTTACACAACATCAACATAAAGACAAGATCCGACAAGCACTGCACATAACAAGGAGAATATATAGGGGAGCTAATGAGGGGAAACGTAATCAGGGTGAACAGAAACAGGTGTGGTCTTAACTAAACAAGATACACACTATGAGGGCAAATGAACAGAACAGGACATGACAGAATTAAATGTGAACACAACAGTCTATGGGTGTGACAGCCAGGAACTGTAGGATTTGAAATGTTGTAAAAGCGAAGCAGAGATGGTGTTTTTATTACTCAACAGGTGAGTAAGGTATTTTACTGAACAGATAAATTGGCATTTGTAGCTCTCTAATAGTGTTAATTGTAAAGCATTATATATTGAGAAGGATCTCATTATGGTTCTTATAGCGCTGTGCTGGAATTTATTTTCAAGGAAGTACCATGTCTATTAATGGTTAAACCTACAGCAACATCTTCAGCTGGTCAGATTGAGATCATTTCTATCATAGCTGGTTATATCGCCTAAAGTAGTAAATGATTTATGAGCAGTAGGATAACTATATTCATCTGCACAGTCACGCAGAGCCGAAGCACAACCAAAGCAATGTTCTTTTGCAAAACACATGCAGTTTTGTTTAACCACTAGAGGGCCAAAAGTTACAAACTGTATGTTATTTCCTGGATTTAATTTAATTCATATCTGTTTAAATATTCAAAATGAAATTTGAATTGTACCTGATAAACCACCAACATCCATCTTCTTCAGATTTTTGGCCTCCATTATGTTGACGGTGAGTTTACCGGCAGTGGGTACGTAGCGAAGAGAAATACAAACATCTCCAAGTTTCTCCTGTTAAAGAGAAAAAAAGACAGAGAATAGGTACCCATTGAAAATATACAGTTTATAAAGGAAGCGATGAACGATGACATATATCCGAGAACTCAAGCCAGAAGATACAAAAGAGATACAAATATTGACAGGAAATGCTGTACCTCTTCCTTTTCTCCATTTTCGAGGTCCCTCCATTCATGCAGCGGCTGTGCGAGATCCACGCAGTTCATAGGAATCTTTATCTGGCCAATCACATCATGTTTACCAAACCGATCAAAATCAAACACCTGAAGCACCAAAGTTTTACCCCCCAACTCAGCATAGGGAATCTATAATGCATGAGGAGAAGCAGGAACAAAAAACATGTGAGACACAAACATATTAGCACAAATTAGTCTATCAGCATCTTGTGTAAAGCAATTTTCCAGTGTTAATATGTCATAAAACATTGAGATGTCTTTACTAAAATGCTGACAATCCCAAATAGAGATTCAGCAACATCAGAAACCATTTCAAATAAATGCTTCCTGATGCAGGTAATTAAAGGAATAATTCATCCCAAAAATGTACATTTGTCAATATTTAGTCACCTTTATGTTGGAACAGAAAAAAGTAGAATGTTTACGCAGCTCTTTTCCAATGCAAGTCTAGGGCGACCATTTGACAGAAGTGATCACTACATGAACTGTTGCTGAATAGAAAAGGACAGTGTGAACATTCTTCAAAATTTTTCCCTTTTTTTGAAAGAACAGTTGAATAGTTTGGAACAACATGAGGGTGAATAAATTATAATATTAGTTCATTTTTATGTGAACTATTCCTTCAAAAACTTATATAACAGTGATACCTGGACAGCTGTCAATCAAAAAATGAATGACAAAACCAGTGTAGGGAAGCAGGGATTTCTGGGAAATTAGGATGCCACACAAGGAGACAAAACCCTGACACAAAACCTGAGAGAGAGAGAGAAATGGACAAACAAACTACAGGTGGAACTAAACAGACGATAGAACACTCAAAAGACAAAACTACAGACAATAAAATGTTACGACTCAAACCAGACAACACATGTTCAGGCTAACATGTACGTAAATCATCATGTACAGAATCTGGCTACGTATTAGTATGTAAGTGAACAACAACATTTAAGAAAAACCTTAAAGATAAAGGTCTCGTTGAACACAGGGCAGAGGTTTTTGCGCTGGACTTTGGTTTCAAACTTCTTCTTCTTGTCTGGAAGCAGGTAAACTTTCACATATGGGTCAGATGTGCCGCCAATATCCATAGCAGGAAGATCTTGAGCCTGAAGAACTCCAACTATCAGCTGTTGACACAAAATTAGACATGTTGGTTCCATTTCCTAGTGACATCGTATTTAATGAGTATTTTCATACATCAGGAATGCACCTGAGCATCAGTGAAGTTGTAATCCAAAGAGAATTCCAGTTTTCCCAGATTTTCATGCTCCTCTTTTTGCTCTTCTCCCTCCTTCTTTTCTCCTTCCTCCTGCAAGATTGATAATCATATTTTATACAGTGTGTCTATGTGATATGTTGATTAATATAAAATATCTTTAATTAAAGGAAATTGTGCTGTGTTTTAGCCCAAATCTACAGGTATTTTTTGTCCCACACACAAGTGCTGTTAAATTGATTAATTGCATCTAACATAAAAGTTTGTAAACATTATTTATATAATTATATAGATAAATGAACCATAATGAAAAATATTAATAAAAAAGAATTTGAACTTGAGGTTGTGTTTGTGTATTTGGGTAGGCTAATACTTTATTTTTAAGCTGACATTGTTATATGTATTGTAATAACAGTTATGATACAGAATTAACTTACCCTAAACCAAACCCTAACACTACAGTAAGTACATGTATTTAGTCATTATTACACGGTAACAATGTCACCTTAAGATAAAGTGTAACTCTATTTGTTTTTGCACCTTTTGTTCTCTTTCACCCTCTCCTTCAGTCCCTTCTGTTTTTTTCCGTGCTGCTCTTTTCCTCTCTCGAGCTTTCTTGGATTTCTTCTTCTTTCCGAAGCATTTCTTGAACATGCAATATGTAAAACAAGCCACAAGGGCGAGAACCACCACCACAATGGCTCCTACAGCCCACATCGGCACTACAGGGAACAGACAGCAGGTCAGTCTCCATGGAAACAGGTACAGGACTGCACACAGGACAATACTCAATAGTGTCTTATCACATCAACTCAATGCGCTTTTAATTTGAAATTTTCATTGTTTACAAAGCTGAACAAAAACCTTTTAAATCAAAGTGCTCCATTTATGTAATTTGACTTCTCATCAAATACAAGTAATGACTCAGAGAGTGGATGAAATTGAAGAATGATATTGTGTCCTGTAAGGTTACACAATCACAACAAGATCAGTGTATTTTAATGACATTAAGCACAGTGAGTTGAGGAACTGAACAGAATTATTTATAAATGTAATAAATGAACTGGCTGATCCCCACCAACCCACACACACACATTTATTAATTATTGGATGGATAGATAGATAGATAGATAGATAGATAGATAGATAGATAGATAGATAGATAGATAGATAGATAGATAGATAGATAGATAGATAGATAGATAGGCAGATCATCAAATTTGATGCATATGACGAATACAGTCAGTCACGGATCCACACCTCAATCCAGAAGGGGGCGAGTGCGGTAATGCAACACTGTTTGCTAACTGCCACAACAGTAAATAGTGCAGAAGAAGAAGGAGGCGATCGGCTGACATATTTACATGTAATCTCTATAACCAATGTTTCAACTGCAAAAATATATCAATAAATCGGCTTGAGAATAATATCTCACGTAGCATTGCATTTAGTGTTGACAGCATGGTATAGTTCACTAGAGAAACGAACAGGTGGATTTAGTATATGCACCATATTAGCCTATTCATTACACTTACTTAATAATTACTTTATAATTAGATTTATAAGTTAATGTAAAACTTGCCTTTTACATTAATTGTAAAAACATGCAATTTACATGTTTTTTTTATTTGAGTGTTGATTATTATATCTAAACATAAATAGCAACTATAGAAATGTGCAATAAATGGCACCCTAGTTATATAGCAAAAAAACATAGATTAATAATAAAAGGTAATCATTTTCTCCGGCCCCACTGTACCAAACCCGTACCGAACCCTGACTTCAAAACCGTACGTATGAACCGTATGTACCGTACCGTCATGTTGGTGAACCATTACCAGATAGATAGATAGATAGATATGGAAATACAGAGAAATACAATTCAATGAATCAAATACATGTGAAGTGATACAAAATTCCAGTGCTTTTATACTAAATATCAACATGAACATGCACAGTTTAATGCTATATTTACAGTAATTATGATACAAGAAAGTAAACTTGTCCTACTCTTTGATCGCTTACTTTTTTATGGTAATTTCGGAAAATGTGGATACTTACATGGAAGATGTTCCAGCTCATTCATGAACTTGCTCTTCATGTTTTCATAGTCATGATGAGTTGGGGGAGCAGGATGTGGCTCATGTTCTGGTTTTGGATGTGGTTCAGGTTCAGGTTCTGGTTCTGCTGGCTCAGCAGTTCGCCGAACACGGACACCCATATTCACAAACCTCATGGCAAGTGCGTGTCAAGAATGAAATGCACTGCCTGAAAATAACACAACACAAAAAGACAGAGGACGTATGGAAAACACTGCTCAATAAATCCCACAAAATCTGTAAAGAAATGAGAAAAGCCTGAATTAGTTAGACATTAGACATTCTGAGGAGTTTTTTTTCATTTCTTTTCTTTCATCAAGAAAAGAATCTTTATTTTTAGCTCAGAATATGATCGTGGTTACGTTGATTTTTTTTTTTTTTTACTTGGCAAGGAGAATCTGAGTTTCCTTGGAAACATGACAGCACAGGAGTCTAAACCCAGCTCAAATTATTAGTCTCATACAGTTATGACTAATTCTATACTGTACACTGAATTACAGTCTGTTCACACATTCAAAAGTTGAGCATTTGGTTCACATCTGATGCCATCTGAAATAATATTTTATATACATGTATGTTCCCTAAAGCCAGATAACAAACATGGCTGATTCTAATCCATGGTGTATTTACCATCCTCTACCATACCATCCACCCCCATCTCTACAGGTCTCTCTCTCTCTCTCTCTCTTTCTCTCTCTCTCTCTCTCTCTCCCATACTTAACGAGATTATGGGGGGGAAAACAGTACCAAATCTCAGATAACTCAGATAAACAAGGTACCTGCTTGAGAATTTATAGCTTTCTTCCCTTCATTGATTGACTGATTCATTCATTTACACTTCATTCAGGTTGTTCCCCTCTCAAAACACTAAATGGCAAGAAACAACACCTCTAAATACCTGTCTATCATTCAAATGTTCCAGTTCTTTTATGCATTGTCTAATTTTGTTTCCACATTTATGCAGATTTAATAAATCAACATTTAATTGGGCAACAAGACCTCACATTGGTGCTAAAGCCACCTGTAAAAAGACCAACAGTGGCTGAACATTCCAACAAGAAAAATATTTGGAGAAATATGAAAAGTAGGAACACTGGACCTTTAGTGACACGAATTGTTTGTGTAGTGAAGTATAAAACGGTTTGACTGCTCCAATTACGATTCATTGAATTAATATTTACTTACTAACTTAAAATATGTTCCAATATCACTTGGGAGACAAAATTTCTGCAACTCCTTCATCTGCGCTATCATAATAGCCTGGGTCATTTTACACCAAGATTATTTTTGCAAGTACTTTGAACACAAATTATGTTACGCCTTGATTTTTAATTTAAAAAATATATACATAACCTACCCCTTTTTCTTTAGCCCCATTGTACTATTATAGCCCATCATATACATCAAATTACTTTGTAATTAAAAGTTAATTAAAACCTGTAGTAAGCGTGGACGCGCCCTGCGCTGCACCATTCGCAGGAATGCAAACGTCATTCGCGCAGATATTCAGCAACAGGTTACGATGGTAATACTCAAATTCATGCATTAAAATCGCCTTTCATTACATATTTGACAAAACTGAAATGTCCGTTGCTGATTTGTGTCCTGTCAGGTCTGCTAAAGTGATATGAAAATGAAAGAATGCCTTTTGTATTAAAAAAAAAAAAAAAAAGATCGCATCCTACCTGATAAATGAATTCCTCTGGATATGTTGGCTGGGAAATATCTTCCTAAGTTAACATTAAGAAGAGACCCTGGCTTGTTTACCCAGCAGCACTCAGGCAGACATGCTGAATTGTGTATATTGTGATAAGTGTGGTACTGGCGGTTTAACCCCCTCCCCATCAGCTTTAAGCTCAAGTGCTTTCAAATCATTAAAGCACCACTAATCTCTCTCCCCCTCCCCATCACATCTGTTATGCAGTTATAGAATGGTTCTTCATAAATTCACCAGTCCTATAAACCACACCTCAATCTTTATTTTAGGTATGTTACTGAAAAAAGAGAAGGGTGGGAGTGAGGGGGAATCCTCCCCAGTGAATATATGTTAATCTTGTGCTCATTTCCGTTGAGAGCTCTTATTTATGTGGCCACAGAGCATCAACTGCCCATCTAATCCACATAAAACATCATGCTCGACATCATTGTTCCCATCTGGGACACGTTGTGGATGAAAATAGCCTTTCTGCCCTGATAATCTGTTTGATCGCGGATTACACATGCAAATTTTTTTTCAATCAATAAGCCAGAAAGTATTGTTACTAAGAATGTTCACTGTTACAGTCATTTTTGATAATCTCTATACTGCTATTGATCTAAATTTACTGCTTTTATATTGTACATTAGGGTTTAATGTAGCACAATAACTGCAGTTGTGTACCATGGATGGTAGTGTGCATGTACAGACTTTTGTTATGTTCAGTAGTACTACACTGTTCTATTTCTGCAGTATATAGTATGTATATTGAACATAATTTTGGCAGATTTTTGGTTCAGTTGGTTGGATATGACAGCAACAGATCTTCAGTTGCTCAACTTACCTGTAGTGAGCATACAGGGACATCTTTCATTGTGTTTACCAAGCATTTTACTCACCAATGTTCCACTGATAGAACATTTATAAAGTAAAGCTGACATCAATGATTTCAATCAACAAATCTTCTGTATGTTCTCTGAATTATGAACAACATGGACAAGAGAGGATTCAGTACAGCTCACAATGGTTTTGTTGTTAAGCACGGGCAGTTATATGCGATTGTTTTAAAACTGCATTTATATCTACTCTACATTTATAGATATTTATTCAGCAGATCTTTGTTGAAAAGAAGTGCAGTTGTACTGAATGAGCAGTGTTCTAGTGTACTTCAGATCTTAAAAACTGTACTTGCAGATAATATTACAGAAATAAAAGACCACTACTTAAAGGGTTAATTCACCCAACAATGAAAATTCTGTCATTAAGTACACACCCTCATGTCATTCTAAACCCCTTTGCTCATCTTCGGAACATAAATTAAGATATTTTTGAAGAAATCCAAGGCTTTTTATCCCTCATAGAAAGCAACGTCATTCAAGGTCCAGAAAGGTACTAAAGACATCTTTAAAATGTGACTGCAGTGATTCAAACTTAATAATATTAAGCGACGATAATAATTTTTGTGCGCAATTCAAGAAAATTCAACAATTTCTTCACTAGTTTATTATTTCTGTAATAAGTACTTTTTATAAAAGTATGTTAAAGTATTTCTTTTTAACACTGGAATGCTTATCAAAAACAGCTTACAAATCAAAATAAAGCAAGCAGAAGCCTTAGGCCCCGATCACGCAGAACACGTTTTTCAGGTCTGAAAACGCGAGGCGCACCGCACTATCCTTTTTTGTTGAGCAGTGTGCTGCGGTTATTTATGTTGCTAGGCAACCACTGAATCAGCTGTCCTGTCAGTGTAGCACGAGCGCTCTTTGGTTTGCTGTTAAACTGTCATATTAGTAGAAACTTAAAAAAAAAATTACGTTACAAGCAAAGGACTTCATCTTTGCGCTGTCCAAAACTGTAAACATTCATCAGCACGACAGAAAGCCATCTTTCCATTCATTCGATTGGACAATGGAAAACAACGCGAATGACATTGGGCGCTTTTCCGCTCAGAGGCGCTCCGAGCACTCCTGCAAAAACACAAGGAGCAGCAGGCGGTTAAAATGCGAGGCGCCCAGGATGGATAAACAGCACACAGAACGCTCACTGCCATAGAAAACAATTCCAAAAATTCGCCTCTCACTGCACAAAACGCATTCTGTCTGATCGGGGCCTTATTTAGCTATTTTTTTGTGTTATGTGCTTTGAAACATGATGGAAGGAGAATATAAGACTTATAAAATCAATACGTCATGACAACTTATTGTTAGGGTTTCATTTTGTTTATGGAATTTTAGTTTGTATCACCTTTTTCTGTACTCTTCATTTGTTTTCATGGTTACTAATTACATTGCACACCTGTTTCTGGTTAATTTAGTCATTTAATCCTGAGTATTGAAACCCTGAGTTTGATTCAGTTCATTGTCCTGTATTGTTTTTGAGTTTCAACCAATGCTGTTAAATTTTGTACTCCTGTGATTTGGATGATCTTTGTTTTGTTTATTAATAAAGCTTAATGGCAGATATTAAGATCCACCTCTCCTTGCTCTTCATCTACCTAGCCCAACGTGACACATTTGTTTTTGAATTACTTTAAGCATCAAAATTTAACTCAAGCAATTTTCAACTTATACAAGATTCAACTGATTATTTCAAGGCAGTATCATTTACATTGAAGTGACTTTTACAGCAAAATTGAAAATGTTATGGCAGCAACTGAACTTAAGCTTTTTTTAAACTGTGTGTTCTATTAATGAATAAGAGAGAAGTGCGAATGAGAGTAAAGACCACTGTTGCGCAAATCTACCTCTCTGGTGTCAGTGAAAAGGCGGCTTTCCATTTACAAACTCAACACAATCAGACTGAATCAAATTTCTCAGAAAAACCTGATTTTATTTTTAACTTTATTTTATTATTTGCAGGGGGTTTGAAAGGAATTTGCTAGAAGAAAGTGTTAGCATGATTTAGGGCTCATGGAAGACATCAAACACCTCTTTCTGCATTTACAGCAACCTTTAGATTCATTGTTATTGAAAGGGTTAACTCAGCAGGTGAATGGAATATGAGCCCATCTCTGCCGAACGAGGCGGAGCTTAACCTCACAATCACTTACAATTGTCATTCAGTTGCTGGTGACAACATTGCTTTTCTGCTTCCTTACTGAAACACCTTTTCTCACAGGTAAGAGTTGTCTTGCAAATGCTCATTACAGTGAGGTATAGGTAGGCTATTTGAAAAATGTTATTTTGCTCATGATTTATCTATAGATACATAATGAAATTAAGACGTGTAAATTATTTCATGGGAACTATAATGGCAGAGTGTACTGTAGTGTTCACCTGACTTCACTGGACTTTGATCTCTTGGTGAATGTTTAGTGATAAGGCAAGAGGAAACTGTGTTGAGATGAAACATGAAACGCTAATGAATGCAGAAATCACATGACGTTTTAACCATTAAAAAAAGCCAGACTTTTTTTCTCTATTTCTAACAAGTACTTGAACAAAAGACAGAACACACACCCACATTTTTGATGTGGTTTGTGTATTCATACAATGCTTTGTGCACATATTATCATTTGTTCATTTTGAAAAAGAATATATATATATATATATATATATATATATATATATATATAGATGTGTATGTTAGTCAGCACAAGTATACATCTTTAAATCATGTCAAAACATTATTAAAACAAACTGATTTAAAATATACTTTAAAATAAAATGTTTAATTTGAAATTAAAGTGCTTTAAGAAAACTAATCTAGTCATAGAATAGTCATTAAACTACTATATTTAAGTACACTTAAGTGGCCTTTTATTTTATTAATCCTATATTATCTGCAAGTACAGTTTTTTTTAAATATATACTTTCAAAATCTGAATACAGTACAGGTGCATATTCATTACAGTTGAGCACAGTATAGTGGTAATATATATTTGTTTCTTTGAGAGGGGAGGAGTGCAGGTTGATGCCCTTAGAAAACTTTTTAGTTTTAAAAACCAAAATTGCAGATGTACATCTGTATTTATTTATTTATTTTGTGTTGTATGCCATTTTACTGAAATGGATATCATGCCGGCACAGCTGGTCTTTTAAACATTAGAGAAAATCATACCAGAACATTCAAATATATGTTCGTGCTGCCAGAGCCAGAGCAGTTTTGAACCACACATTTGTTAGCCTATTTCTGTGTTACAAATATTCAAATTATCACAGAAGTACTGAGCTATAAGTTTTAAGTTAGTATATGAACACTGACATCTATGATAGCGATCAAAATAGAGGAAACTACCTTTTGAAACTATTACTACTTCGTATATATAGATTTCTGTATGTAAATTACATGTTATTTTGTTTGGTTGTATATTCAGAATTGTGGGAGAATCGTGATCTCTATTTGAAACCAAAAAAAAAAAATATCATGATTCTCATTCAATCCAGAATTGTGCAGCTCCAATATGTACCTTAAAGGAGATCATTGATTTGGGTGGTTTCTGGGCAGAATTTTAAAGGGTCTTAACTGAAATTAATGCAGTCGCTGTTACCTATAGTCACTGTTATTTCATCGTTTGGCACTACTTGTATTTTATGGCACCATGTAAAATCTGCCTTCTCGTTCATTTTTATATTCCTCTTGTTATTCTTTGTGCGGGTTTCTGATGCAGTTCATTTATTTATGATGTCACAGTGTTTTTATTCCCCTTTCTACCTTAGTGATGTCATCTTCCACCCCCTTCCTGTCTGAGGAGTTGTTCCAGTGCTCTCTGTGTCTGGATGTTTTCACCCATCCCGTGTCCCTTCCATGTGGTCATACATTCTGCCAGTCATGTATCCTGGCACAGTGGACAGCATCTGGCTCCTCCCATTGCCCCAAATGCTCCGCAGTTTTCCAAGAAACACCAGAGCTCTGTGAAAATTCTTTTGCTTGTGAGATGGCCGAGCAAATCCGTAAGCAGAAGGGTCAGAGGTCATCAGAATATCGTCCAGTCACATCTGACAATGTTTTATGTGACATGTGCCCATTAGAGAAAGCATCCCGTGCTGTAAAATCTTGCCTGGTGTGTGTGGCGTCATACTGTGAGGTGCATGTGACGTCCCACACCTCCAGGTTCACCAAGCACAAGCTTGTGCAGCCGCAGCGGATGGACAAGCGAATTTGCAGGATACACGAAAGACCCTTGGAGCTTTACTGTAGATACGACCAATCTGCAGTTTGTGTGTTGTGCATGAATACAGAACACAACACACACCATACAATACCAGTGGAGACAGAATGGGCAGAGAGAAAGGTTTGGGCACATTTGATTGTCTAATCAATTATTAAAATTTTTAGTCATATCAAAAACAATGGTACAATATAATATTTGGTCCCACTTTTATTAAGTGTCTAAGGCCCAGTTTCACAGACAAGGAAAGCTAGGATTAGGCCTTAGTTCAATTAAGACATTTAAGTAGCTTTTATAAACATGCCTTACAAAAAAAGAAAAGAAAAAAATACCCATTACTGGTGTGCATCTTGAGACAAAACAATGGCACTGACAAGTTGCTTTCTGTTAGAAAAGCTCAAATTTGCTTTTTAGGCCCTGTCCACAAGAACAAGCTTATTTTCATACTGAAACCGAACTTTTTTGAAAACTTCGGTTCAAAAATTTTTTAGAAACTCCGGTTACAATATCGTCATGTAGATTTTGGCCAGTGACATCAGAGTGCGCGCTGTTATCTCCTATGTTTGACATCAGATTGTCTGTGCAATGAAGGACGTTGCCAAAATATTGTTGCTAAAAACTGTGCTAACAGGGCTTCGAACATGTATACAGACACATGCGCAGTTCTTCCATTATATTGTGGAACAGAGGCGTCAGAATGCAATACTACGCAAGTCACTGCTTATGACTGTTTTTTTTTTTTTTATTTGAATGAATACGTCTCATTGTAGTGTTCTAGTTTATGTAATTATTAATAATAATGATAAATAGTAATAAAATGCTTAATAAAATAACAATGTTGTTAGCCTATCAGAACAATAAACTTTTTTCCAGGTTTCTGATTGGCCAACATGGCTTTTGACAGAGCTTCATAGTGTTTACGGGGTTTTTTTGCATTTGTGGACAGAGATTTTTTAAAAACCGTGCTTGTGTGGAGGTGATTTACAAAAAAAAAAAATGGAGGAAAAACTCAGATTATAAAAATACCCTTGTATGTGTGGACTAGGCCTTAGTCTGGGACTAAGTCTTGACTATGAAACTGAGGGTAAGTGTATTTTTATTAAGTGACATTTAAATGAATCATTTGATAAAATGCACTCATTAAAGTTTTTACATCGTATTTATATATATTAAAAAATACCTTCATGTAATTCCATCTATTATTGCACTGCTGACCCTTCCCTTACACCTTAAACCACACTTAAACCTAACCATACAATACAACATGAACACAATATATATTGTATAATATAATTTTTTTTTAATGTAAGCACATAGTAGTTAAAGACACATAATATAAAGTGTGACCTAATATTTTATTGCCAAACATTCTAATATGTACATAAGTATAACTTAAAAAAACGGTTGTATGTTATTAAAAAATATATAAATATCTACAAACATGTAACATTTTTAATTATTGTTGAGTTAACAAAAGTTATCATGAGCATTGTAATGTAATAGATTTTAAAAATGAGCAGTTCACTCATAAATCCATAGGATCTTACCTTCATACTATGGAAATATAAACTGGAAGACAGAACGAGCGCAGCGCTGAAAAGCGGCAGGGCTACATAAGGTCTATAGAAACTGAACTGCAAGGAAACACATGAACATGAACTGAAACGTAATAAAACATAACAACCCTGACATACGAAGCATTTTCAGACATTATTTTCATGAAAATTAGTATATTATGATCTCCAATTCTCAAATTTAATTTGAATCATTCTTGATGGTTATCATTAGAACCTCATTACTGTCTGGACGATTTTGTTCTGGACACATCACGTGTGTTTATTTATTTTCATGGGACAGAAATGTGATCACATCTGTGTTCTCTCTGTTTGTCATAGACTCAGCTATTAAAGACACAGTCTGACCTGAAGCAGATGATTATGGAGAGATGGAGTAAAATTGAGGAACTCAAACACTCTATGAAACTAAACAAAGTAAGAACTGAAAACTACATTTTATATTTCATTTTTGTTTTAAAGGGGACCTAATATGCCCATTTTCACAAGATGTAATATAAGTCTTCGATGTCCCCAGAATGTATCTGTGAAGTTTCAGCTAAAATACCCCACAGATCATTTATTATAGCTTGTAAAATTTGCCCCTATTTTGGGAGTAAGCAAAAACACACCATTTTTGTGTGTGTCCCTTTAAATGCAAATGAGATGCTGCTCCCTGCTCGCTGTTCTAAAGAGGGCGGAGCTTTCACAGCTATTGCTTTGGCTTTCGCAGCCAAAATGACGATTTTCCGTACTAACGGTGTTCAGCCTTACATTGTTAAAACCGAATCGGACACTGATGGAGAGACTCAGGAAGAAGTTACAACTTTTAGAATGAAATTGGATGTTTCTGAATGGTTAGTAATGTTAGATAAATTTTTGCTGTGGAGTTGATTCAACTCATCGACTAGCATGTGCTATCATGTTAAGTAGCGTTAAAAAAATCACGAGTTGCGTTTTGCGTTTTATTGGGCTTATTTAAAAAATATTGTTGCTTGTTAGGAAAATCTGACAAGCAACTTGATTTCTTTACATTAATGGTCGTCATTATCTCCAATGCATTGATTGACACTGTCTGATCACAGCTAATAGCCAATCAGTGCAGTAATATAAATTATGTAGCTTAATTCGTCAAAACATTCAGCCCCTTCCCCCCTCTCGTGAAAAATCACAATCAATGCGCATGCGTGTGACGTTGCAATCCAAGCGATGATAGTTCTACGGATATAAATAGACATGTAAATTTTCGCAAACAATGGCACCAACAAAGTGATCCAAGTATGGAAAAAAAAAATACAAAGACTGGGAAAAGGATACACAACTTAAAGACGGGATATGTTAAGTGGTCGGTGACGAAAGTAAAGTGATGTGTGACTGTAAGGACGGTCCAGGGAAGGAGAGGAAATCTTTTTTTATAAGGTAAATTTGTAATTTTTACAATGTTTTTGTAATGTATAATTTATCACAGGCTATATTTAAAAAAACAAGTAGTCATATAGCCTACTAATATATACATTTGGTTCGAAGTTATTATATAAAGCTGTTATATGTTGCTGTTGCTCTTATCTTTTTCTCCTTTTCCATCCCTCCAACCCTATTCTGCTCACAGGTGATCGGAAATGAGAGGATGGTGCATGCCCTCCCTGGTTTTTGCTAAAAAACTAATGTTTTTCATCTTAAAATAAAAAAGTGGTTTCAGTTTAATATGTTGCAGGCTCATAAATAATCAAATAATATTGGGCTTGTTTTGAAAGCTGCGGTTGCGTATTTGTCTCGCGAGAGTTGGCAACTGCGATAGAGGACCTTTTTGCCAAACAGAGCCATACACACGAGGCTAACGTTTATGATTGCTTTCAAACGCTGTGAATGATCTAATATTTTTTCCAAAATATTGTTTTTTTAGGAAACGAGCTTTCCAGGTTTAGGCTATCCAAGCTAACGGGACTCTAAATAGTGTTCAGTGCTCATGTGCAGCCAACGACAGAACAGTTAACATTCTTTGCTCGAGTTTTTGCCAAGGCCTTAGGACTGGTAAACCGTTTTTCGCATGTGAAAACAAAATGACGGTGCAGTGGGTGGAAACGTGCAGATTAATGGGCGGTTATATCATAACATGATATATCCCCTTCCTTCGACACAAGAGGAGCTAAATCTGAGCAGTTTATATTTTCACTTTACTGGGTTGTCCATTTTCACAACTTTTGGGTTGGTAGATACACCAGAGACCTGATTATAGCACTTAAACATGTCCCCTTTAAGTTGGCAGATGGTTTTAGCAGATTACAAATTAGCTAATTGACCCTTAGCAAACAGTTTGATTGACAGGCGATCTGACCAATCATAACCCAGAATCCGCCATTTTCTCTGACAAAGCAGTCAGGGGAGTTAGTAGATTAACGTTGATTAACTTGAACTCAGAAATTGTGTGTACTCACGTCTTTTCACGCTTGAAACAAAATTCCTTCTGATATCCATTCGTTTATTTGATGCTGTAAATGAACTAGTATGAAGAGATGGTTGCTTCAAGAGCCGATTGAAGGAGCTACAGCAATCTATCACGACACATTAAAAAGTATTTATTGTTTAAACTTCTTTAAAAAGTATGATATATTTAATATGAAACTGTTTCATATGTCTGTCGACGCATTGTCAGTGTCCTGTATTTTTCACTGTGAGAACATGATGTGTGGTGTGAGCGCATGGCTTGTCAGACAAAGCAACAGTAACTAAAGGAGGGGGGGTCTTTGCGAAGGGTCAATTACTAAAATCATGCAAATATTTCAAAATGTTGTTCTTTGTAAACAAGATACAATGGTAATGTCAACCATAGGCTCGCTGAAATTAAACATTGTTAAAATGGATAATAAACCTGCCATAGGTATAGTCATAGGTACAAGGATAGTCAACTGCCAAACTTACCAAAGTATGAATGCATTTCACACAAGCCCATTCTTGATTTGTTGCCTGTAATTTCTCTTTTAGGAGAACACAGAACGAGAGATGGCATACGGTGTTGAAGTCTTCACTGCACTGCAGCAGTTTATTGAAAGGAGCCAGTCTGAGCTGCTCAGAAAGATGAAACATGAGCAGAAAACTGCAGAGAAACATGTAGAGGGCCTCATTAAAGAGCTGAAGGTAGAAATCGCTAAACTGAACGCTAGAAACTCTCAGTTGGAAAAGCTGTCATCTTCTGAAGACCACCTTTACCTGATACAGGTGACTCTTCTGTGCTTTAGCGTCTTTTCAGCCAGAGGTGCAGGTTGATCATACTTGTTCTTCTTGTTAATTTACAATAATAGCATAACATATCGTTAATATACAATAATAGAGTAATATATATTTCAATATGAATGTAACACATGTGTTTAGTGAAATATATTAAAATACGGAAGGTTATGAGGACGATGACTTTAATTAAAGTACTTGTATTTTGACCCCTCCAGGCTTTCCGTAGCCCAAGTGAGTTGCCTCAGTGTAAAAGCTGGTCTCAGATCAGTGTGCACACCTGTCAGAGTATGGAGGTGCTGAGAGAAACCCTGAATGCTGCAGAAGAACAGCTGAAAACACAAATATACACTGTCACAAAGAGAGGTTATTGGACAGCTAAAATAAATTAATGTTCACCAAGAAAAAAAAAAAACAGATTTATTATTATTTTATTAATTTAATTTATTTAAACTTAATGGCATTTTTTCTTTTTCAACAGAACTTGAGGCCATATCCCAGTATGCAGGTATTATAACATAATTAAGATGGAGTTATGAATTGATAGACTTTGACTATAACATATCTATTAAACTCTTCCTTTTACTTTAAAACTGGTGTCATTTTTATTTTATTATATATATATATTTTTTTTTTTACCTCGCCTCCTATATCTCAGTTTGATATACAGAGATAATTAATTCCTCTGAAAAGTCTAAATATTGTGTTTTGGTGATATAATCTTTGAACAATCTTGAATTTTTTATTGAATTATTAAACAATCTTGAATCCTTACTTAAATATTTGAACTATCTTGAATTTTAACTTGTATATCTGAAATATATTGAATGCTTACTTGAATCTTTAAACTATATTGAACTCTTGAATCCTTTCTTAAATCTTTGAACCATCTTTGAATCATATTGAATGTCTACTTGAATCTTTGAGCAATCTTTTATTTTTTCTTGAATCTTTAAACAAACTTTACTTGAATCCTTGAACAGTCTTGAACCTTTACTTGAAATTTTAAACAGTCTTTATTGTTATTGTTGAACAACCTTGAATATTTACTTGAATCCTTAAACAATCTTGCTTAAGTCTTACTTGAGTCTTTTAAATATAACTACACTTTTTCAGCATGTAAAACTTTTTCTGATGTAATTTTTGCAGTGGATATGACCCTTGACCCTGACACAGCAAACCCCTGGTTGGCGGTGTCTGCAGACAGGAAGCGTGTGACCGACAGCAGCGTAGAACACAATGTTCCAAACAACGTTCAGCGTTTTGACAGTGCACCGTGCGTCCTGTCAAGAGAGCTCGTCTCAAGGGGAAGGAGTTATTGGGAAGTAGGAGTCTCAGGTAAAACAGCATGGGACTTGGGAGTGGCCAAGAAATCAGTCAACAGGAAGGGATTGGTGACACTGAGCCCAGAGGATGGTTATTGGGCAGTTTGTCTAAGAGAATGCAGCAAGTACAGGGCCTGTGACCGTGAATCAGTGCTTCTGTCACTAAAGACTCTCCCGCAGAGAATTGGCATATACGTGGATTTTGAAAAAGGACAAATATCATTTTATGATCCGAGTGCATGTGCACATATCTACTCATTCACTGGACAGTGTTTTAATGAGAGCTTACTGGCCTACTTCAACCCAGACATGAATGACACTGGACATAACAACGCACCACTGGTTATACTATCTGTCAATGTCGACAATGGGGATACTATGACAATATGAAGACTGAATATCAACAAAAACAGAAATGTAATAAATTTTGTCAGATTGAAGAAAATTGATATAGAGTAATGATAACTGTTAAACTGTACAAATGTGCTTTTTGATATGTGCTGAATAAATATATCTATATATAATCAGTTAAATATTGCAATGAGAACACAAATCATTCTTTTGTTCCAGATTTGATTTAATATAACATTTGTGATTCATAGATAAATAAAATTTCCAAAATTTCACACAAATTTGCACTTATTGGGGACTTTCCAGACATAATGATTTTATACCATAAAAACTATATATTCTGTTCCCTAACCTCCCAGACATAACATGCAGGAAAAACAAGATCATGGCCTCGAATTAAGATTCTGTTTTTACGATTTCATGACTTAACTGTGACTTTATACCTTTTTTTTTATAAGTCAAGAGGTCCCAAATTGAGGTTTTTGGACATTTTTCCAGGTTTAGCTCACTTTTAGGTTAAATAGGAACACAAGCACACACACACAAATTTGTTTTTCTATCAAATTGAGGACATTCCATAGGCGTAATGGTTTTTATACTGTACAAACTACATTCTCTCCCCCTACTCTAACTCTACTCCTAAACCTACCCGTCACAGAAAACATTCTGCATTTTTTCATTTTTAATAAAACATTTAGCATGTTTTTAAAGCTATTTTAAACATGAGGTCTCATAAAATGTCCTCATATTTCATCGTAATAGTGTAATACCCATGTCATTATACAAATGTGTGTCCTCAAATCACAAAAATATGCACACACACACATGCACGAACACACTTATGTGGTTTACAGAGACTCCCCATAGCCGTAATAAATTTTATACTGTTGATAACTGTATATTCTATCCCCTTACACTAAACCTACCCGTCACAGAAAACTTTCTGCATTTAATTTCACACAGTTTAGTTTTTTTTTTAAGCCATTTGGTTTACAAGGACATAACCTCATAAACCTGTTACATTGTAATACCCATGTGATTACACATTTCTGTGCTCATAAACAATATATACAAGAATACACACACACTCACACACTCCTAAAGCTTCCTTTCATCCATGTCTTGTAATCTGATTTTCTCCATTGACCTGCTGTTCTTGTCTTTACTACAAACACAACAGCCAATCAGATTATTAGACAGATACTAACTACAGCCAATCACATTAGACAAGTGTTCTCAAACCATATGCTGCTCATCTTAATAATAATAACAATCATCTTTTATCATTTGTTATTGCGTCAGACAGTCAATGATCAATGTTTGAAGGTTGTTTTTTTTTCCTGGGGAACATATGGAATATTTGCATTTATACACAGTGAATTTGTAATTGAGAAATGCTGTGAGACTGGCAGGAACACATTTGAGAGGAGGAGGAGGAGGAGCAGAGAGAGAGAGAGAGATTAAGCAGATTAAAGCTGGACTGATGAGACAGCGACTTTAAAAGAAAAAGAGAAACTAACTACTAGATCTAAAACAAGAGAGTTTTTTTTACACTGCTGCTACTGAGTTTACTACGAGGAAGATGGCAGTGCAGGAGAAGACGGACCTGTTGAGGGAACATGAATAACACAGATAAGAGCTGAGAGGAGGATTAACACTCACTAAAGCTCTATGCAAAAGCACAGGAGACGCACGGACACTTCTAAAGGTTGGTAACTGGGAAAATTTTTCTGTTTATCTGTGTCATCTATATCTTGCTTTCCATCTGCATCAGTATGATTGTCATTTTCAGATTAAGATGTTTTCGTTTATTAAAGGAAGTTGCAATAATATTGTCTAAAGCTTGTGTCCATGCAACTGTTTGCATTATAATGGTTCTGTTGTGTGCCAAATTCATTTTTATAAGTACTTGATTGTAGACATATTTATGTAGTCTAGCAATTAATATGAGGCCATGAAAGCTGCATACATAAGAATAATGAAAGAAATAGAAAAAATTTTTTTTTAAATTGTTTTAGGTGGAAAAATCTGGGGTTGGCAGTATAGGCCTAATGGTTAGAGAGTTGGACTTGCAACCCAAAGGTTGCAGGTTTGAGTCTCAGTACCAGCAGGAATTGTTGGTGGGGGGAAGTGAATGTACAGTGCTCAGTGCCATGATTGAGGTGAGACCCTTGAGCAAGGCACTGAACGTGTTTGTTCACTGCTCACTGCACAAATTCTGAGCATGGAACACCATACTTGGTGTTTTTTTTTTTTTTTTACCTGATTGTAATCACTTCATTCTTTATAGGGAACATGCTGATTGGTTCCTGCTGTATCAGTAGCCAATGAGCTTGTGTGCTCAACCTTCAAATACTTGGTAAGCATTTGCCTTAGCAGTGTAGCGTTCTTTCAGAAACTCTCCATCTTCCACCTGTATAGTTCTGATAAAGGTAATTCATGTACGCTATATAAAGCGGCAGCATGTGTTACTTGCTCCCAGAAGTGTGTCTTGTATGTATTGTCAGTAACAAGTTCCATACTTGCTCAGCAGCAACAGCAGCAATAACCAACAGCAGCAATAACAGCATAACAATACTGGTTGGTTCCTGTTGCATCTGCAGCCAGTGAGCTTGCTGCTCAACATTTAAATAGTTGTTCAATGTTTGCTGTAGCAGTTTTCTGCCTGCTTTCAAACTTCCCTTGAAACGCCTCACCATCCCCAGCTCCACATGTATTTGCTATAGATCTGTTATGGGTAATTTAATGTATGCTATTTGTGCGGCAGCAGTACACTGTAAAAAATGATCATGATTTTAATGGTAAAAGACTAAAAATGCTAAAAAGTCAAGTCAAGTTAAGTCATCTTTATTTATATAGTGCTTTTTACAATGCAAATTGTGGCAAAGCAGCTTTACATTAATAAGAAAATGGTGTCATTGTGCAGCTTATTCTATATATTATTTTTTTACAGTGAAAAGTTAATTGGTTTACAGAAAGTTTCTGTACTATATACGGTGAATAACTGTAATAGGTCTTTTACAGTAAAATACCATTAAATGTACAGTTTTTGGATGTGAGAAATAACAAGCCATTGTATAATTTACAATGAAAAACCATAAATTGATACTCACAATTCCTTGCATGACACTTCACAATTTATGTATTTTCATTGATAATAACTGTTTCTTCATCTTAGTTTTTTTTCTAATCAGTTATGTACATTAGGGTTTTATGTTACATCTAATGTTAAATTAATGTTTATTGCATTTTTTTTTTAAAAATTCATGTGTTATCATGATGGTGTTTAGTGTTTGTGAATTGTGCACTGTGAGCACCTTCTATATATTAGTATTGTGTAAAAGTGTGTAAAATAAACAGTTATGAACCGTAATTATTACAATATAAACTTTTAAATTATATGCTTTTGAACTGTAAAATAGGCAGTAAACTAAGTGCTGTCCCGTAAAACCTAAAATATTGCTACCATGTTTTTTACGGTCAAGTTCTGGCAACCACAAGTGCCATTTGTTTACTGTAATTTTTTTTTTACAGTGTATGTCTTACATTCTCACAGCACCATTACTGTGTATGTATTGAAAGTAGCAAGTGTCTGTACTTGCTCTGTAGCAGCAGCATTAGTCAACAGCAGCAGAGTAGATCTATTCTGCCAAGACCAAATACATTAACATTGTCATTTTCATAACCATGCTTCATAATCAAGTCTTTTGAGGGTCATCATGATAGAAATACATACATTTTGTACATACTGCACATAGAGTAATTCTTATTGAACCCAATCTTTTGCATGTTAGTATAACACAGAAAGATTTAGGATTTTAAAACTTTAAAGCAAAAAAAAGTTTTAAAGAATTTTAAAGAAGTCAAAATAAATAATTACAGTTCTGTAGTTCAAGGACTTCATTACATTATAGATCGAATGTAAAGACTTTGTAACTGGCATGTGTATGTTCTGATTTGGTTTTGTTTAGTTGCTGTTCCTGCACCTGTTTCCTTTGTACCCATTTTTTTCCACCACTAGTTATTTTCCATGGTTCCTGATTGTTATGCTCCTGTTTCAGTTTCTGTTGATTAACCTCCTTTGTGTATTTAAGCCTTCAGTTCTCACAGTTCTTTGTTCGGTGTTGATTGTCGTCTATGTTATACGCACTTGTTTTGCTAAGCTTTTCCCCTGTGATCTCCGGTGTTTGATTAAAGATAAACAATTCTCCATCGTTGTGTGATCTCTACAGCCAGAGAATGTGACAGTAACACATGACTTTGGATATTTCATTTAAATACTTTGGAGCATTCTCAAATATGCTGAGTAACTTTTCATAACTGTATGGCTGTAATAACAAAAATCCCTCCTCAATAATTAATTGAATATTGCGTTTCATATGTTCATAGGTTTAAATAATAGGTTTTAGAATGTTATTATTAGCTTCATTTTAGTTTATTAGTTTAATCTCATTTTATACTTAATTTGAAATGTTTCCTCATTTTCTTTGTGAGGCAGGATAAGAAAAAAATGTCCCATTGTCTTCCTCTGTGGTGACATCACTTCCTGGATGCCTCGGCTCATAAAGGCAGTGATTGGTTGGAGCTGTTAGTTCTCATAATGTCATTGACAGTGGATGAGACAGCAGGTGACCTCCCCGTGAGGGACGTGGGCTTGAGAGCAGGACAGATAACTGTTCTCACAGGTGTGTGTAGAGCTGACATGGTGTGTGTTTATTTAGGTTGAAAGATCATATGCATTTTTTATTTCTGGTTTGTTTAAACAAGTAGATCTGTTCAAGATCAATATATGCTTTATTTCAGACACAGATCACGACACCAGAAGCTGGAGAAGACCACCACAGGTGCTCAAGATAAAGGGTAAGATGTGTCAACACAGTCCTATATTATTTCTTAGTAGGTTTAATTATCTTTTCTTATATAAATATATCACTTTTATTTATTATTATTGGAAAGAAAATGTATTCTTTACAATATCTCAGTTATTTTTTTTCTTAACAGCAATTAGATTCAAATGGACAGCAAATGAATACATTTTCTGAACTGAGAAAAATGCCTCAGTATCTCTCGTGTCTCCTTGAGAATTTCAAGGAGAATTTACTTGTTTCAATATTAGTGGTTACCAGTGTTGGGAGTAACGCATTACAAAAGTAATTATATCACAGTAATAATATTACTTTTAGTAACACTTTATTTTACAGTGTCATTGTTACACTTGTTACATGTAGTTACTCAAGTAATAACTAGAAATTATGCATAATTACATGCAATTAACGCGAACCCTCATCCTAACCCTATAGTACATGTAATTGTCATTACTCAGTACCTAAATGTATATTTACACTGTACTACTGAAATCTTAAAATTAAGTGTAACCTTACTTTTTGCTGTAACGCAGTAATATAATACATGACTAATAAAATTTGGGTAATATTATACTCGTGTCAATCTCAGTATCTCACATTACAACAACGCATTTTAACCCAAAATTAAGTTTTATTTTTTACCAACTCCACAAGATCCGCAGGTAAAATATAGGCCTATGTCTAATTCTTGCTGCTGAAATTCGATGGTTGAGATGACTGCAGAGACGGATGCTACATTTGTGAGACAGACATCTTTCGCAAACAGTTTGATTGACAGGCGATCTGACCAATAATAACCCCGAATCCGCCATTTTGTCTGACAAAGCAGTCAGGGGAGTTAGTAGATTAACGTTGGTGAATTTGAACTTCAGAAATTGTGTACTCACGTCTTTCCACGCTTGAAACAACATTCTTTCTGATATCTATTGTTTATTTGATGCTATAAATGAACTAGTATGAAGAGATGATCGGTTCACGAGCCGTTTCAAGGAGCTACAGCG
This sequence comes from Zacco platypus, assembly GCA_038088235.1. Classification (NCBI taxonomy): domain Eukaryota; kingdom Metazoa; phylum Chordata; class Actinopteri; order Cypriniformes; family Xenocyprididae; genus Zacco; species Zacco platypus. Next base: position 20,309,890 of record CM076065.1, on the reverse strand, counting down.
ATCTGTCGTGACACATTAAAGAGCCACTATATGGTATTTATTGTTTAAATTCTTTAAACATTACAATATATTAAATATGAAACTGTTTCATAACACTAAGATAACCTAGAGAGCTTCAGGGTCGAAGAAGAGAAAGAATTAGAGAGCGCGGGTGACAAAGCAACAGATGCAAAAATATCAGTGAGCCGCGAGCGTGCACACACGGCTTGTTTGCACTTAATAACGGACTCGCGCATGCGAAATGTGAACTTCTTTCTCCACTATCCTGGGCTATAAAAGAACAACTTATGAACAAACACTGTAAATAGAAGCAACTCTGGGTGGTTTTTATAAGTCTCTCTGTCTTTATACAGATCGTCAGCGAGTGTTCAGGATACCACGTGAGCAGCTGGAAGATCAGTGTCTCCGTCTACTGGAGGAGAACACACTTCTCAAACAACACAGCCGCACACAAGACCAAAAACTACGCAGGTACCGAAACGCACATTTATAAACAGATCCATAATTCTTGGAGAAAGTTTTCCGTTATCATTTCCATTCATCACAATGGCAATTACTTTATGGACACTTTTATGCCTCAAAATACACCGCATCAAAAGGAGTATTGCTTTAATATAAGACAAATCTGTTGTCTTGGCTGTTCAGGTTGTCAACTAAACTGCTGCGATTAAAGCACGGACCTTCGTCTGCAGGGAGGGATGGAGAGCTGGAGGACTCTATTGAAGAGCTTGAGGCTCGTGTAGCGACTCTAGAGAGCCAGAAGGGGGCGCTGCAGAGTAAACTAAATTTAGCCAAGCAACACATCTTAGACCTGGGTGTCAGAACACATAACAGGCCAAGAACAGGTGAGGAGTCACTTACAAAATTCGTAGTGAGACTGTGTGTGTTTTTGGATATGGTAATATGTTAATAAATGTTAACATGATGGTGCCATGTAAATGCAAGGTATATGGTAACACAACAGTATTCTTACATGTTTATTTGGTGTTGCAATTCAGATTTTATCTTTCTTTGTCTCAGGGCGAGGTGTGGATGGGGATGGAGGTGTCAGACGAGCTGCCCAAACCGCTCCTGCCCGCTGTGGCATCAGTTCACTGGACGACACTAGAGTAGAGATAGACAGATTGTAAGTTTACCTGTGGGTGTGTTTTTATTTTCAAGTTACTATGTAGAATAGACAAAAAATTGCATTAATACGTCTAAAGATATACAACAATAACTGCTCTTATAATACCTCATGTAATGTTGACAATATATGAATATGATGATACTATTCACATCATCAAGAGGTGTAAAAATGACTTTGTCTGTTATATGTTCTTATATGTGAGTTATTAACTGCAGACTGCAAAAAAGTAAAGAGATGCTTATCAGATCATCATTATTCAATTATGCTTAAATAATTAATGAATGTCTAAGTTCATATATGTAAAAGCCATGGTCAATACAAAACAAAACAAAATTATTGTCGTCAATCTTTTGTCTCTTTCTCCTCTATATAAGCAGAATTGCTTTACTCAGGTTTGTTGGATGTTTTATGTTTACATAACTTACAATTCTGCAAAACACAGTATAGTGCTGTGCTTCATACCTGCATCTCAGCTGAAAGAAAGAAAGAAACAAACAAACAAACAAAATAAGAGAATTTCAATGTAGTTAAAAATGGAGGTTTGGAATGAAAAGCATTTGCTTATGACAATCTGCTCATGGCATCCCAGCATTCATAGAGACTTCAGCTATGTAGTTCTGCTTTCACCCTTAAAGACTTTGCCAGTTTATTTTGCTTGACATATACTTAATTTTAATGCATTTTGATGATCCATATGGTAGGACATTGCTTCCATGCTATTAATTAGCTATTTAAATTGCATGTTTATTGGCAATATCAGCTTTTCTCTCCTTGCGTCTAATTTTCTGGCTTGTTTTCTCTCTCAGCAGATCTGCCATCATAGAAACCCAGCAAGGGAGGGTGGCAGAGCAGGAGTTGACAGCTCATTCTCTTAGAGAAATGCTCAGAGAAAAAGAGAAAGAAATTGAGGGTATTGTGAAAGACCTGCGCAAACAACAAGCTGACGGACACAGGTTGGAAAAGTTTATGTATATGTGTGTGTATATAATATGTGTGGTGTGGTAGTCGTGGCCTAGTGGTGAGGGAGTCGGGCTTGTAATCTGAAGGTTGCTGGTTTGATTCCCACGCCGGCAGGAATTGAAAGTGGGGATTGTGAATAAACAGCACTCTCTCCACCTTCGATACCATGACTAAGGCGCTCTTGAGCAAGACACCTAACCCCTAATTGCTCCCCTTGTAAGTCGCTTTGGATAAAAGCGTCTGCTAAATGATTGAAAATGAAAAAATATGTGTGTGTTTATTAATCAATAATCAAATTAACAATGCCTGTTCACAGTCATTCGATCGTTATTCAAATTCAGTCAATAAATATTTTACGTGCACCAAAACAATGTGCATGTTTTTGTGACATGACAAAATGTGACATTTTTTATTCTTCTTTGCAGACTTACTATAAAAGATAATGTAGATGTGATCAGATTGCAGAAGCAGCTTTCTGAAAAAAGCTCCGCCCTTCTGGTCGTTCAGGAAAAGTTTGCTGTTCTTCAGGAGGTGAGTCATAAGACCAAACCAGAGTAAAAACATTGAAAACTAATATCCATTTAAATCTGTTCGGGTTTAAATGGCTCTGCTTTGGGCTTCACTGAACTTTTAACACCCCAGATGAGAGGAGTGATTAACCAGAGTTAGTTTGGTGGCATTACAACACAAGTTATGTAATCAGTTTACTTTTTTTCAAGTAACAAATAAAGTAAGGCATCACTTTTGCATTTACAACAAAATATCTGAGTTACTTTTTCAAATTAGTAATGCAATGTTTTAGTAATTGAATGTTTTCCCATTTATTGACTAACACCCTGTCAAACGATGGTCTGCAGCATATAAAACGGTAGAGTTTAACAAACTAAGTCTTCATTTAAAATAATAAACACTTATACACGTTACACACCTCTCCTGTTGCCATGTTGAGAGAAATCGGGAGGAAGTAACATCCATTGTGTGCGTTGTGTGGTCATTGAAATTCTAGACTAAATGTGAGCAAGCATTTACCCATCTCACTATCACAAAAACACATTCAGTATTCCTGAAAATGAATAAAAACAGTAAAATTCAAACTTGGTATATTACGCAAACCTGCAATATTTAAATTTTATATAACAAATATACTGTGTATTTAATGTCTCTTTATTAACCAATGTCTTTGCTGCTGATCTTTGATCCAATTCAACCATATGAATAAGCAAAAATGACTTTAGATAAAAAGCACATTTGTGTTTCTTGTTTTTCTTTCTTTTTTGTCTAAAAGTTTTTTTTTATTACATAATAGAACATACAGTGTAATTTTTACACATCATAATAAACATTAAGGTCTTTCAAAGTTGTCTTTATAGTAAGTAAATTAAAAACATTGACTGACAATGTGTTTATAAGTTTATGTTAACAATGTGTTAATGTGTTTAGTTTTATGCTAAGTGAAATTTCATCATATTATAGATAAATTAGCTTTTATTATAGGTGAAATTTAGTAAAAAAACAAATTATATTGATTATTTTGTCTTATGTCTAAAGAAAATATATTAGATGTGGACTTCCAAATTATATTGCTCTTTGTGCTCTTTCTTAAGGCTTACGAGAACCAGCTGGAGGAGGTAAGCTTAACTTGAAAAGAGACATTTCCCATTTTCATCATTATCAGCTCTGCCTTTATAATTAATAGTATCATATGTCAAGTCATCTTTATTTATATAGCGCTTTTTACAATGCAAATTGTGGCAAAGCAGCTTTACATTAATAAGAAAATGGTGTCATTGTGCAGCATATTCTATATATTATTGATTCATTCCGTTGCAAATATCAGTAGTTATTAGTCTAGTTAATTTAGGTATATCAGCACTGCAGAAAACAGTGACGTAATCGTCCGGCTCAGCTCAGTTCGCATACAACGGCGCCAATGCAGGCATATTAAAAACACTGCTGAATATCAAGCAAGTGTCCCCAACTTAAGCAAGCCAAAGGCAACAGCGGCAAGGAACCAAAACTCCAACAAATGGAGAAAAAAACCTTGGGAGAAACCAGGCTTAGTCGGGGGGCCAGTTCTCCTCTGGCCAACAGTGAACACTTGTCCGATATAAACATAAATACAATAAACATTGTTGCCCTATTCTTAACTGGATAGAACATTGACAAGTTAGACCCATTTAATTTTGATAAATGCAAATGAATAACTGGGGTATTTTGTAGGGCCAAAGGTCTTTAAAAGAGAACCAAGTAGCACTGCTGGAGAAGGTGGAGGAACTGAGTGAGCAGCTGAAACAAGAGAAGCAGAGAGTGCTAACACTTGAGGGCCAGCTCAACGCTGCCACACTTTCACTGCAAGCTCTGGGGGAGGTACTGCTTGAGGTTTTTACTGTTAAACTTTTGCACTTTAATTCCAAGTCTTCTTCTTTGCAATCTTACAAAAGTATCGGTTCCTCAGCTTCAGGAGAGGGTTTCAGACCTGGAGGGGGAGAGGAACCTCTTGAAGAAGAGCTATGATTCACTTCTGGAGAGGTCAGTATTTCATAGGATGTAGGGGCATTGATTGTGAGGGAAAACCAGGGACACTTTCATGGACTTCCATAGGCTATAGGCTACTTGTCGGCCTGAATTGACTTTATGACAGCTGCTACTTTTCAATGTACCTGATGATTTTGGAATTAATGACTTCAAATGCAGTTTATCATAGATTGACGTTGCACAAAAATGCTAAATGTATAATGTAACAATGTAATGATAAATATAACAGTAGAATACAAGAAAATAGTAAAATTACATGGGGAAACCAGATTTTGGGATTTCAGAAGAAAAATGCCAATTTTTATAAGTCTTAATTATTCAATTTCCACCATAGCACTATGTCTGCCCAGAGCCATCAAGAAGGACAACAAGAGGAACATGAGACAACAAGGGAACAGTTTAGAGAAGATAGATGGAGAGAGGAGGTACAGAAGCTTGAAGAAAGACTGGAGGAAGAAAGAAGAGAAAAGAAAATGCTGGAGCAAGAGAAGGAACAGATGAGATATGAGAATGATCGAGTTCAGAAGGAGAAGGAGCAAGATAGAGGTAAGACTATTGCATTGTCAGATTTTTGTCTAGCACCATCATTTCTAGACCACATCTCATTTTATTCTGGAAGTGCTCATTGTAGCAGCCTGAAACTTGTGAAACTTGGAAATTGTGGAGTCATCAAATCAGAGCTTATAATTGTCAATATGCAAAATGCTTTCGGTGTTAATGCATTTACATCTCCCAGCAAATCAAATGTATTTTTCTGTCTTAAGATATGGTTATGTTCCTGAGAGAAAAACATGACTGCTTGGAGCGAGAAGTCCTGCAGCACAGACAGGAAGTCACATCTTTGCAAGAGAAACTGGACTCTGTTACAAAAGTAAAGATTCCTGTATTACGCAAAAAATTTCCTTCGCTACTGCGGCCAGACGTTCAGTTCATTGGAATTTGTTTTCCATATTGTTTTTCATTCTCTGTCAGGGGTTTGATATGAGTGTGGAAGATCTGAGTGAGACTCTGCTGCAGATTAAAGTACGTTTTTTTTAGATGTTTCAAAACATTTAGGTAGCTGCATAACAATAGCTTTGTTTCATTCATGTTTCCCTCCGCATTCTGTGCTATTTTCTTAGGCCTTCAGAATTCAGCAGGAGACTCAAGGGGTGATGTCCTTCTTGAAAACGGATGGAATGTTAGAGGATACATCAAGAGATTTGACTGCAGTACAAGCCTCATATGCAGAAACTGTTTTAGAACTCCAGAAAACCAGGGACTTATTATTAATGCAGCATCGCCTAAATGCTGACCTCCAGGTATACATAAAGAGAATATAAATTTTATATATTACAACTCTGGCTTACTGTATACTGCTGACAATGTCTCTTCACTCCACATAAACCAAAACATCAACCATTACACCTGCGGTATTTTTTGTTATAGAACGAGATGAAGACAGTTATGGAGAAATCTGAAAGAGAGAGGGAGGAGAATAGGAAGAGGGCAGGTGAAAAAGACAAATTGTTGAAAAGCAGAGGCCTTCAAATCAGCAATTTACAAGGTTAGAGAAACAGCTGTAGCAGCAATATGCAAATGATTGGGGCTAGTTGTCACAAGTTTTAAGTTAAAAATCTGATTTCTGAATTTTGTTGTTGCATAAAGAAGTAACATCATGCTGGTATGCAGGATCAACTATGTATGTATATGTCTATAGAAACTGACTTAATAAATAAACTTGCACTGGGAAACACTGAATAGATGAGAGTAAAAAAGTGTGACAACTAGCCCCATTCTCCCCTGTTTTCAATTAATAATGCAAGTATGATGACATAACATTTTTCCTCCATTGTTTTAGCTCAACTCAAAGAGTTAGCGTACAGCCCTAGAAACAATAAGCGGACCATACCCATGCAATACACCTGGACAGAGCTGGCACAAGAGTCAGTCCAGCCTACAGCAGAGGGCGCCATAATCACACATCTGCGTGGAGGAGAGTCTCTTCTGGAGATCCATCTCACAGGAGCCACCTTTACACCGCTGGGACTGAGACTCATGGGACAAGGCACAGGAGATCACCAAGGGGTTGCGACATTTTGCACCTATGGCTTTCTTGACTTTGAAACCCTCTCAACTTCATTAATGTCTGGTGGTCAGCCAAGTTATGGATTCACGTCACATTATGCCCTCTCTGCCTTCGACCTGGAGAAGCTCAGGGTTCATGATGGGTCCATCACTGTTGAACTGCACCAAGCGCTTGGAGGGGTACAATTTATAACCCGTGGGAGAGCGAGGATCACTCTAATGGGAGCGCTACAGTGCAGAGGTGAACGAATGAAAAACAGAACCAACATCACAGGTAAGAAAAATGAAGTTGCAAGTTCAATTTCACATTCTTTTTATTGTTGCATTGCTTTATTGTAATAATATTTGCCACTGCATCTTGAACGGTGTCATTTGTTCTGCAGGAGCTGAAGGAGAAGTTATAGGAATCCTTGAGTTTTGGGTGTGTTTACACCCTCAGGTGGAACTCACAGAACCTCAAATGGAAAGAGCCACAAGCAGAACAGCTGTAAGACATACCAGAGGTTCAGAATGGGCTCATGGTGAAACAGAGGTAAATACCATCACATACAGTAATGAGGGCAGCATTTTTTAAGGAAAGCCTTAAGAGCATAGTTCACCCAAAAATGAAAATTCTGTAATTAATTCACACTTATTTGGTTTTAAATCTGCCCTAGTGAAAAAGAAGTATACTTTATTATGTAATAATAATAAACATACACCAGTATGTTATTATTTTGGCAATAATATACTTTAAAAGAATATACTTACAGTAAATTTGAATTGAATGTAATGGCTCAACTCAGAGCAGCACACCATGAGAATTTTCTTAGCACTTCTTCTTCCCTAGCACCACCTGCCTAGATCTACTTCATTAATATTATATTATCAGCAAGTACAGCTTTTCAAAAATATACTTTTAAGATTTAAAGAACACTAAAAGAGCACCTTCAATACTATTTGACTCTTTTTCACAAGAGTGTTTGATTGCTTCTGAAATCACATACTTCCCTAGATGACGAAAAACAGTATGTGACAAGAGTAGTATGTTGAAATTCACAGTACGCGTAAAAGATACTAAAGATTTCATTGGTCATGTCAATCACAGTGCTGATTGCCTACACCAAACACTAAATATTAGCCCATTACTATTTTCTTCTTGTAAGACAAATGGAGATATTAAAAATATGGAATATTTAGATATGGTATCTCCAAACTGCTCTTCTCCATACAGTAAAAGTATACAATAAATAAGGGCTCCAAAAAATAGATAAAATAGAACAAAAAAACACAAAAAGTGCCATAAAAGAAAATCATATGACTTAATTTCAAGTCATATAATTGTTTTTGCTCTTTCCATTCATAGTTTTTACTGAATGGAAAGAGCAACTTAGAGGTTCCAAACATTTCCAGTTGTATACCAGGTAGAACAAAAGTCATGGTTCAAGTAAATGTTGAGAATTTTTCTATTTAAGTAGACTGTTAAATGTTCATTTTATGTAGCCAAACATGTATCTTTTGTGTTTTAGGAGATGTATGATTACGGCGTAGGGATACCCAATGAGCTTGAGGTGGTACTGGAGCGCTGTGTGGGCCTCAGTACCCGCTGGCCAGGAATACTCCCTGATGCATACTTAACGTATCGCCTTTATGACCTACCACATCATTCTACACCCATAATTCAGTGTTGTGTGGATCCTGTCTTTGAAGACTCCGCAAGCTATCCATTAGCTGTTACCACGGATATATTGGAATACCTGAATGTGGGCAGTCTGTGGGTGTATGTGTTTGATGACAGTGAAAGTCAGACTCCTCCCACTTATTTGGCAAAGACACCAATTCCACTACGAGCCCTTGCTGTAGGCAGACCAATCAGAGGTAATCATTACGAGCAAGATGCAATTAAACAGAACCTTAATTAAACAATATAAGTGGGAATTTAATTCTGTGCATACACTAGCAGTCAGAAGTTTGGAATATTTAAGATTTTTTTAATGTTTTTAGAAGAAGTCTCTTACGCTCACAAAAAGACAAAAAACAGTAATATTGTGAAAAAATATTACAATTTAAAGCTGTTTTCTATTTTAATATATTTTAAAATGTAATTTATTCCTGTGAAGCTGAACATCATTACACCAGTCTTCAGTGTCACATGATCCTTCAGAAATCATTCTAACATACTGATTTGGTTCCTGACAAATGATGAAAATTCAGTTTCATCACAGGAATAAGTCATATTTTAAAATGTATATACAAAAAGAAAACGTCTTTTAAATTGTAATAATAATTCACAAAATTAGTGTTTTTACTGTATTGTTGATAAATGAAGTGCTGCCTCTATGACTTAAGAGACATAAGAGACTTCTTTCAAAAACATTAAAACAAAATCTTAATTAATTATTTTAATCTTTTAACCAGTCACGTATATTTAGTAAGTTCATATTTTTGAAATCAAATATCCAAGATTCAGCCAAAAGAAGCAAATAAAAGGAATAAAACATTACATTACCTTGGGAATCAACAGTAGAACCATAACCAATATTCACTAAGGCAAAGGTTAACTGGTGAATAATGTTTACTCTGTTCCCTGCTGTCAGGTGATTATGTGCTTAGAGACCCTGCTGGCAGTCCAAGAGGAATGGTAAGGGTTACTCTCAGGTGGAAGTACCCCTTTCAGTCACCTGAGACACTGTCAAGGCAAAAAGAAGGAACAGAGAAAGAGAGGATGGTGCCGAGCGCTGAGGTGTCACAGAGACCCATTGCAAAGCCTAGGGTGAGTATCTGTGAAGGACAATAATTGGGATTCAGCAATTCAGCAATACAAACAATATAAATCAAATCTTTCAACTTAATTTCAGTCTCAGCTTCGGCCTTCACCAGACCCTGGAGCCAAGACCACTGACATTCAGCCATCCACACCCATTAGAACCCCTAAAAGAGGTTCGATCTTACCCCTTCAGTCTCCAACCATTCAGGTGTCTGAACCAAATTCAAATCATCGGAAACCTCTGTCTGGTGCAGGTCAACCATCAAGGTCAGTTGGAAGGAAGCAACAACGCACAGCAGCATTATCCATTCAGGATAAAGTCAAACCTACAACACCTGCCATGTCTATTAAGCCAACTGAGTCTGATCAATTTATGGACTTCAGACCTTCTGTCTCAGAGCTGAGCACCCCTCGCAGCCAAAGGAGTTATCGAAGCAACTCTGCACAGGTAAGGAACTGTGAAGGCGTATGTTATGGAGAATGTAAGGAAGATTTATGACTGTTTAAATCAGACAGTTCATACGTGTCTTCAATATGTTTCTTTTGAAGCAAATAAAAATGGAGGAGCAGGACCAGGAAGATGAAGAACAAGAGGATGAAACAGAAGATAGAAGTGAGATTTTCAAAAGTCACTTATTCATTACACAAGTTATAAAGTAAAGAGTTTAAGTTTCTTTTTACCTCTTTTATCCAAAATAGCTCAAAGTGACGTAGACGCCCTTCAGTCTGATGAATCAAGAGATTCAAATGGAAGTGATGTCATCATAATTCCTCACCCTCCAAAGCCACGTAAAAAGGTGATGATCACACAGTTGACTAATGGACATAAACTGGAATCTCAAAATTTGAAAACGCAAAAACATACTTTATAATCAGAGGAGAACTGGCTCCCTGGGTTAACCTACATTTTTCTCTTGCTACCACCAAAGTTGTTCATTCCTTGCCACTGTCACCTCTGGCTTGCTTACTGGGGGGTTAAAATATTATGTGTTGACTTTCTAGATGCCTTTTTAAATTACTTGGAGGTGGACGATATGACTGAAATCTTTACCACAACAGAAGCAATTTTCAATCAAAAATCTTAACCATTATTCAAGTCACTTTCAACCAAAATCTTTCTCAAGATACAAGTCATTTTCAAATAAAATCTTAACCAAGATTTAAGTCATTTTCAACCAAAATCTTTCCCAAGATACAAGCCATTTTCAACCAAAATCTTTACCACCATTTTAAGTTATTTTCAACCACAGTAAGGAATGACATCATAATATAGTAATTCTGCCTGAAGTGCAGGGATGCTATTAACTGAAATTATTCCCATAAACTATATTTCTCAACATCCTTGCTTAAATGACTGCTTATCAAATTTGTAAAATTTTAAACTCACATCATACTCTTTGACAACCGGCTATGTTTCAGACAGCCAATCATATCTTCATTGATGTTTTTTGAGTATTTTACATGGTCACTTTGAAGAAAACTGACCATTATTTAGATCTTTTGAATCACTTAATTACTTTTGAATGCTTAGGCATTTGCCAGAGCATCAGAGCACATTTGGAACATTCCATAAAATCAAGCTGGCATAGCTGAAACACTTGTTTTCATGTACTTGCATAGGGTATTGCACTTGCATCTGGCCCAGTCACTTCTTCGTTAATGTTGTTAAATGAAACATTTGTCTTTGTGTCTTACAGGGAGACAGACTCAGAGTGGAAATCCTGTCACTCTATTTTAACCCTTCTTCCAGTGTTGCACTTGACCATTCAGTGCACCAGGTGTATGTTGAATACCGTCTTCTAGGTATTCCAATGGAGACAACAGAAACGCCCATGTCTTTGCGTAAACCAACAGACGGGGAGGAAATACACTATAACTTTACACGAGGTAAGGTCGCTGAATTCAAACTACCTTTATGTGTCTTGACCAGATGTTCTTCCATGGTAAGAAGTCTTTGTCCTAACCATCTGCAACTTCTAACATCACTCTGTGTAGCCCCACCCATATTGATGTCTCATTGGTCCAAACTTCCATTCAACATACTGTAGCTGTATATTAAACATCAAATATGTTTTGATTGACTGTGATTTGCACCAACTTTCAGCAAGGAAACTTGCAGCACACTTTATTAGGACAATCGGTTAACAGTTTTAATTTTATTGACACCCTTGTAAAAATTAAGTACACTTAAGCATACTTTTAAAAAGAGTACTTATAACAGAAATAATACACTTTAAAAGAATCTTCTCACAAACTGAATGTAGTATTTATGGACACTTAATTGCATATTAATTGAAATTGAATGTAATTGTATTATAGTTTAAATGGATATTATACTCAATTAGCTGAACTTTAGAGTGCTTTTTTGCCAAACTTATGTAGGATTTACGTACATCCTTATATTTTAATTTCATAATTACTTCTATTGACTTTAAAATATGGTTAACGTGTACTTCCGAATGTATGGTAAACTAAATAATTTAACAATTTCTGTTGTACTTGTATGTATGCATTAAAATGTATTTACACATTATATTTACTCATAATTACACATTTGTAAAGATGAAGTTCCAATTAGTAAACTTAAATTATATTAACTTTTAAATGTAATATTAAATAACACACTTCAAGCTAAAATTCTAATCAAGTACTTTTAATGTGCTTTAGTATGTTAGCTGTAACTATTAAAAAAAGGTATTTTAAATTACAATTAAATATAGTCATGAAACTGTACTCCTCCTTAACCCTTGTGCATTCAAAAAAATAAGTTACACAAGTTACGCAAAATGGACAAAAATGTCCATGCCAAAAAACTGTCAACATCAACATCTCTTCTATTCATAATTACCAAACATTCATTCATTTTCAGAATTTTAACGCTTTACAAATCGGTTTCTTTACATAACGCCACTGTTGTTTTCTATACAAATAATAATCATGAGTAACTGCTGAGTTACCTTGCAATCCTCTCTTCATCTTGCGAACAATGAAATGATCAACCCCTCAAGCACCACATATTTATAGGTTTGGCTGTGAGAACACCTGTGTGAACTCAAACTTTGTATAAAATCTACCACACTAAACAATCAGCATTTTCTTGTGGTGAAAACTAAAATAATGTGTTTAGGGGCTTCTAAACTTCTGCTTCAAATTCAAGCACACCTTTTATCTCCGTACAAAAACAATAACAAGTGAACAAGTGCAATCAAGGGTTAAGATGCATGTTTGGGTGAAAAAGAAAAACCTCAAAGCTAACCTTTAACCTTCTTTGACCTTTTTCATAGTTTCCACATGACCCTATGACCCTGCCAACGGTGTGACTCATACATGGAGTGGGATTTTTGATTGCCAGTGCAATATAATTTATTTCAAACTAATTACACACATTAAATTTTCAGTAAACACATGCAAACTACTCTCTGACATCCTTACCAACATACCCACACAATTACAGCTGCATTATTATTCCAATTGACTCTATAATATGCATAAGTAGAAAACACAAATAAAGCGAGTATTTCTTTTATATGACAAATTTGAAAATATGGCACGATCTAGTAAAAAATGGTACAAATGTAAAATTTGAAGCCTTGCCGATAGAATGAATGCCTATTTGCAAATATTGTAGCATTTTAAAGTCAAATGGCCCTGGGTTAAAAAATTGCATTTTTGTCCTTAAGGTCCTGAGTGTGAGTATTTTTGTACGGAGGGTAAAATTGATTTTTTGAAGGAAATGAGGGTAAAATATAAAAATACAATAAAAATAAACACCTGAGCCAAAATTCATGTAGTTGGCATTAACAAAGGCACACTTATAACAAAAAACAAAACTGAAATGGACAAAAATGTCCATAAGGATGCACAAGGGTTAAGGACGCTTAAGTGGCCCTTTATTTCATTATATTATCTGTAAGTACATTTTACAATATGTATATTTTGTTAGGCTGTCAAAATATTAACTTGGCAAACTAACACATAATTAACAATGTATTTTCCCCTATTTGTTGTCATAGTTATTCATGTGGATTCACTGGAAGCAGCTCCTCTGAGACATTACCTCTACACCATGCTGGAAGGCACTGACCCCAACCAGGGCAGGTAAACCAAGAGAACATGAGAGATACTGATAGATGTAACAATAATAACAATTTCCCATAGCAATAAAATGAAACATTTATAAAGACGATCTTCTAATCTCGAGGGTTCTTTCCTCTAATCATCTAGGTTAAAGTTCACAGTAGTCAGTGAGCCCATGAATGAGCAAGAAGACTGTGAAGATGTCGGCTATGCCTACTTGGATTTACGAGAACTTCTTCTGACTGGAAATGATGTTATTGAAGAACAGATCGATGGTAATATTCAGTCATTTTAAAGGAGAAATAAATATACTTGAAATACATGCATAAGAAATGTATGCATTAGTTTCTGTTTTTTTATCTCTCAGTTGTCAGCGCAGATGAAGAGCAGGATGTGGTTGGAAAGCTGAAAGTATCTGTTGAGGCCGCACAGGCTCTGACTGGAATCTATCGGGAATATCATCAGATTGTGAAGAGAGATAGAAGAGAAACCAAAAACAGCACAGAGGAGGAGGCAGGGGTGATACAGAAAAACGATGAGTTGCATGTGCTTGATTTTGAAGTTGATGAGGACAGTGATTTTTACTGAAACTCTACAGTCTGAAGTTATGCTCAAAACAAGCCAGTCTTATAATGAACATTAGTTTTTTTCCCTACAGCAAAAATTTTGCTCTTGTGAAATTCTGACCTCATTCTCAAAACTGACCTTTGATTGTCACATTTCAATGATTCAAAACATGGAAGTGGTTTTAGCCGCAAAATGTTTTTATATTATATGAATGCAGTTTATATTATGATGCAGTGGTGCAAGATAATCTCTGGAGTAGAACATGTGGCTGGTTCAAATAAGGAAGTGAAAAAACTTGACTCAGGATCTGATGTTTTCCATTTTACTGTACTGTAAGCGGAAGAATGCTGCTTAATTTTGAAGTTTGGAGCAGATGGTAGCACTACAATTTTATCTGGATATACTGTATGTTTGTAATTGGATCGATATAGAAATCATGTGGATTGGGTTCCTAAGTGTTTCACTCATGAATCACTTTGAATGATAAAAAACTCAGGTGAGCAGGCTTGTGTTTGTCTGATTTACACAACATCAGCAACATATCTTGCTGACCATATGTTTTCAAAGAAGGCTACAATAGTTCTACAATAGCCTGAAATATGGCTAGAGCTGTAGTAGCAGATTCTACAAATGTCTGGTTTTCTCATTGACTGGAGTTGAGTTGAGTGGAGTGAGATACCAATCCTTGTGTCCAGTCTTAAATGGAAAAAAAAAATCCATTGATTCAATTATCTTGGTCATCTAAAGCATGATATTATAGTCAGGATGGAACTCACATGTGTGTGGCAATGTTTTTCATGTGCATATGCATTTCAAACTTTGGAGACCAGCATCATGATTTGATCGAGTCCAGCATGTTTTCAATCACCAAATAATCATTCAGGTTCCAATGGTGTGTACCAGCTTCATCATATGATTTCATAACATTTACGGTGTAGTATGGGTTCCCTTCAAAACAGCAACCAGTGCATAATTAAATATTTTTATTTCGGTGTCAGCGCTGCACGTGCAACATGAAGGCCAAGTGAATTTGATGGACATTTCACCTGGAAAATCCAGTAAAACAGCGAAAATGTTAACTTTTTACAAAAATGTATGCCTAGTCATGTTTTTTCATAACATTAGGCTGTCTTTAGCTCAGCCTCTCCAGCCGTTTGTGAACAAACTCTTCCTTTTATGGAAAATGGACTCCCTCTGGTTCTGTCAAGTGGTTCAGTCATGAGACATGAGAGTTGTACTGAACCCTATAAAGCCTTCAGTATCAAATTTGACACACAATTTTTTTGAGCACCTGCCCCTTTGACCCTTGATGCCCAAAGTGCCCTTTTGTCAAGGCAAAATTTCCTCTTTTTTTGTTTTTGGTAATTAAAGGCCATTTTTGTGAATGCCTGCCCAATCTAACTATTGGTAAATTAATGATTAATAATTAAGCCATAAGTAAATCCATCCACATGATGACCTTTCACCTGACGACCTCATACTGGACGATGATCTCACCCGCATATTTTTTTATTTCACGCGCACGACCAGAAGATGTCTTTAATACCGTGGCTGCTGGTCGGTGGTGTTTCATTCTCAGCGACGTGATTTTCATGTTTGTTTACTTATTATTATTATTATTATTATTATTATTGTTGTTGTTGTTGTTTTACAAAAACTATGTGAACAGAGCATGCAGAGCTGTTGTTTAAATTGCTGAGTGTAGCCTGTGGAAGTAACGTTAGCTTGCTGTTTGAGGGAAAAAGGTTTCACAGGTGTCGAGGGGTCTGGTCTTTTTATGTTATTTGACTAAAAACTATTCATACTTTGAACTATTATTGTTGTTACTACAGTGTTTATTTAAAATAACGTAGAGTGCCTTAAAAATGATTATCACAACATTGGTAAAGGCTTTCTGGTTTTCTCATCCAACGAATTATACTTATCAATCCGGTTTTTATTATCATTATCATTAAAACAATGAATAAATTCAGAACAGGATTAGAATATAATTAAATATGACTTTTTTTTCTTCAACAGCAACAGTAGTGTTTACAACAGCAAAACCATTATAGCCTGTAAACTCAACAATATCTCTCAGGAAATAAATGTAAAAATGTCAATATCAAAAATGTCAATATAAAATGAATAATATACCTGACAGTCCTACACAGAGTTTACTATAACAGTTCTAATCCCACATTTATTAATTCGTGCAAAGAAAATATTTTTGTTAAAATTTTTGTTAAATTAAATATGTTTGTTACTTTATAAAAACTGCAGTATTTGCTGCTGTATCAATACAGGTGCATCTCCATAAATTAGAATGTTGTGGAAAAGTTCTTTTATTTCAGTAATTCAACTCAAATTGTGAAACTTGTGTATTAAATAATTGTAGAAATTGCTCTCCCCACTGTAGCTATGCTGGCTACGTTACCTTCAAACCCAGGGTCGATTACGTTACCTAACAACACAGTTGACTTACCCTTCCAATGACGACAAAGCAGGCTTTAACCGGAAGACAACAAAGTTTAATATTCATCACAAAAATAGTTTGTACCCCTCCAGGCTTTTGTAGGCTTTTAAAGAGTCTCCAGAGTAGGAGGAGGGAAAGTTGATGAGGTGACTGTAGATATCAGGGTTGGAAAGCTATCCGTTCCTTTATCGATACACGTTTGAAGCATTACAAGGATCTGTTATGTTTAATAAGTAGTGCTATTTATAGGTCTATGTTTTTTAATTAAAGTGCACATTGAACTCTGTTGCTTTGAAACTCATGCTGGCGCCATTAATTTCATATTCGCTCCCGGCTGTCACGCCTGCCAGCATGGTGGTGTAAACAGTGAAAAATGTTTGAAAATTTGGTGAAAATGACTGGATTTTCATTACTGGACTGGAATTTATGACTGGATAATCTATATAAATTTTTTTAAGAATAGAGATCATGGTTCTCCCTGTTAGAAATTGCTGTTAATTTACGGCAAATTTTCAACAGTATAATCCTGTTCTGTTCAAAAGCAGTACATTACCGTTTTGATTTTTTTTGGTGAAATGACGTAGACAAAATATAACAGCATTTTACCGTATTTACTGCTCGAAGGAAATAAAACGGTACTTTACAGTATTTTCAGAACAGAAGACTGCAGTTAGCACACATGAATTTCATCCAACTTTTTCATCCATCTTCATACTGTTAATAGGTGAGTTCCCTTTTGCTTTGCTCTTTGTCATAAGCAAAATGTATTGCATTTGCAACAGGTATGGTGGATATTGGAACTGGAACTATTTTTTTATTGGGTTCGTTTCAGTGATAAAAGCATCAACAGTGACATTGTGGCTGAAGTTGGATTCCTGACATTGATTCCTGATTGCAGGGTGAGTTTTATCCAACATCAGACAGTTCTTCTGTAAAGTTAAACCTTCAAATACTGTTACTTTGAAATTATATTGCTATGTGTCTGTAGCGCGCTAAAATGACCAGTGTTGCTTATTATATTACATGCTTCGGCGTGGTATTGGGTTGCATCAGCTTGCTTTTCATAATTCGCAAAACTTCAAATGTTAAACGAAATCTTAATTTTTGCACGTTTATGCTTGCAAATTTGAGTGAACTTCTTGTGATTATGTTCATATCTCTATTCTGAGGGTAGATTTTTTTTTTTGCATCAGTAGTGTTCTTGTTTTGTTAGTTTAACATTGGCTTTGTATTTGCATCGATTAGGAGTTAAGTGATAATCATTAAGAATAATTCATATTTAAAGTTTCGGTATTGCTGCTGCAAATATCTTTATGGATATTTTATTTTGGTGGAGATTCTTCTTTGCTGAGATTTTTGCCGTGGGTCTGACCAAGTTTTATTTCTCAACATGTTTCCATGTCAGTTCTGTGGGCATCAATGTTGTACCACAGTGCTATTTCTTATGTTAAAAGAACAGGGCTCTGTGTTTAAAATTCAATTTTTATTTTGCAATCTGGCGATGACAATGTTTTTATGTCATTGCTGATTTGAATTTTTCTTTTTAGAATTTCAGGTGAAACACCAGGAAGCAGCCTTGGGGGGTCACATAATTTTTGAGGGCATCCAGCAAGCTTTTCTGTCTGGGCTTGCTGCACTTTTTTTCTACATACTATAATTTCAATCTTCAATACCAAGCAATACGCATGCGCACTGGAATTTATTCAAAGGTTAGATACTTGCATGCATACATTCAGTTCAGTTCACATTTATTTGTACAGCACTTTTTATGATACACATTGTTTCAAAGCAGCTTAACATGAAATGCATGTTTCCTTGATACAATGTCATTTGGCCCTAATGAACAGGGAATCTAGCATCAAATAAAGAAATTTCCTTTAAACTGTTTGAGCAGCCATGACTGCCAAGGAATTAAAATGACCATCGGTGGTAAGGTGTTGGTGACAACCATGAAAGGAAGCAGACTCTTCTTTCTTTGGCAACAAAATGATGATCATGTGAATTTGTTACAATTTATCAAGCATAGCTAAAATAAGATGTGTTATGTGAAAGCTTGATCAGATCGGGATCAAATCAATCCAGAAAAAGGTACCAAGGCTGGAGGAGTCAAATCAAAGCTGACGGTGAAGGTCGCCCAGAAAAAAAAAACAATGAACCCTTGTGTCTCCAGTGCTTAAATTGATGAATTTTGAGTGGGACTTTATATAAGTATTACACACCACACACAACGCACACAACACACGCATCACACACACGTGCACTGAAACAGACACATGGTCTGTTGATCCCTATTTTTCCAGGTATTCAACACTCAGGTGCCATCCATTTGGTTTGTGTCCAGAATTCATTGTTTTGGACAGCTTGTAATAGTTTTTTATTTTATTATTACTATTTTTGTAATAGTTTTTTATTTTTGTTTGTTTGCCATTTGTTTTACCATTTTTCTTCATTTTGTACACATTCTGCAAGTCAGAATTTGATCTGGTGAATAGCTTGTTTGTTTCTATTCGTTTTGCCCTACATGTCCTTTGTCTTTTTCCAAGAAATTTTTCAAAAGTTTAATAAAGAAGAGACATTTAAAAATTTAATAAAGAAGTTTTGAAACAACAATAAAGCTGCTTTTCTTCTGTTATTTTTTTTTATCATAGGGTACATAGCAGTGGACTACTCAATAGCTTATACAATACCATGTAGTATATTTGTATTGTTTACACTAAAATCCTACATGTATGCATCTTGTGAAGAGATGAAAATAAACATTCACAAACTGTAAATGCTTTTCTCAGAATTTTACTGTAAAATGTAGAAACAGCTTTATGCTGTATTTGCAAAAACAGTAGCCAATTGTAAATTTCACCAACAGGAAGACACCGTTCATTTAACAGTAACTTGCTGGCAACTGTGCTGCCAGTTCTTTACTGTTTTTTTAATAAACAGTAGCCAACTGTAAATTTCACCAACAGTAAGATATCGTTATTTTACAGTATCTTGCTGGCAACCGTGCTTTACTGTTTTTCAACAGGAAAATTTTTACCAGTGATTATGTATGGCTAATTTTGGCTTCTTGAGGTTCTAACACAATGTTTTATTTAATGTTCAAAATTAGTCTATTTATAAATGTCTAAAATGTTATAGAGCTATTACATTTTTAAAATTAATTTAAAGAATTCATCATGTAAAAACTTAATGAAATACATTTTAACAGTCACTGTGTATATATATATATATATATATATATATGTATGTATATATGTATGTGTGTGTATATATATATATATATATATATATAAAGACCCCTCATTTTACGATTTTTCTTTGTTGTACAAGGATGTTTTGTTTGGTTTTTATAATGTTGATAAGAATCTATTTATTTTACAAGCTAAATTTTTTATACACGAGTTTAAAATTTTGTCTGTAAAGCCCCTATTTATTATATTTTGTTAAGATTTGAAGTATTACTTGGATACAATATCTACCTCCATCAATGTTAAAGTCTTAAAATTGATAACGTTGTGTGCATCTTGTACAGTAACATTCGTTCTTTCCTATAATGTACAGCTGTATGTTCTGTGACCTTTTGCCTGGTTGTTAAAGTGTTTTTGGTTTGTTTTTTGTGTTTACTTTTTTTGTTTTGTGATTTTTTTTTTTTTTTTTGAGTTTGAGTATATTTTTGATAAACCTAATAAAAAAAATCCCAACAGGTCTAAAATATAAACACCGATAATAGGCTTACCATAGTGAATCAGGGTAAGACAAAAACATGTTTTGGAAGAATAACTGATGTATTGACAGTGTACCTAGATTTTCATATATCAGGTTTTACAGAGTTTGAACTTTTACATTAAATAAGTTGTATTTTCCACTTTGCTTTTGTCTCATTCTATACACTTTGACAAAGCAATTCTATTACAAATCCTTCTTGCTTTATTTAACTGTTTAAAAAGTGTGATGTAACTGAACTTTATAAAGATTAAAATTCAATTCTTTCAGTTAGACCTACGTATATAGTAGTCATACAATAAGTTGTAAGACATTCTGGCCAGTTCAATGGTTTTGAGAACTTATGAGAACCGTTCAAGCACAAGAGCGTTTCATATCCAAACAACACACATGAGTCAGCAGTTTCAAAGTCCTTATCTTTGTGGCTGACATGTTATAGCTACCAAATTCACAACTGCCATAGTGGCTGTTTAAACAGCTGCTGTGTTCAGTTGTTTTCTGTGTATAAGGAGGATGTGTGCAGTGTCAAAAAAGCAAGAAGAGCATTTTATTTGCAGTCATTACAGACATCAGCACTTTAAAGAGTTCATCTGGTCGGAAACTATAATTACTCTAATACTAGATTTTCTGCAAAATGTTAAGTTAATTACTCATGACACTAAATCCACCTGTTTTCTTAGTTTTTCCCAATTGGTTACACACATTTGCTGAATCTTTGTCCCATTGTCCCAAAGCTCTAAACACAAAACTTGCTAGCAAAAGCAAACACTCCATTCGTTTGATCCCTTTCCAAAAAAAAGTTTATTTTTTTTTTTTGCGAATGACTACACATGAAGATATGTCTACAAACCAACACCACAATACACTACTATGAAATCCCATCAGTAAGTTAATACTTTCGCATTGCCAGAGTTACACTCTAGCTGGTTGTAAAATATTGTTACAGTAATGTATACCTACTCAAATATACAACACATGAATGCAATGCATTAACAAAAACATCATTTACAGGCTAAAATTGGAACATAAATTGAAGGCAGAAATGGTTTTGCGGATCAAGTTTATTTTTTATTATGGCTATCCTGAAATGATTAACATACCTTTTCATAGATTCTCACATGCTTAATTTGTCCCTGGATTTCATTTACAAATAAATTTCCCATGAATCCCCTTACAAACCCTCCCAGTTTTGCCAAGGGCAGCATTTCACAAGGAGTTTATGAAAAGAACAGCAAGTTCCAATGTGTCAAGCTACTCTGGGATCTGTTAATGATTTGCTCAAATTTGATTGTCACATTGACAACTGAACTACATGCTATAAAAAAAACAAAACAAAAAAAAAACATGGATAGTGACATTGAGCATTATGTTTGAGGTATTGCGATTCGGAGTAACAAAGATTTAGGAGTTCTACAACATACTCATAATCTTTTTCAGTGGTGTGCTGACCTAAACCTCTCCTGAAGGATGTACAGGACACTATAGGCTGGTTTTTGATAAGATAGAGTTTTACACTAGCACCTATACAATTATGTAAACAGACATGGGATGGATAAGGCTTGAACACCAAAGTCCCATCTTTGGACTAGTACAATTTACAGTATAGTCCCACTTATGCACAGATTAAAAGTACAGCAAAGGCTGGTGTCAAAAACACTGGGTGATTCTAACGGAAATGCCTATTGAAAGACAAAAATACTGAAATGAAAAGTTGCGCTGAAATCCTTAAACTAATTTACTTGTGCACATACAGTTTAACATCAGATCTGAGTGGATCAGAGAGTGTGCTTGTCAAACAGGTACTCTCCCATTTTGCCGTGTGGGTCAGAGGAGATGAGGCGACTCAGACTGCCAACGTAGTCACCCAACATCTTAATAGTGTCATGACTGTCATTCAAGAAGTTGCTCTCTAGGAAATCACACAGCTAGAATGAAAGGAAAAACATTTTATTAAAAAAAAATAATATGCAATTATAATTGGATACACAAAACAAGTGAGAAAGATAAAGGGTAGGGCTGCACGGTATTGAAGAAAAATTCAATATTCGATATGCGATACGATAATGCTTTAAATGTGTAAAATAAATTTATACTATATTTAAAAACTGAAAATACCCAACATGCATGTTGAGAAGAAAGCATCCCTACAACTTCTGAAAGTTAACAGGAGTGTTTTACTGTAGCATTACATAAAAAGTAAGTGTCATTTGAACATCAGTGTCAACCAGGGGGTTTAAGGTAGGCCTTCATTAGGTTTATTTAACAACAAACTGAATAATCAAATGTAAAAATAAAACACTGCTTAGTGTTCCTGTATGAATTAAATATAGGCGTAGATGGATTCTTATAAAAGCTACAAAAGTTATTCAGTCAATAGCAGTGTGATATTCTCTCTTTGTCTATTGTTATTTGATTAATATTAAGCTCACAGACGGAAGCAGGTTTATAACGCTGCTGTCATTTTAAAAGCTGTATGGGTCCAAAATATTGTTATGCTTTCTTTCGCAACCGTTTAGTCCACTCAAGACATGACTGACTCGGTTTACGTGAATACTCAAAGACAGGCATTTTGACAATTGTGCGTGTAATTCACAACGTGGTGTCTGAGAGGTGGCTTTCTGTGCGAATCAGTACTTCGCTTTAGGGATGGCTCGGTACCTCAATTTTGGCTTTGGTACGGTACCACAATCCAATACCGAAATACAGATATTAAATCGATACCATACAGGGTCTAAATTTTAGCACGGGTTTTGCGCATAATTTTACTCATTCTCTCAGGTTTCACGTTTACAAGTTGAGAAATTACCGTAAATATTTATTAGTAAATTAATCAACACAGATTATCACTTCAAATCAGTAGTTTAAAAACTTTTTTGTTAAGTAATTTCAGCAATACTTTCTCTCCCCTCTCTATCTCTCCAAATGAGCAAATTGCTTCTGGCTTCAACAGACATCGTGCCAGTTCTATACAAGCGAGCTGCGCGCTGCGATACAACACTCTCGTGCGCATTTTGGACAACTGACAGAAATCACTTGCCCACGTTTTTTAAAACCTTGCCAATTTGAACATCCAAGCGATTTCATCATTCAGTAGTAAAGTTCTTGGGAGTTCTTGAAAAATGGTTTCTTTGCGCTTATACGAACAACCCGCACACAAGCCACCTGTAATGAGCTCGCACATTCCAAATTGAGTTGTTTTACCTTAAACTGTCAAACACAGAAAATTGTCAAAATGTCCGTTTTAGTGAGAAATGGGCAAAATCATGATATCGTACCGTTTAAAATAAAATATATAGACACATATCAGTATTTTCCCAATACCGGTATACCGCGCATCCCTACTTCGCTTACTGCATTTAATAGCATTAAGCATGTCAAATGTTTGTAACAGTCACGTGTACAGTCTTCTTTCCAGAGTTTACCTAAAACTTGGACTTTTTGTATTAAAATCATGGTTAACGAAAACCATTGCGATATGCATATTTGTGTATGTTCATTTGCAATATTTCAATATATCATGCATTGCTAATAAAGGGGTTTAACAATTCTTAATTTAATACTAGAAAAACCCTTTGGCTACTCACATGAGGGTCAGAGTTTTCTCCAGCTGCTTGATGGATCTCCAGCAGGGATCGGTTGAGAGATTTCTGATGGTCCAGAGAAAAAGTAAGAGCGTTCAAACCTCCTCTCCAATCATCACAACTGGGCTTCTGATAAGCGACATGGAGAAAGAGAGAAAAAGAGAAAAATGGACATTAGTATTATAAATACGCAAAGATATACCACGACATTATTCCAGATACATATAACAATCAGATTATAAACAAATGTTTTTGAATATACGAACATACAAAAGCACATGTAAAATACTTGATTATAGTTTTAACTGCTGGCTAAAAAAACACAGTCTAAAACTCACTGACCAAGATGGCCTGGAGAAGGATTTGTCCTCCTCTTGCGTTTTGATACTTCAGAAGCTGCTCTGCCTGATCCCTCTCCTTCAGTGAACGCTCATGAAAAAACTTTGAGAAGTTGGGCAGAGCCACATCGTCCCTGTCAAAATAAATTCCCTGAGACAGAGAAAAACACTATTAGCATTATTGACTAAACAGAGATGCATTAATACAATATGAAAAGATCTATAGTGCTTTAAAGACAGTATATATTATATTTGAAACATTAATATTTAGAATTATTGTTCCAATTAATTCTGTATTCTACATTTAGCATGAAGTAACAATGTACGGACAATGTAATGTTACACATTTCTGTGAGCTTCAAAAAAAAAAAAAAAAAGTATAATAATTTAAAATTTAAATACTAAATGAATAAATGGACCAAGTTCTAAGTTAAAAGTTATTAGAAATGTACAAGGTGAAAATGTAAATACAAATACATAAACGTAATCAATTTAATACAGTTAAAAGTGGTGTCAATATGCGTGAACAGACCATGGAGAGATACACATATGAGGCCGTCAGTTTGAGGTTGATCAGTTTGTTGATGTTCGCCTCATTATTGGGGTGAAGATTCTGCTTGACTAGAGACATTTCTGAAAAGAAAAAAAAAAAAAAAAAATTGAACTATATTACACAACTTAATAGAAAAATAACCAAGGCTGGTTAAGCTGCTTGACAAACTGTGAAACAGGTGGATTCAACACAAACATTACATGTTCTAACAAAATGCAAGGAAAACGTACAAGTCAATGTATGCATATTGCACAATTATCTGTCTCTTACCGTGTAAAGTTTGTGTTCACTGTTCAGTGCTGATAAGTGAGTGCATGGAACAGAATTCGGTTTTATAGTTTTATCATCTGTGATGCAAGAATGGAGGAAGTGCTAAAGACATGACACGTCCTTGAAGTAGCTCTCTTGCATCAATAGCCCATCTCAAAAAAAAAAAGTGTTGGCGTGTTTATATAAACTATGTATTTGTGTCTATAGATATTAAGCAAAGTTTGCGTGCGACAATAAGAAAAGTCTCTTGCATTACTATTCCTAAAGTCTATAAAACTTGTTAATGGGATTACTGTATATTTATTTTGGCACGGACAATTAGAAACACCATTATTGTTAATTTCATTAAAAACATTCCTGATTTAATTAGATTTTTACACTAGAGTTATCATTACTTGTTTGTTGTAAAATAAGAAAAGCATGAAACCTTCCTTCTTTATTCCACCAACGCAAAGTCTCAATAAATCTTTGAACAAATATGCAAATAAATGAATAAACCCTAATTATTATAGTATTTATTATTCATAAATAACATATAATACAGAATTAATTATGTAGAATTTGACATTACATTTTATTCAGTTTTTTTAAGAACAGTCTGTAAGCTTTGTTATATTTTATGTTTCTCTTCAGGTTTTTAGATCCTTCAGTATGGGGAGTAAAATGGGATTTTAAAAAGAATTCTGGTGGGTTAAAAGATACGGATGACGTTAGGTGTAAATATTTTACAGATAATATTATGTTTCTAGGTTTTACAGTATATGTGATCGTGTTCAGGGTCCACGGCATCAATATGTTTAAAAGAATCCTGGAGGATTACACGAAAACTTCAACTATTAAGAACCAATACACGGAGGGACTACACAAACTTTTTTCTGTTTGTATTGATTTCCTTGATGCCATTCCTCTAAATACTGATGACAACCACTGTTATCACAAATGAAACTCGACAAATAAATTAATGTCTAAAATTTTACCAAAGGCAATAGACAAAGGCAGATGAAAAAGACTGTTTTAACGCCTTTCTGCATAATGTTCAATGGATTCTCTTTACCAGCATTGGATATCTCATAAACTCACCTGTTCAGGACGAAACGCGCCAGAAAACAGCTAGAATGAAATCCGTGAAGGTATTGAATCCCGTTTATATCACCTTGTTGTTTTGTTCCTCGGCATGCTCGTCTCCTATACATTTTCCACAGCGACATCTGCAGTTGAGGAGTCAAACACAACATCTAACGTTAGCATGAATCGGAGTACAATCTGTGCGTTGTTGTTATTGACAGAGGAGTACGTTTTATTTAATGTGTTTATATATACAATAACTTTATTTGTACAGAACCAATAGACTTAAAGTAAATAATAATTCGTAATAAAATAACAACCGTTTCCTACAAAACTGAGACTACTCTAGAGGGTGGAAATAGCAAACACTGTATTGCCAGAGCTTCCTGTATATCCAGAAACATCTTGTGCTCCTGCTTCTTGGGTGAATTTGATAGATGACCCAGCCTGGACAGATAAAGGATTAGTTCACCCCACCCTCATGTCGTTCCACACCCATAAGACACAAATTAAGATATTTATGATGAAATCCGAGAGCTCTGACTCTTTAATAGACAGCAATTTCACCACTACTTTCAAGGTCCAGAAAGGTACTAAAGACATTGTTAAAACTGTCGATGTGACTGCAGTGGTTCAACCTTAATTTTAAGTAGCGACAAGAACAATTTTTGCTCAAAAACAAAAAAATAACGACTTTATTCAATAGTATCTTCTCTCCTGTGTCATTCTCATGCTGTTTACATCCAGCCAGGATGGGGTTTGGAGAAAAAAAACTACATGTTGTCAGTGTCCTCTTTGCTCCACAACTTATTCTTCATTGTGTGAGAACGGCGTAGGAGAATCTACTACTACTACTACTACTTTTTTGTTAATGGTTGCATATGCAAGTTGTATTAACTTTTGACGAGCATTATTTGACTCAGCTCCTCTCAACTTTTTCCACTGCATTTTTCAGTCAATTTATTTCATAGATTGAAATAACCTTTCTCATACTATGATGATATTTCATTTTCATTTTTTCATCATTTAGCAGACGCTTTTATCCAAAGCAACTTACAAGGGGAGCAATTAGGGGTTAGGTGTCTTGCTCAAGGGCACTTTAGTCATGGGATCGAAGGTGGAGAGAGTGTGGTTTATTCACAATCCCCACTTTCAATTCCTGCCGGCGTGGGAATCGAACTGGCAACCTTCAGATTACAAGCCCGACTCCCTCACCACCAGGCCACGACTATCCTGCTGTGGATAATCAACGAATTAAGTTTTTGAAATGTTGTGGGGTCATTCGTGCTTTAGCCTAAAGACCAGCTTAATTTAGCAAAACAATCATTTCAGAGACATGTGAGTTACAGTCTTATGATTTTTTCCCCTTAATGAAGGCTTTGTGAAACTGCACAGCTTTTCCAGTTTTTTCAATGACATTCTCCTTCCTACACCAACTACAAACACATTTTCTATCATGTATGCCTATAAAAGATGATTGGACCAATCAGAATAGGTATGGGCGGAGCAACACGTGCAGCCCCGCCCCAATCTGCAGCCTGCAGCCAGGTCCTTCTTGTAGATGGCACTGATGGAACACCTTCATTTGTGTTCCAAAGATGAACGAAGGTCTTAGGGGCGTAGAACGACATGAGGGTGAGTAATAAATGACAGAATTTTTGGTTGAACTAACCCTTTAACTACTTAACAGTCTTCTTCCAATGTGTCATCAACTTATCATAAGTGTGCAAAAATTGCTGGGAAATCATTGAACTTAACAACACTTGAGCATACAACAGTGATTATTGATAGTCTGTCTGTCACCTGTACATTTTAGAGAAGAGAAAAAATTTCCACTGATTTTCAAAGATGCTAATGACTTTCTCTTCAAGGACCTTGATAGAAATGTAGTGGAATGAAAAGTATGATATTTGTCTTTCAAATGTAGTGAGTTAAAGTCACAAGTTTCCAGAAGAAATAATACTCAAGCATGCCCCGGAATCCCCTCAGCAAACTCTAATTTGTCACCTTGGTAATCATGAAAACCTGCCTATGGCCCTAAAGGTAAGATATATTTTTCTTTGTTTTATGATTGTTTGGTACACTACACCCCCCAAGAGCTTTGACAAAATAGAGAATTGGAACGTGACATCAGCAGCGCAATGCATTCTGGAACATTAGAACACTACGATAGAGACTGAGTAGTAATGGAGGTAAACTTTAATATAAATTTTATCCATTTAAAAACACATTAAAACGGTCAACGCTTGCCGTGTTATGAACTGCCTTAGCTACTCTCACGACTGGCGTGAAAACGGAATTCAAACAACGCATTATTTCTGCTTTTCAGCTTGGAAACATCAAAACACAATGGTGGGAGTGAAAGTATGATTTCTCTGAGTTTATGATACGCAATGAATATGTGCAGTGTTTTGGACAGACTGAGTAATAATGTAAATACAGCCTTTTTTTCTCTATTGATTTTTATTTAGTGTCAATGTATGCTCCTGAGTGTGTACTAAAAGATGGCGATGACTACCCAGAATGGAATGCACAATGATGTAGATTCCCATTCTCTATTCGAACACCATTTACACCCCATTTACACCAGTATTTAGCATCATCCACTTGTGATCCAATCTACCAAAGCGCATCTTAATACCAGGTGTAAACAGTTTCTTCGACATTTTATCTCATAATTATGACAAAGGGTCGGTTCACACGTTTTAATGCATTTTTGCATTTTGGAATGAAAATAGGGCACGGTCTAGAGACATGTTTGTTAAAAGTTAAACTTCTTTTTAACTTGGACGCTGTCTTTTTAGAATTCCTAAATATATTAATCAACCATATTAAAGATTCTGCTCTCTGAAAATTACTTTGATAAAAACATAATACAATTATTTTTTTATATATAAAAAAATAAAAACTTTGTGCAAAAAAAGAGAATTCTTGTGGGAACAGGGTTGTTGGACATATTCTAAAGGGAACATATACACGACAATGATGTACCTAAAAAGTTTTCCTTTTGCGTTTTTTCCTTACAGATAACAATGTTGTCAAAAGTATCCCCATTCACATGGATCCACGAAAACGACTACAAATGCTGTATTATGCATGCCAGGCCAGTAGTTGGCAATGTCACTTTGTAAAGAAATATTCTAGACTGACCACATAATATGCTTGTGCATATTGAGACGATAATGCTATTGTTTTCAAAAACTTGCACTTTGGCCCTGTCCACATGAACACGGGTATTTTCAAAACTGCAGGTTTTTCTCTGTGGCTTGGCGGTTCGTCCACATGCAAACGATCCGGTCACTGAAACCGAACTTTTTTGAAAACTCCTGCCAAGGTGAAGATTTTTAGAAACTCGGGTTGCAGTGTTGTCATCTAGACAGTGAAACTGGAGATTTTGGTTTGTGATATTGGAACCCGAACCTTTTTTCCAATCTTCTGATTGGCCAACATGGCTTTTTCGTTTAGGGTTATATCGCCACCTGTTGGTTTGGAATGCTCTGGACAGCACTTCATAGCGTGTTTTTGCGTTTTCATGTGGATATGTTTTATTTTAGGAAAAACTCTGTTTACAAAAATACCTGTGTACATGTGGGCTATAGGCCTTTGAAACCTGTTTCTCAGGCCCCCAGAACGCCATTGTCATGTAAATGAACAGTCAATATGCATACAAAGTTATGTTAAGTATGTTTTAAAACTAGATATTTCTCATGTTATTTTTATGTTATAGTACTTTTCTCAATATCTTTTCAAAGAATAAGGGATTACCTTTATAGTTTTAAAATGAAATGGGACACCAATTTGTACTGTATTCGTGGAAAGTGCGTTGACAAAACAAGAGTTGTGTTGATCATAATGACTGCAATATAGTGGAAGGGTTTTTTTTTTGAGAGAGAGGAAGAACCTGTTGCACTGCCTTTGACAAATATACGTCATGTTTGCAATACAAAAAGCAGCATGCTTGTCTCTCCAATTAAAATACTTTGATAGCAGACACACATTCATCGTATCTTGAAATTTTGTGAAAACAAGTAATCATGGTTACATTTTTCATGTTCAATGCTTGTTGTTTGTTTGTAACTGCAAACATAATACTAATCCCATATTCAGCTATGCAATTCAGCATAACATTTTCACGTACACTATTTGATTAAAAAAAAACTTTTAAAAACACTTTATTTCGATGGTCCACTTTAGACATTCCACTAACCGTAAGTACCTTTGCAACTTTTACAGTATCAATAGACTGTTGGCTTAATATCTGTTACTTTATTTGGATGGTCCCTCAACAGACATTCTGAAACACGACAAGTACAGAGTGCGAAACCATTACATTAGTGCTGACAGTGCTCCTCCTTTGTTGGCTTATAATTAAAAGTAAACTAAACCCTACACAGTTAATTTCCTTCACATCTTAGTAGACCTATAGACAGCTTACAATAAAGAGGATTTGTTTGTTAATATACATTTACATTTATGGATTATCAGAATAAAAAAAATGATAAAGAAGGTTCTCCCTTTACACAAAACCTCCATAACATGATGCACACATTATCAGATATCAAGACACACCCAGCTCAGCTATGGAACTAAAGCCTTAACATTTGTCTATTGTTATTTTAATAAAGGCAAGAATAATGGGGTGTTTGTGAAAGATCGATCATTTGAGAGCATTCTAGATTCTTTTGTTAACATGCCAGCTCACATGAGTGAACCCCATTCATCCAAAGGAAAAACTAAATGATCACATCTCAAGTTTATTCATTTTTTGTATTTCTTTTGGTTCATTTCGGTATACAAGCATATCCCAAAATAAAGAAAATAAATAATGATAAAATAAAAAAGTAAGTAAAAGAGGAAGACAACCTTATAATACACCATAGGCGAGTATGTGGGGCAATTAAACAGAGAGAAGTAAGTTATAAATAGTTGAGAAAGAATAAAAGGGAGGAGTTTTAAAATAAGGAAGAACTTTGGTTAGAGGCAGGACAAAGGTTGTTGTACATTGTTTTCCCGTCATGAGAAAAAGGAGAAGTGGCAATAAAACAGGTCATTATCAGTCTGCAGAGAAGGAACAGGCCGAGAGGAGTGTCAGAAACCAAGAGTTCATTGACTAAATACATACTAAAGCTGTCATGCCAACTGGCTTGACTAGTTATTTCGATAAAAGATTTTTGAATGCAGTGGTTAAATAGGGAACGCTAGTGTGACAATATTGCTGTTTACTCTGACGACAAACCGGGTTCATCATGGAACGAGTTTTGACTTTAGTACTGCTGTGTTCGCTTTTTGCAATGGTAAGTCACTCTTACTCTATGTACATACTACTGTTATTTGTACTGTAAGTACCTGAGATTGCTGATTTGGGGTTTAGATTGTAAAACCATAGACTTACATGACAAACAAGTTAAATATTATCTGTTTATAAAGACTTAGACTGAATACAAAGGGAAACTAAGAAGCAATGTAACTCCTCAAGTAAACTCACGATGGCCTTGGCAAAAGGTTTAAAAATATTTTTTCTTATATACACTACTGTTTAAAAGTACGGAGCCCCTAAAGGAACAAGACGATGAAACGTTTCGCAAAGTTTCTCAGGGGAAGGCAAACATTTTGCGAGCGAACACAAAGTTTGGAGTCGATTCCACTCAGGGAACTGAGTCTTCAGAAGAGCCTCATTCAAGTCAATAGTGGTGCAAATAATTAACTAATTCCCTATCAAAAAATGAATAAGATAGAAAAAGCTAATCCAGAAATCAATTGTTCACACAATATTAGTAACTTCACTGTTATTTGATTAATTGGGGTTATATATTTGTTTTGTCTTGCTAAAAATTATATTCATTGCCTGACCTACATTTGTTCACTTTTTTATAATTTATACTATCAAATATTATATTATATTATATATAATTTATACTTAAATTTAAATGTGTTGATTTATATTAAATTTAGCACTATGGAATGAAATTCCATTTTCCAAAACACTTGTCTTTTGTAGCATTGCCTGTCCCAGTGTCTCAATCTGGGACCTTCTTGTTAAAAGGCAACAGTATACCCATTGAGGCACCACAATGAATCACAATTTTCACAATTTGACGTGTTATTTTCACAATTCACCTTTTCATTATCAGTTCAAGTTTCAGTATTTGTAGTGATGCTACTGGCACACACTGGATTAAACAGTCCCTTATCACACATAATCTGACACGCACATCTTAGTAATCGATAAGAATTGGAGATATAAGTTTGGAATTAATTCTTAGAATTAAACCAGGAATCGAATCAAGTCCCAAATTTATGGGAGTAAAGGTGAGGCAAGGATGTGATGGTTGATTATACTTGTTGCAAAAAAACATACATTACAATACAATGTTTATTTTTATACCACATTTAAAAAACGCCCAAGGTTGACCAAAGTGCAGCAAAAAGAACAAAATTAAAACACAAACAGTAAACAGTAATCACCCGAAGTAAAAAATGGTGCTATAAGAACTCATAAAAACAGCGTCTCAAGGAATATTATACACCAACGAAAATAAATATGTTTAAGAGAATATTTAAAAATTGATATAGTTTGGGCAGTTCTTATATAGGCCGAGAGAGCATTCCCTAATTTAGGTCCAACAACAGCAAAAGCGTATACATGTACATAATTAAAGCACCCCTATTTTGCCACTTTAAATGTTACTAATTTTGTTTTGAGGTCTCTTATAATAAGTTTCTATGCATCCAAGGTCAAAAAACACTTGAATTTTTTTCATAGTATACATTGCACATCACCTCATTTCTCAAAGAGTTAAAAATGTATTCTTCGAAGATTCAGTTCCCCCTGAAACTCGTAGTTTCTGGCAGCCTAGTCTTCTCTGATTGGTCAGACAGCTGAGTCTGTTGTGATTGGTCTACCGCTTACAGCGCATGTTGGAGTTTCTTTAGCGTTTGATACGCAGTGATATGAACAGAATGGAGTTTTCGTATCAATTCGAGTCCTTCTGAATTACATGCAATGTGGACTTGAAGCACTGAAAACAGTGTCTTCTTGGCATGTCGACGAAATGAAGCTCTTCCAGGCTTCAGCAATAACTAGTGTTTGAGGGCAGGGCAAAGTATAGACATTGTTCGAGAGAATATAATGAGGAACATAAACTGGCCTTATGTAAATTTGTTACATTTTTTTACATAGTTGTGAGACTGGAATTTCTGACAACTCGTTTCATCAGTTCAGAATCAGATCTTTTGGGAGATTGACGTGCAACTTAATCTTTAAAACTTTGCAGAGATTTTACATTCACAAACAGCTATATTACACACTGCGTGAAAGGTAATATTCGAAAAACTATAATGGTTATTTCATTTCCATTAAAATATTAAGGTAGCTATGATACATCTCAGCAGTCAATGCAATCTGTGTCAGCAGTGAAGATATAGTAAACAGCCAGCTATGAGCTTGTCTAAATATCATTAGCGAGTTCACTAACTATCATTCAGAAAACCTTTTTTTTTTTTTTGTGGTAATTTCTTATTTCGTACTGGCTAGGGGAAGGGAAGCAGTAGGTGAAATATAGGCCCGGTTTCAAAGACAGGGATTAGATTAGGCCTTAGTTCAGTTAGGGCATTTAAGTAGGTTTTATTAAAGGGATAGTTCACCAAAAAATGAAAATGAACCCATGATTTACTCACCCTCAAACTAGTTGTATATGACTGTCTTCTTTCAGACAAACACAATTGGAGATATATTAAAAAAAAAAAAAAAAGTAATCCATACGGCTCCAGGGGGTCAATAAAGGCCTTTTGAAGCAAGGAAATGGGTTTTTGTAAGAAAAATATCCATATTTAAAACTTTATAATATAAAACAACTAGCTTCTAGCGGAGGACCGTACACATACTGTGCCAGTTGACTTGCAGGATGTAGGAACTTAACTCCTCCCGCGGTTCAAACAAATGTGCAACAAACTCAAGCTCCTCTTCTCTTATATATCAAAGTTCTCCGACATATCTCTTTAAAATTTCTCGTTTTAGACTTCTAATTCGTGACCGGTGTTTATTTAATTAATTTGCGCACTATGCGTACGGTTGTCCGCTTATTACGGTTGTTTTAAATATGGATATTTTCCTTACAAAAATGAATCCCTACACTTCAAAAGGCCTTTATTAACCCTCTGGAGCCATATGGATTATTTTGATTATGGATGGATGGTTTTTTGTTTTTTTATAAATGTGCCCCCCATTCACAACCATTATAAACCTTGGAGGACTAAGGATAGTTTTAAATAAATCTCCAATTGAGTTCGTCTGAAAGAAGATAGTCATATACACCTAGAAAGGCTTGAGGGTGAATAAATCATGGGATAATTTTCATTTTGGGGTGAACTATCCCTGTAATATGTGTTATAAAAAACATTACTTGTGTGCATCTTGAGACAAAACAATGGCACTGGCATATTTTAAGATATGACAGTGCAAATTGCTTTCAGTTAAAACAGCTCAAACATGCACTTTAGTCTGGGATTGGTCTAAAGCCTTGTCTGTGAAGCATTTCCAAGCAGTTGTAAATTTTTTTTTTTTTGCTTTAAGAATAGGCCCAGATAAAATTCAGCCTAATAATAATTCTTCTCTAAATGGTCAATTTTACATACATTTTGTGTATTTTGAAGATACAAATTACTGTATTTGTATTTTGATACATTGTATCCACACAGTATTTTTATTGTAAATACATTTTTTATGTTTTTGTGCTCATCTAAATGGCGTGTTGAGATGAAAATTTATTGACCAATTTATTGGTCTAATGTTTCACTCTTGTAATACCATCCCAGTCCAAAGTCCTGAAGATAAATGATAGCCAGTAAGTCAGAATCTGTTATCATTCAGTTATAATAAGATCTTACTGTAATGGTTATGACCGGGTTGTCTACATGGCCATTTTTGCTCTTCACAGCAGAAAGCTTTTAAAAGAGAATACAATCATTTTATGACTGTGTTACATGACTGTACTCGGTGTGCTGTAAGTTTCAGTTACAATTTGGGTTAAAGTTAGTTACTTGTAATTATGCATTACTGTTATTACTATAGTAAGTGCCTGTAGTAACGTGTAACTATGTATGTAGAGCAACACTTTATTTTACAGTGTCCTTGTTACATATGTTACATGTACGACAGTAATAACAGCAAAATATGCATAATTTCAAGCTCAGCTAAATTCTAATCCAACCCTAAACGTATAGTAGGTACATGTTGTTAATTAATATTACTCAGTACTTAAATATATAATTACACTGTAACAAAGACACCTTAAAATAATGTGTAACCAGATAAAGTGTTGTTACCCTTAAGTTTTTAAACACTTTAAACTCAAAGAACTGAAAAAACATCTTATATTGCTATAATATATTTTCTTTTGTTGACTCTTCTGAAAAAGGTTCTCAGATATAGTGAAGCCAGTTTCCAGCATATGGGATTCTTTCAATACTTAAAGCATCTCAGGATGCTGGATGAAAGAATAAACTGAGTTTGTAAAAGGGTGGCTGCTTTGAAGAAGCTAAAATACAAGAGCTAAATAATTCATATACCTCCAATTTTTTTTATCCTAACATGTAGAGAAGAGTTGACAAAGCTTTTTAGTACTTTGTGTTTTAAACAAGCTGCCAGATTTTCGTCATGCACTATTTCCTTGTTTGTTGTGTCAACAGCTTTCCTATCAATCCATGAACTGTTTTGAAAAATACTTCCATGTTACGGTAGCTAGTAAAAGAGAATTTCACTTGACTAGTTATATTGTTTTAGAGGACACAAGTCCAGAAAGGTGGTTGACATTTACTTTTTACACTGGACACATTCTTAAAATGTCAAATGGAAAAAGAGATGTTTAATATAGTTGATAAGCTAATATATTATGATGAGGTAATATATTATGCAAATATATTTTACTGTAGTTTTTTGTCATAACACTGTGCATTTGTTTCACACAGTGTTGTGAAACATTATACGTCATTCACACAATGTTTTTTTTGTTAGAGTTTACATGCATGTCCTGCAATATTAAAATTTCATTTTCATTACATTTGCATTACATTTGCCCCAAGTAAACACTCAAAACATATATCTGGATCATTTTCATTCTGAACATTGTGTAAATTACCTAAATGAACTATACGGTAATTTTGAAGATTTGAGTAATTCTAGTGATACTTGGGAAACACTTGACAATAAGCTTTCATTTGTTAATATTAGTAAACTACATTACCTAACAATGATAAACACTTCTAAAGCATTTATTAATCTTAATGTTCCTTTTAAAAAATATACCCTTACATTTTTAAAATCAATATTATTTATTGGACCTGAACAAACATATTTTCGGAAACTTCCCCATCTTAAATTTCTGATTTTGTAAATATTTTTTCTGTAGAAAGACAAACATAAATAGTGACAAAAGCCAAAATATTAAATGTCACAGATGTATATTTACTCAGGAATCCACTATTTTGTAGATGGGGGTCAAAATGACCGTTTTCTTCTGAGATTTGGATCCAATTTACTGGGGTCTAAAAATGAGTTTATAAAGATGGCAGCATCATTATTTTAATTTTTACACAGACATTGTTAGCATTCTTTGTTTCATTATATGCCAACAGTGATTAAATCAAAAATGGCAAAAAGCACTTCTGGTGTTTTTTTTGCCTCAAGCTTACATGCCTGTAACTCAAGAAGTATTAAAGATGTCTTAATATCCTTTTAGATTCTAGTTCTTAAGAATCTTCCTTTTGGTGTCTGCATTTTAAAAGCCCTTGATGGTTTGATCCCAGAGATATGGAGATCTTAATGTGGCTCCTTGAGTAAATTGTACACATTTTCAGTGATCAAAAACCAAATATGTGTCACTTTGCATACAGCTGATACTTTTTTTTTCCTTTTAAAGAGGAATATCTAAAGAAAAAATAATGTTGAAACTACAAATGTATATCATGTTTTTCAACTCAACTCTGAGTGCCATAAATATTATTTTTCCAAAGTTTGTATGCCTGTAACTCTAAAAGTATTCAAGATATCTTAATATCCTTCTGTAGATTCTCATTCTTAAGAAACTTTTATTTTGAAATCTTCATTTTTCAAGGCCCTATATAGTACAATCCCATAGATATGTTGATCTCAAAGCATCACCATGTTCAAATTGTTGAATTTTACCCATTAAAATATATAAGAACATTTCCTCTGAAATTCACTTCTCTAAAATAACCACAGGTTATGTGCTGTGACAATATACATTTGTATAAACCTACTTTTGCTATAAACTCAGTAGTCACATAGTGCATTAGTCTTTCCCTTTGTTATTTTAATGTCATGTGAACAATAAAACTCAATAACTGCCTGACAATTTTTCATAATATAACCAAATGTACTTATTGTGCAATAATAGCACACTTAAAAGTTTCCAAAACATGCTCACTGAATATAAATAAATAAATGACTGGAGATTTCACAATCAAATCTAAAGTATGCTAAGGCTTTGCAAACAAACAAACAAATAAAATAAAACTACAACCACTAATAGCGGCGGCATTTATCTGCCATGCAGGGAATTAAAGGTCACATACCTGCAGTGTAACTGAACTTTAGTCATGAACTTGCACTTGAAAAAAAAAAATGTTCAGAACTGTCTACCTTTACATTGTCAATATATTACACATCAAGACATTCAAATACATTCTTGATCATTTAACTTAAATATGGGTCAGAGCTGTTTGTTTTTATTGTTTTATTAAAATTATTACTGTAAAGCTGCTTTGACACAATTTGCATTGTTTGTCTTCCTTGTTTCCATTACATTGTTGGAATCATTTTCTTTTTTAAACAGCAAGCCATTCAAAGTCCATCAGCTTTTAAAAGAGTGCATACATGTGGGTTTATTCCTGTCCTGGCAATTTCTCTGAAAATAAACACACAAATGTCCAATGATCAAAAAACAGCATGTACTCATGAAACAACTAGTCAGACATGGCAAACATGTCATTTTAATCACTTAGTATAGGACAAACTCATTTTCTTTAGTGGACAGTTATGATCAGATTTTACCTCGGTAAACCACATACATAAAGTTGAAGCTGTTGTGATCTCCTTATAATATTGCTTTGGGGAGAACTGTATTTGTCCTGTATACTTGGCATAAAAATAAATAATAAATCAAACATAAATAACCTAATTAAAAAGTTTTATAAATAGATTTTTGTTGAGAAAAAATCCTAATAAAAACTTGCAATTTTAAACACTTTTAAAGGGATAGTTCAGATGGAAATTGTCATTATTTATTCACCCTCATGTTGTTCCAAACCCATAAGAAAATTTGTTCAATTTCGGTCCCTCCATTCAAAATCCATTCACCCAAAACTCTGACTCTTCAAAAGGTTCGTAAAGAGTCCATATGAATTGAGTTGAATCCAAGATTTCTGAAGAGACATGTTCAAATAATTTAATTAAAGTTTAATTTTGGCTTTTATTCATATGAACATTAAAGGGTTAATTCACCCAAAAATGAAATTTCTGTCATTAATTACTCACCCTCCTGTCATTCCAAACCCATAAGACCTTCGTTCATCTTCAGAACACAAATTAAGATATTTTTGATTAAATTATTATTTTTTTTATCTACCATAGAAAGCAATGAAATTACCACATTCAAGGTACAGAAAAGTAGTAAAGACTAGTGACTGCAGTGGTTCAACCTTTGAAGTGACTAGAATTATGAAGCGACGAGAATACTTTTTGAGCTCATAAACAAAACAAACAGTATGACTTTATTCAGCAATATTTCCTCTCTACCCTGTCATTCTCATGAGAACACTTGTTTTGTATTGATTTATTTTACGAGGTTTGCATGACTAGACGTTCAGTGGAGGGACATAAATCTCTCTGATTTCATTAAAAATATCTTCATTTGTGTTCTGAAGATGTACGAAAGTCTTAAGGGGTTTGGAACAACATGAGGGTGAGTAAATGATAGCAGAATTTTCATTTTGCGGCAAACTAAATCATAATACCAGTAACCAGGAATCCAAGTTGTTTTCCATAATGTTTGAATTTCCATAATATTGTAAATTCCAGCATGCAAGCAGCTGTATCCTGTATCCAAAGCTGAAGTTGTAGCAGTTTGCAAATAATAGTGCCAGGACATGAACAAATGCCTTCGAACAAAAAAGACACCCTTTTCACTGACAACATCCACCTAATACAACCTTATAAAACTTTGTTACCTTTAAGATTACTGTTCCATTAGTTAAATAGGTAGAGAGATGGAAAGGTGGAAAGGTTGAGTGACACTCAAGTAGTCACAGAAAGACAAAAGACTAACCTGGCAGGAGCATACAAAAAAAAAAAAAAAAATTATATATATATATATATATATATATATATATATATATATATATATACTAATCTCAGATTGTAAAAGTGAAAGAAAAGTAGGGGACAAAAGGGGCATGGATGTTGTGTTATGGACACAATGAGAACTGGTAAGGTAGATCTGGTAAGCCAGTGGTTCTCAGACCTGTCCTGGAATACCACCATCCCTGCACATTTTGTTTGTCTCACTCATATCACAGCTGACTCAACTCATGAGCTCATTTCTCTACGAAGACTTAGAGTCTACAAGACTTGAAATGGGTGTGTCAGATATAGGGAGATATCAAAATGTGCAGGGCTGGTGGTAGTACTCCAGGACAGGTTTGAGAACCACTGTGCTAAGCCATTAATTTTCCATATCTGCTGCAGTTGGTCCTACAATTAAATAAGAAAATGTGAATTAGGCACATTTCTATGCAATTTTATATGCTGCATAAAAGTCAGGATTGTGCAGCTCTCGTGATCACAGAACTAAGAGATAAATATGTTCAACAGTATGGCACAAAACTGCAAAAATCAGGACTTCACAAGCCACTGGAGGAATGCAAGCAATTAAGTTAAACGTCAAACAGTTAAGTTAAACTATGGAAACAATGCACACTTACAAGTAATGTTAACCTAAAATATATATTTCAAGAACATTTTAAAAAGACATAACAAAAAAATATGGGAAATAAACATGTGCTATTTAGGTAAGTTG
Organism: Zacco platypus; assembly: GCA_038088235.1. Taxonomy (NCBI): domain Eukaryota; kingdom Metazoa; phylum Chordata; class Actinopteri; order Cypriniformes; family Xenocyprididae; genus Zacco; species Zacco platypus. The sequence continues at coordinate 20,269,734 of CM076065.1, read as the reverse complement.
GTCCTTGGCTGTCTAAGCTAACAACTACTCAGTAGCATAAAACCCACACAACTATTTATTTTTCAGAAATTACATTTAATGTGTTAGAAGCAGCACCCTTGCTTTTATTTTATCTGAAATAACTTTATAGCAAATGGCTATCAAAATGTGATAGTAATATTTAGTTTCTGTTGCTATGTCCGACAAACCATGCGCTCTCACGCCACACATCATGTTCTCTTGCGAAAAATACATCGCGGAGCAAAGAGGACACTGACAACACGTCGACAGACAAGACAAAGCATATCATACTTTGGATATGAAACAGTTTCATATTTAAAATATTGTAATTTTCAAAAGAAGTTTAAACAATAAATAGCGTATAGTGTCTCTTCAATGTTTTGTGACAGATCGCGTCATCTCTTCATACTAGTTCATTTATAGCATCAAATAAACATGAATTGACATCAGAAGGAATGTTGTTTCAAGAGCGGAAAGACGCGAGTACACAATTTTTCAAGTTCAAGTTCACTAATGTTAATCTACTAACTCCCCTGACTGCTTTGTCGGATAAAATGGCGGATTCAGGGTTATGATTGGTCAGATCGCCTGTCAATCAAACTGTTTGCGAAAGGTCAATTACAATGGAGAAAAAAGCAAGCTAACCGTGGCAGTCTGTGACTTTGCCTCAGTAGCATAAAATCCCAGCTTCACACTGTTGCAACATTTTTAGATGAAACAAATTTTCACATATAAACTGTTAGCAAAACTCAGTTTACTGTGATCTTGATCTCTGACTCATAGTGTTTCTCATTTGCAATCTGCATTCGGCGTAATGGTTGGTGAAATAAAGCGGGAATCACCTTCGCCTAACCATCTTTCGACCAGGGCATCGAAAGTCTGCTGCAAATGATGTAATGACATCACGCGCACTGTGTGAAGCCGATGTTTATTAACGAAAAAGCATGCACTTGTTCTAGAGTTCTAGAGAGGTACTAAGTACTTTGATTACCTTGAAGACTGCCATCTTTTCTTTCATTTTTCAGTTAATAGCAAAATACAATAACAGTAATTTAAAACTAACAAAAACAACAGCATCTTATTTTACTGTAAAATTTAGCCTACAGCAATTGTTTATCATGCTCCCACAATTCATAGCATAAAATACAGTAATACTGTAATGAGGAAAAAACAATAACTAATTGTAAATAGTTACTTTAAAATATGCATTTTTTTTTTTTTACTTAAAATCAGCAATAAAATATAACATGAATTCTAAAGGTATTTAAATTTCACCCAAAAATGTTAATTTGAGAAGCGTCTCACTGCAGCCCACGGTGGACTTCCAACCCGTCCTACATCCAAGTGTGACTTCAGAAGCCAGGCCCACGCAGATTCTAAGATATTAGGTGCGGCTGGAGACGTGAATTCGGACACTTTCTGCTTCTCGCAGTGATGCTTGCGCTGCGTTTGCATACTTTATCACACCTGAAGTGAAATGAATGCAATATTTGACTAATATACTGATGTTTCAAAGACATTTCATTCAATTCTTTATGTACTGCTTACAGCATTTGTTTTTACACTAATAAAGTTCAACATAAGCATATATTATTTAAATACCAGTGTAGTAGGGTCTATGTTTTAGTTTGATTTTTATGTTTAATCAGTTTTATTTTGGTAAACATAACAATTGAATTAATATGAATTCTTAATTCATAATATTATTTATATGTAACGATTAATCTATTCAATTTGATGGAATCAACTGAAATGTGTAAATCTTAAAAGGAAAAAAGGGCATACTTTTTTTGAGTGTTGTTCATAAACCTGACCTGGGGACCAGGTTTAATTACGAGACATACAAAATGTGAAGAGGCGGGCCTCTCCACATTTTGTATGTCTCGTGATTCAACTCAAGAGAGCAAGAGTTGAGTTGTGACTCATGAAAGAAATATGTGCAGATCGGTGGGTCGCTAGGACCAGGATTGAAAACCACTGGTTTAGTATTTATCATTCTCATTTTTATATAACAATGTAAGTCGGCTGGAATGTAGAATTCATTAACAAAATTATTGTTTTGGAATTTGGCTTCTTTATGGAATATTTGATTATTTAATGAATGTCATTTCTTTCCTCAGGGACAAATGAAGCCCGATGATGTTAAGCAAGTTTCAGTAACTTATCGAACTGAGACTGAATTAATATTACAATGGGAGTCAGTTAACAGCAGTTACAGTTATATACTGGAGAGAAACAGTGTCAAGAGCGGTCTGATCAATGAAACAGAACCGGGTCTTGTAACTCATAATGTCTCAAATCTTCCATTTCCTGGAACTCTTTACTCCTTTATTCTCTACTCTGTATTTGAGGGAGAACAAAGCACTGGATTTACATTCTCTAATGTAACTGGTAAGTGAGTCATTGAGGTTTTGAATATATAAAACGTTTTCTCTGTAGATCAACTTAAGAATTGTGGCAATGCAAATTTCAAGTTCCCCTTAAATTAAAATTATAAAACATAAACTATAAATAGACTGTAAACCTAATTTAAATATTAGCATTCTTACATTCAAGCTAAAATTTAATTTGAGTTCATTGTTACTGAATGATCTTTCTCAAAAGTTAGTGTGTTCTTCTCAATTTCAGGGAAGTTACCTCTGTTCAAACCAGTAAAACTAACTGAAACTTGCAATTAACTCTTGGATTTATTTAATTAAAACAGTACAGAGAATACAAGTATTTGAACACTAATGCACATAAAAATGTATGATTGTTATATTAGGTAACAAATTATCAAACTTAATCAAATGGAATAAAACAACATGGTAGCAACATTTTAGGTTTTACTGGATTCTGTTAAATTATACATGCAAAGTGGTTCATTATCTACTGTGATATGAAAGATGTGCTTGTTTAGTCTTTTTTTAAAATAAATGCATATTTCCTTTTTTAAAAAAACATATATGCATACATACATATATATATATATATATATATATATATATATATATATATAATTTTAAAAAATGTAGACGTTTGTAGATGACATTTCTAACTATAAACAGGCATTAGGAAAATATAAAATTTCTGTTTCTTTCTTCTCCAGCTCCATCTAATGCTGCAAATGTTTCAGTCACCGATCGGAAAGAGACTGAGATGACATTACAATTTGAAAAAGTAGGCAACAGCAGCGATTACACTTATGAACTGGAACACAAAGATAAACAAACCCAAAAGTGTACAACACTTGATTCTTTTGTGGTATGTGAGGTTAAGTCTCTGTCTCCAGGGACTGAATACTCCTTTACACTCTACACTGTGTTTCAAGGCGTGAAGAGCAGTGGATACATCTTCACCAGTGTAACCGGTAAGCCTCAGTACATCTGGTCTGTCGAACTTACCGATTAAGAATGGAAGATGTGTGACAGACAAAACAAGTGTCTCATTTCTTTCAGAATTAGGATGCAATTTTGTACACAATGTCTAACCTTCCTGAATTTTTACATGCCCTGTCAATAATTTAACTGTTCCCACCACAAAACAATGATCACTTTTTAGTTTTAACAATAAAATTTTGTATTTGCTTGAAATATTTTCTTCCAGTTAAGCATTCTTAACAAAAATAGTTTCTTTGAATTGAAAAATAATGTGTAAATTGCAACAAAAACTATAATGTAATTCTATAAATTCATTAAAAATCATAATTGTAGATTTCAGGACTAGATCAAATTTGCAATTTTGACAAAACATATGTAACACGTTAGCAAGTTAGATAACTATCTTTGTGACAAATCAGCTGAATTTGCAACACAATTATGAAATGCTTCACAGAAAACAGTGTTTAATTATACAGTATAAAAATCGATATGCACAATGGATGTTTCAGTGGCAGTGCAGCACTGTGCTGAATAGGCAACTGGCCCAAAAACTGGCCCTAACTGTCAGCAATAATTCTAAATATGCTGGTTGTTATTGTTGTGTTAACAACAGGCCCGTTAATAAGAAAACATCTGTTAAATTTAACTATAAAAATGTTTATGTCATTAACTGATTATGTTAACTAAAATGTTTTTACCTTCAGAAGTCATAACCACCATAATAATGCAAAAACAATGCAGATAGTAAGATGGAAAGCCATATGATGAATCAAAGTTCATTACAAGTAGCCTTTGTTCAAGCCAATACAAATACCAACATATGGTCACACACACATACACACGCACAAATACCACTTTACGACACACATGACCGTAAAATAATGCATTAATCATTAATTAAACAACACAAGATGTAAGATAAAAAATACCTTGAACCTAACTGTTAACAAAAAGAAGAAACACAATCAAGGAAAGACGAGTTATACCTTTTGTTGCAATTATAAAGAAATGATACCAATACTGATTATTTAGGTATGTGTTTTTTTAAAATAGTGTTCATTTTTAGAAAATAAAGATCATTACACTAAAAGTCAAATCACATACTGAACATTAATAATAAATGTAATACAAAAGCAAATATAAGCACAATTAAATAAAAATCTTTGTAGCCTACCAATAGGTGTAAAAAAATAATGTGGAAAAACATTAAATAAAAATAAAAATTATCCTACAAAAAGCCTATCCCTAAACACAACTATTTGAATTAAATGCCTTTTGTAATATTTCACACAGGGAATTTCGAAAATGTCAATTTACAGTTTTCCACTGAAAATTCTAAGGTGATTTGTGTTTTTAAAAATGAATAAAATAAATAAAAAAGAGTAAGTTGTTGACAATATATTATATAGAATTTCATAAGAAAAATTATATGGTTATTCACATATTTTATTTCCAGATACTGTACTTTACGGCATATCCTGTTAGATCTATAATTTTCATAGTAAAGAATCTTACTGTTGTAATTGCATTAAGTTTTTTGTTTTGTTTTTACTATATTTTTTTTTTGCATTCTTTTGCCATATTTTCTTGTGGTAACTTAATTATCAAACTTTTTCCTTTTTGAATGCAAAATCAAAGAATTTATAGTTACATAAGGAATATATAGTATGGATTAAAAACACTTCAAGTACTGCTTATTTAAGAGCTCTTCATTGTTCACTTACTGACAATATACAGTGGTCCAGAATGTATTTGGAAACCAGTACATAGACTGAGAGAGCTTGCTTGTCATACAAATATATATTTTGTCTTTATAATAAGCTTTATGTGTGTGTATTCTCTCTCTGCCCTCAAGTTTAAAACTTGCTGTCTCTTCTTTAGGCCTGCATGTAATCTCATTTACCTTGCGTATCTACTATTAAACACATTTCCTAGCTATGAAACCTATTTAAACTTCGAAATGTATGACAAAATGCTTGTAATACATGTTTACTCAAACTCTCCTACCATCTAGCTTTAAAATTAATTGAGAGTCACATGAACGTAAATTCACCATCCTTGATGTGACTTTCGCATGTAAACTTCACTAAAGAATTTGTGGAAAGGCCCTTTATGAAGGGATTCAGTCGTTCACTTTTGTTTGGAACACTCTTACTAACAACACAGTCTCATTGGAAAAACTCTTCAAGGGTTCAAAAATGCCATTTAGAATTCTCCCAAATGCTGCTTTTCTCAGCACTAACAGGACTAACAGGACACAGGTGTAACCAGGTTTAGTTCATCGCATTAGCTATCAACATAATCCACAAACGTTTCACAAACACAGTGGTTCTATTGTCAACTGTAATATCTGATATGAAAAATTAGCTTCTTCATTATTTCTGATTTCTTGATATCTATTTTTATGTAATGCAAAAACATTCGGACATTTGTAGATGTGGTTTCCAACTACTTTCTGGGGCCATTGTACATTGTCAGTCAGTGAAGGAACTGAATGGTAGATGAATTGATGGACAAATGGATTGTAGCAGGTTTTAAAGACCATATAAAATTTCTTTCTCTTTCTTCTCCAGTTCCATCTGATGTTGTGGGTGTTTCGGTCACCGATCGGAAAGAGACTGAGATGACATTGAAATGGGACAAAGTCAATAACAATGACAACTACACTTATGAGCTGGAATACAATGATGAAAGAAATCAAACTAATTTAGTGGAATATACGGTCAAGGATCTGTCTTCAGGGACTCAATACTTCTTTACACTCTACACTGTATTTCAAAATGTGACGAGCAATGGATACAACTTCAACAATGTAACCGGTAAGCCTCAGAACATAATTTCAGTCACCCTCCACTGACACGTGCTGTGTTGGTTTAGGTTGAGGGTTTCACTTCTGCTGCTTTGATGAAATCTTGCCGTCTTCTGTCAGAGGTCTTTCACACTTACTGATTAAGAAAAGAAGAGGTATGAAAGATAAAACAGCTACCTCTGACATTTCTCTAAGATGAATAACAACAGAAACATTGCTGAAAAGCTTTACTGAATTAAGATGCAATTCACTGTATACAATGTGTAACCTTGCCCTGCCAATATTTTCACTAGCCTCACCACAAAACAATGATCAATTTTTAGTTTTAGCAATGTAGTTTTATATTTGCTAGAATTTTTTTTCTATCTCTTAAGTTTTCTTGACAAAGAAAACTTCTTTCAAATTAAAAACATGATTTGTTGTTGGAAATGACACAACTATAATGTGCTGAAAGGGCAACTTGCCTCAATCCGTTCCCAATTGTCATGCAGCAATAATTTCAAAGGTAACACTAATTCTAATTCTCAATATTAATTGCTTATTAGCCTGCTAGGATATTGGTTGTTTATTAGTACCTATGAAGCACATATTAATGCCTTATTCTGCATGACCATATTCTACATCCCTTAATCCTACCCAATACTTAACAACTACCTTACTACCTTTTATTGTAATAAGCAGTAATTATTTTAGTTTATTGTGGCCATATCAAAATAAGCTGATTGTTGTAACAGAGTAAAGAGGTCCATTAATGCGCCTGATCCCTCTGATTATTTAATAACTGTGTAAATGATGGGCTCGTTGTATAACATGTCTTGTCAGGATTATGCTTTTGTCTGTTTAGTTTTCCCTGCTGTTATTTTGCCTGTGTTCCTTGGTCATTCGTTTCTGATTAATCCTGCACCTGTTTTTGTATTGGTTAATTAACTCTTCCTGTGTATTTAAGCCCTTAGGGCCATTTTCACGACAAATGGAACTGCAAATGGAAAACTTGTAATGTTTTTATTTTTTATTTTTTTGACTGTTCATTTACACAACAACTGTGTTTTGGGGGACTGAAAAGGCTACATTTTGAAAATGGGTTTCAAAGTGCAAGTTTTTGAAAACGATATGACATGCACACGCGTTGTTTAGTCTATAATTACGTGTTTAGTCTGTAGTTTAGCCCAAGTACTCTGTAAAAGAATGCGTATGTGCCCAAGAGTGTAGTCTTCCTTTACTAACTGACATCGTCAATTACTGGCCTGTCATGCATAATACAGCACTTGTAGTCATTTTGTGAACGAAGATGTCAACTGTGTCATCAGTTTTTAGTATACCGTTGTTGTGTAAACGTACCCTTTGTTTCCTCAGTTCTTTATTCGGTCTTGTTTGTGTTTATGTTGCTGTTCTGATTCTCCTGCGTATTCTTCCTTTTTATTAAAAGACTCTTGATTTTATTTGGATTTGAGCATCTTTAACTACACCTGACATATCTCACTACATCTGCTTTTGTTTCAGTGCCCTCTAAGATTGAAAATTTGGGTTTGGCGAAGGAGAATGACACCGACGTGATCTTACAATGGGACAAGACAAAAGAACAAAAGGACAAAACATATGAGTATACGCTGGAATTCAGCAACAATTCATATGAAAACATTACTGTCACTACAGTAGAGAATAAAATTATGTGTCATATATCAGGTTTGATTCCTGCAACAAACTACACCTTCACTGTGTACACAGATTTTTTTGATGTGAGAAGCACTGGAGCTAACTACAATCACACCACAAGTAAGTAGCTCTCATTTTTGAATCCATATTCTCCTGTTCTTTGGATTATACTAATAATTGTCCACATAGCAGGGTTGGGCAAAAGTCACATTTAATTAACACATTTAATTAGACCAAGACAAGAAATATTTAATAATTTAAATAAAAATTCCAATTTGTATTGCAATTCTTCATTCTGTTTGCCTTGGATTCTCAACTGGTGCACAACCCTGCCACATACCAAATTATCAGTGATGAATTTGAGATGAATTTACTGTATGTTCTACAGTTTTTATATTAATTATTATAAATTCTTTTGGAAAATGTATCTCTCCACAGCTCTATCTCGTGTAACTAATATCAGAGTCACCCGATCACAGACAGAGTTGAATATCACATGGAATAAGTTGAACAATAACAACATCTACAACTACACCTTGTATGAAAGTAATCGACTTCAGGAAAATTTCATTGGATCTCATATGGATGCTGAGAAAACATATAGATACCAAGAACTCACACCAGGGAAGGTATACAGTTTTACACTCTTCACTGTGGTGTATGATGCCAGAAATTCTTCAAGCTTCAAGAGCATCACCAGTAAGTTTTGATAGCATTACTCTGATTTAGCGATTTAAAGCAAAAAAAAAAAAAGCAAATAAATGAGTTCTAATTGAGTGAAGCTTGCTATAGTCATGGAGAGAAATGACTTGTGTGGTTTGAATGCTTGAGCTCTTTATATAATATTTTGACTTTACAATTTAAAATTTACAATTTTTTTTTTGTTAATTTCAACTAATAATAATTACATGCATTCATGTCGTTCCAAACCCGTAAGACTTTCATTCATCTTCGGAACACAAATGAAGATATTTTTGATGAAATTTGAGAGCTTTCTTTCCCTCCATATAGAGAGCTATGCAGTTAGTTCATTAATAGATCATAAAACTAATCCATATGAATTGAACGGTTTAATCCAAATTTTCTGAAGAGACACAATAACTTTATACGATGAACAGATTGACTTTAGGAATTTATTCACATATAAACATTGATTGAAGATGAATAAGAGTCTTACGGGTTTGGAACGACATTAGGGTGAGTAAATGATGACAGAATTATAATTTTGGGTGAACTAACCCTTTAAAATTAAAGGTTATATCTGTGAATATTATTTATTGGCCCTGAGCTACGTTTTTGAATTTTTACAAATCCATTTAAGAGCCCAAGATTAAGAAGAGTTTGAAGTTTGAAGTTAGCATTCATATGTTTTTGTGTTTCTGCAGCTCTTGTCTGTGAGTCCTTTAAGTGGAGTGTTACCAACTCTTCGATAGCTGCTCAGGTGAATGGTTCCACAGAGGTAAAAGCTGTTAACAGCTCCAGCAATACTATCAGAATCCCTGTAAAGAACGACAAGGTGGATCTGCAAGGGCTTTATCCTGGAGAAACCTACAAAGTTTCACTGTTGTATGTTTTGGACACAGAGACACTCGAACAGTGCTCACATTCCCTGACGTTAGGTGAGTTAACATGCTTTTGGACTGTGCTGCTGAAAGGATGATATTCATTATAATTTATTTGTTTCACTATCCTTCTGTTTCTCTTTCAAACTAGATCCAAATAGTGTGCCTAATCTTCACTGTGAATATTTTTCTGGAGGATATGGTCTGGCTGTAATTTGGGATCAGCCATATGGAGTTGTGGATGTGGTGGAGGTGGACATTGGTAAACGAAGTTTCAACCGTAGTTCTAAAGATCAAAGACTGGAGGTAAAAGACCTACAAGCTGCCCAGTGGTACACAGTGACAGCAACATCATTCTCTAAAGCCAAGAAGAGTCAAACAGAATCATCAAACTGTCAAACAAATCCAGCAGGTAAATTAAGGTCTAAATATGTTAAATATAAGATATAAGAAGTCTTATATCTTCAGACATATTACAGGTTAAATACAACTTAAAGGAATAGTTTATCAAAAAAATGAAAGTTCTGGCATTATTACACACCTTCATGTTCCAATCCCGAATCATTTTGACACGGCAAGGAGAATTTCCTCTGAATAACGACTTAAATTCTTCTCCCAGTTGCTATCATGTGAGTTCAAAAGACTTGGAGTCCCACTTTATTTTAAGTGTCTTTAACTGCCATAGTAAATTAATTTAAATTAATCATTCGATACAATGCTATTATTGTGTATATACATGTTTTTTTTTATATACATGTTCATACCTTACCTGTATCCCATCTCAATAGTAGGAAAAGTGTTTTGCAATTCAATATGAACACAATAAGTACATTGTAATTTTTTGATGCAAGTACATAGTTAAAGATACCTAATATAAAGTGTGACCGATGTTAATTATAACACATTGTTTGGTCAATATAGCAAGTAATATGGACCATTATTCCTATAAATGTGCTCGTTTCAATGAGTTAACATGAATTAATGCATCAAGAATCATAAACTTTAATTATGTAAGTTCTCAACAACCTAACAATCAGAGCTTTTCAATGATATGTGGATATCAGCAGCATTGGGATCAGGTGAGCAGGTTTATCTCAGAATAAGCCAAACTAAACGAGGAATAGCTTAATAGTAACAATAACCAAGATTAATAAATATTACAGTAGTTCCTGATACCAAGAAGTCAAACCCCTTCTTAACATTTGTGATGGTAGTGCTGATGAAGACTTTGAGCTCCTCTTTGGCAGTTCATTTATATAAAATGGATAAAAATGCTGTTTTATCAAATATCACAATCTCTTTTCTGACTGAACTAGACCATAAAGTCTTTATGATAGCATATAAATCAGTAGAGGTCTTTCTCTGGGTTCTAGGTTCTTTATCCTTTAATGGTGATGAGATAAGTTTGCACACGTGGACAGATTATAAGTCATTCTTTTCCTTATTGTTTATATTGTTTTATATCATAGGCCTAATCTGCCAACTCTCCTTGATAAAATATTTAATAGTGACAGCATTGAGCCTGATAAGACTCCATGTATGAAAGCCCATTTCCAACACATAAGAAAAATAAAATCATGCTCTAAAGTCATCATTTTAGTGATTTTACTTTTGCCCATTCAAGGACGTTAAGTAAATTGGTACGTGGTGATTTTTGGATTGCACGTCTCTCAAGGTGTGGTTAAAAGTACATCAGATGACCACTTCCCCCTTCTCTTAGTTGAGATCACCAACAGGAGGCTGTTCAATTGTTTAGAATTCATGTAAAGAGGAGGGAGTTACTCAGCTGATTTATCTGAAAGATTGGTGAGATTCCTAACTTGTAAAGCCTCTTCTGTATTATCAGCACAAGGAAGACACAAGTGTAATAAAATACATTTTATTAACAAAAAGATAAACAAGAATAACTAACACAACTACTAAATGAATACCATGAATTATAAAGGAATAAAGTGCATAAGATACATAAAATACAAGTGATAAAGTTGGGGTGTGGCTATGGGAGTGTTACGTTATGGAAATTTAAACTGTTGTTTCTCTGAAAATAATAAGGTGAAGAACCTTTTTATGCATCGAACAAATAAACGAAAAATTATTTGTTATTAACTACCATCAGTTATATAACCTCTAATGTAAATTAGAAAATGATATACTGATATGATAATATACAACATATGGTGCAGAAGGTACTTAACAATCTGGAACATGCAAAAGAAGGAAACTTGAAGTAAAGGTTTGCTTTCCTGAGCATATTGTTGGAAGTATCTCTGTGTGTCTTCTGCCTCTCTGAGCCAGACACTCAGAACTTGGTCATCCGCTTTTGTCTCACTGGACAAAAACTCTGAACATAGTGTTGATTAATGTCTCTTTCCTCACAGGCTGGAGGCTCAGAACGCGGTCGTATCTGTTGCTGCCTCACAAGTGTAGACTCAGATCATGGGATCTGTTGTTGTCTCTTTAGACGAACCAGAGGCTCAGAATGGCGTTGTATCTGTTAGTGTCTCTCCCATTACAGAACAGACTCAGAACAGCATATCTGTTAATGTCTCACCCTCAAAACAGTGAATGCATCTATTAGTGTCTCACTGGATGAACCAGAAACCCAGAATGGTGTTGTATCTGTTAGTGTTAGTGTAGAACATTATGACCACCTTCCTAATATTGTGTTGGTCCCGCTTTTGCTGCCAAAACAGCCATGACCCGTCGAGGCATGGACTAGACCTCTGAGGGTGTGCTGGAGTATCTCTCACCAAGATGTTAGCAGCAGATCCTGTAAGTTACGAGGTGTGGCCTCTATGGATCAGACTTGTTTGTTCTGCACATCCCACAGATGCTCGATTGGATTGAGATCTGGGGAATTTGGAGGCCAAGTAAACACCTCAAACTCATTGTTGTGATTTTTGCTTTGTGGCAGGGCGCATTATCCTGCTGAAAGAGGCCACAGCCACCAGGGAATACTGTTTCTATGAAGAATGTATCAAAGAATGGATCTGTTAATGTCTATCCCCTTACAGGACAGACTCAGAACAGTTGTATGTATCTGTTAGTGACTGTTCGCAGCTTCACAGGCTGGGACTCAGAACAAGGAGTGTCTGATGAAAGGGTCATTTATTTATCCCTTTCTGGCGAGGAGGAGATTGCAATTTAGCGCTTCTCCATTCGAGTACTGTGATTGGCTGGTGGCATCAGAGGTGACACACACAGTGTGAACCACCTTTCTTTCCCCTTTGGAACTCATTTGCATAAAGCACAAAGTTGGAAGTCTTTAAAGTGTCTTTAAAGTTTACCAATGCATTTCTCACTTTCCAAACCACCACCAGAATACCTTTGGCAATATTCTAAACAAATAGAGTCCAAACATGATGGAAAAAGATTGAACTGTTGTGCATTCATTTATTTGTACATTAACAGCTGAATTTTTGTAAGATGTTACATTAAAAATAGCTGTCACTGAAAATACTTATTTCTGTGAAAAATGGATGCGTGTAGATTACATCAGTTTCAAGATTTCCAAACATATAATGGATTTAGATGGATCATTGTGGTCTCTCTTTGTTTCACCCACTGCTGCTAAGGTCCTGAGGAATTTTTATGGCAGTCACAGTCCAACCCTGGGAATTAGTCTCTAGATGGGTAAAGGGAAGAAACTGCATGTAGGGCCAACGAGAAGTCCTGTCCTTCCTGGGCTTGGTACCAGAGGTCATCTTTTTGTCCTCGAAGAGGGATCAGGCTGTTGTCCTAGCATCTTTATATGATGGCATTAGACAGTTTGTTTGTGTTAGTCCACCAAGATCCAATCAAAATGTAGCAAACCTTTGTCCACTGTTACAGTCAGAGAGGGGTCTAGCCATAAACTGACTGGAATCTGCTGTTCCCTATATAATTATGACATAAAAAGTCAAAATTATGATGTACTACATCATAATTATGACATAAAAGGCTGCAATTATGACATACTAAGTTGAAATAATGATTTAAAGTCAAAATTATGGCTCAAGTCTTAAAAAGACTTAAAATTATTAACAAGTTGACCATTAAAAAGTCAAAACTTTTACTTACAAAGTTGAAATGACTGAAAAAGCCACAATTATGTTGTAAAATGCAGAGATTGACATAGAAAATTAAAATTATAACATAAAAAGTAATATTTATGATTTTATGATGACTGAATTACGATCAAATTTATGATTTAAAATCAAAATTAGGAGATTAAAGTCAAAATGATAACAAAGTAAAAATTGACATACTAAATCAAAATTATGACATTAAATTCCACTTTCTATCTAATTGACTTAAGTCATCATTTCTACTTATGTCATAATTTGACATTTTACGTCATAATTTTGACATTGAATGTCATAATTTTGACTTTTTATCTCATAATTATGATTTACCAGAGTGTGATTTTTTTTTTCTTGTGGTAGAAATGGGCTTCCATAACCATGAGTTAAACATCCTCACAAAGTTATATTTGGGTTAGAAGCAAGATCCAACATTCCTGCAAGAGTTGACAGTGTGACAAATAATCAGCGTTGGGGACTTTGGGTACTAGAAAATACTGGAAATTGTTCCTTGGCCCTCGGCATTTGGTCATTCCGATGATAAGTCTCCATATTAACATACTGTCGATACATCATTTCTGCCTTTAAACCCCCTCAGACTTCAGCCTCATAGAGCTTAACTTTGTTTTTAACCTGCAATATTCCTTTAAATCTTTGAGATATTAAGCTGTCACAGTTGACCAATGTATTGATGTGTTCATTGTTTGTTTCTTTCTGTGTTCTGCAGGTGTTATAGCAGGTGTTCTTGTGTTTTTCCTGTTGATCATCCTTATTTGTGCTGCAGTCTATTTTTGGCGTCGTTATAGATCTGCAAAGCATAATAAGTATGATTTTTATTTATCTAGGATTATGGGTTTCTTTTATAATAAAATGCAATAGAAGCTGTATTAGATCTCTAATGTCTTTTCTCATTTTTAGAAGCTCCTCACGACTAGTGGAGCCAAAAGTGACTAATAAAAGCTACAAGTATGTGTGACACTATTATATTGGAAAATAAAGTTGTAGCATTTGGACACTCAAGTCACAATTTAAAGGGATAGTTCACCCTAAAATGTAAATTCTGTCATCATTTATCCTCATGTTATTCTAAACCTGTATAGTGGAAGATATACAGTAAGAAGATATTTTAAGATTTTTTTCTAAATACAATAGATCTAAATACAATTGTCTCCAAAACTTTATGAATTGAATATTTTACTATCTAATGGATTTAATTCAAACATTTTTAAGTGTGCCTTAAGTGTCCACATGCTTTTTGGAGCCACTGTATATGATGTAATTTTAGTATAACAACAAACAATTGTGAAATGTTTTTCAGACTGATTCCTGTGGATAAATTTCCTGAATATTTTCAAAACATGAGTTGTGATGAGAATAGAGGTTTCAGTGAGGAATATGAGGTAAGGTTGAGCAAACATGAAATATATCACCGTGTCTACACCGGATATGAACGGTGATGCGACGTAACACAACAAATCCCCGACAGTAAACCGATGCCTTGTTCTATTTATGACATACATAAGCACTTACGATACTTCTCTTAGGAAGGACAAATGGATTTCCAACGGATGCTTTGTTGCGTCCTGTGTACACAGCTTCTAGCTGTTGCCGCACGACACCAGTCGTGTCCGGTGTAGACATGGTGTAAGAGTTAAATTTTTTGTCATTTTTATCTCTGGCTAGTTTGAACACAGTATTCAAACACTCTAAACATCTTGCTGCTTATATGTGAGAATCTAGTTGATTTTGAATGTTTGTTGAGAATGTTTTTATTGATTGTGCTTTTAACAGGACTTGAGTTCAGTTGGTATCGAACAGTCTAGTGCTGCAGCTCTTCTGCCTAAAAACAAGGACAAAAACCGATTTACAAATGTTTTACCTTGTGAGTGTTTACACACACATACACACACACACACACACACACATACACACACGTTGGTGCACCTTTCAATAACACTGAGGACATTCTTTAGGCGCAATGGCTTTTATACTGTACAGACTGTATATTCTATCCCCCTACACTAACCCTACACATTACAGTGTAACAAATTACTTTCTGCATTTTTAATAAAACATTCTTTAGTATGATTTTTAAGCCGTTTTAATTATGAGGAATCAGAAAGTGTCCTCATAAAACACTGTAACAATTTAATAACTATAATACCCATGACATTATACAAATTTGTGTCCTCATATAGATCATATAAAGAAGCACACAGCACCCGTATGTTTTATGGGGACTTTCCATAGACATACTGATTTTTATACTGTACAAACTCTATATTCTTTTCTAACATTTCTATGCTAACCCTAAACACAACCCTCACAGAAAACTTTCTGCATTTTTATATTTGCGAACGAACATCATTCAATATGATTTACAAGCTGTTTTCCTCATGGGACCAAAAAATGGTAAAGAAATGACTGGTATTACTATCTTTGTGGGGGCATTTGATGTACCAGGACCACAGACACACACACAATATTACCACATAGTTTTCCCATCTTGGAAAAGGTAATGTTATCCTTCTCTCTCTTTAGATGACTCCACTAGAGTGCAGCTCACTATAAATGATGAGGACGATTCTGATTATATCAATGCCAACTACATGCCTGTAAGTTGTACAATATATACTAGTTAACATAATGCCGCTGATGGATTGATGTTTATGAAGTTTATGTGCATATCAGGGATATGGCAATGCAAGCAAAGAGTACATCGCTGCTCAAGGTCCGCTGCCATACACCGTCAATGACTTCTGGAGAATGATCTGGGATAAAAGGTCACAGGTCATCGTCATGGTAACCAACTGCACTGAGAGTGGAAGGGTAAGGCAATGTTCTGAATACTGCTCACTGTGCTGCTCAATGTTCTGAATACTGTTTTTGAAACTATACATCACGCAGTGAACAGAATTATGTTACATTCTTGTTGCATTGTGTTTAATCCAATGTTTGTTTCACATTTTTAATCCAATTGTGAGTTATAATACAGTGTTCTACACAGAGTGGTAATTTTAACATTTTTAAAAATTTTAACACTCTGATTTAACCTTTCTTATTGAACTCCTCCAGGTCAAGTGTGAGCAGTACTGGCCTCTGGACTTCATGCCGTGTCTCTATGGCAACCTGGTTGTGACAGTGAAATCAGAGAATAAAGCTCCAAGTTGGACTCTGCGAGAATTTGATGTCAAAAATGTGAGCTATTTCTTTAACTCTTTTTGTGAAAATAAAATTAAACAGTGCAACATGCCAGACTTATAATTTTAGTGTTTCCTGAATCTAGTTTTTGTATAACTTTTTTTTTTTTTTTTTGACTCTGGCTTTTTAGAAACACCCCATGTAAAATAAGCAGCAGCACTCAGGTATACACCGTGAGTGTATATTAGCCCTGCTTGTTTGCTTTTGGGATCTGATAGAGCATTTGGACCCATAAACTGTGATGTGTCATGTCAGACTTAACAACCGGATAGTTTTTAATTAACCCCATTCTTCACCATGCAGTGGGAAAGTTACTTTTAAAAGTAAGGTAACTAATTGTGTTAGTTACTTTTTGTTACGTTACATTACACCATTTCTACATGGGAGCGAGCGGCGCAATGCGATTAAAGAAAATATAGAACCCATTATAATCAGTGATGTTGTCTACACTGGATGCGGCACTAAGTGACACATCCCCGACAGTAAACTGATGCCTCGTAGTTTCAATTTCACTGTTTTTATTCATTTTGAGGAATACTGAATCTGTTTTTTGCAAGTGAGATGAATAAATGCTTACATTTAGTCTAGAGCAGCGGTCCCCAACCTTTTTTGCGCTACGGACCGGCTTAATATCAGACAATATTTTCACGGACCGGCCTTTAAGGTGTGGCGGATAAAAACAACAAAATAAAATGATACGACCAGCATAAAAACTGTAGTATTTTTTAAATATTATAATAAACGTGAATCCAATGTGTAGGCTTACTCGCAATTTTATTAGCAGCGTCCTCGTAACATCGCGCCAACATAACATGAGTAACATCCTCTCTGCCCCCTAACGCTCTCTGGCGGGCTTGGTGCGTGTAAATCACCTGTTGCGATAAATCCATATTTCAAGTAGGACTCCTGGTATTGTCTGTTAAATGCAGCTTTCTTTTTCTTGGAAATCGTAGTCTCTTCTTCTGTCTCCTCGCTGGGCCGTTTCCCCTTCGCAAAGAAGCTTTCCAGAGACGTTTGTTTTTTACTCATTTTGCTAGCTTGTGTGTTTATTTTTAGCGGTAACGTATCACGTGACCTAAACAAGCGTTGCTATGCGCCAAGAGTGAGTCATAGACGGATGTAACGGAGAGAATTTGAAGTTGAGATGCTGACTCGCGACCTTCGCAGTAGTGAACGCGCCAGAGAGAAATGCACATTTCATACACACATGCACATTTCATACTAATTACAAACTCAAAATATTATTTTATCTAAACCACATTAATTATTAAGTTGATTTGACAAAATAAAAAATGTTGTCATGAACAATTCATAAACATTTGAAATCATGAAAATATTTTTTACAGTTATTTTTTAAAAAAGTAATCTGATTATGTAACTTACGTTATTTGTAATGCGTTACCCCCATCACTGTTCTTCACATTGTCATTATTACATTGTGACAGATTTTAGCTAATACAGTCTGTGCTGCTAAAACTGGTACGGTATGTTTAGGGATCTTGTTAAAAATTAAATGCTCATGAGAGAAAAATGAGGAGCTCGTTCTTTGGGAGCCTTCAGATGATCTGCACAGCAATAGGTGCTGCACACACCAGAAATCAAACATTACCACATTTTACTCTTATTTTTACTTCATCTGGTGTTCAGGAATAATAATAGAATTCTTACTTTCTCATTATTACTTAGTGTGACTGGGTAGGACAAGTTTCTGTTCACCAAACAGGCCTCATTGATGTGTAAATGTGGATGTATGTGATTTTCACAGATTTGTCAAGGTTTCACAAGCTCTTACAGCTTCCTTTAAAATGGTGATTTGTGAGGAAGTTCCAAGTTCCAAAGGTTATAATGTGTTACAAATGTGTTTAAATGACATCAAACTATTTTATTTCAAAATTCAAAGAAAAATCTGATTCCTCGTGATATGGGTCACTGTAATTTTGCCAAGTAAGACGTTCCATAATTTGTTGATCCTGGAACATTCTAATCCAAAAATTGAGTCCTAACCTTATCCCTTTCCCTAAACGTAACCCTACTCATAACTTATACCTACAATCAGAGGGAAATGAGAAGTGATGTAAAAGCACCTAACCCTGTTTGTAAGCCTGAACTTGACAAACTGTAGACTTGTCCCTCAAATCTGATTGGTTGATTGAAATGTTGTTCCAGGATCAACAAAGATGTTGATTTAGGAACATGTTGTACATGGTAAAATCACATTCACCTTGTGATATGAGCCCTTTAACTTATAAATATAACAGAAAGTATCCATAGTCAGGTAAGCTTAAGACACAATCTACTTCTGTTTATTTTTGTACGTAATAGAAAAGCACCTCTGAGACACGAACAGTGAAGCACTTCCACTTCACAGCGTGGCCGGATCATGGTGTTCCATCTGGCACAGAGGAGCTAATCAAATTCAGAGGTCTCGTCCGTCAGCACATAGAGAGTTCCTCCTCTGAAGGGCCGACCGTCGTACACTGCAGGTGAACACTACACACTTTAAAACCCAACTCAGACATTAACTTGACACGGATAATGAGTCACAGATTCAGAGAGCTGACAGCACAACAACATGAAGAGGGAGCATTATTAAACAAACCACGATTAAAGCAAATGTTTATCCTCATCTTCTTCCTCTGCATACTTTAGTGCTGGAGTGGGTCGGACAGGTACACTGATCGCACTGGACGTTCTGCTGCAGCAGCTGGACAGAGAAAAGGCAGTGGGCATTGCAGCGTTTGTCCAGCAAATGAGATTCTGCCGGCCACTTATGGTGCAAACTGAGGTAACACTGTTTCCATGACGGTAACATTTTATTGCCAATCTGGCTCATAATTGGGTCTGGGTGTTATAATTATATTATCTTAGGGCATTCAAACTCCTAAAAAACAACTTTAAAAAAATAAAAGCAATTTATAGAGACTGAAAAACAATTGTCAAAAATGACAGCTGTGGTCACCAGAATTTTACCTTAAAAAAAATCTAATTTTTGGTAATTTTGGGAAAATCAATTTTTTTAACTGAATATATCATGAAATAATGCTACAATTATTTAAACTACTTAACTAGCTTCTTAAACTTGTTATTTAGTATGTTTGGGGATGTCAGTTTTTGGCTTCTTTTTCCAAGTTTATCAAAAGTGGATTTAGCAGCATTCATACCAATGAGTTCAGCAGCTGTATAGCACAATGTACAAAAATTAAGCAAAATGAAATGAAAACACTTTAAAGGGGTCATGAATGGCATTGTTTTATAATGTTTCCTAGGGTGCACTTAAAATGTTAGTATGCTTTTTACATCAAAAAATTAAATAATATATAAATATGTCCTTAGGGATTTTAGCCCTCTTATTTAAACACTCTGTTTTAAGGGGCGTGTCTGCTGTGAGACTTCATTGTAAACACCCACTGTTGTGATTGGCTAACATCTTTGCATATGAAATAGCAACTCTCTCGAAAACTTTAAGATCTTTTTTTTTACTATTACATGTCTCGAGGTTAACTAATTGTGAAAAGTGTTGGTTATAGCATTACATTTAGATCTATGGCATTATATTTATATTTATATTATGGCATGAAAGGTTGCAGTGATGAACATTGTAGCTGATCACAGACATGTTGTTGAGCACGTGAAAGCAGTGATCTCATCATTGCAACTCAATTTCTGCACACTAATGAATCCTTTCGTCATAACCAACAGTGCAAATGTGATGTAACTAAGAGATTTGTTGAATAAAGCAGGAGCTTTGGCGCTAATCTAAAACTCAGTCACTGATAAACTCGCGCTGTTTGATTTACAGCTCCTTCGATTGTTAAGGGAGCGTTCTTTGATAGCTTTCTTCATAAAGTGTGTGCAGAATTGAGGCACATTGATTTTCTGATCATATTTTTTTCTAGGCACATCTTACCATTTCCAAACAACATTCATCTTAATAACTACTATTAATTTTGTATTTAATAATTTTTAAGTGATATTTAAATGTTCATGAAAAACGCCTCATATTCAGGTGTGCAGAATTATTAGGTACGTTTTCTTTTACAGATAAAATGAGCCAAAAAAGACATTTAACTCAGACTGAAAAATCAAACATTATTAAATGCCCATGAGAAGGATGCAAGAAAGGTTTGTTTGCAAAGCCTGCACTGAAATGTGATTGATTTATCATAGAATCCACAGTGAAATGTACCAAATATAAATAAATTAGACATGCACATTTTTTGCAAAATAAATAACCATATTCCAAGCATTAGGATCATTTGTATGCTATTATGTAAGTGTTGATTTCTTCTATGGAGGCGGTGTTTCAACTATCTAGGTCATAGATAGGCAAGTTCCGGGACGAGTCGTTCGCTGGGCCTGGTGTCAATAAAAGCTTTTATTGGACTAACAAGGAAGTTTTCAGTTCTGAAACTTAGAGGATATTCTTTTAGTCCGATGACCTCCGAGAAAAAGTTGATTTCTTGGACCCCTTTTAAATAGCAATAAAACAGATATAGCTATATGAAAAATACAGAAAAAAATAGGTCACAAGAGGCAATTCAGGTAAAACCGTAAACTTTGCCGATTAGTAACTCACTTTGTATGGTTATAATGTCGGTAATATATATGTAAATGAACAATGTTTACTCACTCTGTGTTACCTGGACTGAGAAATTCACGTTTACTAATCAGCAAAAGTCCACTTCTAGCACACACAGCAAACTTCCACATTTTTGTTATTGTAAGTTTTAGAAGGGCAAGTTTATCACTGAAAATGTCAACTCTTTAAACAGAGAAATGGAACACTATGCAACAACTTTCTTACCTGTACACGGTGTTTGGCATAAAAGTGTGTTGTGTTCGTAGCCAATTTGAAATGTTAACTACACAGAGGTTTTTCAGATTTTCCGTCATGGTATTTTCACCATATTTATGATTCTTTGCGTTTTTTAGCCACTGCCTTCAATGCACTGGATCCTTCACTGGAAACCGAAAGTAACTCACTCCTGCTAAACATTTAATTTTTGAAATCTTGTACCCAGAAACAATACAAATCGGCACCATTATGACTAAAAGTTTGCTAAAAAGTACTTCTTAAAGCAAGATGGTTTTGACTCTTTTAAGTATATCCATAGCTAACTGGTGGGAGTGTCTACAAAACTATTTGGTATAAGGGCAATAATATTATCACTTGGAAATTAAGACTAAGAGATGTGTATCCCTGTATGGTAGACAACTTTCACCCTCGTCAAGTGTCTTATGCTTCTCCTCTCTGTCTCTTACAGTCTCAGTATGTGTTCCTGCACCAGTGCATCATGGATTCTCTGCAAACCAAAGTCATGGCTACGTCAGAGCCTCTCTATGAAAACTCAGACATGATCTATGTCAATGCAATAGCGTTAAGACAGTATGAAAACGGAAGTCAAATATGAGCAAAAATAGATGAACATCTTAAAAATGTAATATTATCCACATAAGTGTTCTTATAATAATAATGTAAGATCAAAAACAGCCATGGAATCTTGAAAGCCAGTGGAAAATCTTCAGCATGACTTTCAAAACCTTAAACAAAATATTTCACACCATATGTGCATTTATTATAATTGTTTTATTTAAAATAATAATATTAATAATATTAATACTCCACTGCTAACAGGACTGAAAAATATTAGTATTTTGATCCTAACCTATAAAGCACAAACAGACACACAGGCTTTAGCTTTGTCCCAGAGTAAAAGCTGTTGCAACTTGCACTAATATGTCAGTACCAATGTTTAGTCTCAAGATGAACACAATTAATGGGTTTTTTCTAAGGCACATTTATAACTTAAATATCCTAAACTAATGTCTGTTTGTGAAACCAGGCCTAAGAGTTTACCATTTAAACTTGCCAGTCTTTATTCATCTAAATCGCTGTGTATATAGCCTTGTTTTTTTTTATTTTTGCTTGAGCTGTACTTTGTGCTGCCTTTTTGCTTTTGCACATTACTAAATTTGCTATTTTAAAATTGATATATTTAATTAAAAATAAAAGTATTTTTCACTATATTTTTCTATTATGCCAGTGACATGTTTTCTTGCTTAACAAGCTTTAAAGGAATAGTTCATCAAAAGACAAAAGATTGTGTCATATATTTACATCAGGATTGCCCAATCCTGTTCCTAGCCCTATCTAACACCTATATGTAATTATCAAGCGTTCCTGAAGATTATGGATGCATCCGAAATCACACTTACCTGGCGATAAACAATATGTAACAAAAGAACTATGTCCAAATTCACAATACTCATAAAATAGTTGACAAGAAGTCAGATAGCCTACTACTAGAGTGAGAGTCTGAAATGTGCATACAATGGAGACTTTACTAACCCATGAGTCCACAGGAGAAGATTTGTGAATGGCAGTAAAGCGATGCAACTGACGCCTGAAATTTATGGAGAATGTAGTATGTCCGGATAGCATTCACACATTCATACTATATACAGTGGTGCTCAGAATTATTGGCACCCTTGGTAAATATGAACAAAGAAGCATGTAAAAATAAATCTGCATTGTTAATTCTTATATATATATATATATATATGTATATACTCACTGAAGTAAAAGAATTGAAAATGTAGGGAAAATCTCATTATGAAACGTTTTTCTCCAAAACATTTTGGCCTCAGTTATTGGCACCCCTAGAATTTTTTCTAAATAAAATATCTCTGAAATATATTCCCATTTATATTTACAGTTTTTAGCACACCAGGGTGATCATGAACATGAAATTGTCTAGCCACGACTTCCTGTTCCACAGGAGTAAAATCATGAGGAAACACAAAGGCCAGATTTCCATAATCATTTGGGTTCAACCAAAGAATATAGTACTGATGGGCAGCAAAAGATTGAATTCAAAAGATAGAAATCTCCATTTCTACTATCAGGGCAATAATTAAGAAGTTCCAATCTACTAAAGATATTTCAAATCTGCCTGGAAGAGG
Organism: Zacco platypus; assembly: GCA_038088235.1. NCBI lineage: Eukaryota > Metazoa > Chordata > Actinopteri > Cypriniformes > Xenocyprididae > Zacco > Zacco platypus. The sequence continues at coordinate 20,246,126 of CM076065.1, read as the reverse complement.
ACGTGGGTCTATATCGTCCTAATGCGCAGTGAGGAGGAGAGTTTGAGAGGCCAAAGACTCTTCAAGGATCACAGCTGGAGAATTGCAAAGATTAGTTGAGTCTTGAGTGTCAGGAAAAAAAAAATATATCAAAAAGCACTTACATCCCCACAAGTTGTTTGGGATGGTTTCAAGAAAAATCCTCTGCTCTCATCCAGAAAAAAAATCTCCAGCATATTCAGTTGTCAGACAAGACTGGAACTTTAAACAGGACCGGCTTCTATTGTCAGATAAAACTAAAAAAAAAAAGATTTTTTTGGCCGCAAATCCACCATATGGGTTTGGTGCACACAGGGATAAAAAGTACCCCATGCCCAGAGTTAAATATACTGCTGGATCTTTAATGTTGTGGGCCTATTTTTCTGCTGGATGTCCGGGAAATCTTGTTCAGATACATGGTATCATGGGTTCTATCAAATACCAACAGATAAAAAAATCAAAACCTGACCTCTTCTGCTAGAAATCCTATAATGGGCAGTGGTTGGATCGTCCATCAGGACAATGATCCAAAACAAACATCGAAACCAACACAAAAATGTGTCACTGAGCACAAAATGAAGCTTCTGCCATGGCCGTCCCAGTCACCTGACCTGAACCCTAGAGAAAACGAGTGGAGTGAACTGAAGAGAAGAAGCACCAACATGGAGCTGGGAATCTGAAGGATCTGTAGAGATTCTGAATGAATGAATGCTCTCCGATCTCATGTCAGGTGATCTCCAAACTCATCAGGCATTATAGGTGAAGACTCAGAGCGGATATCTTGGCAAAAGGAGGTTACAAAAAGTATTGAATAAAAGGGTGCCAATAACTGTGGCCAACGTGTTTTGGAGAAAAACATTTATTTCATAAAGAGATTTTCCCTGCATTTTCAATTCATTTACTTCAATAAAAGGTTAGATTTATGTGTTTTTTATATAAAAGAATTAACAATGCAGATTTACATGCTTCTTTGTTCATATTTACAAAGAGTGCCAATAATTCTGAGCACCACTGTAGAACTAAACATTTTTTAGTGATCGTGAAGCAATTACTTATTCAAAATAAGTATCTACTCAATAAAGGATGAGATTTTGGACGCAGAAAGTTCATTTAATCAGTTGGAGCTAAACTTTGCAGGAAGTTAAATCTCCAGGAACAATATTGGGCACCCCTGATTTAAATAATTTCAAATCTGTTTGTGAAAAAGAGAATATTTAAGAGCTGCAGGGGAAGGAAAGATTTGTTTGTTTGTCATGGTTACTATGAACCGTTCTTGTATGAAAAGATCAGAAAAAGATTCTTCATTCAATTTCTTAATACATAGCACTGTTCCTTCCACGGAAAGAAAAAAAAACAACATTTTATGGTTAAGGAGCGGTCAGCCACTAATTCAGTCAAACTGAAGTCACTTTAAAATCAGGCCTTAAAGGTATGTTAATGAACGCTGACCAACTTGAACCCTTTGCAAAATATCGACTGAAAATTCCAGATCACGTACTGGAATGACTGTATTTTGCCCATGAATGTTTAGAGCGATGAGAGTTAAAAGAAGGGCTGATTGTTTGATGGGAACATTGTTCTAGAACCACCAAAGGATGTTCGTCTGAGAACATGTTGTGCTTTGGTAAATCATGTGATTTTTTTTTTTGCACTGCAAGTCACTTTAGCTTTAACTGAAATTTAAGCACTTAATTTTTAACATTTAAATTAATCTGCTTTAATATTGTACAAATACTGAGCTGTCCTAATTAAGAATACTATATTTATAAATATGCTCAAAGCAAAAGTCATGGACAAGGAGTACGTTTACACGACAACGATGTACTAAAAACAGAAACGCTTTTCCTTTGCGGTTTTGAAAAGTTTTGCATACAGATGACAACATTGTCGGAACAATCCTGGTTCACACGGATCTGCGAAAACGATTGAAAATGCTTTATTTTACTTGCCAGGACAGTAATTGGCAATGTCACTTTGTAAAGAGAAACTCTGCGCCTACAGAATGAACACATAATACACAAGCGCATGTTGTCACCGTTTTCACAAATTCACATTTTTGTAGTATACACAGAAACTATAATGGTATCATTTTCAAAAACCTGCACTTTGAAATAAGTTAATTCATAACATTTAATAAGTTTTCAGGCCCCCAAAGCCCATCGTAGTGCAAATGAACGGACAAACGCATAAAAAGTTTTCCTTTTTTTAGTTGAAAGTGGTGTCATGTAAATGTCCTAACCAGGCACAATGTGATACGATTCCAGATGCAAGAAATTTGTAAGTAATTACCTCACAAATGATAAATTACCAGGTATTAACATCTTTCTTTGGACATGGTACTTCAATTCTATTTTGGACATGACCATGGCAATTCCATGACACTTTTTTGGTATACAGAAATATGCCAATCATTCAGTATCGTGCTGTATGTCAAAGAACCATGGTATTATCACCGAATTATGCTACCATTGCAATACTTTTTCTTGTAACAGACTTGTATTATTATGCCAGCTTGGTTCATGGCCTTCCATAAACATTTTATTTTTATTCATATCACTTGTTAACAAATATTAGTGTATTAAACATTAACTTGTCAATTATTGATTGTAAATTATTGACTGAATAAAGCTTATGTATATGAAGAATCAACTGGCATTATAGCATGCATTCATCTGTGTTCTTGTCATTTATAGCATGGTTTAAACTAATGGTTTCTGGATTCTCGCGATCATAACTGTTCTTTCACATCTGGCCACATCTCAGTCGTTTCCATCTTCTGCAGTATTAAAAAACATTTCTATCATCTCCTCTTTAGTGTCTTCCATGTAGTCAAATGGCTGCTCTGCCAGGATGTTCACCACTTCTGATGGTGGATGGAGTGGTTCTGCATTAAAATCCAAGGGTAACGGCACAGAGAACTTCTTGCAGATGTTGTGCAGGACACAGCAAGCTTTGATGGTGCATGCCACCAGCTCAGGTGACTGAATGGGGCCGATGTCACGGAGGCACTGGAAACGGCTTTTCAAACTGCCAAAGACCTGTTGCGCACGGCCATGTAGCTGAGCGTGTGCTTTGTTGAATCGCAGGGCTGCATTGCTTTTGATGCGAAAGGCTTCGACAGGGGTCAAAACGTGCCCACAACCTAGAAGACTTCTGCTACCTGTGGGGAACAAATACAAAAAGACAAAGGGGTGATGGGGTAACTGTATTTGAGTCTATTTATTTCTACAGAATGTTAAAGGAAAACACATGATCACAGTATTGTAGTTAAATATTTCTGAATAATGAAAAGCCTAACTTGACAGTTGATTGACCCAAAAGAATCAAGCATTTCTGGAAGCCATTAAAAAATTAAACTATGATAAATCATATCAGAACTTTTGCATATTTAATGTAAAAATTATCACATATCCAACGCCACTGAAAACCAAAGAGACACATTTCAGAGAAATAAATTTAAAAAAAAAGTATAAAAATAACCAAATCTATATAAACAAATATATATAAAATAACCATGCTCATGTGGAGTAGCACATAACTGTGAATAACCTCAACTCAACTTTATTTATATAGCACCATTAAAAACATCAATTATTGGCCAAGGTGCTGTACATAAATCAAGTATTATCAACATTTAGTACCATGTTTAATGTAAATCTCAACCCAGAAAAGACCAGACACAACACAGATCAGCTACAATTAAAAGCCAAATAAAAAAGAGGTTTTGAGTTTTGTTTTGTTCAGTGTAGAGGAAGTTCTAATGAAAACAGGTAGGCTGTTGCAAAGTTTTGGTGCAGCAATGGCAAAAGCACGGTCTCCTCTCAGTTTTAATCTTGCCCAAGGAACATTTAACATTCTCTGGCTGGATTACCTAAGAGACATTCCAGGATTGTAAAAAGTAAATCGGAGATGTATACAGTAGCTGATCCATTTAAGGATTTAAAAACCAATAATAAAACATAAAAATCAATTCTGTAGCAAAATGGAAGCCAATGTAGGGATTTCAGAACTGGACTAATGTGCTCTCGTTTAACTAGTAATGAGCCTAGTAGCTGCATTTTGTACTATCTGCAGAAGGTTAAGAGATACCCGATTAATACCCACATAAAGATAAATGCGTGGATCACCCTTTCTAAGTCCTTAAACAAAGGAAACATTTGAAAGACATACATAAAAAAAAAATAAAAAAAAAACAGAAACATAAACAAAGAAGTGATTTTACATTAGCTAGGACTCGAAGATGAAAAAAAAAAACAAAAAAAAAAAAACGGACAACTGCATTTGTCAGTTTGTCAAATTTGAGAGCATTATCAAAAAACAGGCCCAAATTCTTCACTTGTGGTTTCACACATGAAGACAAAGGTCCAAAATTTAAGAGGAATTAGCAGCTTCTGAAGGTTCAAAAACTGTAATCTCAGTTTTGCCTTCGTTGGGGTAGAGACAATTTAGAGACATCCAGTCCTTTACATTCGCTAGGCAAGCCAACAGAGTATGTTATTTGATCCCAGGGGAAGATAGATTTGGGTATCGTCAGTGTAACAATGAAAAGAGATGTGTTTCTTAAAACTTGACCCCAGGGGGAGCATATACAAGCAGAATAAAACTGGAGCAAGAATGGAACCTTGAGGGACTCCACACGTGAGAGGAGCAGTATCCGAAATAAATTCACCAATGCTGACAGAGAACCTTCTACTATTCAAAAAGCCAAGGATTTAAACCATTTTGGGCATTCCCAAATGAGAGATGAGAACAGAGTGGTCACTCATGTCAAACGCTGCAGTCAATTCTAACAGCACTAACACCGCATACTTGCCATAGTCGAGAAATAGTAAAATATAATTTAAAACTTTTACCAGTGCCGTTTCTGCAGGATGGTATTTCCTAAAACCACCTGACATGACTCAATAAATTTCCACTGTTCTTGGTTGCATGCTGCAACAAGACCTATGGGCCACAGAGAGCTCATGAAGCAACAACGTAATCTCATTGTTAAAAGGGTAAGGGGTAGGCATAAGATATACCATGGAATCACAGCAAAGACAGTCATCAACACATGGAGAATGTATGGCACAAAAGTGACATTATTAGAAAACAAAGAGAAAAATGGTCAGGGAGGCTGTCAAGAAACCTACGGCAACAAAAGAATTTGCAGGGTGAAAGATTTGAAGGGTGGCAAAATGGAAGGCTATTCTGAGTAAAAAGCAAACTAAAAACATCCAGGCCCAGCTGAATTTTGCAAAAATATTATATTCAGTCTCCCAAAACCATGTGGAAAACTGTATTATGGTCTGATGAGACCAAGACTAAACTTTTTGGCCAAAATTGTAAAAGGTATGTTTGGCTCAAAAATAAAACTGAACATCAACAAAAAAACACCATAACCATGGAGAAACATGGTGATGGCACCAAGCCAAGGGAATCATGAATAACTCAGAGTACCAGTTTACTTTGGAACAGAATTTAAATATTTTCTAAAAGTCTCTTATGCTCACAGAGGCTGCATGTATTTGATAAAAAAAAAATCCAATAAAACCACTGGTGTGAAATATTATTACAAATTAAATTAACCTTTAATACTCATTTTAAAATGCAATTTATTTCTTTGATGGCGAAGCTGAATTTTTAGTAGCCATTACTCAAGTCTTCAGTGTCACACGATCCTTCGGAAATCATGCCAATATGCGTAGTTGCTGCCCAAGAAACTTATTATTTTCACAGTTAAAAACGGTTGTGCTTCTTTGTATTTTTGTAGGAACTGTGATGCATTTAAGGATTTTTTCATAATAGAACGTTCAAAAGAACAGCATGTATTTGAAAAAGAAATCTGGATCTGGAATTACATAATCAGTTTCCAAAAATTAAGTACTTGTGATTAGATTACATTACAATTTAAAATACTTGTAATCAGACTACAGTTACTTTTTTTAATTGAATTATTACTCAGGGAGCCATTTAACTACATATTAATGTTTTTGAAATGCTTTAGTCTTTAAAACATTAAAACTGTGCAAATTCACATCATTTCATACTAACATGCAATGCAGGAACTCCCCAACTTTCTTCCAACAGGTAAACAAATATTTAATCTTAAGGGTTTTTTTTTTAATTGGATTTATTTTAAAATTATTTGAACTTTACATTTTCATGATTTAATTAATAGCTTTGATCACAAACCCCAGTCTGGGAAACCCAGATGTAATGCAATATTTAATTCACTTCATGTTGTTGGTAACAAAGATTGAAGTAGTTGCAATCAAATTTATGCAACTCCCCTAACCTGCAAGACATTTTGCTGCAGAAAACAATTCAAAAAGGCATCAGTAAACTATTATACAAAACTTATTATACACGAGCGATTCCGAGAATGTAAAGTTGATGAAAAATGGAGAGAAAAAGACAAAAAAAAAAAAAACAAACTGGCTCTAAACGTACGTGTACAAAGAACCCCCATAACAAGACTGGAGTCTGACTGTACTCCGTGTTTGAGAATGGAGATGGTGTTCTTATGCTCATAAGCTTTGACGAATGCCACTCCTGACCAAGCAGAACAAAAAAGGCTGACTTGAATATGCTTAAATTCATTTGGATATACCTGTGGACTTGTGGAAGAATAATATATGGAGGGATGCGACCAAACTGAAACTGAAAGCTTATAAGCAGGAAAACCCCATCTCCATGGTCAAACATGGTGGTGCTCCAGTCTTGTTATGGGGGTTCTTTGCTCTTGCAGGAAGTAGAAATCTTGAGTGTATGAAAGACATCATGAATTCTTTGAAGTATGAAGCCATTCTGGCAAAGATGGTGATGCTTTCAGAGCAGAGACTGAAGCTTGATCATCAATAGGCTTTCCTGCAGGACAGCCATCCCAAAGTATATATCCAGATCTACTTAAGCTTTGTTCAGGGATCTGTCGTAGAATGTAGAGTGGCCGATAGTCTTCAGACTGAAATTTCATTGAAAATATTTGGTGGATAATTTGTAGAAAACATGGAAATCAAACACTATCTAGATGTTTAGTGATCTAGAAGCTTTTTCAAGCAAGGAATGGGCCAAGATTGCAGTTGAGAGGTGACAGAAGCTTCTAAGCACTTACAGGTACCGTTTATTGGAGGTTATAAAGAACAAAAGATTCTGGATAAAATTTGACTTTTGGGGGTTGAATAATTTAGTACATGTATGTTTAGAGTCAGTTTGATTTTTTTTTTTTTTCTTTCATTTTTCATCAACATTACATTCTCTGAACCACTTTAATGTGAATTAAAGGTGCACATGCAGTTTTTTTTCTCATCCGCTAGAAGTCGCCTATTCTAAACAAAGGTGTAGCTTGATGACGCCAAGTTTGAGTGTGGATTCTTGGGACATGTGGTCTTCACCTCACAGCTGGTGAAAAAGAATCGGACTGGAACCCAGGCAGAAAGCACATTCATGGATGCGATTATTAACATTACGGTAGTATGAAGCAGAGCAGGACTGAGTGTTGCGGAGCTGAACGAGGACACTGGAGCGATTGTTAATGAGAGACGAACGCAACACACGCCTCACGAGCAACGGCACTTTTACTACGCCACAGTCGCCGACGCCGCTTACGCTTTTCCATTCATGAGTGTGAGGTAACGCACCTCTGTTTATCATATTAGATTGGGCTGTATTGGTAAATGGCATTAGTTTTAAAAACATATTGTATGATGGAGAAATTCTATATTACTGTTACTAAAAATAAAGCTGCATCTGATTATGCTATGTTAGCTACTTGACAAAATAGTGTTTTTCCCCGAGGCATGGTAAAGCATGATACTAATAAGAAAATTAGATTTAAACAATAAGACTAAACGTGTTCAGCTATATTACAATAATTAGTTTTATGTCTATAAATGTATCAAAACAAATGTTCCCTTGTCTGTGTTTCCACATGTAATATATATTAAAGCATCTTTGGTATTTTCCATGGTTTCTACAAAATAAAACTGGAAACCATAAAAAGGGTAAATCGGGTAATATGACCTCATTTACAGTCGACTCCCTCACACGTCCTGGATCCTTGGTTAAAATTGCGATTTTCTCACGATTTACAAATAGTTGGAAACATCTGGGATACTGTAAGTACTCAACTGAACAAAATATATAACACTGGCCTAGTGGTTTTTGGATATTTTACTGCAAAAGTGTTACATACTGCAGCTTTAATAAACTTTGTAAAGTATAGAATAGAATTGCATAGAATTTTGTTCTCAGCAGCAAAATGTCTTGCAGGTTAAGGGGTTGAATAATTTTGATTGAAACTGTGTATAATATATATATATATATATATATATATATATATATATATATATATATATTATACTTTTAACGCACACACATACACACCTCTATCTATCGATCGATCGATCGATAGATAGAGGTGTGTATGTGTATGTGTGTGCGTTAAAATATTATCCTGTTCAAATCAATGTGATAAACAAGTTAGGTCAATAGTAATCTAAAAGTAGTCGGATTGTGTTACTTTAAATCTGTAATGTAATGCATTATATATTTTTTTTAACTTCACCAACTACAATTTTTGTCATATAATTTGGAATCAGACAGTAACTACATTTTCCAAGTGATCAACCCAGAACTGAATATAAATGATATTTAAAAGTTCTCAAAGGTTCTTACCAACAACCCACGTATGACCGTGTTGAAAAATGCTGAACTGTCTGCCAATATCAGAGTTTTCCCAAACAGTCTGTTCAGGAGTTCCTCCAGGACAGCACTGCTCCAGACTCAAGAGATTCCCATCCACGTCGAATATGACCTGCATCATGACTGAATGATAACCCAGAGTGTTCATATACATGTGCTCCTCCCCGGCCGGAGGGCTCACCTTCACGTGCAGATACCCCAGCACTCCCACCACATGCGGGATGCCGCTCAGGTTCTTAAAGGCTTGTGCGGCACCCATGCGGTCATTATAACTGTTCGGGAAAGTGATAAAATCGGGGCTGAGGTCTGATAAGAGTTTGATGATGCTGTTCACCGCCTCGCCCGCTGCTCTCTGATCTATTCCCAGCCGTTCTGTGATTTTACTGGGTAAAGACCCGTGTGCTAAGAAGGCAAGCGCGGCCAGAATGTTGGCTTCTGCGGAGGTCGGGCTGTAGCCGAGCGCAAACACGTCTTTCTTTAAACGGGCCTGGATGAAATCGACGATGAACCGGAGACACTGCCGAGTGAGATGTAAACACCTAGACAGAAAGCGATCATCCAGTCCGTCCAGGACAGTGTGCGTCTCGGACGCAGAGATGGGCTCACAGATGCTGGATTGTTTGTCTTGTTTTGTGTTGCTGATGCTGGATGATATCGTGTTGTTACACAAACCGCTTGCTAATAAATCATCCTGGATAGCAAACCACAGCGCTCCAGCTAAAGACATTGTGAGCAGCAGAAATAAAGAATACCCTGTAGAATTCTTATATTTTTGTACTCATTTGTTGCTCTAGAATACAGTGGTACGCCATCAAACAACTGAAGGACAGACCATATATATCGTCATACACGAATCTCCATGGAAAAATCCAGTATTATTGAGCGGAGTAACAGCCTGGCATTGCTTAGCCCAGCTCTGCTGCATAATACATCGGACTGCCTGACAATGTAGTGTAAAAACACGCAAAAACAACAAATGACTGCGAAATGTGCTGCTGCAGCCTCTGCTTCTTCTTCGGTGTTTATTGGCGGTTGGCAACCTGACTAATTGGTGCATTACTGCCGCCAACCCAGTTGGATCGGGTATTTGCTTATGTATGGTATGAAAAACGAAACATAAAAACCAAGCTAAACAAACTAGAAAATAAAACAAAACAAATTTTAAAAAAATAGCAAAAAAAGATTATATTCTTTTACTTAGTTTATCATTATAAGCGCAAAACATGTCATTTCCTGGTCATGTGAAAAATGGGTTTCCTTTCATAATAAAAGTCTTGCTGTTAGCGAAATCGTTATGGAGAAAATACAGAAAAAATAAAATACATCACATCAAAATACATTCTTAACTGAAACTAAGACATTTAATGAATTAACAATTCAATTCATTGAAGCTTTATTTGGATGATACACAGGATGTACTTTGCCAACGTATTAGCAAAAGTGACACATTTTCATACACAATATCTTTTTTTTAACTTTAGTTATATTAAAATTCATTTTGTCTGAAACTATGTTTATTCACGTATTTCTCTGTTGAAACACATGAATCTCAGAAACTGTTATGAAAATGTTTTTCTTAAGTAATATTTTACTTAAATAGCAAAAGAAGTTATGTTTTGAATAAAGAAAGCTATAAACTGTGAAGCATTTCTACACATAATGGTAATATTTTTTGTACTGCTGTTATATATTTATTTAATTCATTTAAAAAATGTCATCGTATCATCTTCAGATGATCTCTGGGTGTTTTTTTCTTATAGTTTTAATTTAAAGCTTTGTTATGTAACTTCTGCTAATCGGTATTACTGACGGAGATTGTAAGCTCAAGGACAATAATCTGCCATTATGAAAGTTGTCATCGAGTCAAGATAAATCAAGTCAAGTCAAGTTACCTTTATTTATATAGCGCTTTTTACAATGCAAATTGTGTCAAAGCAGCTTTACAATAATAATTGGCAAATCATTTTTGGCTTCACAGTAGCTCTTAAAGAAAATGGTGTCATTGTCCAGCTTAAATAAATTCAGTATTAATTCATTCCGTTGTAAAAATCAATAGTTATTAATTTAGTTATTTTTTCTGTATATCAGAACTGGAGAAAACAGTGATGTAATCGTTCAGCTCAGTTCAGTTCAGGTAATCAACAGTTGACAAAAACTGAGAAAAAATGGAGAAACCAAGCTTAGTCGGGGGGCCAGTTCTCTTCTGGGCAACAGCGAACAGTTCTGATTGATTCGGGCAGAGTTAGTACAGGTCATAAGTCCAATTTGGGAACGCAACAGCCAAAATATTTAATCCATTTCCATCAATTTCTGTGCATCCCCAAATTATGTGCCCCTTCGTAAAAGAGGTTCCTTAACTTCCAGCTCTAAAAGAGAGCCAGGGACCATACCCTAGCTCCCTGTGATCACAGTGGTCATCACAGCTAAGCATTGGTGGTTCTGTGGTAGAATTCTCGCCTGCTACGCAGGAGACCCGGGTCCGATTCCTGGCCAATGCATAAAGTGTCTTCAGTTATTCCAGAAGTGTGGTTGTTTAAGGTGTTGCTATGAAACTTCTGCTAATCTATGTTATTGATGGGTGTTGTAAGATCAAGGACAGTAACCTGCCATTATGAATGTTATCATTAAGTCAAGTGAAGTCACCTTCCAAGACATTTGGCCATCCCTTTGGCAGGCCCTGATGACCTCACGGCCTTCGCTTGGCTCAGCGTTATGGTTTGCACAGAAACGTGCATAGCGGAGCTATGAAACGCTGCAATTTTGTTGGACCGCTGATTCTGCTTTCACAAGAGATGCAAGTCTTGTCAGTGTTTCCAAGTTGCCAGGAGCAGGCCATCTCTTTCTGTCCTTATTGTTTGCAGTCTTCATTCTGCAGTCCATGTGGAAAACAATCTTCTGGCAGACGGAACACACACGCTTTGTGGGGAAAAGGCTGTTATATCGCAAGGGGCAGCCCCAGTGCAAGGGGCAGTTCCAGCGCAGCGGCCCGGATAGTTCAGTCGGTAGAGTGTCACATTTTTAATCATAGGGTCTAGTGTTCAAGTCCCTGTTCGGGCCATGGGAAATCACTTTGTTGGAGGCCTCAGTCTGGTGTGACTCTGCGAGAGGGCTTTTCAAACCTGGGGACCTTCTGAATGTTTTGTGATTCTCCCTTTTGCAACACACCTGATTCGGATCATGAACTCATTGGAAAAGAGCGCCCGTAAAGTCAACCGAGTGTGCCGGATACGAGAGACATACAAAATGTCCAGTGTTGTGGGTCTACAGGTTCAGAGGCGTGGCATCTTGATTTCTCCTTGTTGGGACCGTATTTTTTTATTTTTTATTGTTTTCTGATGCAGGGCAAGGTTGCGAGAGGGTTAGGCAGAAGTCTTGCACGAAAACTGCCCAGAGGACGCTCTGCAGCTTACATCTCCTTGTATGCCAGAAGTTTGCTTCTTTAAAGCTTTGTTATGTAACTTCTGCTAATCGGTATTACTGACGGAGATTGTAAGCTCAAGGACAATAATCTGCCATTATGAAAGTTGTCATCGAGTCAAGATAAGTCAAGTCAAGTCAAGTCACCTTTATTTATATAGCGCTTTTTACAGTGCAAATTTTGGTCAAAGCAGCTTTACGGTAATAAGTGGCAAATCATTTTTGGTTTCACAGTAGCTCTTAAAGAAAATGGTGTCATTGTCCAGCTTAAATAAATTCAGTATTAATTCATTCCGTTGTAAAAATCAATAGTTATTAATTTAGTTATTTTTTCTGTATATCAGAACTGGAGAAAACAGTGATGTAATCGTTCAGCTCAGTTCAGTTCAGGTAATCAACAGTTGACAAAAATGGAGAAAAAATGGAGAAACCAAGCTTAGTCGGGGGGCCAGTTCTCTTCTGGGCAACAGCGAACAGTTCTGATTGATTCGGGCAGAGTTAGTACAGGTCATAAGTCCAATCTGGGATCGCAACAGCCAAAATATTTAATCCATTTCCATCAATTTCTGTGCATCCCCAAATGATGTGCCCTTCGTTAAAGAGGTTCCTTAACTTCCAGCTCTAAAAGAGAGCCAGGGACCATACCCTAGCTCCCTGTGATCACAGAGGTTGATTGATTCGGGCAGAGTTAGTACAGGTCAAAATTCCAATTTGGGATCGCAACAGCCAAAATATTTAATCCATTTCCATCAATTTCTGTGCATCCCCAAATGATGTGCCCTTCGTAAAAGAGGTTCCTTAACTTCCATCTCTAACGTAGAGCCAGGGACCATACCCTATCTCCCTGTGATCACAGAGGTCATCACAGCTAAGCATTGGTGGTTCAGTGGTAGAATTCTCGCCTGCCACGCGGGAGACCCGGGTCCGATTCCCGGCCAATGCAGAAAGTGTCTTCAGTTATTCCAGAAGTGTGCTTATTTAAGATTTTGCCATGCAACTTCTGCTAATCTATGTTATTGATGGGTGTTGTAAGATCAAGGACAGTAACCTGCCATTATGAATGTTATCATTAAGTCAAGTCAAGTCACTGTTATTTATATACCTTGGGAGAAACCAAGCTTAGTCTGGGGGCCAGTTCTCCTTTGGCCAACAGCAAACAGTTCTTTGTTGATTCAGGCAGAGTTACTACAGGTCAAAATTCCAATTTGGGATCGCAACAGCCAAAATATTTAATCCATTTCCATCAATTTCTGTGCATCCCCAAATGATGTGCCCTTCGTAAAAGAGGTTCCTTAACTTCCATCTCTAACGGAGAGCCAGGGACCATACCCTATCTCGCTGTGATCACAGAGGTCATCACAGCTAAGCATTGGTGGTTCAGTGGTAGAATTCTCGCCTGCCACGCGGGAGACCCGGTTCCGATTCCCGGCCAATGCAGAAAGTGTCTTCATTTGTTCTAGAAGTGTGGTTGTTTAAGGTGTTGCTATGAAACTTCTGCTAATCTATGTTATTGATGGGTGTTGTAAGATCAAGGACAGTAAACTGCCATTATGAATGTTATCATTAAGTCAAGTCACTGTTATTTATATACCTTGGGAGAAACCAAGCTTAGTCTGGGGGCCAGTTCTCCTTTGGCCAACAGCAAACAGTTCTTTGTTGATTCAGGCAGAGTTACTACAGGTCAAAATTCCAATTTGGGATCGCAACAGTCGAAATATTTAATCAATTTCCATGTAGTTGAAGTTCTGTGCAGCCCCAGATTATGTGCCCTTCGAAAAAGAGGTTCCTTATCTTCCATCTCTTCTGGTATTCCAGAAGTGTGGTTCTTGAAGGATTCGCTATGTAACTTTTGCTAATCTATATTATTGATGGGTTTTGTAAGCTCAAGGACAATAACCTGCCATTATGAATGTTGTCATCGAGTCGAGTCAAGTCACCTTTATTTATATAGCACTTTTCACAATTCAAATTGTGTCGAAGCAGCAGTAATAATTGCAAATCATTTTTGGCTGCACAACAGCTCTTAAAGAAGATGGTGTCATTGTCCAACTTAAATAAACTCAGAATTGATTCTTTCCATTGTAAAAATCAATAGTTTTTCATTTAGTTAATTTTTCTGTAAATCAGCACTGGAGAAAACACTGTTGTAATCGTTCAGTTCGCATTCAATGGTGTCAATGAAGGCAGATAAAAACATTGCTGAATATAATGTCAAGTGTCCCCAACTAAGCAAGCCAAAGGCAAAAGCAGCAAGAAACCAAAACTCCAACAGGAGACATCAAGTAACCCACAGGTGACAAAAATGGAGAAAAGAAAACCTTGGGAGAAACCTTGGGGAGACAGTTTTCTTGCTTGTTCTGAATTTCCAATGAGACTACGTTCTCCTGCCACACCCATGTGCTTGAAGTTGTGAGGGCTTAGGAAAGATGGCCATGTTGTTATTGTTTTGTTGTTTTTGTGTTTTCCACATCATTCCACATCAGTGGTCTATCTGTTAGTTGGACAAACAAGCCATTTTACTGTTGTACTCAGGCAGCTGTCGTCCACAGGGGTTAGCTGGTGTTGCACCATGATCGTATAGCGGTTAGTACTCTGTGTTGTGGCCTCAGAAACCTGGTTTGAATCCGGCTCAGAGCAGGCCTTTTCTTTAAATCAAAGGTAATGTCATTGTCCTTTTTGCCGCCTCGATCTTTCAGCTGGATTGGTGGATGATGCTCTCATGTGTTCTGTGCTGTTCCCACATGCAGCCAACAGAACATTTGGGCCACTGGCAAACGTAGTCGTGGCCGAGAGGTTAAGGCGATGGATTCGAAATTCATTGGGGTCTCCCCGCGCTGGTTCAAACCCAGCCGACTACGGGCCGTTTTACCTGTTTTTCCCTAGCTTTCTTTGATGAGATTTCTGCCTTCCAAGACATTTGGCCATCCCTTTGGCAGGCCCTGATGACCTCACGGCCTTCGCTTGGCTCAGCATTATGGTTTGCACAGAAACGTGCATAGCGGAGCTATGAAACGCTGCAATTTTGTTGGACCGCTGATTCTGCTTTCACAAGAGATGCAAGTCCCACCCTTTCTTGTCAGTGTTTCCAAGTTGCCAGGAGCAGGCCATCTCTTTCTGTCCTTATTGTTTGCAGTCTTCATTCTGCAGTCCATGTGGAAAACAATCTTCTGGCAGACGGAACACACACGCTTTGTGGGGAAAAGGCTGTTATATCGCAAGGGGCAGCCCCAGTGCAAGGGGCAGTTCCAGCGCAGCGGCCCGGATAGTTCAGTCGGTAGAGTGTCACATTTTTAATCATAGGGTCTAGTGTTCAAGTCCCTGTTCGGGCCATGGGAAATCACTTTGTTGGAGGCCTCAGTCTGGTGTGACTCTGCGAGAGGGCTTTTCAAACCTGGCGACCTTCTGAATGTTTTGTGATTCTCCCTTTTGCAACACACCTGATTCGGATCATGAACTCATTGGAAAAGAGCGCCCGTAAAGTCAACCGAGTGTGCCGGATACGAGAGACATACAAAATGTCCAGTGTTGTGGGTCTACAGGTTCAGAGGTGTGGCATCTTGATTTCTCCTTGTTGGGACCGTATTTTTTTATTTTTTATTGTTTTCTGATGCAGGGCAAGGTTGCGAGAGGGTTAGGCAGAAGTCTTGCACGAAAACTGCCCAGAGGACGCTCTGCAGCTTACATCTCCTTGTATGCCAGAAGTTTGCTTCTTTAAAGCTTTGTTATGTAACTTCTGCTAATCGGTATTACTGACGGAGATTGTAAGCTCAAGGACAATAATCTGCCATTATGAAAGTTGTCATCGAGTCAAGATAAGTCAAGTCAAGTCAAGTCACCTTTATTTATATAGCGCTTTTTACAGTGCAAATTTTGGTCAAAGCAGCTTTACGGTAATAAGTGGCAAATCATTTTTGGTTTCACAGTAGCTCTTAAAGAAAATGGTGTCATTGTCCAGCTTAAATAAATTCAGTATTAATTCATTCCGTTGTAAAAATCAATAGTTATTAATGTAGTTATTTTTTCTGTATATCAGAACTGGAGAAAACAGTGATGTAATCGTTCAGCTCAGTTCAGTTCAGGTAATCAACAGTTGACAAAAACGGAGAAAAAATGGAGAAACCAAGCTTAGTCGGGGGGCCAGTTCTCTTCTGGGCAACAGCGAACAGTTCTGGTTGATTCGGGCAGAGTTAGTACAGGTCATAAGTCCAATTTGGGATCGCAACAGCCAAAATATTTAATCCATTTCCATCAATTTCTGTGCATCCCAAAATTATGTGCCCCTTCGTTAAAGAGGTTCCTTAACTTCCAGCTCTAAAAGAGAGCCAGGGACCATACCCTAGCTCCCTGTGATCACAGAGGTTGATTGATTCGGGCAGAGTTAGTACAGGTCAAAATTCCAATTTGGGATCGCAACAGCCAAAATATTTAATCCATTTCCATCAATTTCTGTGCATCCCCAAATGATGTGCCCTTCGTAAAAGAGGTTCCTTAACTTCCATCTCTAACGGAGAGCCAGGGACCATACCCTATCTGCCTGTGATCACAGAGGTCATCACAGCTAAGCATTGGTGGTTCAGTGGTAGAATTCTCGCCTGCCACGCGAGAGACCCGGGTCCGATTCCCGGCCAATACAGAAAGTGTCTTCAGTTTTTCCAGAAGTGTGGTTATTTAAGATTTTGTCATGCAACTTCTGCTAATCTATGTTATTGATGGGTGTTGTAAGATCAAGGACAGTAACCTGCCATTATGAATGTTATCATTAAGTCAAGTCAAGTCACTGTTATTTATATACCTTGGGAGAAACCAAGCTTAGTCTGGGGGCCAGTTCTCCTTTGGCCAACAGCAAACAGTTCTTTGTTGATTCAGGCAGAGTTACTACAGGTCAAAATTCCAATTTGGGATCGCAACAGTCGAAATATTTAATCAATTTCCATGTAGTTAAAGTTCTGTGCAGCCCCAGATTATGTGCCCTTCGAAAAAGAGGTTCCTTATCTTCCATCTCTTCTGGTATTCCAGAAGTGTGGTTCTTGAAGGATTCGCTATGTAACTTTTGCTAATCTATATTATTGATGGGTTTTGTAAGCTCAAGGACAATAACCTGCCATTATGAATGTTGTCATCGAGTCGAGTCAAGTCACCTTTATTTATATAGCACTTTTCACAATTCAAATTGTGTCGAAGCAGCAGTAATAATTGCAAATCATTTTTGGCTGCACAACAGCTCTTAAAGAAGATGGTGTCATTGTCCAACTTAAATAAACTCAGAATTGATTCATTCCATTGTAAAAATCAATAGTTTTTCATTTAGTTAATTTTTCTGTAAATCAGCACTGGAGAAAACACTGTTGTAATCGTTCAGTTCGCATTCAATGGTGTCAATGAAGGCAGATAAAAACATTGCTGAATATAATGTCAAGTGTCCCCAACTAAGCAAGCCAAAGGCAAAAGCAGCAAGAAACCAAAACTCCAACAGGAGACATCAAGTAACCCACAGGTGACAAAAATGGAGAAAAGAAAACCTTGGGAGAAACCTTGGGGAGACAGTTTTCTTGCTTGTTATGAATTTCCAATGAGACTACGTTCTCCTGCCACACCCATGTGCTTGAAGTTGTGAGGGCTTAGGAAAGATGGCCATGTTGTTATTGTTTTGTTGTTTTTGTGTTTTCCACATCAGTGGTCTATCTGTTAGTTGGACAAACAAGCCATTTTACTGTTGTACTCAGGCAGCTGTTGTCCACAGGGGTTAGCTGGTGTTGCACCGTGATCGTATAGCGGTTAGTACTCTGTGTTGTGGCCTCAGAAACCTGGTTTGAATCCGGCTCAGAGCAGGCCTTTTCTTTAAATCAAAGGTAATGTCATTGTCCTTTTTGCCGCCTCGATCTTTCAGCTGGATTGGTGGATGATGCTCTCATGTGTTCTGTGCTGTTCCCACATGCAGCCAACAGAACATTTGGGCCACTGGCAAACGTAGTCGTGGCCGAGAGGTTAAGGCGATGGACTCGAAATCCATTGGGTTCTCCCTGCGCTGGTTCAAACCCAGCCGACTACGGGCTGTTTTTCCCTAGCTTTCTTTGATGAGATTTCTGCCTTCCAAGATATTTGGCCATCCCTTTGGCAGGCCCTGATGACCTCACGGCCTTCGCTTGGCTCAGCGTTATGGTTTGCACAGAAACGTGCATAGCGGAGCTATGAAACGCTGCAATTTTGTTGGACCGCTGATTCTGCTTTCACAAGAGATGCAAGTCCCACCCTTTCTTGTCAGTGTTTCCAAGTTGCCAGGAGCAGGCCATCTCTTTCTGTCCTTATTGTTTGCAGTCTTCATTCTGCAGTCCATGTGGAAAACAATCTTCTGGCAGACGGAACACACACGCTTTGTGGGGAAAAGGCTGTTATATCGCAAGGGGCAGCCCCAGTGCAAGGGGCAGTTCCAGCGCAGCGGCCTGGATAGTTCAGTCGGTAGAGTGTCACATTTTTAATCATAGGGTCTAGTGTTCAAGTCCCTGTTCGGGCCATGGGAAATCACTTTGTTGGAGGCCTCAGTCTGGTGTGACTCTGCGAGAGGGCTTTTCAAACCTGGGGACCTTCTGAATGTTTTGTGATTCTCCCTTTTGCAACACACCTGATTTGGATCATGAACTCATTGGAAAAGAGCGCCCGTAAAGTCAACCGAGTGTGCCGGATACGAGAGACATACAAAATGTCCAGTGTTGTGGGTCTACAGGTTCAGAGGTGTGGCATCTTGATTTCTCCTTGTTGGGACCGTATTTTTTTATTTTTTATTGTTTTCTGATGCAGGGCAAGGTTGCGAGAGGGTTAGGCAGAAGTCTTGCACGAAAACTGCCCAGAGGACGCTCTGCAGCTTACATCTCCTTGTATGCCAGAAGTTTGCTTCTTTAAAGCTTTGTTATGTAACTTCTGCTAATCGGTATTACTGACGGAGATTGTAAGCTCAAGGACAATAATCTGCCATTATGAAAGTTGTCATCGAGTCAAGATAAGTCAAGTCAAGTCAAGTCACCTTTATTTATATAGCGCTTTTTACAGTGCAAATTTTGGTCAAAGCAGCTTTACGGTAATAAGTGGCAAATCATTTTTGGTTTCACAGTAGCTCTTAAAGAAAATGGTGTCATTGTCCAGCTTAAATAAATTCAGTATTAATTCATTCCGTTGTAAAAATCAATAGTTATTAATGTAGTTATTTTTTCTGTATATCAGAACTGGAGAAAACAGTGATGTAATCGTTCAGCTCAGTTCAGTTCAGGTAATCAACAGTTGACAAAAACGGAGAAAAAATGGAGAAACCAAGCTTAGTCGGGGGGCCAGTTCTCTTCTGGGCAACAGCGAACAGTTCTGGTTGATTCGGGCAGAGTTAGTACAGGTCATAAGTCCAATTTGGGATCGCAACAGCCAAAATATTTAATCCATTTCCATCAATTTCTGTGCATCCCAAAATTATGTGCCCCTTCGTTAAAGAGGTTCCTTAACTTCCAGCTCTAAAAGAGAGCCAGGGACCATACCCTAGCTCCCTGTGATCACAGAGGTTGATTGATTCGGGCAGAGTTAGTACAGGTCAAAATTCCAATTTGGGATCGCAACAGCCAAAATATTTAATCCATTTCCATCAATTTCTGTGCATCCCCAAATGATGTGCCCTTCGTAAAAGAGGTTCCTTAACTTCCATCTCTAACGGAGAGCCAGGGACCATACCCTATCTGCCTGTGATCACAGAGGTCTTCACAGCTAAGCATTGGTGGTTCAGTGGTAGAATTCTCGCCTGCCACGCGGGAGACCCGGGTCCGATTCCCGGCCAATGCAGAAAGTGTCTTCAGTTATTCCAGAAGTGTGGTTATTTAAGATTTTGTCATGCAACTTCTGCTAATCCATGTTATTGATGGGTGTTGTAAGATCAAGGACAGTAACCTGCCATTATGAATGTTATCATTAAGTCAAGTCAAGTCACTGTTATTTATATACCTTGGGAGAAACCAAGCTTAGTCTGGGGGCCAGTTCTCCTTTGGCCAACAGCAAACAGTTCTTTGTTGATTCAGGCAGAGTTACTACAGGTCAAAATTCCAATTTGGGATCGCAACAGTCGAAATATTTAATCAATTTCCATGTAGTTGAAGTTCTGTGCAGCCCCAGATTATGTGCCCTTCGAAAAAGAGGTTCCTTATCTTCCATCTCTTCTGGTATTCCAGAAGTGTGGTTCTCGAAGGATTCGCTATGTAACTTTTGCTAATCTATATTATTGATGGGTTTTGTAAGCTCAAGGACAATAACCTGCCATTATGAATGTTGTCATCGAGTCGAGTCAAGTCACCTTTATTTATATAGCACTTTTCACAATTCAAATTGTGTCGAAGTAGCAGTAATAATTGCAAATCATTTTTGGCTGCACAACAGCTCTTAAAGAAGATGGTGTCATTGTCCAACTTAAATAAACTCAGAATTGATTCATTCCATTATAAAAATCAATAGTTTTTCATTTAGTTAATTTTTCTGTAAATCAGCACTGGAGAAAACACTGTTGTAATCGTTCAGTTCGCATTCAATGGTGTCAATGAAGGCAGATAAAAACATTGCTGAATATAATGTCAAGTGTCCCCAACTAAGCAAGCCAAAGGCAAAAGCAGCAAGAAACCAAAACTCCAACAGGAGACATCAAGTAACCCACAGGTGACAAAAATGGAGAAAAGAAAACCTTGGGAGAAACCTTGGGGAGACAGTTTTCTTGCTTGTTATGAATTTCCAATGAGACTACGTTCTCCTGCCACACCCATGTGCTTGAAGTTGTGAGGGCTTAGGAAAGATGGCCATGTTGTTATTGTTTTGTTGTTTTGTGTTTTCCACATCATTCCACATCAGTGGTCTATCTGTTAGTTGGACGAACAAGCCATTTTACTGTTGTACTCAGGCAGCTGTCGTCCACAGGGGTTAGCTGGTGTTGCACCGTGATCGTATAGCGGTTAGTACTCTGTGTTGTGGCCTCAGAAACCTGGTTTGAATCCGGCTCAGAGCAGGCCTTTTCTTTAAATCAAAGGTAATGTCATTGTCCTTTTTGCCGCCTCGATCTTTCAGCAAGGGGCAGTTCCAGCGCAGCGGCCCGGATAGTTCAGTCGGTAGAGTGTCACATTTTTAATCATAGGGTCTAGTGTTCAAGTCCCTGTTCGGGCCATGGGAAATCACTTTGTTGGAGGCCTCAGTCTGGTGTGACTCTGCGAGAGGGCTTTTCAAACCTGGGGACCTTCTGAATATTTTGTGATTCTCCCTTTTGCAACACACCTGATTCGGATCATGAACTCATTGGAAAAGAGCGCCCGTAAAGTCAACCGAGTGTGCCGGATACGAGAGACATACAAAATGTCCAGTGTTGTGGGTCTACAGGTTCAGAGGTGTGGCATCTTGATTTCTCCTTGTTGGGACCGTATTTTTTTATTTTTATTGTTTTCTGATGCAGGGCAAGGTTGCGAGAGGGTTAGGCAGAAGTCTTGCACGAAAACTGCCCAGAGGATGCTCTGCACCTTACATCTCCTTGTATGCCAGAAGTTTGCTTCTTTAAAGCTTTGTTATGTAACTTCTGCTAATCGGTATTACTGACGGAGATTGTAAGCTCAAGGACAATAATCTGCCATTATGAAAGTTGTCATCGAGTCAAGATAAGTCAAGTCAAGTCAAGTCACCTTTATTTATATAGCGCTTTTTACAGTGCAAATTTTGGTCAAAGCAGCTTTACGGTAATAAGTGGCAAATCATTTTTGGTTTCACAGTAGCTCTTAAAGAAAATGGTGTCATTGTCCAGCTTAAATAAATTCAGTATTAATTCATTCCGTTGTAAAAATCAATAGTTATTAATTTAGTTATTTTTTCTGTATATCAGAACTGGAGAAAACAGTGATGTAATCGTTCAGCTCAGTTCAGTTCAGGTAATCAACAGTTGACAAAAACGGAGAAAAAATGGAGAAACCAAGCTTAGTCGGGGGGCCAGTTCTCTTCTGGGCAACAGCGAACAGTTCTGGTTGATTCGGGCAGAGTTAGTACAGGTCATAAGTCCAATTTGGGATCGCAACAGCCAAAATATTTAATCCATTTCCATCAATTTCTGTGCATCCCAAAATTATGTGCCCCTTCGTTAAAGAGGTTCCTTAACTTCCAGCTCTAAAAGAGAGCCAGGGACCATACCCTAGCTCCCTGTGATCACAGAGGTTGATTGATTCGGGCAGAGTTAGTACAGGTCAAAATTCCAATTTGGGATCGCAACAGCCAAAATATTTAATCCATTTCCATCAATTTCTGTGCATCCCCAAATGATGTGCCCTTCGTAAAAGAGGTTCCTTAACTTCCATCTCTAACGGAGAGCCAGGGACCATACCCTATCTGCCTGTGATCACAGAGGTCAACACAGCTAAGCATTGGTGGTTCAGTGGTAGAATTCTCGCCTGCCACGCGGGAGACCCCGGTCCGATTCCCGGCCAATGCAGAAAGTGTCTTCAGTTATTCCAGAAGTGTGGTTATTTAAGATTTTGTCATGCAACTTCTGCTAATCTATGTTATTGATGGGTGTTGTAAGATCAAGGACAGTAACCTGCCATTATGAATGTTATCATTAAGTCAAGTCAAGTCACTGTTATTTATATACCTTGGGAGAAACCAAGCTTAGTCTGGGGGCCAGTTCTCCTTTGGCCAACAGCAAACAGTTCTTTGTTGATTCAGGCAGAGTTACTACAGGTCAAAATTCCAATTTGGGATCGCAACAGCCAAAATATTTAATCCATTTCCATCAATTTCTGTGCATCCCCAAATGATGTGCCCTTCGTAAAAGAGGTTCCTTAACTTCCATCTCTAACGGAGAGCCAGGGACCATACCCTATCTCCCTGTGATCTCAGAGGTCATCACAGCTAAGCATTGGTGGTTCAGTGGTAGAATTCTCGCCTGCCACGCGGGAGACCCGGGTCCGATTCCCGGCCAATGCAGAAAGTGTCTTCAGTTGTTCTAGAAGTGTGGTTGTTTAAGGTGTTGCTATGAAACTTCTGCTAATCTATGTTATTGATGGGTGTTGTAAGATCAAGGACAGTAACCTGCCATTATGAATGTTATCGTCAAGTCAAGTCACCGTTATTTATATACCTTGGAAGAAACCAAGCTTAGTCGGGGGGCCAGTTCTCTTCTGGCCAACAGCGAACAGTTCTTTATTGATCCAGGCAGAGTTAGTACAGGTCATATTTCCGACTTGAGATCGCAACAGTCGAAATATTTAATCAATTTCCATGTAGTTGAAGTTCTGTGCAGCCCCAGATTATGTGCCCTTTGAAAAAGAGGTTCCTTATCTTCCATCTCTTCTGGTATTCCAGAAGTGTGGTTCTTGAAGGATTCTTTTGCTAATCTATATTATTGATGGGTTTTGTAAGCTCAAGGACAATAACCTGCCATTATGAATGTTGTCATCGAGTCGAGTCAAGTCACCTTTATTTATATAGCACTTTTCACAATTCAAATTGTGTCGAAGCAGCAGTAATAATTGCAAATCATTTTTGGCTGCACAACAGCTCTTAAAGAAGATGGTGTCATTGTCCAACTTAAATAAACTCAGAATTGATTCATTCCATTGTAAAAATCAATAGTTTTTCATTTAGTTAATTTTTCTGTAAATCAGCACTGGAGAAAACACTGTTGTAATCGTTCAGTTCGCATTCAATGGTGTCAATGAAGGCAGATAAAAACATTGCTGAATATAATGTCAAGTGTCCCCAACTAAGCAAGCCAAAGGCAAAAGCAGCAAGAAACCAAAACTCCAACAGGAGACATCAAGTAACCCACAGGTGACAAAAATGGAGAAAAGAAAACCTTGGGAGAAACCTTGGGGAGACAGTTTTCTTGCTTGTTATGAATTTCCAATGAGACTACGTTCTCCTGCCACACCCATGTGCTTGAAGTTGTGAGGGCTTAGGAAAGATGGCCATGTTGTTATTGTTTTGTTGTTTTTGTGTTTTCCACATCATTCCACATCAGTGGTCTATCTGTTAGTTGGACAAACAAGCCATTTTACTGTTGTACTCAGGCAGCTGTCGTCCACAGGGGTTAGCTGGTGTTGCACCGTGATCGTATAGCGGTTAGTACTCTGTGTTGTGGCCTCAGAAACCTGGTTTGAATCCGGCTCAGAGCAGGCCTTTTCTTTAAATCAAAGGTAATGTCATTGTCCTTTTTGCCGCCTCGATCTTTCAGCTGGATTGGTGGATGATGCTCTCATGTGTTCTGTGCTGTTCCCACATGCAGCCAACAGAACATTTGGGCCACTGGCAAACGTAGTCGTGGCCGAGAGGTTAAGGCGATGGACTCGAAATCCATTGGGGTCTCCCCGCGCTGGTTCAAACCCAGCCGACTACGGGCCGTCTTACCCGTTTTTCCTTAGCTTTCTTTGATGAGATTTCTGCCTTCCAAGACATTTGGCCATCCCTTTGGCAGGCCCTGATGACCTCACGGCCTTCGCTTGGCTCAGCGTTATGGTTTGCACAGAAACGTGCATAGCGGAGCTATGAAACGCTGCAATTTTGTTGGACCGCTGATTCTGCTTTCACAAGAGATGCAAGTCCCACCCTTTCTTGTCAGTGTTTCCAAGTTGCCAGGAGCAGGCCATCTCTTTCTGTCCTTATTGTTTGCAGTCTTCATTCTGCAGTCCATGTGGAAAACAATCTTCTGGCAGACGGAACACACACGCTTTGTGGGGAAAAGGCTGTTATATCGCAAGGGGCAGCCCCAGTGCAAGGGGCAGTTCCAGCGCAGCGGCCCGGATAGTTCAGTCGGTAGAGTGTCACATTTTTAATCATAGGGTCTAGTGTTCAAGTCCCTGTTCGGGCCATGGGAAATCACTTTGTTGGAGGCCTCAGTCTGGTGTGACTCTGCGAGAGGGCTTTTCAAACCTGGGGACCTTCTGAATGTTTTGTGATTCTCCCTTTTGCAACACACCTGATTCGGATCATGAACTCATTGGAAAAGAGCGCCCGTAAAGTCAACCGAGTGTGCCGGATACGAGAGACATACAAAATGTCCAGTGTTGTGGGTCTACAGGTTCAGAGGCGTGGCATCTTGATTTCTCCTTGTTGGGACCGTATTTTTTTATTTTTTATTGTTTTCTGATGCAGGGCAAGGTTGCGAGAGGGTTAGGCAGAAGTCTTGCACGAAAACTGCCCAGAGGACGCTCTGCAGCTTACATCTCCTTGTATGCCAGAAGTTTGCTTCTTTAAAGCTTTGTTATGTAACTTCTGCTAATCGGTATTACTGACGGAGATTGTAAGCTCAAGGACAATAATCTGCCATTATGAAAGTTGTCATCGAGTCAAGATAAGTCAAGTCAAGTCAAGTCACCTTTATTTATATAGCGCTTTTTACAGTGCAAATTTTGGTCAAAGCAGCTTTACGGTAATAAGTGGCAAATCATTTTTGGTTTCACAGTAGCTCTTAAAGAAAATGGTGTCATTGTCCAGCTTAAATAAATTCAGTATTAATTCATTCCGTTGTAAAAATCAATAGTTATTAATTTAGTTATTTTTTCTGTATATCAGAACTGGAGAAAACAGTGATGTAATCGTTCAGCTCAGTTCAGTTCAGGTAATCAACAGTTGACAAAAACGGAGAAAAAATGGAGAAACCAAGCTTAGTCGGGGGGCCAGTTCTCTTCTGGGCAACAGCGAACAGTTCTGATTGATTCGGGCAGAGTTAGTACAGGTCATAAGTCCAATCTGGGATCGCAACAGCCAAAATATTTAATCCATTTCCATCAATTTCTGTGCATCCCCAAATGATGTGCCCTTCGTTAAAGAGGTTCCTTAACTTCCAGCTCTAAAAGAGAGCCAGGGACCATACCCTAGCTCCCTGTGATCACAGAGGTTGATTGATTCGGGCAGAGTTAGTACAGGTCAAAATTCCAATTTGGGATCGCAACAGCCAAAATATTTAATCCATTTCCATCAATTTCTGTGCATCCCCAAATGATGTGCCCTTCGTAAAAGAGGTTCCTTAACTTCCATCTCTAACGGAGAGCCAGGGACCATACCCTATCTCCCTGTGATCTCAGAGGTCATCACAGCTAAGCATTGGTGGTTCAGTGGTAGAATTCTCGCCTGCCACGCGGGAGACCCGGGTCCGATTCCCGGCCAATGCAGAAAGTGTCTTCAGTTGTTCTAGAAGTGTGGTTGTTTAAGGTGTTGCTATGAAACTTCTGCTAATCTATGTTATTGATGGGTGTTGTAAGATCAAGGACAGTAACCTGCCATTATGAATGTTATCGTCAAGTCAAGTCACCGTTATTTATATACCTTGGAAGAAACCAAGCTTAGTCGGGGGGCCAGTTCTCTTCTGGCCAACAGCGAACAGTTCTTTATTGATCCAGGCAGAGTTAGTACAGGTCATATTTCCGACTTGAGATCGCAACAGTCGAAATATTTAATCAATTTCCATGTAGTTGAAGTTCTGTGCAGCCCCAGATTATGTGCCCTTTGAAAAAGAGGTTCCTTATCTTCCATCTCTTCTGGTATTCCAGAAGTGTGGTTCTTGAAGGATTCTTTTGCTAATCTATATTATTGATGGGTTTTGTAAGCTCAAGGACAATAACCTGCCATTATGAATGTTGTCATCGAGTCGAGTCAAGTCACCTTTATTTATATAGCACTTTTCACAATTCAAATTGTGTCGAAGCAGCAGTAATAATTGCAAATCATTTTTGGCTGCACAACAGCTCTTAAAGAAGATGGTGTCATTGTCCAACTTAAATAAACTCAGAATTGATTCATTCCATTGTAAAAATCAATAGTTTTTCATTTAGTTAATTTTTCTGTAAATCAGCACTGGAGAAAACACTGTTGTAATCGTTCAGTTCGCATTCAATGGTGTCAATGAAGGCAGATAAAAACATTGCTGAATATAATGTCAAGTGTCCCCAACTAAGCAAGCCAAAGGCAAAAGCAGCAAGAAACCAAAACTCCAACAGGAGACATCAAGTAACCCACAGGTGACAAAAATGGAGAAAAGAAAACCTTGGGAGAAACCTTGGGGAGACAGTTTTCTTGCTTGTTATGAATTTCCAATGAGACTACGTTCTCCTGCCACACCCATGTGCTTGAAGTTGTGAGGGCTTAGGAAAGATGGCCATGTTGTTATTGTTTTGTTGTTTTTGTGTTTTCCACATCATTCCACATCAGTGGTCTATCTGTTAGTTGGACAAACAAGCCATTTTACTGTTGTACTCAGGCAGCTGTCGTCCACAGGGGTTAGCTGGTGTTGCACCGTGATCGTATAGCGGTTAGTACTCTGTGTTGTGGCCTCAGAAACCTGGTTTGAATCCGGCTCAGAGCAGGCCTTTTCTTTAAATCAAAGGTAATGTCATTGTCCTTTTTGCCGCCTCGATCTTTCAGCTGGATTGGTGGATGATGCTCTCATGTGTTCTGTGCTGTTCCCACATGCAGCCAACAGAACATTTGGGCCACTGGCAAACGTAGTCGTGGCCGAGAGGTTAAGGCGATGGACTCGAAATCCATTGGGGTCTCCCCGCGCTGGTTCAAACCCAGCCGACTACGGGCCGTCTTACCCGTTTTTCCTTAGCTTTCTTTGATGAGATTTCTGCCTTCCAAGACATTTGGCCATCCCTTTGGCAGGCCCTGATGACCTCACGGCCTTCGCTTGGCTCAGCGTTATGGTTTGCACAGAAACGTGCATAGCGGAGCTATGAAACGCTGCAATTTTGTTGGACCGCTGATTCTGCTTTCACAAGAGATGCAAGTCCCACCCTTTCTTGTCAGTGTTTCCAAGTTGCCAGGAGCAGGCCATCTCTTTCTGTCCTTATTGTTTGCAGTCTTCATTCTGCAGTCCATGTGGAAAACAATCTTCTGGCAGACGGAACACACACGCTTTGTGGGGAAAAGGCTGTTATATCGCAAGGGGCAGCCCCAGTGCAAGGGGCAGTTCCAGCGCAGCGGCCCGGATAGTTCAGTCGGTAGAGTGTCACATTTTTAATCATAGGGTCTAGTGTTCAAGTCCCTGTTCGGGCCATGGGAAATCACTTTGTTGGAGGCCTCAGTCTGGTGTGACTCTGCGAGAGGGCTTTTCAAACCTGGGGACCTTCTGAATGTTTTGTGATTCTCCCTTTTGCAACACACCTGATTCGGATCATGAACTCATTGGAAAAGAGCGCCCGTAAAGTCAACCGAGTGTGCCGGATACGAGAGACATACAAAATGTCCAGTGTTGTGGGTCTACAGGTTCAGAGGCGTGGCATCTTGATTTCTCCTTGTTGGGACCGTATTTTTTTATTTTTTATTGTTTTCTGATGCAGGGCAAGGTTGCGAGAGGGTTAGGCAGAAGTCTTGCACGAAAACTGCCCAGAGGACGCTCTGCAGCTTACATCTCCTTGTATGCCAGAAGTTTGCTTCTTTAAAGCTTTGTTATGTAACTTCTGCTAATCGGTATTACTGACGGAGATTGTAAGCTCAAGGACAATAATCTGCCATTATGAAAGTTGTCATCGAGTCAAGATAAGTCAAGTCAAGTCAAGTCACCTTTATTTATATAGCGCTTTTTACAGTGCAAATTTTGGTCAAAGCAGCTTTACGGTAATAAGTGGCAAATCATTTTTGGTTTCACAGTAGCTCTTAAAGAAAATGGTGTCATTGTCCAGCTTAAATAAATTCAGTATTAATTCATTCCGTTGTAAAAATCAATAGTTATTAATTTAGTTATTTTTTCTGTATATCAGAACTGGAGAAAACAGTGATGTAATCGTTCAGCTCAGTTCAGTTCAGGTAATCAACAGTTGACAAAAACGGAGAAAAAATGGAGAAACCAAGCTTAGTCGGGGGGCCAGTTCTCTTCTGGGCAACAGCGAACAGTTCTGATTGATTCGGGCAGAGTTAGTACAGGTCATAAGTCCAATCTGGGATCGCAACAGCCAAAATATTTAATCCATTTCCATCAATTTCTGTGCATCCCCAAATGATGTGCCCTTCGTTAAAGAGGTTCCTTAACTTCCAGCTCTAAAAGAGAGCCAGGGACCATACCCTAGCTCCCTGTGATCACAGAGGTTGATTGATTCGGGCAGAGTTAGTACAGGTCAAAATTCCAATTTGGGATCGCAACAGCCAAAATATTTAATCCATTTCCATCAATTTCTGTGCATCCCCAAATGATGTGCCCTTCGTAAAAGAGGTTCCTTAACTTCCATCTCTAACGTAGAGCCAGGGACCATACCCTATCTCCCTGTGATCACAGAGGTCATCACAGCTAAGCATTGGTGGTTCAGTGGTAGAATTCTCGCCTGCCACGCGGGAGACCCGGGTCCGATTCCCGGCCAATGCAGAAAGTGTCTTCAGTTATTCCAGAAGTGTGCTTATTTAAGATTTTGCCATGCAACTTCTGCTAATCTATGTTATTGATGGGTGTTGTAAGATCAAGGACAGTAACCTGCCATTATGAATGTTATCATTAAGTCAAGTCAAGTCACTGTTATTTATATACCTTGGGAGAAACCAAGCTTAGTCTGGGGGCCAGTTCTCCTTTGGCCAACAGCAAACAGTTCTTTGTTGATTCAGGCAGAGTTACTACAGGTCAAAATTCCAATTTGGGATCGCAACAGCCAAAATATTTAATCCATTTCCATCAATTTCTGTGCATCCCCAAATGATGTGCCCTTCGTAAAAGAGGTTCCTTAACTTCCATCTCTAACGGAGAGCCAGGGACCATACCCTATCTCGCTGTGATCACAGAGGTCATCACAGCTAAGCATTGGTGGTTCAGTGGTAGAATTCTCGCCTGCCACGCGGGAGACCCGGTTCCGATTCCCGGCCAATGCAGAAAGTGTCTTCATTTGTTCTAGAAGTGTGGTTGTTTAAGGTGTTGCTATGAAACTTCTGCTAATCTATGTTATTGATGGGTGTTGTAAGATCAAGGACAGTAAACTGCCATTATGAATGTTATCATTAAGTCAAGTCACTGTTATTTATATACCTTGGGAGAAACCAAGCTTAGTCTGGGGGCCAGTTCTCCTTTGGCCAACAGCAAACAGTTCTTTGTTGATTCAGGCAGAGTTACTACAGGTCAAAATTCCAATTTGGGATCGCAACAGTCGAAATATTTAATCAATTTCCATGTAGTTGAAGTTCTGTGCAGCCCCAGATTATGTGCCCTTCGAAAAAGAGGTTCCTTATCTTCCATCTCTTCTGGTATTCCAGAAGTGTGGTTCTTGAAGGATTCGCTATGTAACTTTTGCTAATCTATATTATTGATGGGTTTTGTAAGCTCAAGGACAATAACCTGCCATTATGAATGTTGTCATCGAGTCGAGTCAAGTCACCTTTATTTATATAGCACTTTTCACAATTCAAATTGTGTCGAAGCAGCAGTAATAATTGCAAATCATTTTTGGCTGCACAACAGCTCTTAAAGAAGATGGTGTCATTGTCCAACTTAAATAAACTCAGAATTGATTCTTTCCATTGTAAAAATCAATAGTTTTTCATTTAGTTAATTTTTCTGTAAATCAGCACTGGAGAAAACACTGTTGTAATCGTTCAGTTCGCATTCAATGGTGTCAATGAAGGCAGATAAAAACATTGCTGAATATAATGTCAAGTGTCCCCAACTAAGCAAGCCAAAGGCAAAAGCAGCAAGAAACCAAAACTCCAACAGGAGACATCAAGTAACCCACAGGTGACAAAAATGGAGAAAAGAAAACCTTGGGAGAAACCTTGGGGAGACAGTTTTCTTGCTTGTTCTGAATTTCCAATGAGACTACGTTCTCCTGCCACACCCATGTGCTTGAAGTTGTGAGGGCTTAGGAAAGATGGCCATGTTGTTATTGTTTTGTTGTTTTTGTGTTTTCCACATCATTCCACATCAGTGGTCTATCTGTTAGTTGGACAAACAAGCCATTTTACTGTTGTACTCAGGCAGCTGTCGTCCACAGGGGTTAGCTGGTGTTGCACCGTGATCGTATAGCGGTTAGTACTCTGTGTTGTGGCCTCAGAAACCTGGTTTGAATCCGGCTCAGAGCAGGCCTTTTCTTTAAATCAAAGGTAATGTCATTGTCCTTTTTGCCGCCTCGATCTTTCAGCTGGATTGGTGGATGATGCTCTCATGTGTTCTGTGCTGTTCCCACATGCAGCCAACAGAACATTTGGGCCACTGGCAAACGTAGTCGTGGCCGAGAGGTTAAGGCGATGGATTCGAAATTCATTGGGGTCTCCCCGCGCTGGTTCAAACCCAGCCGACTACGGGCCGTTTTACCTGTTTTTCCCTAGCTTTCTTTGATGAGATTTCTGCCTTCCAAGACATTTGGCCATCCCTTTGGCAGGCCCTGATGACCTCACGGCCTTCGCTTGGCTCAGCATTATGGTTTGCACAGAAACGTGCATAGCGGAGCTATGAAACGCTGCAATTTTGTTGGACCGCTGATTCTGCTTTCACAAGAGATGCAAGTCCCACCCTTTCTTGTCAGTGTTTCCAAGTTGCCAGGAGCAGGCCATCTCTTTCTGTCCTTATTGTTTGCAGTCTTCATTCTGCAGTCCATGTGGAAAACAATCTTCTGGCAGACGGAACACACACGCTTTGTGGGGAAAAGGCTGTTATATCGCAAGGGGTAGCCCCAGTGCAAGGGGCAGTTCCAGCGCAGCGGCCCGGATAGTTCAGTCGGTAGAGTGTCACGTTTTTAATCATAGGGTCTAGTGTTCAAGTCCCTGTTCGGGCCATGGGAAATCACTTTGTTGGAGGCCTCAGTCTGGTGTGACTCTGCGAGAGGGCTTTTCAAACCTGGCGACCTTCTGAATGTTTTGTGATTCTCCCTTTTGCAACACACCTGATTCGGATCATGAACTCATTGGAAAAGAGCGCCCGTAAAGTCAACCGAGTGTGCCGGATACGAGAGACATACAAAATGTCCAGTGTTGTGGGTCTACAGGTTCAGAGGTGTGGCATCTTGATTTCTCCTTGTTGGGACCGTATTTTTTTATTTTTTATTGTTTTCTGATGCAGGGCAAGGTTGCGAGAGGGTTAGGCAGAAGTCTTGCACGAAAACTGCCCAGAGGACGCTCTGCAGCTTACATCTCCTTGTATGCCAGAAGTTTGCTTCTTTAAAGCTTTGTTATGTAACTTCTGCTAATCGGTATTACTGACGGAGATTGTAAGCTCAAGGACAATAATCTGCCATTATGAAAGTTGTCATCGAGTCAAGATAAGTCAAGTCAAGTCAAGTCACCTTTATTTATATAGCGCTTTTTACAGTGCAAATTTTGGTCAAAGCAGCTTTACGGTAATAAGTGGCAAATCATTTTTGGTTTCACAGTAGCTCTTAAAGAAAATGGTGTCATTGTCCAGCTTAAATAAATTCAGTATTAATTCATTCCGTTGTAAAAATCAATAGTTATTAATGTAGTTATTTTTTCTGTATATCAGAACTGGAGAAAACAGTGATGTAATCGTTCAGCTCAGTTCAGTTCAGGTAATCAACAGTTGACAAAAACGGAGAAAAAATGGAGAAACCAAGCTTAGTCGGGGGGCCAGTTCTCTTCTGGGCAACAGCGAACAGTTCTGGTTGATTCGGGCAGAGTTAGTACAGGTCATAAGTCCAATTTGGGATCGCAACAGCCAAAATATTTAATCCATTTCCATCAATTTCTGTGCATCCCAAAATTATGTGCCCCTTCGTTAAAGAGGTTCCTTAACTTCCAGCTCTAAAAGAGAGCCAGGGACCATACCCTAGCTCCCTGTGATCACAGAGGTTGATTGATTCGGGCAGAGTTAGTACAGGTCAAAATTCCAATTTGGGATCGCAACAGCCAAAATATTTAATCCATTTCCATCAATTTCTGTGCATCCCCAAATGATGTGCCCTTCGTAAAAGAGGTTCCTTAACTTCCATCTCTAACGGAGAGCCAGGGACCATACCCTATCTGCCTGTGATCACAGAGGTCATCACAGCTAAGCATTGGTGGTTCAGTGGTAGAATTCTCGCCTGCCACGCGAGAGACCCGGGTCCGATTCCCGGCCAATACAGAAAGTGTCTTCAGTTTTTCCAGAAGTGTGGTTATTTAAGATTTTGTCATGCAACTTCTGCTAATCTATGTTATTGATGGGTGTTGTAAGATCAAGGACAGTAACCTGCCATTATGAATGTTATCATTAAGTCAAGTCAAGTCACTGTTATTTATATACCTTGGGAGAAACCAAGCTTAGTCTGGGGGCCAGTTCTCCTTTGGCCAACAGCAAACAGTTCTTTGTTGATTCAGGCAGAGTTACTACAGGTCAAAATTCCAATTTGGGATCGCAACAGTCGAAATATTTAATCAATTTCCATGTAGTTAAAGTTCTGTGCAGCCCCAGATTATGTGCCCTTCGAAAAAGAGGTTCCTTATCTTCCATCTCTTCTGGTATTCCAGAAGTGTGGTTCTTGAAGGATTCGCTATGTAACTTTTGCTAATCTATATTATTGATGGGTTTTGTAAGCTCAAGGACAATAACCTGCCATTATGAATGTTGTCATCGAGTCGAGTCAAGTCACCTTTATTTATATAGCACTTTTCACAATTCAAATTGTGTCGAAGCAGCAGTAATAATTGCAAATCATTTTTGGCTGCACAACAGCTCTTAAAGAAGATGGTGTCATTGTCCAACTTAAATAAACTCAGAATTGATTCATTCCATTGTAAAAATCAATAGTTTTTCATTTAGTTAATTTTTCTGTAAATCAGCACTGGAGAAAACACTGTTGTAATCGTTCAGTTCGCATTCAATGGTGTCAATGAAGGCAGATAAAAACATTGCTGAATATAATGTCAAGTGTCCCCAACTAAGCAAGCCAAAGGCAAAAGCAGCAAGAAACCAAAACTCCAACAGGAGACATCAAGTAACCCACAGGTGACAAAAATGGAGAAAAGAAAACCTTGGGAGAAACCTTGGGGAGACAGTTTTCTTGCTTGTTATGAATTTCCAATGAGACTACGTTCTCCTGCCACACCCATGTGCTTGAAGTTGTGAGGGCTTAGGAAAGATGGCCATGTTGTTATTGTTTTGTTGTTTTTGTGTTTTCCACATCAGTGGTCTATCTGTTAGTTGGACAAACAAGCCATTTTACTGTTGTACTCAGGCAGCTGTTGTCCACAGGGGTTAGCTGGTGTTGCACCGTGATCGTATAGCGGTTAGTACTCTGTGTTGTGGCCTCAGAAACCTGGTTTGAATCCGGCTCAGAGCAGGCCTTTTCTTTAAATCAAAGGTAATGTCATTGTCCTTTTTGCCGCCTCGATCTTTCAGCTGGATTGGTGGATGATGCTCTCATGTGTTCTGTGCTGTTCCCACATGCAGCCAACAGAACATTTGGGCCACTGGCAAACGTAGTCGTGGCCGAGAGGTTAAGGCGATGGACTCGAAATCCATTGGGTTCTCCCTGCGCTGGTTCAAACCCAGCCGACTACGGGCTGTTTTTCCCTAGCTTTCTTTGATGAGATTTCTGCCTTCCAAGATATTTGGCCATCCCTTTGGCAGGCCCTGATGACCTCACGGCCTTCGCTTGGCTCAGCGTTATGGTTTGCACAGAAACGTGCATAGCGGAGCTATGAAACGCTGCAATTTTGTTGGACCGCTGATTCTGCTTTCACAAGAGATGCAAGTCCCACCCTTTCTTGTCAGTGTTTCCAAGTTGCCAGGAGCAGGCCATCTCTTTCTGTCCTTATTGTTTGCAGTCTTCATTCTGCAGTCCATGTGGAAAACAATCTTCTGGCAGACGGAACACACACGCTTTGTGGGGAAAAGGCTGTTATATCGCAAGGGGCAGCCCCAGTGCAAGGGGCAGTTCCAGCGCAGTGGCCTGGATAGTTCAGTCGGTAGAGTGTCACATTTTTAATCATAGGGTCTAGTGTTCAAGTCCCTGTTCGGGCCATGGGAAATCACTTTGTTGGAGGCCTCAGTCTGGTGTGACTCTGCGAGAGGGCTTTTCAAACCTGGGGACCTTCTGAATGTTTTGTGATTCTCCCTTTTGCAACACACCTGATTTGGATCATGAACTCATTGGAAAAGAGCGCCCGTAAAGTCAACCGAGTGTGCCGGATACGAGAGACATACAAAATGTCCAGTGTTGTGGGTCTACAGGTTCAGAGGTGTGGCATCTTGATTTCTCCTTGTTGGGACCGTATTTTTTTATTTTTTATTGTTTTCTGATGCAGGGCAAGGTTGCGAGAGGGTTAGGCAGAAGTCTTGCACGAAAACTGCCCAGAGGACGCTCTGCAGCTTACATCTCCTTGTATGCCAGAAGTTTGCTTCTTTAAAGCTTTGTTATGTAACTTCTGCTAATCGGTATTACTGACGGAGATTGTAAGCTCAAGGACAATAATCTGCCATTATGAAAGTTGTCATCGAGTCAAGATAAGTCAAGTCAAGTCAAGTCACCTTTATTTATATAGCGCTTTTTACAGTGCAAATTTTGGTCAAAGCAGCTTTACGGTAATAAGTGGCAAATCATTTTTGGTTTCACAGTAGCTCTTAAAGAAAATGGTGTCATTGTCCAGCTTAAATAAATTCAGTATTAATTCATTCCGTTGTAAAAATCAATAGTTATTAATGTAGTTATTTTTTCTGTATATCAGAACTGGAGAAAACAGTGATGTAATCGTTCAGCTCAGTTCAGTTCAGGTAATCAACAGTTGACAAAAACGGAGAAAAAATGGAGAAACCAAGCTTAGTCGGGGGGCCAGTTCTCTTCTGGGCAACAGCGAACAGTTCTGGTTGATTCGGGCAGAGTTAGTACAGGTCATAAGTCCAATTTGGGATCGCAACAGCCAAAATATTTAATCCATTTCCATCAATTTCTGTGCATCCCAAAATTATGTGCCCCTTCGTTAAAGAGGTTCCTTAACTTCCAGCTCTAAAAGAGAGCCAGGGACCATACCCTAGCTCCCTGTGATCACAGAGGTTGATTGATTCGGGCAGAGTTAGTACAGGTCAAAATTCCAATTTGGGATCGCAACAGCCAAAATATTTAATCCATTTCCATCAATTTCTGTGCATCCCCAAATGATGTGCCCTTCGTAAAAGAGGTTCCTTAACTTCCATCTCTAACGGAGAGCCAGGGACCATACCCTATCTGCCTGTGATCACAGAGGTCTTCACAGCTAAGCATTGGTGGTTCAGTGGTAGAATTCTCGCCTGCCACGCGGGAGACCCGGGTCCGATTCCCGGCCAATGCAGAAAGTGTCTTCAGTTATTCCAGAAGTGTGGTTATTTAAGATTTTGTCATGCAACTTCTGCTAATCCATGTTATTGATGGGTGTTGTAAGATCAAGGACAGTAACCTGCCATTATGAATGTTATCATTAAGTCAAGTCAAGTCACTGTTATTTATATACCTTGGGAGAAACCAAGCTTAGTCTGGGGGCCAGTTCTCCTTTGGCCAACAGCAAACAGTTCTTTGTTGATTCAGGCAGAGTTACTACAGGTCAAAATTCCAATTTGGGATCGCAACAGTCGAAATATTTAATCAATTTCCATGTAGTTGAAGTTCTGTGCAGCCCCAGATTATGTGCCCTTCGAAAAAGAGGTTCCTTATCTTCCATCTCTTCTGGTATTCCAGAAGTGTGGTTCTCGAAGGATTCGCTATGTAACTTTTGCTAATCTATATTATTGATGGGTTTTGTAAGCTCAAGGACAATAACCTGCCATTATGAATGTTGTCATCGAGTCGAGTCAAGTCACCTTTATTTATATAGCACTTTTCACAATTCAAATTGTGTCGAAGTAGCAGTAATAATTGCAAATCATTTTTGGCTGCACAACAGCTCTTAAAGAAGATGGTGTCATTGTCCAACTTAAATAAACTCAGAATTGATTCATTCCATTGTAAAAATCAATAGTTTTTCATTTAGTTAATTTTTCTGTAAATCAGCACTGGAGAAAACACTGTTGTAATCGTTCAGTTCGCATTCAATGGTGTCAATGAAGGCAGATAAAAACATTGCTGAATATAATGTCAAGTGTCCCCAACTAAGCAAGCCAAAGGCAAAAGCAGCAAGAAACCAAAACTCCAACAGGAGACATCAAGTAACCCACAGGTGACAAAAATGGAGAAAAGAAAACCTTGGGAGAAACCTTGGGGAGACAGTTTTCTTGCTTGTTATGAATTTCCAATGAGACTACGTTCTCCTGCCACACCCATGTGCTTGAAGTTGTGAGGGCTTAGGAAAGATGGCCATGTTGTTATTGTTTTGTTGTTTTGTGTTTTCCACATCATTCCACATCAGTGGTCTATCTGTTAGTTGGACGAACAAGCCATTTTACTGTTGTACTCAGGCAGCTGTCGTCCACAGGGGTTAGCTGGTGTTGCACCGTGATCGTATAGCGGTTAGTACTCTGTGTTGTGGCCTCAGAAACCTGGTTTGAATCCGGCTCAGAGCAGGCCTTTTCTTTAAATCAAAGGTAATGTCATTGTCCTTTTTGCCGCCTCGATCTTTCAGCAAGGGGCAGTTCCAGCGCAGCGGCCCGGATAGTTCAGTCGGTAGAGTGTCACATTTTTAATCATAGGGTCTAGTGTTCAAGTCCCTGTTCGGGCCATGGGAAATCACTTTGTTGGAGGCCTCAGTCTGGTGTGACTCTGCGAGAGGGCTTTTCAAACCTGGGGACCTTCTGAATATTTTGTGATTCTCCCTTTTGCAACACACCTGATTCGGATCATGAACTCATTGGAAAAGAGCGCCCGTAAAGTCAACCGAGTGTGCCGGATACGAGAGACATACAAAATGTCCAGTGTTGTGGGTCTACAGGTTCAGAGGTGTGGCATCTTGATTTCTCCTTGTTGGGACCGTATTTTTTTATTTTTATTGTTTTCTGATGCAGGGCAAGGTTGCGAGAGGGTTAGGCAGAAGTCTTGCACGAAAACTGCCCAGAGGATGCTCTGCACCTTACATCTCCTTGTATGCCAGAAGTTTGCTTCTTTAAAGCTTTGTTATGTAACTTCTGCTAATCGGTATTACTGACGGAGATTGTAAGCTCAAGGACAATAATCTGCCATTATGAAAGTTGTCATCGAGTCAAGATAAGTCAAGTCAAGTCAAGTCACCTTTATTTATATAGCGCTTTTTACAGTGCAAATTTTGGTCAAAGCAGCTTTACGGTAATAAGTGGCAAATCATTTTTGGTTTCACAGTAGCTCTTAAAGAAAATGGTGTCATTGTCCAGCTTAAATAAATTCAGTATTAATTCATTCCGTTGTAAAAATCAATAGTTATTAATTTAGTTATTTTTTCTGTATATCAGAACTGGAGAAAACAGTGATGTAATCGTTCAGCTCAGTTCAGTTCAGGTAATCAACAGTTGACAAAAACGGAGAAAAAATGGAGAAACCAAGCTTAGTCGGGGGGCCAGTTCTCTTCTGGGCAACAGCGAACAGTTCTGGTTGATTCGGGCAGAGTTAGTACAGGTCATAAGTCCAATTTGGGATCGCAACAGCCAAAATATTTAATCCATTTCCATCAATTTCTGTGCATCCCAAAATTATGTGCCCCTTCGTTAAAGAGGTTCCTTAACTTCCAGCTCTAAAAGAGAGCCAGGGACCATACCCTAGCTCCCTGTGATCACAGAGGTTGATTGATTCGGGCAGAGTTAGTACAGGTCAAAATTCCAATTTGGGATCGCAACAGCCAAAATATTTAATCCATTTCCATCAATTTCTGTGCATCCCCAAATGATGTGCCCTTCGTAAAAGAGGTTCCTTAACTTCCATCTCTAACGGAGAGCCAGGGACCATACCCTATCTGCCTGTGATCACAGAGGTCAACACAGCTAAGCATTGGTGGTTCAGTGGTAGAATTCTCGCCTGCCACGCGGGAGACCCGGGTCCGATTCCCGGCCAATGCAGAAAGTGTCTTCAGTTATTCCAGAAGTGTGGTTATTTAAGATTTTGTCATGCAACTTCTGCTAATCTATGTTATTGATGGGTGTTGTAAGATCAAGGACAGTAACCTGCCATTATGAATGTTATCATTAAGTCAAGTCAAGTCACTGTTATTTATATACCTTGGGAGAAACCAAGCTTAGTCTGGGGGCCAGTTCTCCTTTGGCCAACAGCAAACAGTTCTTTGTTGATTCAGGCAGAGTTACTACAGGTCAAAATTCCAATTTGGGATCGCAACAGCCAAAATATTTAATCCATTTCCATCAATTTCTGTGCATCCCCAAATGATGTGCCCTTCGTAAAAGAGGTTCCTTAACTTCCATCTCTAACGGAGAGCCAGGGACCATACCCTATCTCCCTGTGATCTCAGAGGTCATCACAGCTAAGCATTGGTGGTTCAGTGGTAGAATTCTCGCCTGCCATGCGGGAGACCCGGGTCCGATTCCCGGCCAATGCAGAAAGTGTCTTCAGTTGTTCTAGAAGTGTGGTTGTTTAAGGTGTTGCTATGAAACTTCTGCTAATCTATGTTATTGATGGGTGTTGTAAGATCAAGGACAGTAACCTGCCATTATGAATGTTATCGTCAAGTCAAGTCACCGTTATTTATATACCTTGGAAGAAACCAAGCTTAGTCGGGGGGCCAGTTCTCTTCTGGCCAACAGCGAACAGTTCTTTATTGATCCAGGCAGAGTTAGTACAGGTCATATTTCCGACTTGAGATCGCAACAGTCGAAATATTTAATCAATTTCCATGTAGTTGAAGTTCTGTGCAGCCCCAGATTATGTGCCCTTTGAAAAAGAGGTTCCTTATCTTCCATCTCTTCTGGTATTCCAGAAGTGTGGTTCTTGAAGGATTCTTTTGCTAATCTATATTATTGATGGGTTTTGTAAGCTCAAGGACAATAACCTGCCATTATGAATGTTGTCATCGAGTCGAGTCAAGTCACCTTTATTTATATAGCACTTTTCACAATTCAAATTGTGTCGAAGCAGCAGTAATAATTGCAAATCATTTTTGGCTGCACAACAGCTCTTAAAGAAGATGGTGTCATTGTCCAACTTAAATAAACTCAGAATTGATTCATTCCATTGTAAAAATCAATAGTTTTTCATTTAGTTAATTTTTCTGTAAATCAGCACTGGAGAAAACACTGTTGTAATCGTTCAGTTCGCATTCAATGGTGTCAATGAAGGCAGATAAAAACATTGCTGAATATAATGTCAAGTGTCCCCAACTAAGCAAGCCAAAGGCAAAAGCAGCAAGAAACCAAAACTCCAACAGGAGACATCAAGTAACCCACAGGTGACAAAAATGGAGAAAAGAAAACCTTGGGAGAAACCTTGGGGAGACAGTTTTCTTGCTTGTTATGAATTTCCAATGAGACTACGTTCTCCTGCCACACCCATGTGCTTGAAGTTGTGAGGGCTTAGGAAAGATGGCCATGTTGTTATTGTTTTGTTGTTTTTGTGTTTTCCACATCATTCCACATCAGTGGTCTATCTGTTAGTTGGACAAACAAGCCATTTTACTGTTGTACTCAGGCAGCTGTCGTCCACAGGGGTTAGCTGGTGTTGCACCGTGATCGTATAGCGGTTAGTACTCTGTGTTGTGGCCTCAGAAACCTGGTTTGAATCCGGCTCAGAGCAGGCCTTTTCTTTAAATCAAAGGTAATGTCATTGTCCTTTTTGCCGCCTCGATCTTTCAGCTGGATTGGTGGATGATGCTCTCATGTGTTCTGTGCTGTTCCCACATGCAGCCAACAGAACATTTGGGCCACTGGCAAACGTAGTCGTGGCCGAGAGGTTAAGGCGATGGACTCGAAATCCATTGGGGTCTCCCCGCGCTGGTTCAAACCCAGCCGACTACGGGCCGTCTTACCCGTTTTTCCTTAGCTTTCTTTGATGAGATTTCTGCCTTCCAAGACATTTGGCCATCCCTTTGGCAGGCCCTGATGACCTCACGGCCTTCGCTTGGCTCAGCGTTATGGTTTGCACAGAAACGTGCATAGCGGAGCTATTAAACGCTGCAATTTTGTTGGACCGCTGATTCTGCTTTCACAAGAGATGCAAGTCCCACCCTTTCTTGTCAGTGTTTCCAAGTTGCCAGGAGCAGGCCATCTCTTTCTGTCCTTATTGTTTGCAGTCTTCATTCTGCAGTCCATGTGGAAAACAATCTTCTGGCAGACGGAACACACACGCTTTGTGGGGAAAAGGCTGTTATATCGCAAGGGGCAGCCCCAGTGCAAGGGGCAGTTCCAGCGCAGCGGCCCGGATAGTTCAGTCGGTAGAGTGTCACATTTTTAATCATAGGGTCTAGTGTTCAAGTCCCTGTTCGGGCCATGGGAAATCACTTTGTTGGAGGCCTCAGTCTGGTGTGACTCTGCGAGAGGGCTTTTCAAACCTGGGGACCTTCTGAATGTTTTGTGATTCTCCCTTTTGCAACACACCTGATTCGGATCATGAACTCATTGGAAAAGAGCGCCCGTAAAGTCAACCGAGTGTGCCGGATATGAGAGACATACAAAATGTCCAGTGTTGTGGGTCTACAGGTTCAGAGGTGTGGCATCTTGATTTCTCCTTGTTGGGACCGTATTTTTTTATTTTTTATTGTTTTCTGATGCAGGGCAAGGTTGCGAGAGGGTTAGGCAGAAGTCTTGCACGAAAACTGCCCAGAGGACGCTCTGCAGCTTACATCTCCTTGTATGCCAGAAGTTTGCTTCTTTAAAGCTTTGTTATGTAACTTCTGCTAATCGGTATTACTGACGGAGATTGTAAGCTCAAGGACAATAATCTGCCATTATGAAAGTTGTCATCGAGTCAAGATAAGTCAAGTCAAGTCAAGTCACCTTTATTTATATAGCGCTTTTTACAGTGCAAATTTTGGTCAAAGCAGCTTTACGGTAATAAGTGGCAAATCATTTTTGGTTTCACAGTAGCTCTTAAAGAAAATGGTGTCATTGTCCAGCTTAAATAAATTCAGTATTAATTCATTCCGTTGTAAAAATCAATAGTTATTAATTTAGTTATTTTTTCTGTATATCAGAACTGGAGAAAACAGTGATGTAATCGTTCAGCTCAGTTCAGTTCAGGTAATCAACAGTTGACAAAAACGGAGAAAAAATGGAGAAACCAAGCTTAGTCGGGGGGCCAGTTCTCTTCTGGGCAACAGCGAACAGTTCTGATTGATTCGGGCAGAGTTAGTACAGGTCATAAGTCCAATTTGGGATCGCAACAGCCAAAATATTTAATCCATTTCCATCAATTTCTGTGCATCCCCAAATGATGTGCCCTTCGTAAAAGAGGTTCCTTAACTTCCAGCTCTAAAAGAGAGCCAGGGACCATACCCTAGCTCCCTGTGATCACAGTGGTCATCACAGCTAAGCATTGGTGGTTCAGTGGTAGAATTCTCGCCTGCCACGCGGGAGACCCGGGTCCGATTCCCGGCCAATGCAGAAAGTGTCTTCAGTTATTCCAGAAGTGTGGTTATTTAAGATTTTGCCATGCAACTTCTGCTAATCTATGTTATTGACGGGTGTTGTAAGATCAAGGACAGTAACCTGCCATTATGAATGTTATCATTAAGTCAAGTCAAGTCACTGTTATTTATATACCTTGGGAGAAACCAAGCTTAGTCTGGGGGCCAGTTCTCCTTTGGCCAACAGCAAACAGTTCTTTGTTGATTCAGGCAGAGTTACTACAGGTCAAAATTCCAATTTGGGATCGCAACAGCAAAAATATTTAATCCATTTCCATCAATTTCTGTGCATCCCCAAATGATGTGCCCTTCGTAAAAGAGGTTCCTTAACTTCCATCTCTAACGGAGAGCCAGGGACCATACCCTATCTCCCTGTGATCTCAGAGGTCATCACAGCTAAGCATTGGTGGTTCAGTGGTAGAATTCTCGCCTGCCACGCGGGAGACCCGGGTCCGATTCCCGGCCAATGCAGAAAGTGTCTTCGGTTGTTCTAGAAGTGTGGTTGTTTAAGGTGTTGCTATGAAACTTCTGCTAATCTATGTTATTGATGGGTGTTGTAAGATCAAGGACAGTAACCTGCCATTATGAATGTTATCGTCAAGTCAAGTCACCGTTATTTATATACCTTGGAAGAAACCAAGCTTAGTCGGAGCTCCAGTTCTCTTCTGGCCAACAGCGAACAGTTCTTTATTGATCCAGGCAGAGTTAGTACAGGTCATATTTCCGACTTGAGATCGCAACAGTCGAAATATTTAATCAATTTCCATGTAGTTGAATTTCTGTGCAGCCCCAGATTATGTGCCCTTCGAAAAAGAGGTTCCTTATCTTCCATCTCTTCTGGTATTCCAGAAGTGTGGTTCTTGAAGGATTCGCTATGTAACTTTTGCTAATCTATATTATTGATGGGTTTTGTAAGCTCAAGGACAATAACCTGCCATTATGAATGTTGTCATCGAGTCGAGTCAAGTCACCTTTATTTATATAGCACTTTTCACAATTCAAATTGTGTCGAAGTAGCAGTAATAATTGCAAATCATTTTTGGCTGCACAACAGCTCTTAAAGAAGATGGTGTCATTGTCCAACTTAAATAAACTCAGAATTGATTCATTCCATTGTAAAAATCAATAGTTTTTCATTTAGTTAATTTTTCTGTAAATCAGCACTGGAGAAAACACTGTTGTAATCGTTCAGTTCGCATTCAATGGTGTCAATGAAGGCAGATAAAAACATTGCTGAATATAATGTCAAGTGTCCCCAACTAAGCAAGCCAAAGGCAAAAGCAGCAAGAAACCAAAACTCCAACAGGAGACATCAAGTAACCCACAGGTGACAAAAATGGAGAAAAGAAAACCTTGGGAGAAACCTTGGGGAGACAGTTTTCTTGCTTGTTATGAATTTCCAATGAGACTACGTTCTCCTGCCACACCCATGTGCTTGAAGTTGTGAGGGCTTAGGAAAGATGGCCATGTTGTTATTGTTTTGTTGTTTTTGTGTTTTCCACATCATTCCACATCAGTGGTCTATCTGTTAGTTGGACAAACAAGCCATTTTACTGTTGTACTCAGGCAGCTGTCGTCCACAGGGGTTAGCTGGTGTTGCACCGTGATCGTATAGCGGTTAGTACTCTGTGTTGTGGCCTCAGAAACCTGGTTTGAATCCGGCTCAGAGCAGGCCTTTTCTTTAAATCAAAGGTAATGTCATTGTCCTTTTTGCCGCCTCGATCTTTCAGCTGGATTGGTGGATGATGCTCTCATGTGTTCTGTGCTGTTCCCACATGCAGCCAACAGAACATTTGGGCCACTGGCAAACGTAGTCGTGGCCGAGAGGTTAAGGCGATGGACTCGAAATCCATTGGGGTCTCCCCGCGCTGGTTCAAACCCAGCCGACTACGGGCCGTCTTACCCGTTTTTCCTTAGCTTTCTTTGATGAGATTTCTGCCTTCCAAGACATTTGGCCATCCCTTTGGCAGGCCCTGATGACCTCACGGCCTTCGCTTGGCTCAGCGTTATGGTTTGCACAGAAACGTGCATAGCGGAGCTATTAAACGCTGCAATTTTGTTGGACCGCTGATTCTGCTTTCACAAGAGATGCAAGTCCCACCCTTTCTTGTCAGTGTTTCCAAGTTGCCAGGAGCAGGCCATCTCTTTCTGTCCTTATTGTTTGC
The DNA here is from genome assembly GCA_038088235.1 of Zacco platypus. Classification (NCBI taxonomy): domain Eukaryota; kingdom Metazoa; phylum Chordata; class Actinopteri; order Cypriniformes; family Xenocyprididae; genus Zacco; species Zacco platypus. The sequence goes on along the minus strand of CM076065.1, from coordinate 20,201,457 downwards.
AGTCTTCATTCTGCAGTCCATGTGGAAAACAATCTTCTGGCAGACGGAACACACACGCTTTGTGGGGAAAAGGCTGTTATATCGCAAGGGGCAGCCCCAGTGCAAGGGGCAGTTCCAGCGCAGCGGCCCGGATAGTTCAGTCGGTAGAGTGTCACATTTTTAATCATAGGGTCTAGTGTTCAAGTCCCTGTTCGGGCCATGGGAAATCACTTTGTTGGAGGCCTCAGTCTGGTGTGACTCTGCGAGAGGGCTTTTCAAACCTGGGGACCTTCTGAATGTTTTGTGATTCTCCCTTTTGCAACACACCTGATTCGGATCATGAACTCATTGGAAAAGAGCGCCCGTAAAGTCAACCGAGTGTGCCGGATATGAGAGACATACAAAATGTCCAGTGTTGTGGGTCTACAGGTTCAGAGGTGTGGCATCTTGATTTCTCCTTGTTGGGACCGTATTTTTTTATTTTTTATTGTTTTCTGATGCAGGGCAAGGTTGCGAGAGGGTTAGGCAGAAGTCTTGCACGAAAACTGCCCAGAGGACGCTCTGCAGCTTACATCTCCTTGTATGCCAGAAGTTTGCTTCTTTAAAGCTTTGTTATGTAACTTCTGCTAATCGGTATTACTGACGGAGATTGTAAGCTCAAGGACAATAATCTGCCATTATGAAAGTTGTCATCGAGTCAAGATAAGTCAAGTCAAGTCAAGTCACCTTCATTTATATAGCGCTTTTTACAGTGCAAATTTTGGTCAAAGCAGCTTTACGGTAATAAGTGGCAAATCATTTTTGGTTTCACAGTAGCTCTTAAAGAAAATGGTGTCATTGTCCAGCTTAAATAAATTCAGTATTAATTCATTCCGTTGTAAAAATCAATAGTTATTAATTTAGTTATTTTTTCTGTATATCAGAACTGGAGAAAACAGTGATGTAATCGTTCAGCTCAGTTCAGTTCAGGTAATCAACAGTTGACAAAAACGGAGAAAAAATGGAGAAACCAAGCTTAGTCGGGGGGCCAGTTCTCTTCTGGGCAACAGCGAACAGTTCTGATTGATCCAGGCAGAGTTAGTACAGGTCATATTTCCGACTTGAGATCGCAACAGTCGAAATATTTAATCAATTTCCATGTAGTTGAATTTCTGTGCAGCCCCAGATTATGTGCCCTTCGAAAAAGAGGTTCCTTATCTTCCATCTCTTCTGGTATTCCAGAAGTGTGGTTCTTGAAGGATTCGCTATGTAACTTTTGCTAATCTATATTATTGATGGGTTTTGTAAGCTCAAGGACAATAACCTGCCATTATGAATGTTGTCATCGAGTCGAGTCAAGTCACCTTTATTTATATAGCACTTTTCACAATTCAAATTGTGTCGAAGTAGCAGTAATAATTGCAAATCATTTTTGGCTGCACAACAGCTCTTAAAGAAGATGGTGTCATTGTCCAACTTAAATAAACTCAGAATTGATTCATTCCATTGTAAAAATCAATAGTTTTTCATTTAGTTAATTTTTCTGTAAATCAGCACTGGAGAAAACACTGTTGTAATCGTTCAGTTCGCATTCAATGGTGTCAATGAAGGCAGATAAAAACATTGCTGAATATAATGTCAAGTGTCCCCAACTAAGCAAGCCAAAGGCAAAAGCAGCAAGAAACCAAAACTCCAACAGGAGACATCAAGTAACCCACAGGTGACAAAAATGGAGAAAAGAAAACCTTGGGAGAAACCTTGGGGAGACAGTTTTCTTGCTTGTTATGAATTTCCAATGAGACTACGTTCTCCTGCCACACCCATGTGCTTGAAGTTGTGAGGGCTTAGGAAAGATGGCCATGTTGTTATTGTTTTGTTGTTTTTGTGTTTTCCACATCATTCCACATCAGTGGTCTATCTGTTAGTTGGACAAACAAGCCATTTTACTGTTGTACTCAGGCAGCTGTCGTCCACAGGGGTTAGCTGGTGTTGCACCGTGATCGTATAGCGGTTAGTACTCTGTGTTGTGGCCTCAGAAACCTGGTTTGAATCCGGCTCAGAGCAGGCCTTTTCTTTAAATCAAAGGTAATGTCATTGTCCTTTTTGCCGCCTCGATCTTTCAGCTGGATTGGTGGATGATGCTCTCATGTGTTCTGTGCTGTTCCCACATGCAGCCAACAGAACATTTGGGCCACTGGCAAACGTAGTCGTGGCCGAGAGGTTAAGGCGATGGACTCGAAATCCATTGGGGTCTCCCCGCGCTGGTTCAAACCCAGCCGACTACGGGCCGTCTTACCCGTTTTTCCTTAGCTTTCTTTGATGAGATTTCTGCCTTCCAAGACATTTGGCCATCCCTTTGGCAGGCCCTGATGACCTCACGGCCTTCGCTTGGCTCAGCGTTATGGTTTGCACAGAAACGTGCATAGCGGAGCTATTAAACGCTGCAATTTTGTTGGACCGCTGATTCTGCTTTCACAAGAGATGCAAGTCCCACCCTTTCTTGTCAGTGTTTCCAAGTTGCCAGGAGCAGGCCATCTCTTTCTGTCCTTATTGTTTGCAGTCTTCATTCTGCAGTCCATGTGGAAAACAATCTTCTGGCAGACGGAACACACACGCTTTGTGGGGAAAAGGCTGTTATATCGCAAGGGGCAGCCCCAGTGCAAGGGGCAGTTCCAGCGCAGCGGCCCGGATAGTTCAGTCGGTAGAGTGTCACATTTTTAATCATAGGGTCTAGTGTTCAAGTCCCTGTTCGGGCCATGGGAAATCACTTTGTTGGAGGCCTCAGTCTGGTGTGACTCTGCGAGAGGGCTTTTCAAACCTGGGGACCTTCTGAATGTTTTGTGATTCTCCCTTTTGCAACACACCTGATTCGGATCATGAACTCATTGGAAAAGAGCGCCCGTAAAGTCAACCGAGTGTGCCGGATATGAGAGACATACAAAATGTCCAGTGTTGTGGGTCTACAGGTTCAGAGGTGTGGCATCTTGATTTCTCCTTGTTGGGACCGTATTTTTTTATTTTTTATTGTTTTCTGATGCAGGGCAAGGTTGCGAGAGGGTTAGGCAGAAGTCTTGCACGAAAACTGCCCAGAGGACGCTCTGCAGCTTACATCTCCTTGTATGCCAGAAGTTTGCTTCTTTAAAGCTTTGTTATGTAACTTCTGCTAATCGGTATTACTGACGGAGATTGTAAGCTCAAGGACAATAATCTGCCATTATGAAAGTTGTCATCGAGTCAAGATAAGTCAAGTCAAGTCAAGTCACCTTTATTTATATAGCGCTTTTTACAGTGCAAATTTTGGTCAAAGCAGCTTTACGGTAATAAGTGGCAAATCATTTTTGGTTTCACAGTAGCTCTTAAAGAAAATGGTGTCATTGTCCAGCTTAAATAAATTCAGTATTAATTCATTCCGTTGTAAAAATCAATAGTTATTAATTTAGTTATTTTTTCTGTATATCAGAACTGGAGAAAACAGTGATGTAATCGTTCAGCTCAGTTCAGTTCAGGTAATCAACAGTTGACAAAAACGGAGAAAAAATGGAGAAACCAAGCTTAGTCGGGGGGCCAGTTCTCTTCTGGGCAACAGCGAACAGTTCTGATTGATTCGGGCAGAGTTAGTACAGGTCATAAGTCCAATTTGGGATCGCAACAGCCAAAATATTTAATCCATTTCCATCAATTTCTGTGCATCCCCAAATGATGTGCCCTTCGTAAAAGAGGTTCCTTAACTTCCATCTCTAACGGAGAGCCAGGGACCATATCTCCCTGTGATCTCAGAGGTCATCACAGCTAAGCATTGGTGGTTCAGTGGTAGAATTCTCGCCTGCCACGCGGGAGACCCGGGTCCGATTCCCGGCCAATGCAGAAAGTGTCTTCGGTTGTTCTAGAAGTGTGGTTGTTTAAGGTGTTGCTATGAAACTTCTGCTAATCTATGTTATTGATGGGTGTTGTAAGATCAAGGACAGTAACCTGCCATTATGAATGTTATCGTCAAGTCAAGTCACCGTTATTTATATACCTTGGAAGAAACCAAGCTTAGTCGGGGGGCCAGTTCTCTTCTGGCCAACAGCGAACAGTTCTTTATTGATCCAGGCAGAGTTAGTACAGGTCATATTTCCGACTTGAGATCGCAACAGTCGAAATATTTAATCAATTTCCATGTAGTTGAAGTTCTGTGCAGCCCCAGATTATGTGCCCTTCGAAAAAGAGGTTCCTTATCTTCCATCTCTTCTGGTATTCCAGAAGTGTGGTTCTTGAAGGATTCTTTTGCTAATCTATATTATTGATGGGTTTTGTAAGCTCAAGGACAATAACCTGCCATTATGAATGTTGTCATCGAGTCGAGTCAAGTCACCTTTATTTATATAGCACTTTTCACAATTCAAATTGTGTCGAAGTAGCAGTAATAATTGCAAATAATTTTTGGCTGCACAACAGCTCTTAAAGAAGATGGTGTCATTGTCCAACTTAAATAAACTCAGAAATTATTCATTCCATTGTAAAAATCAATAGTTTTTCATTTAGTTAATTTTTCTGTAAATCAGCACTGGAGAAAACACTGTTGTAATCGTTCAGTTCGCATTCAATGGTGTCAATGAAGGCAGATAAAAACATTGCTGAATATAATGTCAAGTGTCCCCAACTAAGCAAGCCAAAGGCAAAAGCAGCAAGAAACCAAAACTCCAACAGGAGACATCAAGTAACCCACAGGTGACAAAAATGGAGAAAAGAAAACCTTGGGAGAAACCTTGGGGAGACAGTTTTCTTGCTTGTTATGAATTTCCAATGAGACTACGTTCTCCTGCCACACCCATGTGCTTGAAGTTGTGAGGGCTTAGGAAAGATGGCCATGTTGTTATTGTTTTGTTGTTTTTGTGTTTTCCACATCATTCCACATCAGTGGTCTATCTGTTAGTTGGACAAACAAGCCATTTTACTGTTGTACTCAGGCAGCTGTCGTCCACAGGGGTTAGCTGGTGTTGCACCGTGATCGTATAGCGGTTAGTACTCTGTGTTGTGGCCTCAGAAACCTGGTTTGAATCTGGCTCAGAGCAGGCCTTTTCTTTAAATCAAAGGTAATGTCATTGTCCTTTTTGCCGCCTCGATCTTTCAGCTGGATTGGTGGATGATGCTCTCATGTGTTCTGTGCTGTTCCCACATGCAGCCAACAGAACATTTGGGCCACTGGCAAACGTAGTCGTGGCCGAGAGGTTAAGGCGATGGACTCGAAATCCATTGGGGTCTCCCCGCGCTGGTTCAAACCCAGCCGACTACGGGCCGTCTTACCCGTTTTTCCTTAGCTTTCTTTGATGAGATTTCTGCCTTCCAAGACATTTGGCCATCCCTTTGGCAGGCCCTGATGACCTCACGGCCTTCGCTTGGCTCAGCGTTATGGTTTGCACAGAAACGTGCATAGCGGAGCTATTAAACGCTGCAATTTTGTTGGACCGCTGATTCTGCTTTCACAAGAGATGCAAGTCCCACCCTTTCTTGTCAGTGTTTCCAAGTTGCCAGGAGCAGGCCATCTCTTTCTGTCCTTATTGTTTGCAGTCTTCATTCTGCAGTCCATGTGGAAAACAATCTTCTGGCAGACGGAACACACACGCTTTGTGGGGAAAAGGCTGTTATATCGCAAGGGGCAGCCCCAGTGCAAGGGGCAGTTCCAGCGCAGCGGCCCGGATAGTTCAGTCGGTAGAGTGTCACATTTTTAATCATAGGGTCTAGTGTTCAAGTCCCTGTTCGGGCCATGGGAAATCACTTTGTTGGAGGCCTCAGTCTGGTGTGACTCTGCGAGAGGGCTTTTCAAACCTGGGGACCTTCTGAATGTTTTGTGATTCTCCCTTTTGCAACACACCTGATTCGGATCATGAACTCATTGGAAAAGAGCGCCCGTAAAGTCAACCGAGTGTGCCGGATATGAGAGACATACAAAATGTCCAGTGTTGTGGGTCTACAGGTTCAGAGGTGTGGCATCTTGATTTCTCCTTGTTGGGACCGTATTTTTTTATTTTTTATTGTTTTCTGATGCAGGGCAAGGTTGCGAGAGGGTTAGGCAGAAGTCTTGCACGAAAACTGCCCAGAGGACGCTCTGCAGCTTACATCTCCTTGTATGCCAGAAGTTTGCTTCTTTAAAGCTTTGTTATGTAACTTCTGCTAATCGGTATTACTGACGGAGATTGTAAGCTCAAGGACAATAATCTGCCATTATGAAAGTTGTCATCGAGTCAAGATAAGTCAAGTCAAGTCAAGTCACCTTTATTTATATAGCGCTTTTTACAGTGCAAATTTTGGTCAAAGCAGCTTTACGGTAATAAGTGGCAAATCATTTTTGGTTTCACAGTAGCTCTTAAAGAAAATGGTGTCATTGTCCAGCTTAAATAAATTCAGTATTAATTCATTCCGTTGTAAAAATCAATAGTTATTAATTTAGTTATTTTTTCTGTATATCAGAACTGGAGAAAACAGTGATGTAATCGTTCAGCTCAGTTCAGTTCAGGTAATCAACAGTTGACAAAAACGGAGAAAAAATGGAGAAACCAAGCTTAGTCGGGGGGCCAGTTCTCTTCTGGGCAACAGCGAACAGTTCTGATTGATTCGGGCAGAGTTAGTACAGGTCATAAGTCCAATTTGGGATCGCAACAGCCAAAATATTTAATCCATTTCCATCAATTTCTGTGCATCCCCAAATGATGTGCCCTTCGTAAAAGAGGTTCCTTAACTTCCAGCTCTAAAAGAGAGCCAGGGACCATACCCTAGCTCCCTGTGATCACAGTGGTCATCACAGCTAAGCATTGGTGGTTCAGTGGTAGAATTCTCGCCTGCCACGCGGGAGACCCGGGTCCGATTCCCGGCCAATGCAGAAAGTGTCTTCAGTTATTCCAGAAGTGTGGTTATTTAAGATTTTGCCATGCAACTTCTGCTAATCTATGTTATTGACGGGTGTTGTAAGATCAAGGACAGTAACCTGCCATTATGAATGTTATCATTAAGTCAAGTCAAGTCACTGTTATTTATATACCTTGGGAGAAACCAAGCTTAGTCTGGGGGCCAGTTCTCCTTTGGCCAACAGCAAACAGTTCTTTGTTGATTCAGGCAGAGTTACTACAGGTCAAAATTCCAATTTGGGATCGCAACAGCAAAAATATTTAATCCATTTCCATCAATTTCTGTGCATCCCCAAATGATGTGCCCTTCGTAAAAGAGGTTCCTTAACTTCCATCTCTAACGGAGAGCCAGGGACCATACCCTATCTCCCTGTGATCTCAGAGGTCATCACAGCTAAGCATTGGTGGTTCAGTGGTAGAATTCTCGCCTGCCACGCGGGAGACCCGGGTCCGATTCCCGGCCAATGCAGAAAGTGTCTTCAGTTGTTCTAGAAGTGTGGTTGTTTAAGGTGTTGCTATGAAACTTCTGCTAATCTATGTTATTGATGGGTGTTGTAAGATCAAGGACAGTAACCTGCCATTATGAATGTTATCGTCAAGTCAAGTCAAGTCACCGTTATTTATATACCTTGGAAGAAACCAAGCTTAGTCGCGGGGGGCCAGTTCTCTTCTGGCCAACAGCGAACAGTTCTTTATTGATCCAGGCAGAGTTAGTACAGGTCATATTTCCGACTTGAGATCGCAACAGTCGAAATATTTAATCAATTTCCATGTAGTTGAAGTTCTGTGCAGCCCCAGATTATGTGCCCTTTGAAAAAGAGGTTCCTTATCTTCCATCTCTTCTGGTATTCCAGAAGTGTGGTTCTTGAAGGATTCTTTTGCTAATCTATATTATTGATGGGTTTTGTAAGCTCAAGGACAATAACCTGCCATTATGAATGTTGTCATCGAGTCGAGTCAAGTCACCTTTATTTATATAGCACTTTTCACAATTCAAATTGTGTCGAAGCAGCAGTAATAATTGCAAATCATTTTTGGCTGCACAACAGCTCTTAAAGAAGATGGTGTCATTGTCCAACTTAAATAAACTCAGAATTGATTCATTCCATTGTAAAAATCAATAGTTTTTCATTTAGTTAATTTTTCTGTAAATCAGCACTGGAGAAAACACTGTTGTAATCGTTCAGTTCGCATTCAATGGTGTCAATGAAGGCAGATAAAAACATTGCTGAATATAATGTCAAGTGTCCCCAACTAAGCAAGCCAAAGGCAAAAGCAGCAAGAAACCAAAACTCCAACAGGAGACATCAAGTAACCCACAGGTGACAAAAATGGAGAAAAGAAAACCTTGGGAGAAACCTTGGGGAGACAGTTTTCTTGCTTGTTATGAATTTCCAATGAGACTACGTTCTCCTGCCACACCCATGTGCTTGAAGTTGTGAGGGCTTAGGAAAGATGGCCATGTTGTTATTGTTTTGTTGTTTTTGTGTTTTCCACATCATTCCACATCAGTGGTCTATCTGTTAGTTGGACAAACAAGCCATTTTACTGTTGTACTCAGGCAGCTGTCGTCCACAGGGGTTAGCTGGTGTTGCACCGTGATCGTATAGCGGTTAGTACTCTGTGTTGTGGCCTCAGAAACCTGGTTTGAATCCGGCTCAGAGCAGGCCTTTTCTTTAAATCAAAGGTAATGTCATTGTCCTTTTTGCCGCCTCGATCTTTCAGCTGGATTGGTGGATGATGCTCTCATGTGTTCTGTGCTGTTCCCACATGCAGCCAACAGAACATTTGGGCCACTGGCAAACGTAGTCGTGGCCGAGAGGTTAAGGCGATGGACTCGAAATCCATTGGGGTCTCCCCGCGCTGGTTCAAACCCAGCCGACTACGGGCTGTCTTACCCGTTTTTCCTTAGCTTTCTTTGATGAGATTTCTGCCTTCCAAGACATTTGGCCATCCCTTTGGCAGGCCCTGATGACCTCACGGCCTTCGCTTGGCTCAGCGTTATGGTTTGCACAGAAACGTGCATAGCGGAGCTATGAAACGCTGCAATTTTGTTGGACCGCTGATTCTGCTTTCACAAGAGATGCAAGTCCCACCCTTTCTTGTCAGTGTTTCCAAGTTGCCAGGAGCAGGCCATCTCTTTCTGTCCTTATTGTTTGCAGTCTTCATTCTGCAATCCATGTGGAAAACAATCTTCTGGCAGACGGAACACACACGCTTTGTGGGGAAAAGGCTGTTATATCGCAAGGGGCAGCCCCAGTGCAAGGGGCAGTTCCAGCGCAGCGGCCCGGATAGTTCAGTCGGTAGAGTGTCACATTTTTAATCATAGGGTCTAGTGTTCAAGTCCCTGTTCGGGCCATGGGAAATCACTTTGTTGGAGGCCTCAGTCTGGTGTGACTCTGCGAGAGGGCTTTTCAAACCTGGGGACCTTCTGAATGTTTTGTGATTCTCCCTTTTGCAACACACCTGATTCGGATCATGAACTCATTGGAAAAGAGCGCCTGTAAAGTCAACCGAGTGTGCCGGATACGAGAGACATACAAAATGTCCAGTATTGTGGGTCTACAGGTTCAGAGGTGTGGCATCTTGATTTCTCCTTGTTGGGACCGTATTTTTTTATTTTTTATTGTTTTCTGATGCAGGGCAAGGTTGCAAGAGGGTTAGGCAGAAGTCTTGCACGAAAACTGCCCAGAGGACGCTCTGCAGCTTATATCTCCTTGTATGCCAGAAGTTTGCTTCTTTAAAGCTTTGTTATGTAACTTCTGCTAATCGGTAATACTGACGGAGATTGTAAGCTCAAGGACAATAATCTGCCATTATGAAAGTTGTCATCGAGTCAAGATAAGTCAAGTCAAGTCAAGTCACCTTTATTTATATAGCGCTTTTTACAGTGCAAATTTTGGTCAAAGCAGCTTTACGGTAATAAGTGGCAAATCATTTTTGGTTTCACAGTAGCTCTTAAAGAAAATGGTGTCATTGTCCAGCTTAAATAAATTCAGTATTAATTCATTCCGTTGTAAAAATCAATAGTTATTAATTTAGTTATTTTTTCTGTATATCAGAACTGGAGAAAACAGTGATGTAATCGTTCAGCTCAGTTCAGTTCAGGTAATCAACAGTTGACAAAAACGGAGAAAAAATGGAGAAACCAAGCTTAGTCGGGGGGCCAGTTCTCTTCTGGGCAACAGCGAACAGTTCTGATTGATTCGGGCAGAGTTAGTACAGGTCATAAGTCCAATTTGGGATCGCAACAGCCAAAATATTTAATCCATTTCCATCAATTTCTGTGCATCCCCAAATGATGTGCCCTTCGTAAAAGAGGTTCCTTAACTTCCAGCTCTAAAAGAGAGCCAGGGACCATACCCTAGCTCCCTGTGATCACAGTGGTCATCACAGCTAAGCATTGGTGGTTCAGTGGTAGAATTCTCGCCTGCCACGCGGGAGACCCGGGTCCGATTCCCGGCCAATGCAGAAAGTGTCTTCAGTTATTCCAGAAGTGTGGTTATTTAAGATTTTGCCATGCAACTTCTGCTAATCTATGTTATTGACGGGTGTTGTAAGATCAAGGACAGTAACCTGCCATTATGAATGTTATCATTAAGTCAAGTCAAGTCACTGTTATTTATATACCTTGGGAGAAACCAAGCTTAGTCTGGGGGCCAGTTCTCCTTTGGCCAACAGCAAACAGTTCTTTGTTGATTCAGGCAGAGTTACTACAGGTCAAAATTCCAATTTGGGATCGCAACAGCAAAAATATTTAATCCATTTCCATCAATTTCTGTGCATCCCCAAATGATGTGCCCTTCGTAAAAGAGGTTCCTTAACTTCCATCTCTAACGGAGAGCCAGGGACCATACCCTATCTCCCTGTGATCTCAGAGGTCATCACAGCTAAGCATTGGTGGTTCAGTGGTAGAATTCTCGCCTGCCACGCGGGAGACCTGGGTCCGATTCCCGGCCAATGCAGAAAGTGTCTTCAGTTGTTCTAGAAGTGTGGTTGTTTAAGGTGTTGCTATGAAACTTCTGCTAATCTATGTTATTGATGGGTGTTGTAAGATCAAGGACAGTAACCTGCCATTATGAATGTTATCGTCAAGTCAAGTCAAGTCACCGTTATTTATATACCTTGGAAGAAACCAAGCTTAGTCGCGGGGGGCCAGTTCTCTTCTGGCCAACAGCGAACAGTTCTTTATTGATCCAGGCAGAGTTAGTACAGGTCATATTTCCGACTTGAGATCGCAACAGTCGAAATATTTAATCAATTTCCATGTAGTTGAAGTTCTGTGCAGCCCCAGATTATGTGCCCTTTGAAAAAGAGGTTCCTTATCTTCCATCTCTTCTGGTATTCCAGAAGTGTGGTTCTTGAAGGATTCTTTTGCTAATCTATATTATTGATGGGTTTTGTAAGCTCAAGGACAATAACCTGCCATTATGAATGTTGTCATCGAGTCGAGTCAAGTCACCTTTATTTATATAGCACTTTTCACAATTCAAATTGTGTCGAAGCAGCAGTAATAATTGCAAATCATTTTTGGCTGCACAACAGCTCTTAAAGAAGATGGTGTCATTGTCCAACTTAAATAAACTCAGAATTGATTCATTCCATTGTAAAAATCAATAGTTTTTCATTTAGTTAATTTTTCTGTAAATCAGCACTGGAGAAAACACTGTTGTAATCGTTCAGTTCGCATTCAATGGTGTCAATGAAGGCAGATAAAAACATTGCTGAATATAATGTCAAGTGTCCCCAACTAAGCAAGCCAAAGGCAAAAGCAGCAAGAAACCAAAACTCCAACAGGAGACATCAAGTAACCCACAGGTGACAAAAATGGAGAAAAGAAAACCTTGGGAGAAACCTTGGGGAGACAGTTTTCTTGCTTGTTATGAATTTCCAATGAGACTACGTTCTCCTGCCACACCCATGTGCTTGAAGTTGTGAGGGCTTAGGAAAGATGGCCATGTTGTTATTGTTTTGTTGTTTTTGTGTTTTCCACATCATTCCACATCAGTGGTCTATCTGTTAGTTGGACAAACAAGCCATTTTACTGTTGTACTCAGGCAGCTGTCGTCCACAGGGGTTAGCTGGTGTTGCACCGTGATCGTATAGCGGTTAGTACTCTGTGTTGTGGCCTCAGAAACCTGGTTTGAATCCGGCTCAGAGCAGGCCTTTTCTTTAAATCAAAGGTAATGTCATTGTCCTTTTTGCCGCCTCGATCTTTCAGCTGGATTGGTGGATGATGCTCTCATGTGTTCTGTGCTGTTCCCACATGCAGCCAACAGAACATTTGGGCCACTGGCAAACGTAGTCGTGGCCGAGAGGTTAAGGCGATGGACTCGAAATCCATTGGGGTCTCCCCGCGCTGGTTCAAACCCAGCCGACTACGGGCTGTCTTACCCGTTTTTCCTTAGCTTTCTTTGATGAGATTTCTGCCTTCCAAGACATTTGGCCATCCCTTTGGCAGGCCCTGATGACCTCACGGCCTTCGCTTGGCTCAGCGTTATGGTTTGCACAGAAACGTGCATAGCGGAGCAATGAAACGCTGCAATTTTGTTGGACCGCTGATTCTGCTTTCACAAGAGATGCAAGTCCCACCCTTTCTTGTCAGTGTTTCCAAGTTGCCAGGAGCAGGCCATCTCTTTCTGTCCTTATTGTTTGCAGTCTTCATTCTGCAGTCCATGTGGAAAACAATCTTCTGGCAGACGGAACACACACGCTTTGTGGGGAAAAGGCTGTTATATCGCAAGGGGCAGCCCCAGTGCAAGGGGCAGTTCCAGCGCAGCGACCCGGATAGTTCAGTCGGTAGAGTGTCACATTTTTAATCATAGGGTCTAGTGTTCAAGTCCCTGTTCGGGCCATGGGAAATCACTTTGTTGGAGGCCTCAGTCTGGTGTGACTCTGCGAGAGGGCTTTTCAAACCTGGGGACCTTCTGAATGTTTTGTGATTCTCCCTTTTGCAACACACCTGATTCGGATCATGAACTCATTGGAAAAGAGCGCCCGTGAAGTCAACCGAATGTGCCGGATACGAGAGACATACAAAATGTCCAGTGTTGTGGGTCTACAGGTTCAGAGGTGTGGCATCTTGATTTCTCCTTGTTGGGACCGTATTTTTTTATTTTTTATTGTTTTCTGATGCAGGGCAAGGTTGCGAGAGGGTTAGGCAGAAGTCTTGCACGAAAACTGCCCAGAGGACGCTCTGCAGCTTATATCTCCTTGTATGCCAGAAGTTTGCTTCTTTAAAGCTTTGTTATGTAACTTCTGCTAATCGGTATTACTGACGGAGATTGTAAGCTCAAGGACAATAATCTGCCATTATGAAAGTTGTCATCGAGTCAAGATAAGTCAAGTCAAGTCAAGTCACCTTTATTTATATAGCGCTTTTTACAGTGCAAATTTTGGTCAAAGCAGCTTTACGGTAATAAGTGGCAAATCATTTTTGGTTTCACAGTAGCTCTTAAAGAAAATGGTGTCATTGTCCAGCTTAAATAAATTCAGTATTAATTCATTCCGTTGTAAAAATCAATAGTTATTAATTTAGTTATTTTTTCTGTATATCAGACCTGGAGAAAACAGTGATGTAATCGTTCAGCTCAGTTCAGTTCAGGTAATCAACAGTTGACAAAAACGGAGAAAAAATGGAGAAACCAAGCTTAGTCGGGGGGCCAGTTCTCTTCTGGGCAACAGCGAACAGTTCTGATTGATTCGGGCAGAGTTAGTACAGGTCATAAGTCCAATTTGGGATCGCAACAGCCAAAATATTTAATCCATTTCCATCAATTTCTGTGCATCCCCAAATGATGTGCCCTTCGTAAAAGAGGTTCCTTAACTTCCAGCTCTAAAAGAGAGCCAGGGACCATACCCTAGCTCCCTGTGATCACAGTGGTCATCACAGCTAAGCATTGGTGGTTCAGTGGTAGAATTCTCGCCTGCCACGCGGGAGACCCGGGTCCGATTCCCGGCCAATGCAGAAAGTGTCTTCAGTTATTCCAGAAGTGTGGTTATTTAAGATTTTGCCATGCAACTTCTGCTAATCTATGTTATTGACGGGTGTTGTAAGATCAAGGACAGTAACCTGCCATTATGAATGTTATCATTAAGTCAAGTCAAGTCACTGTTATTTATATACCTTGGGAGAAACCAAGCTTAGTCTGGGGGCCAGTTCTCCTTTGGCCAACAGCAAACAGTTCTTTGTTGATTCAGGCAGAGTTACTACAGGTCAAAATTCCAATTTGGGATCGCAACAGCAAAAATATTTAATCCATTTCCATCAATTTCTGTGCATCCCCAAATGATGTGCCCTTCGTAAAAGAGGTTCCTTAACTTCCATCTCTAACGGAGAGCCAGGGACCATACCCTATCTCCCTGTGATCTCAGAGGTCATCACAGCTAAGCATTGGTGGTTCAGTGGTAGAATTCTCGCCTGCCATGCGGGAGACCCGGGTCCGATTCCCGGCCAATGCAGAAAGTGTCTTCGGTTGTTCTAGAAGTGTGGTTGTTTAAGGTGTTGCTATGAAACTTCTGCTAATCTATGTTATTGATGGGTGTTGTAAGATCAAGGACAGTAACCTGCCATTATGAATGTTATCGTCAAGTCAAGTCACCGTTATTTATATACCTTGGAAGAAACCAAGCTTAGTCGGGGGGCCAGTTCTCTTCTGGCCAACAGCGAACAGTTCTTTATTGATCCAGGCAGAGTTAGTACAGGTCATATTTCCGACTTGAGATCGCAACAGTCGAAATATTTAATCAATTTCCATGTAGTTGAAGTTCTGTGCAGCCCCAGATTATGCGCCCTTCGAAAAAGAGGTTCCTTATCTTCCATCTCTTCTGGTATTCCAGAAGTGTGGTTCTTGAAGGATTCGCTATGTAACTTTTGCTAATCTATATTATTGATGGGTTTTGTAAGCTCAAGGACAAAAACCTGCCATTATGAATGTTGTCATCGAGTCGAGTCAAGTCACCTTTATTTATATAGCACTTTTCACAATTCAAATTGTGTCGAAGTAGCAGTAATAATTGCAAATCATTTTTGGCTGCACAACAGCTCTTAAAGAAGATGGTGTCATTGTCCAACTTAAATAAACTCAGAATTGATTCATTCCATTGTAAAAATCAATAGTTTTTCATTTAGTTAATTTTTCTGTAAATCAGCACTGGAGAAAACACTGTTGTAATCGTTCAGTTCGCATTCAATGGTGTCAATGAAGGCAGATAAAAACATTGCTGAATATAATGTCAAGTGTCCCCAACTAAGCAAGCCAAAGGCAAAAGCAGCAAGAAACCAAAACTCCAACAGGAGACATCAAGTAACCCACAGGTGACAAAAATGGAGAAAAGAAAACCTTGGGAGAAACCTTGGGGAGACAGTTTTCTTGCTTGTTATGAATTTCCAATGAGACTACGTTCTCCTGCCACACCCATGTGCTTGAAGTTGTAAGGGCTTAGGAAAGATGGCCATGTTGTTATTGTTTTGTTGTTTTTGTGTTTTCCACATCATTCCACATC
Source organism: Zacco platypus (assembly GCA_038088235.1). Lineage (NCBI taxonomy): Eukaryota > Metazoa > Chordata > Actinopteri > Cypriniformes > Xenocyprididae > Zacco > Zacco platypus. The sequence goes on along the minus strand of CM076065.1, from coordinate 20,186,110 downwards.
AGTGGTCTATCTGTTAGTTGGACAAACAAGCCATTTTACTGTTGTACTCAGGCAGCTGTCGTCCACAGGGGTTAGCTGGTGTTGCACCGTGATCGTATAGCGGTTAGTACTCTGTGTTGTGGCCTCAGAAACCTGGTTTGAATCCGGCTCAGAGCAGGCCTTTTCTTTAAATCAAAGGTAATGTCATTGTCCTTTTTGCCGCCTCGATCTTTCAGCTGGATTGGTGGATGATGCTCTCATGTGTTCTGTGCTGTTCCCACATGCAGCCAACAGAACATTTGGGCCACTGGCAAACGTAGTCGTGGCCGAGAGGTTAAGGCGATGGACTCGAAATCCATTGGGGTCTCCCTGCGCTGGTTCAAACCCAGCTGACTACTGGCTGTCTTACCCGTTTTTCCTTAGCTTTCTTTGATGAGATTTCTGCCTTCCAAGACATTTGGCCATCCCTTTGGCAGGCCCTGATGACCTCACGGCCTTCGCTTGGCTCAGCGTTATGGTTTGCACAGAAACGTGCATAGCGGAGCAATGAAACGCTGCAATTTTGTTGGACCGCTGATTCTGCTTTCACAAGAGATGCAAGTCCCACCCTTTCTTGTCAGTGTTTCCAAGTTGCCAGGAGCAGGCCATCTCTTTCTGTCCTTATTGTTTGCAGTCTTCATTCTGCAGTCCATGTGGAAAACAATCTTCTGGCAGACGGAACACACACGCTTTGTGGGGAAAAGGCTGTTATATCGCAAGGGGCAGCCCCAGTGCAAGGGGCAGTTCCAGCGCAGCGACCCGGATAGTTCAGTCGGTAGAGTGTCACATTTTTAATCATAGGGTCTAGTGTTCAAGTCCCTGTTCGGGCCATGGGAAATCACTTTGTTGGAGGCCTCAGTCTGGTGTGACTCTGCGAGAGGGCTTTTCAAACCTGGGGACCTTCTGAATGTTTTGTGATTCTCCCTTTTGCAACACACCTGATTCGGATCATGAACTCATTGGAAAAGAGCGCCCGTGAAGTCAACCGAATGTGCCGGATACGAGAGACATACAAAATGTCCAGTGTTGTGGGTCTACAGGTTCAGAGGTGTGGCATCTTGATTTCTCCTTGTTGGGACCGTATTTTTTTATTTTTTATTGTTTTCTGATGCAGGGCAAGGTTGCGAGAGGGTTAGGCAGAAGTCTTGCACGAAAACTGCCCAGAGGACGCTCTGCAGCTTATATCTCCTTGTATGCCAGAAGTTTGCTTCTTTAAAGCTTTGTTATGTAACTTCTGCTAATCGGTATTACTGACGGAGATTGTAAGCTCAAGGACAATAATCTGCCATTATGAAAGTTGTCATCGAGTCAAGATAAGTCAAGTCAAGTCAAGTCACCTTTATTTATATAGCGCTTTTTACAGTGCAAATTTTGGTCAAAGCAGCTTTACGGTAATAAGTGGCAAATCATTTTTGGTTTCACAGTAGCTCTTAAAGAAAATGGTGTCATTGTCCAGCTTAAATAAATTCAGTATTAATTCATTCCGTTGTAAAAATCAATAGTTATTAATTTAGTTATTTTTTCTGTATATCAGAACTGGAGAAAACAGTGATGTAATCGTTCAGCTCAGTTCAGTTCAGGTAATCAACAGTTGACAAAAACGGAGAAAAAATGGAGAAACCAAGCTTAGTCGGGGGGCCAGTTCTCTTCTGGGCAACAGCGAACAGTTCTGATTGATTCGGGCAGAGTTAGTACAGGTCATAAGTCCAATTTGGGATCGCAACAGCCAAAATATTTAATCCATTTCCATCAATTTCTGTGCATCCCCAAATGATGTGCCCTTCGTAAAAGAGGTTCCTTAACTTCCATCTCTAACGGAGAGCCAGGGACCATATCTCCCTGTGATCTCAGAGGTCATCACAGCTAAGCATTGGTGGTTCAGTGGTAGAATTCTCGCCTGCCACGCGGGAGACCCGGGTCCGATTCCCGGCCAATGCAGAAAGTGTCTTCGGTTGTTCTAGAAGTGTGGTTGTTTAAGGTGTTGCTATGAAACTTCTGCTAATCTATGTTATTGATGGGTGTTGTAAGATCAAGGACAGTAACCTGCCATTATGAATGTTATCGTCAAGTCAAGTCACCGTTATTTATATACCTTGGAAGAAACCAAGCTTAGTCGGGGGGCCAGTTCTCTTCTGGCCAACAGCGAACAGTTCTTTATTGATCCAGGCAGAGTTAGTACAGGTCATATTTCCGACTTGAGATCGCAACAGTCGAAATATTTAATCAATTTCCATGTAGTTGAAGTTCTGTGCAGCCCCAGATTATGTGCCCTTCGAAAAAGAGGTTCCTTATCTTCCATCTCTTCTGGTATTCCAGAAGTGTGGTTCTTGAAGGATTCTTTTGCTAATCTATATTATTGATGGGTTTTGTAAGCTCAAGGACAATAACCTGCCATTATGAATGTTGTCATCGAGTCGAGTCAAGTCACCTTTATTTATATAGCACTTTTCACAATTCAAATTGTGTCGAAGTAGCAGTAATAATTGCAAATAATTTTTGGCTGCACAACAGCTCTTAAAGAAGATGGTGTCATTGTCCAACTTAAATAAACTCAGAAATTATTCATTCCATTGTAAAAATCAATAGTTTTTCATTTAGTTAATTTTTCTGTAAATCAGCACTGGAGAAAACACTGTTGTAATCGTTCAGTTCGCATTCAATGGTGTCAATGAAGGCAGATAAAAACATTGCTGAATATAATGTCAAGTGTCCCCAACTAAGCAAGCCAAAGGCAAAAGCAGCAAGAAACCAAAACTCCAACAGGAGACATCAAGTAACCCACAGGTGACAAAAATGGAGAAAAGAAAACCTTGGGAGAAACCTTGGGGAGACAGTTTTCTTGCTTGTTATGAATTTCCAATGAGACTACGTTCTCCTGCCACACCCATGTGCTTGAAGTTGTGAGGGCTTAGGAAAGATGGCCATGTTGTTATTGTTTTGTTGTTTTTGTGTTTTCCACATCATTCCACATCAGTGGTCTATCTGTTAGTTGGACAAACAAGCCATTTTACTGTTGTACTCAGGCAGCTGTCGTCCACAGGGGTTAGCTGGTGTTGCACCGTGATCGTATAGCGGTTAGTACTCTGTGTTGTGGCCTCAGAAACCTGGTTTGAATCTGGCTCAGAGCAGGCCTTTTCTTTAAATCAAAGGTAATGTCATTGTCCTTTTTGCCGCCTCGATCTTTCAGCTGGATTGGTGGATGATGCTCTCATGTGTTCTGTGCTGTTCCCACATGCAGCCAACAGAACATCTGGGCCACTGGCAAACGTAGTCGTGGCCGAGAGGTTAAGGCGATGGACTCGAAATCCATTGGGGTCTCCCCGCGCTGGTTCAAACCCAGCCGACTACGGGCCGTCTTACCCGTTTTTCCTTAGCTTTCTTTGATGAGATTTCTGCCTTCCAAGACATTTGGCCATCCCTTTGGCAGGCCCTGATGACCTCACGGCCTTCGCTTGGCTCAGCGTTATGGTTTGCACAGAAACGTGCATAGCGGAGCTATTAAACGCTGCAATTTTGTTGGACCGCTGATTCTGCTTTCACAAGAGATGCAAGTCCCACCCTTTCTTGTCAGTGTTTCCAAGTTGCCAGGAGCAGGCCATCTCTTTCTGTCCTTATTGTTTGCAGTCTTCATTCTGCAGTCCATGTGGAAAACAATCTTCTGGCAGACGGAACACACACGCTTTGTGGGGAAAAGGCTGTTATATCGCAAGGGGCAGCCCCAGTGCAAGGGGCAGTTCCAGCGCAGCGGCCCGGATAGTTCAGTCGGTAGAGTGTCACATTTTTAATCATAGGGTCTAGTGTTCAAGTCCCTGTTCGGGCCATGGGAAATCACTTTGTTGGAGGCCTCAGTCTGGTGTGACTCTGCGAGAGGGCTTTTCAAACCTGGGGACCTTCTGAATGTTTTGTGATTCTCCCTTTTGCAACACACCTGATTCGGATCATGAACTCATTGGAAAAGAGCGCCCGTAAAGTCAACCGAGTGTGCCGGATATGAGAGACATACAAAATGTCCAGTGTTGTGGGTCTACAGGTTCAGAGGTGTGGCATCTTGATTTCTCCTTGTTGGGACCGTATTTTTTTATTTTTTATTGTTTTCTGATGCAGGGCAAGGTTGCGAGAGGGTTAGGCAGAAGTCTTGCACGAAAACTGCCCAGAGGACGCTCTGCAGCTTACATCTCCTTGTATGCCAGAAGTTTGCTTCTTTAAAGCTTTGTTATGTAACTTCTGCTAATCGGTATTACTGACGGAGATTGTAAGCTCAAGGACAATAATCTGCCATTATGAAAGTTGTCATCGAGTCAAGATAAGTCAAGTCAAGTCAAGTCACCTTTATTTATATAGCGCTTTTTACAGTGCAAATTTTGGTCAAAGCAGCTTTACGGTAATAAGTGGCAAATCATTTTTGGTTTCACAGTAGCTCTTAAAGAAAATGGTGTCATTGTCCAGCTTAAATAAATTCAGTATTAATTCATTCCGTTGTAAAAATCAATAGTTATTAATTTAGTTATTTTTTCTGTATATCAGAACTGGAGAAAACAGTGATGTAATCGTTCAGCTCAGTTCAGTTCAGGTAATCAACAGTTGACAAAAACGGAGAAAAAATGGAGAAACCAAGCTTAGTCGGGGGGCCAGTTCTCTTCTGGGCAACAGCGAACAGTTCTGATTGATTCGGGCAGAGTTAGTACAGGTCATAAGTCCAATTTGGGATCGCAACAGCCAAAATATTTAATCCATTTCCATCAATTTCTGTGCATCCCCAAATGATGTGCCCTTCGTAAAAGAGGTTCCTTAACTTCCAGCTCTAAAAGAGAGCCAGGGACCATACCCTAGCTCCCTGTGATCACAGTGGTCATCACAGCTAAGCATTGGTGGTTCAGTGGTAGAATTCTCGCCTGCCACGCGGGAGACCCGGGTCCGATTGCCGGCCAATGCAGAAAGTGTCTTCAGTTATTCCAGAAGTGTGGTTATTTAAGATTTTGCCATGCAACTTCTGCTAATCTATGTTATTGACGAGTGTTGTAAGATCAAGGACAGTAACCTGCCATTATGAATGTTATCATTAAGTCAAGTCAAGTCACTGTTATTTATATACCTTGGGAGAAACCAAGCTTAGTCTGGGGGCCAGTTCTCCTTTGGCCAACAGCAAACAGTTCTTTGTTGATTCAGGCAGAGTTACTACAGGTCAAAATTCCAATTTGGGATCGCAACAGCAAAAATATTTAATCCATTTCCATCAATTTCTGTGCATCCCCAAATGATGTGCCCTTCGTAAAAGAGGTTCCTTAACTTCCATCTCTAACGGAGAGCCAGGGACCATACCCTATCTCCCTGTGATCTCAGAGGTCATCACAGCTAAGCATTGGTGGTTCAGTGGTAGAATTCTCGCCTGCCACGCGGGAGACCCGGGTCCGATTCCCGGCCAATGCAGAAAGTGTCTTCAGTTGTTCTAGAAGTGTGGTTGTTTAAGGTGTTGCTATGAAACTTCTGCTAATCTATGTTATTGATGGGTGTTGTAAGATCAAGGACAGTAACCTGCCATTATGAATGTTATCGTCAAGTCAAGTCACCGTTATTTATATACCTTGGAAGAAACCAAGCTTAGTCTGGGGGCCAGTTCTCTTCTGGCCAACAGCGAACAGTTCTTTATTGATCCAGGCAGAGTTAGTACAGGTCATATTTCCGACTTGAGATCGCAACAGTCGAAATATTTAATCAATTTCCATGTAGTTGAAGTTCTGTGCAGCCCCAGATTATGTGCCCTTTGAAAAAGAGGTTCCTTATCTTCCATCTCTTCTGGTATTCCAGAAGTGTGGTTCTTGAAGGATTCTTTTGCTAATCTATATTATTGATGGGTTTTGTAAGCTCAAGGACAATAACCTGCCATTATGAATGTTGTCATCGAGTCGAGTCAAGTCACCTTTATTTATATAGCACTTTTCACAATTCAAATTGTGTCGAAGCAGCAGTAATAATTGCAAATCATTTTTGGCTGCACAACAGCTCTTAAAGAAGATGGTGTCATTGTCCAACTTAAATAAACTCAGAATTGATTCATTCCATTGTAAAAATCAATAGTTTTTCATTTAGTTAATTTTTCTGTAAATCAGCACTGGAGAAAACACTGTTGTAATCGTTCAGTTCGCATTCAATGGTGTCAATGAAGGCAGATAAAAACATTGCTGAATATAATGTCAAGTGTCCCCAACTAAGCAAGCCAAAGGCAAAAGCAGCAAGAAACCAAAACTCCAACAGGAGACATCAAGTAACCCACAGGTGACAAAAATGGAGAAAAGAAAACCTTGGGAGAAACCTTGGGGAGACAGTTTTCTTGCTTGTTATGAATTTCCAATGAGACTACGTTCTCCTGCCACACCCATGTGCTTGAAGTTGTGAGGGCTTAGGAAAGATGGCCATGTTGTTATTGTTTTGTTGTTTTTGTGTTTTCCACATCATTCCACATCAGTGGTCTATCTGTTAGTTGGACAAACAAGCCATTTTACTGTTGTACTCAGGCAGCTGTCGTCCACAGGGGTTAGCTGGTGTTGCACCGTGATCGTATAGCGGTTAGTACTCTGTGTTGTGGCCTCAGAAACCTGGTTTGAATCCGGCTCAGAGCAGGCCTTTTCTTTAAATCAAAGGTAATGTCATTGTCCTTTTTGCCGCCTCGATCTTTCAGCTGGATTGGTGGATGATGCTCTCATGTGTTCTGTGCTGTTCCCACATGCAGCCAACAGAACATTTGGGCCACTGGCAAACGTAGTCGTGGCCGAGAGGTTAAGGCGATGGACTCGAAATCCATTGGGGTCTCCCCGCGCTGGTTCAAACCCAGCCGACTACGGGCCGTCTTACCCGTTTTTCCTTAGCTTTCTTTGATGAGATTTCTGCCTTCCAAGACATTTGGCCATCCCTTTGGCAGGCCCTGATGACCTCACGGCCTTCGCTTGGCTCAGCGTTATGGTTTGCACAGAAACGTGCATAGCGGAGCTATGAAACGCTGCAATTTTGTTGGACCGCTGATTCTGCTTTCACAAGAGATGCAAGTCCCACCCTTTCTTGTCAGTGTTTCCAAGTTGCCAGGAGCAGGCCATCTCTTTCTGTCCTTATTGTTTGCAGTCTTCATTCTGCAGTCCATGTGGAAAACAATCTTCTGGCAGACGGAACACACACGCTTTGTGGGGAAAAGGCTGTTATATCGCAAGGGGCAGCCCCAGTGCAAGGGGCAGTTCCAGCGCAGCGGCCCGGATAGTTCAGTCGGTAGAGTGTCACATTTTTAATCATAGGGTCTAGTGTTCAAGTCCCTGTTCGGGCCATGGGAAATCACTTTGTTGGAGGCCTCAGTCTGGTGTGACTCTGCGAGAGGGCTTTTCAAACCTGGGGACCTTCTGAATGTTTTGTGATTCTCCCTTTTGCAACACACCTGATTCGGATCATGAACTCATTGGAAAAGAGCGCCTGTAAAGTCAACCGAGTGTGCCGGATACGAGAGACATACAAAATGTCCAGTATTGTGGGTCTACAGGTTCAGAGGTGTGGCATCTTGATTTCTCCTTGTTGGGACCGTATTTTTTTATTTTTTATTGTTTTCTGATGCAGGGCAAGGTTGCAAGAGGGTTAGGCAGAAGTCTTGCACGAAAACTGCCCAGAGGACGCTCTGCAGCTTACATCTCCTTGTATGCCAGAAGTTTGCTTCTTTAAAGCTTTGTTATGTAACTTCTGCTAATCGGTAATACTGACGGAGATTGTAAGCTCAAGGACAATAATCTGCCATTATGAAAGTTGTCATCGAGTCAAGATAAGTCAAGTCAAGTCAAGTCACCTTTATTTATATAGCGCTTTTTACAGTGCAAATTTTGGTCAAAGCAGCTTTACGGTAATAAGTGGCAAATCATTTTTGGTTTCACAGTAGCTCTTAAAGAAAATGGTGTCATTGTCCAGCTTAAATAAATTCAGTATTAATTCATTCCGTTGTAAAAATCAATAGTTATTAATTTAGTTATTTTTTCTGTATATCAGAACTGGAGAAAACAGTGATGTAATCGTTCAGCTCAGTTCAGTTCAGGTAATCAACAGTTGACAAAAACGGAGAAAAAATGGAGAAACCAAGCTTAGTCGGGGGGCCAGTTCTCTTCTGGGCAACAGCGAACAGTTCTGATTGATTCGGGCAGAGTTAGTACAGGTCATAAGTCCAATTTGGGATCGCAACAGCCAAAATATTTAATCCATTTCCATCAATTTCTGTGCATCCCCAAATGATGTGCCCTTCGTAAAAGAGGTTCCTTAACTTCCAGCTCTAAAAGAGAGCCAGGGACCATACCCTAGCTCCCTGTGATCACAGTGTTCATCACAGCTAAGCATTGGTGGTTCAGTGGTAGAATTCTCGCCTGCCACGCGGGAGACCCGGGTCCGATTCCCGGCCAATGCAGAAAGTGTCTTCAGTTATTCCAGAAGTGTGGTTATTTAAGATTTTGCCATGCAACTTCTGCTAATCTATGTTATTGACGGGTGTTGTAAGATCAAGGACAGTAACCTGCCATTATGAATGTTATCATTAAGTCAAGTCAAGTCACTGTTATTTATATACCTTGGGAGAAACCAAGCTTAGTCTGGGGGCCAGTTCTCCTTTGGCCAACAGCAAACAGTTCTTTGTTGATTCAGGCAGAGTTACTACAGGTCAAAATTCCAATTTGGGATCGCAACAGCAAAAATATTTAATCCATTTCCATCAATTTCTGTGCATCCCCAAATGATGTGCCCTTCGTAAAAGAGGTTCCTTAACTTCCATCTCTAACGGAGAGCCAGGGACCATACCCTATCTCCCTGTGATCTCAGAGGTCATCACAGCTAAGCATTGGTGGTTCAGTGGTAGAATTCTCGCCTGCCATGCGGGAGACCCGGGTCCGATTCCCGGCCAATGCAGAAAGTGTCTTCGGTTGTTCTAGAAGTGTGGTTGTTTAAGGTGTTGCTATGAAACTTCTGCTAATCTATGTTATTGATGGGTGTTGTAAGATCAAGGACAGTAACCTGCCATTATGAATGTTATCGTCAAGTCAAGTCACCGTTATTTATATACCTTGGAAGAAACCAAGCTTAGTCGGGGGGCCAGTTCTCTTCTGGCCAACAGCGAACAGTTCTTTATTGATCCAGGCAGAGTTAGTACAGGTCATATTTCCGACTTGAGATCGCAACAGTCGAAATATTTAATCAATTTCCATGTAGTTGAAGTTCTGTGCAGCCCCAGATTATGTGCCCTTCGAAAAAGAGGTTCCTTATCTTCCATCTCTTCTGGTATTCCAGAAGTGTGGTTCTTGAAGGATTCTTTTGCTAATCTATATTATTGATGGGTTTTGTAAGCTCAAGGACAATAACCTGCCATTATGAATGTTGTCATCGAGTCGAGTCAAGTCACCTTTATTTATATAGCACTTTTCACAATTCAAATTGTGTCGAAGTAGCAGTAATAATTGCAAATCATTTTTGGCTGCACAACAGCTCTTAAAGAAGATGGTGTCATTGTCCAACTTAAATAAACTCAGAATTGATTCATTCCATTGTAAAAATCAATAGTTTTTCATTTAGTTAATTTTTCTGTAAATCAGCACTGGAGAAAACACTGTTGTAATCGTTCAGTTCGCATTCAATGGTGTCAATGAAGGCAGATAAAAACATTGCTGAATATAATGTCAAGTGTCCCCAACTAAGCAAGCCAAAGGCAAAAGCAGCAAGAAACCAAAACTCCAACAGGAGACATCAAGTAACCCACAGGTGACAAAAATGGAGAAAAGAAAACCTTGGGAGAAACCTTGGGGAGACAGTTTTCTTGCTTGTTATGAATTTCCAATGAGACTACGTTCTCCTGCCACACCCATGTGCTTGAAGTTGTGAGGGCTTAGGAAAGATGGCCATGTTGTTATTGTTTTGTTGTTTTTGTGTTTTCCACATCATTCCACATCAGTGGTCTATCTGTTAGTTGGACAAACAAGCCATTTTACTGTTGTACTCAGGCAGCTGTCGTCCACAGGGGTTAGCTGGTGTTGCACCGTGATCGTATAGCGGTTAGTACTCTGTGTTGTGGCCTCAGAAACCTGGTTTGAATCCGGCTCAGAGCAGGCCTTTTCTTTAAATCAAAGGTAATGTCATTGTCCTTTTTGCCGCCTCGATCTTTCAGCTGGATTGGTGGATGATGCTCTCATGTGTTCTGTGCTGTTCCCACATGCAGCCAACAGAACATTTGGGCCACTGGCAAACGTAGTCGTGGCCGAGAGGTTAAGGCGATGGACTCGAAATCCATTGGGGTCTCCCCGCGCTGGTTCAAACCCAGCCGACTACGGGCCGTCTTACCCGTTTTTCCTTAGCTTTCTTTGATGAGATTTCTGCCTTCCAAGACATTTGGCCATCCCTTTGGCAGGCCCTGATGACCTCACGGCCTTCGCTTGGCTCAGCGTTATGGTTTGCACAGAAACGTGCATAGCGGAGCTATGAAACGCTGCAATTTTGTTGGACCGCTGATTCTGCTTTCACAAGAGATGCAAGTCCCACCCTTTCTTGTCAGTGTTTCCAAGTTGCCAGGAGCAGGCCATCTCTTTCTGTCCTTATTGTTTGCAGTCTTCATTCTGCAGTCCATGTGGAAAACAATCTTCTGGCAGACGGAACACACACGCTTTGTGGGGAAAAGGCTGTTATATCGCAAGGGGCAGCCCCAGTGCAAGGGGCAGTTCCAGCGCAGCGGCCCGGATAGTTCAGTCGGTAGAGTGTCACATTTTTAATCATAGGGTCTAGTGTTCAAGTCCCTGTTCGGGCCATGGGAAATCACTTTGTTGGAGGCCTCAGTCTGGTGTGACTCTGCGAGAGGGCTTTTCAAACCTGGGGACCTTCTGAATGTTTTGTGATTCTCCCTTTTGCAACACACCTGATTCGGATCATGAACTCATTGGAAAAGAGCGCCTGTAAAGTCAACCGAGTGTGCCGGATACGAGAGACATACAAAATGTCCAGTATTGTGGGTCTACAGGTTCAGAGGTGTGGCATCTTGATTTCTCCTTGTTGGGACCGTATTTTTTTATTTTTTATTGTTTTCTGATGCAGGGCAAGGTTGCAAGAGGGTTAGGCAGAAGTCTTGCACGAAAACTGCCCAGAGGACGCTCTGCAGCTTACATCTCCTTGTATGCCAGAAGTTTGCTTCTTTAAAGCTTTGTTATGTAACTTCTGCTAATCGGTAATACTGACGGAGATTGTAAGCTCAAGGACAATAATCTGCCATTATGAAAGTTGTCATCGAGTCAAGATAAGTCAAGTCAAGTCAAGTCACCTTTATTTATATAGCGCTTTTTACAGTGCAAATTTTGGTCAAAGCAGCTTTACGGTAATAAGTGGCAAATCATTTTTGGTTTCACAGTAGCTCTTAAAGAAAATGGTGTCATTGTCCAGCTTAAATAAATTCAGTATTAATTCATTCCGTTGTAAAAATCAATAGTTATTAATTTAGTTATTTTTTCTGTATATCAGAACTGGAGAAAACAGTGATGTAATCGTTCAGCTCAGTTCAGTTCAGGTAATCAACAGTTGACAAAAACGGAGAAAAAATGGAGAAACCAAGCTTAGTCGGGGGGCCAGTTCTCTTCTGGGCAACAGCGAACAGTTCTGATTGATTCGGGCAGAGTTAGTACAGGTCATAAGTCCAATTTGGGATCGCAACAGCCAAAATATTTAATCCATTTCCATCAATTTCTGTGCATCCCCAAATGATGTGCCCTTCGTAAAAGAGGTTCCTTAACTTCCAGCTCTAAAAGAGAGCCAGGGACCATACCCTAGCTCCCTGTGATCACAGTGTTCATCACAGCTAAGCATTGGTGGTTCAGTGGTAGAATTCTCGCCTGCCACGCGGGAGACCCGGGTCCGATTCCCGGCCAATGCAGAAAGTGTCTTCAGTTATTCCAGAAGTGTGGTTATTTAAGATTTTGCCATGCAACTTCTGCTAATCTATGTTATTGACGGGTGTTGTAAGATCAAGGACAGTAACCTGCCATTATGAATGTTATCATTAAGTCAAGTCAAGTCACTGTTATTTATATACCTTGGGAGAAACCAAGCTTAGTCTGGGGGCCAGTTCTCCTTTGGCCAACAGCAAACAGTTCTTTGTTGATTCAGGCAGAGTTACTACAGGTCAAAATTCCAATTTGGGATCGCAACAGCAAAAATATTTAATCCATTTCCATCAATTTCTGTGCATCCCCAAATGATGTGCCCTTCGTAAAAGAGGTTCCTTAACTTCCATCTCTAACGGAGAGCCAGGGACCATACCCTATCTCCCTGTGATCTCAGAGGTCATCACAGCTAAGCATTGGTGGTTCAGTGGTAGAATTCTCGCCTGCCATGCGGGAGACCGGGGTCCGATTCCCGGCCAATGCAGAAAGTGTCTTCGGTTGTTCTAGAAGTGTGGTTGTTTAAGGTGTTGCTATGAAACTTCTGCTAATCTATGTTATTGATGGGTGTTGTAAGATCAAGGACAGTAACCTGCCATTATGAATGTTATCGTCAAGTCAAGTCACCGTTATTTATATACCTTGGAAGAAACCAAGCTTAGTCGGGGGGCCAGTTCTCTTCTGGCCAACAGCGAACAGTTCTTTATTGATCCAGGCAGAGTTAGTACAGGTCATATTTCCGACTTGAGATCGCAACAGTCGAAATATTTAATCAATTTCCATGTAGTTGAATTTCTGTGCAGCCCCAGATTATGTGCCCTTCGAAAAAGAGGTTCCTTATCTTCCATCTCTTCTGGTATTCCAGAAGTGTGGTTCTTGAAGGATTCTTTTGCTAATCTATATTATTGATGGGTTTTGTAAGCTCAAGGACAATAACCTGCCATTATGAATGTTGTCATCGAGTCGAGTCAAGTCACCTTTATTTATATAGCACTTTTCACAATTCAAATTGTGTCGAAGTAGCAGTAATAATTGCAAATCATTTTTGGCTGCACAACAGCTCTTAAAGAAGATGGTGTCATTGTCCAACTTAAATAAACTCAGAATTGATTCATTCCATTGTAAAAATCAATAGTTTTTCATTTAGTTAATTTTTCTGTAAATCAGCACTGGAGAAAACACTGTTGTAATCGTTCAGTTCGCATTCAATGGTGTCAATGAAGGCAGATAAAAACATTGCTGAATATAATGTCAAGTGTCCCCAACTAAGCAAGCCAAAGGCAAAAGCAGCAAGAAACCAAAACTCCAACAGGAGACATCAAGTAACCCACAGGTGACAAAAATGGAGAAAAGAAAACCTTGGGAGAAACCTTGGGGAGACAGTTTTCTTGCTTGTTATGAATTTCCAATGAGACTACGTTCTCCTGCCACACCCATGTGCTTGAAGTTGTGAGGGCTTAGGAAAGATGGCCATGTTGTTATTGTTTTGTTGTTTTTGTGTTTTCCACATCATTCCACATCAGTGGTCTATCTGTTAGTTGGACAAACAAGCCATTTTACTGTTGTACTCAGGCAGCTGTCGTCCACAGGGGTTAGCTGGTGTTGCACCGTGATCGTATAGCGGTTAGTACTCTGTGTTGTGGCCTCAGAAACCTGGTTTGAATCCGGCTCAGAGCAGGCCTTTTCTTTAAATCAAAGGTAATGTCATTGTCCTTTTTGCCGCCTCGATCTTTCAGCTGGATTGGTGGATGATGCTCTCATGTGTTCTGTGCTGTTCCCACATGCAGCCAACAGAACATTTGGGCCACTGGCAAACGTAGTCGTGGCCGAGAGGTTAAGGCGATGGACTCGAAATCCATTGGGGTCTCCCCGCGCTGGTTCAAACCCAGCCGACTACGGGCCGTCTTACCCGTTTTTCCTTAGCTTTCTTTGATGAGATTTCTGCCTTCCAAGACATTTGGCCATCTCTTTGGCAGGCCCTGATGACCTCACGGCCTTCGCTTGGCTCAGCGTTATGGTTTGCACAGAAACGTGCATAGCGGAGCTATGAAACGCTGCAATTTTGTTGGACCGCTGATTCTGCTTTCACAAGAGATGCAAGTCCCACCCTTTCTTGTCAGTGTTTCCAAGTTGCCAGGAGCAGGCCATCTCTTTCTGTCCTTATTGTTTGCAGTCTTCATTCTGCAGTCCATGTGGAAAACAATCTTCTGGCAGACGGAACACACACGCTTTGTGGGGAAAAGGCTGTTATATCGCAAGGGGCAGCCCCAGTGCAAGGGGCAGTTCCAGCGCAGCGGCCCGGATAGTTCAGTCGGTAGAGTGTCACATTTTTAATCATGGGGTCTAGTGTTCAAGTCCCTGTTCGGGCCATGGGAAATCACTTTGTTGGAGGCCTCAGTCTGGTGTGACTCTGCGAGAGGGCTTTTCAAATCTGGGGACCTTCTGAATGTTTTGTGATTCTCCCTTTTGCAACACACCTGATTCGGATCATGAACTCATTGGAAAAGAGCGCCCGTAAAGTCAACCGAGTGTGCCGGATACGAGAGACATACAAAATGTCCAGTATTGTGGGTCTACAGGTTCAGAGGTGTGGCATCTTGATTTCTCCTTGTTGGGACCGTATTTTTTTATTTTTTATTGTTTTCTGATGCAGGGCAAGGTTGCAAGAGAGTTAGGCAGAAGTCTTGCACGAAAACTGCCCAGAGGACGCTCTGCAGCTTACATCTCCTTGTATGCCAGAAGTTTGCTTCTTTAAAGCTTTGTTATGTAACTTCTGCTAATCGGTATTACTGACGGAGATTGTAAGCTCAAGGACAATAATCTGCCATTATGAAAGTTGTCATCGAGTCAAGATAAGTCAAGTCAAGTCAAGTCACCTTTATTTATATAGCGCTTTTTACAGTGCAAATTTTGGTCAAAGCAGCTTTACGGTAATAAGTGGCAAATCATTTTTGGTTTCACAGTAGCTCTTAAAGAAAATGGTGTCATTGTCCAGCTTAAATAAATTCAGTATTAATTCATTCCGTTGTAAAAATCAATAGTTATTAATTTAGTTATTTTTTCTGTATATCAGAACTGGAGAAAACAGTGATGTAATCGTTCAGCTCAGTTCAGTTCAGGTAATCAACAGTTGACAAAAACGGAGAAAAAATGGAGAAACCAAGCTTAGTCGGGGGGCCAGTTCTCTTCTGGGCAACAGCGAACAGTTCTGATTGATTCGGGCAGAGTTAGTACAGGTCATAAGTCCAATTTGGGATCGCAACAGCCAAAATATTTAATCCATTTCCATCAATTTCTGTGCATCCCCAAATGATGTGCCCTTCGTAAAAGAGGTTCCTTAACTTCCAGCTCTAAAAGAGAGCCAGGGACCATACCCTAGCTCCCTGTGATCACAGTGGTCATCACAGCTAAGCATTGGTGGTTCAGTGGTAGAATTCTCGCCTGCCACGCGGGAGACCCGGGTCCGATTCCCGGCCAATGCAGAAAGTGTCTTCAGTTATTCCAGAAGTGTGGTTATTTAAGATTTTGCCATGCAACTTCTGCTAATCTATGTTATTGACGGGTGTTGTAAGATCAAGGACAGTAACCTGCCATTATGAATGTTATCATTAAGTCAAGTCAAGTCACTGTTATTTATATACCTTGGGAGAAACCAAGCTTAGTCTGGGGGCCAGTTCTCCTTTGGCCAACAGCAAACAGTTCTTTGTTGATTCAGGCAGAGTTACTACAGGTCAAAATTCCAATTTGGGATCGCAACAGCAAAAATATTTAATCCATTTCCATCAATTTCTGTGCATCCCCAAATGATGTGCCCTTCGTAAAAGAGGTTCCTTAACTTCCATCTCTAACGGAGAGCCAGGGACCATACCCTATCTCCCTGTGATCTCAGAGGTCATCACAGCTAAGCATTGGTGGTTCAGTGGTAGAATTCTCGCCTGCCACGCGGGAGACCCGGGTCCGATTCCCGGCCAATGCAGAAAGTGTCTTCGGTTGTTCTAGAAGTGTGGTTGTTTAAGGTGTTGCTATGAAACTTCTGCTAATCTATGTTATTGATGGGTGTTGTAAGATCAAGGACAGTAACCTGCCATTATGAATGTTATCGTCAAGTCAAGTCACCGTTATTTATATACCTTGGAAGAAACCAAGCTTAGTCGGAGCTCCAGTTCTCTTCTGGCCAACAGCGAACAGTTCTTTATTGATCCAGGCAGAGTTAGTACAGGTCATATTTCCGACTTGAGATCGCAACAGTCGAAATATTTAATCAATTTCCATGTAGTTGAATTTCTGTGCAGCCCCAGATTATGTGCCCTTCGAAAAAGAGGTTCCTTATCTTCCATCTCTTCTGGTATTCCAGAAGTGTGGTTCTTGAAGGATTCTTTTGCTAATCTATATTATTGATGGGTTTTGTAAGCTCAAGGACAATAACCTGCCATTATGAATGTTGTCATCGAGTCGAGTCAAGTCACCTTTATTTATATAGCACTTTTCACAATTCAAATTGTGTCGAAGTAGCAGTAATAATTGCAAATCATTTTTGGCTGCACAACAGCTCTTAAAGAAGATGGTGTCATTGTCCAACTTAAATAAACTCAGAATTGATTCATTCCATTGTAAAAATCAATAGTTTTTCATTTAGTTAATTTTTCTGTAAATCAGCACTGGAGAAAACACTGTTGTAATCGTTCAGTTCGCATTCAATGGTGTCAATGAAGGCAGATAAAAACATTGCTGAATATAATGTCAAGTGTCCCCAACTAAGCAAGCCAAAGGCAAAAGCAGCAAGAAACCAAAACTCCAACAGGAGACATCAAGTAACCCACAGGTGACAAAAATGGAGAAAAGAAAACCTTGGGAGAAACCTTGGGGAGACAGTTTTCTTGCTTGTTATGAATTTCCAATGAGACTACGTTCTCCTGCCACACCCATGTGCTTGAAGTTGTGAGGGCTTAGGAAAGATGGCCATGTTGTTATTGTTTTGTTGTTTTTGTGTTTTCCACATCATTCCACATCAGTGGTCTATCTGTTAGTTGGACAAACAAGCCATTTTACTGTTGTACTCAGGCAGCTGTCGTCCACAGGGGTTAGCTGGTGTTGCACCGTGATCGTATAGCGGTTAGTACTCTGTGTTGTGGCCTCAGAAACCTGGTTTGAATCCGGCTCAGAGCAGGCCTTTTCTTTAAATCAAAGGTAATGTCATTGTCCTTTTTGCCGCCTCGATCTTTCAGCTGGATTGGTGGATGATGCTCTCATGTGTTCTGTGCTGTTCCCACATGCAGCCAACAGAACATTTGGGCCACTGGCAAACGTAGTCGTGGCCGAGAGGTTAAGGCGATGGACTCGAAATCCATTGGGGTCTCCCCGCGCTGGTTCAAACCCAGCCGACTACGGGCCGTCTTACCCGTTTTTCCTTAGCTTTCTTTGATGAGATTTCTGCCTTCCAAGACATTTGGCCATCCCTTTGGCAGGCCCTGATGACCTCACGGCCTTCGCTTGGCTCAGCGTTATGGTTTGCACAGAAACGTGCATAGCGGAGCTATGAAACGCTGCAATTTTGTTGGACCGCTGATTCTGCTTTCACAAGAGATGCAAGTCCCACCCTTTCTTGTCAGTGTTTCCAAGTTGCCAGGAGCAGGCCATCTCTTTCTGTCCTTATTGTTTGCAGTCTTCATTCTGCAGTCCATGTGGAAAACAATCTTCTGGCAGACGGAACACACACGCTTTGTGGGGAAAAGGCTGTTATATCGCAAGGGGCAGCCCCAGTGCAAGGGGCAGTTCCAGCGCAGCGGCCCGGATAGTTCAGTCGGTAGAGTGTCACATTTTTAATCATGGGGTCTAGTGTTCAAGTCCCTGTTCGGGCCATGGGAAATCACTTTGTTGGAGGCCTCAGTCTGGTGTGACTCTGCGAGAGGGCTTTTCAAATCTGGGGACCTTCTGAATGTTTTGTGATTCTCCCTTTTGCAACACACCTGATTCGGATCATGAACTCATTGGAAAAGAGCGCCCGTAAAGTCAACCGAGTGTGCCGGATACGAGAGACATACAAAATGTCCAGTATTGTGGGTCTACAGGTTCAGAGGTGTGGCATCTTGATTTCTCCTTGTTGGGACCGTATTTTTTTATTTTTTATTGTTTTCTGATGCAGGGCAAGGTTGCAAGAGGGTTAGGCAGAAGTCTTGCACGAAAACTGCCCAGAGGACGCTCTGCAGCTTACATCTCCTTGTATGCCAGAAGTTTGCTTCTTTAAAGCTTTGTTATGTAACTTCTGCTAATCGGTATTACTGACGGAGATTGTAAGCTCAAGGACAATAATCTGCCATTATGAAAGTTGTCATCGAGTCAAGATAAGTCAAGTCAAGTCAAGTCACCTTTATTTATATAGCGCTTTTTACAGTGCAAATTTTGGTCAAAGCAGCTTTACGGTAATAAGTGGCAAATCATTTTTGGTTTCACAGTAGCTCTTAAAGAAAATGGTGTCATTGTCCAGCTTAAATAAATTCAGTATTAATTCATTCCGTTGTAAAAATCAATAGTTATTAATTTAGTTATTTTTTCTGTATATCAGAACTGGAGAAAACAGTGATGTAATCGTTCAGCTCAGTTCAGTTCAGGTAATCAACAGTTGACAAAAACGGAGAAAAAATGGAGAAACCAAGCTTAGTCGGGGGGCCAGTTCTCTTCTGGGCAACAGCGAACAGTTCTGATTGATTCGGGCAGAGTTAGTACAGGTCATAAGTCCAATTTGGGATCGCAACAGCCAAAATATTTAATCCATTTCCATCAATTTCTGTGCATCCCCAAATGATGTGCCCTTCGTAAAAGAGGTTCCTTAACTTCCAGCTCTAAAAGAGAGCCAGGGACCATACCCTAGCTCCCTGTGATCACAGTGGTCATCACAGCTAAGCATTGGTGGTTCAGTGGTAGAATTCTCGCCTGCCACGCGGGAGACCCGGGTCCGATTCCCGGCCAATGCAGAAAGTGTCTTCAGTTATTCCAGAAGTGTGGTTATTTAAGATTTTGCCATGCAACTTCTGCTAATCTATGTTATTGACGGGTGTTGTAAGATCAAGGACAGTAACCTGCCATTATGAATGTTATCATTAAGTCAAGTCAAGTCACTGTTATTTATATACCTTGGGAGAAACCAAGCTTAGTCTGGGGGCCAGTTCTCCTTTGGCCAACAGCAAACAGTTCTTTGTTGATTCAGGCAGAGTTACTACAGGTCAAAATTCCAATTTGGGATCGCAACAGCAAAAATATTTAATCCATTTCCATCAATTTCTGTGCATCCCCAAATGATGTGCCCTTCGTAAAAGAGGTTCCTTAACTTCCATCTCTAACGGAGAGCCAGGGACCATACCCTATCTCCCTGTGATCTCAGAGGTCATCACAGCTAAGCATTGGTGGTTCAGTGGTAGAATTCTCGCCTGCCACGCGGGAGACCCGGGTCCGATTCCCGGCCAATGCAGAAAGTGTCTTCGGTTGTTCTAGAAGTGTGGTTGTTTAAGGTGTTGCTATGAAACTTCTGCTAATCTATGTTATTGATGGGTGTTGTAAGATCAAGGACAGTAACCTGCCATTATGAATGTTATCGTCAAGTCAAGTCACCGTTATTTATATACCTTGGAAGAAACCAAGCTTAGTCGGAGCTCCAGTTCTCTTCTGGCCAACAGCGAACAGTTCTTTATTGATCCAGGCAGAGTTAGTACAGGTCATATTTCCGACTTGAGATCGCAACAGTCGAAATATTTAATCAATTTCCATGTAGTTGAATTTCTGTGCAGCCCCAGATTATGTGCCCTTCGAAAAAGAGGTTCCTTATCTTCCATCTCTTCTGGTATTCCAGAAGTGTGGTTCTTGAAGGATTCGCTATGTAACTTTTGCTAATCTATATTATTGATGGGTTTTGTAAGCTCAAGGACAATAACCTGCCATTATGAATGTTGTCATCGAGTCGAGTCAAGTCACCTTTATTTATATAGCACTTTTCACAATTCAAATTGTGTCGAAGTAGCAGTAATAATTGCAAATCATTTTTGGCTGCACAACAGCTCTTAAAGAAGATGGTGTCATTGTCCAACTTAAATAAACTCAGAATTGATTCATTCCATTGTAAAAATCAATAGTTTTTCATTTAGTTAATTTTTCTGTAAATCAGCACTGGAGAAAACACTGTTGTAATCGTTCAGTTCGCATTCAATGGTGTCAATGAAGGCAGATAAAAACATTGCTGAATATAATGTCAAGTGTCTCCAACTAAGCAAGCCAAAGGCAAAAGCAGCAAGAAACCAAAACTCCAACAGGAGACATCAAGTAACCCACAGGTGACAAAAATGGAGAAAAGAAAACCTTGGGAGAAACCTTGGGGAGACAGTTTTCTTGCTTGTTATGAATTTCCAATGAGACTACGTTCTCCTGCCACACCCATGTGCTTGAAGTTGTGAGGGCTTAGGAAAGATGGCCATGTTGTTATTGTTTTGTTGTTTTTGTGTTTTCCACATCATTCCACATCAGTGGTCTATCTGTTAGTTGGACAAACAAGCCATTTTACTGTTGTACTCAGGCAGCTGTCGTCCACAGGGGTTAGCTGGTGTTGCACCGTGATCGTATAGCGGTTAGTACTCTGTGTTGTGGCCTCAGAAACCTGGTTTGAATCCGGCTCAGAGCAGGCCTTTTCTTTAAATCAAAGGTAATGTCATTGTCCTTTTTGCCGCCTCGATCTTTCAGCTGGATTGGTGGATGATGCTCTCATGTGTTCTGTGCTGTTCCCACATGCAGCCAACAGAACATTTGGGCCACTGGCAAACGTAGTCGTGGCCGAGAGGTTAAGGCGATGGACTCGAAATCCATTGGGGTCTCCCCGCGCTGGTTCAAACCCAGCCGACTACGGGCCGTCTTACCCGTTTTTCCTTAGCTTTCTTTGATGAGATTTCTGCCTTCCAAGACATTTGGCCATCCCTTTGGCAGGCCCTGATGACCTCACGGCCTTCGCTTGGCTCAGCGTTATGGTTTGCACAGAAACGTGCATAGCGGAGCTATTAAACGCTGCAATTTTGTTGGACCGCTGATTCTGCTTTCACAAGAGATGCAAGTCCCACCCTTTCTTGTCAGTGTTTCCAAGTTGCCAGGAGCAGGCCATCTCTTTCTGTCCTTATTGTTTGCAGTCTTCATTCTGCAGTCCATGTGGAAAACAATCTTCTGGCAGACGGAACACACACGCTTTGTGGGGAAAAGGCTGTTATATCGCAAGGGGCAGCCCCAGTGCAAGGGGCAGTTCCAGCGCAGCGGCCCGGATAGTTCAGTCGGTAGAGTGTCACATTTTTAATCATAGGGTCTAGTGTTCAAGTCCCTGTTCGGGCCATGGGAAATCACTTTGTTGGAGGCCTCAGTCTGGTGTGACTCTGCGAGAGGGCTTTTCA
The DNA here is from genome assembly GCA_038088235.1 of Zacco platypus. NCBI lineage: Eukaryota > Metazoa > Chordata > Actinopteri > Cypriniformes > Xenocyprididae > Zacco > Zacco platypus. Next base: position 20,164,758 of record CM076065.1, on the reverse strand, counting down.
AACCTGGGGACCTTCTGAATGTTTTGTGATTCTCCCTTTTGCAACACACCTGATTCGGATCATGAACTCATTGGAAAAGAGCGCCCGTAAAGTCAACCGAGTGTGCCGGATATGAGAGACATACAAAATGTCCAGTGTTGTGGGTCTACAGGTTCAGAGGTGTGGCATCTTGATTTCTCCTTGTTGGGACCGTATTTTTTTATTTTTTATTGTTTTCTGATGCAGGGCAAGGTTGCGAGAGGGTTAGGCAGAAGTCTTGCACGAAAACTGCACAGAGGACGCTCTGCAGCTTACATCTCCTTGTATGCCAGAAGTTTGCTTCTTTAAAGCTTTGTTATGTAACTTCTGCTAATCGGTATTACTGACGGAGATTGTAAGCTCAAGGACAATAATCTGCCATTATGAAAGTTGTCATCGAGTCAAGATAAGTCAAGTCAAGTCAAGTCACCTTTATTTATATAGCGCTTTTTACAGTGCAAATTTTGGTCAAAGCAGCTTTACGGTAATAAGTGGCAAATCATTTTTGGTTTCACAGTAGCTCTTAAAGAAAATGGTGTCATTGTCCAGCTTAAATAAATTCAGTATTAATTCATTCCGTTGTAAAAATCAATAGTTATTAATTTAGTTATTTTTTCTGTATATCAGAACTGGAGAAAACAGTGATGTAATCGTTCAGCTCAGTTCAGTTCAGGTAATCAACAGTTGACAAAAACGGAGAAAAAATGGAGAAACCAAGCTTAGTCGGGGGGCCAGTTCTCTTCTGGGCAACAGCGAACAGTTCTGATTGATTCGGGCAGAGTTAGTACAGGTCATAAGTCCAATTTGGGATCGCAACAGCCAAAATATTTAATCCATTTCCATCAATTTCTGTGCATCCCCAAATGATGTGCCCTTCGTAAAAGAGGTTCCTTAACTTCCAGCTCTAAAAGAGAGCCAGGGACCATACCCTAGCTCCCTGTGATCACAGTGGTCATCACAGCTAAGCATTGGTGGTTCAGTGGTAGAATTTTCGCCTGCCACGCGGGAGACCCGGGTCCGATTCCCGGCCAATGCAGAAAGTGTCTTCAGTTATTCCAGAAGTGTGGTTATTTAAGATTTTGCCATGCAACTTCTGCTAATCTATGTTATTGACGGGTGTTGTAAGATCAAGGACAGTAACCTGCCATTATGAATGTTATCATTAAGTCAAGTCAAGTCACTGTTATTTATATACCTTGGGAGAAACCAAGCTTAGTCTGGGGGCCAGTTCTCCTTTGGCCAACAGCAAACAGTTCTTTGTTGATTCAGGCAGAGTTACTACAGGTCAAAATTCCAATTTGGGATCGCAACAGCAAAAATATTTAATCCATTTCCATCAATTTCTGTGCATCCCCAAATGATGTGCCCTTCGTAAAAGAGGTTCCTTAACTTCCATCTCTAACGGAGAGCCAGGGACCATACCCTATCTCCCTGTGATCTCAGAGGTCATCACAGCTAAGCATTGGTGGTTCAGTGGTAGAATTCTCGCCTGCCACGCGGGAGACCCGGGTCTGATTCCCGGCCAATGCAGAAAGTGTCTTCGGTTGTTCTAGAAGTGTGGTTGTTTAAGGTGTTGCTATGAAACTTCTGCTAATCTATGTTATTGATGGGTGTTGTAAGATCAAGGACAGTAACCTGCCATTATGAATGTTATCGTCAAGTCAAGTCACCGTTATTTATATACCTTGGAAGAAACCAAGCTTAGTCGGAGCTCCAGTTCTCTTCTGGCCAACAGCGAACAGTTCTTTATTGATCCAGGCAGAGTTAGTACAGGTCATATTTCCGACTTGAGATCGCAACAGTCGAAATATTTAATCAATTTCCATGTAGTTGAATTTCTGTGCAGCCCCAGATTATGTGCCCTTCGAAAAAGAGGTTCCTTATCTTCCATCTCTTCTGGTATTCCAGAAGTGTGGTTCTTGAAGGATTCGCTATGTAACTTTTGCTAATCTATATTATTGATGGGTTTTGTAAGCTCAAGGACAATAACCTGCCATTATGAATGTTGTCATCGAGTCGAGTCAAGTCACCTTTATTTATATAGCACTTTTCACAATTCAAATTGTGTCGAAGTAGCAGTAATAATTGCAAATCATTTTTGGCTGCACAACAGCTCTTAAAGAAGATGGTGTCATTGTCCAACTTAAATAAACTCAGAATTGATTCATTCCATTGTAAAAATCAATAGTTTTTCATTTAGTTAATTTTTCTGTAAATCAGCACTGGAGAAAACACTGTTGTAATCGTTCAGTTCGCATTCAATGGTGTCAATGAAGGCAGATAAAAACATTGCTGAATATAATGTCAAGTGTCCCCAACTAAGCAAGCCAAAGGCAAAAGCAGCAAGAAACCAAAACTCCAACAGGAGACATCAAGTAACCCACAGGTGACAAAAATGGAGAAAAGAAAACCTTGGGAGAAACCTTGGGGAGACAGTTTTCTTGCTTGTTATGAATTTCCAATGAGACTACGTTCTCCTGCCACACCCATGTGCTTGAAGTTGTGAGGGCTTAGGAAAGATGGCCATGTTGTTATTGTTTTGTTGTTTTTGTGTTTTCCACATCATTCCACATCAGTGGTCTATCTGTTAGTTGGACAAACAAGCCATTTTACTGTTGTACTCAGGCAGCTGTCGTCCACAGGGGTTAGCTGGTGTTGCACCGTGATCGTATAGCGGTTAGTACTCTGTGTTGTGGCCTCAGAAACCTGGTTTGAATCCGGCTCAGAGCAGGCCTTTTCTTTAAATCAAAGGTAATGTCATTGTCCTTTTTGCCGCCTCGATCTTTCAGCTGGATTGGTGGATGATGCTCTCATGTGTTCTGTGCTGTTCCCACATGCACCCAACAGAACATTTGGGCCACTGGCAAACGTAGTCGTGGCCGAGAGGTTAAGGCGATGGACTCGAAATCCATTGGGGTCTCCCCGCGCTGGTTCAAACCCAGCCGACTACGGGCCGTCTTACCCGTTTTTCCTTAGCTTTCTTTGATGAGATTTCTGCCTTCCAAGACATTTGGCCATCCCTTTGGCAGGCCCTGATGACCTCACGGCCTTCGCATGGCTCAGCGTTATGGTTTGCACAGAAACGTGCATAGCGGAGCTATTAAACGCTGCAATTTTGTTGGACCGCTGATTCTGCTTTCACAAGAGATGCAAGTCCCACCCTTTCTTGTCAGTGTTTCCAAGTTGCCAGGAGCAGGCCATCTCTTTCTGTCCTTATTGTTTGCAGTCTTCATTCTGCAGTCCATGTGGAAAACAATCTTCTGGCAGACGGAACACACACGCTTTGTGGGGAAAAGGCTGTTATATCGCAAGGGGCAGCCCCAGTGCAAGGGGCAGTTCCAGCGCAGCGGCCCGGATAGTTCAGTCGGTAGAGTGTCACATTTTTAATCATAGGGTCTAGTGTTCAAGTCCCTGTTCGGGCCATGGGAAATCACTTTGTTGGAGGCCTCAGTCTGGTGTGACTCTGCGAGAGGGCTTTTCAAACCTGGGGACCTTCTGAATGTTTTGTGATTCTCCCTTTTGCAACACACCTGATTCGGATCATGAACTCATTGGAAAAGAGCGCCCGTAAAGTCAACCGAGTGTGCCGGATATGAGAGACATACAAAATGTCCAGTGTTGTGGGTCTACAGGTTCAGAGGTGTGGCATCTTGATTTCTCCTTGTTGGGACCGTATTTTTTTATTTTTTATTGTTTTCTGATGCAGGGCAAGGTTGCGAGAGGGTTAGGCAGAAGTCTTGCACGAAAACTGCCCAGAGGACGCTCTGCAGCTTACATCTCCTTGTATGCCAGAAGTTTGCTTCTTTAAAGCTTTGTTATGTAACTTCTGCTAATCGGTATTACTGACGGAGATTGTAAGCTCAAGGACAATAATCTGCCATTATGAAAGTTGTCATCGAGTCAAGATAAGTCAAGTCAAGTCAAGTCACCTTCATTTATATAGCGCTTTTTACAGTGCAAATTTTGGTCAAAGCAGCTTTACGGTAATAAGTGGCAAATCATTTTTGGTTTCACAGTAGCTCTTAAAGAAAATGGTGTCATTGTCCAGCTTAAATAAATTCAGTATTAATTCATTCCGTTGTAAAAATCAATAGTTATTAATTTAGTTATTTTTTCTGTATATCAGAACTGGAGAAAACAGTGATGTAATCGTTCAGCTCAGTTCAGTTCAGGTAATCAACAGTTGACAAAAACGGAGAAAAAATGGAGAAACCAAGCTTAGTCGGGGGGCCAGTTCTCTTCTGGGCAACAGCAAACAGTTCTTTGTTGATTCAGGCAGAGTTACTACAGGTCAAAATTCCAATTTGGGATCGCAACAGCAAAAATATTTAATCCATTTCCATCAATTTCTGTGCATCCCCAAATGATGTGCCCTTCGTAAAAGAGGTTCCTTAACTTCCATCTCTAACGGAGAGCCAGGGACCATACCCTATCTCCCTGTGATCTCAGAGGTCATCACAGCTAAGCATTGGTGGTTCAGTGGTAGAATTCTCGCCTGCCACGCGGGAGACCCGGGTCCGATTCCCGGCCAATGCAGAAAGTGTCTTCGGTTGTTCTAGAAGTGTGGTTGTTTAAGGTGTTGCTATGAAACTTCTGCTAATCTATGTTATTGATGGGTGTTGTAAGATCAAGGACAGTAACCTGCCATTATGAATGTTATCGTCAAGTCAAGTCACCGTTATTTATATACCTTGGAAGAAACCAAGCTTAGTCGGAGCTCCAGTTCTCTTCTGGCCAACAGCGAACAGTTCTTTATTGATCCAGGCAGAGTTAGTACAGGTCATATTTCCGACTTGAGATCGCAACAGTCGAAATATTTAATCAATTTCCATGTAGTTGAATTTCTGTGCAGCCCCAGATTATGTGCCCTTCGAAAAAGAGGTTCCTTATCTTCCATCTCTTCTGGTATTCCAGAAGTGTGGTTCTTGAAGGATTCGCTATGTAACTTTTGCTAATCTATATTATTGATGGGTTTTGTAAGCTCAAGGACAATAACCTGCCATTATGAATGTTGTCATCGAGTCGAGTCAAGTCACCTTTATTTATATAGCACTTTTCACAATTCAAATTGTGTCGAAGTAGCAGTAATAATTGCAAATCATTTTTGGCTGCACAACAGCTCTTAAAGAAGATGGTGTCATTGTCCAACTTAAATAAACTCAGAATTGATTCATTCCATTGTAAAAATCAATAGTTTTTCATTTAGTTAATTTTTCTGTAAATCAGCACTGGAGAAAACACTGTTGTAATCGTTCAGTTCGCATTCAATGGTGTCAATGAAGGCAGATAAAAACATTGCTGAATATAATGTCAAGTGTCCCCAACTAAGCAAGCCAAAGGCAAAAGCAGCAAGAAACCAAAACTCCAACAGGAGACATCAAGTAACCCACAGGTGACAAAAATGGAGAAAAGAAAACCTTGGGAGAAACCTTGGGGAGACAGTTTTCTTGCTTGTTATGAATTTCCAATGAGACTACGTTCTCCTGCCACACCCATGTGCTTGAAGTTGTGAGGGCTTAGGAAAGATGGCCATGTTGTTATTGTTTTGTTGTTTTTGTGTTTTCCACATCATTCCACATCAGTGGTCTATCTGTTAGTTGGACAAACAAGCCATTTTACTGTTGTACTCAGGCAGCTGTCGTCCACAGGGGTTAGCTGGTGTTGCACCGTGATCGTATAGCGGTTAGTACTCTGTGTTGTGGCCTCAGAAACCTGGTTTGAATCCGGCTCAGAGCAGGCCTTTTCTTTAAATCAAAGGTAATGTCATTGTCCTTTTTGCCGCCTCGATCTTTCAGCTGGATTGGTGGATGATGCTCTCATGTGTTCTGTGCTGTTCCCACATGCAGCCAACAGAACATTTGGGCCACTGGCAAACGTAGTCGTGGCCGAGAGGTTAAGGCGATGGACTCGAAATCCATTGGGGTCTCCCCGCGCTGGTTCAAACCCAGCCGACTACGGGCCGTCTTACCCGTTTTTCCTTAGCTTTCTTTGATGAGATTTCTGCCTTCCAAGACATTTGGCCATCCCTTTGAAAGGCCCTGATGACCTCACGGCCTTCGCTTGGCTCAGCGTTATGGTTTGCACAGAAACGTGCATAGCGGAGCTATTAAACGCTGCAATTTTGTTGGACCGCTGATTCTGCTTTCACAAGAGATGCAAGTCCCACCCTTTCTTGTCAGTGTTTCCAAGTTGCCAGGAGCAGGCCATCTCTTTCTGTCCTTATTGTTTGCAGTCTTCATTCTGCAGTCCATGTGGAAAACAATCTTCTGCCCTTCGTAAAAGAGGTTCCTTAACTTCCAGCTCTAAAAGAGAGCCAGGGACCATACCCTAGCTCCCTGTGATCACAGTGGTCATCACAGCTAAGCATTGGTGGTTCTGTGGTAGAATTCTCGCCTGCCACGCGGGAGACCCGGGTCCGATTCCCGGCCAATGCAAAAAGTGTCTTCAGTTATTCCAGAAGTGTGGTTATTTAAGATTTTGCCATGCAACTTCTGCTAATCTATGTTACTGATGGGTGTTGTAAGATCAAGGACAGTAACCTGCCATTATGAATGTTATCATTAAGTCAAGTCAAGTAACTGTTATTTATATACCTTGGGAGAAACCAAGCTTAGTCTGGGGGCCAGTTCTCCTTTGGCCAACAGCAAACAGTTCTTTGTTGATTCAGGCAGAGTTACTACAGGTCAAAATTCCAATTTGGGATCGCAACAGCAAAAATATTTAATCCATTTCCATCAATTTCTGTGCATCCCCAAATGATGTGCCCTTCATAAAAGAGGTTCCTTAACTTCCGTCTCTAACGGAGAGCCAGGGACCATACCCTATCTCCCTGTGATCTCAGAGGTCATCACAGCTAAGCATTGGTGGTTCAGTGGTAGAATTCTCGCCTGCCACGCGGGAGACCCGGGTCCGATTCCCGGCCAATGCAGAAAGTGTCTTCAGTTATTCCAGAAGTGTGGTTATTTAAGATTTTGCCATGCAACTTCTGCTAATCTATGTTACTGATGGGTGTTGTAAGATCAAGGACAGTAACCTGCCATTATGAATGTTATCATTAAGTCAAGTCAAGTCACTGTTATTTATATACCTTGGGAGAAACCAAGCTTAGTCTGGGGGCCAGTTCTCCTTTGGCCAACAGCAAACAGTTCTTTGTTGATTCAGGCAGAGTTACTACAGGTCAAAATTCCAATTTGGGATCGCAACAGCAAAAATATTTAATCCATTTCCATCAATTTCTGTGCATCCCCAAATGATGTGCCCTTCGTAAAAGAGGTTCCTTAACTTCCGTCTCTAACGGAGAGCCAGGGACCATACCCTATCTCCCTGTGATCTCAGAGGTCATCACAGCTAAGCATTGGTGGTTCAGTGGTAGAATTCTCGCCTGCCACGCGGGAGACCCGGGTCCGATTCCCGGCCAATGCAGAAAGTGTCTTCGGTTGTTCTAGAAGTCTGGTTGTTTAAGGTGTTGCTATGAAACTTCTGCTAATCTATGTTATTGATGGGTGTTGTAAGATCAAGGACAGTAACCTGCCATTATGAATGTTATCATTAAGTCAAGTCAAGTCACTGTTATTTATATACCTTGGGAGAAACCAAGCTTAGTCTGGGGGCCAGTTCTCCTTTGGCCAACAGCAAACAGTTCTTTGTTGATTCAGGCAGAGTTACTACAGGTCAAAATTCCAATTTGGGATCGCAACAGCAAAAATATTTAATCCATTTCCATCAATTTCTGTGCATCCCCAAATGATGTGCCCTTCGTAAAAGAGGTTCCTTAACTTCCATCTCTAACGGAGAGCCAGGGACCATACCCTATCTCCCTGTGATCTCAGAGGTCATCACAGCTAAGCATTGGTGGTTCAGTGGTAGAATTCTCGCCTGCCACGCGGGAGACCCGGGTCCGATTCCCGGCCAATGCAGAAAGTGTCTTCGGTTGTTCTAGAAGTGTGGTTGTTTAAGGTGTTGCTATGAAACTTCTGCTAATCTATGTTATTGATGGGTGTTGTAAGATCAAGGACAGTAACCTGCCATTATGAATGTTATCGTCAAGTCAAGTCACCGTTATTTATATACCTTGGAAGAAACCAAGCTTAGTCGCGGGGGGCCAGTTCTCTTCTGGCCAACAGCGAACAGTTCTTTATTGATCCAGGCAGAGTTAGTACAGGTCATATTTCCGACTTGAGATCGCAACAGTCGAAATATTTAATCAATTTCCATGTAGTTGAAGTTCTGTGCAGCCCCAGATTATGTGCCCTTTGAAAAAGAGGTTCCTTATCTTCCATCTCTTCTGGTATTCCAGAAGTGTGGTTCTTGAAGGATTCTTTTGCTAATCTATATTATTGATGGGTTTTGTAAGCTCAAGGACAATAACCTGCCATTATGAATGTTGTCATCGAGTCGAGTCAAGTCACCTTTATTTATATAGCACTTTTCACAATTCAAATTGTGTCGAAGCAGCAGTAATAATTGCAAATCATTTTTGGCTGCACAACAGCTCTTAAAGAAGATGGTGTCATTGTCCAACTTAAATAAACTCAGAATTGATTCATTCCATTGTAAAAATCAATAGTTTTTCATTTAGTTAATTTTTCTGTAAATCAGCACTGAAGAAAACACTGTTGTAATCGTTCAGTTCGCATTCAATGGTGTCAATGAAGGCAGATAAAAACATTGCTGAATATAATGTCAAGTGTCCCCAACTAAGCAAGCCAAAGGCAAAAGCAGCAAGAAACCAAAACTCCAACAGGAGACATCAAGTAACCCACAGGTGACAAAAATGGAGAAAAGAAAACCTTGGGAGAAACCTTGGGGAGACAGTTTTCTTGCTTGTTATGAATTTCCAATGAGACTACGTTCTCCTGCCACACCCATGTGCTTGAAGTTGTGAGGGCTTAGGAAAGATGGCCATGTTGTTATTGTTTTGTTGTTTTTGTGTTTTCCACATCATTCCACATCAGTGGTCTATCTGTTAGTTGGACAAACAAGCCATTTTACTGTTGTACTCAGGCAGCTGTCGTCCACAGGGGTTAGCTGGTGTTGCACCGTGATCGTATAGCGGTTAGTACTCTGTGTTGTGGCCTCAGAAACCTGGTTTGAATCCGGCTCAGAGCAGGCCTTTTCTTTAAATCAAAGGTAATGTCATTGTCCTTTTTGCCGCCTCGATCTTTCAGCTGGATTGGTGGATGATGCTCTCATGTGTTCTGTGCTGTTCCCACATGCAGCCAACAGAACATTTGGGCCACTGGCAAACGTAGTCGTGGCCGAGAGGTTAAGGCGATGGACTCGAAATCCATTGGGGTCTCCCCGCGCTGGTTCAAACCCAGCCGACTACAGGCCGTCTTACCCGTTTTTCCTTAGCTTTCTTTGATGAGATTTCTGCCTTCCAAGACATTTGGCCATCCCTTTGGCAGGCCCTGATGACCTCACGGCCTTCGCTTGGCTCAGCGTTATGGTTTGCACAGAAACGTGCATAGCGGAGCTATTAAACGCTGCAATTTTGTTGGACCGCTGATTCTGCTTTCACAAGAGATGCAAGTCCCACCCTTTCTTGTCAGTGTTTCCAAGTTGCCAGGAGCAGGCCATCTCTTTCTGTCCTTATTGTTTGCAGTCTTCATTCTGCAGTCCATGTGGAAAACAATCTTCTGCCCTTCGTAAAAGAGGTTCCTTAACTTCCAGCTCTAAAAGAGAGCCAGGGACCATACCCTAGCTCCCTGTGATCACAGTGGTCATCACAGCTAAGCATTGGTGGTTCTGTGGTAGAATTCTCGCCTGCCACGCGGGAGACCCGGGTCCGATTCCCGGCCAATGCAGAAAGTGTCTTCAGTTATTCCAGAAGTGTGGTTATTTAAGATTTTGCCATGCAACTTCTGCTAATCTATGTTACTGATGGGTGTTGTAAGATCAAGGACAGTAACCTGCCATTATGAATGTTATCATTAAGTCAAGTCAAGTAACTGTTATTTATATACCTTGGGAGAAACCAAGCTTAGTCTGGGGGCCAGTTCTCCTTTGGCCAACAGCAAACAGTTCTTTGTTGATTCAGGCAGAGTTACTACAGGTCAAAATTCCAATTTGGGATCGCAACAGCAAAAATATTTAATCCATTTCCATCAATTTCTGTGCATCCCCAAATGATGTGCCCTTCGTAAAAGAGGTTCCTTAACTTCCGTCTCTAACGGAGAGCCAGGGACCATACCCTATCTCCCTGTGATCTCAGAGGTCATCACAGCTAAGCATTGGTGGTTCAGTGGTAGAATTCTCGCCTGCCACGCGGGAGACCCGGGTCCGATTCCCGGCCAATGCAGAAAGTGTCTTCAGTTATTCCAGAAGTGTGGTTATTTAAGATTTTGCCATGCAACTTCTGCTAATCTATGTTACTGATGGGTGTTGTAAGATCAAGGACAGTAACCTGCCATTATGAATGTTATCATTAAGTCAAGTCAAGTCACTGTTATTTATATACCTTGGGAGAAACCAAGCTTAGTCTGGGGGCCAGTTCTCCTTTGGCCAACAGCAAACAGTTCTTTGTTGATTCAGGCAGAGTTACTACAGGTCAAAATTCCAATTTGGGATCGCAACAGCAAAAATATTTAATCCATTTCCATCAATTTCTGTGCATCCCCAAATGATGTGCCCTTCGTAAAAGAGGGCACATCAACAGCGAACAGTTCTTTATTGATCCAGGCAGAGTTAGTACAGGTCATATTTCCGACTTGAGATCGCAACAGTCGAAATATTTAATCAATTTCCATGTAGTTGAAGTTCTGTGCAGCCCCAGATTATGTGCCCTTTGAAAAAGAGGTTCCTTATCTTCCATCTCTTCTGGTATTCCAGAAGTGTGGTTCTTGAAGGATTCTTTTGCTAATCTATATTATTGATGGGTTTTGTAAGCTCAAGGACAATAACCTGCCATTATGAATGTTGTCATCGAGTCGAGTCAAGTCACCTTTATTTATATAGCACTTTTCACAATTCAAATTGTGTCGAAGCAGCAGTAATAATTGCAAATCATTTTTGGCTGCACAACAGCTCTTAAAGAAGATGGTGTCATTGTCCAACTTAAATAAACTCAGAATTGATTCATTCCATTGTAAAAATCAATAGTTTTTCATTTAGTTAATTTTTCTGTAAATCAGCACTGGAGAAAACACTGTTGTAATCGTTCAGTTCGCATTCAATGGTGTCAATGAAGGCAGATAAAAACATTGCTGAATATAATGTCAAGTGTCCCCAACTAAGCAAGCCAAAGGCAAAAGCAGCAAGAAACCAAAACTCCAACAGGAGACATCAAGTAACCCACAGGTGACAAAAATGGAGAAAAGAAAACCTTGGGAGAAACCTTGGGGAGACAGTTTTCTTGCTTGTTATGAATTTCCAATGAGACTACGTTCTCCTGCCACACCCATGTGCTTGAAGTTGTGAGGGCTTAGGAAAGATGGCCATGTTGTTATTGTTTTGTTGTTTTTGTGTTTTCCACATCATTCCACATCAGTGGTCTATCTGTTAGTTGGACAAACAAGCCATTTTACTGTTGTACTCAGGCAGCTGTCGTCCACAGGGGTTAGCTGGTGTTGCACCGTGATCGTATAGCGGTTAGTACTCTGTGTTGTGGCCTCAGAAACCTGGTTTGAATCCGGCTCAGAGCAGGCCTTTTCTTTAAATCAAAGGTAATGTCATTGTCCTTTTTGCCGCCTCGATCTTTCAGCTGGATTGGTGGATGATGCTCTCATGTGTTCTGTGCTGTTCCCACATGCAGCCAACAGAACATTTGGGCCACTGGCAAACGTAGTCGTGGCCGAGAGGTTAAGGCGATGGACTCGAAATCCATTGGGGTCTCCCCGCGCTGGTTCAAACCCAGCCGACTACGGGCCGTCTTACCCGTTTTTCCTTAGCTTTCTTTGATGAGATTTCTGCCTTCCAAGACATTTGGCCATCCCTTTGGCAGGCCCTGATGACCTCACGGCCTTCGCTTGGCTCAGCGTTATGGTTTGCACAGAAACGTGCATAGCGGAGCTATGAAACGCTGCAATTTTGTTGGACCGCTGATTCTGCTTTCACAAGAGATGCAAGTCCCACCCTTTCTTGTCAGTGTTTCCAAGTTGCCAGGAGCAGGCCATCTCTTTCTGTCCTTATTGTTTGCAGTCTTCATTCTGCAGTCCATGTGGAAAACAATCTTCTGGCAGACGGAACACACACGCTTTGTGGGGAAAAGGCTGTTATATCGCAAGGGGCAGCCCCAGTGCAAGGGGCAGTTCCAGCGCAGCGGCCCGGATAGTTCAGTCGGTAGAGTGTCACATTTTTAATCATGGGGTCTAGTGTTCAAGTCCCTGTTCGGGCCATGGGAAATCACTTTGTTGGAGGCCTCAGTCTGGTGTGACTCTGCGAGAGGGCTTTTCAAATCTGGGGACCTTCTGAATGTTTTGTGATTCTCCCTTTTGCAACACACCTGATTCGGATCATGAACTCATTGGAAAAGAGCGCCCGTAAAGTCAACCGAGTGTGCCGGATACGAGAGACATACAAAATGTCCAGTATTGTGGGTCTACAGGTTCAGAGGTGTGGCATCTTGATTTCTCCTTGTTGGGACCGTATTTTTTTATTTTTTATTGTTTTCTGATGCAGGGCAAGGTTGCAAGAGGGTTAGGCAGAAGTCTTGCACGAAAACTGCCCAGAGGACGCTCTGCAGCTTACATCTCCTTGTATGCCAGAAGTTTGCTTCTTTAAAGCTTTGTTATGTAACTTCTGCTAATCGGTATTACTGACGGAGATTGTAAGCTCAAGGACAATAATCTGCCATTATGAAAGTTGTCATCGAGTCAAGATAAGTCAAGTCAAGTCAAGTCACCTTTATTTATATAGCGCTTTTTACAGTGCAAATTTTGGTCAAAGCAGCTTTACGGTAATAAGTGGCAAATCATTTTTGGTTTCACAGTAGCTCTTAAAGAAAATGGTGTCATTGTCCAGCTTAAATAAATTCAGTATTAATTCATTCCGTTGTAAAAATCAATAGTTATTAATTTAGTTATTTTTTCTGTATATCAGAACTGGAGAAAACAGTGATGTAATCGTTCAGCTCAGTTCAGTTCAGGTAATCAACAGTTGACAAAAACGGAGAAAAAATGGAGAAACCAAGCTTAGTCGGGGGGCCAGTTCTCTTCTGGGCAACAGCGAACAGTTCTGATTGATTCGGGCAGAGTTAGTACAGGTCATAAGTCCAATTTGGGATCGCAACAGCCAAAATATTTAATCCATTTCCATCAATTTCTGTGCATCCCCAAATGATGTGCCCTTCGTAAAAGAGGTTCCTTAACTTCCAGCTCTAAAAGAGAGCCAGGGACCATACCCTAGCTCCCTGTGATCACAGTGGTCATCACAGCTAAGCATTGGTGGTTCAGTGGTAGAATTCTCGCCTGCCACGCGGGAGACCCGGGTCCGATTCCCGGCCAATGCAGAAAGTGTCTTCAGTTATTCCAGAAGTGTGGTTATTTAAGATTTTGCCATGCAACTTCTGCTAATCTATGTTATTGACGGGTGTTGTAAGATCAAGGACAGTAACCTGCCATTATGAATGTTATCATTAAGTCAAGTCAAGTCACTGTTATTTATATACCTTGGGAGAAACCAAGCTTAGTCTGGGGGCCAGTTCTCCTTTGGCCAACAGCAAACAGTTCTTTGTTGATTCAGGCAGAGTTACTACAGGTCAAAATTCCAATTTGGGATCGCAACAGCAAAAATATTTAATCCATTTCCATCAATTTCTGTGCATCCCCAAATGATGTGCCCTTCGTAAAAGAGGTTCCTTAACTTCCATCTCTAACGGAGAGCCAGGGACCATACCCTATCTCCCTGTGATCTCAGAGGTCATCACAGCTAAGCATTGGTGGTTCAGTGGTAGAATTCTCGCCTGCCACGCGGGAGACCCGGGTCCGATTCCCGGCCAATGCAGAAAGTGTCTTCGGTTGTTCTAGAAGTCTGGTTGTTTAAGGTGTTGCTATGAAACTTCTGCTAATCTATGTTATTGATGGGTGTTGTAAGATCAAGGACAGTAACCTGCCATTATGAATGTTATCGTCAAGTCAAGTCACCGTTATTTATATACCTTGGAAGAAACCAAGCTTAGTCGGAGCTCCAGTTCTCTTCTGGCCAACAGCGAACAGTTCTTTATTGATCCAGGCAGAGTTAGTACAGGTCATATTTCCGACTTGAGATCGCAACAGTCGAAATATTTAATCAATTTCCATGTAGTTGAATTTCTGTGCAGCCCCAGATTATGTGCCCTTCGAAAAAGAGGTTCCTTATCTTCCATCTCTTCTGGTATTCCAGAAGTGTGGTTCTTGAAGGATTCGCTATGTAACTTTTGCTAATCTATATTATTGATGGGTTTTGTAAGCTCAAGGACAATAACCTGCCATTATGAATGTTGTCATCGAGTCGAGTCAAGTCACCTTTATTTATATAGCACTTTTCACAATTCAAATTGTGTCGAAGTAGCAGTAATAATTGCAAATCATTTTTGGCTGCACAACAGCTCTTAAAGAAGATGGTGTCATTGTCCAACTTAAATAAACTCAGAATTGATTCATTCCATTGTAAAAATCAATAGTTTTTCATTTAGTTAATTTTTCTGTAAATCAGCACTGGAGAAAACACTGTTGTAATCGTTCAGTTCGCATTCAATGGTGTCAATGAAGGCAGATAAAAACATTGCTGAATATAATGTCAAGTGTCCCCAACTAAGCAAGCCAAAGGCAAAAGCAGCAAGAAACCAAAACTCCAACAGGAGACATCAAGTAACCCACAGGTGACAAAAATGGAGAAAAGAAAACCTTGGGAGAAACCTTGGGGAGACAGTTTTCTTGCTTGTTATGAATTTCCAATGAGACTACGTTCTCCTGCCACACCCATGTGCTTGAAGTTGTGAGGGCTTAGGAAAGATGGCCATGTTGTTATTGTTTTGTTGTTTTTGTGTTTTCCACATCATTCCACATCAGTGGTCTATCTGTTAGTTGGACAAACAAGCCATTTTACTGTTGTACTCAGGCAGCTGTCGTCCACAGGGGTTAGCTGGTGTTGCACCGTGATCGTATAGCGGTTAGTACTCTGTGTTGTGGCCTCAGAAACCTGGTTTGAATCCGGCTCAGAGCAGGCCTTTTCTTTAAATCAAAGGTAATGTCATTGTCCTTTTTGCCGCCTCGATCTTTCAGCTGGATTGGTGGATGATGCTCTCATGTGTTCTGTGCTGTTCCCACATGCAGCCAACAGAACATTTGGGCCACTGGCAAACGTAGTCGTGGCCGAGAGGTTAAGGCGATGGACTCGAAATCCATTGGGGTCTCCCCGCGCTGGTTCAAACCCAGCCGACTACGGGCCGTTTTTCCTTAGCTTTCTTTGATGAGATTTCTGCCTTCCAAGACATTTGGCCATCCCTTTGGCAGGCCCTGATGACCTCACGGCCTTCGCTTGGCTCAGCGTTATGGTTTGCACAGAAACGTGCATAGCGGAGCTATTAAACGCTGCAATTTTGTTGGACCGCTGATTCTGCTTTCACAAGAGATGCAAGTCCCACCCTTTCTTGTCAGTGTTTCCAAGTTGCCAGGAGCAGGCCATCTCTTTCTGTCCTTATTGTTTGCAGTCTTCATTCTGCAGTCCATGTGGAAAACAATCTTCTGGCAGACGGAACACACACGCTTTGTGGGGAAAAGGCTGTTATATCGCAAGGGGCAGCCCCAGTGCAAGGGGCAGTTCCAGCGCAGCGGCCCGGATAGTTCAGTCGGTAGAGTGTCACATTTTTAATCATAGGGTCTAGTGTTCAAGTCCCTGTTCGGGCCATGGGAAATCACTTTGTTGGAGGCCTCAGTCTGGTGTGACTCTGCGAGAGGGCTTTTCAAACCTGGGGACCTTCTGAATGTTTTGTGATTCTCCCTTTTGCAACACACCTGATTCGGATCATGAACTCATTGGAAAAGAGCGCCCGTAAAGTCAACCGAGTGTGCCGGATATGAGAGACATACAAAATGTCCAGTGTTGTGGGTCTACAGGTTCAGAGGTGTGGCATCTTGATTTCTCCTTGTTGGGACCGTATTTTTTTATTTTTTATTGTTTTCTGATGCAGGGCAAGGTTGCGAGAGGGTTAGGCAGAAGTCTTGCACGAAAACTGCCCAGAGGACGCTCTGCAGCTTACATCTCCTTGTATGCCAGAAGTTTGCTTCTTTAAAGCTTTGTTATGTAACTTCTGCTAATCGGTATTACTGACGGAGATTGTAAGCTCAAGGACAATAATCTGCCATTATGAAAGTTGTCATCGAGTCAAGATAAGTCAAGTCAAGTCAAGTCACCTTTATTTATATAGCGCTTTTTACAGTGCAAATTTTGGTCAAAGCAGCTTTACGGTAATAAGTGGCAAATCATTTTTGGTTTCACAGTAGCTCTTAAAGAAAATGGTGTCATTGTCCAGCTTAAATAAATTCAGTATTAATTCATTCCGTTGTAAAAATCAATAGTTATTAATTTAGTTATTTTTTCTGTATATCAGAACTGGAGAAAACAGTGATGTAATCGTTCAGCTCAGTTCAGTTCAGGTAATCAACAGTTGACAAAAACGGAGAAAAAATGGAGAAACCAAGCTTAGTCGGGGGGCCAGTTCTCTTCTGGGCAACAGCGAACAGTTCTGATTGATTCGGGCAGAGTTAGTACAGGTCATAAGTCCAATTTGGGATCGCAACAGCCAAAATATTTAATCCATTTCCATCAATTTCTGTGCATCCCCAAATGATGTGCCCTTCGTAAAAGAGGTTCCTTAACTTCCAGCTCTAAAAGAGAGCCAGGGACCATACCCTAGCTCCCTGTGATCACAGTGGTCATCACAGCTAAGCATTGGTGGTTCAGTGGTAGAATTTTCGCCTGCCACGCGGGAGACCCGGGTCCGATTCCCGGCCAATGCAGAAAGTGTCTTCAGTTATTCCAGAAGTGTGGTTATTTAAGATTTTGCCATGCAACTTCTGCTAATCTATGTTATTGACGGGTGTTGTAAGATCAAGGACAGTAACCTGCCATTATGAATGTTATCATTAAGTCAAGTCAAGTCACTGTTATTTATATACCTTGGGAGAAACCAAGCTTAGTCTGGGGGCCAGTTCTCCTTTGGCCAACAGCAAACAGTTCTTTGTTGATTCAGGCAGAGTTACTACAGGTCAAAATTCCAATTTGGGATCGCAACAGCAAAAATATTTAATCCATTTCCATCAATTTCTGTGCATCCCCAAATGATGTGCCCTTCGTAAAAGAGGTTCCTTAACTTCCATCTCTAACGGAGAGCCAGGGACCATACCCTATCTCCCTGTGATCTCAGAGGTCATCACAGCTAAGCATTGGTGGTTCAGTGGTAGAATTCTCGCCTGCCACGCGGGAGACCCGGGTCCGATTCCCGGCCAATGCAGAAAGTGTCTTCGGTTGTTCTAGAAGTGTGGTTGTTTAAGGTGTTGCTATGAAACTTCTGCTAATCTATGTTATTGATGGGTGTTGTAAGATCAAGGACAGTAACCTGCCATTATGAATGTTATCGTCAAGTCAAGTCACCGTTATTTATATACCTTGGAAGAAACCAAGCTTAGTCGGAGCTCCAGTTCTCTTCTGGCCAACAGCGAACAGTTCTTTATTGATCCAGGCAGAGTTAGTACAGGTCATATTTCCGACTTGAGATCGCAACAGTCGAAATATTTAATCAATTTCCATGTAGTTGAATTTCTGTGCAGCCCCAGATTATGTGCCCTTCGAAAAAGAGGTTCCTTATCTTCCATCTCTTCTGGTATTCCAGAAGTGTGGTTCTTGAAGGATTCGCTATGTAACTTTTGCTAATCTATATTATTGATGGGTTTTGTAAGCTCAAGGACAATAACCTGCCATTATGAATGTTGTCATCGAGTCGAGTCAAGTCACCTTTATTTATATAGCACTTTTCACAATTCAAATTGTGTCGAAGTAGCAGTAATAATTGCAAATCATTTTTGGCTGCACAACAGCTCTTAAAGAAGATGGTGTCATTGTCCAACTTAAATAAACTCAGAATTGATTCATTCCATTGTAAAAATCAATAGTTTTTCATTTAGTTAATTTTTCTGTAAATCAGCACTGGAGAAAACACTGTTGTAATCGTTCAGTTCGCATTCAATGGTGTCAATGAAGGCAGATAAAAACATTGCTGAATATAATGTCAAGTGTCCCCAACTAAGCAAGCCAAAGGCAAAAGCAGCAAGAAACCAAAACTCCAACAGGAGACATCAAGTAACCCACAGGTGACAAAAATGGAGAAAAGAAAACCTTGGGAGAAACCTTGGGGAGACAGTTTTCTTGCTTGTTATGAATTTCCAATGAGACTACGTTCTCCTGCCACACCCATGTGCTTGAAGTTGTGAGGGCTTAGGAAAGATGGCCATGTTGTTATTGTTTTGTTGTTTTTGTGTTTTCCACATCATTCCACATCAGTGGTCTATCTGTTAGTTGGACAAACAAGCCATTTTACTGTTGTACTCAGGCAGCTGTCGTCCACAGGGGTTAGCTGGTGTTGCACCGTGATCGTATAGCGGTTAGTACTCTGTGTTGTGGCCTCAGAAACCTGGTTTGAATCCGGCTCAGAGCAGGCCTTTTCTTTAAATCAAAGGTAATGTCATTGTCCTTTTTGCCGCCTCGATCTTTCAGCTGGATTGGTGGATGATGCTCTCATGTGTTCTGTGCTGTTCCCACATGCACCCAACAGAACATTTGGGCCACTGGCAAACGTAGTCGTGGCCGAGAGGTTAAGGCGATGGACTCGAAATCCATTGGGGTCTCCCCGCGCTGGTTCAAACCCAGCCGACTACGGGCCGTCTTACCCGTTTTTCCTTAGCTTTCTTTGATGAGATTTCTGCCTTCCAAGACATTTGGCCATCCCTTTGGCAGGCCCTGATGACCTCACGGCCTTCGCTTGGCTCAGCGTTATGGTTTGCACAGAAACGTGCATAGCGGAGCTATTAAACGCTGCAATTTTGTTGGACCGCTGATTCTGCTTTCACAAGAGATGCAAGTCCCACCCTTTCTTGTCAGTGTTTCCAAGTTGCCAGGAGCAGGCCATCTCTTTCTGTCCTTATTGTTTGCAGTCTTCATTCTGCAGTCCATGTGGAAAACAATCTTCTGGCAGACGGAACACACACGCTTTGTGGGGAAAAGGCTGTTATATCGCAAGGGGCAGCCCCAGTGCAAGGGGCAGTTCCAGCGCAGCGGCCCGGATAGTTCAGTCGGTAGAGTGTCACATTTTTAATCATAGGGTCTAGTGTTCAAGTCCCTGTTCGGGCCATGGGAAATCACTTTGTTGGAGGCCTCAGTCTGGTGTGACTCTGCGAGAGGGCTTTTCAAACCTGGGGACCTTCTGAATGTTTTGTGATTCTCCCTTTTGCAACACACCTGATTCGGATCATGAACTCATTGGAAAAGAGCGCCCGTAAAGTCAACCGAGTGTGCCGGATATGAGAGACATACAAAATGTCCAGTGTTGTGGGTCTACAGGTTCAGAGGTGTGGCATCTTGATTTCTCCTTGTTGGGACCGTATTTTTTTATTTTTTATTGTTTTCTGATGCAGGGCAAGGTTGCGAGAGGGTTAGGCAGAAGTCTTGCACGAAAACTGCCCAGAGGACGCTCTGCAGCTTACATCTCCTTGTATGCCAGAAGTTTGCTTCTTTAAAGCTTTGTTATGTAACTTCTGCTAATCGGTATTACTGACGGAGATTGTAAGCTCAAGGACAATAATCTGCCATTATGAAAGTTGTCATCGAGTCAAGATAAGTCAAGTCAAGTCAAGTCACCTTCATTTATATAGCGCTTTTTACAGTGCAAATTTTGGTCAAAGCAGCTTTACGGTAATAAGTGGCAAATCATTTTTGGTTTCACAGTAGCTCTTAAAGAAAATGGTGTCATTGTCCAGCTTAAATAAATTCAGTATTAATTCATTCCGTTGTAAAAATCAATAGTTATTAATTTAGTTATTTTTTCTGTATATCAGAACTGGAGAAAACAGTGATGTAATCGTTCAGCTCAGTTCAGTTCAGGTAATCAACAGTTGACAAAAACGGAGAAAAAATGGAGAAACCAAGCTTAGTCGGGGGGCCAGTTCTCTTCTGGGCAACAGCAAACAGTTCTTTGTTGATTCAGGCAGAGTTACTACAGGTCAAAATTCCAATTTGGGATCGCAACAGCAAAAATATTTAATCCATTTCCATCAATTTCTGTGCATCCCCAAATGATGTGCCCTTCGTAAAAGAGGTTCCTTAACTTCCATCTCTAACGGAGAGCCAGGGACCATACCCTATCTCCCTGTGATCTCAGAGGTCATCACAGCTAAGCATTGGTGGTTCAGTGGTAGAATTCTCGCCTGCCACGCGGGAGACCCGGGTCCGATTCCCGGCCAATGCAGAAAGTGTCTTCGGTTGTTCTAGAAGTGTGGTTGTTTAAGGTGTTGCTATGAAACTTCTGCTAATCTATGTTATTGATGGGTGTTGTAAGATCAAGGACAGTAACCTGCCATTATGAATGTTATCGTCAAGTCAAGTCACCGTTATTTATATACCTTGGAAGAAACCAAGCTTAGTCGGAGCTCCAGTTCTCTTCTGGCCAACAGCGAACAGTTCTTTATTGATCCAGGCAGAGTTAGTACAGGTCATATTTCCGACTTGAGATCGCAACAGTCGAAATATTTAATCAATTTCCATGTAGTTGAATTTCTGTGCAGCCCCAGATTATGTGCCCTTCGAAAAAGAGGTTCCTTATCTTCCATCTCTTCTGGTATTCCAGAAGTGTGGTTCTTGAAGGATTCGCTATGTAACTTTTGCTAATCTATATTATTGATGGGTTTTGTAAGCTCAAGGACAATAACCTGCCATTATGAATGTTGTCATCGAGTCGAGTCAAGTCACCTTTATTTATATAGCACTTTTCACAATTCAAATTGTGTCGAAGTAGCAGTAATAATTGCAAATCATTTTTGGCTGCACAACAGCTCTTAAAGAAGATGGTGTCATTGTCCAACTTAAATAAACTCAGAATTGATTCATTCCATTGTAAAAATCAATAGTTTTTCATTTAGTTAATTTTTCTGTAAATCAGCACTGGAGAAAACACTGTTGTAATCGTTCAGTTCGCATTCAATGGTGTCAATGAAGGCAGATAAAAACATTGCTGAATATAATGTCAAGTGTCCCCAACTAAGCAAGCCAAAGGCAAAAGCAGCAAGAAACCAAAACTCCAACAGGAGACATCAAGTAACCCACAGGTGACAAAAATGGAGAAAAGAAAACCTTGGGAGAAACCTTGGGGAGACAGTTTTCTTGCTTGTTATGAATTTCCAATGAGACTACGTTCTCCTGCCACACCCATGTGCTTGAAGTTGTGAGGGCTTAGGAAAGATGGCCATGTTGTTATTGTTTTGTTGTTTTTGTGTTTTCCACATCATTCCACATCAGTGGTCTATCTGTTAGTTGGACAAACAAGCCATTTTACTGTTGTACTCAGGCAGCTGTCGTCCACAGGGGTTAGCTGGTGTTGCACCGTGATCGTATAGCGGTTAGTACTCTGTGTTGTGGCCTCAGAAACCTGGTTTGAATCCGGCTCAGAGCAGGCCTTTTCTTTAAATCAAAGGTAATGTCATTGTCCTTTTTGCCGCCTCGATCTTTCAGCTGGATTGGTGGATGATGCTCTCATGTGTTCTGTGCTGTTCCCACATGCAGCCAACAGAACATTTGGGCCACTGGCAAACGTAGTCGTGGCCGAGAGGTTAAGGCGATGGACTCGAAATCCATTGGGGTCTCCCCGCGCTGGTTCAAACCCAGCCGACTACGGGCCGTCTTACCCGTTTTTCCTTAGCTTTCTTTGATGAGATTTCTGCCTTCCAAGACATTTGGCCATCCCTTTGAAAGGCCCTGATGACCTCACGGCCTTCGCTTGGCTCAGCGTTATGGTTTGCACAGAAACGTGCATAGCGGAGCTATTAAACGCTGCAATTTTGTTGGACCGCTGATTCTGCTTTCACAAGAGATGCAAGTCCCACCCTTTCTTGTCAGTGTTTCCAAGTTGCCAGGAGCAGGCCATCTCTTTCTGTCCTTATTGTTTGCAGTCTTCATTCTGCAGTCCATGTGGAAAACAATCTTCTGCCCTTCGTAAAAGAGGTTCCTTAACTTCCAGCTCTAAAAGAGAGCCAGGGACCATACCCTAGCTCCCTGTGTTCACAGTGGTCATCACAGCTAAGCATTGGTGGTTCTGTGGTAGAATTCTCGCCTGCCACGCGGGAGACCCGGGTCCGATTCCCGGCCAATGCAAAAAGTGTCTTCAGTTATTCCAGAAGTGTGGTTATTTAAGATTTTGCCATGCAACTTCTGCTAATCTATGTTACTGATGGGTGTTGTAAGATCAAGGACAGTAACCTGCCATTATGAATGTTATCATTAAGTCAAGTCAAGTAACTGTTATTTATATACCTTGGGAGAAACCAAGCTTAGTCTGGGGGCCAGTTCTCCTTTGGCCAACAGCAAACAGTTCTTTGTTGATTCAGGCAGAGTTACTACAGGTCAAAATTCCAATTTGGGATCGCAACAGCAAAAATATTTAATCCATTTCCATCAATTTCTGTGCATCCCCAAATGATGTGCCCTTCATAAAAGAGGTTCCTTAACTTCCGTCTCTAACGGAGAGCCAGGGACCATACCCTATCTCCCTGTGATCTCAGAGGTCATCACAGCTAAGCATTGGTGGTTCAGTGGTAGAATTCTCGCCTGCCACGCGGGAGACCCGGGTCCGATTCCCGGCCAATGCAGAAAGTGTCTTCAGTTATTCCAGAAGTGTGGTTATTTAAGATTTTGCCATGCAACTTCTGCTAATCTATGTTACTGATGGGTGTTGTAAGATCAAGGACAGTAACCTGCCATTATGAATGTTATCATTAAGTCAAGTCAAGTCACTGTTATTTATATACCTTGGGAGAAACCAAGCTTAGTCTGGGGGCCAGTTCTCCTTTGGCCAACAGCAAACAGTTCTTTGTTGATTCAGGCAGAGTTACTACAGGTCAAAATTCCAATTTGGGATCGCAACAGCAAAAATATTTAATCCATTTCCATCAATTTCTGTGCATCCCCAAATGATGTGCCCTTCGTAAAAGAGGTTCCTTAACTTCCGTCTCTAACGGAGAGCCAGGGACCATACCCTATCTCCCTGTGATCTCAGAGGTCATCACAGCTAAGCATTGGTGGTTCAGTGGTAGAATTCTCGCCTGCCACGCGGGAGACCCGGGTCCGATTCCCGGCCAATGCAGAAAGTGTCTTCGGTTGTTCTAGAAGTCTGGTTGTTTAAGGTGTTGCTATGAAACTTCTGCTAATCTATGTTATTGATGGGTGTTGTAAGATCAAGGACAGTAACCTGCCATTATGAATGTTATCATTAAGTCAAGTCAAGTCACTGTTATTTATATACCTTGGGAGAAACCAAGCTTAGTCTGGGGGCCAGTTCTCCTTTGGCCAACAGCAAACAGTTCTTTGTTGATTCAGGCAGAGTTACTACAGGTCAAAATTCCAATTTGGGATCGCAACAGCAAAAATATTTAATCCATTTCCATCAATTTCTGTGCATCCCCAAATGATGTGCCCTTCGTAAAAGAGGTTCCTTAACTTCCATCTCTAACGGAGAGCCAGGGACCATACCCTATCTCCCTGTGATCTCAGAGGTCATCACAGCTAAGCATTGGTGGTTCAGTGGTAGAATTCTCGCCTGCCACGCGGGAGACCCGGGTCCGATTCCCGGCCAATGCAGAAAGTGTCTTCGGTTGTTCTAGAAGTGTGGTTGTTTAAGGTGTTGCTATGAAACTTCTGCTAATCTATGTTATTGATGGGTGTTGTAAGATCAAGGACAGTAACCTGCCATTATGAATGTTATCGTCAAGTCAAGTCACCGTTATTTATATACCTTGGAAGAAACCAAGCTTAGTCGCGGGGGGCCAGTTCTCTTCTGGCCAACAGCGAACAGTTCTTTATTGATCCAGGCAGAGTTAGTACAGGTCATATTTCCGACTTGAGATCGCAACAGTCGAAATATTTAATCAATTTCCATGTAGTTGAAGTTCTGTGCAGCCCCAGATTATGTGCCCTTTGAAAAAGAGGTTCCTTATCTTCCATCTCTTCTGGTATTCCAGAAGTGTGGTTCTTGAAGGATTCTTTTGCTAATCTATATTATTGATGGGTTTTGTAAGCTCAAGGACAATAACCTGCCATTATGAATGTTGTCATCGAGTCGAGTCAAGTCACCTTTATTTATATAGCACTTTTCACAATTCAAATTGTGTCGAAGCAGCAGTAATAATTGCAAATCATTTTTGGCTGCACAACAGCTCTTAAAGAAGATGGTGTCATTGTCCAACTTAAATAAACTCAGAATTGATTCATTCCATTGTAAAAATCAATAGTTTTTCATTTAGTTAATTTTTCTGTAAATCAGCACTGGAGAAAACACTGTTGTAATCGTTCAGTTCGCATTCAATGGTGTCAATGAAGGCAGATAAAAACATTGCTGAATATAATGTCAAGTGTCCCCAACTAAGCAAGCCAAAGGCAAAAGCAGCAAGAAACCAAAACTCCAACAGGAGACATCAAGTAACCCACAGGTGACAAAAATGGAGAAAAGAAAACCTTGGGAGAAACCTTGGGGAGACAGTTTTCTTGCTTGTTATGAATTTCCAATGAGACTACGTTCTCCTGCCACACCCATGTGCTTGAAGTTGTGAGGGCTTAGGAAAGATGGCCATGTTGTTATTGTTTTGTTGTTTTTGTGTTTTCCACATCATTCCACATCAGTGGTCTATCTGTTAGTTGGACAAACAAGCCATTTTACTGTTGTACTCAGGCAGCTGTCGTCCACAGGGGTTAGCTGGTGTTGCACCGTGATCGTATAGCGGTTAGTACTCTGTGTTGTGGCCTCAGAAACCTGGTTTGAATCCGGCTCAGAGCAGGCCTTTTCTTTAAATCAAAGGTAATGTCATTGTCCTTTTTGCCGCCTCGATCTTTCAGCTGGATTGGTGGATGATGCTCTCATGTGTTCTGTGCTGTTCCCACATGCAGCCAACAGAACATTTGGGCCACTGGCAAACGTAGTCGTGGCCGAGAGGTTAAGGCGATGGACTCGAAATCCATTGGGGTCTCCCCGCGCTGGTTCAAACCCAGCCGACTACGGGCCGTCTTACCCGTTTTTCCTTAGCTTTCTTTGATGAGATTTCTGCCTTCCAAGACATTTGGCCATCCCTTTGGCAGGCCCTGATGACCTCACGGCCTTCGCTTGGCTCAGCGTTATGGTTTGCACAGAAACGTGCATAGCGGAGCTATTAAACGCTGCAATTTTGTTGGACCGCTGATTCTGCTTTCACAAGAGATGCAAGTCCCACCCTTTCTTGTCAGTGTTTCCAAGTTGCCAGGAGCAGGCCATCTCTTTCTGTCCTTATTGTTTGCAGTCTTCATTCTGCAGTCCATGTGGAAAACAATCTTCTGCCCTTCGTAAAAGAGGTTCCTTAACTTCCAGCTCTAAAAGAGAGCCAGGGACCATACCCTAGCTCCCTGTGATCACAGTGGTCATCACAGCTAAGCATTGGTGGTTCTGTGGTAGAATTCTCGCCTGCCACGCGGGAGACCCGGGTCCGATTCCCGGCCAATGCAGAAAGTGTCTTCAGTTATTCCAGAAGTGTGGTTATTTAAGATTTTGCCATGCAACTTCTGCTAATCTATGTTACTGATGGGTGTTGTAAGATCAAGGACAGTAACCTGCCATTATGAATGTTATCATTAAGTCAAGTCAAGTAACTGTTATTTATATACCTTGGGAGAAACCAAGCTTAGTCTGGGGGCCAGTTCTCCTTTGGCCAACAGCAAACAGTTCTTTGTTGATTCAGGCAGAGTTACTACAGGTCAAAATTCCAATTTGGGATCGCAACAGCAAAAATATTTAATCCATTTCCATCAATTTCTGTGCATCCCCAAATGATGTGCCCTTCGTAAAAGAGGTTCCTTAACTTCCGTCTCTAACGGAGAGCCAGGGACCATACCCTATCTCCCTGTGATCTCAGAGGTCATCACAGCTAAGCATTGGTGGTTCAGTGGTAGAATTCTCGCCTGCCACGCGGGAGACCCGGGTCCGATTCCCGGCCAATGCAGAAAGTGTCTTCAGTTATTCCAGAAGTGTGGTTATTTAAGATTTTGCCATGCAACTTCTGCTAATCTATGTTACTGATGGGTGTTGTAAGATCAAGGACAGTAACCTGCCATTATGAATGTTATCATTAAGTCAAGTCAAGTCACTGTTATTTATATACCTTGGGAGAAACCAAGCTTAGTCTGGGGGCCAGTTCTCCTTTGGCCAACAGCAAACAGTTCTTTGTTGATTCAGGCAGAGTTACTACAGGTCAAAATTCCAATTTGGGATCGCAACAGCAAAAATATTTAATCCATTTCCATCAATTTCTGTGCATCCCCAAATGATGTGCCCTTCGTAAAAGAGGGCACATCAACAGCGAACAGTTCTTTATTGATCCAGGCAGAGTTAGTACAGGTCATATTTCCGACTTGAGATCGCAACAGTCGAAATATTTAATCAATTTCCATGTAGTTGAAGTTCTGTGCAGCCCCAGATTATGTGCCCTTTGAAAAAGAGGTTCCTTATCTTCCATCTCTTCTGGTATTCCAGAAGTGTGGTTCTTGAAGGATTCTTTTGCTAATCTATATTATTGATGGGTTTTGTAAGCTCAAGGACAATAACCTGCCATTATGAATGTTGTCATCGAGTCGAGTCAAGTCACCTTTATTTATATAGCACTTTTCACAATTCAAATTGTGTCGAAGCAGCAGTAATAATTGCAAATCATTTTTGGCTGCACAACAGCTCTTAAAGAAGATGGTGTCATTGTCCAACTTAAATAAACTCAGAATTGATTCATTCCATTGTAAAAATCAATAGTTTTTCATTTAGTTAATTTTTCTGTAAATCAGCACTGGAGAAAACACTGTTGTAATCGTTCAGTTCGCATTCAATGGTGTCAATGAAGGCAGATAAAAACATTGCTGAATATAATGTCAAGTGTCCCCAACTAAGCAAGCCAAAGGCAAAAGCAGCAAGAAACCAAAACTCCAACAGGAGACATCAAGTAACCCACAGGTGTCAAAAATGGAGAAAAGAAAACCTTGGGAGAAACCTTGGGGAGACAGTTTTCTTGCTTGTTATGAATTTCCAATGAGACTACGTTCTCCTGCCACACCCATGTGCTTGAAGTTGTGAGGGCTTAGGAAAGATGGCCATGTTGTTATTGTTTTGTTGTTTTTGTGTTTTCCACATCATTCCACATCAGTGGTCTATCTGTTAGTTGGACAAACAAGCCATTTTACTGTTGTACTCAGGCAGCTGTCGTCCACAGGGGTTAGCTGGTGTTGCACCGTGATCGTATAGCGGTTAGTACTCTGTGTTGTGGCCTCAGAAACCTGGTTTGAATCCGGCTCAGAGCAGGCCTTTTCTTTAAATCAAAGGTAATGTCATTGTCCTTTTTGCCGCCTCGATCTTTCAGCTGGATTGGTGGATGATGCTCTCATGTGTTCTGTGCTGTTCCCACATGCAGCCAACAGAACATTTGGGCCACTGGCAAACGTAGTCGTGGCCGAGAGGTTAAGGCGATGGACTCGAAATCCATTGGGGTCTCCCCGCGCTGGTTCAAACCCAGCCGACTACGGGCCGTCTTACCCGTTTTTCCTTAGCTTTCTTTGATGAGATTTCTGCCTTCCAAGACATTTGGCCATCCCTTTGGCAGGCCCTGATGACCTCACGGCCTTCGCTTGGCTCAGCGTTATGGTTTGCACAGAAACGTGCATAGCGGAGCTATTAAACGCTGCAATTTTGTTGGACCGCTGATTCTGCTTTCACCAGCGATGCAAGTCCCACCCTTTCTTGTCAGTGTTTCCAAGTTGCCAGGAGCAGGCCATCTCTTTCTGTCCTTATTGTTTGCAGTCTTCATTCTGCAGTCCATGTGGAAAACAATCTTCTGGCAGACGGAACACACACGCTTTGTGGGGAAAAGGCTGTTATATCGCAAGGGGCAGCCCCAGTGCAAGGGGCAGTTCCAGCGCAGCGGCCCGGATAGTTCAGTCGGTAGAGTGTCACATTTTTAATCATGGGGTCTAGTGTTCAAGTCCCTGTTCGGGCCATGGGAAATCACTTTGTTGGAGGCCTCAGTCTGGTGTGACTCTGCGAGAGGGCTTTTCAAACCTGGGGACCTTCTGAATGTTTTGTGATTCTCCCTTTTGCAACACACCTGATTCGGATCATGAACTCATTGGAAAAGAGCGCCCGTAAAGTCAACCGAGTGTGCCGGATATGAGAGACATACAAAATGTCCAGTGTTGTGGGTCTACAGGTTCAGAGGTGTGGCATCTTGATTTCTCCTTGTTGGGACCGTATTTTTTTATTTTTTATTGTTTTCTGATGCAGGGCAAGGTTGCGAGAGGGTTAGGCAGAAGTCTTGCACGAAAACTGCCCAGAGGACGCTCTGCAGCTTACATCTCCTTGTATGCCAGAAGTTTGCTTCTTTAAAGCTTTGTTATGTAACTTCTGCTAATCGGTATTACTGACGGAGATTGTAAGCTCAAGGACAATAATCTGCCATTATGAAAGTTGTCATCGAGTCAAGATAAGTCAAGTCAAGTCAAGTCACCTTTATTTATATAGCGCTTTTTACAGTGCAAATTTTGGTCAAAGCAGCTTTACGGTAATAAGTGGCAAATCATTTTTGGTTTCACAGTAGCTCTTAAAGAAAATGGTGTCATTGTCCAGCTTAAATAAATTCAGTATTAATTCATTCCGTTGTAAAAATCAATAGTTATTAATTTAGTTATTTTTTCTGTATATCAGAACTGGAGAAAACAGTGATGTAATCGTTCAGCTCAGTTCAGTTCAGGTAATCAACAGTTGACAAAAACGGAGAAAAAATGGAGAAACCAAGCTTAGTCGGGGGGCCAGTTCTCTTCTGGGCAACAGCGAACAGTTCTGATTGATTCGGGCAGAGTTAGTACAGGTCATAAGTCCAATTTGGGATCGCAACAGCCAAAATATTTAATCCATTTCCATCAATTTCTGTGCATCCCCAAATGATGTGCCCTTCGTAAAAGAGGTTCCTTAACTTCCATCTCTAACGGAGAGCCAGGGACCATACCCTAGCTCCCTGTGATCACAGTGGTCATCACAGCTAAGCATTGGTGGTTCAGTGGTAGAATTCTCGCCTGCCACGTGGGAGACCCGGGTCCGATTCCCGGCCAATGCAGAAAGTGTCTTCAGTTGTTCTAGAAGTGTGGTTGTTTAAGGTGTTGCTATGAAACTTCTGCTAATCTATGTTATTGATGGGTGTTGTAAGATCAAGGACAGTAACCTGCCATTATGAATGTTATCGTCAAGTCAAGTCACCGTTATTTATATACCTTGGAAGAAACCAAGCTTAGTCGGGGGGCCAGTTCTCTTCTGGCCAACAGCGAACAGTTCTTTATTGATCCAGGCAGAGTTAGTACAGGTCATATTTCCGACTTGAGATCGCAACAGTCAAAATATTTAATCAATTTCCATGTAGTTGAAGTTCTGTGCAGCCCCAGATTATGTGCCCTTCGAAAAAGAGGTTCCTTATCTTCCATCTCTTCTGGTATTCCAGAAGTGTGGTTCTTGAAGGATTCGCTATGTAACTTTTGCTAATCTATATTATTGATGGGTTTTGTAAGCTCAAGGACAATAACCTGCCATTATGAATGTTGTCATCGAGTCGAGTCAAGTCACCTTTATTTATATAGCACTTTTCACAATTCAAATTGTGTCGAAGTAGCAGTAATAATTGCAAATCATTTTTGGCTGCACAACAGCTCTTAAAGAAGATGGTGTCATTGTCCAACTTAAATAAACTCAGAATTGATTCATTCCATTGTAAAAATCAATAGTTTTTCATTTAGTTAATTTTTCTGTAAATCAGCACTGGAGAAAACACTGTTGTAATCGTTCAGTTCGCATTCAATGGTGTCAATGAAGGCAGATAAAAACATTGCTGAATATAATGTCAAGTGTCCCCAACTAAGCAAGCCAAAGGCAAAAGCAGCAAGAAACCAAAACTCCAACAGGAGACATCAAGTAACCCACAGGTGACAAAAATGGAGAAAAGAAAACCTTGGAAGAAACCTTGGGGAGACAGTTTTCTTGCTTGTTATGAATTTCCAATGAGACTACGTTCTCCTGCCACACCCATGTGCTTGAAGTTGTGAGGGCTTAGGAAAGATGGCCATGTTGTTATTGTTTTGTTGTTTTTGTGTTTTCCACATCATTCCACATCAGTGGTCTATCTGTTAGTTGGACAAACAAGCCATTTTACTGTTGTACTCAGGCAGCTGTCGTCCACAGGGGTTAGCTGGTGTTGCACCGTAATCGTATAGCGGTTAGTACTCTGTGTTGTGGCCTCAGAAACCTGGTTTGAATCCGGCTCAGAGCAGGCCTTTTCTTTAAATCAAAGGTAATGTCATTGTCCTTTTTGCCGCCTCGATCTTTCAGCTGGATTGGTGGATGATGCTCTCATGTGTTCTGTGCTGTTCCCACATGCAGCCAACAGAACATTTGGGCCACTGGCAAACGTAGTCGTGGCCGAGAGGTTAAGGCGATGGACTCGAAATCCATTGGGGTTTCCCCGCGCTGGTTCAAACCCAGCCGACTACGGGCCGTCTTACCCGTTTTTCCTTAGCTTTCTTTGATGAGATTTCTGCCTTCCAAGACATTTGGCCATCCCTTTGGCAGGCCCTGATGACCTCACGGCCTTCGCTTGGCTCAGCGTTATGGTTTGCACAGAAACGTGCATAGCGGAGCTATGAAACGCTGCAATTTTGTTGGACCGCTGATTCTGCTTTCACAAGAGATGCAAGTCCCACCCTTTCTTGTCAGTGTTTCCAAGTTGCCAGGAGCAGGCTATCTCTTTCTGTCCTTATTGTTTGCAGTCTTCATTCTGCAGTCCATGTGGAAAACAATCTTCTGGCAGACGGAACACACACGCTTTGTGGGGAAAAGGCTGTTATATCGCAAGGGGCAGCCCCAGTGCAAGGGGCAGTCCCAGTGCAAGGGGCAGTTCCAGCGCAGCGGCCCGGATAGTTCAGTCGGTAGAGTGTCACATTTTTAATCATAGGGTCTAGTGTTCAAGTCCCTGTTCGGGCCATGGGAAATCACTTTGTTGGAGGCCTCAGTCTGGTGTGACTCTGCGAGAGGGCTTTTCAAACCTGGGGACCTTCTGAATGTTTTGTGATTCTCCCTTTTGCAACACACCTGATTCGGATCATGAACTCATTGGAAAAGAGCGCCCGTAAAGTCAACCGAGTGTGCCGGATACGAGAGACATACAAAATGTCCAGTGTTGTGGGTCTACAGGTTCAGAGGTGTGGCATCTTGATTTCTCCTTGTTGGGACCGTATTTTTTTATTTTTTATTGTTTTCTGATGCAGGGCAAGGTTGCGAGAGGGTTAGGCAGAAGTCTTGCACGAAAACTGCCCAGAGGACGCTCTGCAGCTTACATCTCCTTGTATGCCAGAAGTTTGCTTCTTTAAAGCTTTGTTATGTAACTTCTGCTAATCGGTATTACTGACGGAGATTGTAAGCTCAAGGACAATAATCTGCCATTATGAAAGTTGTCATCGAGTCAAGATAAGTCAAGTCAAGTCAAGTCACCTTTATTTATATAGCGCTTTTTACAGTGCAAATTTTGGTCAAAGCAGCTTTACGGTAATAAGTGGCAAATCATTTTTGGTTTCACAGTAGCTCTTAAAGAAAATGGTGTCATTGTCCAGCTTAAATAAATTCAGTATTAATTCATTCCGTTGTAAAAATCAATAGTTATTAATTTAGTTATTTTTTCTGTATATCAGAACTGGAGAAAACAGTGATGTAATCGTTCAGCTCAGTTCAGTTCAGGTAATCAACAGTTGACAAAAACGGAGAAAAAATGGAGAAACCAAGCTTAGTCGGGGGGCCAGTTCTCTTCTGGGCAACAGCGAACAGTTCTGATTGATTCGGGCAGAGTTAGTACAGGTCATAAGTCCAATTTGGGATCGCAACAGCCAAAATATTTAATCCATTTCCATCAATTTCTGTGCATCCCCAAATGATGTGCCCTTCGTAAAAGAGGTTCCTTAACTTCCAGCTCTAAAAGAGAGCCAGGGACCATACCCTAGCTCCCTGTGATCACAGTGGTCATCACAGCTAAGCATTGGTGGTTCAGTGGTAGAATTCTCGCCTGCCACGCGGGAGACCCGGGTCCGATTCCCGGCCAATGCAGAAAGTGTCTTCAGTTATTCCAGAAGTGTGCTTATTTAAGATTTTGCCATACAACTTCTGCTAATCTATGTTATTGATGGGTGTTGTAAGATCAAGGACAGTAACCTGCCATTATGAATGTTATCATTAAGTCAAGTCAAGTCACTGTTATTTATATACCTTGGGAGAAACCAAGCTTAGTCTGGGGGCCAGTTCTCCTTTGGCCAACAGCAAACAGTTCTTTGTTGATTCAGGCAGAGTTACTACAGGTCAAAATTCCAATTTGGGATCGCAACAGCAAAAATATTTAATCCATTTCCATCAATTTCTGTGCATCCCCAAATGATGTGCCCTTCGTAAAAGAGGTTCCTTAACTTCCATCTCTAACGGAGAGCCAGGGACCATACCCTAGCTCCCTGTGATCACAGTGGTCATCACAGCTAAGCATTGGTGGTTCAGTGGTAGAATTCTCGCCTGCCACGCGGGAGACCCGGGTCCGATTCCCGGCCAATGCAGAAAGTGTCTTCAGTTGTTCTAGAAGTGTGGTTGTTTAAGGTGTTGCTATGAAACTTCTGCTAATCTATGTTATTGATGGGTGTTGTAAGATCAAGGACAGTAACCTGCCATTATGAATGTTATCGTCAAGTCAAGTCACCGTTATTTATATACCTTGGAAGAAACCAAGCTTAGTCGGGGGGCCAGTTCTCTTCTGGCCAACAGCGAACAGTTCTTTATTGATCCAGGCAGAGTTAGTACAGGTCATATTTCCGACTTGAGATCGCAACAGTCAAAATATTTAATCAATTTCCATGTAGTTGAAGTTCTGTGCAGCCCCAGATTATGTGCCCTTCGAAAAAGAGGTTCCTTATCTTCCATCTCTTCTGGTATTCCAGAAGTGTGGTTCTTGAAGGATTCGCTATGTAACTTTTGCTAATCTATATTATTGATGGGTTTTGTAAGCTCAAGGACAATAACCTGCCATTATGAATGTTGTCATCGAGTCGAGTCAAGTCACCTTTATTTATATAGCACTTTTCACAATTCAAATTGTGTCGAAGTAGCAGTAATAATTGCAAATCATTTTTGGCTGCACAACAGCTCTTAAAGAAGATGGTGTCATTGTCCAACTTAAATAAACTCAGAATTGATTCATTCCATTGTAAAAATCAATAGTTTTTCATTTAGTTAATTTTTCTGTAAATCAGCACTGGAGAAAACACTGTTGTAATCGTTCAGTTCGCATTCAATGGTGTCAATGAAGGCAGATAAAAACATTGCTGAATATAATGTCAAGTGTCCCCAACTAAGTAAGCCAAATGCAAAAGCAGCAAGAAACCAAAACTCCAACAGGAGACATCAAGTAACCCACAGGTGACAAAATGGAGAAAAGAAAACCTTGGAAGAAACCTTGGGGAGACAGTTTTCTTGCTTGTTATGAATTTCCAATGAGACTACGTTCTCCTGCCACACCCATGTGCTTGAAGTTGTGAGGGCTTAGGAAAGATGGCCATGTTGTTATTGTTTTGTTGTTTTTGTGTTTTCCACATCATTCCACATCAGTGGTCTATCTGTTAGTTGGACAAACAAGCCATTTTACTGTTGTACTCAGGCAGCTGTCGTCCACAGGGGTTAGCTGGTGTTGCACCGTGATCGTATAGCGGTTAGTACTCTGTGTTGTGGCCTCAGAAACCTGGTTTGAATCCGGCTCAGAGCAGGCCTTTTCTTTAAATCAAAGGTAATGTCATTGTCCTTTTTGCCGCCTCGATCTTTCAGCTGGATTGGTGGATGATGCTCTCATGTGTTCTGTGCTGTTCCCACATGCAGCCAACAGAACATTTGGGCCACTGGCAAACGTAGTCGTGGCCGAGAGGTTAAGGCGATGGACTCGAAATCCATTGGGGTTTCCCCGCGCTGGTTCAAACCCAGCCGACTACGGGCCGTCTTACCCGTTTTTCCTTAGCTTTCTTTGATGAGATTTCTGCCTTCCAAGACATTTGGCCATCCCTTTGGCAGGCCCTGATGACCTCACGGCCTTCGCTTGGCTCAGCGTTATGGTTTGCACAGAAACGTGCATAGCGGAGCTATGAAACGCTGCAATTTTGTTGGACCGCTGATTCTGCTTTCACAAGAGATGCAAGTCCCACCCTTTCTTGTCAGTGTTTCCAAGTTGCCAGGAGCAGGCTATCTCTTTCTGTCCTTATTGTTTGCAGTCTTCATTCTGCAGTCCATGTGGAAAACAATCTTCTGGCAGACGGAACACACACGCTTTGTGGGGAAAAGGCTGTTATATCGCAAGGGGCAGCCCCAGTGCAAGGGGCAGTCCCAGTGCAAGGGGCAGTTCCAGCGCAGCGGCCCGGATAGTTCAGTCGGTAGAGTGTCACATTTTTAATCATAGGGTCTAGTGTTCAAGTCCCTGTTCGGGCCATGGGAAATCACTTTGTTGGAGGCCTCAGTCTGGTGTGACTCTGCGAGAGGGCTTTTCAAACCTGGGGACCTTCTGAATGTTTTGTGATTCTCCCTTTTGCAACACACCTGATTCGGATCATGAACTCATTGGAAAAGAGCGCCCGTAAAGTCAACCGAGTGTGCCGGATACGAGAGACATACAAAATGTCCAGTGTTGTGGGTCTACAGGTTCAGAGGTGTG
Organism: Zacco platypus; assembly: GCA_038088235.1. Lineage (NCBI taxonomy): Eukaryota > Metazoa > Chordata > Actinopteri > Cypriniformes > Xenocyprididae > Zacco > Zacco platypus. Next base: position 20,129,743 of record CM076065.1, on the reverse strand, counting down.
GCATCTTGATTTCTCCTTGTTGGGACCGTATTTTTTTATTTTTTATTGTTTTCTGATGCAGGGCAAGGTTGCGAGAGGGTTAGGCAGAAGTCTTGCACGAAAACTGCCCAGAGGACGCTCTGCAGCTTACATCTCCTTGTATGCCAGAAGTTTGCTTCTTTAAAGCTTTGTTATGTAACTTCTGCTAATCGGTATTACTGACGGAGATTGTAAGCTCAAGGACAATAATCTGCCATTATGAAAGTTGTCATCGAGTCAAGATAAGTCAAGTCAAGTCAAGTCACCTTTATTTATATAGCGCTTTTTACAGTGCAAATTTTGGTCAAAGCAGCTTTACGGTAATAAGTGGCAAATCATTTTTGGTTTCACAGTAGCTCTTAAAGAAAATGGTGTCATTGTCCAGCTTAAATAAATTCAGTATTAATTCATTCCGTTGTAAAAATCAATAGTTATTAATTTAGTTATTTTTTCTGTATATCAGAACTGGAGAAAACAGTGATGTAATCGTTCAGCTCAGTTCAGTTCAGGTAATCAACAGTTGACAAAAACGGAGAAAAAATGGAGAAACCAAGCTTAGTCGGGGGGCCAGTTCTCTTCTGGGCAACAGCGAACAGTTCTGATTGATTCGGGCAGAGTTAGTACAGGTCATAAGTCCAATTTGGGATCGCAACAGCCAAAATATTTAATCCATTTCCATCAATTTCTGTGCATCCCCAAATGATGTGCCCTTCGTAAAAGAGGTTCCTTAACTTCCAGCTCTAAAAGAGAGCCAGGGACCATACCCTAGCTCCCTGTGATCACAGTGGTCATCACAGCTAAGCATTGGTGGTTCAGTGGTAGAATTCTCGCCTGCCACGCGGGAGACCCGGGTCCGATTCCCGGCCAATGCAGAAAGTGTCTTCAGTTATTCCAGAAGTGTGCTTATTTAAGATTTTGCCATACAACTTCTGCTAATCTATGTTATTGATGGGTGTTGTAAGATCAAGGACAGTAACCTGCCATTATGAATGTTATCATTAAGTCAAGTCAAGTCACTGTTATTTATATACCTTGGGAGAAACCAAGCTTAGTCTGGGGGCCAGTTCTCCTTTGGCCAACAGCAAACAGTTCTTTGTTGATTCAGGCAGAGTTACTACAGGTCAAAATTCCAATTTGGGATCGCAACAGCAAAAATATTTAATCCATTTCCATCAATTTCTGTGCATCCCCAAATGATGTGCCCTTCGTAAAAGAGGTTCCTTAACTTCCATCTCTAACGGAGAGCCAGGGACCATACCCTAGCTCCCTGTGATCACAGTGGTCATCACAGCTAAGCATTGGTGGTTCAGTGGTAGAATTCTCGCCTGCCACGCGGGAGACCCGGGTCCGATTCCCGGCCAATGCAGAAAGTGTCTTCAGTTGTTCTAGAAGTGTGGTTGTTTAAGGTGTTGCTATGAAACTTCTGCTAATCTATGTTATTGATGGGTGTTGTAAGATCAAGGACAGTAACCTGCCATTATGAATGTTATCGTCAAGTCAAGTCACCGTTATTTATATACCTTGGAAGAAACCAAGCTTAGTCGGGGGGCCAGTTCTCTTCTGGCCAACAGCGAACAGTTCTTTATTGATCCAGGCAGAGTTAGTACAGGTCATATTTCCGACTTGAGATCGCAACAGTCAAAATTTTTAATCAATTTCCATGTAGTTGAAGTTCTGTGCAGCCCCAGATTATGTGCCCTTCGAAAAAGAGGTTCCTTATCTTCCATCTCTTCTGGTATTCCAGAAGTGTGGTTCTTGAAGGATTCGCTATGTAACTTTTGCTAATCTATATTATTGATGGGTTTTGTAAGCTCAAGGACAATAACCTGCCATTATGAATGTTGTCATCGAGTCGAGTCAAGTCACCTTTATTTATATAGCACTTTTCACAATTCAAATTGTGTCGAAGTAGCAGTAATAATTGCAAATCATTTTTGGCTGCACAACAGCTCTTAAAGAAGATGGTGTCATTGTCCAACTTAAATAAACTCAGAATTGATTCATTCCATTGTAAAAATCAATAGTTTTTCATTTAGTTAATTTTTCTGTAAATCAGCACTGGAGAAAACACTGTTGTAATCGTTCAGTTCGCATTCAATGGTGTCAATGAAGGCAGATAAAAACATTGCTGAATATAATGTCAAGTGTCCCCAACTAAGTAAGCCAAATGCAAAAGCAGCAAGAAACCAAAACTCCAACAGGAGACATCAAGTAACCCACAGGTGACAAAAATGGAGAAAAGAAAACCTTGGAAGAAACCTTGGGGAGACAGTTTTCTTGCTTGTTATGAATTTCCAATGAGACTACGTTCTCCTGCCACACCCATGTGCTTGAAGTTGTGAGGGCTTAGGAAAGATGGCCATGTTGTTATTGTTTTGTTGTTTTTGTGTTTTCCACATCATTCCACATCAGTGGTCTATCTGTTAGTTGGACAAACAAGCCATTTTACTGTTGTACTCAGGCAGCTGTCGTCCACAGGGGTTAGCTGGTGTTGCACCGTGATCGTATAGCGGTTAGTACTCTGTGTTGTGGCCTCAGAAACCTGGTTTGAATCCGGCTCAGAGCAGGCCTTTTCTTTAAATCAAAGGTAATGTCATTGTCCTTTTTGCCGCCTCGATCTTTCAGCTGGATTGGTGGATGATGCTCTCATGTGTTCTGTGCTGTTCCCACATGCAGCCAACAGAACATTTGGGCCACTGGCAAACGTAGTCGTGGCCGAGAGGTTAAGGCGATGGACTCGAAATCCATTGAGGTTTCCCCGCGCTGGTTCAAACCCAGCCGACTACGGGCCGTCTTACCCGTTTTTCCTTAGCTTTCTTTGATGAGATTTCTGCCTTCCAAGACATTTGGCCATCCCTTTGGCAGGCCCTGATGACCTCACGGCCTTCGCTTGGCTCAGCGTTATGGTTTGCACAGAAACGTGCATAGCGGAGCTATGAAACGCTGCAATTTTGTTGGACCGCTGATTCTGCTTTCACAAGAGATGCAAGTCCCACCCTTTCTTGTCAGTGTTTCCAAGTTGCCAGGAGCAGGCCATCTCTTTCTGTCCTTATTGTTTGCAGTCTTCATTCTGCAGTCCATGTGGAAAACAATCTTCTGGCAGACGGAACACACACGCTTTGTGGGGAAAAGGCTGTTATATCGCAAGGGGCAGCCCCAGTGCAAGGGGCAGTCCCAGTGCAAGGGGCAGTTCCAGCGCAGCGGCCCGGATAGTTCAGTCGGTAGAGTGTCACATTTTTAATCATAGGGTCTAGTGTTCAAGTCCCTGTTCGGGCCATGGGAAATCACTTTGTTGGAGGCCTCAGTCTGGTGTGACTCTGCGAGAGGGCTTTTCAAACCTGGGGACCTTCTGAATGTTTTGTGATTCTCCCTTTTGCAACACACCTGATTCGGATCATGAACTCATTGGAAAAGAGCGCCCGTAAAGTCAACCGAGTGTGCCGGATACGAGAGACATACAAAATGTCCAGTGTTGTGGGTCTACAGGTTCAGAGGTGTGGCATCTTGATTTCTCCTTGTTGGGACCGTATTTTTTTATTTTTTATTGTTTTCTGATGCAGGGCAAGGTTGCGAGAGGGTTAGGCAGAAGTCTTGCACGAAAACTGCCCAGAGGACGCTCTGCAGCTTACATCTCCTTGTATGCCAGAAGTTTGCTTCTTTAAAGCTTTGTTATGTAACTTCTGCTAATCGGTATTACTGACGGAGATTGTAAGCTCAAGGACAATAATCTGCCATTATGAAAGTTGTCATCGAGTCAAGATAAGTCAAGTCAAGTCAAGTCACCTTTATTTATATAGCGCTTTTTACAGTGCAAATTTTGGTCAAAGCAGCTTTACGGTAATAAGTGGCAAATCATTTTTGGTTTCACAGTAGCTCTTAAAGAAAATGGTGTCATTGTCCAGCTTAAATAAATTCAGTATTAATTCATTCCGTTGTAAAAATCAATAGTTATTAATTTAGTTATTTTTTCTGTATATCAGAACTGGAGAAAACAGTGATGTAATCGTTCAGCTCAGTTCAGTTCAGGTAATCAACAGTTGACAAAAACGGAGAAAAAATGGAGAAACCAAGCTTAGTCGGGGGGCCAGTTCTCTTCTGGGCAACAGCGAACAGTTCTGATTGATTCGGGCAGAGTTAGTACAGGTCATAAGTCCAATTTGGGATCGCAACAGCCAAAATATTTAATCCATTTCCATCAATTTCTGTGCATCCCCAAATGATGTGCCCTTCGTAAAAGAGGTTCCTTAACTTCCAGCTCTAAAAGAGAGCCAGGGACCATACCCTAGCTCCCTGTGATCACAGTGGTCATCACAGCTAAGCATTGGTGGTTCAGTGGTAGAATTCTCGCCTGCCACGCGGGAGACCCGGGTCCGATTCCCGGCCAATGCAGAAAGTGTCTTCAGTTATTCCAGAAGTGTGCTTATTTAAGATTTTGCCATACAACTTCTGCTAATCTATGTTATTGATGGGTGTTGTAAGATCAAGGACAGTAACCTGCCATTATGAATGTTATCATTAAGTCAAGTCAAGTCACTGTTATTTATATACCTTGGGAGAAACCAAGCTTAGTCTGGGGGCCAGTTCTCCTTTGGCCAACAGCAAACAGTTCTTTGTTGATTCAGGCAGAGTTACTACAGGTCAAAATTCCAATTTGGGATCGCAACAGCAAAAATATTTAATCCATTTCCATCAATTTCTGTGCATCCCCAAATGATGTGCCCTTCGTAAAAGAGGTTCCTTAACTTCCATCTCTAACGGAGAGCCAGGGACCATACCCTAGCTCCCTGTGATCACAGTGGTCATCACAGCTAAGCATTGGTGGTTCAGTGGTAGAATTCTCGCCTGCCACGCGGGAGACCCGGGTCCGATTCCCGGCCAATGCAGAAAGTGTCTTCAGTTGTTCTAGAAGTGTGGTTGTTTAAGGTGTTGCTATGAAACTTCTGCTAATCTATGTTATTGATGGGTGTTGTAAGATCAAGGACAGTAACCTGCCATTATGAATGTTGTCATCGAGTCGAGTCAAGTCACCTTTATTTATATAGCACTTTTCACAATTCAAATTGTGTCGAAGTAGCAGTAATAATTGCAAATCATTTTTGGCTGCACAACAGCTCTTAAAGAAGATGGTGTCATTGTCCAACTTAAATAAACTCAGAATTGATTCATTCCATTGTAAAAATCAATAGTTTTTCATTTAGTTAATTTTTCTGTAAATCAGCACTGGAGAAAACACTGTTGTAATCGTTCAGTTCGCATTCAATGGTGTCAATGAAGGCAGATAAAAACATTGCTGAATATAATGTCAAGTGTCCCCAACTAAGCAAGCCAAAGGCAAAAGCAGCAAGAAACCAAAACTCCAACAGGAGACATCAAGTAACCCACAGGTGACAAAAATGGAGAAAAGAAAACCTTGGAAGAAACCTTGGGGAGACAGTTTTCTTGCTTGTTATGAATTTCCAATGAGACTACGTTCTCCTGCCACACCCATGTGCTTGAAGTTGTGAGGGCTTAGGAAAGATGGCCATGTTGTTATTGTTTTGTTGTTTTTGTGTTTTCCACATCATTCCACATCAGTGGTCTATCTGTTAGTTGGACAAACAAGCCATTTTACTGTTGTACTCAGGCAGCTGTCGTCCACAGGGGTTAGCTGGTGTTGCACCGTGATCGTATAGCGGTTAGTACTCTGTGTTGTGGCCTCAGAAACCTGGTTTGAATCCGGCTCAGAGCAGGCCTTTTCTTTAAATCAAAGGTAATGTCATTGTCCTTTTTGCCGCCTCGATCTTTCAGCTGGATTGGTGGATGATGCTCTCATGTGTTCTGTGCTGTTCCCACATGCAGCCAACAGAACATTTGGGCCACTGGCAAACGTAGTCGTGGCCGAGAGGTTAAGGCGATGGACTCGAAATCCATTGGGGTTTCCCCGCGCTGGTTCAAACCCAGCCGACTACGGGCCGTCTTACCCGTTTTTCCTTAGCTTTCTTTGATGAGATTTCTGCCTTCCAAGACATTTGGCCATCCCTTTGGCAGGCCCTGATGACCTCACGGCCTTCGCTTGGCTCAGCGTTATGGTTTGCACAGAAACGTGCATAGCGGAGCTATGAAACGCTGCAATTTTGTTGGACCGCTGATTCTGCTTTCACAAGAGATGCAAGTCCCACCCTTTCTTGTCAGTGTTTCCAAGTTGCCAGGAGCAGGCCATCTCTTTCTGTCCTTATTGTTTGCAGTCTTCATTCTGCAGTCCATGTGGAAAACAATCTTCTGGCAGACGGAACACACACGCTTTGTGGGGAAAAGGCTGTTATATCGCAAGGGGCAGCCCCAGTGCAAGGGGCAGTCCCAGTGCAAGGGGCAGTTCCAGCGCAGCGGCCCGGATAGTTCAGTCGGTAGAGTGTCACATTTTTAATCATAGGGTCTAGTGTTCAAGTCCCTGTTCGGGCCATGGGAAATCACTTTGTTGGAGGCCTCAGTCTGGTGTGACTCTGCGAGAGGGCTTTTCAAACCTGGGGACCTTCTGAATGTTTTGTGATTCTCCCTTTTGCAACACACCTGATTCGGATCATGAACTCATTGGAAAAGAGCGCCCGTAAAGTCAACCGAGTGTGCCGGATACGAGAGACATACAAAATGTCCAGTGTTGTGGGTCTACAGGTTCAGAGGTGTGGCATCTTGATTTCTCCTTGTTGGGACCGTATTTTTTTATTTTTTATTGTTTTCTGATGCAGGGCAAGGTTGCGAGAGGGTTAGGCAGAAGTCTTGCACGAAAACTGCCCAGAGGACGCTCTGCAGCTTACATCTCCTTGTATGCCAGAAGTTTGCTTCTTTAAAGCTTTGTTATGTAACTTCTGCTAATCGGTATTACTGACGGAGATTGTAAGCTCAAGGACAATAATCTGCCATTATGAAAGTTGTCATCGAGTCAAGATAAGTCAAGTCAAGTCAAGTCACCTTTATTTATATAGCGCTTTTTACAGTGCAAATTTTGGTCAAAGCAGCTTTACGGTAATAAGTGGCAAATCATTTTTGGTTTCACAGTAGCTCTTAAAGAAAATGGTGTCATTGTCCAGCTTAAATAAATTCAGTATTAATTCATTCCGTTGTAAAAATCAATAGTTATTAATTTAGTTATTTTTTCTGTATATCAGAACTGGAGAAAACAGTGATGTAATCGTTCAGCTCAGTTCAGTTCAGGTAATCAACAGTTGACAAAAACGGAGAAAAAATGGAGAAACCAAGCTTAGTCGGGGGGCCAGTTCTCTTCTGGGCAACAGCGAACAGTTCTGATTGATTCGGGCAGAGTTAGTACAGGTCATAAGTCCAATTTGGGATCGCAACAGCCAAAATATTTAATCCATTTCCATCAATTTCTGTGCATCCCCAAATGATGTGCCCTTCGTAAAAGAGGTTCCTTAACTTCCAGCTCTAAAAGAGAGCCAGGGACCATACCCTAGCTCCCTGTGATCACAGTGGTCATCACAGCTAAGCATTGGTGGTTCAGTGGTAGAATTCTCGCCTGCCACGCGGGAGACCCGGGTCCGATTCCCGGCCAATGCAGAAAGTGTCTTCAGTTATTCCAGAAGTGTGCTTATTTAAGATTTTGCCATACAACTTCTGCTAATCTATGTTATTGATGGGTGTTGTAAGATCAAGGACAGTAACCTGCCATTATGAATGTTATCATTAAGTCAAGTCAAGTCACTGTTATTTATATACCTTGGGAGAAACCAAGCTTAGTCTGGGGGCCAGTTCTCCTTTGGCCAACAGCAAACAGTTCTTTGTTGATTCAGGCAGAGTTACTACAGGTCAAAATTCCAATTTGGGATCGCAACAGCAAAAATATTTAATCCATTTCCATCAATTTCTGTGCATCCCCAAATGATGTGCCCTTCGTAAAAGAGGTTCCTTAACTTCCATCTCTAACGGAGAGCCAGGGACCATACCCTAGCTCCCTGTGATCACAGTGGTCATCACAGCTAAGCATTGGTGGTTCAGTGGTAGAATTCTCGCCTGCCACGCGGGAGACCCGGGTCCGATTCCCGGCCAATGCAGAAAGTGTCTTCAGTTGTTCTAGAAGTGTGGTTGTTTAAGGTGTTGCTATGAAACTTCTGCTAATCTATGTTATTGATGGGTGTTGTAAGATCAAGGACAGTAACCTGCCATTATGAATGTTGTCATCGAGTCGAGTCAAGTCACCTTTATTTATATAGCACTTTTCACAATTCAAATTGTGTCGAAGTAGCAGTAATAATTGCAAATCATTTTTGGCTGCACAACAGCTCTTAAAGAAGATGGTGTCATTGTCCAACTTAAATAAACTCAGAATTGATTCATTCCATTGTAAAAATCAATAGTTTTTCATTTAGTTAATTTTTCTGTAAATCAGCACTGGAGAAAACACTGTTGTAATCGTTCAGTTCGCATTCAATGGTGTCAATGAAGGCAGATAAAAACATTGCTGAATATAATGTCAAGTGTCCCCAACTAAGCAAGCCAAAGGCAAAAGCAGCAAGAAACCAAAACTCCAACAGGAGACATCAAGTAACCCACAGGTGACAAAAATGGAGAAAAGAAAACCTTGGAAGAAACCTTGGGGAGACAGTTTTCTTGCTTGTTATGAATTTCCAATGAGACTACGTTCTCCTGCCACACCCATGTGCTTGAAGTTGTGAGGGCTTAGGAAAGATGGCCATGTTGTTATTGTTTTGTTGTTTTTGTGTTTTCCACATCATTCCACATCAGTGGTCTATCTGTTAGTTGGACAAACAAGCCATTTTACTGTTGTACTCAGGCAGCTGTCGTCCACAGGGGTTAGCTGGTGTTGCACCGTGATCGTATAGCGGTTAGTACTCTGTGTTGTGGCCTCAGAAACCTGGTTTGAATCCGGCTCAGAGCAGGCCTTTTCTTTAAATCAAAGGTAATGTCATTGTCCTTTTTGCCGCCTCGATCTTTCAGCTGGATTGGTGGATGATGCTCTCATGTGTTCTGTGCTGTTCCCACATGCAGCCAACAGAACATTTGGGCCACTGGCAAACGTAGTCGTGGCCGAGAGGTTAAGGCGATGGACTCGAAATCCATTGGGGTTTCCCCGCGCTGGTTCAAACCCAGCCGACTACGGGCCGTCTTACCCGTTTTTCCTTAGCTTTCTTTGATGAGATTTCTGCCTTCCAAGACATTTGGCCATCCCTTTGGCAGGCCCTGATGACCTCACGGCCTTCGCTTGGCTCAGCGTTATGGTTTGCACAGAAACGTGCATAGCGGAGCTATGAAACGCTGCAATTTTGTTGGACCGCTGATTCTGCTTTCACAAGAGATGCAAGTCCCACCCTTTCTTGTCAGTGTTTCCAAGTTGCCAGGAGCAGGCTATCTCTTTCTGTCCTTATTGTTTGCAGTCTTCATTCTGCAGTCCATGTGGAAAACAATCTTCTGGCAGACGGAACACACACGCTTTGTGGGGAAAAGGCTGTTATATCGCAAGGGGCAGCCCCAGTGCAAGGGGCAGTCCCAGTGCAAGGGGCAGTTCCAGCGCAGCGGCCCGGATAGTTCAGTCGGTAGAGTGTCACATTTTTAATCATAGGGTCTAGTGTTCAAGTCCCTGTTCGGGCCATGGGAAATCACTTTGTGGGAGGCCTCAGTCTGGTGTGACTTTGCGAGAGGGCTTTTCAAACCTGGGGACCTTCTGAATGTTTTTTGATTCTCCCTTTTGCAACACACCTGATTCGGATCATGAACTCATTGGAAAAGAGCGCCCGTAAAGTCAACCGAGTGTGCCGGATACGAGAGACATACAAAATGTCCAGTGTTGTGGGTCTACAGGTTCAGAGGTGTGGCATCTTGATTTCTCCTTGTTGGGACCGTATTTTTTTATTTTTTATTGTTTTCTGATGCAGGGCAAGGTTGCGAGAGGGTTAGGCAGAAGTCTTGCACGAAAACTGCCCAGAGGACGCTCTGCAGCTTACATCTCCTTGTATGCCAGAAGTTTGCTTCTTTAAAGCTTTGTTATGTAACTTCTGCTAATCGGTATTACTGACGGAGATTGTAAGCTCAAGGACAATAATCTGCCATTATGAAAGTTGTCATCGAGTCAAGATAAGTCAAGTCAAGTCAAGTCACCTTTATTTATATAGCGCTTTTTACAGTGCAAATTTTGGTCAAAGCAGCTTTACGGTAATAAGTGGCAAATCATTTTTGGTTTCACAGTAGCTCTTAAAGAAAATGGTGTCATTGTCCAGCTTAAATAAATTCAGTATTAATTCATTCCGTTGTAAAAATCAATAGTTATTAATTTAGTTATTTTTTCTGTATATCAGAACTGGAGAAAACAGTGATGTAATCGTTCAGCTCAGTTCAGTTCAGGTAATCAACAGTTGACAAAAACGGAGAAAAAATGGAGAAACCAAGCTTAGTCGGGGGGCCAGTTCTCTTCTGGGCAACAGCGAACAGTTCTGATTGATTCGGGCAGAGTTAGTACAGGTCATAAGTCCAATTTGGGATCGCAACAGCCAAAATATTTAATCCATTTCCATCAATTTCTGTGCATCCCCAAATGATGTGCCCTTCGTAAAAGAGGTTCCTTAACTTCCAGCTCTAAAAGAGAGCCAGGGACCATACCCTAGCTCCCTGTGATCACAGTGGTCATCACAGCTAAGCATTGGTGGTTCAGTGGTAGAATTCTCGCCTGCCACGCGGGAGACCCGGGTCCGATTCCCGGCCAATGCAGAAAGTGTCTTCAGTTATTCCAGAAGTGTGCTTATTTAAGATTTTGCCATACAACTTCTGCTAATCTATGTTATTGATGGGTGTTGTAAGATCAAGGACAGTAACCTGCCATTATGAATGTTATCATTAAGTCAAGTCAAGTCACTGTTATTTATATACCTTGGGAGAAACCAAGCTTAGTCTGGGGGCCAGTTCTCCTTTGGCCAACAGCAAACAGTTCTTTGTTGATTCAGGCAGAGTTACTACAGGTCAAAATTCCAATTTGGGATCGCAACAGCAAAAATATTTAATCCATTTCCATCAATTTCTGTGCATCCCCAAATGATGTGCCCTTCGTAAAAGAGGTTCCTTAACTTCCATCTCTAACGGAGAGCCAGGGACCATACCCTAGCTCCCTGTGATCACAGTGGTCATCACAGCTAAGCATTGGTGGTTCAGTGGTAGAATTCTCGCCTGCCACGCGGGAGACCCGGGTCCGATTCCCGGCCAATGCAGAAAGTGTCTTCAGTTGTTCTAGAAGTGTGGTTGTTTAAGGTGTTGCTATGAAACTTCTGCTAATCTATGTTATTGATGGGTGTTGTAAGATCAAGGACAGTAACCTGCCATTATGAATGTTATCGTCAAGTCAAGTCACCGTTATTTATATACCTTGGAAGAAACCAAGCTTAGTCGGGGGGCCAGTTCTCTTCTGGCCAACAGCGAACAGTTCTTTATTGATCCAGGCAGAGTTAGTACAGGTCATATTTCCGACTTGAGATCGCAACAGTCAAAATATTTAATCAATTTCCATGTAGTTGAAGTTCTGTGCAGCCCCAGATTATGTGCCCTTCGAAAAAGAGGTTCCTTATCTTCCATCTCTTCTGGTATTCCAGAAGTGTGGTTCTTGAAGGATTCGCTATGTAACTTTTGCTAATCTATATTATTGATGGGTTTTGTAAGCTCAAGGACAATAACCTGCCATTATGAATGTTGTCATCGAGTCGAGTCAAGTCACCTTTATTTATATAGCACTTTTCACAATTCAAATTGTGTCGAAGTAGCAGTAATAATTGCAAATCATTTTTGGCTGCACAACAGCTCTTAAAGAAGATGGTGTCATTGTCCAACTTAAATAAACTCAGAATTGATTCATTCCATTGTAAAAATCAATAGTTTTTCATTTAGTTAATTTTTCTGTAAATCAGCACTGGAGAAAACACTGTTGTAATCGTTCAGTTCGCATTCAATGGTGTCAATGAAGGCAGATAAAAACATTGCTGAATATAATGTCAAGTGTCCCCAACTAAGCAAGCCAAAGGCAAAAGCAGCAAGAAACCAAAACTCCAACAGGAGACATCAAGTAACCCACAGGTGACAAAAATGGAGAAAAGAAAACCTTGGAAGAAACCTTGGGGAGACAGTTTTCTTGCTTGTTATGAATTTCCAATGAGACTACGTTCTCCTGCCACACCCATGTGCTTGAAGTTGTGAGGGCTTAGGAAAGATGGCCATGTTGTTATTGTTTTGTTGTTTTTGTGTTTTCCACATCATTCCACATCAGTGGTCTATCTGTTAGTTGGACAAACAAGCCATTTTACTGTTGTACTCAGGCAGCTGTCGTCCACAGGGGTTAGCTGGTGTTGCACCGTGATCGTATAGCGGTTAGTACTCTGTGTTGTGGCCTCAGAAACCTGGTTTGAATCCGGCTCAGAGCAGGCCTTTTCTTTAAATCAAAGGTAATGTCATTGTCCTTTTTGCCGCCTCGATCTTTCAGCTGGATTGGTGGATGATGCTCTCATGTGTTCTGTGCTGTTCCCACATGCAGCCAACAGAACATTTGGGCCACTGGCAAACGTAGTCGTGGCCGAGAGGTTAAGGCGATGGACTCGAAATCCATTGGGGTTTCCCCGCGCTGGTTCAAACCCAGCCGACTACGGGCCGTCTTACCCGTTTTTCCTTAGCTTTCTTTGATGAGATTTCTGCCTTCCAAGACATTTGGCCATCCCTTTGGCAGGCCCTGATGACCTCACGGCCTTCGCTTGGCTCAGCGTTATGGTTTGCACAGAAACGTGCATAGCGGAGCTATGAAACGCTGCAATTTTGTTGGACCGCTGATTCTGCTTTCACAAGAGATGCAAGTCCCACCCTTTCTTGTCAGTGTTTCCAAGTTGCCAGGAGCAGGCTATCTCTTTCTGTCCTTATTGTTTGCAGTCTTCATTCTGCAGTCCATGTGGAAAACAATCTTCTGGCAGACGGAACACACACGCTTTGTGGGGAAAAGGCTGTTATATCGCAAGGGGCAGCCCCAGTGCAAGGGGCAGTCCCAGTGCAAGGGGCAGTTCCAGCGCAGCGGCCCGGATAGTTCAGTCGGTAGAGTGTCACATTTTTAATCATAGGGTCTAGTGTTCAAGTCCCTGTTCGGGCCATGGGAAATCACTTTGTTGGAGGCCTCAGTCTGGTGTGACTCTGCGAGAGGGCTTTTCAAACCTGGGGACCTTCTGAATGTTTTGTGATTCTCCCTTTTGCAACACACCTGATTCGGATCATGAACTCATTGGAAAAGAGCGCCTGTAAAGTCAACCGAGTGTGCCGGATACGAGAGACATACAAAATGTCCAGTGTTGTGGGTCTACAGGTTCAGAGGTGTGGCATCTTGATTTCTCCTTGTTGGGACCGTATTTTTTTATTTTTTATTGTTTTCTGATGCAGGGCAAGGTTGCGAGAGGGTTAGGCAGAAGTCTTGCACGAAAACTGCCCAGAGGACGCTCTGCAGCTTACATCTCCTTGTATGCCAGAAGTTTGCTTCTTTAAAGCTTTGTTATGTAACTTCTGCTAATCGGTATTACTGACGGAGATTGTAAGCTCAAGGACAATAATCTGCCATTATGAAAGTTGTCATCGAGTCAAGATAAGTCAAGTCAAGTCAAGTCACCTTTATTTATATAGCGCTTTTTACAGTGCAAATTTTGGTCAAAGCAGCTTTACGGTAATAAGTGGCAAATCATTTTTGGTTTCACAGTAGCTCTTAAAGAAAATGGTGTCATTGTCCAGCTTAAATAAATTCAGTATTAATTCATTCCGTTGTAAAAATCAATAGTTATTAATTTAGTTATTTTTTCTGTATATCAGAACTGGAGAAAACAGTGATGTAATCGTTCAGCTCAGTTCAGTTCAGGTAATCAACAGTTGACAAAAACGGAGAAAAAATGGAGAAACCAAGCTTAGTCGGGGGGCCAGTTCTCTTCTGGGCAACAGCGAACAGTTCTGATTGATTCGGGCAGAGTTAGTACAGGTCATAAGTCCAATTTGGGATCGCAACAGCCAAAATATTTAATCCATTTCCATCAATTTCTGTGCATCCCCAAATGATGTGCCCTTCGTAAAAGAGGTTCCTTAACTTCCAGCTCTAAAAGAGAGCCAGGGACCATACCCTAGCTCCCTGTGATCACAGTGGTCATCACAGCTAAACATTGGTGGTTCAGTGGTAGAATTCTCGCCTGCCACGCGGGAGACCCGGGTCCGATTCCCGGCCAATGCAGAAAGTGTCTTCAGTTATTCCAGAAGTGTGCTTATTTAAGATTTTGCCATGCAACTTCTGCTAATCTATGTTATTGATGGGTGTTGTAAGATCAAGGACAGTAACCTGCCATTATGAATGTTATCATTAAGTCAAGTCAAGTCACTGTTATTTATATACCTTGGGAGAAACCAAGCTTAGTCTGGGGGTCAGTTCTCCTTTGGCCAACAGCAAACAGTTCTTTGTTGATTCAGGCAGAGTTACTACAGGTCAAAATTCCAATTTGGGATCGCAACAGCCAAAATATTTAATCCATTTCCATCAATTTCTGTGCATCCCCAAATGATGTGCCCTTCGTAAAAGAGTTTCCTTAACTTCCATCTCTAACGGAGAGCCAGGGACCATACCCTATCTCCCTGTGATCACAGAGATCATCACAGCTAAGCATTGGTGGTTCAGTGGTAGAATTCTCGCCTGCCACGCGGGAGACCCGGGTCCGATTCCCGGCCAATGCAGAAAGTGTCTTTAGTTGTTCTAGAAGTGTGGTTGTTTAAGGTGTTGCTATGAAACTTCTGCTAATCTATGTTATTGATGGGTGTTGTAAGATCAAGGACAGTAACCTGCCATTATGAATGTTATCATTAAGTCAAGTCAAGTCACCGTTATTTATATACCTTGGAAGAAACCAAGCCTAGTCGGGGGGCCTTTATTTATATAGCACTTTTCACAATTCAAATTGTGTCGAAGCAGCAGTAATAATTGCAAATCATTTTTGGCTGCACAACAGCTCTTAAAGAAGATGGTGTCATTGTCCAACTTAAATAAACTCAGAATTGATTCATTCCATTGTAAAAATCAATAGTTTTTCATTTAGTTAATTTTTCTGTAAATCAGCACTGGAGAAAACACTGATGTAATCGTTCAGTTCGCATTCAATGGTGTCAATGAAGGCAGATAAAAACATTGCTGAATATAATGTCAAGTGTCCCCAACTAAGCAAGCCAAAGGCAAAAGCAGCAAGAAACCAAAACTCCAACAGGAGACATCAAGTAACCCACAGGTGACAAAGGGGTTTGTCCAAGTTGCCAGGAGCAGGCCATCTCTTTCTGTCCTTATTGTTTGCAGTCTTCATTCTGCAGTCCATGTGGAAAACAATCTTCTGGCAGACGGAACACACACGCTTTGTGGGGAAAAGGCTGTTATATCACAAGGGGCAGCCCCAGTGCAAGGGGCACTTCCAGCGCAGCGGCCCAGATAGTTCAGTCGGTAGAGTGTCACATTTTTAATCATAGGGTCTAGTGTTCAAGTCCCTGTTCGGGCCATGGGAAATCACTTTGTTGGAGGCCTCAGTCTGGTGTGACTCTGCGAGAGGGCTTTTCAAACCTGGGGACCTTCTGAATGTTTTGTGATTCTCCCTTTTACAACACGAGTGTGCCGCATACGAGAGCAGGGCTGGGTAGGTTACTTTTAAAATGTATTTCACTACAGATTACAAAATAGATGCTTTAAAAAGTAATTTGTAATGTATTTTGTTACATTACTTAAGTTTAGTAACTTAATCTAAATACTTTAGAATATTTTGGAATACTAATAAGTGTGGAAGAAACACAAAAAGGTAATTGCAAGTTTTTATCTCACAATTCTGACTTTTTCCCTCAGAATTCCGTGATATAAAGTTGCAATATTGAGAAAAGACTGAACTATGACATGTAAACTCACATACTAAATTCACAATTGCAAGAAAAAAAATTAGTATTGCAAGTTTATACCTCCCAATTCTGACTTTATAACTTGCAATTGTGAGTTTAAATCTCGCAATTCTCATAAAAAGAAGTCAGAATTGTGAAATGCAAACTCACAATTGTGAGGGGAAAAATTAAATTGTGAGAAAAAGTTGCAGTGACCTTTTTTACAATTATAAAATGACTCACAAACAACTATCACAAAACATGAAAACAGTCGAAAACATGAAACTTAACTTTTCAGACTGTCAGAGTCAGAGAATCCCCAACTACTGTTTAAATGACATTAAAATTCAAAGTAATCACTTTGGTAATCTAAAATACTTTTCAGATCTAACTGTAATCTGATTACCACACATTTAAAATGTAACTGTAATGAAATACAGTTACTCACATTTTGTATTTTTAATACGTAACTAAGTTACTTGTATTTCGTTACTCCCCAACCCTGAAAGTACTAAACCAACACAATGGAAGTATGTCCCAACAGAAGACAACCCCGCCGACCATGCGTCTCGAGGACTCAAAGCAAAAGAGCTCATTACTTCCAACTGGTTTAGTGGTCCAAGTTTTCTCTGGCAAGATCAACTTCCCAGTGGAAAGATTAAGGTGGGAGAACTTGACATAAGGACCCAGAAATATGCAAGATTCTTGTACACCACACCTTAATAGTGGATTCTCTGGCAGAACGTGTCCTGGAATTCTCCAGGTGGACAAGACTAGTTAAAGCTATTGCAAGACTTACCAGATTTGTAAAGGAGTTTAAAGGCTCAATAAAGAGAACCAATAAAGCTACAAGTCTCGAAGAAAGGCAAGAAGCTGAGCTTACAATCATTGCTACTGTACAAAGATTAGTCTTCTCCAAAGAACTCAAAGAACTTCAGTCCCAAAAGGAGTTAATTTCTAAAGACAAAGCAAGCAGATTGTATTGACTCAATCCCTTCCTGGACCACAAGGGCATCCTCAGAGTAAGAGGTAGATTAGAGCATACAACTTTACATCCACACATCAAGCATCCAGTTATCTTACCAAAGACCAGCCATATCGCCAAGTTACTGATTGATCACTATCATCAGCAAGTGAGACATCAAGGGCATGACTATAAACAAACTAAGATCTAATGGCATATGGATTCTCGGCTGTTGTCAAGCAGTATCATCGTTTATCTACAACTGTGTCGAATGCAGGAAATACAGACGTCGAACTGAAGAACTAAAGATGGGAAACCTGCCTAACGAAAGAATGGAGACAACTCCTCCCTTTACCTACTGTGGGATGGATTGTTTCGGCCCATTCCATATTAAGGAGGGAAGGAAGGAATTAAAACAGTATGGACTGTTGTTCAAATGTTTGTGCTTTCGTGCAGTACATATAGAGTTACTTGACGATTTATGAACTGACGTATTCCTCAACTCACTTCGTGCTTTCATTCTCTTTTCATTCTCATTTCAACTGCAATCAGACCAAGGCACCAATTTTGTTGGAGCAAGACGTGAATTCTTGGAAGCAGTAAAAGCAATGGACCAAGAATGCCTGAAACAACTAGGCTGCGAGTTTGTCATGAACCCACCCTCTGCCAGCCATATGGGTGGAGCTTGGGAAAGACAAATCTGTACAATCAGAAGTGTGTTAACATCCATCCTGGATCAGTCATTCTGAACACTTGACAGTTCATCCTTAAGAACCTACCTATATGAAGTGATGGCAATCGTAAACAGCCGACCTATGACAACTCACTTTCTCAATGATCCTACTGGACCTAAGCCACTTACACCCAACCTTCTTTTGACAATGAAATCATCAATAATACTGCCTCCGGTACCTTGTGCAGTACCTTGCCAATGAATTTTGGCAAAGATGGAAGAAAGAATATCTGTTGAGCTTACAACAAAGACAAAGGTGGCACAAAACAAAGAGAAAGGCGAAAGTCAATGACATAGTGATCATACAAGACGATACAGCACCCAGAAATGATTGGAAGCTGGCTTAAGTTACTGCCGTATACCCAAGTCAAAATGGAAGCATACGAAAGGTGCAGCTGTTAATCAGCAACTCAACATGTCGATGGGAAGAGACTGAGTAAGACAGAGGCAGCTCTCATATATTTCAGTTCATAATATGCACTTTATAATTAAAAGGTCAATAAATAGTTAAAATCTTCAGAATAATAATTAGAATAAATAAGTAATATAATTTTTGTTACAGTTTTTTTCAATTGTTTACACGTAATTTTGAAAACCAGGTTCTTTTTTTCAAAATATAATCACAATTATCCAAACACCACACTCAAGTTGCATAATTCCTAGATTGTTTGCAAAATGACACACTTCAGTCACATATACACATATTTGTGAAAATGCTATTACTTTTCATTTAACCAACACAGTCCTCAATGATCAGACACTATTGCAGCCAGTTTCACACTGCTGTGATAAATAAAAAACACATTTGTAAAAAAACTGATTTTAGGAAATAGCATGTGCTAGATTTTTGGCCAGACATTGTTATGTAAGGGATAATTTAGATGAAAAAAAAATAGTGACAAACCCACAACATTCTTTATGATTGGTTTGAGGTATAGGGAGAATGTACACAAATAGGCCTTCTATAAACTTATCAAGCACTGCACAAAACTGATGTTGCAGACTGAATATTTCAAGTATTTATTTCAATACTTACAGTATTTCTTACCATAATCAGTTACACTAATCAACCAACAATGAAATCAATGAAACAAATAAAATCTGTAGACAAATAAAAATTACTGCATGAAGTACATACACTTTGAAGAAAAACTACTGTAAAAGCAACAAGAATACTGTAACTATTCATCATCTCTCCGTCTGGCTGGATCAGGCCATAAGATCTCATTCACATCACAGGCTATGTCTTCATTGACAAGGCACCGTTGGAAGAATCGCCTCGTATGACGAATCCACCCCTGCACAGAAGCTGCTTCGATGTGATCACAGGCCTGCCCCATGGCCTGAATGAGGGGCAAGCGGTCATAGGGTCGCAGGTCGTATACCTTCCACCGCCATGCTGAAAAAACTCTTCTATTGGATTCAGGAAGGGGGAGTATGGAAGAAGGTATAAGACTTCAAATTCAGGGTGCTCATGGAACCAATTCTGGACCAGAGCAGCTGGAATGAAGATGGAATGAAACATTGTCCCAAACGACAATGTACCGCATCTGGTCCACTTAGTTTAATGCTGTGACAATCTCGTGCAATCTATCAAGAAATGTAAGTATTAGATTTGCATTATTGGGTCCCAGATTTTCTGGGATTTCTGCTGAGATTTGGTTGAACTCTTCATCCAGCTTCCATCAGTGTCAGTCCATGGTTGATAACATGGTCAATAAATGTTGCACGGATTTCTTGAGTCAAATTTGGTCCTGGCCTCTTTGTTCAGGTTCTATCAACTCTTCATGTCCTTCTCTACCTCTTCATCTATCTAGGCCTCCTCCTCCTCTACCTCCTTCTCATCTTCCTCTTCCTCCTTCATCTCCTCTTTGAGCTCCCTCTCATTCTCACTCTTCGTCTTCTTCAAGTTCCTTCCATTTTTGTTGAAGACAGGTGAACTCACCTGCTGCCTTTTATAGTACACCTGAGTGCTGCGTTTTCAAATTAGCACATGTGTGCTTCCACACCTGGTGGATGTGATTATCCAATTCATTGTGTGGTCATTGGAAATCCAGGGCTTTGTAATGACAAGGAAGTAACCTCACAATCCTTATCTGTGTCTAAGGTGTGAAAATGTGTGTAGAGTTTTACAAATCACTGTGTGTAATGTTTTGCAAAAAGGCTGAAGCAGACATTGTGTGTAATGTTCTGCAAACCTGTGGAGGTGTTTTGCTCATTGGAGTAGAATTTTGCAAATTGTGTGGAAAGTTTTATTTTAGAGTGTAAACAATTGTAAAAAACTGTAATACATGTCAATTAATTTCATATTATTCAGCTAAAACCATAGAAAAAGGGGGGAATCTATTTCCTTTTTTGTTCTACTTGGGAATTATTAATTTTATTAATTGCTGCAGTCAGGATATTTTTTTCCGGTGCATTACATGTAGAAGAGCCACACAAGGTCGTAACATGTCTGTAAAGGTTACATCTGGAAGAAGTGCTAAGAAGTTATATTGTCTTTTTGTTTAAGAAGAATAAACTGTAACCCTCCAAGTTTATTCCTCTTGAGTTAGAGAGGCCAATGAGGGATGTGTTTTATCGTGTTAATTGATTTGCCGTATGTGAACGTGTGTTATGTTACCATATGTTAATGTATAATTAGTCAATTAAGTGTACTTTCTTACGTGTCGAATGTGCACTTAATTTATTTGTTTTGTATGTATTTTTCGTTTATCATTATGTGTAAAACACCATTTTTAGAGGGTTAATTTAAGTTTTACGTATTTCCTTTCATAGTTCTGACGGCACTGTTGGGACATAAAGTGTCCGAATAAATGTCTGAGCCTTTGATTCAACTCAAAGGGAGTAACACACTTAATTAGAAGCACCACAATTTTAAAGTGGTGTTTTCTGTTAGTTACATAGCGATACTGCTCCTGTCTGCCTCGCTGCTGAATTGTTAGAGTCTGTTGCTCCGTATAGCTTTGTTTTGAATCTATTTATTGTCATTGTTTGCTGTCTACTTTATCTTCGCTATATATCTGATATTGTCTTATATTGTCTATCACATTAATCTGACATCGCTAGTTTTTAATCTTTTAATCTAAATCACTATCACAACGCGTTAGCATTACGCTAGTTTGTGTTATCCGTGCCCACCGTCATTTCTGTCGCGCTCTCCTTTTTCTACAAGTTCATCAAACAACTGGTAAGTCGGGTCGGTCTATGAACATGGTAAGCTATGTCATCTTCTCCTTTCATTGTTACTTGCACTGCCTGTCACATGCATAGTATAGCTTTCTCTGTCAGCGATGAGGGATTCACATGTCATAAATGTAGGGAAATAGTCAGGCTGACAGAGAAAATCTTAGAATTAGAGACACGCATCCAAACTTTAATTGAGGATAGTAAGAATGCAAGTGCTTCAGATACTGTTTTGGATGCGACTAGCTTAGTGAACTCCGTACATTGTTCGGATCCGCCTGTAGAGCCCGTGCAGGGCAACTTTGTGACCATGAGGCGGCCTAGTCGTGGGAAAAAACACCACTCTTCCGTTCCGATTAGAACATCAAACAGGTTCTCCCCACTCAGTGACGCACACACTGAGAATCCTGTTGAAAGTGCCCTAGTTATTGGCGATTCTATTACACAGATTGTGAAAATAGAGACACCAGCCACCATAGTCACGTTTGCCGGGAGCCAGAGCGCCTGACATAAAAGCAAATTTAAAGTGCTGGCTAATGCTAATCGTAAATACTCTAAGATTGTTATTCACGTCGGTGCGAATGATGTTCGACTTCGCCAGTCGGAGATCACCAAATTTAACATTAAAGAGGTGTGTGAACTCGCACGTACAATGTCAGACACTGTAATTTGTTCTGGACCCCTTCCTGCTCGTAGGAGTGATGAGATAATTAGCAGACTATCATCACTCAATGGCTTGGTGTCTAAGTGGTGTCCACAGAATAATATAGGTTTCATAGACAATTGGAAAAGTTTTTGGGGCAGACCTGACCTGTTGAAAAGAGATGGTATTCATCCCTCCTGGGGTGGTGCCGTTCTTCTCTCTAGTAATATGGCACATAGTCTTAGAGCTCAACCTTGACTAACTGGGGCCCAGGTCAGGAAGCAGGCAGACTGGCTAAACCGACTGTCTGCTAGCTGTCTCACGTCACGGAAGTCAGATAAATCCCAACACATAGAGATTCTTTCACCTAGATATCATCACATAGAGACTGTGTCTGTACCCCGAACTAATAAATACAGAAAACTTCCAAACCCATTTAAGGGTGATAATTTAATTGATGTTTAACAAGTAAAAAACAGAGATAATAAAGATAAAAAAATGATAAAGCTTGGGTTGCTGAATATTCGATCCCTTTCCTCAAAAGCACTTATTGTAAATGATATTATCACAGAAAATAATCTAGATCTGCTGTGTTTGACAGAAACCTGGCTAAAACCAGACGATTACACTACTTTAAATGAGTCTAGCCCTCAAGGTTACTATTATCGACACGGACCTCGTCGGAAAGGTGAATGGGGAGGTGTTGCTGTAATCTATAGTAATATCTTAAGTATTACTCAAAAGTGTAGTACCTCTTTTGAAGTGATGATGCTCTATGTAACGTTATATAATGTAAGTGACAAATCTCATTTGAAATTTGTGCTGGCTACTGTATACAGGCCACCAGGGCACCATACAGATTTTATCAAAGAATTGTCTGATTTTCTATCGGAGTTAGTACTGGCTGTGGATAAAGTCCTTACTGTTGGTGATTTTAATATCCATGTAGATAATGAAAAAGACGCATTGGGATTGGCATTAACAGATATTCTAAACTCTATTGGAAATAGACAACACGTGTCAGGACCCACTCATTGTCGTAATCATACTCTAGATCTAATATTGTCACATTAAATCGATATTGATGCCGTTGAAATTCTGCAGCAGAGCGATGACGTCTCAGATCATTATCTAGTCTCATGCGTGCTACATTTAACCAAGGATGCAAAACGGTCTCTCTGCCACAAATATGTTAGAACCATCACTTCTACCACTAAAAATTGCTTTATAAATAATCTTCCTGATCAGTTTTATCATCTTAGCAAACCAGACAGCTTAGAAGAACTTGATGTTGCAACAGAAACTATTGACGCTCTCTTTTCCAACACTCTAGACTCTGTCGCTCCTTTGCGCTTAAAAAAAGATTAAGAATATTAGTCCAACTCCATGGTATAACGAGCAAACTCGGGCCCTTAAGCCAGAAAAATGGAGCGCAGCTGGAAGAATTCAAAACTAGAAGTTTTTCGTATTTCATGGAGAGAGAAAATGATAGAGTACAGACAGGCCTTAAAAACCGCTAGATCTGCTTATTTTTCAAATCTTTTAGAAGAAAATAAACACAACCCTTAGTACTTATTTAAAACAGTGGCTAAATTAAAATATGAGAAATACAGCCTCAACTTCTGATGTTTCCAAACAGCACAGTAGTCATGACTTTATGAACTTCTTTACTTGCAAGATTGACAACATTAGAGAGAAAATTATAGCCATGCAACTGTCTACTACAGTATCACATCAGACAGTGGATTGTAGTATCCCTGAGGAAAAATTCCATTCATTCGCTGCTACAGGAAAGGAAGAATTGTCTAAACTTGTTAAATCATTGAAATCAACAACATGTATGTTAGACCCTATACCGACTAAGCTATTGAAAGTGATGCTTCCAGAAGTCATAGATCCTCTTCTTAAGATCATTAATTCATCTTTATCACTAGGTTACGTACTGAAAAATTTTAAGCAGGCTATTATCAAACCTCTTATTAAAAAAACACAATTTGATCCTAGAGAATTAGTCAATTACAGACCGATCTCCAATCTACCTTTTCTGTCAAAAATACTAGAAAAGGCAGTATCATCTCAACTGTGTTCCTACTTGGAAAGAAATGGTATCTGTGAGGATTTCCAGTCAGGATTTAGACCATACCATAGTACTGAGACTGCTCTCATTAGAGTTACAAATGATTTGCTCTTATCATCAGATTGTGGTTGTATCTCTCTATTAGTGTTACTAGACCTCAGTGCTGCTTTTTACACTCGACCACAACATTCTTTTGAATAGACTAGAAAATTATTTTGGCATTAGTGGAATTACATTGACATGGTTCAAATCATACTTATCTGACCGTTATCAGTTTGTAGTAGTAAACGAAGAGATGTCATTTATGTCATGTCATAACACTTGATGGCTGCTCTGTTAAGTTGTCTTCGTCGGTTAGGAACCTGGGTGTGCTCTTTAATACCAATCATTTGAAAGCCACATTTCTAGCATATGTAAAACCGCATTCTTCCATCTTAAAAATATATCTAAATTACGACATATGCTCTCAATGACAAATGCGGAACAGCTAGTTCATGCGTTTATGACCTCGAGACTAGATTACTGTAACGCTCTACTTGGTGGTTGCCCTGCTCGCGTGATAAACAAATTACAGCTGGTCCAAAACGCAGTTGCTAGAGTCCTTACTAGAACCAGGAAGTATGACCATATTAGCCCGGTTCTGTCAAAACTGCACTGGCTTCCTATTAAACATCATATAGATTTTAAAATCTTGATAATTACTTACAAAGCACTAAATGGCTTAGCTCCCCAGTACCTGAGTGAGCTCTTAATGCATTATAGTCCTTCGCGTCTATTATGATCTCAGAATTCTGGCCAGTTGTTCAAACCGCAGGCGGTAGATCCTTTTCCCATTTGGCACCTAAACTCTGGAACGATCTTCTTAGCATTGCTCGGGAAGCAGACACACTCTGTCAGTTTAAATCTAGACTAAAAACGCATCTATTTAGCCTGGCATACACATGACGCATTATCAATTTTTGTCTTCATATCCATTAAAGGATTGTTAGGCTGCATAGATCAGGTCAGGCGGAACCGGAAACACTTCCTATAACACCAGATGTACTCGTTACATGAGAAGAAGAATGGCGTCTACGCTAATTTTTGTCTCTCTGCTTATCCCGAGGTTTACCAATTAACGTGATTGGTTGGATCCGGGCCGTGTCCGGGTCGGACGGGGAACCTGTGCCTGTGTGCAGCAGCAACATGGCCCTGGGGTGTCGGCGGAGACTGTGTGAACTAGCTCATCCTTTGTGAAGACATTACCGACTCATCAGCCAGTGGCACATATCCCCAACAAACCGTCCCATACCGGCGTGATCAAAAAGATCTTAAACTAGATGGAACTAGATAAAATATTTTGACTGTTGCGATTCCAAATCGGTTTAATGACCTGTAACTCTTCCTGAGTATTGGACAAGTTTTCACTGTTGGCCAGAGCAGAACTGGCCCCCGACTAAGCCTGGTTTCTCCCAAGGTTTTTTTCTCCATTTGTTGGAGTTTTGGTTCCTTGCCTGTTGCCTTTGGCTTGCTTAAGTTGGGGACACTTGCTTGATATTCAGCAGTGTTTTTGATATGCCTGCATTGGCGCCGTTGTATGCAAACTGAGCTGAGCCGGACAATTATGTCACTGTTTTTTCCAGTGCTGATATACATAAATTAACTAGACTAATAACTATTGATCATTGCAAAGGAATGAATTAATAATATATAGAATAAGCTGGACAATGACTCCATTTTCTTTGGGAGCTGCTGTGCAGCCAAAATTATTTGCCAATTATTAATGTAAAGCTGCTTTGCCACAATTTGCATTGTAGAAAGCGCTATATAAATAAAGGTGACTTGACTTGAACAAACATTTTGAAGTTTATAAACTTCTAGTTTATAAAGTCTTTATACTTTAAGTTTTAAACTCTGTAGACTTTAATTTTTTTTGCAAGACTATAAGTGTGTCCCATCGTGATCAAAAGTTCAACACACACTTGTGGTCTTCATGCATACTTGAACACTCAGGGCACATACAGGAAATACGTCATGTAAGCAGACAAGTGGTCAAGTGCAAAGACCGCACGTGTGGGCATTTGGACAGGGCATCATTCTCCATGCCATCTTCCCTTCCATGGACCTGGCCCTCCATTCCGCCCCCTGGTCCACCTCCATTCCTCCTCCCTCCTGGACTGCTATGCGTCAGGAAGCCGCTCCTCATCTGCCATTATTATTTTCACTTGTGTGTCATTTGTGTCATTACCCTCATTAGCTCTGCCTATAAAAGCCTAGTCTTCACAGTCACAGATCTTGCCTATGTAAGTACAGCGTTTCTGAGCCTTGTGTTCTTGTTTCTTCCGAGTCTTGGCTATAATATATTATTAAAATCCATACGTGTATGTTTTAACATGAACAATGAACAGTTGAATTTTTATTACAGTTTTTTACAATCACTTTGCTTCTATTTTCAGAACCTTGATGTCATTTTTCAAAACTCTAGACACAAATCTCAAAACGGTTATCACTTGTAACACAGGCTGTATAATGTTCAAAACAGTGTATTGTGCATTCACATCTTTAAAGAAATCTTGCACTTGCACAATCATTGGTTCAAAACATAAATTTACTGTGAAATACCATTGAAAGATAACTGTAGATCACCCACACACAAGCAACCGATAGTTTCACTGCGTTATTGTTCGTACAATCATTAAATATTGTAGAACAAAATAGGTGATACAGGTTTCATTATGGTACTACATGTACAATAAACACAACTCTGTAAAAGTACTGCAGTAGAGAGTATACTACAGACACAGTGGAATCATTGAACAAAGTTTGTAATATATTGATGCAAAACACTACAGTACAATCACAATGTAAGGCTGGAGTTGAATTGTCTGGACTGAAGGACAACTTTTCTTGACAATCAACATTTGAATGTTCTTCTGCATAAGTAACAGCACCATCCGAGACACCCCATGCCGAGCAGTTCACACCTCACCATTAGCGTCTCTGTACCATCCTCTCTTTCCCCTCCTTCCCCCTCACCTAAAACTCAATCCAAATCTGAATGTGTACAACAAATGAATATACATGTTTGGTATCATTTGAAATGTCTCAGTGCGCCTGGTAAAATGGTCTCATTCTCCCAGACATAGTACGAACTTCCAAGAAGTTCTAGAAAGCAAGCAATATTGTGTACCACTACAGATGTACACACCCCTAGAACCTTCATTCAAACTACCTCCTGTATGCAAATAAGTGCCCCCTTCTACAGGTACCAATAACCCATTCAAGCTGATTGCCCATTTGTGACCCCCCTGAACAGGGGACCAAACCTAATTACAATTGCAGACACCACCATTTGGTCTTATTGAATTATCTGGGTATTTAGGGAGAACTGGCAAAGGGTTCTGGGAGTCTGTAGGCAGATCTCCCGCACAAACACTGTGTGTAGTCTATTTCACTGCCAGGTAAATGCTTCTATGTTCTTTTATTATTGATTTGATGTATGTTTTATTCTTTGAATTGGAGTTGAATTATTGTTCTATTACCTGGTTAATAAATTTTTATGTTTGAAATGATTCTGATTGACTCTGAAATTATTAAACTCTAGTAGGTGACGTTAACTCCACAAATCTACGCTCAGGTTAGTAACGGACCAAAACTTGGAGCTCCGACTAACACATTGGCATTAGTCACGTGTACTTATACTATAGAGGCTAATGTAACCCTTCTCTTTGACACTACGTTATGTCAGTTGGCGCACAGGAACCTGGTTTCCCAGCCTCTAGTTGGAGAAATACACTGAATTTTCCAGTGTGGTTAATATTAGTGCTGTAAACCTGCAAACCTATATGAATAATTAAAGCGGTGCCTCCCTTATTAAAACCAGTACTAAAAGTAAAAATAATCTCAATAACTCTATATCTGATTAACAACAATTATTTATTTCCAGAACCAAACTGAGAGGAAAAGAAAATCAGATACCACAAAATAACAGAAACCCTTTGTTTTGTAATTGTATATGAAAATAGAAAATAAAGATTTGCCCAGATAAATTTACCGTCTGGATTTGTTATTAACACAAATCAAATAACCCACAAATATGGAAATTACATGTATTAATTTTTAATTTCCCGTTTGGGGAGCCTACTTTCATTCAATAACAGATAAATGACCCAGTAAATATTCAGTTGAACACAATTGAACTCAGATGAAATTAACTGAATCAGCAGTTCAGTAATAAAAAAAAAACAACAACCAACAGTTCAGTCAGAGTCAGGATATTAAAATATTCTGGTGTTTAACATTCGTTGGGGCCCAATATCGGTGGTGCACTTTAAGTTCAACTTTCCAGCAACGAAAAATGAATTCTTTCCCGAAAAGCAGATACTCACAAATCCTTATAACTGTCATGCGGCAATGCGATGATTTTGTTTTTTTTCCCGGTCGACAGAAACATCCATGCCACAGAGATGAAGAGTTGAAGAACACAGCCACAGTTGCAGGAGATCGCAGTTTTTGCTGGAGCACCGTAATCGAGGGAAATTCTGGAGTGCGTCACTCACGCGGCAGCCATGTCCCGAACTCTTTCCAGGCCCGCTGTTCGATGAGGCACCATCCCATTACGTGGCCATACACCCGCACAGCGATCAATGATTCAAAACAGTTAACTGAAATCAGCGACGATTTAACCGTCCTAAATAATGTTAATCTGTTTATTGTTTATCTGCGTCATCAGTCTTCGTGCACCTAACGCGATCCCAGCGCCTCTTTTTTCTTTTTTCTTCTCGAACTTTCTTTGGACAATCACAGTCTGTCACTCAACAATGGAGAAAGTCCTCGTTGGCTTAACTATTCGGATATGTCTTCACAATGTACGAATCAAAATACAATACCCAAAATAATTATTTACATTACATATCCTGAAAAAAAAATAAATACAAACATAAACAGTGAAACATCTGACTGTTTTTTTTTTTTCTCTAAAAATATTGAGTATGTTACACTAATATGGGTTTTTCCGTTCAGAACAACAAAAGGGTTGTCAGACCAATCTGAATTCGGGTCAGCCTCAACCTCTGATTATTGTAATATTATTCTAACTAAGTGTACGTGGGAAACTACGGCATGATAATGTAAAGTTGTCATCAGAGGGAGTTAGATTGGTCAACTTGGTTCTATGACAATGGTCATGACCTCTGGCTAGATATAGTGTTATTCTAATTAAGTGTTTACAGATCTATGGGGATTGAATCACATATTTTTAGAAATAAGCAAGCATGGTGCGGCGTCTAAAAGTATCAGTCAATTTGCCTCTGTCTAGATGACCAAGACTGACGAGTTTGTGATTAGAGATCGTATTCCCGATCGGTGCGAGACTCAAAGGGTTATGAGAATCCGAACGAACGAGTATAAAGGGTTAAAAGGAATAATCAAACATTTATTCATATGTATAGCGAATCAAATATGATTTAAACCTTTTTCATAATTGGAGTCAGATGAAAATATAGAGGTAATGTATATAAAGAAATGTATTTAATTCAGTTGATATTGCGTTGTATAAAGGAAGACAGCAACACGCAGATCCCTTCACCCGCTCTATTGGAAACCGTCATTGGACCAGAGGGCGGGCCTTACAACAACATAGGTTTATTTGAATCAAAGCAAAAATAATTAGCTATGAAATAGAAAAGAAAAGACAGTACTGTAAAACATCAAATGCAGTGTCCCTCAACTTGCTTGCTTGTACTGTAAGAAACAAAACAGGCGTGATTACTGTACTTCTACATTGTCATCAACTCTGTGTTGTGGATTTGGCCACAGGTTCTCATCTACATCACAATGGATGTTTTACAAAAAACCTTGGGCATGGCAAATCCATGCCTGACACTGGTCTGCTGTGATGTCATCCTTGGATATTGTAGTCTAATTGGTTCATGCTCCACGCTATTTGGTGACAATAAATCTCGTTATCTTGAAACTTTCATGATTTTCAGTAAACATGGAAGATTGTTTGTCTGTTTCCATACAACTATGCATTAAGAGTAATGCAACAGTTACTTATCATTTTGAGCAGTTGTATCAATTGATAGTTAGATCACTGTAAGGAAATGAATAGACACTCATTTGAAATGTAATGTGTGAATTGCCTTTTGAAACAGTAGTACTTTGTTGTTAAGTTGTGTCATATTGAACAGGTGATTTTTGTTCAATGAACAAATGATCTAAGTTTTATGTGTATTGTATCCAAGCAATTGAGAAAAGGGTTAGAGTTTTGAAAAATGTGCATTTTGATCATTGGTTGTGAGTTTTGTGTCTAGAGTTGTGAAAAATGACATCAAGGTTCTGAAAATAGTAGCAAAGTGATTGTAAAAAACTGTAACGTTTAAATAAAGATGATAAACACTAACAAATTGTCACAGTCACATTTAGTTCAGTCTTGTCTTGTTTAGTCTAGTCTTGTCATTTGTAGGTAATGAGTCATTGTCTGCACCTGTTATCACTTATTAGTTTAACCTCCGTCACCTGAGTATCATTTCATCAGTGTATTTAGTCCCTGTCTGTTCTTCAGTCATTGTCTGTTGATGTTTTGTGCTACGCGCCTCGGGCTTCCCCTCCACCAGCACGGCTTGAGGCAGAGTCCCCGGCTTCACTTCAGGCCTCCAGACCCGCGTCGCCACCTCGACCCGTCAGCCCGCCACCATCGCCTGGGCCCACGCCTCCCTCACCTTCTCCTCGGCCTGTCTGCCCGGAAGCTCTGCTGGGCTCCCTCGTCTCTCCAGGTCAGCCTGCGGGGGTCGACGCCCAGCCTCCGCCACGGACTTCCGGGGTTCCGGCTATACCTCCACCCGTCACCCCTACGGCGTCAGCAGGCTCCTCCCTCCCTACGACTTCCCCGTCATCCTCAGTCTCTCCAGCATCGCTCCTGTCAGCCAGAGCCTCATCGCCGCCTCGGTCACGTGAGCCTGCGGTTCGGCGCCAAGCTTCCGGGCCTGCGATAGCTCCAAGGTCCATTGGCCGAGAAGTTCCGCCGGTGCCTACACTCACCGCCATGGTTCCACCACCTTTGAGCGGTCCCAGCGCGTCTCCCCGCTCTGCAGTCGGGACTCCTCCCTGGGTCTGCCCTCCGTCAGCTCCACCATGGTGTCAGTGTCCGTCGACTCCAGCTTGCTGCCCGCCTCCAGCGCCACGCCCTCCTCCTAAACCTCCGCCTTCTTTTATTTTTTATTCTTCTTCTATGGACTTCATCACGGCGCGAGGACGCGCCTTTTCCGAGGGGGCGTTATGTCACAGTCACATTTAGTTCAGTCTTGTCTTGTTTAGTCTAGTCTTGTCAATTTTAGTTAATCAGTCATTGTCTGCACCTGTTATCACTTATTAGTTTAACCTCCGTCACCTGAGTATCATTTCATCAGTGTATTTAGTTCCTGTCTGTTCTTCAGTCATTGTCTGTCGATGTTTTGTGCTACACACACTGTTAAGTGTTCCTCTATGATTAAACCTGTTTATTGTACTCAACCTTCGACTCCCGTTCCTGTCTTCCTCCATGGCGTTACACAAATGTATTGCTCACTGTTAGTTAATATTATTTACGTTGGTTACTTTATTTTGATGGTTCCTCAATAGACATTCTACTGACTATAAGTAACTTTGTAGCTACATGTCATCTAACTTTCATGAGAGTATTAGTAAACTGTTAGGTTAGGGTTAGCGTAAGGAGAATAAGTTGACATAAGTTGTAGCTGCCAAGTTATTTATAGTCAGTAGAATGTCTGTTGAGGAACCATTAAAATATAGTGTCAGCAGATATTAAGCACAGTATACAAAAACTCAAATGAGAGTTAGTTAACATGTAGTTGCAAAGTTACTTATAGTTACAGTAGATATAGATGTTAGCATAGATGTGTCAAAAGTGGACCATCAAAATAAAGTGCTACCTTTACGTTACCAAAATATTGTGTGCGGAAATCAAAGGAAGGAAGGGTGCACAATAGAGCAGACTATTTAAAAGCATTTTTCCTTTAATATTCATTGAAAGCATTTATTCAAAGGGGTCATAAACAGATTATATATATATATACATATACTGTCATATACAGATTGGCAGTGCATGAAGTGGAAAAAAATAAAGTGGCAGTACTCCCAAAAGGGGAGGGGCTTTGTTTGGAGGGGAGGGGGGGGGGGTCGCGAGATTTGTTGTCTTCCTCGGTTGCTAGGGTGTAGTTCTGGTTTGAACATTGAGGGGTTGAAGTGTGAAGCGTTTAACAGGGTCCCAGGGCATCTGCTCCCTTGTGAGGGTTTGTTTGTTTTTTTTTTGTTTGTATTTAATTGTTTGTTTTTGCAAAATGGTCCAAAAATGCAAATTGGTTGGTAACAAAACAAAAAGTTGCCTATATTCAACAATCACTTGTGTACAAAGTGCCATGGGAAGTGAAACTAAATATTTCTAATACTGATAATGTTGATTTCCTGTTTCCATGTTTTTTCTAATATATGTCATTATTAGCTGAAAATATTTCATCAATTTAAGAAGGTCTGTGTTTTAAAGCTCTTTCTAACTTGTGCTCGGCCTTAAAAATAACATTTCTTGTAATTGTTTAACTACAGCTTTTGTTACAATAAGAATTTAATTACAAGACTTTTGATGGCTCCTCATTACCAAGCTTAGGGCAATGTTAACTTTTTTTCTTCTTTCATCCATTGCATTTATTGTGAAACAAGTATAGAGGAAAAATATCTTAACATGATTTTAGTTTCTCAGTTATATTTTAAAAGTCATGTGAAAAAGATACGTAAAACGATTAAACAAATCTAACTAGCTTTGAATGAATAAGAAACTGTTTAACATATGATCATGCCTTTCTGTTTTTAAATTCCATGATATTATCATACATGTCCTATGGATTGACTATTTGGTCTCATACAAATCAGTCTGTAGTTAATCAGATCGAGTGCTCTCAAGTAATTTTCTAAATTTAAACGAAAATAAAACTGAAATATTTCTCTTTGGGCCTAAGGAAAACTATGTGTTTGATGTTGACTGTGGTTCTCTTGCTCCATATGTGTAACGCTCAGATGACAGGAGACGAAGGTAAATCCAAACAGACAGGTTTTAATTCCAAATAAGACAGAGAACATACGTGACAGTGTGCCATGCACAAACAAGAACCGACAAAGGATGATGAACAGACAGGAACTTAAATACACTGAGAATAATTAGACACAGGTGCAAGGGTAACTGATTAACTAAACAGAAGACAGGTGACAAGACTTAACTGATAGACACTGTGATGAACTTGAACTAATAATGACAAGACAGGACTAGGTGACACGTGACATAACGCCACCCTCGGAAAGGCGCGTCCTCGGGCCGTAAGAGGAAGAAGGCGGAGGCTTCGGAGGAGGGCGTGGAGCTGGAGGTAGGCAGTACCCAGGGGACGATGGCCACCGCCATGGTGAAGCTGACAGAGGGAGGGGCCAGGAAGGAGTCCAGACTGTGGGGATGGATGACGTGCTGGGGCCGATCGATGGCTCGGCGGCGCTGCCGACCCGGAAGTTTGGCGCCGAGCCGCTGGCACGCATGACCGAGGAGCCGACGCTGGTCTGGATGACCGGGGTGACGGTGTGGTGACTGAGGACGACAGGGAGGTTGAAGGGAGGGAGGAGCTCGCTGACGGTGTAGGGGTGACGGGTGGAGGTGAAGCCGCCAACCCGGAAGTCCGTGGCGGAAGCTGAGCGTCGACCCCCGGAGGCCGAACTGGAGGATCGAGGGAGCCCAGCGGAGCTTCCGGGCTGACGGACCGAGGAGGTGATGAGGGAGCTGTGGGTCGAGGTGCAGGTGACGGGCTGAAGGGTCTAGAAGGTGACAGGGGCCTGGAGGCCTGAAGGGAAGCCGGGGACTCCGCCTCGAGCCTTGCTGGTGAACGGGCAGCCCGAGGTGCTGGTGAGGAGCCGCACGGGGTGAGCGACGGGGGCAGAGCCGAGGAGCTGGTCGTTGGCAGCGGTGGCCACGGATCCTGGGGGCTGACTGGGATCAGCGGAGGAAGATCTCCGGACGGGACCGGGAATGACGACACAAGGGCGGGTATTAGGGTGGGGAAAGGATCCGCAGCCCACTGTTTTCCGATGTTGTGGACCGCTCCTGGCTCTGTGGTGGACAGTTCCCCTCGCTTCACCACCGGGTCCCCAAGGTCGTCTAGGTCCGCTCCGGCTTCGGAGCGCACCCCGGGCTGCCAAGCGGAGGCGGAGCGTTCGCTGTTGCCCCTCCAGACCCAATAGTTCAGGCGGGGACGAGCCTCCGGGCTTAGTAGAAAGTTCAGCGTGGGTAAGTCCATCAGATCCATTTCTTTTCTCTTCTTTCTCGCGTTGAGAGGTAGGTTCTTCTGTAAAGCTCAGATGACAGGAGACGAAGGTAAATCCAAACAGACAGGTTTTAATTCCAAATAAGACAGAGAACATACGTGACAGTGTGCCATGCACAAACAAGAACCGACAAAGGATGATGAACAGACAGGAACTTAAATACACTGAGAATAATTAGACACAGGTGCAAGGGTAACTGATTAACTAAACAGAAGACAGGTGACAAGACTTAACTGATAGACACTGTGATGAACTTGAACTAATAATGACAAGACAGGACTAGGTGACACGTGACAATATGAAACTCAATGCGTTAGGAATCTAGGCGTTCTGTTTGATCACAACCTAAAATTTGATAAACAGATTAGTACTGTTGTGAAATCATGCTTTTTTGATCTTCGCCAACTCTCTAAAGTGGAACCGTTTTTATCCCAGCGTAATTTTAAAATAGTGACTCATGCCTTTGTAACAACAGGTTTAGATTATTGTAATTCCCTTTATTATGGTGTCTCTCAGTCTTCTCTCTCTCGTCTACAGCTAATGCAAACTGCTGCTGCTAGACTCCTCACTGGGACCCGTAAGTTTGAACCGGTAACTCCAATTTTATTTGCACTACACTGGCTACCTGTCAAATTTAGAATCGATTTTAAAATTCTTCTATATGTTTACAAATCCCTCAACAATCTGGCTCTTCAGTACCTGACTAATCTGCTCCATTTCCTTTTTTAAATCTGCTCTAAAGACCTATTTATTCTCCAAGGCTTTCAATACTCCTTGATCTTGGGTTTGGTATTGTTTTATTATTGGTGTGTGTTAATTAAGTTTGATCCTTTTTTCTATCTTTTAGTTTGATTATTTTATGTACAGCACTTTGGTCTGCCTTGGTTGTTTTTAAATGTGCTCTACAAATAAATATTGTATTGTATTGAGTGTCTCTACAACAATTAGCTTCAGCTACAAGCGCTATGATACATGCTTTGGATGGCTTTTGTCCCAGTTTTCCCGGTACGGAAGAAAAAGTGATACGCTACTGATTAAAACAGAGAAGTGTTCTGCATCCCTGCCCATTTCAAGCACTGGAGATTGGTCATATAAAAACGCTCTATATGAATAAATGTGACATGTCTTTTAAAAGCAAAACAAATGTGGCTGTGACTTGATGTCTTGAAGTCTCTCGTGTTCTTCCTCAGACGTGGACAGGCTCTGATCTCTGGTTTATATATTATATATTATATATATTATATTATTATAAGATTATATAAACAAATCAACTCATGAATATTTTTTTAGAGCTGATTTACAACAATTCTGTTTGCATCACTGATTCTGTTATTTTCCTGTTTATTACCATGAAGCCACTTTGAAACGATCTGTATTGTATAAAGCGCTATATAAATGAAGGTGACTGGACTATAACAAGAACATTACAATGAACACAAATTGAATTG
The DNA here is from genome assembly GCA_038088235.1 of Zacco platypus. Taxonomy (NCBI): domain Eukaryota; kingdom Metazoa; phylum Chordata; class Actinopteri; order Cypriniformes; family Xenocyprididae; genus Zacco; species Zacco platypus. Next base: position 20,094,442 of record CM076065.1, on the reverse strand, counting down.
AAGACAAATGACAATAATCCTACTCTTTCTGTTTCACTTCCTCATACCTGAAATCACTGATGGAGTGAATTTCCTGAACTTCTTCAGTCTCGATCGTTTCAAAACCATTTATGTTGTAAGATCTGCTCTAACGTCGGCCGTTCAGTTGGATCCCGGGTTAGGCACTGGCTAATCAGATCCCTGTATTCTGTACAAATTTTAAAAAGGAGAGAGCTGGTTAGTCATGACCATGTGACTTGGCATCTATGAAAACAGCACCTAAAACATGATTAATATAATGTAAAATGTTCCTTATCTTTACTTTAAAAGTGAAGTATGTTTCTGCACCTACAGCGGAATTAAAATAAAGCATATTTTCGAAAAACCTTGCAAACGTCCCTTTCGCACATCACGTCTTCACAAACGTGTATGATACTGAAGCATGCTTTGTAGTTCACTTTTGACGTGTTCACGACCCGTTTAATATGTGAAGGTAAAAATGCAGCGAGTTTTGGCTTTCACAGCTGTAACTAAAGCTGAATTTCTTTTCCCAAACTCTCACTATACATTAAAAATCTTACATACTTCACCTTTAACAGTTTCTGTGCAGAGCCTTTGCTTTACGTGTGCGTTTATCAGTATTATCAATATTATTCACTCACCTTTGGATAAGTTGGTGTTCCGAAATGTAACTTTGGCTTGTATGATTTCCGCTCTATTGGAAAAAGGAGAACATGCGTTCATCATCTCGTACAACAACACTCCTAGAGACCAGATGTTTGTTGGGATGGCGTGGAATCGAGGCTCTGTCAAGACTTCAGGTGGGCAGTAATCCAGTAATCCTGTAAACAAGACATTGTTGAGAATTTTTTTAAAAGGGTCAAATAATCAGTGAGTCACTACATTCAGGTTTCCACACTCTCAAAATGCTCACCGAGGAATATGTTGCTCTCGTAGTCATCGCTACTTAATAGCTGACCGCAGCCAAAGTCTATCAGCTTGAGCTCTAACGTGTTTTTCTTCAACAGGAAGTTCTGCACATGAGCGTCATTATGAAAAACGCCATGCTCAATGCAGTGTTGTCCTGCCAGCACAGCCTGCCGCATGATGACCCGTGCTGTTGTTTCGTCCAGTTGAGGATTACGAAGGATGAAGTCCAGCAAGCTCTCGCATGGTTCAGGATACTCCATAACCAGAGTGAATTTTCGAGGATGTTCAAACCAGTCGTACAGTTGTATGGTGTAGGGGCTTATGGGTTCTCGCCTCATCATTAGCAGCAGCGCCACTTCTGTAACGAGAGGTCGGGGATGCCCAGGCTAGAGACAAGTAGGAGACAGAAGGTTAGCTGGGTAAAAATCTGAAGAAAACATTTCATTTTTAAATGTACTTTTCTTTGATCTTTGTAGATGCTCAAAAGAGCCTTTTCAGCTCAAAGTTATTTGGTGCTTCTACGCTTATTTGTCTATTACATTTACACCTAATGCATTTACACCTAATCCTACAGGTGTATTAACCACAGTAATCAGCACTTAAACAACTAAATACACATTCAGGTTTTGGCCAACTTACAATATCAAGATAACGGTCCTTTTGAGTCTTTCGCATCCGCTTGATGGCGACCTGAAAAAAAAAAAAGAAAATCAATAACATGAAAAGTATTCAAGCAGCTGACCTTTCACCAAGTATTAAACCATCTGCTATATGTTTAATATGTGCTTAAATACATATTTAATAAATGTTTAAATATGTTTTGATGCATGCAAGAGCAAAATGTTTGTACAATTCGTAAGTTTTACGTTTTTGCCATCAAATTTGCGTGTTCCTTCGTACACTCTGCCAAATCCTCCTGATCCAATCATCTCTCCCACGTTAAAGAGAGACTCAAAAGACTCTGAAAACAAACAGAAAACTTTGATAAAAAAAATATATAAAAAATATTTATTTTAAAAATATCAGCGCTGGTTGTGTCAAGAAAATAATATTGTCTGAAAACAATTCCTTAAGATGTTTTTAATGGAAAACAAGACGACAATACTGTTTAAAATAATGTTGGAGAAATGATGACTGGCTATCTACCATTATTTGTCTTGACGCCGGAGTGATCTGGCGCAGGTGATGGCTCAGGATCGGGCTCTGACTCCAGATCTGCTGGAGGGACAAAAGGCTCCACAACATCCACAGCACTCCTGTGGCAACAGCAGCGGAAAGGACTCTTCATAGCCTTCCATAGACTGTTGAGGAATGAACGAATTCCTTTCCTCTTCTTACGTTCAGGAAGTTTTTCTGAAATGAAGAAAAAATAACAGAAAACACAACTATTAGAAACATCTCTGACCTCAAATTAAGCAATGATCTAATGACATAACTTACATTTTACTGTTAAATTCTTATCTGTATTTTTTATAATTTTGTGTGTATTTGACAATTCACGTGCGATAAGTCATGAAACAGGTGTTTCGGGTGTGTGTCAGACAGCGCGAGTACCATTGATCTGTACACTTTACACGGCCCAGGCCTCATTTCAATCTCACCTGTTGAGCTCTTGTTCACTAGCAGTTAGGCCAGTTGAAGTCTGTGTTGGTTCGACAGGAACTTGACCTGGCAGCGGAGGGCTCGTCCACTCTTCGAGGCTGTCGGACCTGGACAAACAGCAGTTGCCGCGACTGGCCTGTTCGTTTGGGCTGTCCGAACCATCATCACTCCGCCTCCAACAGACGCTGTACGTGCCTCTGCTGCTCAGACTCAACGACTCTCTGCAGAACCTCCTCTCTACATTGTCCTCAGAGAGGGCCAAAGATGATGTGGACATGATGCCCGGTGACGAATCTGGAATATTTCAAACAATGACAATGACTTTCTTTATCAATGACAAATCATTTATTAACTGAGCCATAACTTCTTTAATAAAAGCTTATTCTGACCTCTGGAAGACGATAAGGCAAGTCTTTGAAATGGGGTGGACGGACGTCCATCATCTGGGCTCTGCTGGCTGCCGCTCTGCCGCTTCTTCCTCCAGTGATCCTGACCTGTGAACACAAAAACAGACTCAGAGGGCAGAGGTCGCTCCTGGCTCAGTGTCTGAGTCGGGTCTGGCAGCGGATCCTGATCGCGGTCATCAGAACCGAATCTCCAAACCTCCTGACCAGCCGTCTGAATGGAAGCAGCACTCCTGGATCCGGAGGCTGGAATATTTCAGACATCACATAGTTAATAATGTTTTAATAATAAACAATAATCAATGTCAGTGGTGAATTACAAATTGGTACTATAGTTATTCAAATTGATGAAAAATAAAAAATCATTCAATTCAATTCACATTTATTTGTATAGCGCTTTTCACAATACATATTGTTTCAAAGCAGCTTTACGGAAAATGCATGTCAACATTACAATTTAGAGTAATCTGTTTACAGAAATTTCAGAAATGTACATAAACAGTGTACACAGTTAGCTGACAATATATTCATTTAAGCAATGTATTAATTTAAGGTAGAAACAATGATCTCGTGGAAGTATGAATACATGTTAAGAATGATGAGGATATATCAATATTTGGAGTCATCAGAGTTTACATGTGATCACCTGGCTGGAAAAATTGGGGGATCAAATGGGTTCCCTCGCACAAGTTTCTTCACATTAATTTAGTCAATCATTGTAACAACATAAACAAATGAAAACTAAAGGCCTCACCTCCTCTTTCAGCCCCATGAGCCATCGACATCTTGCTCCAAACTGCAATAAAAACAATAAAAAATACAATATAAAATAGAAAACAATATTACTCTCCTCAGAAAAAATGAAAAAAAAATAAATAAATAAATAAAATAAAAAATTAAATGAAACTAAGAAAAAGAAAATGAAAGAATGAAAATAAGAAAAAGAACAATAAAATAATACCGTCCTCAGAAATAACGCTAATATGAATAAAACTTTAAAGAATAAAACTCTGTGTAAAGGATATGTCCTCCGATGTCCTTCTGGAATAAAAGTCTCTGAAATCCTCCGAAAAGCTTCAAAATTCGCTCAGAAAATGCTCTGCAAAAGTCTCTGAAATCACCTCGACTCAACCAACAGATAGCGATCGATTCGAGTGTGTTTATATGTAGTCAAAATTCATAACACGCGTCGCTATCGTAACAAAATTTGAATCACTCATACTCGTGCACACCTGAAGTCGCGTGCGTGAGCAGAGCGCGTGAGCGTACATTGAATCTGAACACATTTATTGAATAGTTGTGAACTTAATTTTGATGTTTTCTTTAATACATTAGATTTATTCTTTCTGAAAAAATATTATTATTAAAATCCTTGGAATTATTCGTGTCCAAAATCTTCATTAGAGCTATTTATAATTGAGCTAAAGCGTCACTTCGCACAGCACTTAAAGTCTAGGGGAACATTAGCTTTTGGGGAACCGGATAGTTTTTATATTCAAGTTCCAAGAACGCATATGTTGACTTTATTTTTATAATAATAATAATAATAATAATATTTAAAGAAGAAACCAAACCAATGTATAGTTGACATTTGAGGTTTAGTGCTATAGAAAAACAATAAAAAAATCAGTTAGAGTGTGTGACGAGCAGGGTGGGCGAGAGCCGTGAGGGAACGGCGCGAGGCCGGTGACGCGAGAGATAACGAGCTTCAGCTGCTCGGCGCACCGGTCTCGGATCTCTCACGGAGGAGCTCCAGATGCATAAAAGAGGAGCGACAACAGTGAAGGACGAGAGAGGACCAGGCCTGGAAGTTATGTTGTGTTTTATTTTGTTGGTGTGGGCGGCAGTCGCCGTGAGGAACTGCCGCCCTTCTACTTTCGTTATTGTTTGTTTATTTTATGATTAAAACGTTGTTGAATGTTCGCCGTTCCCGCCTCCTTCTTCCCGTTCTTAAGAACTTTGTTACAGAGTGCTTTCAGCTTTATATATATATATATATATATATATATATATATATATATATATGTATTCGAGGCTATATCCCATTATGCATTATGTTCAGGAGCTCACGTGCCCCGAAATCGCAAGTTAAATAATTAAATATTACATATAATTTGGTTGTAAAACATAAGGTGTTGCACATTTTATTAGCTCAAATATGGCTAGGGTTTGTGTATTTTGTACAACATTTGCATCTGCTTTATATGACTTTGTAGCTGCCATCACAGGCAACTCTTTTCTATATTCTATAGTTGCATTTCTATAATGGAAGAAGGAGTAAAAGTAAAAGCAGATGGACATTGTGAGTTACCGTTTCCATTTAAAGAGGACAGGCGAAATCTGGCAAACAATAAGAGCTGTGCAGAACACCGACTACAGTGTCTCAAGAAATAACTTGAAAGAGACAACCAATATCTTAACGACTAAACAACATTCATGAACGAAACAATAGATCTTGGAGATGCAGAAAAGGTCCCACCTGAAGAACTGAACAAAAGCCCTGCCTGGTACATTCCACACCATGGGGTGTACCACCCCCAAAAACCTGGGAAAATAAGAGTAGTGTTTGATTGCTCAGCGAAGTATAAGGGTATGTCATTAAACGATCACCTGCTCACAGGGCCAGAGCTAACCAACTCCCTGATAGGTGTCTTGTGCCGGTTTCACAAGGGTCCAGTGGCAGTGATGTGCCACATAGAACGTATGTTTCACCATTTCAGTGTCAGAGCCAAAGACCAAGACTACCTCTGTTTTCAGTGGTTGGACAACAGAGATTTTCACACAAGTCCATCAGTCCACTGAATGCGAGTTCATTTGTTTGGAGCCGCCTCTTCGCCGGCCTGCGCAAACTTTGGTCTTAATTAGTTCAGTGAAGCAACTATAAGATTCATCGAAAGAAACTTTTATGTGGATGATGGCCTTATCAGTTTCCACTCAGAATAAGAGGCTATTAGTCTAGTCCATGAAGCGAAACAACTCTGCAGTACTGGAAAAGTGTGACTTTACAAGTTTGTTTCCAATATCCCACAAGTTTTTGACTCTCTCCCTAAAGAAGACTGCGTAGAGACAGTAAGAAATCAAGTCATAGCCCTGGGCGAGCAACCGATTGAAAGAACCCTAGGTGTTCACTTAGGGTCGCCTCAGACCATCTTCAGTTTCGAGCAGGCATGAATGAGCGTCCACTCTCCAGACGAGGAGAGCAAGCACACAGAAGAAAAAAAAGGGAAAAAAAACAAAAATGCTTAGGTGTTTAAACCATTAAATCGCCCTCATTACTGGTACCCACTAGGTAATATGTGATGCAACCCACCTCATCACTAATGTTGAAGCCAAATGGCCAGGGTCTGTACATGATGCCAGAATGTTTAGGGAGTCATCATTGTGTGACAAATTTCAACAGGGTAAGTTTTGGCTTACACATTTTTTATTATTAAATTTATGTAATTATATACTTTAACTACCATTATAGGACATTTCAATGGTTATTTGCTGGGGGACAGAGGGTACCCTTGTCTGCCCTATATGATGACATCCTAGCCTGAACCTGAGTCTGGACCACAGGCACAGTTCAACCTGGCCCACGGCCGAACACGGGTCAAGGTGGAGATGACCATAGGTATCCTGAAAGCAAGGTTTCAGTGCCTGCGTGGGCTCAGGGTCAGCCCAGAGAGGGCATGTGACATCACAGTTGCATGTGTTGTTCTTCACAACATTGCCACAATGAGAGGTGAAATCATCTTCTCTTGATGAAGATGGCCAAGAGGAACCCCCAGTGATACCAGTAGACCAAAGAGATGGCAGGGGTTATGAGACATGATTTGCCAAAATCATTTTAATTAAAATCAGTTAACACTCAAGTGTTGTTCATGGTTTCTTGATTTCCTGTAACAAAAAGATATTTGTATGTGTTGCTTTGTATTCCATTCAACAGCAAATGACAGATTAATGTTCACATATTGTTCCCATCTTAAGATGGTGCTCCAGCAATTCATTTTCAAGTCTTGCCTTTTTTATGTTCAGCCTTTTCGCCTCCATTTGAAGTTGTATAAGGTCCATCTCCACGTTTTTCTAAATTGCCTTTAAAGATGGACCTTATACAGCTCTTTGGCAGGCAGCTAGAAAGACAATATAAATCAACTTGATTGATAAAGTTTGTAATACAAACACAGACCAAATATTTAAATGAGCTAAAAAATCTGCTAAGATTGTTTGTGGAGGTAGATGGACCCTCATCTGCATTGAAATTCCTGGCCATATTCTTTGAAATGGCAATATCAATTGTTTAATTCTTTTATGTAGAAAATGAGGAAATGCATTAAATGGATCATACCTCCATGGGCCTCCACACATTTTCAATTTCTGTCACAGCAGAAGTGGTCTCATCATCTTCATCCTACAGTGCAAATAAGTAAGGGTGTATGGTCTTGCAAACAGAAACCTGAAGAACCAAAAACAATAATCACTTACAACTGTAACAAAGTATGGCAGGAGGGTCCAATAATACAATGTGGCCATCAGCAACTGCAAAACAATTAAACCAATAAGTTACCCAATGTATATTCTCAAACAAATACAACTAATAAAGAAACACATTAGGGGCATCTAAGAGTACTAGAAATAAGATTACAGTATATGCAGTAAAAAGAAAGGCATGCATAATACACAAGTGAAACAGTACTATAAAATGCATTCAAAATGCTTTTAAATGGTGCCAGTGTTGTTGAATTTATTTATTAAAAACACTGATGAAAACAGTGAAAATATCAATAAAATTAAAAAGTACTCATATGATACACCTACATTTTACCAAGTCACTTGTGAGTGTAGGTGAGTCTGACGAACTGCCCTCCAGAATCCCATCGACCACAGGTCGCCCTTTATTAAGGGACAGTCCCAGCTCCTCAGCTCGGGTGAGGGGAGGTGGTTTTACGGCCCTCAGCCTTCTTCCTATTGGCTATATAGAAACCTAAATTACATTAAATGCTAAATTACATGGTGTAATGATGAGTCAGTGGCATTAGGATCCATTTGCAATTCTTTTTATTAAACACTCCGTGTCAAACAGGCAAGGGTCAATTAACAACAATAACAACAGCGCAGGCAAACCATAAACGTGAACAGAGACAGGCTGGGGTCGAGACAGGTGGCAAGGTTCAATTTCCAGATAACAGGCAAAGGTCAGGTAGGCAGCAAAGATTCGTGCACGGGTAAACAGTCCAGGAAATAAACGCTCAGAAATGATATCAATTGGGATGATCAAGACTTCACGTCTAAGTGGTGTCCGAGTAGTGCTTTTATAGAGAGAGAAGATTAGAATCAGGTGTGTGTGTGTGTGATCAGTCCCAGGTTGCGGGTCTATGGGAATTGTAGTCCGAAACCAGTTAATACTCAGGTGAGAGCTCCCTCTGCTGATCCGGAGGACGCAAAGAGGGAGCCTCACTCGTAATACATGGCTTCATTAACAGTTTAATAAATTTAGAAAATATCACCTTGTTGGAGAACATTTTTATACGTTTCATTTTGACTCTTGAATTTTGACTCAGAGTTTTTCTGGCTCCAGAAGGATTACGCTTCATAAAAGAAGAAGCCAATAAATTACACTTTTTGTTTTTTCCCAACATATTATCAGACAATTATGTACATTACTACAGTGATATTAAGAAATTTATGAAAAAAAGTAAATGCATGTCTATTTTTACAACATGCCAATAAGAATTTTGCATCACAATGAAAGGGGACAAATATATAAATATATAATCTATAATTTTATAAACTCACGCATTTACACTGTCTGTTATTTTTTGCCAAGCCAACTCTCTCTCTCTTGCTGATGCTGCGGTATTGCTTTTTTTTTTTTTTTTTTAGTTATAATGGGGTTATATTCTTCATAAGCAAGCATTAAAACCTCCAACTCCATCTCGCTGAAATACTACGGCTTTTTTCTCCACGCGTTTCCATGGTGACACCTGAAATCTGCGATCCATTAAAAATGCCATCATGTACTCGCCGTCCGCATGCATTAACTCTCGGTTACCAACAGGAGGTTGATTGAACTACCTCCTCACAGGTGTTTTGGAACCAACATACCCAGAGTAAGCAAGTTTTGGGTTAATCAACCGAGTGTTCAGGGTATATGTGACGGTAAGTTAACCTTCCTTTCTGGAATACCGCCCTGAAGTCTGTTTTGCTTCCTTTTGATTTATTTGATTTACTTTGTCTAAAATCTCTCTTTCCAGCACCTGGTAGAGCAGCAGTGATATTTCAGTTTATCAAATGCCGTACACTATATAGATATTAGTGAATGAGTGAACGAGTGAGCAATTACGGACACAGCTAGGTACTACAGCCAGTTGCAGGGAGAGGTTTCAGGTTTCCCTGTCTGCCTCAAATCCTTCATTATTGTACCTGTGCCTAAAAAGTCTAGCTGTCTAGCTACTCTGTCAGCTGTCTAGCTGCTCTAGCTAAGTCTCTGAGAGACTTATCCTGCAGAACATTAAGAACATTATACCTCCTGAACTAGACAGCCACCATTTTGCTTAGAGGGGTAACCGATCTACAGAGGAAGCAGTCACCTTAGCACTCCTCACAGCCCCATCCCATTTGGGGCTGTCCATAACACATACAGTTGTGTTCAAAATTATTCAACCCCCACTGAAATTGATTGTTTTGGCCGGTTTGACATTGATTTTGATCATTCAGTCATCCTGCTTACAATTAAATCAAAGAGGCACGTGTAGGTCAGACAAATATAACATAACATTTATAATGAAATAACCACAAATATCTTTTCTCTGCTCACATCATTATCAGTTTTATTCAACCCCCAAGTGACATTCAATCTTAATACTTAGTACAACATCCTTTTACAGTTATAACAGCTTTTAAACGTGAAGCATAGCTTGACACAAGTGTCTTGCAGCGAGCTACGGGTATCTTCGCCCATTCATCATGGGCAAAAGCCTCCAGTTCAGTCACATTCTTAGGCTTGCGCACTGCAACTGCTTTCTTTAAGTCCCACCAGAGGTTCTCAATCGGATTTAAGTCTGGTGACTGCGATGGCCATTTCAAAATGTTCCAGCCTTTAATCTGCAACCATGCTCTAGTGGACTTGGAGGTATGCTTGGGATCATTGTCCTGTTGAAAGGTCCAACGTCTCCCAAGCCTCAGGTTTGTGACGGACTGCATCACATTGTCCTCCAATATCTCCTGGTACTGAAGAGAATTCATGGTACCTTGCACACGCTGAAGCTTCCCAGTACCTGCAGAAGCAAAACAGCCCCAAAGCATGATTGACCCCCCGCCATGCTTCACAGTAGGCAAGGTGTTCTTTTCTTCATAGGCCTTGTTCTTCCTCCTCCAAACATAGCGTTGATCCATGGGCCCAAACAGTTCTAATTTTGTTTCATCAGTCCACAGAACACTATCCCAAAACTTCTGTGGTTTGTCCACATGACTTTTGGCATACTGCAGTCGACTCTTCTTATTCTTTGGAGACAGCAAGGGGGTGCGCCTGGGAGTTCTGGCATGGAGGCCTTCATTACGCAGGGTGCGCCGTATTGTCTGAGCAGAAACTTCAGTACCTACATCTGACAAATCTTTTCTCAGTTCCTCAGCAGTCACACGGGGACTTTTCTCCACTCTACGCTTCAGGTAGCGCACAGCAGTCGAAGTCAGCATCTTCTTTCTGCCACGACCAGGTAGCGTTTCAACAGTGCCCTTTGCCTTGAATTTGCGAATGATGCTTCCTATGGTGTCTCTTGGTATGTTTAACATCTTTGCAATCTTCTTATAGCCATTGCCCTTCCTGTGAAGAGTAATCACCTCTTCTCTTGTCTTCCTGGACCATTCTCTTGACTTCACCATGTTTGTAACCACACCAGTAAATGTCTAGAAGGAGCTGAGTATCACAGTCATTTTAAAGCTGCCTAATTGGTGCTTATTAGGCTTTATTGCTGCTCCCTGACATCCACAGGTGCTTTCAATACCTGATTGAAAACACTTCAATGGACCTCTGTTCTTCAGAGTGGTAGTCTTTAAGGGGTTGAATAATTGTGTCAATGAAGAATTCACAAAAGAAACATTTACTACTGTATTACAAAACCAATTGATGTCATTTTAGTTGCATATGCTTCTTTAAGAAGTCCTTGTAGGATTTCATTCTGAATTCAATTACAAATGTACTCTAAATTCTCTAAAACCATTTACAGCATTGGGGGGTTGAATAATTTTGAACACAACTGTATATTAGGACACCATTTGTCGACTTCAGCTCTGTATTTAGTACAGTAAATGGCACAAACTGACACACAAACTCCTTAAGTTAGGTCTGCCCTCCTCTTCATGGACCAGAGCACTAAGAATAGGGGATAATACATCATCTTCCCTCAATCTGGTTTTGAACGCCACTAAAACTAAAGAGGTTATTGTGGATTTCCGAAGGTCTGGAAGGACAGCACATGCTCCACTGCTCATACAGAGGGTGGAAGTGGATAACATCAAGTTCCTGGGCATCCACATTACAGCAGACCTCACTTGGACCTCAGGAATTGAAACGGGTCGGACTCTCCTCTCAGCTGCTGATAAATTTCTACAGGAGTGCTATAGAGAGAATCTTTTGTCACTGTGTGAATGTGTGGTATGTCAGCTACAAGGCAAAGGACAGGAAGGACTTGGCTCGCGTGGTTAAAACAGTGCAGAGGATTGTGGGATATCCACTTCCAGATATGGACACCTCCAGAAGAAGGCCAGAAACATTGGATCCCACCCACCCAGGTCATAGACTGTTTGTTCCACTGCCCTGAGATTCACCAAACAGAATTTAGTTGTACATAAAGTCTAAAGAGTAAAATAATCTGTATCATGAATGTATTGCTGCAATCAAGTCTCTCTGCTTGTTTGCAAGGGTAAAAAGGAACTGGTTCTTTGAATAAATAAAGCGTTTTGTTATTTCAGAAACTACAAAGGCTAATTTTAGGCTAGTTTTATGTATTTTAGGAGCGGAGAAGTCTGTTTTAGCCTAGCATTTGTTGTCAATTTAGTCAGTAATGTTCTAAATAGCATGTGCATAGCAGTTCATATTTTATAACATGAGATTTTGGACAAACTACAGAAAAACTGTGTGGCCATATAGCTACAATAAACTTTATAACCTGTAAGTTTTAATCGTTTTAATGGTGGGCAAAACACGTAGGCCGACATTCACTGGTCAAAAACTCCATTTGAGCTTGATTTTGGTGGAATGTTAATAATATAATGACACATGCAGGGAGAAGGAGGGGTGTGAAGGAAATTTTAATATTAGGCTGTTCGCTAAGAGTTAATGTATGCTTTTCTATCTGCTGTGAACACACATTTGGGATGAAGGAAAGCAGCTGCAGGGCTGAAGGGAGCCTGCTCATGACCTGGGGGTCATCCTGTCCTAAATCTGGGGTGTAAGGCCTAAAAAGGTCATCTTGTAATAGGTATAGGCCTTATGTCATGGTACAGTGTCTTTTCTTTTTTACCATGTGTGGAAAAGTACTGATGTTAAGAGACGTAACCTTGAAGGGTGCCCTTCTAGGTCGCACTCTGCAGTAACCTGTGTTTCTCTATGACTGTCTGACCTTCCTTGCAAGGAATAAATTCTTATAAAGACAATTTTCAATGAGTTTGTCTCTTATGCAGTATGAGTTAAATTTCTGCCACAACAATTGGTGTCAGAAGTGAGGATTCCTTGGACTTGCCCTTTGGACCCGAGAGCGGACGGTGACTGATCATCCTGGACTTTGAGTCACAGCCCTACCCCGAAAACGTTTGAGGGACGAGGGACCGACCGCCTGGACCCAGAGCGGGCCCTAATTCTCCTCTAATTCTCCACTGGAATTAGAAAAGAATCCGGGTGGCAACAGAGATTTACTGGTAAGAGACAAATCAAAATTTCATAGAAAATTGAGGGTGGCGGGGTTAGCAGAACGGCCCCCTGAGGGCCACGAGATGATGCGGGCACCGTATTCTGAGGTGTACGCCACACCACCCCGCGTGGGGCTGCCCTCACGGGTCTGACGCCAAGGGCGTCAGGCGTCAGGACCTTTTTCCCGCAGCCTTCCTCGCCTGAAGGACGGCCCTCAGGTCCGTCTTCGGCTTAGAAGGCTTGGGCTGAGTGTGCCGCCAAGCCAAGTTTGTAAGATTTAAGTCACGTGACATGCTTTCCTTTTTTTTCTACTCTCCAGGCTGATGAAGTATAGGTCAGGTAGGATAATCTCCAGGTCAAAAGACATACAAACACACACAGGCAAGTAACCAAGAAAGAAAGATAGCAAACCACCATTAAAACAGCATGAACAACCAACAAACAGACAGACTTCAAGTCCCCCCCCCCCCCTCGCTTCTGTTCTCCATGGCCTTTTATCCTGAACCACTTTCTGATTGGATGCTTTCCCGTGATCATTCGTCATGATGGACACGTCACTCAACCAATCACAACACCTGAAAAAGCAGAGACAGTGGAGAGCGGGAAAACAGGAAGAAACCAATATCTAAAAGGGAGAAATAAACAAACCACGTAATGGGAGGGAACAAAAATCAAAACACATAACAGAGATGGCAAGTCATCTTCCCCCACTCCACCACCCAGCAAATCTACCTCCTCAGAGCTAGACAGCTGAAGTGACGGGCTCTCTCCCCGGGCGGAAGAAACCGCAGAGCGGGCTTCCGAATCCAGAGATTGAGCGGTGGATCTCTCGGGTGAAGTCAGAGAAAAGGCGCTTCCGCCCGTCTCACACCCCTCCGAGAGATCCATCTGCGAACCCCATGATCTCATTCTCCGCTCTGCCTCGGCTGCAGCGGGTCCTGAGCCATGCGGAACGCAGTCCCGGCCACTTTTCTCAAAAAGCGCCAGGCGGGAGCGCAACGGTAACTTCTCGCAATGCTCGCACTCAGCCCCCTCGAAGGCTGAGAGAGCATGCTCCGCTCCCAAACACATCACACAAAGGTCGTGTGTATCCCCACCCGACAAAAAACGCGTCGCCATGTCACCATGCTTTCGTGCTTTGTGACAGTGACAAAAAACAGTAAATAAGACAAAACAGTTTGACAGAGAGCGCTTTGCTGAGGCAGAAAAGCTAGTGAGCGATCTTTCCGGATGTGCTTTTATCCTTCCTGGTCGTGCCGTCACCTGCCCGTGACGCTCACTTCTGCCAATGGCTAGTTGACATTCAGACTCAGACGCGCTGAAGAAGATGGCATTCCCAAAGTGTCATATGACGCAGCGTAGAAGTTCCCTCGAAAGGGAACTGAGCTGGACGATTACATCACTGTTTTCTCCAGTGCTGATATACATAAAAATTAACTAAATTAATATCTATTTATTTTTACAACGGAATGAATCAATACTGAATTTATTTAAGCTGGACAATGACACCATTTTCTTTAAGAGCTGCTGTGCAGCCAAAAATGATTTGCCAATTATTACTGTAAAGCTGCTTCGACACAATTTGCATTGTAAAAAGCGCTATATAAATAAAGCTGACTTGACATGACTTGACTTGATGACAACATTCATAATGGCAGGTTATTGTCCTTGATCTTACAACACCCATCAATAATATAGATTAGCAGAAGTTACATAGCGAAACCTTCAAGAACCACATGTTTAGGTGTTTAAACAAAAAAAAAAAAAAAAAAGAAGCACACAGAACAGAATACACACTACTTATGACACAATGATGGAACGTAACAGTGGGCAGATGTGATTTACATGCTGTTTGTGTGAGCAATCATTTGTTTCAACTTCTTCTTCTCCTGTGTTTTGATCCGGAGATTCTATACTCTTTCAGAAGATGGGTAACAGCGCCCCCCACCGTAGAAAACAGTGAAAATGTAGATTCTTGTGTACACTACCAGTACTACTACTATCACAAAATTTCAGGCCCTAAGAAATAGGAACATATCTGTTTTCTTTTTAAATCAATATTTTCATACAATGAAAGTTTATAAGACTGTATGTAAAACTATGTAAAAAAAAATAAAATAAAAAAAATTCAAATAAGCAACTCAACCAAAAGATTAGACACAACTACAAGCCAAGTATACTTAAGCATCGGCATAATAAATACATAGACACCCCATTTGGCGCTGGATCACACGTTAACGGCACCGCCATATTTGTAGGGACAACTTGCCGCAACTCTCCATAAGTGGACTGAAGAAAAGATACCTGACTATTTTGAGGTTTTACAAACCGTCGCATACTCCAAACCACATATCGGGGAATTACTTTTCATGAGTAAGTCGGAACAGTTGTTTCTGCTTGTATTTAGTCATTATAACAATATTTTGACAGCTAGTTGACCACCAAATTCAGACTATTAAACGGTAAAGACAACGATAAGTTATCTATGAAAACTGAGACTTTATAAGAAACAATAAAAAGTTTACATATTTCTTATGAAGTCTGAGATTATATTACATTTTTATATCTCTAAAATCACAAGTGAGTCCTCCGTGCAAAGAAGCCAGAGGACTTTGACAGGACAGTTCCTGTCAGAATTACAGATTCAAACCGACTCATCCCCGAGGTGATTTGATTGCCTGTCATCTAATCGTGGCTCATTTATATTTATATTATACAGGACAACACAAAACTCAAGGTGGGCTGAAGAAAGCCTGTCAGTGGACTGTTCTCTATATTTCCAAGAGACCTCATTATTATTATGATGATGATATTATTATAAAACTTATATTATATGATTGTACTATTCACAACTCACTATTTTATTTGCAATATTTATTTTGACTACTATTTTACAATTTATGATAAACTATCTGCTATTATATTCTTAGTTATTATATTACTACTATATTATACTATATTTTACTGTATTTATACTTAATTGTATTTTTAGGCTATTTATAATAATAATATAGGCTAATAATAATAATATGCCATAGAATAAAACCACATGTAAAATAAAATCACATAATGCCATATACTGTATATCTGTCACGTGTATGTCTTGTTATGGTTAACTCTAGTTTTCACCTTGTCTATTAGTTTAATTATCATCACCTGTTTCCGTTCAACCCTCGTCATCTGTATGTATTTAAGTTCCTCCCCTTG
Source organism: Zacco platypus (assembly GCA_038088235.1). Taxonomy (NCBI): domain Eukaryota; kingdom Metazoa; phylum Chordata; class Actinopteri; order Cypriniformes; family Xenocyprididae; genus Zacco; species Zacco platypus. The sequence goes on along the minus strand of CM076065.1, from coordinate 20,078,431 downwards.
TCTCTTTCATTTGTCTGTAATCGTTTGTGCTATGCACACTGTCATGCTTGTTCGCCCTATTCCTTGGATTAAACCTGCTGTCTTTTGTAAACCTACGTCTCCTGTCATCCCGAGTGTTACAATATCGAACTATTACATCTGACCTTATGTTACTTATATTTTATACAATTTATATTGTAACTGTACTAAAAATGTTCTACTGTTGTATCTTAATAGACCCAGTAAAACCTTTATAGATCGTCTTACAAGTACAAGCAGTGCTGTTCATGCTCCCCAGGATAAAGAATCTTTTAAGCCCACTCCTTTTACATCTTGTTGCAATCCATTTGAATCGAAGAAAATATGTGTTGTTATGAAAATATGTGTTATGAATAATAATGCAAACATTTGTATTTTAAACTGCTTGGGAGGCAAAACGCATAGAAATAAATTATAAAAATGAAAAGGACCTTAAGATAAATGCTTCAGATTAATAGGGTTTTGAGATGTAGATTATCTTCAGATTCATTTGAAATTGTCCTGTTACATCCTGTGATGTGATTCAAGAGGAAAAGCTAAAGGCACGAGGGAAAAGGATAAAATGTCTTTGTTGACAGAAAAAGCCATTTCCAATTAAAATCGATGTGCACATTTCATATACATCAAATTACATTAGGAACGTCTCCACAATTATTAACCTAAAAAAATTAATCAAATCTATTCTTGGGAAGCGTGAGATGTCATGGAAACCTTTGGTGTCATTTGGGAGTGAAACAGAGGATGTGAATGTTGCTATAAAGTTTGTAAAGTGACTTTTACTTTGTAATTCCGAAGTACTGATTATTCTTACGTCAACTCAACACTATGAAGTTTGATACAATATACCACTTTAGACATTACAAAACACAGGTTAAAAGTGCATTCAGCATTTCTCCTAAATTATGGCTCTAACTTTAGGGAGAAGATCAGTTAACAATGGCGTTCGGAGGGCAATCCACCAAATGCGTTTAAACTCAGTGAAAGGACAAAGATTTTATAGCACCGTTTCAAAAGAAGAGAAAAGCGGCAACTCAGGTAAAGTTATAAGCGAGTTTCCGTTTCTTGTCAGTAGAGGTCAGTATAAACTTACTCCACTTGAGTTTGTTTCACAAAACTCAGTCTGTCGTCACTGCCAGAGATTCCATTTAGATGCTAAACTTGGTGTGTGGAGAAAGCTACGGACTGAATTGGAATCAGTCGATATATTTTTAATGACCATTAAAGTAGTTGCTGTAATGCCATTCTTCGCTATGTACAACTAGGAGCTCTCATAAAATCTCCAGCTTACAAGGTGTAGTTATGAGCTCTATAGGGACGTGAAAGCTTTTTACAAGTTGAAATCTCATAATTTGGTTAATTACGATATGGCGTGAGCGCAACTTTACTGCTGCAGAATCCCGGAAGTGAATTAAATTGAGCGCTTTTCATTGTATACATTGTTTAAAAGCAGCTTTAACTAGAAAAAAAATGCATAATAACAATGTGTAAAATTCCACAAGGTCTTAATTTAGCAGGTCAATTATAAGAAAATTATACCCTGACGGAGAGACAAAAGATTGGAATAGAAATCAATCTAATGGAGGTGATGAATGAACTTTTGGGGACACTGCTTGTCACATAATCCAACAACTTCCTTTCTGCTAATCTTCAACATGTTTGGCATGATTTATAGCCTACTTACTTTGAACTGAGATATATTTTGGGTCTTCCACAAGAAAAGAGTAAGCAGTCACAGGCAATTTTGTAACGGGTACTATTCGTTTTAACTATAACCACCTGACCGCTGCACATTCTAGACGTTGATAGTGCGTCAGCTTCAAATAGAATGTCACGTGTTGCATCTAGAAATCAACACAGCGTTAACGCAGCATAAGTTTAGTGTTGAAGAGGGCTCTAATGTTCACTAACTACTGACCAATCAGCGGTGTTGAACTTCAGCTACAATGGGTGAATAGTGTAGTTTATTTTCAACAGAAATTTAGTTTTACACATAATGACTGTGATGTTACTAAATGTGGTGCATGTGGTTGGAAATGAAAGATTAGCTGGTCAGAAACATTACGACCTTGCTTAGTTTGATATAGGCCTAACGCTAAGTAATATATTTAAAATATGTATTCAATTTAGCGAGTAGAATTCTTAAAACATAATTCACATAGGGTAAGATTCATTTTTATAGTACAATTTATAGCTATAGGTATGGTATTTACAGTAAAAGATTACACCTTAAAATGTTTCGTATTTCTGAATGTACTTGGACTTTGTTCTGTTTGTTGTTCTGTATTGAAATTCAATAAAAAGTGAAATGTCGTCAGTGGTGTAACAAATAAAATGATATTTATCCCCTGGAATGAGAATTTTACCAGGGGAAGCCCGCCAAAAACGTTGATTTGTGATTTTTACCGGCGGACCCCTCTGAAACGTGACTGGGCTAGTTGCGGGTTTTGTTGTGAAAACCTGGCAACTCTGAATGTTGTCCTGTTGCTAATACACACGTTCAGTGTAAACAGGGCATGAGATTTATTAGCCTATTTATTGTTTATTTAACAATGTGTGTAGATTAATGAATGAATTAAATCAACTTCTACAAGAGAAAGGTTGTGGATAATCATGAAAAAAACAACGATTTTTTTGTTTTGCAGAACCATACCTTGGCCTTGAAAGGCATTACACACAATATGTGAAGGTCATTGCAATGCATACATATAGATATTAAAGTAAATATGACTTATTTTAAAGAAAGTTAACACATGCACACTTTTCTAGCAAGACATTCCTCAAAAGAAAGTTTCTTAAAGGGTTAGTTCACCCCAAAATAAAAATTCTGTCATTAATTACTCACACTCATGTCGTTGTACACCAACAAGACCTCCGTTCATCTTAATTAGGATATTTTAACAAATATTTTAAACAAATTAAGATATTTTTGATGAAATCCGATGGCTAAGGGAGACCTCTATTGCCAGCAAGACAATTAACACTTTCAATCCTCATAAAGCTACTAAAAACATATTTAAAACAATTCATGTGAGTACAGTGGTTCAACCTTTATATTAAAAAGCAAAGAGAATATTTTTTGTGGCCAAAAAACCAAAATAACGCCTTTTCAACAATATCTAGTGATGGCTGATTTCAAAAAACTGCTTCCAAGCTTTACGATTCTTTTGTCTGCCAAGGTCACATTGAATCACTTATGATGTAATGAAGCCTCGTTTACTGAAATCAAGTGACTTTGGTGGTCTGAACTACTGAAAAGTTTTTTCGTGTTTTTTGCACACAAAAAGTATTCTTGCCGCTTTATAATATTAAGGTTAAACCACTGTATTCACATGAACTGTTTTAAATGTTTTTAGTAGCTTTCTGAGCATTGAAAGTTAATTGTCTTGCTGGCAATAGAGGCCTCACTGAGCCATCAGATCTGAAAAATCTGAATTTGTGTTCCGAACGTGAATGAAGGTCTCAGCGGTGTAGAACGACATGAGGGTGAGTAATCTAATGACAGAATTTTCATTTTTGGGTGAACTAACCCTTTAAGTTTTAAAATTTTAAAACTGGACATTTAAAAAAAACGAAAGTTGTTTTTATATTTTATCTAATGTCTTAAGTGTCCAAATGAGGCGATTCATGTCACACATTTTTTTTTTTATTTGGTATCTTTTATTGTTTTAAAGACTCTATTTACTGAATGTACTTGCAAACAGATTCATTCTACTCAAATGTTCATGTGTTTCCTCCCATGATTGTGGCATGTACAGGTGGGACAGTGGTCTCTGAAAGGAGGGGTGTGGTGATGGTTATTGGAATTAACCGTCCTGAAGCACGTAATGCAGTAAATAAAGAGACTGCTCAGAGACTGACCGAGGAGCTGACAGCCTTTGACCAGGACAACAGCTTAAATGTGGCAGTGCTTTATGGAGTCGGTAAGTTCAGTTACACACTACTGTAACACATTAAAAAGTGGACAGACTTTAGTGCAGTTTGATGGTTAGTGGAAAGAATAAGAATGTCGTCTGATTGAGCAGTAAAACAAAGAAAAGTTTATAAATGCCAAGTTCCCCTCATTTTTCATTTCAACTTCTGCTGTGGAATTTGTATTGTAGATATTAAATGTTATTTGTCTAAAGCATACTAACATTTCCTTGAAATGTGCTGGCTTCATATACAAACAGTTGTTAAGTCTTTGACTGAGTGGGCAGCAAATGGAGTCCTGTGTTATGTCAAAGCCTGTGATGACAATATTACCACACTGAAAACAATTATCTCAGGCCATCAAATTGGACACCCTCAATAGAAATAATTTGTTCAACCTGGATCAACCATCCCTACTCAAAATTCTTCAATCACCTTTATCATGAGCTAAACGAGAGGTTTTGCTTTCTCTCACACTCTAAACCTGGATCCCAGCCAGAGGACCATCTGCAGGTGAACTGAACACAGCAGATAACATTACATTGACAACAACATGTGCAATGAAAGTAATTGCTTGAGTTTGAAGAAGTGTCAGAGTTAATTATGGCCACACAAGAACTGCCTTATTTGTGTTAACATCTACTGTATCTCAGACATTTAAATGGACATTAAAATGCAATTGAGCACATTACACAAGCTGACTTACTGGTCTAGATTTAACAAGTCCATTAGGGAGCCATTAGGAAAATGTGTCCATGGCATGTTCGCATTTCAGCTAAATTATGAATAATTGCTCGTTCGAGCAGTGATTTGTTCAAGTACACTGAAGGACTGTTTTAACTGGTAACTTTTCACTGAAGTTTAAAATGACTTTTACTCACACATTTTTCCTTGTGAAAAAGAATGTGCATTTGTAGTGTTCTCAAAATCTTCAAATTTAAAAAACTGTACTTGTCGCGCAGATAATATAATATTAATAAAATAAAAGGCTTCTTAAGCATACTTAAAGGGAGTACACTTTGCAGTGTAATTAAACATTAAGAACTGAGTAATATTAATTAACAATGTACTTACTATAAGTATAGAGTAGGGTTGGTTTTGTGTTGTAATTATGAATTTGACACAATGACACATTAAAGTGATTATTTTAAATTTACTAAATTGCAACTCTTGTCAGAACATTCAGCAGTACACTTTAACCATATTTGAAAAACAACAGAAGTAGTTATGAATTTAATATCTTAAAGTCCTACTTAAGTGGGTCTGCTAATTGCAATTGATATAAATTTAAACTATAATACATTTTCATTTAATTGAAAATAACATGCAGTGAAGTGTCTGAAAACGTATGTTATTGGATTATCCATTTTTTCTAAAATGTGTACATTTCTTCAGTTTCTTTTCATAGAACCTGAATTCATGTCAATGTATTAATATAAGAATAGAGCATGTAGGGCTGAACACATGAAAGTGATACTCATTCTATTATGTTATGTTATGATGTATGACTTTCAGTGATTTAATCTGCTTTGTTGTATAATTGAGTTAGTTTGTTTCAGGAGGGAATTTCTGTGCTGGATTTGATCTGAAGGAGTTGGCCCAGAGCTCTGGTTTCCTGAAACTGGAGCAAGATGTCCGCCATGGTCCTGGTCCCATGGTACGGAGTGCTCAGTCCTTCTCAGATACAGCCTTGCACAAGGAGTCATATAATACATTCCCTTCCGTTTGTAATATTATAACTAATAAATATTGCTTGCACCAAACATTTCTTTTACATTTTACAATTTACATTTTCCACCCTGTCTGAGTCTCTTCAGTTTTTTTTTTTTAGATTTTTGCATTTGCTTTGGCGTTTAAAAAACAACCACAGAAATACAAGAGTACAGAGACAAGAGAGTTGGTTTCTGATGTTTGGTGAAGTCTGTTCGTGCACACTGCCAAATTGTTGCACTTTTATTTGAAAATGGGTTACACTTTTCAGTGGTCTACTTTAGACACTCTACTAACTATAATTAACTTCACAACTACATGTCAACTAACTCTCATTAGAGTGGTAGTAGTCTGTAGTAGACTTTTAAGTTAGGGTTAGGGTTAGTATAAGTTGATATAAGAATGACATAAGAATGTCTAAAGGGGAGCATCGAAATAAAGTGTTACCTGAAAATGAGTTTTGTTGTGACTGAACATCTTCTTCACATGTGAAATGAGTAACGTGTCACATGAGTGACAGTGACCATTGACATTTACTGTGTGATATTGGAAACACCTACTAGAAAAAGTGAGTTAGCGACTTCTGATGATTAAATCACTGTCACTGTAAATGTCCCTCATAGTTGAGGGCTGAGTGTAACATCTGTCACTAAAGTCTATAAACCTACAGCTTGGTTTGCAGGATATTTAGAACAGCAATAAACTGATGTGTGTTGTTTGCTGTAGGGTCCGTCTCGTATAAGGCTCTCAAAACCTTTGATCGCAGCAGTCAGTGGGTACGCTGTGGCTGGAGGTCTGGAACTGGCCCTTCTAGCTGATCTGAGGGTAGTGGAGGAGAGTTCCATCATGGGCATTTTCAACCGCAGATTTGGTAGGTATTGTTGTCTGTGTTGTTTGACGTTGAAGTGTTATTTTGCTTAAAGTTGAGGTGTGCAGTCATATCTAATGGAATTGACCCTTTGCAAACAGTTTGATTGACAGGCGATCTAACCAATCATAATGCCGAATCAGCCATCTTATCTGACAAAGCTGTCAGGGAGTAGTCTATGGTAGATTAACGTTGGTTAACTTGAAATATTGTGTGTACTCACGTCTTTTTGCGGTTGAAACAACATTCCTTCTGATGTATATTCATATTTATTTAATGCTATAAATTAACTAGTATGAAGAGATTATCGGTTCACGAGCTGTTCGAAGGATCTGTCACGACAAATTAAGGAGACACTATACAGTATTTATTGTTTAAACTGCTTTAAAAAATTACAATATTTTAAATATGGAACTGTTTCATATGTTGTCAGTGTCCTCTTTGCTCCGCGATGTATTTTTCTCAGCGGGAGAACATGATGTATGGTATGAGAGAGCATGGGTTGTCGGGCATCGCAACAGGGGGCGGGTTTTGCGAAGGGTCAATTGCTTTGTTTATTAACTACATTAAGCCTCAATTATTTTACAGTCTGCTAAAAAGTTTTTTCTTTTTTTTTTTCTTTTTTTCTTTTTTTTTACTGTGTGATGTAGCCTTGTACAGTACAGTTCTGACCCCAAAATTCAATATGGGGCAAAAATGCTTGTGTGTTTTTGTGCTTATGCTGTTTTTCCCAAATATCAGCTCAATTCCAAATGTGATACTGATTTTATACTGCAGTTAAATAAACAAGAAGTTAATATTGTGAGTAACATTTCAAACACTATTATTATTGATATTCAAAAGTCCGCACTCCTATTTTATTTTTCACAGCACATACAAAGCAGACTTTTTGGCCAATATTTCAGTATTCTAGATATTATTTTTAAATAATTAATCTAGCATTATTTATGGAGTTGCAGTGAAATACATTCAAATGCTGCTTTACATGCAGCATTAGTGCCAGTTATTAAAATGTATTTTGTTTGTATTTGATTTAATGTAATAGGTAACACTATGGTGAGATTAAATTTTGATCAAATGTAAGAATTCGGCAAAAAGATGATGCAGGAATCTAACAAGGTTAGAAAAAAATTGCCCTTATAAAGGTAAAAAATGCCCACATGAGATGGCAAATATTTTCCCTTAATTGAAAATGTTTCTGTCACTTGACATTTCTGTCACTGCTGTGAACTAACCACAGAATATAAAGAGAATGAAAAGCTTTGAAAGTTAGCTGTCCATGATAGGCCTAATCCATCTAATGTACCAATACAGAAACACACGCAGCAAAATATTGTCTAATTATCATTATCATATTTTGTCAATATTGCACACCCCAGTACTAAATTATTACCATATTCATGAACCATGGTACATCTGATACATTACAATACAGTGGTACCAGCAGAGTACTGTTTTTATGTCAAATGAAGTAAATGGCTCTGTTATGATTGATAAAATGTCATTTATACATTTATATTATCTAAACATTGTTGGTAAATTAAATCCTGGGCTGGTAAAATAGACAAGACTACCTAGAATGAGAAAGAGAAATTTGATACAGTTTCATTCTGAGTGTAGTTTCTCTATGCTACAGATACAGTATGACCACAGTGTGTATAAATATGCCAGCAGTGCTATAATTTACTGCCAGGAACTGATTTTTCCAGCTGCTCGTTTAAAACATAGAACCATCATCATGACCCTCTCTCTTTCATTAAACCAAGCATCCGGGCATTGCCCGCATATGCCTATGAACCCATTCCTCAGACTGTCTGCCTCTACTGCACTCGCGCCACCCAGGAAGACATGATGTCTGCTGTCTAGAAGTCTTTAATGGCACTCTACAGTAATGATTAGTGCAAATGTTTGTGTAATTTTTAGTGCTGCAGAGCATTGTTTTGTGGTGTTTTGTAAGACAGTCATCAGTATTAGTATTGTTCTTATTTAGGAATTTTATAAAACAAAGTCATCATGTTTTCAGGGCATTTCAGTTTTAATTTTACGTGCCATAAAGTGGTGATATCTAAGTGGGTGTGTTGTTTATTTGCTTTTTAATCAGTTTTCCTAATAATGCCATAATTTTGTCCATTCAGACCGATTCGCGAAGATGCATGAAAACAAGAGGCTGGTTTTATTGCTAATGACTAACATCATAGTGTGATGGAGGAATTGTTTCCTCTCACATGACTTTCACCCATTCATTCTCAATTCTCCCAAACCAAACCCATGGCATGCGTAGGGGGTCTGTTAAAACTCAGTGGGCTCAGGGGAGGCAAGAGAGATGCAGACTCCCGCTGTAACTTCACCTGCTTATGTCGGTGTTTGACAGTGTTACTTTAGAAAAATTAGTGATTTATACACCTTTAATGCCACATTTTGTAAATTTGCGGGGGAAGCACTGAAATTGACAGCTTACATCCTTGTTGAACTTGTAATTACAACTCTGAGAGCTCCGACTTGTACCACCTGACAGCTGCTACATAATGTGAAAACACTCAAAATGGCAGCAGCTTCAGCATTAAAATATAGTTAAGTAGTTACTTATCTTGTATTATTCCAGAGGGTTGGTAAATGCTTTATTCTGTTTGGTTGACAAACATTCTAAGGCTTGCAATTATTTTATAATATGAAGCTATGAAGTAGTTCTAGGTCTGTAGATTACATTCCAGTTTCATATTACTCAAATTATTTCAGTTACTTCAAAGATCCTTACAGTCTACATTACAATTTTGTCCATTCAGAATCCATTTGTCCATTTGTCCAAAGAAAACAAAAGGATAAAAATGACAAACAATTTCCATGTTTGCATGCACACATACTGTACAGATACACTCTGAAACATACTTGCACACAGAAATGTATTGTCAGCACTACCCTGCGATCAACTTTGTATATAAAATAGTTCACAACTGAAAAGCTACATGACATTTCTATGTAGTTAGGTGGTAAACACCGTTTTTAAAGTAGTTAAACTTATAGTTTGACTATTATCTATATTTATTATGCATAACAAATTCGTAATACACATAGATGATTTAATGACAAAATAACCTGACTAATATCTTGAAATAAAACACCTGAACTGTCACAAGCCGGGCTTGAACTCGGGTCTCTTGGGTGAAGGCTGAGAGATCTACCACAGATTTATTTTTAAAAAAAGGATTATTCTTTGCAAGAATAATCAAACAAAAGTTCTTCTCAGATTGAGGTATAAAAAACTAGAACACAAATGAGAAAATAAAAACACCACGAGGGGAGAAAACAAAGCCAGAGAACAGTTACAAACAAAGCATGAAACTCAAGATACCTTTGCTAGAGAGGCTTCAGCAATACCAGGCAGGAAACACAGGGCAACGACTCAAAAACCGAGTGAGGAACAAAGGGAAAAAACAAAAAATGCAGAAGATAAGACAGGTTTTAGTAATGAGACTTGAAATGTGGGGTTAATGCTTAGTGAACGGGGAAGAAACAAACGATAGGAAACAGGATTAACTTTCCTTGCTATCCGAAAAGGACCAATGTACTCTGGGAAAGTTTCCCTGATTCGACCTGGAGAGGCAGGTTCTTAGTGGCTAACCAGACTCTTTGACCAGCCCAGAAGTTAGTGGCCGTCCGACGATGTTGATACCTCTGAAGAAGGATATGCCTAGCCCTCCTCCAGGTCTGCAGACAGCGTTGGACAAAATGCCGGGCCGATGGAACGCCACCCTGTGACTCTTCCTCAGGGAACAATGGGGGGGGGGGTGTACCCGAACTGGCACTGTCATCAAGGTATACAAACATGAACTGATTGAGCATGTCCCGGAGCACGTCATTAAACAGTGCCTGGAATACAGAAGGGGCATTGGTAAGCCCGAATGGCATCACCAGATACTGGATACACCATAGTGACCTGTGGGGGTGTTGAAGGCCGTCTTCCATTCATCTCCCTGTTGGATTCGAACAAGATAGTAGGCATTGCGTAGATCCAGTTTGGTAAAGATGGAAGCTCCTTGTAGTAACTCGAAAGCAGTAACCATGAGAGCCAGGGGATATCAATTCCGAACTGTGATCTTGTTAAGGCCCCAGTAATCGATACAAGGTCTAAGACCCCCGTCCTTCTTACCCACAAAAAAGAAGCCAGCCCCAGCCGGGGAAGTAGAGGCTCGGATGATGCCAGCTGCTAAGGTCTCTTTTATGTAGGTATCCAGAGCTATGCGCTCGGGAGCAGATCCGACCACTGGGAGGACAGGAGCCAGGGAGAAGCTCGATGGAGTAGTCATAGGGGCGGTGAGGAGGTAAGGAGATGGCCCGGGACTTGCTGAACACTGCCTTGAACTGATAATAGGAACTAGGGACTTGAGACAGGTTGATAGACTTGGAACTCAGAACTAGGAACTGAGGACTTCAGCCAGGTGAGATGGCAAGCGGAGCCCCAGCTCAGAATGGTGCCAGCGGACCAGTCGATGCAGGGATTATGTTTGCGCAACCAGGGGTGGTACAGGATAACTGGATACTCGGGAGAGTCAATAAGATAAAATGTCTCCTCCTGCTGGTGTTGATGAATGGTAAGCCGTAGGGACTGAGTGGCCTCTGTTACTCGGCCCGGTTCCAGGGGTCTGCCATCCAAGGCCATAACTGCCTGGGGATGTGGAAGAAGATGGGTAGGGATCCCAAGTTCCTTAGCCAAGGACAAATCCAGGAAATCACCTGCATGGCCAGAATCGATCATGGCCTTGACCCGATGCTGGTGCCCCTCTCAGGACAGAGTGGCTGGAACAGCCAGAACAGCGTTAGTAGGAGGAGCTCTGATTTTCCCCTTCACAGCCCTCCTGTAGCTGGGTGGGGATAGCCGTTTACCGAGAGCTCGGGACAAGTGTAGCGAAAGTGGCCAGAAGCACCGCAGTAGAGGCAACGTCGCTCCCTCATGCGACATTCCCTCTCGCTGGGAGAGAGCCAACAACGACCCAACTGCATGTCCTCCGGGGGATCATGGTGCTGTTCAGGGACTGGGGAAGCCTTGGATGCAGGAACACGAACTGGGGAAACAGTCCTGCTCACAGGAACTTGGGACGGGGACACCTTGCGGCGAGCCACTCCCCGCTCCCTCAGACGATTGTCCAGGCGGATGGCTATCGCGATGAGGGACTCGAGATCAGCAGCTGGTTCACAGATGGCTAACTCATCTCGAAGGGGCTCGGACAGCCCTGCCTGAAAGCAGACCATCAGTGCCTCATTGTTCCATCCACTCACTGCTGCAAGGGTCCGAAATTCGATGGCAAAGTCTGCGGCGCTACGGAGGCCTTGAGACAACCTAAGCAGGCGCTCGGAAGCTTCTCGACCACTAGCTGGGTGATCAAACACTCTCTTGAACTCCTCTTCAAAGGCCGCATAGGACTCACAACAGGCATCCTTTGATTGCCACACTGCAGAGGCCCAGGAGAGCGCCTTGTCTGAGAGAAGAGTAATTATGTAAGCAATCTTGGAACGGTCTGTAGGAAAACTTGAGGGCTGGAGCTCAAAGGTCAGGGACACTGAACAATGTCTGAGAATGTGATAACTATGGTCTAAGCAGTATAAATTACTCTGGTCTGGCCCATGGTCAATTATTGCTTACATTTTACTTACATGTTTAATAATTGTTCAAATTAACAACTGTGTGTGTTTTATTAACACAAGATTAAGCAATGGCGGTTCTACACGGCAGCCTAGGGAGGCCCGTGCCTCTGTAGACATGTCCCTGGCCACCCCTGTGGCCCCCCTGTGCTGACCAAAAAAATAAAATAATTATGAACTTATTACGATTTTACATGCGAGCACCAAAAGCGGAACTAATGCGACGGGTTCTACATGGGTAAATTAGAGTGCCGCCGGCCGTGTAAGTGACTCGTATCTCGTAAGTGACTTGTTGTTCTTGCACATAACCATGTTACTTTTGTTCCTCACACTGATAATGAAATCAAGTTTGTAAATGTCTGGTCTCGTTAAGAGAAACTTAATATCTAAGAAAACTCATCAAAGCAGAGTTGAATATACAAATGTCACTATCCTTGCTAGGTCTACACAATGTTGTGTTGTTAACCACGTAACTTCATCTGTCTTGGCTGTTGCATTGCCATAACATACATCTGAGTAAAGTAGTCAACAGGCTATCTAGGGAGGGATGGTTAGGCAACAAAATGGAATGCACGTTTTTTTTCTTTTGATAGTTATCATGAAACGAGGAAGGGACATAGCTTCCTTTTTTGCCCCAGTAAACAAAAAAGTGAGAGAAACAAATCACGGTATTGAGAGAGTTCAGGAGCAGAAAGAGGGAGAGCCAGAGGAGTCAGTGGAAGTTGGAGAGAGGGCAGGTGATGAAAGTGAGGGCTCTGACACAGAGAAGGAAATTCCAGAGGGTGAGGAGGATGAATAAGAGGGGGAGGAGCATGTAGAACAGGGCGAGAAGCATGAAAAAGAGGATGAGGAGGATGAAGAAGAGGGTGAGGAGGAAGAAAACATTAAGGGACAGAGAGAGGAACAGCCAGAGGGACAGAAAGTAGATTCATGTGGATCAAGTACTGCACCATCAGGTTTGTGATGAATAAGGTTATTACTATTTGCAAAGCAGTTCAATTATAATGTCAATATGGCTCTAATGTTTCTTTTTTTAAGTATATACTTGTCCTACATTTTGAAATACATACAGTACATGCAGATATGCACTACCAATCAAAAGTTTGGAAACTACTATTTTGGTTGTTTTTGAAATAAGTCTCTTCTGCTCACCAAGGCTGCATTTATGTTATTAAAAATACAAAAAAAGCTGTAATATTGTGAAATATTATTGAAATGCAAAATAACTGATTTCTATTTGAATATATAGTAAAGTGTAATTTATGTCCTGTGATCAAAGCTGAATTTATCATCATTACTTCAGTCTTCAGTGTCACATGATCCTTCACAAATCATTGATAATAATCATCAACATTGATGAACCTACCTTTTTTGCACCTGCACTCACTCTTGTACAAATGTTGTAATAAATGTTTATATGATTGTAAAGCAAACTAAAGCTTATAATCTTTAAATATAATTTGTTACCATTTTAATGTGCCCCTCTGGATAAACACTGGCCCCTACTTGGCCCCCCTAGTAAAATTTGTCTAGAACCGCCACTGAGATTAAGGGTTGTGTTTAAGAACCCAACATTCTGGGTTGTTATCTAGTAATGCACCTTAATTTCCTTAAAAACATCAGTAACCACATGGTAACACCCAAGCAACCTCAAAGAATGATGTTCAAAACCACATAGAACCATAGCTATCTATACGTATCTATACCTCCTTCAACTGCTCCAGACACATCAATGCATCATTTCAGATGCTGATGTTACTCACAGAGTTTTCCAACATGCCACAACATTGCATTGCAATTTCCCAAACAAATGCGATAACCTTGACAAGTCTGAGAATGTTTATAATCACTACTTAGAATGTAAGAGCAATTTGGCTGTAGGGTTCAATAATATAGCTATACTAATATTTTTTTGCACATGCAGAGTCATCCGACATTAATTGTAAACTCTTATGAATATCATTTGCCGAAGTCTATTGTATTTACATTTATGCATTTGGCAGACACTTTTATCCGAAATGACTTACATTGCAATCAGTTTTGAGTTACAGAAAGTATTGCAGATATAGATATTCATGCATGTGAATAACTAGGGTTGCAGAAGCACAGTCAGATTGCTTGCAAGGGCTCATAGACCAGATTTGACCATTCCAATATGGTCAAAGGCTTACATATAGCTTACCATAGAAAAAAGTCCCAAACGAGGCGTACACATGACGTATGACATATACATATCTATGCCCAGAACAGCTATGCAAGCACATAGCAACCGACAATACCCTAGCAACTGCACAACAATATGCTAGTCTATATACCACTCAGTACATCTTAGCAACCAATAGCAACATCCTTAAATTGTTGAGGTGATTTTTGCATGGACAGATACCACACATTTTTTTTTTTTTCCAGAAAATCTTATTTCTGAAATCAAAAGTGAATTTAATAGACTATATATCTATACTTGCATTATACTTCTAATTGGAGCATGTAGCATGTAATTCACTTAACTTACCAAAATGTTTTGTCAACAAATTTTATGTGTTGTTTTTGCCGCACATTGGTTCATGTGGCCATTCAGCTATGATTGAGTTTAAATGAGAACTATCATTTGCAGACTATTTCTCCCAGAACAAGGCTAAGCACTCTGACACTACCCACTTATTTCCTCTGAATTTTCCTCACTCTCTCCTGTACTTACCCCACAGTGCACAGCAGGCCCTTAAACACCATTCATCTCACATAATAGATGTCTTGGCCACCATCAGTGGAAAAGGGTTTATTTTAACATCCTGCTTGTTGGTTTTATTTTACCTAATCTTGTTTTGGCAAGTTTTAGGGCTTTATTTTAGGGCTGTGTTTGGGAGACCAAGATGGGAACAGCCTAGGGGAATCCCTCATGGTGAGAGACGAAGAGAAATATATGAGAAAGAGACGCGGGTGGGGGAGGCAACCATGGAAAAGGAAAATATGCTACCAAAACTTACTGAAATCTCTCTGATGTGGCCAAATACTTCCTGTTGTGTCTTCAGATACTACATTGAGCTACTAAAAGAAAGAAAGAAAGAAAGAAACAGCCCTGAAAACAATGTGGACAAGCCATTTAAGTGATGTACCTATTTACTTTCCAAATACACATTGCTGGTCTTACTGTACACAGTTCTTCAGTGCATGTTAAACCAAAGAAAAACAATATGTTTTATTGTAATAATTTTTCATTTAGATGTAATAACTTTCTCAGCCTTTAAATCGACCTTCTTTTTTTTGTTGACATCCACTACTTAGGCATTGCAGGTAATTTGACAAAAAGTGTTACTATTACAATCAATACAATACAATTTGATACATCAAAATGTCATGACCTGGCTTTCACTCTTCACATCCCCAGTCAAATAGTGTGTTCCGGTGGAGTCTGGACGGGAATTTTACAGAAACTTCACATTCAGGTCTGAATCCATTCTTGTAGAGGAGAACACCCACTTTTCAAGATACAGTTTTTTTTTCTCTCTCATTGTATATTAATTTATCTTGGTTAGTTTGGTCCTGGCTCAAAAGAAATGCAGTACATTTATCAGGGACCAGAAGATCTGTGAAATCTGAGTTTATCATTTTTAAGAGGCCCTAACTGCACACATTGTATCTTATCCAACAGCCCAGGTGGTCAAAGCTGGTTGTTCTGAATGCAATTTCCATTCATCCACCTCAGCAGCTGCCAACAACTGAAATGACTCGACCTTTCTCAGATTTTACAGACATTCTCTTTCAAGCTTCAGATCCTTCCTTGGCCTATAATGCTTGGACTCAGAGATGTAGATTTCATTAGATACATTGATGGATTTGACTGATCTTGAGAATGAAAGGCATACTCCTTTCCTGACCATCTTCATTTGTTCTCAGCTGAAAAACTTAAACTGAAATGAGCTAAATATCAGGTTTATTTAGAAATATAATTAATAAAGCTTTGCATCATGGTCATGTTTCTGAATTCACAGACGTGTAGATCAAAGCATAAAGCTTAGTGTCCTCATTTAGCTGTCTAAGTTTGTGTAATTGTATATTTGTGTGTACGTGTAAAGGTTGTTTCCTCTAGCTCTAGTGTGGTAGTATGGTGTAACGCAGCATTACCCCAACACCATTGTGTGTGCAAGTTTGCATCATAGGCTTTGTTGGGACTTTGATGTTCTGTGGATACCAGTATCACCAGCATGAACTCACACAGGAAGACATAAAAGTTCAACCACAGGCTCAGGCTTACACAGACAGATCCATTCATTCAGTCAAACACCTGAGGTGAACTGAAATCACCCAGGTGCTAATGCTGGACTACTGACATGGAGTCATTCAGTGATTTCTGTAAAGCCATTGTACCACTTCAATGTCTCTTGTGTATGTGTGTGCATGAGCAAGAGGTCTTTGTGCAATAGACCTTACTCAGGGCTGCGCCATCTTTGATGGGAATTTAATGGAAATGAAAGCGAGGCTGTGATGGATAGAGATCTCTTCATTGGGTTGCACTATAATTTTAATGTGTTTTTGGATTATTTTGCTGACGAAACTCTGCAAAAATATCTTTCCAAGAAATTTCAGTTGACAAAAAACTCCAGACAGCATGAGCTGTGGAAAATTATAACTGATCTTAGAGCTTTATACAGCGTTTTACAGCGGATGCCATTGAAAACATGGGAAGTCTATCTCTCACAGCCTCGCTCTCATACCTGTCATGGCGCATGGTAGTGCATTGACATGTTGGCTGAGAGTCTGTCACATCATGTTGACCAATATGTGCATGCGTGACGGTGCATGCACACTAGAGTTTACACTGCCTACATTTAAATGCAACCTATAATTAATTTATAGTCGAATTGATGGCTTAATCAGACTGATCACCTCCTTCGATCCATATACACAGGAAGATCTTAAACTAGATGGAAGTGTTCACTGTTGGCCAGAGGAGAAGCAGTTTTATGTTTGGTAGTGGAGGCATGACTATCCCAGGAACCAGCATGGACGGATAACCAGTCCATCACTGGGCAAACACAATCTCACCAAAACCAACTTTCTCAATAAGATTCAAAAATATCTTGCTTGTATATGCATTGCAATGATGTTTACATACGTCTTAAGTTACGTTCACACGCATGTCGACAGTGGCTGATGGGTAGGTTACTAGTGGACGTTTCCACTATCCCAATAGCCTATTAAAATTTATGAATGACATTCACGGTGGGTATCATTCTATTGTTGGCAAAAGTGTAATCATCAGTCTATCTAGGTTCAAAAAAGCAGTCCAGTTCCAGCAGTAAATCAGACTTGACAGCACCCAGTTTGTGGGTCTCCTGATTGTAAAGTATAGTCAAGTCAAGTCACCTTTACTTATATAGCGCTTTTTACAATGCAAATTGTGTCAAAGCAGCTTTACAATAATAATTGGCAAATCATATGGGCTGCACAGCAGCTCTCAAAGAAAATGGTGTCATTGTCCAGCTTATTCTATATATTTGTATTGATTC
Source organism: Zacco platypus (assembly GCA_038088235.1). Classification (NCBI taxonomy): domain Eukaryota; kingdom Metazoa; phylum Chordata; class Actinopteri; order Cypriniformes; family Xenocyprididae; genus Zacco; species Zacco platypus. The sequence goes on along the minus strand of CM076065.1, from coordinate 20,060,782 downwards.
ATTCCATTGCAAAGATCAATAGTTATTAGTCTAGTTAATATATGTATATCAGCACTGGAAAAAACAGTGAGGTATTCGTCCAGCTCATCTCAGTTCACATACAACGGCACCAATGTAGGCATACCAAAAACACTGCTGAATATCAAGCAAGTGTCCCAAACTAAGCAAGCCAAAGGCAACAGTGGCAAGAAACCAAAACTCCAACAAAATGGAGAAAAAAACCTTGGGAGGAACCGGGCTTAGTCGGGGGCCAGTTCTCCTCTGGCCAACAGTGAACACTTGCCTGATAATCATGCAGAGTTACATGTCATAAGTCCGATTTGGGATCACAACAGTCAAAATATTTAATCCAGTTCCATCTAGTTTAAGATCTTTTTCATCACGCTGATATGGGACGGTTTGCTGGGGATCTGTGCCACTGGCTGATGTGTCGGTAAGGCCCTCACAAGGGATGAGCTAGTTGACACAGTCTCCGCCGACTCCCCAGGGCCACGCTGCTGCCGCACACAGGCGCAGGTTCCCATCCGACCCAGACACGGCCTGGATCCAGCCAATCCCGTTAAGTGGTAAACCTTATGATAAGCAGAGAGACTAAAATTAGCGTAGATACCATTCTTCTTCTGATGTAACGAGTTCATCCGGTGTTATAGGAAGTACAACGAGCTTCTGCCAAGCCATTTCCCTCGTTGCACAGCTGGCATTTTGCTTGCGGTGAGTATATAAATCATAATGTGTTTACTTAACCTGGTCAATTTTAATATTTTGATCAATTTAGATTATATATCACATTTAATTCAGATAGATATTCTCTTGTATTGGCTGCCACCCCCAAAAGTTGAGTCAATGTGTCACATATACATCTCATTTAGTTCAGTCTTGTCATATTTAGTTTAGTATCGTCATGTCTGCACCTGTGCCTTATTAGTTCCTGAGTGTTCACCTTCCTCCACCTGTGTCGTATTAGTTCCCTCATCACTGTGTGTATTTATACTCCCCATTCTGTTCAGTCTGTGTCGGTTATCGTTGGTGTTATAATGTGTGCATGTCTGCCTGTTCCTCAGTAAATCAATCTTTGTTCATGTTACGCCATTGTCTCTGTGTTTCCTTGGACCACGTCACATAACACAATGAAGGTCTAGGGTACATAGAACTTTCAGAATCTGAAATCAGATTGGATGTATTCAGATTGACAAAGATTAGCGTATGTAAACATGCGTGTTGTAAAACAAAATATATCACTGGGGCATTAGCCTCATAGGTGCATATTTGTGCCTGATTTACCCTTAAAGGCAGCATCTATAACCATTTAATATTTCTCGAGGTACTGTGCTTTCAAGGTATTAATATGCACCCTGTAGGGTTGTAGGGGTAAAATGTACAAAATATGCACCTTTTAGGATACTGCCCCACAGACCCGTAAACATGCATTTTTCTGACCTTGTATGTCAGAGAATCGCTTGCAGCATTGATTATAATGAAGCATGGATGTAGAGGAACAATGCAGGGTTTGTGAAAGTGCACTGTATCTTACAATCAAAACTTTTGCTGCAACATGCTCTGACATTGACTTCCACTGACTAATGAGAATTTCAGATCCAATTATTCTTTCCAAAGTCCACTTTGCTGTATTTCCGCTAGATTTCAAATGGACCTGGCTCTTTCTACACCCTCAAAATCATGAGAAAGAAATCAGACGTCAACTGTTCTTTAAGGATATTGGCGATTTGTGGCTAATTAAGCTAATTGAGTGACTTTGACTGCTGGTGATGAAACAAAGTTGAACAGAATTGCATATGAGCAGTGACATGAACTGGTGAGTGTAGAAAGTGTCCAGTACAGCAATCTGGTGACTCTGACAGTGTGATTAATACAAGAGTGAATGTTCCTTCATTCTTCTTTTGAGTTCTTTCATTTATGTATTCTACATTCTGCCTCTGCTTTTTAGATTTTATAGACACATCTTCTGAAACATATGCACCTCATCATATCTGGTGTGTCAGCTGCATGTTTGCAATAGAGATGGAGGACTGACACTTGAGGCTTGAGACAGACTTGAGTAATGAGGTAAAGGAGCAGAGGAAATATGGAAGGATGTGCTCACTGACAGAAACTCCCTCCTACTCAGCTCAGGCTGCCAGATGTGTAGTGTGTTGGACTGGAGGACATGTGATTGGTAGCAGATGTATCCACTCATTATCTCTCACCCTTTCAAGCCACTATGAATAAAGCTGCATTATTTCCATAATCTCTTTCTATAGGGCTCTGATGATTTTGTGAGAAATATCCTTTCTAGAATGTGCTAGTAATGATGCTAGTTTGAATTGGCAGAGGTACAGAGAGCTATCTGTGCAGAGAGATTGCTGGTGATCTGGTGGTTGTTCAGGACCCCTTGTCCATGCAAGTGTCTCAAAAAGTTAGATTTTGATCATTCATATAATACATTTTATTTTGGTTGCACTCAGTACTTAATTTGAGGTAGTTCCTGCTGGTTCTTTTAGATTTGGGATTTTTACATTCTGGCATTTGTTTTTTAACAATTTGGCAATGTATAGTGACAGTATCTTTTAATTGCTGTTTTTGATCCAGCAATTATTAATTTACAAATTAAGTACTGGTTCCTATATGTATTCGTGCTGATGCTTATTACAAGATATTTATTTTCATATAATAAAATGAAGAAAGCAATACAATGGCTAGTATTATTTTATGTCCAAGCTATATTTAACAAAAATCTAAAATAATCGAAAACTCTAATCTGCAAGATAACTCAGACTTTAGAGCTTAATGTAAATCTTATTTTGAAGGTTAAAATAAAACAGCTTAATTAATTACCTGACATCACATTTCCCCAGTTAAATGTAATGATTATTTGTGATTTATATTAATATCTAAATTGTATCTGAAGTACATTTGCTATTGATATCAATAAAAGTTATATAAATTAAATTATCAATTAAATATTGATTGATCAACATATTGACATTGTTTATTTGTTTAATTAATGTTCATTCAGCATGCCTGTCACCACACCACACTAGATTTCCTGTAATCCTCCCTGGCCATCACCTGCACATTCAGCTCAATGTCCACACCTGTTTGCAAATCAACCTCATCGTTCTGGAGTGGGTTGGATTCACACACTTCTCTACAGATACCAGGAGTTGATTCTAATATCACCCTATTTTGCTATTTGGACCTGGTGCTTTGGATGTGTGGTTCCACTTCCATGGTTGGGGAGGTCAGTGACGATGAGATCCCACAGTGGCTATTCCTCCCAATCTATTCCTCCCATGTCCTCGACTCTCTCCATAAAACCAACCCCTCTGCCAGAAATCAGCCAAGAGCTCACTCCAGAATCTAGCCAAGAGCCTGCTCCAGTGTTCACACCAGTCCATGAACCTGTTCCATTTGTCCCAGTGAAGCCCGCTCCAAAGTCCGCACCAGTCTCAGATTCTAGGCACATGCCTGAACCAGCCTCAGGGTCCAGTCACAAGCCTGTTCCAGCCCCAAAGTTCAGTTATAAGTCCATTCTTGTTCCAGAATCTGCTTCCACCCATTAGCCTGCTCCAGAGTTTGGGCCATGTCTGGAGACTATTAAAACCTCAGTTCTTCTTTTCACTTCTGTCCAAAGGAGGAGGCATGGGAAGAAGAAACAATCCTCTGCAGGTCCAACCTCTGACCACAGGCCAGTGTCTGCTTCAGCCCCTGAAAAGCGGTCAGTGTTGGCTTCAGCCCCTGACCTTAGTCTAGGGATGGCTGCAGCCCCTGACCTTAGTCTAGTGAAGGCTCCTCTAGACTAAGACCCTAGACCCTGAACACAATGCAGAGAGGGCTCCAGTCCCTGAGTTCAACCCCATCTCAGAGTTCAGCCTCGAGTCTACTCTAGCCTAATTCAGTAATGAGTCCGTTCCAGCCCCAGAGTCTGCATCAGAGCCCACTCTAACCCCTGAATTTGCCTCAGAACCCGCTTGTACTTTTGAGTTAACTCTAAATTTACCTCCTGTCCTTGAGTCCATAAGAGAATTTCCCTCACACCAAGGAGTATAGTCCCCTGAAGGCTCCAGCCCCTAGTCTTAGCCTCAGACGTTACGCCCACAGACCATTGGCTGAACGTCTGATGCATATAGCACACTTATCTGGAAACACTTCTGGAGTTTCGAAGTCGTCATCTGGTTGGTTGCATTCTACAGGATGACCGGGAGATGCGTATGTCGTGTTCTTTAATGGTCCGCTTGGAAACAAATGCTGTGACGTCAAACCCCCTCGTAGAAGAAGAACATCATGTTTACAGCTGTGACAATGAGTGCTTACTCAACTAAACGCTGATTTTCAAAAGTATGTGAAGTTCGTGGCTCCATTGTTGCAGTAAACTTGCATAACATTCTTGAATTAATGATTTATTAGATGCACACGGGCTTGTTATTGTAGGGACATTGACATTACATTTTCACACCCCTAAACATGACGCGGAACAAAACGAACTGTGATTGGTTGTGTTGCATGTCAGTCAACGGTCCTCTTTGGCGGTCCTTGGCCAATGAAAGCTGCGATAGAGTCCAGACCTTCTGCTTTCCGTCTGATGGTCTGGCTACGCGAGACTATCCAACCCCTGACCAGAGTCCAGTGATGACTCCAGCCCCTGACAATAGTCCAGTGCTAGCTCCAGCCACTGACCAGAGTTCAGTAATAGTTCCAACCCCTGACCAGAGTCCACTGATGGCTCCAGCCCGACCAGTTCAGCCCAGTGCCTTCTCTCGTCCCCAAGATCAGCCCTGTGTCTGTTCTCGTCCCAGAGTTCAGCCCAGTGTGTGCGCTTGTCTACCGCCATAATCCTCAGCCAACATGTCAGATAGATCTACTCACCAGTAGATACGTCCAAGCCCAGAGGATTCAGAGTCCCCTCTAACAATGTTTGTTCTTTCCATTACGGTAGTGGCAATAATGTGTGTTTGGGATGCACACTGCTCTCCCAGTCATATCAAAGTGGAGATATTCATCCCAGATTTTTTTTTGTTTGCCCAGAGATGACCAGGGATGTTGTTCCCGAGTTTCCAGTCTGTTCAGATGCGACCATGGAGGTCGTTGCCAAGTCTGTCTAGATCTGACCACGGCGGTCGTTACTGAGTTCCTGAGTTCCCCATTTTCCCAGATATGACTAATTGTCCCCAAATTTTCAGACTCCTCTTGTACGACTGAAAAGGTTGTTCCTGAATTTCCTGTTTGCCCTAATGTAGTCACTCTCTAGACTAATCTATATTCCTTCATCACGACTACAGAGGTTGTTTACGAATTTTTTGTCAGTCTTAATTAAACCACGGAGATAGTCCTTGAATTTCCTGTCTGCCCTCATTTGACCATGAAGGTTGACCCGAAGTTTTTTGTGTACACCAACAAGACTGCAGAGGTTGTTCCAGAACTGCCTGTGTGCTATAACCCGACGATGGAGATTGCATCCAAGTTTTCTGTCTCCCCCAGCTCAATATTCACACCTGTTTGCCATCAACTTCACCAGTTTCATATAAACAAGCAACAAACACTTATCCATTGACTGGTCTCATTGCTACTAGGACTATTATATCGTCTTCTTAGGAACTGCTTACTTATGTTATTTCATTCAGAAGGCCTTACCCATCTACTCACCTTGGATGCTTCCTGTGTACTGCCTGGCTTCAGCCCCAGGGTGCTTCTCAATTCTTATTCGTGCATCCTTGTTTCCTTTCCTCACTTTCTTTCCTCGCATCTCAGCACCACCTCCATAGGATGTTAGTGAAGGAGGAAAGAAAAGAAAACGAGGACAGAGGTATCGAAGGAATGCTTATTTGTATATTGGAATTTGTTTGATCGAGTGTCTCTTATGTTGTTGAAGTTTGGTTAAGAAATTCATAAATAATAATGATAATAAAGCAAGATGCCCTGTTGAAATATGTGAGATATATGGTTTATTCAAACTGCAAAGGTAAAGCATAAACTAAAATTATTGTGACAGATGTGAAGGGGGAGGAGAATGTATATGTGTGTCAGGTTTTTCGACAAGAAAGACTTTCACATTGGGTACACCTCTGTATCCTCGCTCATGTGGAAGCTTCCTTACTCCTCACTCATCGTGCAATTAGAGAATTGAGATGTCCTTCAAGATAGCCTTCTTTGATTGGTTTCTGGGTCACAGGCTGGAGGATGGAAGAGTGAGGAATCGAGGAAGCACCAATTTGAGTCTTGAGAAGCACAAATTGAGAAGCACCCCAGTCTTAAACCTGTCCTTCAGTCACACCAGCCAGCACCTGCAAAACATAATGACTCTATCATTCAGTTAAGCTCCACGTTATTATATGAATTACCTACTCACCTGCTTGCATCTCTTGAACTGCTTGAAAATAAAGACTGTCTTCTGCATTACCACCATGTCATCTCTTCTGTCATCCTCTTCTGGCAGTCACTAACTAATATTTCATTCAATTCAGTAGTAATGTGATCACCCATATATTATACATTGTATAATATACTTGTAATATAATTATACTTGTATCCAGTACTGTTGAAAAGTTGTTGTTTTTGAAAGATGTCTCTTATGCGTACCAAGGCTGCATTTATTTGATCAAAAATTATCTTCTATTTTGTTACATATTCAAATTTTATAAACCTCTTTCTGTCTGTCTCACACAGGTGTTCCATTGATTGATGGGGGTACTGTGAGATTGCCTCAGCTGATTGGTCTCTCTCGAGCTCTAGATCTCATTCTCACAGGCCGACCAGTAAAGGCACAAGAAGCTTTAACGTTTGGACTGGCAAACAGAGTGGTGCCAGATGGCCAAGGTACACATACAGAATGCCCTGAAACTTGCTTTAGCATGATATGGCAATTGAAAACCATACACCTCTTGGAATACATTTTAACCATGTTGAAGAAATGTCAATAATGATGCCTTGCTTACAAAAAATGTGTTTGAGGGTGTTCTGGCTTGACCAAACTGACTTGGAAAGTTTGAATATGCAAAAGAACAAAATAGACTTGAGAACGTTGGGCAAAAAATTAACTAATCATTTTGCTTCAGAAGACTTGGAATATGGATTGTTGTATGAATTACACAAAAGACTATTGCAATGCTTTCAGATGTAAGGACCACCTGTCAGCCCAAGGGCGGAATCTGATGGCCTGGGCGAAGGTATAATGCGTATATGTCTTTTCAGCACTCACGTGAAGTTCACATAATTTTTAGGATTTAGTTTAAGTTTTACTTTAGCTGCTCGCTTAATCCAGCTCCATTTGTAAACAACCTCTAATTGGTAATGTTTCTGATGTAACATTAATAGCTGATCATGCGATTAAATATGAATTAATTTAGATCTTTGATTATTTAAGTTCTCTTATTCTCAATTATCCTTTCATCAGGACGTTGCACCGCTTGTTTGTATTCCTCACTTGTAAGTCGCTTTGGATAAAAGCGTCTGCTAAATTACTAAATGTAAATGTATATACGTGTAATATGCGTTTACGTCACAATCTCATCAGTTTAGAATCTTAGTCAGAGGATGTAGTGTTTGCTAATAACGCAAATTGTGGAATCGCCACCTGCTTATTCGTACAAAAGCGCCGTTTGTTTAGCCACGATACTACAAACTAGTGACTGCTGTGAAACTGAGACCATTTTACCAATCACACTGAGACATTTAAAATGATACTAAACATGAAATTGGAAAAACAATGCATTCACAAGATACATCATACATAGTACATATGTATTCTTAGAGAACTTCAGTGACTTGAATCAGGGGGAAGGAAGGGAGTGGAGGGAGGGAGGGGGGTTGGTTGCATAGACGAGTGAGGACAGTTTGGGCAAGGCTTTGTCCTTTTCCTTTGAAATCTTCTCTCCAGATGAGTTTCATTGTTTTATTGCAGGATGCTTGATCTCAGCTTTTGTCTTAGCAGGAAAATCAAGCCTTACACATAGTATTGTTCTATACTATGTGCGTTCACAGTATGAAAAGAGCAATGTCGACATTTTGCAGTATATATCTCTTTTTGTCAAGTCACCTTTATATAGCGCTTAATACAATACAGATTGTTTCAAAGCAGCTTCACAGTAATAAATATAAAATAGAGCCAATGATGCAAACATCGGTTAAACAGCTCTAAAAAGACAATGATTTCATTATTAAGCGTAAGTTTACATCAGCTATAAGGAGTTCTTCAGAATACAATAGTATCATTATTCAGCTCAATTCAGTTCACTGTTGATGCAATTGAGTTGAGTAACAGTGTTGATGTTTCAAAACTCATCAATTATGAAACTAATTTGATTTAATTCAAGTCAAGACACATTTACTTATATAGCGCTTTTTACAATGCAAATTGTGGCAAAGCAGCTTTACATTAATAAATGGCAAATAATTTTTGGCTGCATAGCAGCTCCCAAAGAAAATGGTGTTATTGTCCATCTTATTCTATATATTATTGATTCATTCCGTTGCAAAGATCAATAGTTATTAGTCTAGTTAATTTATGTATATCAGCACTGGAGAAAACAGTGATGTAATTGTCCAGCTCAGCTCAGTTCGCATACTACGGCGCCAATGCAGGCATACCAAAAACACTGCTGAATATCAAGCTAGTGTCCCCAACTTAAGCAAGCCAAAGGCAACAGCAGCAAGGAACCAAAACTCCAACAAAATGGTGAAAAAACCTTGGGAGAAACCAGTCGGGGTGCTTAGTCGGGGGGCCAGTTCTGCTCTGGCCAACAGTGAACACTTGCCTGATACTCAGGCAGAATTACAGGTCATAAGTCCGATTTGGAATTGCAACAGTCAAAATATTTAATCCACATCCATCTAGTTTAAGATCTTTTTTATCATGCCGGTATGGGACAGTTTGTTGGGGATCTGTGCCACTGGCTGATGTGTCGGTAAGGCCCTCACAAGGGATGAGCTAGTTCACACAGTCTCCGCCGACACCCCAGGGCCACGCTGCTGCCGCGCACAGGCGCAGGTTCCCCATCCGACCCAAACACGGCCCGGATCCAGCCAATCACGTTAAATGGTAAACCTCGGGATAAGCAAAGAGACAAAAACTGTAAAGCAGCTGTGTAGAAGATAGCAGTGTCATATTCCAGGTCAATTCAGTTATAGTTTTGTTCTCATCCAATATTGCCAATGTAGTAAAATAAATGCTATTATTGAACATTAAATCCCAACCAAGCAAGCCAAAGGTGACAGTGGCAAGCAACCTAAACTTCACCAGGTGACATAAATGGACCAAATGAACAAATATGGTGTGATTTATGATTTCAGGCTGTATAATTAATCATATTTGTAGATTAATATTATTCAAACATTTTGCATCCAGCACCTTCTGCTGGACGCCTGAAGGTAGAGCTGCTGTTGGTAATACTTTATTTCAATGGTACACTTTAGACATTGTACCAACTATAAAGCCCCTTTCACACAGCACTTTCATCCCATAAAATTGCCATAACATTGCCAGAGTGCCTTCAGTGTGAACTCAAACACATCCTGAGATTGATTCCGGGATGGGGACCTAGTAACATTGCTGGGATCAGTTCCGGTACGCACCCTATGTGAACAAAAGCCGTAATCAATGTCGTAAAGGCGTGTCGTAGTGAAAACACTGAAGCTGAGATCGTTCTGCAGCTTGAGGAATGATACTCGATGTGCTAGTTTATATGATCAAATCAGGGAAAAAATGTACAAGCATGGTTTCTCAAGAGAGAAATTGCAAATTATAAGTGAACTTTAGATGCTGTGGAGACATGACACGTCACATCGATATCACGTGTCTTTACGCGATGATTGTGAACGCACACACAGATTCCAGAAAATCACCGGCAGTGTGAATGAACCAAAATCTAACGATAATGGGAAAAATTCTGGCACACATTATCAGGCTATTTTCCAGAATCTCTGTGTGAAAGGGGCTTAAGTAACTTTGCAGCTACATACCAATTAACTCTCATTAGAGTCTCCTTAATATTTGCTAACACTTTATTTTGATGGTCCCCCAACAGGCATTCTATTGACAATAAGTGACTTTGCAACTATGGTCCTGTTTACACCTGGTATTAAGTTGCGTTTTGGTTGAGCGGATCACAAGTAGGAAGGGAGACACATTCCCGTGTACACCTGGTGTTTTAATTTGTTTCTTTTGTCCACTTATAACCACTTCCGTCTAGATTTCTTTGGGGCAAGGGGCTATGGGCGGGTAAATGTATGGGCAAAATAAGCTCATGCAGTTTGCATTTTAACGCGACCGGAGACAAAGGAAAAACACATGAAGAACAGCAGCTATCGCTTCTGCCCTGATAGCCATAAGACCACGCTGAATGCTGTAAGTGCGTGTTAGAAATAAGGAAAGTTGAGAGAACATTGTGCTTGGTACATATTTCATCTTTAAACCAAACTTGGGTCTTCAGCTGACAAAGTTTAAATCCCATCTGGCTAGAACACTTCCCATAATGTTTACGCATTAGGTCAGTATATGGAGAGTAGGTCTTTTTTGGCTGCTCAAACACATTCAACCATGAGCGTCTAAACTACGAAAGAAATACAGTCAAATGTGTTTTCGACTACCCCTGGAAGTGGACAAAAGTGGACAAGCTCAAAAAATGTTTAGACCCCATTTACACCTGTATTTAGCGTCGTCCACTTGTGATCCGATTGACCAAAATGCATCTTAATACCACGTGTAAAACAGGGCCTACATCAACTTATTCTATTTACCTAAACCCTAACACCTAACCCTAACCTATCATTCTACTACAGCCTACCGATATTTTGAGTATTAGTTGATATGTAGTTGCAAAGTTACTTATAATTAACAGAATGTACTTTAGACCACTGAAATAAAGTGGCACCCTACTGTTTAGTCAGTAATGGACAATTGGCTTATCAATGGTCGTAAGCACTTGTTAAAGACTTCAGTTCAATCCTAGCTGGTCCTTTTATTGATCAACAGAAGAAAGAAGTCATATATGTTTAGAACAGTGTAATTCCTTTAGACTATATCTGTTTTTCCACAGCATGTCAATGCATATTTTGATTCTGCAGTGTATATGTGTTGTTATCTGACCACTATGGGAGCGTTTGTATCTTTCATTCATCCACAGTAGAGTTCCCTTGAGGATGTTAGCAGATAAAACTAATGTGACCGCAATTCACACAGTCACAGTCAGGTTAGATGAGATGAGCTCAAAGCTGTTTAGAGATACTGTTAAAGTAAGCACTTCAGCTTCAAAGAGTCACTCCAGTGGACTTTCCATAAGAGACCTGGACAGAGGCCAGAGCTTTCATGTGCTTCACAGAAGGACAAAATGAGTCTATATCAGAAGGAAATGAGTGATGATATGGAGGTCACTCAAGGTCACAAATTAAAGTCGTCATAAAACGGAAAGATGTGATAGTCTTCCCTATTGTGATGTATATACCAGTTTCAAGAAAGAAAAAAAAAGATTTCTTGGTGAATTTAAGGTCTGCAAAAAAAAAAGGTCAGTGTTGTCATATCTGTTCTTTTCTGTCAGAGTTCTGTTACACTCACCAGTTAGGAATGGTCCCAATTTGGCATGTTCACATCTAACAATCAGTCGGTGTGTGTGTTTGTTTTAGCACTTGAAGTGGCTCTTGAACTTGCCGAACAGGTCAGCGCATTTCCGCAGCTCTGTCTCCGTGCTGACCGCAACTCCACCTACCATGCTGTCTTCGACTCCTCCTCCTTCACCCAGGACATGCAATATGAGATTGACCACGGTCTGCCAGTCATTCCAGCTGAAGCAGTCACTGGGGCAAGAAAATTCAGCTCAGGTGCTGGGAGAGGAGGGACGTTCTCTAAGAGTAAACTGTAAATGGACAGGAAATTAGTCAGTATGTGTAACTATACTGTTTATTATACAGTGAATTGCACGTTAGTGTCTATGATGGACTGTCTCTTTAGTCCAGTCCAGGTCTGGGTTAACCCTAATGCACTGTTCGATTTCTGTGTACACCCTTTATGGAGCAGGTCAAATTGACCCTAATTGGATTCAATACAATTCCTCAAAAATCACACTATGAAAAACAACAAAGATCCAGGTACAAACTGTAAACTTTTAATATCAACATTTGTCAAATATTCCAAAAAATATATATCTGAAGATATGATTTAATGAAAATCTTTTTAACCATTTTTTAAAACTGTTTTGTTTTGACAAAATTTGAAAATAAACAGTATGCTGACTTATTTTGCATATACATTTTTTAACTTTTTTTTTTTCTTAGAACATCATAACTGAAATTAAATGTAGCTGTATAATGACAATATTTACTTTTCCTAAGTTGGCTGTTTTGTAAACTCATTTCATAAAGTCAAGAAGTTACTTCTGATATGATGAGCACACAGCAAGGTAGTAAAAAAATAAAATAACAAAATATAACCAAGAAATGTCATTATTTTGGGTCAGTATAGTTGCCTTAGAGCGTTAAAATATGCGGGTCAAATTAACCCGGAAAACAGCACAAACTTAACAGTAATTTTGTTTGGATATGTCAAAAAACACCAGCATGTTGAAACTTTGCATGCATGTTCATGATGATAAATGAGAAAAAGTCACAAAATATCAAGAAACAAAACATAGGTTAACCAGTATTTCCAACAACTAGAAAATCTAAACGGGTCAAATTGACCCGCAACATAACATAACAGTTAAGATGAAGCTTGCACATAGGTCTCTACTATGATTTGTTTTCCATAACTTGTAATTCTGATCAGTATTCTGTGACAACTGAACCTTTGTTAAATTATGTGTTAGTTATTCATTTTGAAGCTTGTAAATCATGAGAATGTGCATTTATAAATTTACCTCCGATCAAGTTCTCATCATTAGTGTTTATTATATTGCTAATCAAATGCATTAAAGATCATACTGAAGAAAATTTGAGTTAAATGTGCTTTTCTGTGCAAAATTCACTGGGTGTTTACTGGCTAAAAATAAAAAGATCACATTTTCTCAAGCTGCATCATTCATTTCTGGAGCACAAATGGGACAAAATATGTCCAAAAGTTAAATACTTAGGGTTAGGAGTTTGTTCAAATCACTAAACCAAGTAAAGTAGTAAGAAAGTACAAACAATTGAATTGCCAACTTTTGATAATAAGGTTCAATTTATTAAAATTAATGCATTACTTTTGGTATTATGAACTAGCAATGAATGTTTTACAACATATAAATCTAGGTTAATGGTAATTTATGCATATACTAATGCATTTTTGACAAGTTGTAGAAATTAATATTAGTGATTAACATCAGTTTAACTATATTACCTTAGTGATTATATCATTACCACAGCAACATTAACCTATATCAGTGGATCTCAGACTTTTTGATTTAAAGGCCCCCTATTGTTGCATTAAATGAAATAACTATCCCGGAAGTTTCAATAAAAGATAGTTATTGATAGAAGTTTCAAGATTATATATATATATATATATATATATATATATATATATATATATATATAAACTTCTTTTAAAAACAGTACAAAAAAATCGCACTTATCCCAACAATTTGAACAGCAGTGTATGTTTAAATATAATCTTGGAGTTTTTTCTGGGGCCCCTGGTTCAAAACCACTGACCTAGATTATTGAATTCTGTAAGAAACTCCTGTGTTGTTGTTGTTGCTGTTATTGTTGTTGTTGTTGTTGTTGTTTGGTGAACCAAAATGTTTTCACGTGTACATTTTTTTCAAACTATCTAAAGCTTTGATTTAACAACTGTTTGTATGTAAGGGCTTAATGGTAATTATCTTTACAGGGCTCAAACCAGAAAACTTGATTACCGGCCCTCAAAAGTTTGTTCTTCATTAAAACATTTATATTTACTATGAGCATAGAGCGTTCAAGTAGACATTGCAAAAAACATGCATTGTCTTCATATCTTTCCCTGGTGTGAAAAAAAAAAAATTAGAAAAGATATGCATGTGTCTTTAAAGTGAGCCTTTGTCTAGACAGTATGATGACAGGAGAGTTAGTCTGTTAACTGACCCCACACAGAATCACGCACAGGTCATTCATCATGCTACTGACAGCCGATTACCAACTGACCCTTGAAGGATGGATGAGTTCTAACATGAATGCACTTTTGCATTCCTTAATGTCTCCGACTCTCATCCTTTCTGTGATCGGACCCCCTGAAATAAATGTACCACTTTTTGATCATTTCAAGTCACTTATAGCCATTCATGTTAAAGTTACCATGATATACAATGAGCATAAGAGGTGAAATGACATGCTGAGCACACACTTCATCTAATTGCTGTGTGCAATTGTGTGTTTAACACTTTCAGCTGATTGAAATATATTTGCAGAGGAATGCTCAGCTTTTATCTCTCTTAACCCAATTATCTTGTTTCCTCTCACTACTTCAAATTATTTCTTTCTTAAAGGAATATTTCACCCATGAGTGAAAATTCTGCTATGTATCTTACTAACCCTCATGTTGCTCCAAACCTCAAAAATCAAGGTTATGTTGAGGCATTTACAATGGAAGTGAAAGGGGGCCAATTTCTGGAGTATTTTAGAAAAGCACCAGCATTAACTTTCTTTTAAAACTTTTTTAAGCTTCAAAGTTATTTAATTTAATTCTCATCATTCAGAGTCATTTTAGGGTTTTAGGCACTATTTGGTCATGGCAATTAGGTTTTAAAATTGGATGTAAACTAAATGGATAAAAAAAAAAAAAACATACTAAACAGTTTATTACTTTGGACCCCACAAAGTAATATAAACAAGAATGTGTGTGTGTGTGTGTGTGCAGGTTTATATTACATTGTGGTGACCGGTGACCGGCAGTCCCCATGCAGGGGAAATGGATTAATAAACATACTAAATGATGTTTTTTTGAAAATGTAAAAATGCCGAAAGTTTTCTGTGATGGGTAGGTTTAGGGGTAGGGTAAGAGTAGGGTGATAGAATGCACAGTTTGTACAGTATAAAAACCATTACGTCTATGGAGAGTCCCTATGGAGGATAGTAAACCAGACATTTGTGTGTGTGTGTCTGAGTGATGGGCTATCAGTGATTGGACTGATGAAGGGAAGGGAAGGGGGTGGCTGGGATTGGTTTGCATCGCTGGTCTTTGATGCATGCTTTTCAGTCCCGTTAGATAAGATTAGCCACATAGAGATAACAACACTCAGCCCTCTTATCAATATGAATCTCACCAGACACAACATTGTGCGTAAATGTGTGTGTGTTTTCTGAAATCAGTCTCCATAACATAAACATGTAAGCTCTCTCTCTCTTATTATAGTAAGTTCAGTGAGTGTCTCATCTTAAAAGCATTGCACCTGACCCTGACCACAATCTCCAGTTTGCTGTCTATCTGTCTGATGTCTGTAATCTCAAACATCAGAGAACTCCTTTAAAAATACCTAAAACAAGTGATCAAGATTTACACACGATAAAAAAATACATTAGATTCCATGTGTAGCATGATATTAGCCAACATAGTTCTTGAGGCACTTTTTAGAATGTGACATTAGCCTATGTCCAAAACAATCATGGTAACTACAAGTACAAAAAAACTGATTTACTATGGTGCCATGTCCAAAAAACAAGGTAACACCATTGTACTGTATTGTTTGGAACTGTTTGCTTACTGACGTATCTTGCGGTAATTTTCTGTGTCGTTAGGGGTCACGCTTCGGCCATAAAATGGCTCGATATACATGGCACAAGTTAAGATTTTTAGTAGCATTTATTGAAAGAAATAACTATAAAAAAATTACTTGGATAATTACATACAAGCCTTATTTGATTAATGGCATCCTCCCACAATATATCAAGCGAATTTCGGTCAAATGAGTTTATTGGTCAGCATGCACTGCACGCGTCTACACTTCACGTGCTCAAAACGCGACGCAACACAACTAGAACGTTATCCAATAATTAGTCAAACTGTCTACAATACGGGCATTTAACACTCACATGAGGCGTTCTGTTGTAAGACATGCGTGATGCGCACTGAAGGTGCGTAGTTTAAGATTGTTCTAAGACGGCGACATAAAATAGTTTATCTTTTTTCCGTAATAGTGCGCTCGGTTCCATTCTGCGCGACGAAACTAAAACGCTCCCATTTTACGAACAAACACGAAACGCAACTGCTGCTCTTATAATGAATGGAGGTTTATACATTGCGTTATAATCTTACTCTGTGGAAATTTGAGTAGAACTGGAGCGTTACTGCCGCGTCGCTCGCATGCAGACTATAGACACCTGACGAGAGCTGATAATGTCATTTATAAGTAAGAGAAGACACGTAGACGTGTACGTGAAGACGAGTTTGAGGACGTTAAAACTGTCTTAAAACTGTAAAGCTCCACCTCTGGAAGCGAGCACTGGGGCGGGCTCGAGACGCGTCTACCTGCTTCAGCCCCGTTATTTAAAAGCCTCTGAGACAGACGCGCTGTCCACTCTACAAACATACTCTGTGGGGATCAGCATAAGGTTGAATCAAAGAAGTGAACGGAAGGAAATACTGTCTTGGAAGTGACGGATAACTTTTTCTTTATTCCTCGTTTTGAATTACACCTACACGTAGTAACTTCACATTTGAGGGGACATACAGAAGTTCCAGCTGTCTTCTGTCTGGAGAGAAGTATCACGCCGAAGAATTGATGGAGATTTTGCGCATTGAAAAATTCCTTGGACAACTGCATTTGCTCTGTACAGGATAATACACTTTTACAGAGACTGTTACGACCAAAAGGTGGTTTGCAGCCTGATGCCATAGGAGAACCTAGTTAATAACTTTTTTTTTATTCTGTAGTTCTTCAGAAGATCATCTATGTACTGGATCTTTAAAGTGTACAGAAACCAGCCCACTGATCTGAAGATCCTATAATGTAACATCAATAATCTTTTAATCTCCAGGGGATCATACAGCCAAAATGGTTCTTAATAACAAGAAGCTTCTTTGCTGAACCTAAGAAGAACCTATTGAAGAACCTAGTAAGATCCTATGGCGTGAAGCAGAAGAGAAGAGGACAGAACATTGTTTTCCAAGTGATTTTATAATTAGAAGTGATTACACCCTCATCATCATCATCATCACCACCACCACAAACTGGATGTAAAGATGACAAGCGTCTGGTTTGCTCTGCTGGGCTTCTTGTGGAGCTCTTCTTTGGCAGGTAGTGGTTCTGTACTGGACGGCTCTGAGCTTCAGCCCAATTTCATACATCGGAGGTTACGGAATCAGGAGAAGAGAGAGATGCAGAAAGAGATTCTGTCCATACTGGGACTGAACCACAGACCCAGACCGCATCTGAACAGCGGCAAATATAATTCAGCACCCCTCTTCATGCTGGATCTGTACAACAGCATGTCCACCGAAGAGAAGAGCGACGTGGATCAGTACAGATCACTGTTTACCACCACACGACCCGTTTTAGCTTCACTTCATGACACCGAGTTCTTGCACGACGCGGACATGGTCATGAGTTTTGTTAATTTGGGTAAGATGAACTTTTACTTCATACTTGTATCCATTTAGTTAGAGATGATGCATAAGGATCAAAGTATAGGCTACTGGTTGCACTACAAACCCAATCAGCGTCTGTTTACAGATTATACATATATATATATATATATATATATATATATATATATATATATATATATATATATATAAACAATGTTATTTCTGTAATACATTTTAAATAATTAATTTATGAATTTATAAAAATTTTGGGAACAAATTACGTAAAAAAACAAAAAATATTGTTTTAATCATCTAACTGCTCGATTTATGACTTAAATCTGCGTCAGTTCTGTTGCGATGTCTTAAATGTCATCTAATATTTTAAGATAGCACAAGCACTTTTCAGGCAAACATGGGGTTGTAAGGTTACAAATGATAGAACAACAAATATATTGAAATATTTCAATTTATTGAAATCAATTTTTTGAAATTGAGATTTATACATCATCTGAAAGCTGAATAAATATGCTTTCCATTGATGTATGGTTTGTTAGGATAGGACAATATTTCAACTATTTGAAAATCTGGGATCTGAGGGTGTAAAAAAACAAACAAAATCAAAATATTGAGAACATTGCCTTTAAAGTTGTCCAAATGTAGTCCTTAGCAGTGCATATCCTCTCACAAAATTACATTTTTTATATATTTACAATAGGAAATATTACAAAATATCTTCATGATACATGATCTTACTTAATATCTTAATGATTTTTGGCATAAGAAAAGAAAAATAGATCATTTTGACCCATACAAATTTGTATTGTTGGCTATTGCTACATGACATATGACTGGTTTTGTGGTCCAGGGTCACATTTTAAGTGTAATTCTAGTGCAATGACATTCTGGCATGAAAGTGAACAAATATATTTGTCTTTATTTTGAGCAGGACATCTAATTTTTAAAAAAATAAAAACATTTAAAGCCAGACAAACATATATATATATATATATATATATATATATATATATATATATATATATATATATATATATATTGCTAGAACATGTTCTTCTGCTGTTTTTGTATTTGATATTTTACCTAATGCAATGACATTTACACAATTTTAAGTGTGAAAAAAGTATTTTTTTTGTGGCCGCTGCGTTTGTAAACCTTTTGCATGCAAATACATTTAATAAAATTAATCTTTTATTGAAGTCCACAAATTATAGAATTAGTGTACTTTAAAAATGTTCAGGCCACCCTTTCAAACTGTTTATTTTTATTATGTCTCCTAGAATGAAAATGTTTGATTTTGTTCAGATTTTTCTGTGGCATTGTTTACCTTGCATTATTAAGTACTTTTTTGTTATTAAAGTGCACATTGTATTGTCAAGCACTTTGATATTATGCTCATTTACCATAGTTAGTGAAGTACCTTTGGAGTACCATCATGTTCATCTGTATCAGATGAATCATGGTGCAACCTCAGTAGTTTTTTGTAAGGTTCTGAGGGATATCACAGTTCAACACTTTTTTTAACTGACATCTATCAAGTTCATAGTGACCCAGAGCACAGTGTCAGACCACAAGTCTGTTTATGCTCAGGGATTCTGTGTGGTTTGCTTCAGTAAACACAGACCTCATTAATGGAGGGAGTATTTGTGTCCAAGATTCACTTGTTTATGTGAACTTCCCTCTACAGGGGCCAGGAGTTGCCCAATTAAGTTAATTATAACAATAAAAAATCTCTTCTGGCTCTACTCACTGCAACTATGGGCCAATTGTTGGGTCATTTGCCAGAGATGCTTTTGTGTGAGTTGCGCCATTCTAGTTTTTGTTTGGGTTCATTTCAGAGCTCATTTCTGTTTGTTTTAAAAGACAATAAATGTGTTTTTTTCTTGATCTGGTGGCAGTTTTGTGCAGTCAGTTGAACAACTTCATAGACAAATGAATGACTGACTTGATGACCTCATTTTCAGTGCTCCATGGAAATAAGCAGAATCTGACCACAGTGTGTTACCTCAGACAGGCTTGAAGTGACTTTTCACATTTGCAGTGTGTCAGTGAATCAATTCAGTTAGTTATTGGATATGTTGCATTAGTATTTTAATATGCTTTTGTTCTAGACTCTTGCAAGGTAAGTCATATCATTTGTTTTGGATGACTTGCCTATGATTCAGTTGTTATTTTTTCTCTGGCTATTTACTGCAGTCGTCTGTCTAGAACACCTACTAGTCTCCGAATATAGGAGAAAAAGGAAGCACTGGTATATATTGGCATACAGAAACTGACCAGTGTTGCAACTCATCCAGAAATAGCCAGGCTTGTCACAGACATTTGGATAGTCAATGAATCCTATGTGAATCATCTCATGACTGTAGAAACAGTGGTGCAGATTTCCTTTTTGTGGCTTTATGAGTATTCAGGACTTCTGCCTCAAATAGAAACAGCATGTTGTACACCATTATTACATACATATTCAACACAAAAACATTACTGTCATTGTCATCCAAAAAATGACAGTTCTGTCACAATTTACTTACATTCATTCACTCACATCATTCTCAACCCATATGACTGTTTTCTGTGGAACTCAATGTAAGGCTCATTGTTTACTTTCTTTTTTATACACTGAAAGCATACAATGACCTTGGGCTGTCAAGCTCCAAATATTAGAAAAAAAAATAAAAATAAAATAATAATAATATCATAAACATAGTCCATGTAACTCATGTGCTATACTGCTTTCTGGTTTTCTGGTGCTTTACAATACTTAAAAATACCAAAAATTAAATCATTATCACTTGAAATTTACCGCTATGTAGCTCTTAAATCTCATAGACAACTCTAAAATTTGATTTATTACAATATATGTAAGTATGCGATTTGAGAGCTGCGGAAGGAAGATTTTTAGGGAACAATGAGTTAAATTTCAGTCTATTTCTCACACAAACCTGTTGTAGACTTCAGAACATTTGCAATTAAGCACATTTGTCATACAGGCTACTTTTATGATAGTTTAATGATGATTTTTGCACTTTTAGTAACTTTGGAAAAGAAGTACACTTTAGCATGTACTTTTAAAAAGAATACTTTTTTGCAGAAATAATATAGAAGTACATTCTTAAAGTCTGTGGAAAGTCAATTCTGAGAATTGTTTCTTCTAAACACATTATAAATGTTACAAATGTATTGCTGAAACACATTACAAAGACTGTGAACTATGTAGTACTGAATTGTAGAGTTAGACCAACAGTTTTTAGGGCGGGGCTAAAAAAGTGGCTCGATGACGCACTGGAACCACCGTGCACCAACCATTATTTACTACAGCCTACATTTTTCTAGCTAGCTGTGCCCTCATGAGGCACAAGCATATCACCTGGTTGCGATAATACACAAAACAGCGCGGTTTCCTTATTTACATTTTCTAAAACCGATCATATGAAGAGGTAACGTTAGATCTTGATGTAACGTTAGAGCTGACTATCACCAACACCTGCCTCTGCAGTGATAATTTTATGCGGGATAGTTTTACAGACTTTCATCACTGGGACTCACTGATAATCAGGTTATTGGTGAATGGGGCTAAACCGACTATCTCCCGCCTCGACCTTCATCCTCCCGTATTGCAGCGCTAACATTTGGTGTAACAGTCGGCAGTTCTTGCGCACCAATGAGTGTAAGTTGCCTTGTGTGCCTGTGTTATTGGTAACTAGTCCACAGTAACGCTACAAAATTTTGCATCCCCCATATTCTATTGTTTATATGCAACAGTATGTTTGACTTATCTGTAAGTTGAGACAGATGCCATCTTTTTTGCGAGTGGGCGTGGTTTCATTGCCGATAGCGGACACGCCCTCAGCGTTTGAGAGCAGATAAAACTGCTTATTTTTGATAACTTATTTCATTTACTTGGCTTTTTTTTTCATTCAAATTTGGCTGGTTAATACATTTTTCCTTGGTGTGACAAACTCAGAACACATTTTAATATTCCTTTATGAGGCCAGTTGCTGTGTGAGTAAACCTCACTCCTCTGACCTCAAGAGAAGCTCTAGCGACAGATGCTAAAATTTGTAACCTTTAGCCTCCTTGTTAGAGTGTCCGACTCACATACCCGAAGACCCGGGTTCAAGGCCCGCTCAGAGCGGGTCGAGTAGGAACCGGGTAGAGCGGTTATATTTACACTGACTTTAAATGTGCTTATTTGTAAATACACATTCGTAACGATGAAGTTGCTATTTAGTACATTTAAAATAAATGAACTTTACATGTAATGTTAAATAACATACTACAGTTGAAATGATCAAGTTCTTTACATGTGCTTTAGAATGTTAGTCAACACATTAAACAATAAAAAAGATAATGACATCACTGTTTTCTCTAGAGCTGCTTAATAGATTAATTGAACTCATTTTGTATTGATTAACTTTACACAGTTACTGAACCAAACTGACTCAACACTTAACTGATTTCAACTGAATAACGACTGTTTACTATTGTCATTTTAGATCTGCTTTACAGCAAAATTTAATACTGTTTGTATCATTGAATCCTTATTTTACTTGAAACAATCTGTAAAGCGCTATATAAATAAAGGTGACTTGACATGAAAGCATGCTACATGCAGATGTCCACTGAAGTCGAGCTTTGAGTTTGACAGAATTGCGTTTGAGTGATCTTTGTGACAGATTCAGGAACATCCAGTGCTCTTGATGTCAATCCCAATTTTTCCAGACCAGTCTTGCTCTGTTTACAGAAGGGTAGAGGATACCCTAAGCTTTTCTTGGCACAGAGAAGGTTGAGGAAACTCCCATCTTTTGTTTGCACTAGTAATATTGTGTGTTTGTCTTTTTTCTGGATAAGGGGGGATCTGCCAGTAATCCAGGGAAAATCCATGGGGGGAAAAGCATTTCTGTTTTCTCTCCTTTGGTCCGTCATTGCTTTTTTCCACCTGGATCTTTTGTGTTCATTCACATTTCCTCCTATAACTCTCTCATTACAAACACATACGTATTTCAAACTCATTCTTTTCCACAGCACACGTCTTAACTAGAGCCCAGCTGTCATTTCCCCTCTTAGCAAAGTCAACAGCCACCCAGGAGAGAACAGGTAAGCTTCGCTTTAGGCCTGTAAAGTAGTAAAAGTGACCCACACATAGAGTTTTAGGGGGTTTCTTGGGAGCTTAACAAGGTCTAGACTATCCAGGCTTCTTATAACTGTATGAATCCTGTATTTCACAATGCGGTTTCATTTCTCTCTTCCGCTCTTAATAACGTCTTTCTTTTGCTGAGCTCCAATCTGGGCTGTACTGTTTTTTTTGTAGCACAATGTGTTTCTAAACCCACATTTTATCACATAATTAGTTTGCCGCAATCAATCAATGAATTGTTTGATGTTGGCAGGTTATGTACAACATGGATGACCCCTTTTGAAAGACTGCCCGTGGCTCACTGACACAGGGGGGCTGTATCACTTCTAGTCTGCATGCGGGCGTTAACATGGAAATTAAGGAAGGAATTTGAGTTATGCTTTAGCGTAAAGAAGGAAAGGGATTTCTCATGGGTGACTCAGCAGACTGATAAGAGCTGTTGAAAACACACAGCAAATGAGACTAATGGCTAGGCACAGATGAAATCTAAGGACATTTTTGCACTGATTTTGAGGAAAAATCTGCAAGTCTGTGGGATGGATTTAATGTGTTATATGGAACTGTGACTGATTAGCAAATTTACATGTAGTAATTTAGCTAAAGCTTTCATCCAAAGTGACTCAGAAATGGTATCTGAGAACATTATTAAATTATCAAGTCATGAAATTGACACTGCCTTATTTACATACATGTACCTGTTTTTTTAAGATAGCAATAGGGGAATAGAAAGATATTTCAATCTGTAAAAGAATAAAAGCAAAATTCTGCATCTTATATCAAAAATCAATCATGTTTCTAATGTATCAATTATCATTTTCAACAGCTGAGATGTCTTTACAGCTTTTCGATTGCTCTGTATTGAAGTTAGAGAGTCGTAAAAAAGAACCTTCAAATCAGTAAAAAATAGTCTAACATTTCCATCAAGATAACTTGCTTTGGCATTAAAAAACATTCTTAGGCTTAAATGTTCTCTGTCATTAAAGCTGCAGTATGGAAGTTTTTTGTTGTTAAAAATTAACAAAATGAAGCAAGTGCGTAAAAAACTATTGGTGTTCAAAACTATCTCCTTGATTTACCCCGATTCACAATTGTAAGTTTATAATAATACTTTATAATTTGTGACTTTTATCATTTGAGCATAATTTGTGTAGTCAATTGTGTGGGCATTGTTGGAGAAAGTTACTTTTTATGGAAAGTAATGCATCGTTACTTGAAATGAATAAGCGTCAGGCTGGGAAAAAAAAATGCAGATTCACACCTGAACAGTAGAGGGAGCAGCTCAAACAAACCTTTCAGCTGTGCTGCCATTCTACACTGTAAAATTCTACACGTTCTACACATTGTCATGATTTGTTATCAGAACATTTTTTCTTTTGTCAAATCAACTTGGATAATTAATGTGGTTCAGATAACAATATTTTGAGTTTCTGTTGATTGAATTGCCTTCATTGTATTAACTCAAATTTTTCATTTCAGTAGGTTGTTTGCACATGACGTCATTGCTGTGGTATTAAATGCGGCTGGAGGGCAGGAAGTGAAACTTGTATATTATATTCATTCATTACACACAGACTGGTATATTTCACATGTTTATTTCTTTTAATTTTGATGATTATAACTGACAACTAAGGAAAATCACAAATTCAGTATCTCAGAAAATTAGAATATTACTTAAGACCAATACAAAGAAAGGATTTTTAGAAATCTTGGCCAACTGAAAAGTATGAAAATGAAAAGTATAAGTTAGGGCTCCTTTTGCCTGAATTACTGCAGCAATGCGGCATGGCATGGAGTCGATCAGTCTGTGGCACTGCTCAGGTGTTATGAGAGCCCAGGTTGCTCTGATAGTGGCCTTCAGCTCTTCTGCATTGTTAGGTCTGGCATATCGCATCTTCCACTTCACAAAACTCCATAGATTTTCTAGGTCAGGCGAGTTTGCTGGCCAATTAAGAACAGGGATACCATGGTCCTTAAACCAGGTACTGGTTGCTTTAGCACTGTGTGCAGGTGCCAAGTCCTGTTGGAAAATGAAATCTGCTTCTCCATAAAGTTGGTCAGCAGCAGGAAGCATGAAATGCTCTAAAACTTTCTGGTATACGGCTGTGTTGACCTTGGACCTCAGAAAACACAGTGGACCAACACCACCAGATGACATGGTACCCCAAACCATCACTGACTGTGGAAACTTTACACTGGACCTCAAGCAACGGGGATTGTGTGCCTCTCCTTTCTTCCTCCAGACTCTGGGACCGTGATTTCCAAAGGAAATGCAAAATTTACTTTCATCAGAGAACATAACTTTGGACCACTCAGCAGCAGTCCAGTCCTTTTTGTCTTTAGCCCAGGCGAGATGCTTCTGATGCTGTCTGTTGCTCAAAAGTGGCTTGACACAAGGAATGCGACAGCTGAAACCCATGTCTTGCATACGTCTGTGCGTAGTGGTTGTTGAAGCACTGACTCCAGCTGCAGTCCACTCTTTGTGAATCTCCCCCACATTTTTGAATGGGTTTTGTTTCACAATCCTCTCCAGGGTGCGGATATCCCTATTACTTGTACACTTTTTTTCTACCACATCTTTTCCTTCCCTTCGCCTCTCTATTAATGTGCTTGGACACAGAGCTCTGTGAACAGCCAGCCTCTTTTGCAATGACCTTTTGTGTCTTGCCCTCCTTGTGCAAGGTGTCAATAGTCGTCTTTTGGACAACTGTCAAGTCAGCAGTCTTCCCCATGATTGTATAGCCTTCAGAACTAGACTGAGAGACCATTTAAAGGCCTTTGCAGGTGTTTTGAGTTAATTAGCTGATTAGAGTGTGGCACCAGGTGTCTTCAATATTCAATATAACCTTTTCACAATTTTCTAATTTTCTGAGATACTGAATTTGGGATTTTCCTTAGTTGTCAGTTATACAATATACAAGTTTCACTTTTTGAATGGAATTAGTGAAATAAATCAACTTTTTGATGATATTCTAATTATATGACCAGCACCTGTATGCACTTATTTTGAATAAATTACTTCACTACTGCTAAAAAATATGTTCTATATAATATGAGTGTGTGTGGTATGAATGAAATCCTCTACATCCGCCACGTTGTAATTGTCCTGTGACATACCAGTGTCAGTTGTGTCGCTTTACTCTTTACTACCATTCACAAATCTGCTCCCTTGGCCTCATGGGATAATTAAGTGTCCATCATGTGCACACTTCAGAATCTCACTGGAAGAAGTAGGTCATCCAGGTACTTTTTGCCTACTCTTTTATGAGTACTGTGAATTCAAGACATGCTACATTTGTAACATGCTGTTTTTTGCCTATTATATAGTAGGGAAGTATGCAATTTCGGATACAGTCCTTCCAAAAAAAAAAAAAAAATGAAACGTTGCTTATTCCGTAACTTAACTTAACTTAAAAGTAACTTTACATTTAAAAGTAATGTTACTCGATACTTGAGAAAATGATCTGATTATGTAATCCAGATTACTTGTAATGCTTTACCTCCACTCTGTTTGTGGGAAATGTCAGTTTTGTGTCATTCGTCTTTGTGTGGTTACATCAAGTCTGTAAACAGAGAAGAAGGTCTGGCTATTACAGCACATGTGCGGTGGGAGGTGTGTTTGTTCTGACAACTTGTAACCATAACTATAGGGAAACATTATTAACACAATGGATTGTAAAAAAAAAAGTTACAAACTGTGCAATACAACTCATATCAACATCAGCCTGCTTTTCAGACATGGCGACAGCTCCAAAAGGGTTAAAGGTCTAAAACGTAAAAAACCTAAAGATTTTGTTTTTGCTCGTCGATAGGTATCTAGCAGTCATTATGTAGAATGTCAGTGTTGTCTAACTATTGTAATGCTATTTAGTTTATATCATTTTCAATAAATCAAATTACGTCCGTATTGCTACTTTAACAAATAAACATACAGGATTTTGTGTAAAACTTAGTCAATGAGCACAGAGAATTTTTGAGATTTTTTCTGCAGAGAATTTTTTTGAGCACCGATTTGGTGTTAACCTACTGACAACTAATACACCAATTAATCATACAAAAACTGCTAAAATTATTTTCTTGCTCTGATTTTGTCTTGTGTTTCCAATAAAATATCTAGTAATTTTTTAAATCAAGATACATTTACTTGAGAAGCAAAATCACTTAAGATATAGTCTTGTTATAGTCTGAAAAAGTCAAATGAAGTTACCTTATGCATAAATCAGTAACATTATTATTATTATTTTTTTTACCCAATCTCCAGATTTTTTTTTTTGTTTGTTTGTTTTAAATATGAACTCACTTAATTTTGATAATATTCTAGAAAACAAGACTTAAGGGCCATTCACTCAGAACACATTTTTCCATTCCACTACAAACTTTTCCATTGTTTTTCAGTGTAAACACACTAGAACAGTCGTGTTGAACCGCTGCACTCAAATCTCGCATCTTTTGCAGCGCCCCATGCATGATGTGATATTCTAAAAATATGGCACTTAAGCTAAAATAAATTCAACTTTAAAAAAAACTCATCTCCAGGGTTAATTCCTAATTAATTCCTCCCCTTAAAGGTTCATTGTGTAAATTTTAGTGGCATGTAGTGGTGAGGTTATGAACTGCAACTAATGGCTCAGTCCACCGCTCACCCCTCACTTTCGAAGCACATAGAGAAGCTACAGTGGCCGACACAGGACAAAGAAGTTGTTGTCTGAAACAGCAGAGAGTAGCCAGTCAAACAAACACGCTCTGTAGAGCAGTTGTCTATTTATAGCTGGTGTAGAAACATAGCGGCGCAAAATGGCGACTTCGATGTAAAGGGACCCGCGATGTGCGTAGATAGAAGTGGCTCATTCTAAGGTAATAAAAGCATAATGGTTCATTATTTAAGGTCTTTTTGCAAAACTGAAAACATAGTTATGTATATTATATTGCATTTCTGTCAATAGATCCTCCTAAACTGGACCTTTAACAGCAAAAATGTGTTCTGTGGGAACTGGCCTTTAATATATTGCATCTCACGTAAATGTCTCTTGATTTAAGAATGTTTAGATGTTTGTACTATAAAACAAGTCAAATATACAGAGTATTTTTTGCAGTGAATAAAAATCGTTGCACACACAATACAGACTGCTGTTTTGATGAATCAATTACCGCAGTAATGTGATGTTTTTAACCAAAGTAATACAAAGATATAATTTTATTTAATCTATCATAAATTGAAGTGGTCACTTTGAGAGGTATGATGTCAGCTGAAAAAGAAAAATCATTTCAGGGGGAAAATAAGTTATTGCATTTTGATGAAAGATTACGAAAGCAAACCTTTAGAAAAAAATGTGATGTGATAAACGTGGGAATGTATTGTAATAAAGTAGCAGTTTATTTATGCAGGCCAAGAACGCTGTAGTTACAATATTTGTCTTTAAAACACACAGAAAAAAGTAAGCATTTTGCAGAGACTTTGTCCACATGCAACTTTCTTATATTCAAAACAATGGTTTCTTTCTTTTTTTTTTTTTTGGCTTTAATGAACAAAATTGTTCTTGCTGTTCTTCTCTCTTAGCCTGGGGCCAGATCATTCTCTGAACTAAACATTTTTGGACCGTGATTATCTGACAAAGAATGCGAGTTTTAATCTCAGTTAAACAGACACGCTGAAGTTGATGATCGTGAGGTCAGGAGATAAGCTTCTTTCAGGGAATGTCCTCTTTGCTTCAGTCTTAGCTGTGAAGTCCCGATGCTATCTCTGCGTCTCACGCCATAGCCGTCAGACATGCCCCCACGGCCACCGGTTCCTGCGATCAGTCCTGAGGAATGTGCCTTTCTCTGCAGGTAGCTGCTGTCTTTGACTAAAGCATCCCATGTTATCAGGGATCATATTGAATGAGGAATGAATAAGGATCTCAGAACAATAAAACTTGCCTTGCCGTTGCCTCTAGCTGTGAATCTGACAGATAAGAGGGTGTTTGTTAAACCAGTGGATAGGGACGTGAAAAGATACCAGAGAACCAACATCTGATTACATGATAAATCACTTGTCGGATGAATCACATCCATGTAGCCATTTAAAACTGTCACGCCAATATCCGAGGAGTTAACCACAGAAGAATTAAGGGGTCATCCACTGCTTATTCCTTCAAACCAAATGTGTGGTATTTTTCACTATCATCAGCACTAAAGCCAAACACGTTAAAGCCAATGCTTAAACCAAGTCTGTGCTTGAAAGTGAAACGCTTATGCACGAAGTCAGAGATGTGTGGACAGCAGAGTGTGACCTCCCTGCCAATCTTTCTGGGTTAACCTTTGACCCCCAGATGAGGTCACAGATGAGCCTTCACCACTGGGTTAAGACCTATAGGTATGCAACATTTGTTACCATGTGATATTATGTAATAGAGTTATATTTGTCAGGGTATGTGTCACATTTAATTTAAATCAAATGAAAACTAAACTGAAACTAAGACAGATGTTTGTGCGGTTGCTCAAAAGAAAAGTATAAAGGTAATAGCTCACTTCTCCTGTAAAGGTGTATCTGAGTTTTATGTCTTTATGGGTGGGTTTTGCACGTTTAATTCCATTTACAGTGTTTTCAGTTGGTTACCTTGGTTATTCATTGTTTGATTATCAGTTACACCTGTTGTTCATTACATTAATTGGTTTGTTGTGTGTATTTAGTTTCCTTTTTGTTCTCTGTCAGTTCTTTTTGTGATCGCAGTTGTACAGTGAGTATTTTCAGTTTTGTTTAATAAATATATTCTCACTGTTGAAATAGATCCTTTTCCTACTGTTTGTGCAATCCAACATTTCCAAACTGTATAATTTGAGGAATATACTGTAGCACAAACAGTGAAAGACCAGTTACACGCTGAAGTTTAAAAGGACTTGCATTTGGTTCAGATAGTCATATTCAGTGCCCATAATTCCATTTGTGATTTTTAAAAAATTTTTTTTAGCTTTGTTGTTCTTTACTATTGTTCTAAAAACCTAAAGTATGAGTATGTGCTTGTGTATTTTTGCATAATCAACTGGCAGTGAATAAGTATTTTTATGCAGTCAGACCAGGATCTACAGTATGTGGGGTACTGTGGAATAATATTCATACAGAAAGACTGTGTGCTGATTGTCACTACAGTGTCACAGAATAATGTGACTCTGATGCATCTGTTGCCCACTGATTCTTCCACATCAGTGGAAGAATGCAGATGTTCAAGAACTTGCAGATGTTCAAGTCAAAAAAACTTGATGCCATTAAAGTGCTCCTGTTATGCTTTTTCAAATATTACCTTTCATGCAGTGAAATTCATATAGCTGTTTGTGAATGTAAAAGGTCTGCAAAGTTTTAAAGATCTAAGAGCATGACAGGAGTTAATCTCCTAAAAAAAAGAATCGATTCTGAACTGACAAAACAAGCTGTCAGCAATTCCTGTTTTATTTCCTGTTACATACAATGTGACAATTTTGCATAATATCTCTTCATTGGATGCCCGTGAATGTCTGCTTTGACCCGCCAATAAACATTTTGTTTGGTATTATCGACATGTCAGGAAGACACTGTTTTTAGTGTTGCGTACCCACTTTGCTCGTATTAAGTGCTGAGGAAACACGTGATGTAAATGGTAGACCAGTAACAACAGATTGGGCTGTCTGACCAATCAGAGTAGTGTAGGCTCGCAGTAAGGAGGGGTTTAGAGAGATTGAATCTTTGAATGAACCATTTAGGACCCTTTAAAGTAGTATAATTGGGGCATTTTAAGATGATTTAGTTCCTGTATTTTTATACTATTTGATGCAATTCTGGAAGAAACCGATCCGTCACTGACATTATAAACACACTCTCCACCCGTGGTGGAATGTCACCCAGTGCCCTCCACAAGTGAATAGGAAATGCGTGAGCGCTCTAGATTTATGGCTCCACTGCTTTCTTCAGGCAGCAATGAATGTGTTCATTTAATGGTCAGTAGCACAATGAGTCGTGGTGTGCTGAACCAGTCATCTAAGGAGGTTGCATTGTCAGAACTTTTAATAACAATCAGACAGAGAGCAAAAAAAAAAAAAAAGAAACACGAAAATCATGTTAAGCCCATAGTATTTTTTTATGGATAAAGTTAGCATACGCACATTTAAATGCATAGCCTTTCGAAGTATACTTCATTTGAAAGGTAATCGATACATACACACTAGAAAGATTAATCATCGTCCAGTGTCTGTGCTATTTCTGTCCAAAAGTTATGAGTGATAAAGATGTCTTTGTACTTAAATTAGAGTTGCAGGTGTCTTTTAGTCCCCTCACACAAGCACTCACCAATGGACGTCTATTTTTTTCTGCCGTCTCCAGTAGTTTGTTATTGTACTTGTTCTGTCTCCTCGGTTTCTTTTTTTGACTTTGAAACAACAGCCTGTAAAACAATGGCCTAGGACAGTGTTGTTGTGTCTGCATAATAATTAGTGTCTGCATATACAATTAACCAGTATACCGGCCTAAAAGATTTTAAAGATGTGTGTGTGTTGTAACTAATGGTGAGAGATTGCGCTCTCCTGTAGACCAGAAGGGGTAATGCAAGTTGTCATAATGTCATACGTTGACCGCCTATGTACACGTCAAATGGAGTATACATTGAAAGGCAATGTGTAAAAAAAAAAAAAAAAATGGAAAATGTTTTCCTAATTAAAGGCACTTGATGGTTTCACGTTAAGATTGTATGTACGATCACATTGGTGTGATAACTCTAGGTTGGACCCTGGAGAGTACAATCACACCGGTGTGATTAGAATGATGAACTGCTAAATTGAAATCAGTGTTCAGTTCAGTGTTTTCAACCATACAGTATAATGTTTGTTTGAGGTTTCAGACATTTAAATACACATTTTACATTTAGCAGACGCTTTTATCCAAAGTGACTTACAAGTGAGGCAATTAGGGGTTAGGTGCCTTGCTCAAGGGCACTTTAGTCATGATATCAAAGGTGGAGAGAGTGCTGTTTATTCACAATCCCCACCAGTGTGGGAATCAAACCAGCAACCTTCAGGTTAAAAGCCCAACTCCCTCACCATTAGGCCACAACTGATGAACACTAAAAATTTTATGGTATTAGTTATTTAATTAATTATAGCCTAATGGTAAGAGAGTCAGACTTGTAACCCGAAAATGAAATCAACCAATCAATCAATCGTGGTTGTGCGAGCACTTGTTTGCACATGTTTGGTTGCAGTCTGTGTTCTTCCTTTTTTTATATTTAGTAAGTAACGAAAATGCTTTGGAGAAATGTATTTGAGTAAAAGTATAAATTTTAATTAGGAAATGTAGTGGAGTATAAGTAAAAGTTGACAGAAATATAAATACAGATAAGTACAGATTTTCCCCCAAAAAAACTCAAGTACTGTAACAAAGTATTATTACTATGTTACATTACACCTCTCAGAAACGTAGGGCACAAATTGAGTATGGGACTCCATACTTGGATACATGTCACATCACTTTCAAACTAACATGGTACCTGTCACCAAATAGAGATCAACGTTATATATATTTCAAGTTTTGTGCGTATTTTCAATGAAATCGATTATACAGCTCTATTTTGACTGCTGTGTGTCATGTGACAAGCTTGATGCATCGCCATGGAAATATGGTAATACTGGTTGCCTTAAAAAAACTCATGTTGGGGGGCTTAGCATATTTTCAATTTAGTTGGGATGAGTGAAACGGTCAACTGAGCACGAGATCGTTTATCAGTAACACTTAGAATATCTTCTAACTAGAGTTTCCAGGGGGATGAAATCTATGGAGGTGGATGTCAGAGGATACACACAGCGACAAAGAGAGAGAGATAGACTTTGGCTGTTGTACTTGCTGCTGTGGAATGCAAGCCACCAATATTTTGACTTCTCCTTTGGAAACAGCTGCGTTTCCTTTTTCAAAGATATTTTTTCCTTATTTATCAGATCCCTTAGGGGAGATCCATCTCTGCTGTCTGACACAGACTTCCTCCTCTAAATCTGTGTCTCTGGCCAGCCCTGAGCTCACACACACCTGCTGCAGCACACACAGATGGTTCTAACAGGTCTCTCTGCTTGGCATGCTCACACAGACACAGACACACAGGTAGCCACTGTTGCAGGAGACACCGCACACAATACCTCAATACACACCACTAGTATATTTCATCTGTACCAATATATGTACCAAATTAGGCATTCCGACCCCAGAAACGGTCCTGTGTAGGTTTCCGTAATCCTAACCTCTCAACTTGGGGTGGACGGTATACCAGTTTAAATTAAAAACCAGTACAAAATATTAAATTGTTTGAGTCTCAGTATTTTTTTTATGTTCCGTTCTTTGTTGAAGTGATTCATAAAATGTAGTCTAATGATATTAAAGAAACTATATGTAGAAATCAGAAACCCTTGTAATTAGCAATACTGGTGGCTTTTAAATGAACTGCAGCCAGACGC
This sequence comes from Zacco platypus, assembly GCA_038088235.1. Classification (NCBI taxonomy): domain Eukaryota; kingdom Metazoa; phylum Chordata; class Actinopteri; order Cypriniformes; family Xenocyprididae; genus Zacco; species Zacco platypus. Next base: position 20,027,732 of record CM076065.1, on the reverse strand, counting down.
TTATTGCTCGTGTCTGTGCTTGTGCACATGGAACACATAAGAGACTGAACGTGAAGGGAGTTAATCTCCCCAACAGAAAACACTTGCCTGAAATGCCTAATTTGTACTCTTTTCATTATTTCCATGACTTAGCTACGTCACACATTTGCATTAGCCCACCATCAAAGAACTGTTGGGTAGGTGATTTCAAGGAGATTGTTTGTCATACAACATCAAAAGTGATTAACTGACCGTAAGGCTATAATGTTATTGGTTTACGAGGCATGTGTGATGTAAGTTGAGCATTGCTCTTTCTTTTCTCCTTAATATGAATTATCCTGAGTGAACCTTTATACTACATAATCTATTGCATAAAGTGCTATATAAACAAATGTGACTGGAGTGCTGAATTGCAGAGCTGGTGCAAACATATCGCTATGATCAGATGCTTTCTAAACTGCTGTTTTCTCACCGCTGTTGTAAGTAGGCAGTAGGCAGAGTCGTAACCGTTTAAACAGGCAAAGTGAATCAGAGCAGCAAGATAACAACAGTCCAATAATACAGGCAATAAATTCAAAGGGCAGGCTGAGAACGATCAGAAAACGGGAAAACAGGCAGAATCAAAAACAGAGAAAACAAACACGAGAATGAACGCTCAGAACCAAAAGTAGATCAAGACCTTGCAGTGTTTGTGTGTGAGAGTGGTGCCTAAATAGTCCAGATAATGTGCTGCAGCTGGTGTAGCAATCAGTGCCAAGGTACGGGGCTTATGGGAAGTGTAATCTGCCTGAAATGAGTGAGTGGGTGTGTAGTGCATTGTGGGAAGTGAAGTCCGGGAGTGAGTGTGCATGTGTGTGTGTGTGTGAGCGAGAGAGTCCAAGTTGAAGTGCCCTCTAGTGGTTCTCATGGGCACTTCAGCTGACAATCGTTACAGCTGTTGTTTTTGTTGTGCGTTTATTTATCTTGTTCAAAATTGGTTTCAAGAATCGTGAAATGTCACTGGTATCAAAGATGTTGGTATTGTAACAACCGTAATTTTATCAAAGAATAATTATATTGTTACTGTCAAATAAAAGGTCATATTGCCCTTACCTACTCTCGATAAATAAATAAAATGTCAGATCATGTTGATTGTTTAAAAGGTGTGCTATTACTTTTACAAGTAATTTTTTAGATTTTTTTACCTTCCAGATGATAAAACCAGTACTGCAATTAAAATATATATTTTGATATTCAATAAATCTGTTAAATATTACAGTTGTATATTTAAGAAAAAAAAAGATTACTTGTGTTGCATTTACTTCCCTAACTGGAAACTGGCAATCTAAAACTAAAAATTGGACAGAGTTCGTTTATGTTTTAATAACATTATTTATCTCCAACAAAATAAGTCCAAGCATCTTTGTTGTGTCATTTTTAGACTGTGAGTGTTGAGGCCTGCGCTCCAGTAACACTATTCGGATATCTCCTTTTGTGAGGTTGCCAAAGCACAGAGTACCATTAGTCTATCCCAAAATGTTTTGTCAGCTGTTCTCATGGATTATGCCTTTATTAATGTTTCTATATGCCGAAAAGAAGGAAAGAATGGGACTGTTTATTTTCCAGACCATTTCCTCCATTTTATGGAATTTCCTCCTTATACAAAAAGACATTATAATATTTGTTGACAGGTCGTTGGCTTGTGTCGGCACTCAAGTGAAAATGGATTTGTTTTAGGCCTGTTAAAGACAGAACAGCTGACTCTTGTAATGTCTGTTAGACTGTTGCCCTACACATATGCAGAGCATAAAGTAAACAATTCTCCTACACAAAGTAAGTTAACCTGACTTTGTGCCTGAACTGTTGTAGACACACACAAAATTCCTCTCTGTTCTGTATAATTCTCCTACTGACATGCAGGTATGGCCATCTGACTGCGGCCATTCACTATGGAGACGATCTGCTTTTCTGATGTCTCGCAGTGACTTGAGAGATCTTTTAACAGTCATAATTATCACAAATTACGGCTGTTCTCTAAATGCCCTGCAACTACAGAGCAATGCAGACAGATTTCATTTCTTCCTGCATGAAACTTCAGATCAGTCCAATGAAGAATTGATCCAACATACTATAAAAATACATTTTCCTTAAGGTCACTACCGCAAAATAAAAATGACAGGGTGATTTAATGCAAAATAAACCTGACAGTCTCTGACGTGAAGCAGAGAATATATTACAAGGCAACTTTCCAAAAAAAAAATTAAATATTGATTTAAGTGTAAATTAAATTATTATGTGACAATAAAGAGAGTGTAAAGTGATATGAGAGACATGAAACTAGTGCAGCTATACAGGAAATGACTTGCTTGGGACAACAGTGGTTGACCATTCAAGTATTCCTGATTTTTATGATCTTAATGAACTATTATCAGTTAGTGGAGGCTGATTTGCAGTATATGGAAAAAAAAAAACATTATATTTAATATTTTTTTTTCCTTTATGTTCATTTATAAACCACTTACAGCAACTTGATGTATTTCATCATAAGGTTTTCCTTAGTGGAAGAACATTATTACTTTTAGCATAAAATATTGTGAGTTTATAACATTGTTCTGTGTAACTACATTCTGTGTGTGAGTGTGATCTTTTTCCTATAGTGCTCCCATCAACCAATGGATCTTTATGACCTTCTCATCTATGGTTTGCCATAAACTACTGCACCTCTTGCTGACCTCTGCTCTGAGCTCTGACTCCTGTAGTGGCGCCTTTGATGCTTTGCGTGGGTCAAAGAGCTAGATCAGAGTTGGGAAATGCCCAGGGAATGCTGTCAAACCCCTGCCATCTCTCAGCTGCCTGAGTACAAAATCCCATGACAAGCAAGACTTCTGGGCGGCCTAATTTATCTACATTTGGTTACTATATTTCAAAACTACACATATGGAATTTTATTAAAAGGATAGTTCTCCCAAAACTGAAAATTCTGTCATTTACTCATCCTAAAGTTGTTCCAAACCTGTATGAATTTCTTTCTTCTGCTGAACACAAAAGACAGTGACATCACTTACAACATTTCTATTGTCGAACCAACCTGGATTAAATGATGGATGTGCAACGAAGTTATTATGGTTTTGGGAAAAAGTTGCGACTGACTAGTTAATTTTTCTCAACAATGCATTGTGCTATGGGCAGAAGGTTACATCATTATATGCAAAACACAGCTCAGGATCGTCAGAAACAGAGATTTAACACTATAAACCAAGGGTTAACATTTGGACAAGATATTGAGTTAGACATTGAACAAGTACAGTCGTGGCCAAAAGTTTTGAGAATTACATAAATATTAGTTTTCACAAAGTTTGCTGCTAAACTGCTTTTAGATCTTTGTTTCAGTTGTTTCTGTGATGTACTGAAATATAATTACAAGCACTTCATACGTTTCAAAGGCTTTTATCGACAATTACATGACATTTATGCAAAGAGTCAGTATTTGTAGTATTGGCCGTTCTTTTTCAGGACCTCTGCAATTCGACTGGGCATGCTCTCAATCAACTTCTGGGCCAAATCCTGACTGATAGCAACCCATTCTTTCATAATCACTTCTTGGAGTTTGTCAGAATTAGTGGGTTTTTGTTTGTCCACCCACCTCTTGAGGATTGACCACAAGTTCTCAATGGGATTAAGATCTGGGGAGTTTCCAGGCCATGGACCCAAAATTTCAACGTTCTGGTCCCCGAGCCACTTAGTTATCACTTTTGCCTTGTGGCATGGTGCTCCATTGTGCTGGAAAATGCATTGTTCTTCACCAAACTGTTGTTGGATTGTTGGAAGAAGTTGCTGTTGGAGGGTGTTTTGGTACCATTCTTTATTCATGGCTGTGTTTTTGGGCAGAATTGTGAGTGAGCCCACTCCCTTGGATGAGAAGCAACCCCACACATGAATGGTCTCAGGATGCTTTACTGTTGGCATGACACAGGACTGATGGTAGCACTCACCTTTTCTTCTCCTGACAAGCCTTTTTCCAGATGCCCCAAACAATCGGAAAGGGGCTTCATCGGAGAATATGACTTTGCCCCAGTCCTCAGCAGTCCATTCACGATACTTTCTGCAGAAGATCAATCTGTCCCTGATGTTTTTTTTGGAGAGAAGTGGCTTCTTTGCTGCCCTTCTTGACACCAGGCCATCTTCCAAAAGTCTTCGCCTCACTGTGCGTGCAGATGCGCTCACACCTGCCTGCTGCCATTCCTGAGCAAGCTCTGCACTGGTGGCACTCCAATCCTGCAGCTGAATCCTCTTTAGGAGACGATCCTGGCACTTGCTGGACTTTCTTGGACGCCCTGTAGCCTTCTTTACAAGAATTGAACCTCTTTCCTTGAAGTTGCTGATGATCCTATAAATTGTTGATTTAGGTGCAATCTTAGTAGCCACAATATTCTTGCCTGTGAAGCCATTTTTATGCAACGCAATGATGGCTGCACGCGTTTCTTTGCAGGTCACCATGGTTAACAATGGAAGAACAATGATTTCAAGCATCACCCTCCTTTTAACATGTCAAGTCTGCCATTCTAACCCAATCAGCCTGACATAATGATCTCCAGCCTTGTGCTCGTCAACATTCTCACCTGAGTTAACAAGACGATTACTGAAATGATCTCAGCAGGTCCTTTAATGACAGCAATGAAATGCAGTGGAAAGGTTTTTTTGGGATTAAGTTCATTTTCATGGCAAAGAAGGACTATGCAATTCATCTGATCACTCTTCATAACATTTTGGAGTATATGCAAATTGCTATTATAAAAACTTAAGCAGCAACTTTTCCAATTTCCAATATTTATATAATTCTCAAAACTTTTGGCCACGACTGTAGTTTTAACTGTTTCATTAGCCACTTTCTCACATTAAACCCAGTAAATTACCATAACAATTACTGGATTTTCTTTTTTCCGGTAAATGTACCACATTCAATCTTTTATTAAGAAACCATTCACACATTCGTGTCAAAATCCTGGGAAAATCTCTGATGTCAATCACTAGAAATTACCTTTAAGCGTTACCTTTAAGCGATTTGTCATCCACCAAAATCACTTTAGTTACATCTTAATTATAATTTCTTTTTTGGCTTTTTGAGTGACTGATGTTACTATAAACAGTGCAGAGTAACTGAGTCGTCTCTGTCGGAACTTTCAATCCAGGATTGGTGGAAAAATGTGCCTGTGCCAACATTTCTGCAAAATGATATTACATTGTTACTTGCACATTTCATTGCACTTTGAAAGTGAAATGTTCAGTGCAAAAAGGACATTCAATTTCTCCCAAAAGAGATGAATTTCATTAACAAATACATTAGCATTTCGAAAATGAAATGTCCGGTGAGTGGCACTAAAAGGTTAATGCTAAAAGTCTCTGTAACACAGTTCTTAAGTACGGGAAGAAGGAGGCGGGAACCGGCGAACATTCAACGTAATTTTAATCAAATAAAATAAACAAACAATAAAACGAAAGTAAAAGGGTGGCAGTTCCTCACGGCGACTGCCGCCCACACAAACATAATACAACACAACATAAATTCCAGGCCTGGTCCTCTCTCGTCCTTCACTGTAGTCGCTCCTCTTTTATGCTTCCGGAGCTCCTCCATGAGAGATACGAGACCGGTGCACCGCGCAGCTGGCGCCCATTATCACTCGCGTTACCAGTCTTGCGCCGTTCCCTCACGGCTCTCGCCCGCCCTGCTCGTCACAGTCTCTATTAATCTATAGTATGCCCCTGTAATCATAATTTGTGTGAAAATGAAGAAAAGTTGTTGGTGTTTTACTGCCTGTTTTACTTCCTTACTGCTTTACTTACACTTTTTAATTTCAATTAACTCAATTTTAAAACAACCAGGTAACTTACCTTTGTAAGTTAAACCAACAAATCTTTTTTACAATGTATGTATTACAACTTCCCATCCCAACAAGTTGCCAGAACTGATTTACTGGTAGGTCTCAACAACTCCTGTTCACTCGTAATCTCTAAATGGTAAAAAGGCTGTATGTGTTAAAGTCTGTCTGCCTGTCTGTCCATGGAAATGACACCACATAAATCCACTTTGGTGGGCTTAAGTCCTCCCAAAACAAAAGACAAAGCCAGAAAAATGAAAGGAAAGAAAAGATCGTCACTGAGATTTTTAACTTGATTTCAATTCCCTCAGAAGATATGAGTATTTAATACATGAGACAAGCAATGAGCCAATTTTGTTATTGGTTTTCTGTAGCTAAACAACTTGTCATTAAATTGTAGCACAACATTTTATACTGTATTACTGTGACACCAAAATGCAGCATTAACTCTGTTCTGGAATAGGCTTTATAACTGAGGGTTATAAGCAGTTTGGTTAAAATTTTTTGATGGTTTGGTTGAGTGCCATAAAGTGTCATTCACATTTTTAAGAGTGTTAAAAACAAGTGCAGTCGTATAGATGACAAGCAAGTCGCCGTAGCTTTTCATTACAGAAGTTGAAACAATTAGAATGTGGGGGAAGAGAATGTGAACGGGGGATTCTGAAGATAATTACATAAACACAGATGGATTCTTCACATGCCTGGCTTCACAGCACATTTTTATTGGTTAAACTGAAGGAGACAGCTTTCAAATCATCTGCCTCTGAATGTTTCATGTGCTGCAAAGACGCAGGAAATAATTGCAGGCTTTATGTACACTCAACATTTTTTTTTTCTCACAAATTTGTGGTGACTGATTTTGGATTGGACAGAATAATTAAAAAGCTTCAGATATAAATTATGCCTGTTGGTAGTGACTTGTTTTGCACCCAAGTACTGCATCTATAAAGTAGATGCTTGTATACATTGAAAGTTTACATTATACAGTTTATTGTATGGATTGAAATTCACATTTGTTAAGATCAGCCTGATTAGTTTAAGCGATCACATTAACACCCTGTATTATTGTCAGAAAAGAGTTTATGGTAATAAACAGACTTTAATGGGTCATTTACAACAGCTCATTTTCATTTTTCCATCTCCACATTCACTTTAGTTGGTATAGGCTGTTAAAATTATACAATTTCAATACATGGAACTGTCCTGTAATGCTTGTAACATTGTTACTGTATTTTTATGTAAAATTCTGGAAACTTGAGCTAGCGAATGTATTCGAATCGGTCAACCAGCAAAGAGTCTGGAATATAGGTCAAAATTATTTGAAGGATTGACATCAGTGTAGCGCCCCCTTTGGTCTTGGAGGAAGTGAATTGTTGTTTTTCTTAGTGGTTGTGGGCAGGGAGGAAAAAGTCAAGATGTGGTGAGTGAATCAAATGCAAATGACCACCGGACTACTTCAGGGGATGTGATGGAAAACATTTAAAGTGCAACTCGCATGTGACCACGGACCACACTGAAGCCTTACTGCCCAGTCCATGTAACTGTATGCCACCATGAAAATTCTGTCTGTCTCTCTATCTTCAGGTGTCTGTTTCTCTGTCTCACTTTTGCGTGTTTTGAAGTTTTTCCATTTCTTCTCTGTAGGTCACAACCCACTCCTTTTTGTCCTGTGTGGGCTAATGACAATAGCACAGAAGAAAAGAAACAGATGTTATACAGGTGGAAATGGAGAATCAGCTCTAATTAGAACAACACAGAGCTTTATCCCAGACCCCTTTATCAACCTGTCCATTTTATTCCATAACAAATTTTAGTACACATAAATACATTTTTAACTACTCAAGTTTTTAATTAAATGTATTTAACTTTAACTATTTACTGTATTTATTGGCATGTTTTATGCTCTGTTTGTTAGATTCAGAGATGCGTTTCCTGTAATCAACCTAACTCACTACTTAACCACTATAGTAAAATGCATCATTTGAAAAATGAACTAGCTTGTCATGACTGTTTCAGGTTGGTTGAACAATATATAGGACTGTCATTAATGATGCCATGCGCAGATGGAGTAATAACCTTTTTGCTTATCAATCATTTTGAGGTTGAAATTAATGTTAGATTATTATAGTTAATTTTACACAAACAATAAAACCCCTTTTTTTTTTTTTTGGATCACGTTAACATTGGAGTAACATAAATTGGAGTAACTTTACACCTGTTTGCATGTGGTTCATTCAGCCAGCATCTTTCTCCACAATGTAATTTCTCAGAGATGCTGCAGTAATGAACATGGCATCTGAGGACTACTTCACTGTTATTTTTTTCAATGTTTGTAATGACAGACTTGCGACCATAGTTGTCTAACAGTGCTTTTGGTAAACACACCCCTGTTTAGTTAAGGGTTATTGTATTATTTTAGCATGTTGTGTTACTGTGATGTGTTGGTGTAGGTTTTCAACTTCAGTCCCTTCTATTTTACCATGTGTATTGTGGTCTATTACTAAGATCCAATGCTGTTAGGAAGTTTGTGCAAATTTTTAGCATTACATCTGGTCAGATTCCATTTTGGATTGTAGTATATATTCATTCCTTTGGTCATTCGAGGTTTCATTTTTTTAATACTGTCTGACTTTTGCCTGTATAATCAGACAAAGTCAGGTGCATCATGCCAAAAGGAATGAGATTTCTGAAGACCTTTTGCAAAAAAAAAAAAAATGTTTGGTGAAACATCATGTTTGGTGAAAATCAAACATTGCATTACATGAGAAGAACCTCATAGCAGTAGTCATTGTAATATATTAAGATAGGAAACGGATTAGGGAAGAGGAACGTGAGACACACACTTTGCATGTTTACTGGTTACGTTTACTGCATGCTCCAAAAAAAGCACATAGAGAACTCATGTACAAACCAATGGGCGTGGCATAAGATACCAGTCAATCAGCTAATCTATTACAGTCATGGTCAACAGTCAGTCATGGTGGTGTGGTGTTTAGTGTGATGGTTTGGGGAAGTTTTGCTGCATCAGGAGCTGGACATAATGGCATCATAGAATAAAAATTCAAACAAGTCTACCTCAGAATTGTTTTGGAATGGCCTAGTCAAATTTCAGACAAGCTAAATATTAGAAATCGTGTGTATACCATACTGTAAGTAGTATTAGTAATTTACCATATAAACACACACACATATATATATATATATATATATATATATATATATATAAATAAGTAATTCAATTTTACAGTTATGAACTATAAAATATATAGGCATGAAATTTCAGGCATTCTGTGGTGGCAAATTTTCATGCATATATATTTGTTAGTGAGATAATATTCAATTTTTTACTTTAAAATGAACAGAATTAACATAGCATTCATATAATTTTTCTCTGCATTTTTTATAAACCATTTTTCAATGTATGTCCCTCTCCCTGGATCTGTCATCACATCCTTGTCCTCTTTTCCTGTTAATGTGTGGGAGAAGAGTATCTGTGAAGATGATGAAAAACGCCAACACAATGAAAGTCACTCAAGACTTTCCACTTTATTTCTCTTAAATGGCTCTTGCTCAAACAACCTTTTGCACTTTCACATTTTTGTTTAGTATGCGGCCATGCAGTTATTGTTGTGGGTCCTTACTGGGTCTGTCCTCTGAAAAACCACATCAGTTATATCAGACTATATGGGCTCTGCGGTTTTGGTTGTGTTTCTTACTGTCGCTGCCAAGTCCTTGATATAAGTATAATCTATCATTTTGTGAGCCTCATTTTTTCCATTATCCTTTCAAAAAGGCAACAGCATTTGCAGAGGACACATTTAGAACTCCTGAACAGTTGGGACCGTTGCAAATTTCCGCTTTCATAATTGTAATACAGGCAATGAAAACGACTAAAGAATGCCATTGGCAGAGTATATATTCAGACACACTCTCATGGGCAGTCTGATTTCAGCCACCCTATCGTTGTTTAGCAAAAGTAACAAGGTAATTTCCAGACCAGTGGCCCTCAATACTGATGACCTTTAATATATCTGTCATCTTGGATGTTTTTGCTGCTGAGAGGCTGGCTTCTGTTGTTGGATCCACCTGTGAAAGTTGTTAATGAAGAAGTCTCAGCAGCATGTGAAATGGCCACATTCAAACCTGATGTGCTGATGTTAAAAACATCACAAATGGGACCTCTGGAAATTGCTTTCAGTATGAATTACTCAGACATATTGTGAGTGAGAAAACGCCTGGTGTTAAGCCATCACCATGTGAACCCTGAAGCTGGAACTGCACTAAAGTAAATTCTCCCTCTACTCTTTTCTCTCTTGTTTCTTTCTTTTCTTTTCTTTTTTTTTTTTTTTTTGGTAGTAAGCCCTTACTGGAGGTCAAAAGTCATTCTAGATGCTACCAGCACTCTATTTCATACATTGCAGGTGGGTTTTCCAAGGTCAGTCAGTCAATTAGAGCAGAGTATGTAGCACAAGGACAGGGTGAACCTCAGGGATCTGTCATAGGCCCTTTGAGGTTTTCTCAAGAGGCTGAGTTTTAATCCGTAACGCATGTGTAAGGACAGCAGAAGAGTGTAACTCCCTGTTGGAAGACCACAGATCAGAGAAGTTGCTCCCATGTGATGTTGGAGAACTTTAAACAGCTTCTGTAATTCACCAAACAGAGAAAAGGGGGTAGTCTTCACATTACCCCAAAACCCTTAGTGATCCCTAATTCATTCCTCTGCTCCACGATTTAGTTAACTCCACGACTTTCTCTTCCTCTTCACAAGGAGGGAGGGCTTAGATGGAAGTGTGTGTTCCTCACCTAGGGAAGCATGGAAATACAATCAGAGTAGGACACCTCACCCTGGGCCCACAAGTGGGGCATCCGGCTGGACTTGTACTTATAGCAAGAAATCCAGCCCATGGGTCGTCTATAGGAGGGGCAAGAGGAAGGGTTGTCTGTGACGTGAAGAGAAGAGTAGCACAGCAGAATGACAAAGCTGTCATCTGACGAGAAAACACATTCTGGACGCAGTTTCCCCTTATTCTTTTTTCTGCATGAGTGGCTGCTAGCACTTAAAACTGTGGATAAATGCATTTCTGTGATGTCCTTTGCTGTGGGAACAGCTTGAATAAATAAAGAATTAGTATTCTACCAGAAATAGTGAATCATTATTACAGCACATGCCCTGCACATCTGGACGCTCTGTGAAGTGGTGCTGTAATATAAATGCGTATGTATAGACCATATGGGTGAATTAGGTCAGTCAATTATAGGCTATTATTGCGCATACATAGCTTACCACATCTTTATAATGTTTAGGTATGTGAAAAGAAAATCCCTGGTGAAAAAGTTCATGTTACTGGTTACATGTTGGTCTTTCAATAATATTGTGTCATAGCTAAAGCAAAAGGACTAAATGTTTGATTATAGCAGTGCTTGGATATTATATTGAATACAATAGTATTGTCAAGTGTATGTCCTGTTTAGTTTAGTTCTGTCTTGTCATTATTAGTTCGAGTTAATCACCGTGTCTAATTAGTTAAGTCTTGTCAGCTGTCGTGTAATGAATAATGAAAGTTGCTTTCCGAAGGAAATTTATTATGAGACAAGGAGTTACAATAAATGCAATGTACTATGATAGCAAGAATATGTTTTTGAATTTCTGCATTAATTACTCATAAAATATGGTCTGATCTTACTCACAATTATAAAAAAAATTGAATCTGACATGATTAATAACAACAAACAATTGTACTTTTCACATTTTTATTTACTACATTACACTGTAAGTAGTAATTCACATTGCAAGGTGGAGAAAGCAAAGAAGAGCCAAACCATGATGTTCCTTCCATCATGTTTCACCGTTAAGAAGAGGTTTTGGTGTTGTATGCAATGCTGTTTCTCCTTTAACATGGGGTTGTGCATGTTTGTCAAAAGTTAAACTTTTGTCTCAACTGTCCAAATAACATTTTCCCAGAACCGTTGTGGAACATCCAGGTGGTTTTGGGCAAGCATGAGACGTGTCTCAATATTTTTTAGACAGCAGGGGTTTGCTTCTTTTTGTTCATTTTTTTTTCATATAGTGAATACATGAACAGACTTCTGTAATTTGAAGAGTTTTCTGGGGGTTTTTAGCTGTTATTTTTGGGTTCTTTGTCACCTCTTTCAGAATTGGCCATTGCGTTCTAAAAGTGATCTTTACAGGATGTCCACCCCTAGGGAGAGTAGCAACAGTCCTGAATTTACTACATTTGTTGAAAAGTTACCTTGGACTGATAAATACACGTCTTTAACATGTTTTTAGTAATGCTTTTGTAGCCTTTTCCAGATTTGTGCATCTTTGTAATGTATTTTTAAAGTCCCGTGAAAGCTTTTGGGATTGAGGCATTGGAACGAACAAAATTCTTTATTTTTTTTTTAGAAGAATAGGTTTGTCAGTGTTTGCCTTTATTTAAAGGCACAGGTCCACACTTCCAATCTCATTTCCTTAATTGACACCAATTAGCTTTTGGAGGTAACACAGAGGTTCAGCCTACCTTATCAATGATTACCGTCCCGATCATGTCCCGATTCATGATCATGTCCCGATTCTGAATTTAAAGATCATATCCCATTTTATGGGTCATCAGAGTATAAATCCAGATATCATAAACTTATTCTGTCCACTGTATAGTAAATTTGTTACCCAGAGTATGTAAACATGCAAATTATATGTCAATTGCAGTTTGTCAAGCACATTAAAGCATCTCATTGTATTTCTGTGTGTCTTAACAGTGGAAAATGACAGGGAGCTGTCTCCACAGAGACGACACCATAAAGAGTTCAAATTCAACCTGTCCCAGATACCAGAGGGAGAGGCCATCACAGCAGCAGAATTCAGGATCAACAAGGAGTGTGTCACTAGGGCCTTCCGCAATGAGACATTCCTACTTAATGTGTTCCAGGTGGTTGGGCAACACCCAGAAAGGTAAAGAAGTTAAATTTCAAAATGCTATTCTATAAAATTCCATATTCTTCATTTGCTATACTGTAAAGGGTGATCTGTTGAGCACAGTCAAAGAACTTGTATAAAATCATTACCTCATAGTAATTATATAATGATCTCTTTCAAATGTGTGTAAAGCACAAACTAGAAAATGAAGTTCACTTAGTTGGGTCTTCTAACGACATTACAACTTACATCTACTATTAAATTGGCAATTGGTGCACTGACTTCACTTTTAAATAAATAGTGCACCACTAAATAGTTGTAATACATATTTTATTTTAAGTATGATCAAATTGCGATTGTAAAAATATTTATTTGTTGCACTTGTGCATGGTAATTGACTGTATTTTAAATCAAGCCCAGGCATCCCTCACTGAACACAGCAGAGTTGTCTACCATGTACTTTATGTAGACTACGGCCATGACCACAACGCACAACTGAAATAGCTTTAGTTTGGCGTCTAAAAAAGAACCCACCAACACACGTCAAACATTGACTTTGTGGGCGGTGGGAGGGATATCTCCTTGAGAAAGGCAGATGGCGTGACCGGTAAAGTGTTCAAAACACACCAATAAGGTGTGATTATTAGACTACCCCTTTTTTTTTAACCAAGAAAGACACCAAACAAGAAACAAAGGTCAGGACCAAAATCTCTGGCTAAATGAACTACATGTTTCTCTCCCAAATAGTCCTTTAATGTTTATCACGATGTGTTCATTTGGTGTACATCCTGAGTTGAACAATGGACACACTGTTTTTCCACAAACCTTTTATTTTTAGCCATATCTTGAGATTATGTATCGCCAGTCATTGTATCACTGTACAACAAGATTTACCTTGATGCAAATTATAGCGTACTTTGTGGTATTTCCCTACATGCCACTTTCTGTCTGTAAATCCCAAATACTGTGTGGCTTGCAAAATGTATTTGCTTACAAACAGATTAATTTGCAAACTTGTCAAGTTCTAACAGCATAATTACTGTGTTTATGGTTTGTGATCTTTAAAAAACACATTGGTTGGGGAAATGCGGTATAGCTAAGCTAAGCAGATGCACAAGATGGCTGAGAGAAACTTCTGAAGTGTGTAAGCCTTTAATCCATGAAGCAAAAAATAACTTGGTTATGGAGGTGGTGCAGAGGGGCTGTATATCTGGCTGAATTTAGCCCATGTGGCAAGACGATTTGACCTAAAACAGAAGTGAAGTGAACCTTGAGTCAACAAGCTTCACAAGGTCTTAAATGTAAAGAAACAATGGCTTGTGAAGAGCATTTTTCAAGTGTTTCCCAAAAATGCACACATTAGTTGTTTATCTGGACCATATTTAATGTTAATTTTTTTTTTCACCACTAGAGATAATGACTATTTTCAAACAATCCCTCACCTTCCATTATTTGGGAATGTCTGAAATGGATTGCTTGCATACTACTATAACCTATCTATTATTTTACTCGTAGGGAAACAGTATGAAAAAAATAAAACAAAATAAAAAAAATCAGAATGCCAAGTTGTTGTCACCTAACTTCATGACATGGCATGTTTAATGAAGTAATTGGGTCTAGACTGGATACAAAAACAATTATTTCACTGTTTGTGTCAAAATTTGTCTTCTTGCAATCTGATAATAAATAAAGATTCACTCTCAGGCTTCACTTACTGCATTCATTATGTATTCTTCATAATGTTCTCTGTTGTATATTTCATACTTTTGCAAATATAGTAGGTCATCATCGGTATTTTTGCATAGGCTACATAAATCAGAATGATATGCTATTTTAAGTTATTGCAATTTGGCCCTTCGCTGAACCTGGCTTAACATTTTCAGATACTGACCAATCCTATTTTTCTAATGAAGTCTATGGAGTGTTGTTGTTAACACAATGTTATAGAATTTATCCAGAAATTCAGTAAATCCTGTAACTATAGAGGCACAAGATAGCCAGAGATGGTTAAGAGGTTAATGCTGTAGATTAAGGGGCCGTTTACACAACATGCATTTTAGCCGTTCATTTACACAACAAAAGAGTTTTGGGGGCCTGAGAATGCAAATGTTTGAAAACGATACCGTTATTGTCTTCATGTAAACTACAAAAACACAAATATGCGAAAACGGTGATGATTCTCATGTGTATTATGTCTTTAGTCTAGAGGTAGAGTTTCTTTACAAAGTGACATTGCCAACTACTGGCCTGGCATGCATAATACAGCGTTTTTAGTTATTTTCGCAGGTCCATGTGAATGGGGACCGTTTTAACAATGTTGTCGTCTATTCCGGAAAAATGCAAAGGAAAAACTTTTCCATTTTTAGTATAGCATTAACGTGTAAATGTAACGTCAACTATTTGTTGGAACTTATTTCAAAATGAACATGTAGAACAAAAAATGTACAATTGAATGTAATTAAATGCTGTCTAATTTAAAAATCTATTCATATTGTATTGACTAACTAAGGAGTATGCAGTCTATAGTGAATGTATTGTAGAAAAGTTTAGTTCACTTACACTACTGTTTTCTACGGAGCCCAGAACATGACATGCAGGAAAAAATCATAGCAAATCGAGGGAACGAATTAGTAAAATCGTGTGCACTATTTACTTTTTTTGTTGCATGTCATGCCTCCGTAGTTTTCACTTGTAGTTATATTAAAATGTTTTTATTTTCTTTTTTCAGTTGACTGTGATGAATTTTTGCTTCATTTTGATTCACAGTTTGATTCACAATAATCACATTACTGCATAATTTAACAATTTCTGTAGAGACAAGTGCCGGATAAAAACACTTTGCAATGTCACAATTTATTTCAGCCAGTGTCAGAGTAATATCCCCTGATTTTTACAACTTCATAAGTGCATTTTATTAAAAATAAATGGAAATCTTAAAAGTGCAACACTTCACCTTTTAATATTGAGAAAATAGATGATTTACATATATGGAATGAACATACATTTTATTGTATTATTAAAAGAAAAGTTGTATTAGAGCTTATACATGTGTGCATTTGGCAGGTACTTTTATCCAAAGCGATATATAGTGAATATACATTTTATAACTGAATGCATTCCTATGTCATTGTATTGGGAAAAAACTGTTTTGGAGAAATCTGAGATGCATTTTTAAACACTGTCAGTTGTATTTATTTTGAAATCAGGTTCTGTTTTCATGACGATCCATCAATACCTCATGAAAAATCCAGCTTGCCATGACTGTAGAGTTATTACTTTTCTGTTTGTATATATTCTAATCCCTGGTTGTTTTCATGTACATCTGGCCTCCTTGGAAAACCCTCCCAAACCATATGTGAAGACGGTCCTGTATGCATGCAGTGGCAGCGTGAAGCTATTAAACTATAGGCCCATTTTAACGGCAGCCATTGACAGAAGCAATAAATACGATTTATGAAACCAAAAAAAGCCTCTGACACTTCTGACTTTATTATTCCAGTTAATTTAATGTGTCTATAAGAGGCTTTACAGTGGGGCTTTTAGAGTCGGCAGCTCCCCTGTGGTCTTATTCAGACCTCGTCCCAGTTGAAGCTGTGTGACTGGTGGCACTAAACAGTATGAGTCAGCATAAGTATGATGCGTTCATGTCGAATGTGACGTGTGAACCACCGGAGGGAAGAACCTCATATGGAGCTCCTTAGAGTGTGGCTCTAATTAATGAGCAATAACAAGGGGCTGCAGGGACATTCCCAGAACACCTGTGTGACCGACAGCTTTGAAGTGACCTGGCCGATGCTTATTACCATGCATAGTGTGTAATTACTATAATGGGACAGGCCTCCCTGTAAGGCTACTACTTCTGTTCTCAACTCAACGACTTGAAGCTCCTCTGAGTTTGACAAACTGTTATTTTTTGCCATTGTTTATTGTTGAAAACATGCCTTAAAATGATTTTGAAAATGTTTTATTCGAAGAAAACAGGATGAGGTGTAAAACAGTGATAATTTAGTATCATTGAGATACTATTATAGTTTTATAAAATTCAGTTTTAGTAATTTTGCTGTCTTTTGCTTTGTTTGTAATATCTAGATAGTTTTATAATTTTTATTTCCATTTTGGTTATTTTACTACATCAAGTTAAACTAAATGAATAAGCAAAATGATGAAATAAAATAAGATTGCATTTTTATATTTAATTTATTTTATTTCAGTTAATTTTATAACAAGCAACAGATTTTTTTTTTAATGATTTTATGTTTTGTTTCAGTTAACTATAATAATCCTGATGGGAACAGCTTAATTTTATTTAAATTGAATATATAATTTTTAGAATTAAATATTAATACATGCATTAATTAATACTGTTATTTAGAATATTTCTCTTTAATACCAATGTGTTTGCAAAATACATTTGCAATTTCATTCTGCATTTGCTTTGACAGATACCATTTATACTTATTTTTTACCATTTGTATGCTTATTGTTGTTATTATTATTATTATTATTATTACTACCTTTTATTCCATATATTTTTATTGTATTATTTGTAATAATAAAAAATATAAAACACTATTAGACAGGGCCATTGATTCATGTAAATAGTGTTCATAACATTTATTGATCTCCAGAATTGCTCATTTGCAGGGATGCCGACCTGTTACTGCTGGAATCTCGCAGGTTGTGGGCAGCTGAAGAAGGTTGGCTGGAGTTTGACATCACAGCAACTAGTAATCTCTGGGTGATGAGTCCACATCATAACCTGGGTCTACAGATCAGTGTGGAGACCAGCAGTGGTAAGATAAGTTTAATTTAATACTGGGCGCTTATGAGTCACCGTGAGCAAAGATGTCATTTCCAGGGAGTCCTGCATCAACCAAAAAAGTGCCAGTGAGATGATCGGAAACGTTAACAGATGTTTTATTTATTTATTTATTTATTTTTGGCAGGGTGTAATATAGTTCTCAATAGGCTAGTTTGATTTGCTATTTGTAAAAAAAAGTAATTTAATGAAACTTTTGTGGCCATGTAACTTCAAACTTTGGTACTATGACGCCTGATGTGACCATGAACTCATCAAAGAGGTTCCGCACTTTTTGGCATCTTTGCATCTAACACTGGACAAGGATACCCCATCTATAGTACTTTCTTCTCTTTAAAGGACGGAGCATCAGTCCCAAGGAAGCAGGGTTGGTGGGTCGTGATGGTGCTCTGGAGAGACAGCCTTTCATGGTGGCCTTTTTCAAAGTAAGCGAAGTCCGTATCCGTACTGCCCGGTCGACGCCCAAACGTCCAAAAACGCGCAATCGCTCCAACAGTCCACAGGAGGCGACAAAAGGATCAGCTCATTCAGGTTAGACATTTGTATTTTCCATATTTTGAACCAAGCCCCTTCCAATTAGTTTTTTTTAATTTTTTTCTAAACAAGACAAGTTTAATATGCACTTATGGCCAAAATCAACCATCCAGTCTTTAATTGATCAGGAGATATTGACCTGAATAATTTAGGGATGTTTTCAAGTCTGATGAGTTTTATTAGGTCCAGATATACTCCTTCATAATGAAAATCTAGACTCAATAAATATCCTTTCGAGAATTCATTTAGGAAGTAGCAGCACATATGTAGGCCTGACATCATGTGTCCTGATTTGAAGTCTTTTGCCAGGCCTCAATCTAAACCTTTAAGAAATCAATTGAAAAAAGCCCTTGTTAATATGGGCGTGAACATAGGACCCTTAGCTTTTAGGCACAAATTACACCGTACATGAACTTAAACTCTTCTAGTTAAAGTGCCACTATTATGCTATTTGAAAGGTTCCTAATTTTGTTAAGGAAGTCTCCTACAGTAGATTTAATGCATCAAACATCAAAAACATCACCACATTGCACTCATTGGATGAATCAGTCTCTCTAAAATTAAATCCCTCCTTTCCGCAAGCCTGCTCTGCTCTGATTGGCCAGACGCCCCAATCTGTTGTGACTGGTCTACCGCTTACAGCGCAATTGGGGAACAAACACTCATTATAATAACTGATTCAGCTCCAGAGGCTTCCAAAAGCTCTGCAATTGTACGCATTGTAAAGATAGTAAAGATGGCATTGATTTGACCATATCAATCCAAGCACATGTCTAATGATGAAACATTGGAAGAACTAGTTATTCAACCTGAGCCTCCATTGCAAGAACGACTTGAGCAGGATGTTTCTCAGTGGTACTCTAATTAGTTTGACATACAATATAAGATGTTTCAACAGTAATTCCTCACCACCACCATTAACAAGTGATTCTGCATCAACAAACCAATGTATATATTTCTTATTTATTGCAGTGCACATGTGGGAACTGCATCATTAACTGTATCAATAACTGTATGCGTTAGTGGAGCACTAACGTGAATGACTGATGTAACATTAAACTTTATAAAACAAGTCTTGCTCCATCCTTTATCATTGTTCAAAGTAGTAAGAATGACAGACAATCTGCTTTAATGGACACAGTTTTAGGTAATAGTGGCCTACAGCTGATTTGCTGAAGTATTTCAGCAAGACAGTAATAACATAGGTTAGCCAGAGACCTACGTATTTTCACCTGGTACAGCAATTAATCATACTTACAGGTTGTTATTCTGAGGAGCAAGTTGGTCCACATAAAGTGGGTACTATCCCATCTTTAATGGATAAGCATTTTATAAATCCCTTTTAGACCTTGCATAGTTTTGAGAAAGAATCATCAAAAGGTTATACTGCTGTTGTGTCGCTGTGGTCATTTTAACCACTGACTCGTCACATCCTCATTCTTTGGAAGTGAATTTGCTTTTGCAGAGCTGAAAAAGGCATCTTCTCGACATGTATACACAACACGAACCAGCTACAGTGTTTGAGGGCTGGTCAAAGTAGATGATGGTCACGGGCAGTCAATGAAGACCATAGTACATATGCAGGTCACGGAAATGAGACTGAAATTTCTGACAACTCGTTTAGGCTGTTCAGAAACAATTCTTTCTTTTGGGAGACAATAACTTTATTAATCGTGTACTTTCAACTTTGCAGACGTTTACATTCACAGACCGCTATATTCCAACACTGCATTGTTTCACACTAGTGAAGCCTGCAAAAGTGGTGCTAAACTGTTCCGCTACCCGGGGTTAAAAGTACAGTTTAAAACGCCGATAACCCTGGGTTAAGCCAACTCTCAAGCATTTGTTATGAGACAAGCTTTTGGGCTCTGTCTCACGCTCTCACGGCACCCAACTAAATCTCATGCCAAATTAGAAGACCATGTGAAATACATTTTTTCCACCAGCACAGGACTTGATTTGTCCGAAAAATCGATTGAATCGATTGAACTGATATTAAAAAAAAAAATTCAAAGCAGTACCAGATGAAGAAAATGAAGAAACGGAGATGAGACGGGTGTTTGTGCCCACAAATCAGGGCACAAAACTGACACGTGCCAAGTGCCAAATGCGATTTATTTATTTATTTATTTATTTAGGAGTCAGTAACTCTTTATTTATTGTTCACTTTGCAGACATTTTACATTCATAAACCGCTAGATTATACACTACATGAAAGGTAATATTCAAAAAAGCATAATAGCAGCACTTTAAATGGGAACCTTTCTAGTTTAAATAAGAACAGTAGAGGACAGCAGGGTCTTAATCCAGTTTCTGCTTCTCATTATTGCCCTGGTTTGAGGTGGTCTGAAAGCTTAGTGCTAATACCCCACATAATCCAGAGCTAATTGTGAATGTTGTGAATGGATCTTGGGTCTGAAAACTGTATATTTATCATCATTTATCAAAATTCATGAGTTCATAAGTTTCATTCACATTCATAATTTGATTAATCTGAATTGGAACTAATGTTTTCTTTATGTGTTTGTGAATGGCAAAGCATTCAGTGTATGTTCCGGACTGCAATACAGCTAACTGACGTAAACCCATATTATGCATGCAATATATCCTGCTGACAATAATTTTCATCAGTGCCATATGTGAGTCTGACACCACAATGTTTCACCCATTTATACAGTAGTGCTTAAACACAAAGCTCCTAAACCTCGCAAACTATGTGTCCCGTCTAATGAGGAAAATCTGCTTAATTTGTTCTGAAGAATTGGACTTTATGTAACCCAAAACATCAGCCCCTCTCCTTGGCTCGACTTGGGATGTCTGGAGTGTAAATATTTATATTTGGAGCAGGAAGTTGCGAGGCCGTTGTGACAGCCGTCCCCTCGTGGCAGTGTCGAGAAAGCATATGGTTCCAATATGAAATCACTCTTATCAAAGCATTCAAGCCTGTGAGCGCTGCATCTTGACCCATATTGAGAGATACAAGTGCACCATATTTTATAGCCTCTCTAATTGCAATTCCAATGTGTCCATTTCAGAGAAGAGAGAAAAGAAAAGAACTCATATAATTAATATTTAATAAACATTTTTTGCATTTTAACAGAATTATCATGACAATTTATGATGATGAAAATTATGATAACAGTTATGATATATTATTTAAATGACTAAACATTCATTCTATACTAACTATAAGTAACTTTGTAACTACATGTTAACTTATTCTACTTAAAAAAATATTAAAACAAAAATTAGTAAACGTTGCCTTGGTAACTAACTAAAAATACAAATAAATTAAAGCTAAAAAGAAATATCAAAAGATAATAAAAATGACAAAAGCCCATAAAAAAATAAAACTTTAAAATGACAGCAGATAATGTAAAAAAAATAGCCAATTCTTAATACATTTTATAATATAATTTTATAATATATATATATCTATATCTATATCTATATATATATATATATATATATATATATATATATATATACACGATATGTGTGTGTATATATATCATTATTTTTGCACTATAATAATGAAAGGTGGGGAGAAATGGGTTTAATTTTCATGAAAATAATTTCACAATGTAAAAAATCTCAGTGATCCTAAAAACAAGTGTCATTTATCTTTCCTTTCTTTTGATTCTTGTCAGAAAAATGACCCTGACATGTTTTTGACAGGTTTCACTCCTTGAAAATTCTTTTTTTACTCCATGAGCTTCCAATTCAGGTGAAGCACGTTATGTGCGATTTGAGGTTTGACACTGTTTCTAAAGCATTGGCTATCTGTGAAAACAAAACAGCACATTAAGCGCTAATGCTCGGCTCGAGGTGCGGGGGAGCTCGCCGGCCTTTGGCCTGAGGGAAGTTAACAAGCGTCTAGCTCAGCTCAGTATGTGCCGCCCCAGCGCTAGACCTGTAATTACCTCCGTGCTGTTATTAGGTGCTGGGCTAAAATGCCTGACCACGTTAACAGTATCGCTTAAAGAATTATAATAACACGGCACTGTCCAGCTGCGGGTTTTCATCTCCCCCTCCCTCAGCCCGCCTTTTGTTTACCGTTGGTGTAATTAGACATCGGCGAGCTCTGAGGATGGAGGTTTAATAACCACAGTGATGAAAGACAGGAAGAGAGATAAACTTCACATGGACGCAGACAGCACTCACATTCTCTTTCAAGTCATCAAGGGAGTGGGGTGAGACAGCCTCCCTGCTTCAGCTCTTTCCAGGATGGATGTTATTCCATGCGGAACACCATGTCCATTACTCCAGCATGCCGTCACCACCAGGAATGTCATTGTGTAATTGCTCCAAAGAGAAGTTTTTTGTGAGAGGCATCTGTGAGATTTCATTGCAGTTACCATGTTTTTGTCTTTTGGTCAAGTAACCACATGTGTATCTTGGCATGTGATTTTGACAGTTTTTAGCTGTAACTGTCAAACCAAAAAGGTCATAAAGCTAATATATCTATTTCTATTAAAAGTTCTTGAACATCTGCGTTCCACCAATACTCTGACAGTGATTCCTGTGCTACGACAGAGCTGCACTCATGACTGTACTACAGTAATGAGAAATTAATTAATACTAAATTAATACATTGTTAAATTACTAAATAATAAATTAATTCAATCATTTATTAAATATAAAATTGGTCACATTTTAGGTTCCAATTCTCACTATTAACTATGACTTTTCCCTCAATAAACTCCTAATTACAGCTTATTAATAGTTAGTAAGATAGTTAAGTTTAGGTATGGGTAGGATTAAGGGATGTAGACCTTAATATGTATGGCCTTAGTACTAATAAACAGCCAATATCCTAGTAATATGCGTGCTAATAAGCAACTAGTTAATAGTGATAACTGGACCCTAATCTAAAGAGTTACCAATAAATCTTATTCAGTCTAATTACTGTTTTATAATTATTTTGTAAACATGATATAGGACTAATTAATTGATCTGTTAAAGTGCCCCTATGTTATTTTAAAGGCTTCTAATTTTGTTTGGAGATCTCTTACAATCAATTTAGATGCATCCAAGGCCAAAAACCACTTTAATTTTCTCATAATATACATTGCAGCATCACTGCTTTTCTCACAGTGTGAAACACTTCAATAAAGGATTCGGTCTCTCTAAACCCCTCCTTTCCAGGAGCCTACTCTGCACTGATTGGTCTACTGCTTACAGTGCACGTCGTAAATGAAACAGCCATTACCATATCTGAATTTCGGCTCCAGAAGTTTTCTTATCACTTGGATACACTGTGATCCAAACAGTAACGATGGTTTCGTTTTTACCACATCAATTCAAGCCTTGCTTTTCACAGTGACATGATGACAACATAAACCAAACTCTTCCCGGCCTCAGCTACAACTACAGTGTTTGATGGCCGGTCAACGAAGATAAATGAAGACCATATAGGCAGGCATTATGCAAATTTGTTACAAACTTACATAGGTTCATGCAGGAAGTAAGACTGGAATTACTGATGATTCGTTTTGGTTCAGAAACAGTTCTTTATTTTGGGAGACAATGACTCAATTTATCCTGCACTTTGACTTTTAAAACTTTGCAGACCTGTTACATTCATAAACAGCTATATTACATATTACACACTACATAAAAGGATATATCTGAAAAAGGACAGTGGAGGCACTTTAAAGAATCAGAATTGTTTAGTGGAATCAAATCAGAAGCAGAATCTTCAAATTCCATATGACTGTCATCTGTACATATGATAAGCAGGCAGCGGTCTTCACTTGAGGGCCAGCGGAGGCCCACAGGACCCACTCACAGCAGTAACAGTGTGGCATTAAATTTTACAGGCAGGAAGAGAAGCGCTTTATGGGGTACCACAAATCTGGCCTTTACACTCAATGAAACTCCACACTAAATATCTGCTTTACTCCTAAAGAGCCTTTGACTGTAAATACTGGCAGTAAATTAGTAAAAAAGGAAAGGTATAGCTAAGCAAAACTGGAGTGTGTGAATACAGTCTGAGTTCTGTGTGTCAGTGGTGCATGTTTTGGCTCATGTTAAACACACAGATGCATCAGATTTTGGTGAATCTCATAATAACTGTTCCAGGTTAAGAAATTATATTCTGCATGAAGATGAAGCCTGTTTCAGGACCATTATTATTTATGTTTTCTTGACATTTCATAATAAATTCTCATTTAGAATTAAAAACAAAAGTAAAACCCTGACGGTATGTTTATAATTATCATAATTCTCAAAGATGACTACAACCGAGGGAAGATAGAAACAGTAACATATTAATATTATTGGTAGTGTTGGTACTAAAAATGGCTTTATTTAAAATACCTTTAGATTTTTGGGGAGAAATATAACCCAGATCGAGGTTTCATGAGATTAAAAATACTAGATATGGATCAAAATAAGAAAAAGACCAATAGTCCTCTAAAGAAATGGCAAAATGCTGTTTAAAATAGATGGAGTATAGCATGTCACACCACCGGACATGTCAACTTCCCATATGTATGAGTTGTGTGTAACTAGTCTGTCAAAATCTACCGTTCTTGAGTTGTAGTTTGGCCTCATTCTCAGGCCTGTGGTTAGGTGTAGAACATTCTTGACTATAAATGTCACAGTTGGGGGTCTGTGTAAGACAGGTTCACTGCTCGGGATCAGAGAGGAAGGGGACCCCTGGGGGACCGACTAAAAGGCCACTCGGGAGAGCTTGGGGGCCACTCCTGCTGGCGGATTTATCTCAGTAAATATTTACCCTAGTCCTGCCAGACAGAGTGAGAGAAATACAAGAAGGGGTCTTACTTTGGGGGCTAAAGAAGGCCAGCGATTTCACACTGTATCTCAAGCACCACACCCAGTACCTATAGCTTAAACATAGGCAGAACTCTTTAGTCAATATTGAATATATTTACAATATCTTTGACTTGTGAAAATTAGAGCAAACTACAACAATGATTTCTTTGTCGATACTATAGGATACAGCGGGGCTAAAGGCACCAGGCTAAAAATGCATTTCATTTTTTTTTTCTCCTCTAAACTACTAAATGACACAAATGCTTATCGCAGCACTTTCCTAAATGTCCATGTTTTATTATTCACGTTGAAATTCATGATTCAATAGGTGGCAGCAAAGTTTATTCTGCGCTAATTTGATGTTTTTGTTTTTAATGTTATAGATTTATGTGGCAAATGACAGTCGATAAAATTTTGAGACAAACGTCTTGATAATGATTTTCAGTTTTGATCGAGGAAATTAAATCAACAGCTTTTCAATAACTGAAGGATATGTAAAAGTATATAAAAGCACCCCTGTTGTTGAGGTTAAAGGCACAATAATTGACATCATAATAAAGAGCTGGCTGACATTTTCTACATTTATTGACATGCATTGTTATATTCAGATGGTTAATATCATTTATTCAGTTGGTTGAACATATATTTTAATGACAGTATATTTATTAAATGCAATGACAGATTTAAGACCAAGCTTTTGCCCATTAGGTGGAGTGGATTTTCAACAAACTTTCTCTTAAAGGAGAAAGTGGGACACACCTTAGTCCTGGATGATTGCTGAGTGATTGATTTTGGATGATCTCAGAGATTTGTCTACACACTCACCATGTGGTTTCAGTTACAGCCTTAATTTCTACATTACCCATAGACAATCATGTTTTTAATGAAGGCAGTTTTTTTTTTTTAGATTAATATAGGTTTCTCCCATTTTATTAGAATCATTTTTCCCTTTTGTAAATGTGATTGTAAAGTGAACAGTCCCAAAACATTTTAAATTTGAAAGATTTTTGATATTATCTTAAGAAAAGCTTTGCCTGTGTCTTTGAAGCCCCATCCTCCCAAAAAGCGCAATGTACTCAATTAGTCAGCTGAACCAGTGTGTTTTGATTGGTCAACCACTTTGTGTGAGTTTCGAAAATGTCACGCCCCTTATCATAACTGCGAATACCTTGGGCAGGAATTGTTTAAATGGGGAATATTGTGATGTGTACGTTCTCGGAAGAAAACTCAAGACTACAATTAAGGCATTTCAGGAAGTTCAGAAACTCATTCTTTATTGATATAGAGAATAATCCCCTTTGTAGAGGACTTTGTGATTTCTATCTTTAAAGACCCAGGAAGTTCATTAAACCAACATAGGGTCATTGGAAAAACGTGTCTCTATCTACATTTTTGCAAAACTCCAAACAGATACCAAAAGATAAAATTCACTGTAGTTTCCAGCTGAAAAAAAAACACTCAAGGCACTAAAACACCAACAACTTTTATTCCTTTTCAAGCAAAATATGATTATGGGGGAAATTTAATCATTAATAAAGACTTTTTTTTTTTTTTTGTAGTTCCTTATACAATACTATGTTATGACATCAAAACACTTTTTTGCTCCCATCATTTGTAAACTATTATATGTTGAAGTTTGCATCACATGATCAGCTCCCTATGTGGCTTTTCTGAAGCAGACTTGCTCAGTAGCTAAGCTGGTACAGCATTGCACTTGTTCACAACTCATAAAATGAGTTGGAAAAACTCAGTGAATTCAGACAAGTTGTTCACTGTTGGCCAGAGGAGAACTGGCCCCCCGACTAAGCCTGGTTTCTCCCAAGGTTTTTTTGTCCATTTTGTTGGAGTTTTGGTTCCTTGCCGCTGTTGCCTTTGGCTTGCTTAAGTTGGGGACACTAGCTTGATATTCAGCAGTGTTTTTGATATGCCTGCATTGGCGCCGTTGTATGCGAACTGACCTGATGCGAACTTGACGATTACATCACTGTTTTCTCCAGTGCTGATATACATAAATTAACTAGACTAATAACTACGTCACGACTTAACTTACCTTAACTTAACTCAACTATTGATCTTTGCAACAGAATGAATCAATAATATATAGATTAAGATGGGCAATGACACCATTTTCTTTGGGAGCTGCTGTGCAGCCAAAATTTATTTGTCAATTATTAATTTAAAGCTGCTTTGACACAATTTTCATTGTAAAAAGCACTATATAAGTAAAGGTGACTTGACTTGACTTGACTTGTGATGCAGAGCACCTGAGTAAATGGCATGATTGCTGTAGGTAGTATGATATTTTCAATTGCGATAGAGCACTCAATTGCGAAGCGCCACTCACTTAACTTTTCATTTCCGAACTGTTGTGATGCCTGCACCAACGAATGTAATAAAACATCACCCGATTCATGTTCATCTGTTTCAACTAAAACTAACTTAGCGCCACTCAGTTCACTTTAAAGTAGAACAAAACATGGAAGTGGCATTGTAACATTTTGCAGAAATGTCGCCACAGGCATGCTTTTCCAAAGTTTGATTAAACATTACCACCAGGTTTCTGACTGACTTGGATGTTGTTAGTGCTGTTTAGCCTAGCTGGACTGTGATGTTGTGCGGATTGCCAGGCTGGCCGAGTTGTAAATATTGTGTATATTCAGATGAAAAGGGGCCCAAGCATCAAACCTTGGGGTACCCCAGTCATTAGCTAGTGTGATTTAGACACCTCCTCAGGGTGGTTTCCATCTAATGTCCTACAATGTGTTTCCTGCAAATGAGAAACCAATGTGCAAACTTAGGGGAACACATTTTGTTTGCAGTAAGCGAAATAAAGATTTGTAGTGTTGATCATATGTTCATTATCATTATTACCATCAATAGCATTAAACATTGATTTCGACAGGTTTATGTATTAATTGTTTTTCTCAGCTGTATTATGTTTCATTGTCATGTTGAATCAACATATAATATTTTGTCTTGTGAGAGCAGTAAATTAAATTTACTTGCATCATAACGTCATTACAGTAATGAATTACAGTATGGCTTCATTAGGGAGGCTTCAGCAGCTTGTTTGAAAACAAAACAAACAGTATAACAGCCAGTATGTTCTCATACAGGGCAAGCGTGTGGTTTATGGGACTGGGGCGTAAGTTTGATCAAATCGATGAGGTGGCATCTCTTGTAACTACCCATCTTGCATGGCATGTCTTGTCACTGTTTTGGTTTGTAAGATCTCTGGATGGCCAAAGTTCTGCTCTATGGGGCGGGAACTCAAAAAAACAGGAAGGGATTGCAGCTGGCCTGAACTGATATCATAGTTTTCGCCCTCCTCTCCCACTCCACTGAACATAGCAAAAATTACCCCCCCACCACACACACACAAAAAAGTGTATGAGAACACCAGTGGAAAGAATGTGTCAGAGTTTGAATTCAGAGCAGGAGTGAGTGCCAGAGATGACCTTCCCCTTCAGAAAATCCATACCTACCTGCTGCTGACATGTGGCTAGATCACAGGGTGGAGCCGCACAGATAATTGATAATAATAAACTTTAAATGTTGCTGACAGCAACTGGTAAAGGACACATTATGTTACAAAGTAAATGTGTTGCGACATTGACAGTGTGTCTTCTTGTTTTGACACAAACTTTAAATTAAGGAATTTAATTTGGTGCACTTTCAACCAATTTTAACCAAAGACTTTTCATGTGATTGGCAAGACTGGCCTTACTCGCCCTCATGTTCCAAATCTGTATGACTTTTTTCCGTGCATAGCGCATGAAAGGAAATGTAAGGCTAAAAATAAAGCCTCAGTGACCATTTATTTTCACTGTATGGAATAAAGATGGAATAAGGTCAAAAGTGACTCTCATTCTGCAATTTGGATTCCAAATCCAGTAATACTCCATTTGGATTCATTTCAGGTGTGCTTTTGAGTTAGTCAGCACCTCAAAATTAGTGTACAACAAAAGATTATTAAAACATTAAAATTTTTCTTATTTAATTTGACATTATTTCAAAGTGTCATGCTTTTTAAAATTGCAATTAATTTCAAGAAACATGAAAGTGTACAAGTCATAAAGAAAAGAAAGAAAATGACCTAGTTATGAAAGAACCAAAAAAAAAAAAAAAATAGATTACTTTATTAATATTGCAGAAAAACACTTTCCAACTAAAAGACATGTTTCTCATTTATACAAAAGGCTAATAACAAACTTTATACAACACAAGAAATATTAAAGGAAAATGGGAACTAGAACTAAATACTATAATCGAAGATGATGTCTGGGATGAATTATGTGAGGGATGTCATAAAAGGAATTAATAGTCAATTATGGAAAAAAAATTAACTGGAAAGTAAAAATGAGATATTTCAATACTCCTTATGTGATTTCTACATATGTAAAAGAACCATCTGTATTATTGTGTTGGAGAAAATGTGGTAAATAGGAGATCATACTCATATTTATATTTTTTCGGATTGCCCAAAGAAAGAATTTTGGAGAAATGTTAAAAAAAAAAAAAGAAATAGACAAGATACTATAGGTAGAGATACCTCTAGATCCAATTGTGTGTTTATTGGGAGCATTGCCTAAAATCTGTACAGTGAGGAAAACAGATATGCGCTAAGGATATTGTTATTGGTAGCTAAAAAAAAAAAAAAAAGTTGGTTCATTGGAAGCAAGAAGGTTCTCCAAGCTTGGTTCAGTAGACTCAGAGACTGAAACAGGTCTACATAATGGAAAAAATGACTGCATGTCTACAAATAGAGATGGATATCTTTCTGCAAAGATGGAAGAGTATTAGAAGATATTTAGACGTGTAATTTAAGTTGGGTCAACTAATGTAATATGTAACCTACTCTTGTGATTTGATGTACAAATATTTCCTCTGCAAAGAGAATGCTTGATGACAGTGAACATTATTTATTTATTATTTTTTTCTTTACTAATTTTATTATCATTATTTGTCTGTCCCTCATTTGTAAGAGGTTTAAATTTTGGGGATGGGATTGTTTGTAAAAAAATAAAAACCATAAATAAAAAGTTCCAAAAAAAAAAAAAAAAAAAAAAACATGAAAGTGTACCCTCTTTAAGTACACTGAAATTATACTTTTACTATTTGAGGTACACTACAAATGCGCACATTCAATACAATTAAACACTTTTTCACAAGGGATCCATTTAAAACACATTCACTATTAAAGTTTAAAGCTAAATGTGTATTATGTTATACTGTGACCTTGCATACATTAATATTTCTCTTCTCTGTGAATGGCAGATTACAACAGCAGTGATCAGAAGACCGCCTGCAGAAAGCATGAACTGTATGTCAGCTTCAGAGAACTGGGCTGGCAGGTAAAGATGAAGGACATGCATACAGATATCAGACTGGAGAAGCCTTCAGTGGGCATTTGCACATAAAATAACTGATGATTATAAATGTGTGTTGATTCTATTTTAAGATTATTTTTAGTGCAGACAGCCATTTTAATTCTACATTTGTTTTTTGTCAGGACTGGATTATTGCACCTGAGGGCTACGCAGCAAACTACTGTGATGGAGAATGCTCTTTTCCCCTAAATGCCCATATGAATGCTACTAATCATGCTATAGTACAGACACTGGTGAGTCCTTCTTCATGAAATAAATACCAGCCCTAACAGAACAAGTAATTTTAAATGTTTATTTCACAGGAGTAAGTTTATATTAAAAAAAAATATTGCTCTCCTTTTCAGGTCCATCTCATGAATCCAGAGAACGTTCCAAAGCCATGTTGTGCTCCCACCAAACTCCATGCAATCTCCGTGCTCTACTATGATGACAACTCCAATGTCATTCTGAAAAAGTACAAGAACATGGTGGTGCGTTCATGTGGCTGCCACTGACACAGAGGGGACATGTACCCTCCTGCCCGACCGCTGCACCGCAAAAACACAGACAAATGTGTGTAAGGACTGACAAAACGAAATAAGATGAGCGTTATGAACAAATGTGAGACAATGTCTCGACAGTGGATTCAGGTTTGCTGCTTCTCCTCGTTTTCACACACAGATACCCATTTCTCATATGACATTTCAGATCCTTCTAACTGCCAAGAAGATGTACATCTGAATCTAAAGAATGATTAGAAAATGAACCTACATTCTTAAACAAAGACACAAAGAAAATGTAAATTATGAGCTAAAATGCATTTACCAAATCTTTAAAGGGGTCACATCATACATAACGGTCAATATCTTCATTTTTCAAGGTCCACTTAAAATGTTACAAAAGACTATTTTTCCACCCTCTCTTTTGCCCCTTGGAATTAAACGGGATGTTTTGTTTGCTGCTGTGCCTTTAGACATCTTGTTATACAGTTTTTATCTGTCTGATGTTTGATAGCTCAAGAACAAGTTGTTTTTGCAACTTTCAGGAACTTCCTCCCCAATATAAATAGACGATTTGAGTACTGAAAGTTACAGTAGCTCTTTTATTTCAAAAGAAACTTTGGTCCTCATGACCCCTTTAACGTCTGAAGCTGTCCTGAAGCACAGAAATCAGAACAGGAAACTTTCTACTGTCTTGTGTATTTTTGATGAAGTCACTTAAACCCACAGGACTCTATTTTAGGTCTCAAAAAATCTAATTATTTTAAGTTTCTCAATATTTGCTCTGCACTACCTGTGGTTTGCATTGGTGAGTCAGAGCGAGTGGTTACACACTTCAACAGAACTCAAAGAACGGAACCATTATGTTGCTGTTCCAAAGATGGAACTATTTTTTGATGCCTTCCGACACCACAGATCTATAATTTCCCTGGAACACCTGCACCTCGGATGGCTTACATCCAAAACCACCCACAAGACACAAGGACCTATGGATAATTTAAGGTTTTTCAGCAACAAAACCATATTCTATTACATCCTCACATGGGCTGTAGATTTTCCACGACCTCATGTCAATATTTATTGTCAAACTTTTACTATGCAGCTATCCATCTTTTTTCTTTTTTTTTTTGCATGGTACAAAGCTCTCTTTGGAAAGGCTACATATGTGTATTTTCATCATTGTAGCAATATTTTTTTTACTGTTTCCATTTTAATGCCAATACTGGAACCAAATAACTGGCACAATATTTGGTTATGTCTATGGTTCCAGAATGTCACTATTCTTCCTCTGACATGAAAGGAACACTTCGTAAATATGCTAATTTTAATGATGTTTGCATTCCCATTCATTTCACTGCGACAAGACCCCACAGGCCAATAGAACGCTATGCCAACCAACCAAACCTGGACTGCTTAGTTCACAGTGATCACATCACTGGATGGCATTGGGTTTTTACTGTTGTTTGCCAGTAGGCACTCTAACTCAGCTGCTTCCAAATCTGGCCCCAAATCATAACATTTCCCCCCGCCCAAGAATTGTTCTGTTGAAACAATCTGTTAACAGGCAGCTGGGAGTAGTAAAAGCAATAATTTTCTAAATATTGTCATTTTTATGATCCCTAATTATATCACATACCTCCTATAAACTGCTGTTTACATGTCTCAACCATATTTGGATGCTTGTGTGTAAATACTTGTACATTTTACTGTTTATTTATTGCTCCTTTTATGAATCATATACCACAGAGATCATATAACAAGAGTAAAGGAAAAAATTAAAATGGCTATTTTTGGAAAAAGACATTTTATTATGAAATTTGTCAACGTGCCTTTTTTGTACAAAAAGCCCCAGGCAGTGTGTGTACCCCTCTCACACAGGACAAAAATACTGCGTTTTTCACCGAGGTCGGCCTTGACCATGTGCCTCCCATAAAGACTTCACTGAATATATGTGGTTTCTCTGATTGCTTTTCCCTTCCTTCTCTTTCAGATCCAGTAAAAGAGAAAAATAAACATCTCAGTGTGGGAACATTTAAAAGGAAAAATGTAAATTATATTTGTTTAAATCAATGAAACCACTGGAGAACATCAGATATGAGTACTATCAGCGTTCTTCAAGCAATGATATCAGGCGATGCTAGTGTCTGAATTTCACCATCTCATCAAGTGGTTGACTGCATGTGAAAGTCATCAAGACTACATTAGAGACAAAAATGAGCAAAGAATGAGACTCAAACACAGTCTAAAAAGACAAATCTAATCAAAAGAAAAATGACATGAGCAAAATAGTCACATTTGTAGAACAAACTTTTCTAAGATAAAAATATTACTGTACCATAACTGCTTTTACCGTTCACAACCTGTACTGTAAGTCAAATTAAGCAATTTTTCCATAAACTGTCACTATACAACAAATTCTATTCTGCATTGTTTCACTTTTCTGATCATTGAGAAAAATACCAAAAATGCTTTATATAAATGCTAATATGTCTAAAGCATTTGTCTACTCCTCTCATATGATCTGAGCATTAAGCAAATGGCCACCTTTCTGAAGAAAACAGCTTGAACAAGGCTGGTTTGCTGGTCATCAAGCTGGTAAGACTTGTGATTTTAACTGATAATTGTGGCCAACCATCCAAACCAGCTTGATCTTGGCTGATTTAAGCTGGTCTCCCAACCGGGCTAACAAACTACCTTAATCTGGTTTATTTTACTTTAACCTCTGAACAGTACAACCAATTCACAAGAAAAACACATTTGAAACTTCAACTGAAAGACCATGTACAGGGTTCAAAGTGCAGCTTGAAAGAGTGTATCAGAGTATTTTACATTGTATTGAGAAAAAGGGAAAAGACAATGGGTACGCCATTTGTTTCTTTACATGGTCTCCCTGAGGTCATTTTTTAGTCTTAGTTGACATTCATTAACTAAGCTGAATTTCCTCATAATTGACAAAATATGCACCTAAAATGATGTAATGATCTGAAATGAGCCGTCTTTTTTCATGATGTTTCTTTCAAGGAGGAATGGCAAAATCAAAAGTGTATGGTTGTATTTGCTAATAATCTCATCAACTGGTCGAGATGAAATCACGTACATTCATGTGGAAGATTGTCTTCACTTCAGCAGGTGTGGGACAGAAATGAAGAAAAAGCAGTCCTTCTGACAGTATAGTAAATGTAGATAGTGTGTTCTTGTAGAGGAAGTATGTGTGATGGAAAATGAGGGAGGAGTTACAGCTCATCTCTCGCTTGCTTCATGACAAAACTGTGCAAGCTCTCCAAGTCCCTCCCTCCATTATGCTCCTCCCCCTGTTCCCCAGCCCGGAACATCAGGAGTGTTGGGTATCCGCGCACCTACAGAGAACAATGATCAAAAATTTACATACATTTAAAAATAGCCAAGACAACTGCTCTGTTCAAAAAATGAGACAGCATTTGTAGCATTTGTGTCTTCTCTTACATTTGCACATGTAAGAGAAGACACAAAAAATTCAATATAGAAATATTAACAAAAATGGTTAAAACTAATTAGAAAAGTTATCTTTGCAACAAGCTAAGATGAAAATCTACTAAAATCTATTGTAATGTGTCCAGAATTTATAAGTGCCTGAGAAGCTACTATATTTGATTTGTAACTTCACAACATTTGCGTACATACTCGCCGAGTATTTTTCTGAAATACTGTAATTCTGTGTATATGTTTGGAATGCGGTTTCTTTGCGCCCAGGCTTCAAATCTGTCAGTCAGCACGAGTAAGATAATTTTGCACGAGTTTGAAAACCACATTTCATTGGTTCAGACTCATGACATCGAGAATTCGCTACGAATATTCACAAAATTGCGTTTTACAATGATACCAAATTTGTGCTGAGGGAATCAGGAGTCGTACAGAAGCGAGACATTGTTCATGGCCAAAGGAAAGGTACTCCTCTCAGAAAACATACAAATAAAGATACTTTTAGATGTTTAATTGCTACGTGGAGCATTGGGATCGCTAAACAAGGCCTTAAACTCATTTTGAGAAAATCTCAATTTCGACAGTTTTTTCACTTGTTTTTCTCTGTAGCTCAAAATGCCTGTGCATATTCCGGATCATTTTGCCTGCATGGGTCATATATTACTAAACTAAAATTCCCGGCCTTTTAGTCAACAAAAACTTGACTAAACAAAAAAAACAAGATAGGATGACCAAATACAATAACTAAAAAGGACATTCGACACAGGACTAAGACTAAATTAAAAAATAACTGACAAAACACTAGATGGAAAGGAACCAAAACCTGTATAGAACCATTTCTTAAAAGTCCCATTCCTGATAAACTACACGCTAGATTTTGAAACCGGCTAAAGAATGTCCTCATTCAAAAGATGAATTTCTGCCGCTAATATGAAGTTATGTTGACCCCATCCCTCAAACATCCACAATCCCTCCCCCGGCAGGCCCATGACTTTGTGTTCCAGTTCGAAGTGGCACTCACAGAAAATCTGTTGCAGAGTGTTCTCTCCACCGTGCAGTCCACTTTAGCAATCTTCACATCAGTCAGACCAGGAAACTCCTTTTTAGATAGATCCTCCCAGGTAGGAGCCAGGTTCTTGCAGTGACCGCACCTTAAACACACGGACACATCGCGTGAGACACTGAACGACAGAGGAAGAGCTGAGCCAATCAGGGACAGGCGGGTCTTTTGATCACCCACTAAGGAAGTGTTAAGATGATCAGAGGAACAGATAGGGGAGGGAAGGACACTGTGTACATGTGTGCGTGCATGGAAACATACACAAAGACACGTGTCTGTCATTGCATAGAGCTTAACAAAAATAATCACAATATTGTTTAGTCTTTTGACAACATTTGATCCAACTCTAAAAGTAAAAAAAAAAGATCAATTTCAATCAAAGGAACCACCCTTTGAAACCTAGTTTTTTTTAAATCTAGTTGTATGTAATCTAGTTATTAAAAGTAAATAAATAAATAAATAAATACCTGTAAACTAAAACTTTATATGCAAGTTTTAATACGTAACTTTCAGCTAATTCAGACAGACCATGCTATAAAAAAAAATACAATCTCTGAAAGCAACTCTTATCTATCAATATTTTGGGAGGCTTTGCTTATTAGGACAACTTTCATTTAGGATATTACTTGGATATTTTAACTGTAAGAAACACACTTACCAAGAATTCCTTTTTAGCAATGTTCCCATTCATCCCTATATAGAACAGTTAGTTCTGGTCCTCTAATTTAATTTGACATTCCAAGAAATATGATATTTCTATAACAGTGCCAAATGTTTCACTGCTAGTATCAATCCAATTGATCCTGCTTTGCTTTTTGTAAAACTATTTTCATTGGCAAAAATCATCGAAAGCTTTTTCTTGTTTAAAACAGGAATCACGATTCTCCCACGATTCTGAAGAGACAGCTTAACAAAATAAAATGTAATTTATTAAAGGTTCTGACAAAATGATAATGGCTGCAGTCTATTTAAAAAAAAATAATTAGATTTTTGTTTAATATCGGGTTGAATGAATGATTCAACGACTCACTCATAAAATACTTCACTTGTTTCATTACAGAATGAATCGATGTTTTCGAACCAATCTCTTGAATGATTCAATGACAAATACATTTTTAACAGTCACTTGTCTCCATCTACTAGTGTAATGATGTAATCTTTATTTTAAGTTAACCCCGGGACACACAGAACTGATGATCAGCCGTCGGGCACCGTCGGACCGTTTTTAAGTGCCTGCCAATTAAGTTTTGTGTGTTGTGAACCGTTGGCTCTAGTCAGATGCCTTCAGGTTTTTTTGGGGCCGAATCAACATGTAGAATCAGGGTCAGGCGAGAGAGAGAGAGAACTGATTGGCTTCAGTTTAGTGAACAAGTCAAAGCACAAGAATAATAGCAAAACAGTGAACCAGTTATAGACAGAGGGCTGATCTAAGTTTAAGTCTTGTATGAGTATTCCTGGGCGAATGTTTAATATTAACGTGAGCCGAGTGGAATATAGAAAATGATCAGCATGTATGATATTCATCACGGTAAGAGTGCGCTGCTTTACGGTTTGTGTACCTGCAGCTTGCAGTGCTGGTCTCCCTTTCTGAATTACGAATAGAGATGAATATACATGAAAAAAAAAGACAGCAGTCTCCTTACACTGGCGCAGAACACACGTGCCTGCTGACAGTCCGCTGTAGTTAACAATTAAGCAACTTTGTTAATTGAAATAAAGCTGAAAATAAATAAAAAAATTCAGATGAAAACTTTTAGTTTGTTGCTTAGGCAACATTTCACATTTTTTTAGTTTTAGTAAAATTATTAACTGTAAATGAACTAAAAATTAAATAAAATAATTTATATCCAAATAGGAATATATTAAATATTAATAAAAACTATAATAGTATATTAATACTGATGCTGCTTAGATTTTATCACAAACAACTACTGCTATAAATGAATTTTTTTCCCCCCAAATCAGCCAGCCCCACCTGCCACTAAACCAGACCCACTGATAAATTAGTCGAAATGTCAAATGAGACCCGACTAACACTTACCATGGGGCATAGAACTTGATGAAGGCGAGTCCTTTGGCAACTGTCTCATCAAAGTTGCTCTCAGTCAAGACCAGAACATTAGACTGAGAGACAAAATAAAACATGTTTTAGTGGCAGCACATTTTGTATGTATTTAACATTTTTATATTGTGTTTCTTGTTAACTAATGTGTTAATCACCCTAATAGCACAAAATTTGTGTGATGAGGCATAGTATAAACCCTAGAGAATCTCTACAGGTTTTCATATCCTGCTGAATTTTAAATACCTCTCATTGGCTAGTTTCCTTAATTACAACACCAGTTGTGAACACAAGAGCAAGGTCTCATCTCAAAGGCATCAGCAAGTCTAACTTTTTACAATCTTTTAAAATTATCCTCAATCTGAAAAAAATCCAGAACTATGAAACAGAGCTCTTAAGGGACGCTCTTTATCCATCCAACAATTCCAGCCGGCCAGAATCCCTTTATAAAAGACAAGCTTAGACAGGAAAGCAAATTAACAAAACAAAATAACAGCTCTTTAAGTTCCCCGCCCACCCCTTCCAATCCGGCCCACCAACCCAAACCACGCACGCATGCACATTTGCATCAGCGGGAGGAAATAGCAGCTCTGCCCATAATTACTACCTCGGTTTCAAGATGCAGATTTGTGTCTACGGGCCAAAGTCTGCAGCTCGCTGTTCAAACATCTGCCCGCACATACAAACGAATCAAATCTCTATGGTGCCAAGCAGGAAATTTGCAAACAAAACCCATATTGTGTGAAAACTAAAACAGACACACACCTCTTGTTTGTCAGGTTCAGCACTGGGTGGGATTTCATGAGCGTGCTCCTTCTCAATCTCAGGTTCATCTTTAGATTCAGCAGCTTTCACATGATTATCCACAAACTCTTTAAACGAGTCCAGATCGCGCTTCCCTCTGTACTGATCGATCTGAAAACACACATCATGCACACTGTTATAGATTGGTGTAAACAGTAATTGCACATCTTATCATGGTTTTGAAGGCATTGCTAAGAGATATGTGACATTCTGGTTTCTAAATATCACCCCATGGGAGTTTTTTAATAGGTTTATTTGTCACCAGGTCAAAAATCATAGAAATCCTAGAAAAGTAAGTGAATATCTGAAAATCAAAGGGAAAAAAGGAACTGATTGGGATCAGTAAGATTTTTACTTTATATGCATTAAATTGATCAAAAAGGGACAGTAAAAACTTTTTCAAAAAAAAAAAAAAAAATTAAAAGGTGAAGTATGTACAAATTTTTTTATGTTAAAATACATTCTCTTAACCCAGTTTATTGTTCATTGACAACTATTAAAATGCCATTCATGGGTTTATCTCCCCCAAAATTGTAAACATTGAGCCTTCTAGGGACCATCAAAACAGTAAAGAAAGAAAGCATATGTATCATGTTTGTATTCGTGCATTAGTCTTAGTGACAGGAACCTAATATTCCTCCCTGCTCTTCACAGAATAACATTTTTGTAACTTTAATAAAGATTAACCCTTTATTTAATCTGTACAGTGAAAATTACATGCAGTGTTATTTTACATTTGATTACTTTATTCAATTTCTGTACCTGAAAACTACTGTTATACCTAGGTTACCTGAAAAACCTTAAAAAGCACTGATTATTTCAATTGTATCTTTGTTCTATTGTTATTTATTTGTGCTTTTGCTTGTAGTTTAATTATTTGATTTTTTTATTAATTAATGTTTACTTGTCTTTAATAATCTTTGAATTTACATTAAGTAGTTTTAGCTGTAGTCTCAAATGGAATGGAGAATTGTTCAATTTCACCGGTATCTAAAATATTCGGTGTCATATCCTTGTTTATTACAATATAAGCATACATGGGTCAAAAACAACAAAAATAACTTTTTTATTCATTTATTAAATTTTTTTGTTTTTTTGGTGGGGTCAATGAAAATGTATTGAATTCATTGAATCAAGAATCGAATTGAAACCTTGTGAATCGAATCTGAATCGATACCCATCCCTAGCGGAGCCAAAGGGTGTTTAGCCATTGTGGCACCATGACTGTCATGTTACATGGGGAAATACATTCAGCTTTGGGTACAGGAGTGCAAGCAAAGTTACTTCAAAGATTAAACAGGTCATGAACATTCCAAAGCATTTATAATAAGTTTATAATGTTTACTTTGATGTGCCTAGTGTAGACAGCCACAAACAGTTGAAAAACAAAAAAAAACAACAACTGAGACACTCATAGTCGCCTACTCAATTGCTTACTCATCACACAAAGCAATACAGCTAAAAGTAATCCTAATATGATGGTCCTTTTTTTGAAAGTTGCCTACATTTACATGTTGAGACATCCCTCGAGACAAGAGCTGTGATTGTGATGTTTGAGTTGGAGGCACGATGCGCAAAAGGGGCATTTGCAAAATGTTTTATTTTTGTAATTCCGCTAGGTGCCACTAGCGTCGTAGAAACTACATATTTCACCTTAAAATAAATTGTTTTTTTAAATTTCTCTTCAAAGAATCCTGAAAAGCAGCCACAAAAATATTAAGCAGCATAACTGTTAACATTTTTAATTAGAGTGGTTTCTTGAGCACCATATCAGCATATTAGAATGATTTCTGAAGGAACATATGACACTGAAGACTGGAGTAATGGCTGTTGAAAATTCAGCTTTGCCAACATCGAAATAAATTACTTTGAAATTATTTCAATTTAAAATAACTGTTTTCCATTTTGATGTATTTTAAATTATTACGGTTTTGATATTACCACTGGTAAGCATCATAAGAGACATCAAAAACATTAAAAAAAAAACTTCAGAACAGTAATATTCCCACACATATATATCTTAAGAAATGAAGCCACACTAGAAGTCCTTACCTTCTCTCCATCACTGAAGAACAGCAGCGTTGGATAGCCACGAACCTGATTTTCCGAACACACTTCATAATGCTGTGTGCAATCCACCTTTAGCATGCAAAAATAAACAAATACATACATAAATTAGAAAACAGCAATTTACAATGTAGAAAATAAAAGGAGAGAAACCATGATGGCCTCTCACACCTTGCCGATCTTGACGCTGTCTGAATGCTCAAAGCTGGTGGCAAGCTGTTCCCATGTTGGAGCCATGGCTTTGCAGTGCCCACACCAAGGTGCAAAGAACTTCACAAAGTGAGAGCCTGCAGAGGACAACGGCAGGGTTACAAACTCAAAATGCAAAACCAAGATCCATGTCTCAAGTAAGATAGCAACAAAATGTTTTGCAAAAAGACAGAATAAATATGTTAGACTTGCGTTTTTATTTACCTTATTGTAATCAGAACTGGGCTTGATGTCAGAATCACTAGAAATTCAAACGATTCCCCACCCTACTCATGATGTTACAGAGCTATTTTTTAACTGAAACAGGTAATGTATACACAGTACAGTCCTGAATGTGGAAGTATATCGATTTAAGCATTACAAAAATGACGGCACAATAACTGAAGATGTAAAAGAAAAACTTGGTGAGCACCTCATTAGATTTATGCAACATCTTTTATGAATCAATCATCCAGTGTTTGTTTGTTGGGCAGAGGAGAACTGCTGCTTTGAAACAATGTTGGAAGCTAAAGATAAGTCACCTTTAAATCACCTATATATATATATATATATATATAAATAAAGGTGACTTAACTTGAGCTTCCAACATCTGAAAATGGAAACATAAAGAACTCTGTCAAAGCTAGAGCATCATTTCCTGCCTCTCCTGAAAACAGGAATCAGTTATTTGGCTAACGGACAGAACACACAGCATAAAAGGGGTGAGAAAGGGCCGAAACCAAGACCATAATTTACATTTACTGCCAAAGCAATTGTCATAAAAAAATTACTGAAACAACAGAAGACCAATTAAAATTGATGATTTTTAATTAAACTCTGTGGAAAACCAGGTGATATTACCTTCTAAAGCCATGGATAATGTTTCAAAAATATATTCAATTAAAATTGTATAAGAAATACTGATACTGATCATGCATCATCAAAACTTCTATTTTAAATGCTAAGAAAATAAGAGAATGAATGACCAATTGTTTAGTGTCAATTTTTTAATAATTTTACTTTGTGTGCAGGGGACCGTTCTGTACATTATATATATATATATATATATATATGGCTTCTAATGCACCAGAGACCCGGGTTCAATCCCTACCAAG
The DNA here is from genome assembly GCA_038088235.1 of Zacco platypus. Lineage (NCBI taxonomy): Eukaryota > Metazoa > Chordata > Actinopteri > Cypriniformes > Xenocyprididae > Zacco > Zacco platypus. Next base: position 19,986,224 of record CM076065.1, on the reverse strand, counting down.
GTCAACTTCTCACTTGTAAGTCGCTTTGGATAAAAGCGTCTGCCAGATGAATAAATGTAAATGTGTGTGTATATATATATATATATATATATATATATGCACACACAGGGGGGAGAACAAGTATTTGATACACTGCCGATTTTGCAAATGTCTGTAATTTTTATCATAGGTACTCTTCAACTGTGAGTGACGGAATCTAAAACAAAAATACAGAAAATCACATTGTATGATTTTTAAATTAATTTGCATTTTATTGCATGACATAAGTTGTAATTTGATCACCTACCAACCAGTAAGATTTCTGGCTCTACAGACCTGTTAGTTTTCCTTTAAGAAGCCCTCCTGTTCTCCGCTCATTACCTGTATTAACTGCACCTGTTTGAACTCATTACCTGTATAAAAGACACCTGTCCACAATCAAACAGACTCCAACCTCTCCACAATGGCCAAGAACAGAGAGCTGTGTAAGGACATTAGGGGTAAAACTGTAGACTTGCACAAGGCTGGGATGGGCTACAGGACAATAGGCAAGCAGCTTGGTGAGAAGGCAACAACTGTTGGCGCAATTATTAGAAAATGGAAGAAGTTCAAGATGACGGTCAATCTCCCTCGGTCTGGGGCACCATGCAAGATCTCACCTCGTGGGGCATCAATGATCATGAGGAAGGTGAGGGATCAGCCCAGAACAACATGGCAGGACCTGGTCAATGACCTGAAGAAAGCTGGGACCACAGTCTCAAAGAAAACCATTAGTAACACTCTACGCCGTCATGGATTAAAATCCTGCAGCACACACAATGTCCCCCTGCTCAAGCCAGAGCATGTCCAGGCCCGCCTGAAGTTTGCCAATGACCATCTGAAAGATTCCAGAGGAGGAATAGGAGAAGGTCATGTGGTCTGATGAGACAAAAATAGAGCTTTTTGGTCTAAACTCCACACGCCGTGTTTGGAGGAAGAAGAAGGATGAGTACAACGCCAAGAACACCATCCCAACCGTGAAGCATGGAGGTGGAAACATCATTCTTTGGGGATGCTTTTCTGCAAAGGGGACTGGACGACTGCACTGTATTGAGGGGAGGATGGATGGGGCCATATATCGTGAGATCTTGGTAAGATCCCTCAGTAAGAGCATTGAAGATGGGTCGTGGCTGGGTCTTCCAGCATGACAACGACCCGAAACACACAGCCAGTGCAACAAAGGAGTGGCTCCGTAAGAAGTATCTCAAGGTCCTGGAGTGGCCTAGCCAGTCTCCAGACCTGAACCCAAAAGAAAATCTTTGGAGGGAGCTGAAAGTCCGTATTGCCCAGAGACAGCCCCGAAACCTGAAAGATCTGGAGAAGGTCTGCATGGAGGAGTGGGCCAAAATCCCTGATGCGGTGTGTGCAAACCTGGTCAAGAACTACAGGAAACGTATGATCTCTGTAATTGCAAACAAAGGTTTCTGTACCAAATATTAAGTTCTGCTTTTCTGATGTATCAAGTACTTATGCCATGAAATAAAATGCAAATGAATTACTTAAAAAAATCATACAATGCGATTTTCTGGATTTTTGTTTTAGATTCCGTCACTCACAAATGAAGAGTACCTATGATAAAAATTACAGACTTCTACATGCTTTGTAAGTGGGCAAACCTGTAAAATTGGCAGTGTATCAAATACTTGTTGTCCTCACTGTACATCCGCCCTTTTCAAGGAACACAAGAATGAGCAGTAATCTCAGGCAAATTAATCCAGATATTTTAATCCAATCCATAAATTTGTTTGAAGAACCAAATTAGCCAGAGTTCAGTTATCAGGATTAGAAGATCTGGTGTCGGTCAAATCATCTCTGATGTATTAAGTGTGGTACAAAGAATGAACCCCTGATTGTCTAGAGATAATATTGCCAGCGAAGCAGAGACCTTTGTTTGAATGCTTCACTTTCCAGGTGATGAATTTCTACCTTCTCAGTCAGAGTTGTAAAGTGTAGAGAATGACAGAATATAAAAGGAACAAACCAAAAATGAAAATTCTGTCATCATTTTCTCCCCCTCATGTCATTCCTCATGTCATACTAAAAAACTTTAGTTAATCTTTGAAACAAATTAAGATATCATGTTGTCCCTCAGTGGAAAGTTAAGGTAACTAAAACGTAAGATTCAAAATGGTTATAAAATTAATCCATATGAATCGAGTGGTTTTATCCAAGTCTTGTGAGGAGATTTATATGATGAACAGATTTAGTTTATTTTCAATTTAACTTTTATTAAAATATAAACATGGATCAAATAACATACATAGCCATATCATATATGGCCAAAGGAAGCTCAAACATGCGGATAACGCTCAAGAACAAACCTAATTGGTTCTTGCACGTCAAGAATGCACATGAGCTTCCGAAACAGCCCGAATCATATGAATTATTTTTATGTCTGTTAATGAATGGACAGAAATGATGCAAAAACATTAAAAAAATTCCCTTAATTTGTGCTCCACAGATGAATAAAATTATGACAGAATTCCTTTTTTGGGGTTAGTATCCCATTAATACTTCAAGATGAATTGATACAATTATTTTGTAATGCAACTGTGAGGATATATTCTTAATAAATAATCTTTTCTTAAAGGGTGTATATACAGACTGGTTGTGGGCTACTACCTTTAGAAATGTGCGATTTGAAGTTTGTGGCTGTGAGTTCATACAGGCCCTGTTTGGGTTCAGGGACTTTGGGTGGCTCAGGTTCACTCTCGGGCTCCTGGGGTGAAATGAGTGAAAGACAGATAAGAATAAGTGTTGTAATACTGTGACATTTTAGAATTAAGGTCCGTTCACACCAAGAACTATAAAGATAACAATATCAATAGCATCCCACACCGGCAGATGGTATTGTACTGTTTATTCTAAATACATGTAACCCCTCTGGTTCTACTCAAACCGCTTCGAGCGGGATTCAAACTAGCGTTTCCGGCATGGGAGGAGGCCACTCTAACAAGGACGTTAAAAACCACAGCCTCTAACGGCAGTAGTGCACCTATTGAGGCCAAGGGTGTGAGGTTTACTCACACAGCTCTTACTAGCTGGCCTGTTACACTCACCCCATCTGGGTCATGGCACCAATGTTACTTCTCCGATTCTACTCACACAGCTCGGAGCAGGACTCGAACCGGAGTCTCCGGCACTAGTCAGTGCCTCTTGAGGCCAAGGGAGTGAGATTTACTCGCACAGCTCTTACTAGCTGGCCTCCATTAAGCGTGTGCTACAGTTATGTCGACTGCAGCTTTAAATGGTCGAACTCTTTAAAGCAGGATGGATTCTGATAGACTGATCAGCTGGGAAAAAAAATTATTCTGAAAGTGATTCCAACGAAATCGTTTCTCTGTGCCATTACCCTTATACTTTGCTATTCTTTTATATTTAGAACGATTTTTAGTATTATATATTTATCGTTATACAACCCCAATTCCAGAGAAGTTGGGACACTTCGTAAAATGCGAAGTGAAAAAAAAAAAAAAAAACAGACATCGAGTTCTCAATCCCAAAGACGAAAGGGACCATCCGGACCTTCATCATTGACAGGTGCAAAACATCTGTCATGGTATGGGGGTGCATCAGTGCAAACGGCATGATGACTTGCATATATGTGCAGGTACCATTGACGTGGAGGCATATATTTGGATTGTACAGAGACATAAACTGCCATTAAGATGAAATCTTTTCTGGGAAGCAAGACAATGCCAGGCCTGCACGTGGTACATCAGAGTGGTTTCTAGACCGTACAGTGGATGTGCCTGCAGTCCAGGTCTGTCTCTTATTGAAAATGAATGGCCCATCATGAAAAGGAGAATCATACAATGACAACCATGGACTGTTGTGCAGACGTCTTGTATCAGGTGAGATTGGGTAAAAAAATCCACTTGCAAAATTGGAACAATTAGTATCCTCAATTATCAAATGATTAAAAATTATAATTAAAAGGAAAGGTGATGTGACAGTGGTAAACATGCCTCTGTCCCAACTTAATTGGTGTGTTGCAGCCATCAAAAATCAAAATGTGTTTAAACTTACAAAATACAATAAAGTTGTTCAGTGAAAACATTGGAAATCATTTCTCTGTACTTTTGTCAGTTTAATAAAGGTTAAAGAGAATCAACAAATCACAGATTCTTAATTTTATTGCATTTTACAAAACATCCCAAATATTCTGGAATTGGGGTTGTAGTCGTTGTTCTTGGTGTGAATAGGACAAGAACATTGTTCTTGTCTCCTTGACCAAGAACTACACAAAGTGGTTTTAAAGTTGGCATGAAACTGAACTTGCGATAGTTATTTCCAACTTTGACAAATATCCAAATGAAATGGATTCTTAAACAAGAAAAAAAGAAACGTAGCACGGGACTTGATTTCATCCATCGGGAATGATTTGGATCGTTGATATTTGCTATTGCTGCGATCTCACGTGAGCGACATATTGCTGGAGGGGAGAAGTTACTGTCCCATACTCGTGCCAAGTGACTTTAAAAGCCAAAATATGTTACAAATCAGTTATGTGATCTTACTTCAGGTTCCTCCTGCAGTGTTTTCAGCATCCAGCTCTCCAGGGCCTGCAGGTCTCTTGGGCCCTGATACTTCACAGCCTCCTGCTCAGGTTTAAAAAGCTTCAGACTGCAACACAACAAAGTCAGCCAATGATTAATCAAACCATATTTAACTTTTAACTGAAGCACATGACTGTCAAGTCAGGTGATTATAAATCATGCATATAAACTTCTCACACACAGTAAAGTCATGCCACTTTTATTTATATAGTGCCTTATACAATGCAGATTGTTTCAAGGCAGCTTAAGCTATAAACATTGATCAGTGAACATAAAGAGAAGCTCAACCTTACTTGCTTGAAGCGCAAGAAAATTCACAGGTTCTTGCGGAAGTTCAAACGTGCTGCTTAACACACGAGAATGAACCTAATTGGTTCTCGCATGTCAAGCAAGCATGCTTGAGTGTCCATTTACCAAATCTGATGCGTCTGTTGATGAATGTTTATATGTGAATAAAAGCCTTAATAAATCTGTTGTTAATCATATAAAGCGATCGAGTCTCTTCAGAAAATTTGGACTAAACCACTCAATTCATATGAATTAACTTTATGATCGGTTTATGAACTTTATTTTGCGTCAAAGTGTTAGTTGCATAGCAGTCTTTGGAGGGACAGAAATTGCTCAGATTTCATTATAATACCTTCATTTGTGTTCCAAAGATGAACAAGTCTTATGGGTTTGTAATTTTCATTTTTGGGTGAAAAAACCCTTTAACAGTGATAAACAGGAAACAATGATCAAGGTAAAGAGAAATCAATTCTGCTGTAAGCAGCTCAAAAAAGATTTTTTTTAAAAAAGTGTCATAATTCAGCTGAAGTCAGTTCAGTGTAAAGTTCAAAGTACACTACACAACATCTGAATACTTCTTACTCTCATTGTCTGTGTGTAACATCTCAAAATGTGTTTTTTTTTTTTTTGTTCGAGGACCATGATGTAAAATAGCATAGAGTACTAAAGGTGCAATAATGCTTACGTTGGGTATCCACGGATTCCATGTTCACTGGAGCAAAACTTAGTGTCTTTTGTGCAGTCGACTTTCACAACATACACTGGAGGAGCCTCCATACTGTTATATTTCTCTGCCAGCTCATTCCACGTCCCCTGCAGCCTCTGACAGTGACCACACCTTCACACCACAAACACATTCAAACACTTAGCATACTGATTACTTTGCATATTATTCATCACATATTACAAAAGTTTCACAATGAGCCAATGGGCCATAACTAACTTTTTAAATCTGCTAAAGTTTTAAGTTCATTGGTCAAGTAAAAGGAATTTGCCTTGAGTGCGAATCACTCAGGTTAAAACAAATATGTTTATAATTTAAATGTACATACAATAAAATACAGAACACAGAGAGAAAAACACCAAGAGAATAGATTATTGATAAAATCAAGGAATATGGTTTAGTTGTACCTTCCAATTGGATGCCTATAGCTCTAGTAATAAAAGCCTTATGCAACAAATTTACTGTAAAAATTAATTTGGGGAAGAGGAAAGCAATAGTAATAGTACTTGCCAAACACTATTAATTAAAATGAAGGACAAGCTGATTATTGTTGTTTATGGTTATGATATTAACACGATCAATGCTCATACAGTATAATGTACTGTGGTGGTACCATGGTAAAGTGAGGGTATAGCATGGTAAAACTATGGCACTATACATATACAATGGTACCAAAATGCAAGCATTATAGAATGTACATACTTCAAAGTATTCAATGGCACTACCATAAATGATCAAAAAATGTCTTAATTCTTGGTGTTTGTGTCCAAAAAGAACTAAATATATGATGTTACCATAGTACCATCCGAAACCTAACCCTAGTATTATCAATGCACATTTTTAAAACACCATGGTACTTTTTTGTAAGAGGATGAGGAAGTGATATATGATGTCATGGCTGTCCATGCTCTGCCACGTACACAAACTTTATTTGACTGCAGGAATTTAAACTTTTCACTGAAGTCCATTATCATCACTCTAATATCAAAAAGTTGTGCATTGTGTATTTATATCAACGTGCATTAGAACCGTTACATCAACTTCATTCATTTATTTATTTATTTTTTTACATGAGTGCAGATTAAAGTGGCTAATGGACTTAGTCACTTCAAACATCGCAGCAATTCAACCCAGAACTAACACAACGACGCCGATTTCAATACATGTATCACTTTATGTATATCTTAATATAATGAAAATGTTTGTTGAAGGTGTTCAGTTTTACCAGGGCGCGTAGAACATGACGAAGTGTGGAGCAGTAGAGACGGCATCATTAAACATCTCCACCGTGTATGTGTGTTTGGCGTGCTCATCCTCTTCTGTATCATTATCACAGCTTATCCAACTGCATAACAACGCCAAATAAATAAAACTCGTTAAAAACGGCGTCATGTTCATAACTGAGTAGGCCTGTGAAAATGAAGCGGAGCTGTGGGTTTAAAAGAGTGTGTGAGTGAGTGTGCCGCTAGCAGACAAAACTGATCTGTATAACATCCTAAAAGACGTCAGCAGTTGTGTGTTGACGAGCCGTATGATATGTAGATTTGAGGACTGCGCAGGCGCTCTTATCGATGCTCCGCATCCGGGGCACCGGTGTACGGAGGCTCATAAGAGTCATGCATATTTTTACTGTTATTTCTTAGAGATCAAGAAACTTTTTTTTTGGGACTTAAGAAATATCGGTATTACCTCATCCATATTTACTATAGTGTTCTATTTTGGTACTTGAATATCCCGTTTTATTATCTTAGCCAAATTTGTAAATCTCAACAGAATTTAAATAATTCTATAATTTTAATTGTAGAATCATGATAATGGTATTTATTATTAATATGAACGACATACAACATGAAAAACTTTATTAATAGAGTGTGTAGTTAACAATTCGAACAACTATTGATCACTCAGAGTCACACAGACATCAACAATTGGGATATGAATCTCAACAATGGTGACAATCAAAAGCTTTTTGCTATAATACATACCCCCACAAAACTCCCAGCATGCATTGCGGCACGAATAAATTATGTTGTTGAATTGTCTGGTATATAATTCTTACTGCCTTGATTTTTGCTGTTGCTTTTGTGCTAACTTTTAGTAATGTTTTATGATATTCAGAGTTGATCTTTTATTTTGTTTGTTGATTGTCACCATTATTGAGATTCATACGCTGATTCTTGAATTCTCTGTTTAGCACAACAATGTCACAGCTCACATATTTATTTGTAAATAAAGCTTACAAAAAATTAACTAAACTGCATGATTTTAAGTGGTAATGCTAGACTAATGACAATACAAATGAAATTCATTTACAAGAAAATCAACACACTTTTATGATAAAGGATTCACTGTTTGATTATCTCAGTAGATGACAAATTTGTTTCATTTGAGTCAACTGAAAAGGAATGTTTCTTAACTGCAAACACAAACTGTTTATAGCAAAATGGCTTCCCAAATGAAATAAGTTAATTTCCATGGTAGTATTACAGTAACATACAGTAAAATAAAAGAGCTGTAAATTTACGGTAGAGGGCTGTAAATTAACAGTGCATTACTGGCAACCACAGCTGCCAGTAGATTACTGTTATTTTACAGCACAATTTTTTACAGTGTGGATCCCCCCAAACTGTTGGCAGTTCCTCCATGTCCCCATGAAGTTTTTTTGCTCCAACGCTCTTCATCTCAAGTGCGTCCTTCCAAACCACAGATACTTCCATTCGGGGTTCCTCCACGCCCCACTCCAGTGTCTGATGAACTGTTTTCTTCATCCCAAGGGCGTCATCTCAAACAACTTCCTCCAATCCCAACTCCTGCACCTGATGAAGTCATTGTTCGGTGACGTCCTCCCAGCCGGAAGCCTCAGCCGTTCACTTCTTCCCTGTTTGAGCTTCCTCCAGAAATCATGCTGGTTGATATAGAGGATGAGGAGAACGAGTATGTGGAGTACACGGGGAAGACTTTCTGGGCCAGCGACTTACTCAAGTCTGAACGCCCCCAAACGCTGGAGGCTGAAATGAAACCACGAAAGATGGTTGCTTGTTTGGAGAAGGACAGTGAGTTGCAGGAGGAAGCATGGGAGAGCGAAGTGGTGGAAGTCCAGGGATTTGAGGAAGAGGACTCCAGTGAAATCGCAGACTCCAGCGCCAAACAAGGCCATGCCTCTCAGAAAATGACGCTCTTCTGTGTAACGTCTCCTGACAGTCCCAAGAATGAGACCCAGCACACTGTGAACGTCCTTGAAATGTGCAAAAGAAAACTGCCACTTTTTCCATTCACCTGGGCAGAGGAGAAGGCCAAGAAAATAGAGGAGAAGAAAATAATCGAGGAGAAGAAAATAATCAAGGAGAAGGATCGACGAGAAAAAGAGTTGCTGCTTGAACGCTACATGAACGATATCAAACTGAAGTACTTGTGGATCAACAAACAACCGCAACTTCTGCTTCTCTTAATGCGGATCATCACCCCCTTCACCTTTAACGTGTATCAATAAAATATCTGCAAACTAAAACACGTGTAATATGAAGTGAATCAATTTGAACTCATTTGAATATCTGTTTATAGATGAGTTGTTTACTTGTAAATACTTGTTTCCAACATAATGGCAAAACACGCTACCTGTCATTGGTTTTGGCTCTTGTTCATACATGTGTTCCAGGATTAATCCTGGGAATGTTCCTATGTGCTGATTCTGGGATTCTTCTGAGTCCTGATTCTCTGGCAATTTTCCAAGATCAAAGCCCACTGCTTCCTCTCACGTCATAATTGTCTTCACTTTATTTTTATACCGTTGATTTTCTTTTAACAAAATCCTTATTGTAGTAGGCCTGCAGAAACTTCTTGAGGCTTGTCAAGAACATTAAAGGGTTAGTTCACCCAAAAATGAAATTTCTGTCATTAATTACTCTACCTCATGTTGTTCCAATCCCACAAGACCTTCTTTTATCTTCGGAACGCAAATTAAGATATTTTGGATGAGTTTTTTTTTTTTATCTCCCGAAAGGAACGAAATGACCACATTCAAGGTCTAGAGGAGTAGCGAAGACATCGTTAAAATAGTCAACGTGACTACATGGTTCAACGTTATGCGACTGTGCACTGCATTCACTGTGTCACCTGAGTAGAAGACTGACAGGAAAGAGGAAAAATTGTTGAATAAAGTCATTATTTTTGTTTTTTTATTGCCCACAAAAAGTATTCTCGTCACTTCATAACTTTAAGGTTGAACCACTGCAGTCACATTGACTATTTTAACATTGTCTTTACTACTTTTCTGGACCTTGAATGTGTTAGTTTCGATTTTTTTATGGAAAACATCCATAACAATCTTACAAATGTAACTTTATGAACTGGCAGGTTAATTTGCAATAAATTCTGGATGTCTATCCTCCAGAAAAGCAAGTCATTTAACTTGATCCTTTTTGGGAATTACATTAATCAATTATTAAACAGAATATTGTGTATACTAGAGAATGATGCTGGTATTTTGAAATTAGCACAGAGGCACACACACTTCCTGAAGCAAATATATTCACATTCATTTATTGTCTAAGTGTATTTTTAGGCTGTAATTTTAGTAATGGCTTTTGTAATACACTATTATCTTCCAATTGGAAGCCTATAACACCCTCTAAAAAATGTTCATAAAAGCCTTTTAAAGTTATGCAACATCCAAGCTTCATTTTGGTGAGAGAACAGCAAGTAGTAGTAGTACTTGCCAAACACCATTAATTAAAATGAAGGACAAGCTGTTTATTTACTTAATTAGATAAAATGAACAGCAATGATGGATGAAGTTATTAGTTACGACACGTGTAAGTGAGAGAGAAAGGACAAGCACAAACACATGTAGCAGACCGTCATGCTGAAAGAATGAAATAATACCACAAATGTCAGCAGAATGTCAGCAGTCAGTTGCCGTAACCATAGATACAGCACATTATTTTAATGTTTTTAATATTCAGTAATAAGTATTTCCTGACAATTCCTCTGAGAGTAGATCAAGTGTGCCAAATAGTATTTTATGTAGAAAAATCTGCTTTTGTAGACCTCCACTTGGTCCATCATCTAAATTAAGCTCCACTGCCTTGTACTGCAGGAAATCCTTAAAACATTTATCAAAATCTATAAAAGATGGTAGTTCATCATTGTTTCCCTTATGGAAAAACAATATTGTATAACTATACAAAAAATAAGCATACCATAAATATTTTTGTAGAAAAAAGGAAGTCATAGCACTTTCTCGTTGTAGTTACAAGTTCAGGGCTGAAGGAAGCAACCGTTAGCTAACGGATGCTGACAAACAGCTATAAAAACCACCATGGGAAAATCCAGTACAGCGGCTCACGCCAAGCAGTCGTTATGGAAACAATCTCAGACAGGCTTTCATCTGGAATGGATGGTCACGGCACTGAGAGGTTACCATGGCTATCAGTATTGTATTGGGGTTTTATGGGATCTCTTCTGCTGAGAATGTAATCTCTAGCCAGAATTCTGCAGGAAATCTGCTGGAATTATCAGTTTTCCTCTCCCGTCTGGGATACATGCTGTAGGAATTCTTGAAAGATCAACACCTGTGTCTAGACAACCACACACACAGTTCAGGGAGGGCATGTGTGGAGTTTGGTACAGCTTGTCTTGTGCTCTCTACTTGCTGTTGATTCTTGGTGAACTGTGTTTCTTGGTAACATTGCAGCAGACTAATGGTACGTTTACATGACGATGATGTACTAAAAGCGGAAAAGTTAATCCTTTGTGGTTTCCGCATATAGATGACAACATTGTCAAAATGATCCCTGTTAACATGGGTCCGTGAAAATTACTAAAAATGCTGTATTATGCATGCCAGGCCAGTAGTTGGCAATGTCACTTTGTAAAGAAAAACTATGTGCCTCTAGATTAATTTAGAGCAGTAACAGTTATGTCACTTGCAGCTGCGCGTGCATAGTGGTGGCAGAAAAATAGTGGTAGCAAGTGGAGGAAAATGGAGAAGGGTCTGTCTGCATCCCGCAGTACTACAACGTACTTCAAGTTACGCCCTTTCCTGTTACGCCCCTTCATATTCAAGAGGCGTAACATGAAGTTGTCGAAATCACGCATAACAACACGAGATGTCAAAACGGCAAGATGGCAGCTCATACAGAGACAACCTTCTGTTGGCTTTAAGTAAGCAATATTTTTACGTTTTGGCAGGGTAACAACTGATGTTGGGCAAAATAAGCAAGCTAGCCTGATGAATATCGTAACCCTAACCCTAACCCTAACCCTAACCCTGATTTGGACAACTTCAAGTTACGCCTCCTTCTTGTTACGCCCCCCCCCCCCCCCCCCGGTCTTGCAGTCCGCAGACAGACTCTATTGGGAAAATGTGCAAAATCCACAGAATGAGACTTCATTTTTATAAAATACCGTCATTGAAAACACCCTTTGATTAGTCTACTATTAAAGCATGAATTTGATGTAAACAGTAGGTCTACATAATATTCAAAGATATACAATTCATAGGGGACAGTTACAGCATGTTATAATTTTTAAATCTATAACATTGTACAAAAATAACTTTTAAACATAGCCTATAACATTTTTATTTCAAAATTATGACTTTTTTTTCTTGCATTTGCGTGTTTATATCTCTGAATTTGGACTTTATAATTTGCAATTGTGAGTTTATATCACAATTCTGACGGGGGAAAACTCAGAATTGCAGGATATAACTTTGATATTCTGAGGAAAATAGACAGAATAACGATAATATCTCAATTCTGTTTTTCCTTCTAAGAAATGTGAGATATAAACTCGGATTTGCGAGAAAAAAAGTCAGAATTGTGAGACATAAACTTGAAATTATATTTTTCATTCTTTTGTTCCTTGACTTCCATAGACTGCTACAGCAGAACAGTCATTTTCTGCAACCAGACAGGCTCCGCCCATAAAAAACGTCATTGTTGTTTGCAAACACATAATTGGTCTGGGGAGTATTCCAAAAAGCAGGTTATGTGACATACCTGGGTAAGTTTAAGGGTATGTAGACGGATAACCTCAGCTTTCGGTTCCAAAAACGGAGGTAAGTTTCAAGTTATGTAAGTAGCCATAGCAACTTAAGCTCTGAACATAACCTGGTCCGTGGCAGGTTTAGTTTCAGGGTTACTTTGTTTCAGAGGGGTGACGGAGCATGGCATGCTCTTTTGAAGACGATCCAGTGGATGTGGAAGCACAGAGTTTAGCATGCTGAATATTGAAGTCTGTGTGACTTCAATTGCAAAATATTGTCACAAATTTTGAAGAATTGGATCAACCCACTTAAAAGTTTCACCAACTGTTCATATGTGTTTATATGCACTACCATTAACTTTATAAATAATCATTGTTCAGCATAAAATAAGATGATCATGTTATACATATGCATTATTTTATATATAAATTGTGAAATTCAGTCACTTAGGAATATATGAACTGTGATTTCTTGTTACATCACTGCATCAAATCAGAAATATAATAATTTTGTATTATGCCCAAGCAAAGGAAACACCATCCACCATAATGTCAAAAGGTCAAAATAAAACATTTTAGGAAAATCAACGTCAATTTATGAAGTCAGCTTATTGTGATGTTCTCTCAAATTTTTGGACCCCCACCTGTTTTACGGCCTCAGCCTTCTTCCTATCAGCTACATAGAAAACTAAATGACATTATATACTAAATTACATGGCTTCATTAACAGTTTAGTAAATTTAGAAAATATCACCTTGTTGGAGAACGTTTTTATGTTTCATTTTGACTTGGCTCAGAGTTCTTCAGGCTCCAGAAGCTACTTGATGAGGAGGTTGTCATCATCTAGTGGTCTAATTTTTTACGCTTGTTTTTTTATCATGTAGATGCAATGCAGTTAATGCTAACTTATAGAATGTGGCATGAAGCATCTCACCATTGTTGAGGTATATATTTCAGCATGGGTGTTTATATACATGGAGGAAAATTGTTTGTGATGTCCTGCTGTGGTCAACCTGAGGCTTTCGCTTACACACCCACTGAAGCTAAACAGGGTTGAGCCTGGTCTCTTTCAGCATGAGAGACTGGGTAGCAGCGGGAAGAGGTGTTGGAGAGGCCAGCAGGTCTGATCAGCCTGTGGTCTGAGTGGGTCCTAACACCCCAGTATAGTTGCAATAAGCTGTACTGTATAAAAGGTTAACCCTGGTGTAAAATAGTCCATCACATACTGAATAAAGCCCCAGTACAGTCACCATAAACTGTACTGAATAAAGAGTTACAATAAACCCCAGAAAATAAGGGGGTGTAACTCTGGGGCAAAAATATTCCCTACATTACATGCCGATAGTTAGTTAGTTTCACATTACAGATGATATAGTGCTTTATTCAGTTCTTACAGCTTAATGGAATCACTCTTTTTTTTCATTAACATTTTAAGTGTTATTGAAAAAAGTTTCATATGCTCAACAAGACTTCATTTTTTTTAATCAAAAATACAGAAAAGAAGTAATGTTATGAAATATTTTTACAATTTAAAATAATGGTTTCTGTTTTCTGTGATGCAAAGCTGAATTTTCAGCATCATTACTCCAGTCTTCAGTGTCACATGATCCTTCGGAAATTATTCTAATATGCTGATAAGCAGCTCATTTGCATTTAAAGGGACACACAATAAAACAGTACTTTTTTACTCACCCCCAAAAGGGGCAATTTTAACATGCTATTACATTTCTTCACAAAATGGCAGAGTTTCGTTGTTTTTCAGGGTCATTTCCTATTACTGTATTTAAATTTACAGTAATGTCGCAAACTACATTGAAAGAGTATAACTTACACAACGTAACACAGTTCTTAAATATGGGAAGAAGGAGGCGGAACATTCAACATAACTTTAATATCAAAACAAACGAACAGGCCTGGGGGGTATTCCAAAAAGCAGGTTATGTGACATAGCTGGGTAAGTTTAAGGGTAAGTAGGCGGATAACCTCAGCTTTCGGTTCCAAAAACAGAGGTAAGCTTCAAGTTATGTAAGTAGCCATAGCAACTTAAGTTCTGAACATAACCTGCTCTGCGGCAGGTTTAGTTTCAGGGTTAGTTTGTTTCAGAGGGGTGACGGAGCATGGCATGCTTTTTTGAAGACGATCCAGTGGATGTGGAAGCACAGATTACACGTGATTATACACAAATTATATATTGTGTTTAGCATGCTGAATATTGAAGTCTGTGTGACTTCAATTGCAAAATATTGTCACAAATTTAGAAGAATTGGATCAACCCATTTAAAAGTTTCACCAACTGTTCATATGTGTTTATATGCACTACCATTAACTTTATAAATAATCATTGTTCAGCATAAAATAAGATGATCATGTTATACATATGCATTATTTTATATATGAATTGTGAAATTCAGTCACTTAGGAATATATGAACTGTGATTTCTTGTTACATCACTGCATCAAATCAGAAATATAATAATTTTGTATTATGCCCAAGCAAAGGAAACACCATCCACCATAATGTCAAAAGGTCAAAATAAAACATTTTAGGAAAATCTACGTCAATTTATGAAGTCAGCTTATTGTGATGTTCTCTCAAATTTTTGGATCCCCACCTGTTTTACAGCCTCAGCCTTCTTCCTATCGGCTACATAGAAAACTAAATGACATTATATACTAAATTACATGGCTTCATTAACAGTTTAGTAAATTTAGAAAATATCACCTTGTTGGAGAACGTTTTTATGTTTCATTTTGACTTGGCTCAGAGTTCTTCAGGCTCCAGAAGCTACTTGATGAGGAGGTTGTCATCATCTAGTGGTCTAATTTTTTACGCTTGTTTTTTTATCATGTAGATGCAATGCAGTTAATGCTAACTTATAGAATGTGGCATGAAGCATCTCACCATTGTTGAGGTATATATTTCAGCATGGGTGTTTATATACATGGAGGAAAATTGTTTGGGATGTCCTGCTGTGGTCAACCTAAGGCTTTCGCTTACACACCCACTGAAGCTAAACAGGGTTGAGCCTGGTCTCTTTCAGCACGAGAGACTGGGTAGCAGCGGGAAGAGGTGTTGGAGAGGCCAGCAGGTCTGATCAGCCTGTGGTCTGAGTGGGTCCTAACACCCGAGTATAGTTGCAATAAGCTGTACTGTATAAAAGGTTAACCCTGGTGTAAAATAGTCCATTACATACTGCACAAAGCCCCAGTACAGTCACCATAAACTGTACTGAATAAAGAGTTACAATAAACCCCAGAAAATAAGGGGGTGTAACTCTGGGGCAAAAACATTCCCTACATTACATGCCGATAGTTAGTTTCACATTACAGATGATGTAGTGCTTTATTCAGTTCTTACAGCTTACATGGAATCACTCTTTTTTTCATTACTATTTTAAGTGTTATTGAAAGAAGTTTCATATGCTCAACAAGACTTCATTTTTTTAATCAAAAATACAGAAAAGAAGTAATGTTATGAAATATTTTTACAATTTGAAATAATGGTTTCTGTTTTCTGTGATGCAAAGCTGAATTTTCAACATTGTTACTCCAGTCTTCAGTGTCACATGATCCTTCGGAAATTATTCTAATATGCTGATAAGCAGCTCATTTGCATTCAAAGGGACACACAATAAAACAGCACTTTTTTACTCACCCCCAAAAGGGGCAATTTTAACATGCTATTAAAAATTTTCTGTGGGGTATTTTGAGATAAAGCTTCATATACTCACTCTGGGGACATCAGAGACTTATTTTAAATCTTGTAAAAAGAGACATAATTGGTGCCCTTTAAGGAACAAAACTGACTGTCATTGAGATTTTGCAAAGGAGCAAAACTGACCGTCATTGAAATCTCATAACGAAATGAAACCAACCGTCATTGAAATCATATAATTGAGCAAAGCTGATTGATATTGAAATCTCGTAACAGAAAAAAACTGACAGTCATTGAGATCTTCTAAAGGAACAAGAACAACTATCATTGAAATCTCGTAAAAGAACAAAGAAACAAACTAACCATCATTGAGATCTCGCAATTGAACAAAACCGACCATCATATAAATCTCGTAACCAAACAAACCCATTAAAATCATAACTCAGCAAAACTGTCCGTCTTCTAAATCTCATAACCGAATAAATCTGACCGTCAGTAAAATCTTGTACTTGAATAAAACCAACTGTCATTAAAATCTCATAAAAGAACGAAACATACCGTATTGAGATCTCTTAACTGACTGACAATGAAAATCAAATGTCATTGAAATCACGTAAAGGAACAAAACTGACCATCATTGAAATCTCGCAAGTGAAAAAAAGTCCGTCATTGAAATGCTGTAACGAAACAAATCAGACTGTCATTAAAATCTCTTAAAAGAGCAAAAGTGTCATTGAGATCTCGTAACTGAACAAAACCAGCCTCATTGAAATCTCGTAATGGAACAAAACCGAACTTCATTAAAAACTTGTAACAAAACAAAGCAGATGGTCTTTGAAATCTAATAAGGGAACAAATCATTGAAATTTCATAATGAAACCAAACCAACAGTCCTTAAAATCTCATAAAGGGCAAATTCGCGTTTCATTCTCAAAAACATGCACTTTGAAACCCATTTTCAAACGTTTACATTTTCAGTCCCCCAAAACGCCGTTATCGTGTAAATGAATGGCTAAAACGCATAGAAAGTTTTCTGTTTTTAGTTGAAAATGGTGTCGTGTAAACAGCCCCTCAAGTTCTGCTCCAAAACCAAGATCAAGTTACCTCGACTGCACTGCTGCCTTCTAACTTACTTCCTTTGGGTTCTAAGGCAGCATTGCACATTTCCTGCAGGGCCACTTTCCTGCTTCAAAACACCTGGCTGGAAGTTTCTAGTGACCCAGAACACCTTAATTAGCTAGTTCAGGTGTGTTTAATTAGGGTTAGGGCTATACTCTACTGGAAGGTGGACCTCCAAGAGCAGGATTGGACACCCCTGCTCTAGTGCAGACAGAATGCAAAAACATGCCATGAGAGGCCCCTTAGTGAGTAGCTGCTAATGCAGACAGTGGCAGCTCACTTGATTTTGGAACACAGAAATGCAGCTCCAATGACAACATATTCCGGTGAGCGGAACTCTGCTGTTCTGGGGCTCTTTAGGAAACTGGCTCTGGACACCTCCATGAGTTTCTCTTCTTAGAGGAACATTATTTTGGCTAACTACACAAGCATTACTACTGTAGGGATCAATGTTACACAACAATGTTACACAGCATGACCATTAGAAGCTAAACATTTTAAGTGTAAACTTTACAAAACTTGACTTTTTTCCACCACTTTTCAGCCTAACTTTCAGGACCTGTGTTTGATTCGGTTGTGAAAGCTGTGAACCAAATTAGCAAGACACCTCTGAAATCAAGGCTTTCCAGAGACTTATAAAGAAGCAAAACATTTGCAATTTTTATTGCTATGACGTGAAATGGCTGACCAGAGGGAAAGGGTTTGCAAATTGTATGTGATCAGATTTTATTTTATTTTAATCTATGGACAATTGTGCGGCTCACCCATTACGTTCAGCAGTAAATTTCTCAAACTAACCAATAATACAATAAGTATATAGATTATGTACAGAACAAACGGTGTATCACACAGAGAGTGTACAGGATGCTGATGCAATTTATGCCAAGAAGCTATCATATTCCCTGATGTGAAATGGCTGAATACAGTTCTAAAGAAAACAGCCTCTGCACAGCAGCTCCAAAATAAAATGGTGTCATTGTCCAGCTTATTCTATATTTTTGTATTGATTCATTCCGTTGCAAAGATCAATAGTTATTAGTCTAGTTAATTTATGTATATCAGCACTGGAGAAAACAGTGATGTAATCTTCCAACTCAGCTCAGTTCGCATACAACGGGTTAGTTGTAAAACAATCTAACCAATCATAACCCCAAATCTGCCATTTCATCCAACAAAGCAGTCAGGGGAGTTAGTAGAGTAACTTTGGAGAACTTGAAAAATTGTTTGTACTCACGTCTTCCCGCAGTTGAAACAACATTCCTTCTGATGTCCATTCATGTTTATTTGATGCTATCAATGAACTAGTATAAAAAGATGGTTGGTTCACGAGCCACTTGAAGGAGCTACAGAGATATGTCACAACACATTAAAGAGCCACTGT
This sequence comes from Zacco platypus, assembly GCA_038088235.1. Taxonomy (NCBI): domain Eukaryota; kingdom Metazoa; phylum Chordata; class Actinopteri; order Cypriniformes; family Xenocyprididae; genus Zacco; species Zacco platypus. Next base: position 19,967,493 of record CM076065.1, on the reverse strand, counting down.
GGTATTTGTTGTTTAAACTTCTTTAAAAAAAATGACAATATTTTAAATATGAAACTGTTTCATACGTTGTCAGTGTCCTCTTTGCTCCGCAATTTTTCACTACGTGAGAACATGATGTGTGGCTTGAGAACACATGGCTTGTCGGGCATTGCAACACTAACTAAAGGGGATGGGGTCTTTGTGAAGGCTCAATTCAGTCCCTTCATGCGTTTCTTTTACAGCACCTAAAAACGAAGGTCAATTTTAGGTCTCGTCTTCAAACCAGAGAAGAGACGACACTGTTCAGAAAGGTCACCATGCATATTGACATTAACTCTACAGCTGAGGAAACTCTGAGGTCGTCCCTTTAGTTCTGTTTATACATATTGCAAGACACTTAAGTGAGCCTACATGCATCAAGGTTTGTTTTTATTTTCCCCTTAAAAAGAAATTGCAGATGTTGTCACTTACTACTCTCATGGAAAATGGCCCTGCCTTGCTGAAGTCAAGTGTGACTGTGCCAGAGAGAGGACGCCAAGTCTCCAAACAGATGTATTCTGTTTTCCTTAGCGATGATTTGTTCACTGCTTAGTACTGATACCTGTCCAACCAAAACGGCTCTCCCTGCTGAGTGGAGAGCATACAGTGTGACGATGAAAATGGGGTACGCTGTACTGTGTGTGCTGATATATTATGTTGTAGTGACTTGTTTTAAATTTGAGAATGTCATAGTCTGGAAAGTTGTGCATAAACCTACGCAGCATGTATGAAACATTCTGAAGTTTAAAAATTCATTTATTCTCATGCCATCAATCAACCTAAGTTTTGCATGATGTAGCAGAGCGTGTAAGCGTGGAGCACTTCCTGTCACAGGACAGGGAGCGATCTTACCGTAGCTGTTTGTTTCCAGCTCCCCACAGAAGCCATTAAGTTGCTCTGCAGGCGGAATAATGTATTTGAGTTGGCCAGGAATGAGCAGCAGGTGCAGGGAATCTCAACCTCTGGCCAGCTTACTCTCAAACTTTGATGTACAAGCCAGAGAGGCCCAGGGTGTGCTCTTCCAGAGGATACAGAGAAACATCATCTCCAATTCACTGTTGTCGGACAAGCAATACTCCCAGAAAGCAGCAGAGTAACAGGAGGATCATTATCCATACACTGTAAATGATTTCTGTTGTTTACATAGTATTATACTGTTTTTCTCAACAGTATTTTGCTGCATAAGCTGTGTACAGTATGTTACTGTAGATGTTATTGTTTTCACAGTATTTTATTGTATTCTCAACAGTCACAGTTACACATATTGTGTACGGGGTTGACAGTATGTTACTGTAGATTTTCAATGCATTCTGGGAAATTGTCAATAACTGTTATTCTAATAGTGCAAATTGGACGCGAAAAATACCACACAAACTTTTGTGGGTAAAACTGCTATCCTACAATAAAAAAAAAAAAATTCAGGACTGGGTGCCACGCATTAACACTCTTCATTTCTGTCAGCGGTGGGCGCATGAGAGCCATTTGAAAGACTTTTTCTGTCATATGAGTGCATCGTGTCTGTTTTCTCTGCCGACTTGGAAACGTGCTTCATCATCTTTGTTACGTGGTGAGTAATAAATCTTAATATTGTCATGCATACAGACATTCTAGCTCATTCTAGCTAATAGTTTGAATGTTAGTTTAGAATAGCTGACCGCGATTTCGAAATTTAAGGTTTATACGCCAACATTTTACTCTATATGCTGTGTGTGACGAGCAGGGCGGGCGAGAGCCGTGAGGGAATGGCGCGAGGCAGATGGCGCGGGTGATGATGAGCGTCATCTGCGCGGTGCACCGGGCTGTCTCACGGAGGAGCTCCGGAGGCATAAAAGGGGAGCGACAATGTGAAGGGCGAGAGAGGACCAGTTCGTTTATTTTGATATTAAAGTTATGTTGAATGTTCTGCCTCCTTCTTCCCGTATTTAAGAACTGTGTTACACTGTGTAAGTTACACTCTACAAATTTAAATACAGTATTATGAAATGACCGCGAAAAACAACGACAATCTGCCATTTTGTGAAGAACTCTTTCATTTCTCTGAGCAACTTTGAGGGCACCTTATCTTGTAAGTTAAGTGAATAATCTTTATTTATTTATTTTTTTTGCAAACCACAATGTCAGAAATAGCTTAATGTTAGCTTAGAAGATTCCCGCATGAACATAATGATTGTCTTTTATTTTAGTGCATTTATATTACTAGCCCTGTAATACTGAAACATGAGATACAGATGTCTTGCAATTTTAAGTTGATATTTGTGGAACTTTACAGTGTAACACTATTACTACAATCACACTTAAAGGAAACTTTAACATGACACACAAAGACATCAAGAATCAGCACATGAAACTCAACAATGATGACAATCAAAAGTGTCATGCCACAATGCATCCTTGGAACAATTAAGTACAAAACTCCCAGCATGCATCACAGCATGAGTAAATTATGCAGCTGAATTGTCCTATTATAACTATTTGATTTTTTTTTTTTTTTTTGCTGTGGTTTTTGTTCTGTATTTTAGTAGCTTTTTGTGATGTCAGGAGTTGATCTGATTACCTGATTTTTTTTGTCACCATTGTTGAGATTCATACATTGATTTCTCATATCTGTTTGACATTACCTATTATGATTGATGATTTATGTCCTGACACTTTTAGCCTGTTCAGCTACTTTCTAAAATTTATTATTGTTAATTGCCAGCTTTCAGTGTAAAGAGATATCAATTATCTATCCTCTTTATGTTTAGGTTTCAGTGTAGTATTTATTTGGTTACAAGATTTCAATAATCTTTCCCTGTTATGCGGCTTCAATGATGATTAGTGTTGCTCCATATGAGATTTCAACAATGGTTTGTTTTGTTCTTTAGTAAGATTTCAAAGATGGACAATTTTGTTCCATTGCGAGATTTCAAATATTAGCGGTTTTGCTCCTTAATGAGATTTTAAGGATTGTCGGTTTGGTTTCATTACGAAATTTCAATGATTTGTTTCTTTATTAGATATCAAAGACCATCTGCTTTGTTTTGTTACAAGTTTTTACTGAAGTTCGGTGTTGTTCCATTACGAGATTTCAATGACAGTCATTTTTATTCAGTTAGGAGATTTCATTGAGGCCAGATTTGTTCTGTTACGAGATTTCAATGTCAATCAGCTTTGCTCCATTATATGATTTCATTGACGGTTGGTTTCATTTCGTTACGAGATTTCAATGACGGTCAGTTTTGCTCCTTTGCAAAATCTCAATGACAGTCAGTTTTGTTCCTTAAAGGGCACCAATTATGCCTCTTTTTACAATATTTAAAATAAGTCTCTGATGTCCCCAGAGTGTGTATATGAAGCTTTATCTCAAAATATCCCACAGATTAATAGCATGTTAAAATTGCCTCTTTTGGGGGTGAGTAAAAAAAGTGCTGTTTTATTGTGTGTCCCTTTGAATGCGAATGAGCTGCTTATCAGCATGTTAGAATAATATTTTGAAGGATCATGTGACTGAAGACTGGAGTAATGATGCTGAAAATTCAGCTTTGCATCACAGAAAACAGAAACCATTATTTTAAATTGTAAAAATATTTCATAACATTACTCATTTTCTATATTTCTGATAAAAAAAATGAAGCCTTGTTGAGCATATGAAACTTCATTCAACAACACTTAAAATAGTAATGAAGAAATAGAGTGATTCTATGTAAGCTGTAAGAACTGAATAAAGCACCATATCATCTGTAACGTGAAACTAACTAACTATCGGCATGTAATGTAGGTAATATTTTTGCCCTAGGATTACACCCCATTATTTTCTGGGGTTTACTGTAACTCTTCATTCAGTACAGTTTATGGTGACTGTATTGGGACTTCAAACAGTGATGGTATATTTTACACCTGGGTTAACCCTTTATAAAGTACAGTTTTTTGCAACTGTACTGGGGGTGTTGGGACCCACTCAGACCACAGGCTGATCAGACCTGCAGACCTCTCCAACACCTCTTCCTGCTGCTACCCAGTCTCTCATGCTGATAGAGACCAGGCTCAACCCTGTTTAGCTTTAGTGGGTGTGCAAGCAAAAGCCTTAGGTTGACCACAGCTGGGCTTCACAAACATTTTTCAACCATAGGCCCACTTATACAGAAATATATACCTCAACAATGGTGAGATGCTTCATGCCACATTCTATAAGTTAGCATTGACTACATTGCAAAAATCTACATGATAAAAAACAAGCGTAAAATTAGACCACTAGATGATGACAACCTCCTCATCAAGTAGCTTCTGGAGCCTGAAGAACTCTGAGCCAAGTCAAAATGAAACATAAAAACGTTCTCCAACAAGGTGATCTTTTCTAAATTTACTAAACTGTTAATGAAGCCATGTAATTTAGTATTTAACCCTTTGATGCGCAAGCTAAGCAAATCCCTTCTAATTTGCAACATCGGTCTAAAATGACCCGGATTTATTTCCTATGTAATTTCAATCATGGCTGAGGGATTTTTTGCTGAATCTTTGAAGGAAATATATTTTATCATTTATTTATTCCAGATATTCATTAAATATCTTGTTTTTGATTTCCACAAATCATGATTTTTATTTTTCCTTTATTAATTTCATAAACAAACATTTCAAGTTTTTGTATTTATACATTAATTTTGCACACATGGGTCAAAAATGACCCTTATAGAAATCTTTGATATTTCCACATTTTTGCAAGTGAGAACAATTGTACTGCAGAAAACTATTCACCTGCCACACATTTTATAACTCAACACAGCTGCTTTTGTATATTTTATGCATGTAATTCTTATTATATTTCATACAATAGGTTATACATATATTATATTTAATTATTTATATTTTTTGTAATAAATCAATGCTCTTGGTCACTCTTTATGTCTGTCAGTGTTCCTAAAAAGTAACAGTTTTGGACATACAAAGTTTCTGTCGGACCTTGAGGATATACACTTGCCTAAAGGATTATTAGGAACACCTGTTCAATTTCTCATGAATGCAATTATCTAATCAACCAATCACATGGCAGTTGCTCCAATGCATTTAGGGGTGTGGTCCTGGTCAAGACAATCTCCTGAACTCCAAACTGAATATCAGAATGGGAAAGAAAGGTGATTTAAGCAATTTTGAGCATGGCATGGATGTTGGTGCCAGACTGAGTATTTCACAATCTGCTCAGTTACTGGAATTTTCATGCACAACCATTTCTAGGGTTTACAAAGAATGGTGTAAAAAGGGAAAAACATCCAGTATGCGGCAGTCCTGTGGGCGAAAATGATGAGTCTCGATTTCTGTTGAGACATTCAGATGGTAGAGTTAGAATTTGGCGTAAACAGAATGAGAACATGGATCCATCATGCCTTGTTACCACTGTGCAGGCTGCTGGTGGTGGTGTAATGGTGTGGGGAATGTTTTTTTGGCACACTTTAGGCCCCTTAGTGCCAATTGGGCATCATTTAAATGCCACAGACTACCTGAACATTGTTTCTGACCATGTCCATCCCTTCATGACCATGTACCAATCTTCTGATGGCTACTTCCAGCAGGATAATACACCATGTCACAAAGCTCGAATCATTTAAAATTGATTTCTTGAAGATGACAATGAGTTCACTGTATTAAACTGGCCCCCACAGTCACCAGATCTCAACCCAATAGAGCATCTTTGGGATGTGGTGGAACTGGAGCTTCGTGCCCTGGATCCCACAAATCTCCATCAACTGCAAGATGCTATCTTATCAATATGGGCCAACATTTCTAAAGAATGCTTTCAGCACCTTTTTGAATCAATGCCACGTAGAATTAAGGCAGTTCTGAAGGCGAAAGGGGGTCAAACACAGTATTAGTATGGTGTTTCTTTATAATCCTTTAGGTGAGTGTATAATACCATATAAGATCAACGGTTTGATGTACATTTGAACATGGTTGATGTACATTTTTTGTCCTTTTGATTTTCTTTATCCAGAATGTTAGCTGGTCCACACTAAAATTTCTGAATTGGTTGTAGAGAGGCTGCATACAGAACAGCATGTGGCAATTCTCAGTCCTGATTCAGAGTCTGAAATATTTGATGCTGATGACCTAGACTATGTGCCACGCGGTCAATCTGGAGTTGTAGTTGTAAATTCAGTTCCACTAGATGAAGAAGACATCGAAGAGTTGTCTGGCAAGACTTGTCTGATGTGTCCTCTGAAGAGGAAACTCAGAACCAGTCCAATAAATTGAGTATAAAGGGGTCTTACTGGAGCGAGCATCACCCCACTCAGGGCAGAACAAGAAGAATCCCGAGGAACTGTAGGACCTGCACCTGCAACAGTTATTCCACCCAAAGGTGCCTGGGCATTGCCTGGGTTGGGCTTTTTTAGGGTAGTGATACAAAAATTATTTTTATTCAAAAAGTAAGAAAGGAAAGAAGAAAATAAGTACTTGTTCATTGAGGAATACCTGGAATAGTGAATAATGAAATTAATTTCTTCCGATATATGCAATATAGAAAATATAAAGGTCACTTTATGTTATGGACTATATGTCCAAAACTGCTACTTTTTAGGAACACTGACAAATGTAAAGGGTGACCAAGAGCATTGATTTATGGCAAAAAATCTAAATGAATTTCTTTTTGATTGTGCCATTACTAGCATTAAGATTCTTCAGAAGATATTTGCTCCACACATCCAGAAACAGAACAAGGTTTGGCAAACTTTCACACATTTTACGGTTTTCATTAGTTGTTCTTGTGTTCAATAGGAACTATTTTATCTATCCTGTTTTCTCCTTATTACCTCATTGTGACTTTATGGCCAAATTTTCTGATCACCCAATGTGTCATTGACTTGTGGGCAGTCGTGTTCATGCTTTCACTTTTATCCCAAAGTAAAGTCTTATACCATATACGGTGTGTGTCAAACAAACTAAGATTGTATAAAGATCACTGATGGGGTGTCACCAATGACTGTGTTCTGATGACAGGTGTTTTACTAAACTCAGACGTTACATCAGCTAAATAGCATCTGATGAAATTCAGCTGTCCTAAAAAGAGGCCCTTGTGGGCAGCAATAGGCATTTAGTTAAATGGGACATGAGCATGAATTAAATGAATTTGGTTTCAACACACAGGTCTCCTGGAGTGTTCATCTGATGATTCTAGAGCCCCAGTAGAGCAGTTTTTACTCTTGTCCAATGTGTCTGGATCAAAGGCTTTATGAGGGATGCCATCATTTCCAGAGAGGATGACTCTGAATCTGATGTTGTCATGAGGTTGAAAGTAGAGTCGGCTCCAGGTAAAGACATTACAGCAGAATTTCTTTTGAAAGGGGAGTTCAAACAAGGATAGACGTGTGTGTAATAAAGCTAGAGGAGACCACTGGAAAAGCTTGCACACACAAACTATCTGCCAGGACTCTCAGGCTCTCTGGGTCCGGGGACTGAGTCAGTTGAGGTCTGCTCTAGGGGACATGCTTATACAAACACACAGAACATTTATCACTCTTAACTTTAAAAATACCTGCTTAGAAAATAAAAAGTGAGATTATGGTGATGGTGGTGAACAAGAATCAGTAAAAAGCAGTAATCTCACAATGGAAAATTTATTTTTAATAAAAAATTTGAGTTTTGCATTACACAAAACTGAAACATTTTTACTGAAGAAAAACATTAGCAGCTTAATGATGGATAGTGATAAACAATTCAATTAAAGTCCTGAAACATGCTAAAACATGCATGTCTTAGCTTGGTACATTCTTGAATTCTAATAGCCTACAAGTACCACATTACAAAGTTCCATAATTATTAAAGGATTAATTCACTTTAAAATAAAAATTACCCCAAAATTAACTCATTCTCAAGCCGTCCAAAGTGTATATGAACTTCTTCTTTGCACAGCAAAATCCCAAGAACTAAATCAACTCTGCTCAGAGAACATTTGGTCCCTCTCTTAAAGTTAATGAGATAATTAAGTGATTAATTAAGTGATGATTGAGCATTGGTGATGAACACCTGCTGTTAACAAGCAGAATCACTGAAGAAAAGAGAAACACAAGAAATAAGACTGACTTCACTACAACTGACTTTGTTAAATCTCTGAAGATCTACCCCACAAACAGCATTACCAGCTTCACTTATTACTAACCATACCGACTTTATTTTCACACGTCTACAGATGTACTTATTGAGGATTAGATATTGTTTTACTAGTCAATAAAAATAAAATAAAATTTAAAAAAATGCTAATTTTTTGCATTGGAGCATTATAGTGGCATTTGTGTGGCATTTATTTTTTGTGATTTTGTAGTAACTGAATTTCCATCAAAAAACCAAAGAAAAAGAGACCTCTTTTTGACTTTCACTTGAAATGGCTATCAAGTGGAAAATTCAAGCGAATCTATTCCTTTAGTCTTTCGATTCAGCAATGTATTAGCACTTACTGTGAAACACTATTGCAATCGCTCAATCGCAAGTTGTTTTATAGACGTAAAAGGGTAAAGACCCCAACTAAAACTAACCCTGACCACCTTGATGGTGAAATTTTTTGACCATAAAACACCAACATCTAAACATCTGTTAATTCTCAAGAAGAGCTTCTGTAGACGTGTGAGAGAAATAAAATTAATCTGGTTAATAATACGTGAATCACATGTTTTAATCAGATCGTGAGAGATTTAATGTCTTTTATCTTCAGTTGATTTCATCGAAGACTGTGGCTGAAGAAAAGTTGTAGTCCTTGTGTTTCTCTTTTCTTCAGCGATTTTGCTTGTTAACAACAGGTGTTCATCTTTAATATTCAATCATCACTTAATTAATTGCTTAATTATCTCATTAACTTTAACTCTGCTTTAGTGTTACTTTAACACTAGATTAGATTAGATTCAACTTTATTGTCACTGCACATGTAAGGTACAAGGCAACGAAATGCAGTTAGCATCTAACCAGAAGTGCAATAGGCAGTAAGTGCAGAATATACAAGATCTACAATATGTACAATTACTATACAGATAAGTGTTATGGGCATAATTTACATATTATAAATACTATCAACATGATATACAGATAGGTGTACTATGAACATACTATATAGATGGATTATGTAAAAGTGTATGTACACTATAGGCAGAACTATGAACATATGAACATAATTTACACTGTTGCAATGGACAGTAAAGTGCATGAAAAATATTTCAGTGTGAAAATGTATTATCCAGTGTTTCTGGATGAACAGACAGTAGTGCAAGTAATGACAAGTTTGCTGTTTATGCTTGTGAATAAATAAATAAGTCAGTTGTGGTAATGAAGAGGGGGAGGAGTCTGTGTGTATGGTGTGGGGGGTGTCAGAGGGCAGAGTTCAGCAAGGAGACAGCTGTAGGGAAAAAGCTATTCCTGAATCTTGTGGTCCTTGTCCGGAGGCTCCTGAAGCGCCTCCCGGAGGGCAGGAGGTTAAACACTCCATGGTCAGGGTGAGAGGAGTCCTTGAGAATGCTGCGAGCTCGACGTAGACAGCGTTTCCTCTGGATGTCCTCAATAGCAGGAAGTGGTGTCCCTGTGATGCGTTGGGCAGTTTTCACCACCCTTTGCAGTGCTTTACGGTCAGCCACTAAGCAGTACCCATACCAGACTGTGATGCAACTGGTCAGGATGCTCTCAATCGCACACCGGTAGAAGTTCACCAGGATGGCTGAAGACAGCTGGTTCTTTTTCAGTGTCCTGAGGCTCTGGTGAGCCTTTTTGACCAGGCTGGAGGTGTTTGTGGTCCAGAACAGTTCCTCCGAGATGGTGGTTCCCAGGAACTTGAAGCTGGAGACACATTCAACAACCATCCCGTTAATGCGGATGGGGTCATGCGTGCTTCCTTTCTTCTTCCTGAAGTCCACAATGAGCTCCTTTGTCTTACTGGTGTTAAGGAGCAGGTTATTGTCAGCGCACCATGTGGCCAGGTGCTGTACCTCTTCCCTGTAGGCAGTCTCATCGTTGTCACTGATGAGGCAAATCACCGTGGTGTCGTCTGCAAACTTAATGATGGAGTTGGATCCATGCACAGGCTTGCAGTCGTGGGTGTAGAGGGAGTACAGGAATGGGCTCAGCACACAGCCCTGTGGTACGCCGGTGCTAAGTGTGGTGGTGGTGGAGTGGGAGTGGCCTGACCTAACATGCTGAAGTTTGTTGGTCAGAAAGTCCATAATCCAGTTGCAGAGGGAGGTGTTAATGTCCAGGTCTCCAAGTTTTGTGGTCAGCTTGGAGGGAATGACGGTGTTAAATGCTGAACTGAAGTCAACAAACAACATCCTAACATACGTGTTTTTATTGTCTAAGTGTGTGAGTGCAGAGTGCAGCACTGTGCATACTGCATCCTCAGCAGCCTTGCGTGCGTTGATCCGGCTCAGTGCAGTGTGTACATCTGTGGAGGTGAGTTTGAGAGGTTGATGGTCTGCTGAGCGTGCAAATTTTGGTGGCCGTCTCCTTGCTGTCGCTGTTGAAGCGAGCATAAAAGTCATTTAGCTCGTTAAGGAAGGAGACGTCCGTGACCGTTGGAGTGGACTTGCTTGACTTGTAGTCACTGATTATCTGGATGCCCTGCCACATGCGTCGGGGGTCCGAGTTGGAAAAGTGTTCCTCTACCCTCAGCTACTTGGCCTTTTTGATGCCCCTTTTCAGGTTAGCCCTGGATTTACTGTAGGCCTGAGCGTCATCTGACCTGTGTTGTGGGCCTTTCAGCAGAAGTCGCACCTCCTTGTTCATCCATGGCTTCTGATTAGAGTATGTTGTTATCTGTTTTTCTGTTGTAACACTGTCAATGGTGGTGTTGATGTGATTCAGTACAGAGGAGGTACAGATGTTAATGTCCGTGTGAGAGCCACAGGCAGCCTGAGAAGCAAACATACTCCAGTCAGTGTGTTGAAACCTGTCCTGAAGTCAAGAGTCTGCTCCAGTTGGCCACACTTTGATTGTCCTCACTGATGGTTTCACACGGTTGATGAGGGGTGAATACTTAGGGTTGAGAAACAAAGAAAGGTGATCAGACTGTCCGAGGTGGGGGAGGGGGGTCGCGATGTAAGCTCCATTAATGTTTGTGTAAACATGATCCAAAGTTTTGTCTCCTCTGGTGTGGCAGGAAACATGCTGATGGAATTTGGGGAGCACTGACTTTAGTTTTCAGTGATTAAAATCACCCGCGACAATAAAAGCAGCCTCCGGGTGAGCAGTCTGTTGTTTACTAATGGCTGCATGAAGTTTGTTGAAAGCAAGCTTGGCATTAGCATCCGGTGGAATATAGACTGCGGTTATTATGGTGGAAGTGAACTCAGATAAAACTCAGAAGGCAGATAAAAATGTCTACATTTAACCATGAGAAACTCTAGGTTAGCCGAGCAGTGTCTCCCAACAATGACAGTGTTTGTACACCAAGCTTTGTTGACATAAATGCACAATCCACCACCTCTTGTCTTGCCGGAGTCATCTGCCGTTCTATCTGCCCGGATCATGTAGCGTCCGGCTAGCTCAGTAACATTATTGGGTACATCGTTGTGTCGCCATGTTTCTGTGAAAACCATGACATTGCAGTCCAAAAGTCTCTTACTGTGGGTGATGCGAAGTCGTAACTCATCCATTTTGTTCACCAGTGACCGCACATTAGCGAGGAAAATGCTGGGTAAAGAGAGCCAGAGCGGTGTTAGCTCTAGCTTAGCTCTTAGACCTCCGCGCTTCCCCCGCCTTTGTTTATGATCTCGACGCCACATGCAAGCACTTCCGCCCGGCTGGGTAGAGTGCGTAGCCTCGGGTGTTCTGGCGATCTCAGGGATGAGTCGAAGATTGGTGTTAAAACTGTTGGAAAAGTCCTCACCGATATCCAAAAGCTCCTGTCGGGTGTATGATGTTAAAGCAAAGCTGTTCAGTACGAACAGACCCGAAATGAGCAGGAATAATACTGCAAAATTGCAAAAACTGGAGAGACGCTGAGCCTCACGATCTGTACGCGCCGCCATCTTGGTCTATAAGAAAGGGACCAAATGTTATCTGAGCAGAGTTCATTTAACTCTGGGGATCTTACTGTGTAATAAATACAAATTTATTAGTTATGAGTTATTTTAATAAATATCCTAACAAGCTTGTCAGTGAATGGGGCAAGCGAGTTTGAAGCTCAAGAAAGTGCATCCATACATCATAAACACACTCCACATAGATTAGGATTAGGGTGAGTACATAGTTTTTACCCAGCTATTGTAATTACTATAATAAGTACATAGTATGTCCATGAGGAACTGCACTGTAAAATAAAGCGCTACCAGAAAGTATAATGACTCTTGCAGACGCTTGCGCTACGTCAAGGCAGTCTGGTGAAAGCTAGATATTTTACTTTATAACCTGTTAAGCACCTAGGATGGCTTGAGGGTGAGTACATCTTGGGGTAATTTTCATTTTAAAGTGAACTAATACATTAAGGGCCTATTCAGACCTATAGTTTATTTGCTTTTGTAACTATTTTAATCCCTGTTTTAGAACAATGTTTTTTTTTTGTTCGGTTCCCTTTTCACAGCATTTCTATGGTGGACTCAAATTTGCTAAAGGGTTCAAGAAATCAAATTCTCCTTGATCTTTTGACATATACTATACAGGGAGTGCAGAATTATTAGGCAAGTTGTATTTTTGAGGATTAATTTTATTATTGAACAACAACCATGTTCTCAATGAACACAAAAAACTCATTAATATCAAAGCTGAATATTTTTGGAAGTTTTAGTTTTTAGTTTTAGCTATTTTAGGGGGATATCTGTGTGTGCAGGTGACTATTACTGTGCATAATTATTAGGCACCTTAACAAAAAACAAATTTATACCCATTTCAATTATTTATTTTTACCAGTGAAACCAATATAACATCTCAACATTCACAAATATACATTTCTGACATTCAAAAACCAAACAAAAACAAATCAGTGACCAATATAGCCACCTTTCTTTGCAAGGACACTCAAAAGCCTGCCATCCATGGATTCTGTCAGTGTTTTGATCTGTTCACCATCAACATTGCGTGCAGCAGCAACCACAGCCTCCCAGACACTGTTCAGAGAGGTGTACTGTTTTCCCTCCTTGTAAATCGCACATTTGATGATGGACCACAGGTTCTCAATGGGGTTCAGATCAGGTGAACAAGGAGGCCATATCATTAGATTTTCTTCTTTTATACCCTTTCTTGCCAGCCACGCTGTGGAGTACTTGGACGCGTGTGATGGAGCATTGTCCTGCATGAAAATCATGTTTTTCTTGAAGGATGTAGACTTCTTCCTGTACCACTGCTTGAAGAAGGTGTCTTCCAGAAACTGGCAGTAGGACTGGGAGTTGAGCTTGACTCCATCCTCAACCCGAAAAGGCCCCACAAGCTCATCTTTGATGATACCAGCCCAAACCAGTACTCCACCTCCACCTTGCTGGCGTCTGAGTCGGACTGGAGCTCTCTGCCCTTTACCAATCCAGCCACGGGCCCATCCATCTGGCCCATCAAGACTCACTCTCATTTCATCAGTCCATAAAACCTTAGAAAAATCAGTCTTGAGATATTTCTTGGCCCAGTCTTGACGTTTCAGCTTGTGTGTCTTGTTCAGTGGTGGTCGACTTTCTGCCTTTCTTACCTTGGCCATGTCTCTGAGTATTGCACACCTTGTGCTTTTGGGCACTCCAGTGATGTTGCAGCTCTGAAATATGGCCAAACTGGTGGCAAGTGGCATCTTGGCAGCTGCACGCTTGACTTTTCTCAGTTCACGGGCAGTTATTTTGCGCCTTGGTTTTTCCACACGCTTCTTGCGACCCTGTTGACTATTTTGAATGAAACGCTTGATTGTTCGATGATCACGCTTCAGAAGCTTGGCTATTTTAAGACTTCTGCATCCCTCTGCAATATATCTCACTATTTTTGACTTTTCTGAGCCTGTCAAGTCCTTCTTTTGACCCATTTTGCCAAAGGAAAGGAAGTTGCCTAATAATTATGCACACCTGATATAGGGTGTTGATGTCATTAGACCACACCCCTTCTCATTACAGAGATGCACATCACCTAATATGCTTAATTGGTAGTAGGCTTTCCAGCCTATACAGCTTGGAGTAAGACAACATGCATAACGAGGATGATGTGGTCAAAATACTCATTTGCCTAATAATTCTGCACTCCCTGTATAGTCTACAACTCAAAACTTCCTTGTTAGTCCAAAAATAGCTTTTATTGAAACCAAACCCCCAACTCATTTCAGATTTGGTCTCCGTATGATATCATGGAGAAGACTGGGTCCTAGAGAGTCGATGTCCAGCAGAGTTTAGCTCCACCTTAAATTAAACACACCTGAAGAAGCTAATCAAGCTCTTCAGGAATAGTAAGGCTATAGGCAGGTGATGGTTTTTTTTTCAGGGTTGGAGCTGAACTCTGCAGGACAGCAGCTCTCGAGGACTAAACTTGCCAACCCCTGGTTTACATGAAACACCGTAAGTTATCCTTTGTCAACTATAACTGGTAACTCCAAATACTTAAATGTTATTTGCCACAACAAAGACTTATAAAGGATATGTACAGTAAAAAATGCTGGGTTAAAAACAATCCAAGTTGGATTGAAAATGGATAAACTAATTGGATTGTTTTAACCTAGGCGGTTGGGATTTTTTTTATATAAAAATCTTGCTAACTTCATGGACCTCAAAGAACATTATAATTTTATTTTTTTCAAACATTCAGTTCATGACTCATTTAATACAAGTTGTTCTAATAATCATTACACATATTTATTTATGAGTTTGAGTGGGAAGGAATGCTGAGTCAGGACTGCAATGTTGCAGTACATCTGTTTTTAATTTTTTAACTAGACACCATTTTCAAAACAAGATTGTGCTGATACACAAATTTTACCTCATCTTTTCTTCAGGTTATCCAATTCTTTCTCTAACCAAAACAAATAGTGCCCATCATGGCATGCAATGGTCCTAATAAAGATGCCCAATCCCAAAGGACCATGGGGTCGAAGGTCATGTGTATAAGGACATAATGAGCTCATGATATAGTGAGCAAATACAGTCATCTACAAATGTGATGCCAAGGAGAGCTTCATGCCCAAGAACTGTTCCCAAATGTCTGGTAAGTCAATATTTTGAGTCATAAATGAAAAATACACACCCATCATTTACAATTAACATGTATTTGGTTAATATTTGTTTTAACCAAAGCAACTTATAGCAACATGGGCAAAAGCTATTATTTGTAAGTCCAGAACTGTGGAGAAGGCTATTGGTTATCATGAATTCAAAACTGACCGCATTTACTTATTACACACTCCTGGTCTTATTGAGCATGATTCATCAGTGTTCTAATGGATGGATTCAGATGTTCGAGTGAAGGAAGTTCGAGCCACTACTGAGAGACAATGAGTGTGAATATTAAATGCCTATTCATACCAAGGATGATAACTATAAATGATAAAGCTATAGTTTGAGTTTTGCATTGTAAAAATTATATTAAATAATAGCACAATCCACTGCACCACTATAATCATAATGGCACAGTGAATCAATATTGTTGAAATCACTTTCAGAACTATTACCCCCCCCCCCATTTCGCATTCTCGATCGCCTAGAAAAGCTAGCTGGAAGTGTTGCAGTCAGCTAATTTTGAGATATAGACATGGAAGTGAAATTATTCTGTTATCGATGCTACAATACGCTTCCCTTAATCATATTTTGTCATGCCAGTGGTGGAATGTTAAGAGAATTTCGTGGCACAAATGTCAAAACAGGAGCTTCTGAAATGGGGGAATTCTCTGCTGGCTCCTGATCCTGACATTCCTCAACCTTGAGACGATGCTGTGGTGGGCTGACAATGAAAAGGCAGTCCCTCCAGCCTGGCTGCCCATTGTTCACCAGGGTGATTGACTGAGGAAAGAGTTTGTTATTTGTGTTCTTATCGCTTTTTTACTTGGCAGTGTGAGGGATCATGGTTCCTATTTTGGCCAGTAAAAATACCCATTCAGTCACATTTGTTCACAAAGAACACACAATTAAAGATCACAGCAACCAACAATGTTTACCCTCTGTCTTTTCCCTTTAAACCAAGTAGCTAATGTTTAAACACTGGGCTGAATTCAAACAGCAAGAGAGACCCCTCATGTGTTCACTTTTTACCCAGCTCACATATCAATTGTTACATATAAATTTTTGTTAGACCTAATGTTGTCTCGAAGTAACAATCTTGGATAACTGCTGCACATTAGCCTAATGAATACAGCTTTTTCAGACAGTTTTTCAAGCCTGAAGCCCAGATGTAACACAACTTAATTAAAAGAATTCGGGTACACAGTTGTACATTAACAGTGTAACTGTGTCCTTGTAACGTGCAGGTTGTGTAGGAACAGGCACGAAGATAGCTTTTTTCACTTCAAACAGTTTAATCACAAACAGAATACAGGCAGGATACAGGATTCATCCACAACACTAGCACGATACTTTAACAACGAACAAAGACTGGACTGACGCAGAGGGAATATATACACAGAAACACACAAGGATAATGAGCGGGGCACAGGTGACAGGCATAACTAATTACAAGACACAGCTGACGTAAATGAAATAATAAGGTGACAATGACAAACAGAAACTCAAAACAAAGACCACTTGACAGGTGACAGGACTGGAACTCAAAACAAGGAACAGATAAACAGACACATGACTATGACAGTCCTAAGCATTCAGACCCTTTGCTCAGTATTTAGTAGAAGCACCCTGTTGATCTAATACAGCCATGAGTCTTTTTGGGAAAGATGTAACAAGTTTTTCATACCTGGATTTGGTGATCCTCTGCCATTCTTCCTTGCAGATCCTTTCCAGTTCTGTCAGGTTGGTTGGTAAACGTTGGTGGACAGACATTTTTAGGTCTCTCCAGGGATGCTCAATTGGGTTTAAGTCAGGGCTCTGGCTGGGCCATTCAAGAACAGTCAGAGGAGAACAGAACAGTTGTTGTGAAGCCACTCCTTATTTTAGCTGTGTGCTTAGGGTCATTGTCTTGTTGGAAGGTAAACCTTCGGCCCAGTCTGAGATCCTGAGCACTCTGGAGAAGGTTTTCGTCCAGGATATCCCTGTACTTGGCCGCATTCAGTTTTCCCTCGATTGCAACCAGTTGTCCTGTCCCTGCAGCTGAAAAACACCCCCACAGCATGATGCTGCCACACCATGCTTCATATACCAGTGCCTGGTTTTCTCCACACATACCGCTTAGAATTAAAGCCAAAAAGTTCTATCTTGGTCTCATCAGACCAGAGAATCTTATTTTTCACCATCTTGGAGTCCTTCAGGTGTTTTTTTAGCAAACTCCATGCTGGCTTTCATGTGTCTTGCACTGAGGAGAGGCTTTCATCGGGCCACTCTGCCATAAAGCCCCGACTGATGGAGAGCTGCAGTGATGGTTGACTTTCTACAACTTTCTCCCATCACCCGACTACATCTCTGGAGCTCAGACACAGTGATCTTTGGGTTCTTCTTTACCTCTCTCACCAAGGCTCTTCTCCCCCGATAGCTCAGTTTGGCCAGACAGCCAGCTCTAGGAAGGGTTCCGGTCGTCCCAAGCGTCTTCCATTTAAGGATCATGGAGGCCCCTGTGCTCTTAGGAACCTTAAGTGCAGCAGAATTTTTTTTGTAACCTTGACCAGATCTGTGCCTTGCCACAATTCTGTCTCTGAGCTCTTCAGGCAGTTCCTTTGTACTCATGATTCTCATTTGCTCTGACATGCACTGTGAGCTGTAAGGTCTTATATAGACAGGTGTGTGGCTTTCCTAATCGAGTCCAATCAGTATAATCGAACACAGCTGGACTCAAATGAAGGTGTAGAACCACCTCAAGGATGATCAGAAGAAATGGACAGCACCTGAGTTAAATATGAGTGTCACAGCAAAGGGTCTGAATACTTAGGACCATGTGATATTTCAGTTTTTCTTTTTTAATAAATCTGCAAAAA
Organism: Zacco platypus; assembly: GCA_038088235.1. Taxonomy (NCBI): domain Eukaryota; kingdom Metazoa; phylum Chordata; class Actinopteri; order Cypriniformes; family Xenocyprididae; genus Zacco; species Zacco platypus. The sequence goes on along the minus strand of CM076065.1, from coordinate 19,949,510 downwards.
AGTCTGTGTTTTTCTGTCAATATATGTGTACATTAATGAGGAAAAAAATGAACTTAAATGATTTTAGCAAATGGCTCCAATATAACAAAGAGTGAAAAATTTAAGGGGGTCTAAATACTTTCCGTACCCACTGTATATAGCTTAAATTCATGGTTGTTAAAACTGGTTGCACTTTATTTTACAGCATGTGCACTTACATGTACTTACAGTGTACTTGAAACACATACTTGTACACTGCAATATTCCATAAAATAATGAGAATTGTCCATTTTGATTTTGTAGTGACTTCATAAAGATTTTAGATTTTGTTGTAAGTAAGAGAATTATATGAATTTAACATTTTTCAAATTTAATTATAGTCATTTAAGGAACAAATGCAGTTGGCAACTGCAGTTTTACTTTTATAATCCGAATAAGACATCATATAAGAAAAACAAATAGGGTAATTTTTGATTTCATGTTGACCTTAATTCCCTTGACAGCCCGATCACCCCCTGCTAGATCTCTCATCTCTTTCACATGCTCTCAGGGAGAACATTTGCCACTGCCAAAGAATTTATTTGAGCACCTGTTTTACTGAGCACTCAAGAACCCTGTAGTGCAGTAATGCTGAGTTATTAAGCTGGTCACAGCCCACCTCTCACTGCTGTTTTCATTTGGAGAGGCTCATAATTGCTATTGCTATAGAGAGACACAATAGAGGTAGAGTGAATGGCAAGCTCAAATACCTCATAATGAATAGCCTCCTAAAATTAATACCCTCTGCTGCAGGAACAATAACACTTAAAAAACACCCTTTTCTCTCAGATGATGAGAGCACTTTTTAATTTAGGAAGTTAACAGTGCACATTAAGCAGTGCCAGGGGTCCTGTTAAGCGTTCAGAGCCAATTGAACACAAGAGGGTTTATTGGGTCAGACTGAGAAAGAGCTGAGAAAATCAGCTTGCATAATGTTTCCAAATATAAGCCCTTATTTTCTGTCTCCGTTGTTATGTGTAGACAGACCAAAACATGAAATTCCCAGATATCAAAACATCAAAAGCTTTGGAACAAAAAGTACCATGGTATTTCTTTGTGTTTACCATGATAATAACATTGTATTATTCGAAAAATCACATTTCCATAAGATTTTCCAAGCTCAAATCTCTCTCTCTCTCTCTCTCTCTCTCTCTCTCTCTCTCTCTCTCTGAATAAAATTCTATTTGTTACATGTTAGTAGTTTGTAATTTTTTTTTTGAAATTTGCTTGCAAATTCTACATGAAATTTGTTTCAAAGTAAATCCTACACCATATTTTGTCAGTGCAAGTAGCCCTGTACTAAGAAACCTAGAAAACACCATAATTCACATCTCATTAGAAAACATAATTAATAACAATATCAATAACTATTTACCACTTTTAAAAAAAAAAAAAAAAATTATCATGTAATAATATTATTTTGTATATTGCTGCACTAACAAACAGGTTCAAAATAACCTTCCAATGCTTCATATATACGAGAGAGAGAGAGATTTACTTGGAGAATTGCTTGCCAACACTGATCTATTTATTGCAGCCCTTTGAGGCCATTCTGTGTACGACAGTGGGTCAGTGCGGTTAAGAGGTCACAGGTTTCGCAAGTGAATGACCGGTCAATATGTACCCTTCCAGCAAGTAGCTGTATGGATGTCCGTTTGTTTGGATGAATGTTCATCTTCCTGTGATCAGACATTTCCTTGACTGTCTCCACAGTGTTCTCAGCCTGCTAAATTCTCACTGCCTTTCCCCACACAATTTATGTTGGCAGGGTGCTCAGCTCCCCGGCCGGGATCACCACGCTCCCTCAAAAACAGGAAGGACTCAGAGAAACTGATAGAGAGTAGACGAAAAACAAGCTTGCGTTCCTGTGCCACTGGTGTGGAGGAACTTGCTCTGATAAACTCCAGCGGTCGTGCTCCGTGCTACTTCACGCTCATCTTTTCGGACAGAGGGTCTATCTTGAGCGGCGCAGAGAGGAAATGATTGCTTCAAATGCTGCTTCCTGTGCGAGCCACTGAAAAAGGAGGGAGGTTTCCTCTGGGGTCAACAGGCAGAGGCGATAGAGTCTTTGTTCCAAACAGCATCAATCCTAACATTGACGCACAATGCTGATGTATGTTGACACTTATTTTGGCCCTCCAATAGCCTGGACTCTTAAAAATAAAGGTTCTTTATTGCCATCTATTGGCAAATGGTTCCATGAAGAACCTTAAACATACATAGAACCTATCCATTGCACAATAGCTTTATAGTGGAAAAAAATATTTTTTTCTTCAGAATTTTAAAAATGCTCTTCACAAAAAACAAAAATGGTTCTTTTAAGAGCTGTTTACTGAAAAGTTCTTTGGGGAACTCGGAATGGATCTTCTATGGCATTTGCTGCGAAACAGAACATTTATTTGTTTAAGAGTGGGTGTAGAACTTTCAGACAGCATCTTGAGTAGCTTGTTGTTAGTAATAATAATTTGTTACATTTATATAGCGCTTTTCTTGGCACTCAAAGTGCCCTGGAAGGGGGGGAATCTTCTCAAACACCAACAATGATTAGGAGGCCATGACGATGCAAATTTGGCCAGGATTCTGGGGTTAAACCCTTTCTCTTTTTTTTGAAGGACATCCTCTGATTTTTTTATAACCACAGAAATTTAGGACCTCAGATTAATGTCTCATTCAAAGAACAGTGCTTTCTGACTGTAACATAGTTCCCTTTCAAGGGAACTCGCGCTGTGTCGAGAGTTTGACGCAATGGGAACGCTCTGCGTGAATGCGTCGTGAAGCACTTGTGAAATCAGTCTAATGGCGTGACGGAAGGAGGGTGACGTCATGACCAGGAGGCTATAAAGCACACCCAGACCAAACAATGTCAGCTTCTGTGCCTTCAGCAAGCGCTCTATGTGAATTGTCTCTGTCTATTTATTGTTGTTTGTCCACAAGCATATCTGTATCTAGACAGGAGTTTAATGGCGAGCAAACCGCGACTGAATCGCGTGTTTCTCCCTGCACTTGCTAAGAGTGGGGATACACGTGATTTATGCGTTGTTTGTTGGGAGTGGAGCATGCACGTTGACTCTCTATGGGCTGACGTGTTCATTCATAAAAATGTCCCGAAGTGTTTACTATCTTCGGGTGTTTTTGGCTCCGCTCCGGTTGGCTTTATTCTCGAGGGAATATAAATCTAAAGCAAGGCTCTGATCTCGTGTTTGCCGAGGCAGCACGTGGATTATGGTTTGCAATTAAGATCAATAAAGAATAGTGGAGATCTCGCGTTTGCTGAGGCAGCGCGTAGATTTCTTGTCTGCAATAATATGTGGCTCGGATCTCGCGTTTGCTGAGGCAGCGCGTAGATTTCTTGTCTGCAATAATATGTGGCTCGGATCTCGCGTTTGCTGAGGCAGCGCGTAGATTTCTTGTCTGCAATAATATGTGGCTCGGATCTCACGTTTGCTGAGGCAGCGCGTAGATTTCTTGTCTGCAATAATATGTGGCTCGGATCTCGCGTTTGCTGAGGCAGCGCGCAGATTTCTTGTCTGCATTATGTGGCTTGGATCTCGCGTTTGCTGAGGCAGGGCGTAGATTTCTTGTCTGCAATATGTGGCTTGGATCTCGCGTTTGCTGAGGCAGCGCGTAGATTTCTTGTCTGCAATAATATGTGGCTCGGATCTCGCGTTTGCTGAGGCAGCGCGTAGATTTCTTGTCTGCAATAATATGTGGCTGGATCTCGCGTTTACTGATGCAGCGTGTAGATTTCTTGTCTGCAATAATATGTGGCTCGGATCTCGCGTTTACTGATGCAGATTGTAGATTTCTTGTCTGCAATAATATGTGGCTCGGATCTCGCGTTTGCTGAAGCAGCATGCAGATTTCTTGTCTGCAATTCGTGGCTCGGATCTCGCGTTTGCTGAGGCAGCGTGCAGATTTCGTGTCTGCAATTTGTGGCTCGGATCTCGCGTTTGCTAAGGCAGCGTGCAGATTTTGTGTCTGCAATATGTGGCTCGGATCTCGCGTTTGCTGAGGCAGCGTGCAGATTATGTGCCCGCAATTCATTATATACATATATATTTATATTTGGAGGGAACTGAGCAGACGGGACTTTCCCTTTCTCTCTTTTCCCTATGATTGCATGCAGACTATACCAGCTTTATTCTTTTTGTATCTCATGTCAGAAGAATTAAACTCATCTGATTTTTGGATGCCTGTTTTATTCACTCTAGTCAGCCTTTTCTTTCAGACCGTTCTACTTGTCTGGTTGATTTTGGCTGAATTCAATTCTGAGGAATTGAATGGTGAATTCCCAAGGAGAAATGGATAACACCTCATCATACGGTGCCATTTTTCCTTCGGCGTTATTAGCTGAGGTTTCTTTTGTGTAAGACGGTTCTTGGACCGTCGTTACTGCAAAGGCAGCTTTGGCGAAAAGGCTTTGACATCACTGGTGTCAGACCTCTGAAGGCATCCTTTCTGGGGGGAAATGGATTACATCTCATTTATGGTGCCCATCTCCCTTCAGTGCCCTCAGGGGGCCATTCTGCCAACCCCGCCACCTTGTGTGCGTCGGAACGCAGTGGTCTCCAACGAGCTCATATCTCAGTGTCCGCCCAGAAATGTAGCGGCACTGGGATGCTCGCCCCTCTGAGGAGGGTCTCAAAGCAATCAGTTCGGCTGTTCCCTGCCGGTTCGCCGCTTCAGGGCACCAAATTGGTTGCTTGAGCATTACCAGAGACCTGTCTCGAGAGGCTGGTTCTCTTGGCCTCTGGGGGGAAGTGGTTAACACCTCACATTACAGTGCCCGTTTCCCTTCCGTACCATCAGGGGGCCATCCTGCCAACCCCGCCACCTCGTGTGCGTCGGGACGCAGTGGTCTCTGGGGGGCCCATATCTCAGTGTCCGCCCAGAAATGTAGTGGCACTAGGATGTTCGCCCCCTCTGATGAGGGTTCCATGTTTTGGCTACATAAGTTGTGCCGGAGACCAGTCTTGAGAGGCTGGTACTCTTGGGTACAATAGTCTTCTGGGGTAAGATGGACCTGAGGGCCATGTTTACCTCTAAGAAGGCTGCATGAGGGCAGTCCTCTCCAGGGAGAAGTGGTCAACACCTCATCATATGGTGCCCATTTTTTCCTTGGTGCCCTCAGGGGGGCCGTTCTGCCAACCCTGCCACCTCGTGTGCTTCAGGGCGCAGGTGTCTCCAGCGAGCCCATATCTCAGTGTCCGCCTGATAGCGGTGCTGGGATGCTCGCTCCCTCTCAGGAGTGTCCCGGAGCAGTCAGCTCGGTTCTTCCTGCCGGTTCGCCGTTACAGGACACCGAATTGATTGTTCGGGGAGCACCAGAGGCCAGCCTCGAGAGGCTGGTTCCCTTAGTAGAATTTTTGGCAGCGTGAAGCTTCTGCCAGATATTTCTCATTAGGTCCTGCAAACAATCGGAAGCGGGATTGCCACCCAGTTCAGGTCGCGCCCGCCCGCCCGATTTATGGGGGCCCCGCCAGTATTGGTGGACCCCAGGCAGGCTCTGGTAATGGAACAGGAGGTAAAAACTTTGTTGGGGAAGGAAGCCTTAGAGCATGTACTTACACCCAACAGGGAGTCCGGGTTCTACAGCCGGTATTTTATCGTTCCAAAGAAGGATGGGTGGTTGCGTCCCATTTTGGATCTGCGTCAGTTATGAAGCTCAGATTCAAAATGTTAACCTGGAGACAGATCATGTCACAGATCAAGTCCGAGGACTGGTTTGTCACAATAGATCTCAAGGACGCATAGTTCCATTTATCCATCCTTCCGCAAACACAGGAAGTACCGGAGGTTCGCTTTTGGGGGCGAAGCGTACCAATAGCGGTTTCTTCTGTTTGGTCTAGCTCTATCACCCTGCACTTTCACCAAATGTATGGACGCAGCGCTGGCTCTGCTGCGTCTGCAGGGCATTCGTGTTCTCAATTACATCGACAACTGGCTAATCCTAGCTCAGTTACGTCAGTTGGCGGTTCGTCATCGAGATATCGTTCTCGCTCACATAAGAAAGTTGGGGTTGAGGTTGTACGCCAAGAAAAGTGTGCTTTCTCCAGTACAGAGGACCATTTTTCTGGGCGTGGTTTGAGATCTCTGCAGTGGTGGCTCAGGACCAGGGGGTTTTCTCCGAGGGGAAATCCATTTCACATGATCAAGGTCACGTAGCAGTGCCTACGTGCTTTGGTTATGTGGAAGAAGCCCTGGTTCCTATACCAAGGTCCCGTGCTGGGAGCTCCATGGCGTCGCAGTATGCTAACGACGGATGCTTCCCTTACGGGTTGGGTCCGATCCTGGAGGGTCGTTCGACTCGGGGTATGTGGAAGGAGCACCATCTTTCCTGACATTTCAATTGCCTGGAAATGTTGGCTGTCTTTCTTGCTCTCAAGATTTTCCTCCCAGACCTCAGGGGTCACCATGTGCTCGTACGGTTAGACAACACATCGGTGGTCGCCTACATGAGTCACCAGGGGGGTTTGCGTTCGTGTCCACTCTGCAACTGGCGCACCAAATCCTCCTGTGGTCCCAGGGGAAGCTGCTTTTACTCAGGGCAGCTTATATCCCTGGGGTCCAGAATTTGGGAGTAGACATCCTGTTCGAGGCAGGGGCTGAGGCCCGGGGAATGGAGACTCCACCCTGAGGTGGTAGAGCTCATATGGAGGTGCAGATGTGGCTGAGGCTGTGTCTGTACACTTTTCCCTGATTGTTTTGCTCCTGGGAGGTCTGGAGAGCGGCGTTGTGGAGTGTGGGCTCTGAGGGGGCCAAACTCATAGACTCGGGTCTCCCAACTGAGGTTGTGAGACCACGGTACTCCAGAGCTCACTGCACAAGGAAACTGGCAGAAATCGTCAGCTGGATCCAGTTATTGCCCAGTTGGTACAGTGCTGTGAATTCTGCTGAATTGATTCTCTGCAGGATTATCCCCCTCCACTCTAAAGGTTATGTGGCGGCCTAGCTGCTTACCACACACCATTTGAGTGGTGTCTTTGGGGAGAACTCCACTGGTGTTTCCTTCGTGGTGTGTCTGATCAGGAGGAGTATGGCCCAGTTGTTTGTCTTAGGTGTGCTCGCTGAATTCACACAAGACAGGCACTGGTCAGTATGGCTGCGTGGGTATAGTCGTTCCCATTGCGTCAAACTCTCGACGCAGCGCGAGTTCCCTTGAAAGGGAACGTCTCGGTTACGACTGTAACCTTAGTTCCCTGAAGAGGGAACGAGACGCTGCGTCACCCTCCATACTTCCGGCATGCCTGTGATCGACTTGCTTCGGCATATCAGAAGCTGACATTGTTTGGTCTGGGTGTGCTTTATAGCCTCCTGGTCATGACGTCACCCTCCTTCCGTCACGCCATTGGACTGATTTCACAAGTGCTTCACGACGCATTCACGCAGAGCGTTCCCATTGCGTCAAACTCTCGACGCAGCGTCTCGTTCCCTCTTCAGGGAACTAAGGTTACAGTCGTAACCGGGACGTTTTTAAGTACGGGAAGGAGGCGTGAACCGGCGAACATTCAACGTAATTTTAATAAACTCCAAATAAACAAAACAAAACAAAATAAAAGGGTGGCAGTTCCTCACGGCAACTGCCGCCAACACAAACATAATACAACACAACATAAAATCCAGGCCTGGTCCTCTCTCGTCCTTCACTGTTGTCGCTCCCCTTTTATGCTTCTAGAGCTCCTCCGTGAGAGACACGAGACCGGTGCACCGACGCTCGTTATAACTCACGTCACCAGCCTCGTGCCGTTCCCTCACGGCTCTCGCCCGCCCTGCTCATCACACTGACAGTATAGTGTCTCCGTCACTATACTAGAGCATTAGGACCCACACAGACAACTGAGTGAGAACCCCCTGCTTGCCTCACTAACACCTCTTCCAGCAGCAACCTAGTTTTCCCAGAAGGTCTCCCATACAGGTACTTAACTAGGCTCAAATCTGCTTAACGTCAGTGGATATTAATGTCCTCTCAAATTGTATTTACCACCGGGAAGCTCAGGGAAAATTTTGATACCCAAGTTCCCGAGTTGGGCGGGCCATAAACTTTAAACATGTCAGAGGGGAAAACAATTGCTGCTGTGACTGGTGTTCTTCATTAATTTTTTTCCACAACAGCTACATTGCATTGTCTTGTCGTTAAAGTAGTGCAAATTTACATACATGAAAAATCAGTTGAAGCATATTGTGTGTGTAATGAAGGAGCAACGGAGTAGGAACCAAATACAGGCTTTTACTTGACAGACGTAGTCATACAGGCAAGGATCAAACAACAGCAAACAGGTATATCCGAGGAATGGCAGAATCGTAGTCGATAGGCAGGCAGAAGTTCAGGTCAGGCAGATATCATTCACAGTCCAGTAAAACAAGCAAAGATCGGGACAGGCAGCAGGAATCACACAATGTAAAATAGACAGGGTCAAAAACAGGAAAGCAAACACGGGAAATAAACGTTCAAAAATGATGACTCTCGGAATATGAAGACCTCGCGTTGACTGTGTGTGTGAGTGAGTGGTGCTCAAATAGTGACAGATAATGTGCTGCAGCTGGCTGGGGTAATCAGTGGCAGGGTACAAGGCTTCTGGGAGATGTAGTGCGCATGTGAAAGTGAATGTGTGCTAATGGATTGTGAGAAGTGAAGTCCATTGGTGAGTGAGTGTGCATGTGAACAGTCCAAGCTAAAGTGCCCTCTTGTGGTTGTCACGGGCACTTCAGCTGATGATCATTACAGTGTGTTTTATTTACAGTGAAAATGTATATACAGCCTGTATTTGACTGAAGTTCTAGAATCATCAGTCAATGGGCTTTCCATTTGACGCTAACTGTCATTTTGGCTTAAATAAGATTTTCCCAATGAATAGACAAGAATAAACCTGATATCTATGGAGCCAGGTCAGTCTCATTAATTTTTCATGCAAAAAAACACACACACATGCGTAGCCAATTTCACAAGCATGAAATTTCACATGCACAAAAACCAATTTATGTACGTGAAAAAAAATCACAAAAAGCAATGCAATTTTTGTTAATTTTGGACAAAATATGGGACATCTCAGACGTCTGATTCCCACAGCAGTTTCTTACATCTGTTAAACTATTGCTTCAACTGATCTCTAGCTTCAGTAAACACAGAAATGAACCGATCAACTGTACATACTTGAACTGTGGTCGAAAGCTGATGACGTAACATCCAGGCATCACATGACTATGATTGATGAGCTTAAATCTGATTGGTATTAAATCTGAGTTGTATATATATATATACAACTATGTCTTAAATTCATGAAATGTATTTTATGACTATATACATTTATTTTGCGCATTTGGAGCATGTGACCCTTCGCAAACAGTTGACTGACAGGCAATCTGACCAATCATAGCTCCGAATCCTCCATTTTGTCAGACAAAGCAACAGTAACTAAAGGGGGCTGGTCTTTGCGAAGGGTCAATTGGCTACGCATGTGTGCAGCATTTTTGCATGAAATATTAATGAGACTGATCTGGTTCCATTGATATCCTCCATGATTCCTGTTCTTTCCGACAACAAAGTACTTGAATGCGACAAGCTCGTAATGACGAGTACAAAAGTGGGAAATAGGAAATTTCTGATAACACACTTTAGTTCCTCTCAGTTCTTTGTTTAGTCTATGTTTTAACATGTTCTCCTGAGATTTTCTTTGGATTTGTGATTAAAGATTTTATTTCTCTGAATCTCCTGGCGCTTACTACAGCCACACAACATGACACATATAGCTGCAAAGTGATGGTGCAGCTGCTTCACAATAACATAATTTCCATAGAGATGTTTAAATTGGCCGACAGAAATATTAAATGGCTAAAAGGGCCATAATCACACTCTTGGATATGGTCATCAACTGTGTTTTTTTTGTTTTGTTTTTTTTTTGTTTTGTTTTACCTTTCCAGAATTTTCTGTCTATTTTCTTTTCTGAAGCGGAGCTGCAATAGCAAAGAGGATGAAAGGTGCCTTGTTGGCGAGGCAGGTCTATGTTTCCGTGGTGTCACTCCTCATTAGCTGCCAATGACTGACTCGGATTTGCCATGGAGGAGACAACCTCAAAATATCTGCCTCTGCAAATCTCTCACACTCGACGTGTAAATGCCAATGGGAACTCTATAGCCCTGGTCTGAGAGAAACCTCGGATATGAAGAATGACAAAGCCAAATTCTGACATATTCCAAGACCAGTTCAGCTGCCTTAGTAAAACTAAATGCAATAATTCAACTAAAAACACACTATTTCTTCAGGGGATTCAGTGGAAGTTGTTATTGCATCAAAACAAACAAGACAAAACTCTAATTCTTGGAACCAGCAACACTATGACAATATTCTACTGCTCTAAACCGTTTATGATGTTATTTCTATTTCTATGTAGTTTCTATTATTTAACAATCATTATTTAATTTAACTATTACATTCATCAAAAACTTAATTGTTTCAGACAATATGAATGAATTGTTCATGTTGTATTACAAAACTTTTTTTCTGCTATTGAGATCCATTGTGAAAAAGTACACTTTAGAATACTTTTAAAAAAATGTATTCATTATGGAAATAATACACTTCATAAGAACATACAAATATACAGTACATTTAATAAATGCAAATTGTATGTAATGTGTTTGACACTCAATTGCATGTTATTTGCAAGTAAATGAGACTGCATTATAGTTGAAATATATATTAAATGTAATTAAAGTTAAACTTAAGATTGTTTTAATGAGGACATAGTACATCTTTATATGCAATTTCATAATCACTTCTATTATCTTATGCTAAAAAAGAACTGCAGAATGTAATGTGACAAGCATTTACGATACAAATATACTTTAATGTAATTTCTACTGAAACTTGTATGTAATGTATTTAAATGTATATTTGTAGTTGCACATTTGTAATGATGAACTTGAAATTTAGTATATTTAAAATATATTTACTGTAGATGTAGTATTGAATAAAACAACAGTTAGTGTATACGAGTCAACACGTAAAAATAGGTGTACATATTCAATGCATAACAAAAGACTAAAATATTATATAGAAAATATTATTTAAAATGTTAATTTTTTTAATTGTACATAAGCATGTTCAAACATAGGCTAGTCTATGTTTATTTCATTAATATAGGCTACTACTTGCAAATAAAGATTTGGTCCCACTTTATATTAGGTGACGTTAACTATGTACTGTAAAAAAAAAAAAAAAAAACTTATTGTGTTCATATTGTATTGCACTTTTACTGCTATTGAGATGGATACGGGTAAGGTTAGGGACAGGTTTGTTGGTATGGATATGTTTAAGGGGTTAAGATATAAGGGATGGGGGTTATGCTTTATTTTAAGGTGTCTTTGTTACAGTTTTTTTTTTTTTTTACAGATGTAGTAGGTATTTTTAATATATATGAACTATGTAGAACATGTATGTAAACTACATTGATTAGTTTAAATGTTAGTACAGTAGTAAACACTTAAGACACTTAATACAATGTTGGTCCACATTTTTAATTTTTAAGAAAATATGGTGTTGCTTAATCGAGCAAGGGGAACCGAGCTGCCACAATGCTAGGGTGTTGTTGTCTGCTTGCTAAATATAAACTCTAATAATTAATATTACAGGCAGCTAATTTCACCTCTAAAAAATCAGCCATTTTAAAATACAATTTTTATAAAAAGAAAACAATTTGGTTTTGTTAAATGTCAAATTCAGAATTCAAATTTACAAAATTAAAATTCAAAACATGTTGTCAAACTCCATAGATGTATGACTTTGAAAATCATTACCCTAAATATGAGCAAAAGCAATATAGCAAACAATGTCTGGATGCAATTTTACTCTGATTGGATGAATGTTTTGCTGGCTATTATATGTTTAACAAAATTTTATTTTGGTTTATATGAAAAAAGCTGGAAAAGCCACACCATGACCCAAAAGCATCTCAAAAAAGCTAAAACCAGTTATGTTTAAATTTAATGTATGTTGTGTGGTTTCATTCATCTATCAATATATCTTCCACAGGTAGGTCCACACTGAGAAACATCTGGACGATCAGTAAACAGATTTGTTGCGCTAACATTAGCAGAGTAGCTATAGCATGTGAAGAAGTGACAGTCCAAACACTCCACCCGTGTCAAAGACAGCTCCGATTAATTAAATGTGCTGTCTGACCTTTAATATTGTGTGGAAAACACAGGGACATGTGAGGAGAAAGGACAGATTTCTGGCCAAGGTCTTTCTCAATCTAAAGCAGGTGCACTGATGGCCGTAAAAACATTCACACATGTTTAATGCAGGAGATTTTATACAAACACATGAAGGGGAAAAAGTGTCATATGAGAGGGTTCTTACAGTTCCTAACTGCAGTTAAAATGCCTATGATTAGATGTAAAACTAAAGGATTTGAGAGAAGCATGTGTGCCATGATGGATGTTTTTTATATGGACTGAATGATCTCACGAATGTCGCATTGAAAAACTCAATTTTGCAGTTTAATTTGAACCTGAATAAGATTTCACTTGGCTTGAATTCAAAAACATATTAAATAGAAGTAAATATAATGTTAGATGAAAACCTTCTGTAAAATCAACAAGGCCGTAGAGGAATAAATCAGCCCAAAAGGAATGTAATGAAATAATACACTTAATGTACTTAATTTTCAGTAAAAACCTTACCCTGCCTAGCAACTTAAATTTGCACTAAGTGTATTCTTTCTGTGATAAGAACTCTTTTTAAAAGTAAATTGAAGTGTACTTCTTTTTCACAAGGGTTGCAACGGCATGAGAGTGAGAAGATGCTGACAGAATTTTTTGTATAAAATATTTAATGTCATCATCAACAGCATCAACAAAAGGAAAAAGGAAGTAACTGGAGCACAAAGACATGATATCAGTAAAAACACTTTGAATACATTAACAGCCATACACAGGTTGATGTTCAGAAGCTGCTGTGCTTGGCCAGGTCTTTCTTCATTTCACCGTATTGGGCACTGAGTCGGCCCACAGCTTTAGCGTGCTCTTCATCCACCTCCTCCTTCAGACGAGACTGCTCCTTCAGGAACTCCTCCCAGTCCTGCTTCCGCCTCTCCACACACAACTGTAGATGTGTGCTCTGATCACACACACACACACACATCATCATCATATCATCAGCTGTCACAAGAATTTGTTTGCAATTTGACCATTACAAATATAGTAGTCTATTGCAAACTATTGTAGATAGTAGTATTGCAAACATAGCGACTATCTACTGCATACTACACAGTGCACAATGCCTTACCTTAGTGAAAAAATATGCCTCAGACAAAAATAAATATTTCAATCTGTTACACTGCAAGTGGCATCTGTTTATCGGTTTATGTTGTTTTATGGACTTTTATTATGTTTTTCATTATTTCCTTGTGTTTCTGTTCCTGTGCCCTTTGTTTCTACTTCTCATTTGATCTCATAATTACTAGGGATGCAAAATATATAGGCCACCATAGGGGTGGGCGATATAGCTTCAACGATATTCATCACGATATAGAGGAAAAATATATGGAAAAACATTTTATTGGTGATGTGCAGCTGGCAGGCAGCAGCGTTTATTAGTGCAAACAAAATGAAGGGCATTTACCATCCTTTTCCAATGAGTTACTGTAATTGATGACAGAATACCTAATTAAATACATAATTATTCAGGTAAGAAATACTACAGAAATTAAAGTAATCAAATGTAAAATAACACATCCATTGTTATTTTACATTTCATTACTTTCATTTTGTAGTCTTCATTGTAAAAATTAAATACAGATTAATGCTTACCATTAAAGTTATAAAACGTATTCAGTGAAGAGCAGAAAGTGATTTTCTTTGTCTTTTTGTTCTTTGATTAAAATGACAGACAGCAGCAGGAATATTGGATCGCTGTCACTTTAAGAGTTTATGCAAGGACCCAATATACTGTTACAAAACATGCGTTCGCTTTTTCAACTATATAACGTTCAAAAAATGGCTGTGTTTAACTGAATACTCGCTAAGACATTTTGACATAATCTTGTATGTATTTGAACGTTTTAGCGCAGTAAACCACTCATTTCAGTCACTCAGAAGTTGTTTGAGACTGAGAAGCGGCTTGTGTGCTCCACTAATATAGATCGGTGGTCGAGCGTGCATTTTTGGTGTGAGCGCAAAACCTGAGGGAATAACTAAAATTATACTCAATACAAGCATTATTAAACCGGAGCGAATGAGACGAGTGAGAGAAAGGAGGCGGCTGTTTGTCACTTCGCCATCGGAGAGAAGAGAGCGAGAACACGCGGCTGACATTATTGCCTGTGCCACTGGTAAAACTATGGAAGCCCGTTCCCGCCACTGTTGAGAAAAAAAAATATTCCGTAAGTCATAATAATGAGAAACTTTCTCATAATAATGACTTAGCATCTCATAATAATGATTTAGTATCTCATAATAATGACTTAGTATCTCATAATAATGACTTAACATCTCATAATAATGACTTAGTATCTCATAATAATGACTTAGCATCTCATAATAATGACTTAACTTAATCAAAAAAAAAATTTTTTTTTATTTTTTTTAGAAACTTTCTCATAATAATGACTTAACATCTCATAATAATGACTTAGTATCTCATAATAATGACTTAACATCTCATAATAATGACTTAACATCTCATAATAATGACTTAACATCTCATAATAATGACTTAACATCTCATAATAATGACTTAGCATCTCATAATAATGACTTAACGTCTTTAACTTAATCAAAAAAAAACAATTTTTTAATTTTTTTTAGAAACTTTCTCATAATAATGACTTAGTATCTCATAATAATGACTTAGCATCTTTAACTTAATCAAAAAAAAATTTTTTTTAATTTTTTTTAGAAACTTTCTCATAATAATGACTTAGTATCTCATAATAATGACTTAGCAACTTAATAAAAAAATAAAAAAATTAAAAAAGTTTTTTTTATTAAGTTAAAGATACTAAGTCATTATTATGAGATGTTAAGTCATTATTATGAGAAAGTTTCTTAAAAAAAATAAAAAAAAATTTTTTGATTAAGTTAAAAATGCTAATTCATTATTTTTATGAGATACTAAGTCATTATTATGAGATGCTAAGTCGTTATTATGAGATACTAAGTCATTATTATGAGAAAAGTTTCTCATTATTATGAGATACTAAGTCATTATTATGAGAAAGTTTCTCATTATTATGACTTACGGAATTTTTTTTTTTTCTCAACAGTGGCGGAAACGGGCTTCCATATAAAACGGATCAGCTCAGAATCGGAAAGATGTAACACTGACCGTTCGGTTTCCTATCCGGGATGGTCATGAGGAAAATCGGCCGAGTGGTAAATCAAGTTTGTTATGTTTCCACCTTTAATGGTAACAGTTTCTTGCATATTGTGTAAAATATTGTGCTTAATTGTTGGAGGTCTGACCCCTTGTAACCAAACCACTTCCGTACTATTGAAGTAGCTCCCTGTTTAGGTACTAAACCGTCATCGGAGGCTGATATGTTGCTCTTACTCTCAGACAAGTGTTGGTCTTGTGCGCTCCAGGGAACGTGCACACGCCATACCATACAGTCATCGCGTCGCTATACCATTCATATCACGATATGACACTTTTTTATCATGCAAAAAATTATACCGGTATTATCGTGGACGGTATGATATGTTACAGCCCTAGGCCACTATATTGGTATCGGCCGATATGTTAATTTTTAATGTTAATTTTTAATGCCGATAAGAAAATCAGGCCAGCATATTAAAGCAAATAAATAATGCATAATTTCCTCCAGCTAATACAGTTCAGATGGGCACTGTTTTCCATTATGAAAAAATGTGTTAAACTAACTTAAGACCCCCCCCCCCAAATAATAAATGTATTAGAAAGTGTAATATTTTGCAGTTTATTTAGTAATTAAAGCCTTTACGCATTTTAATCATTATACAGTGACCAGCAACCCACGCCACCCACACATAACCACCTCGAATGCAATTCACGAGGGTCATACTTTTCAGGTTGAAAAATACGGAAATTTGTATAATCACGGAAAAATCACATCCCTGTGTATTGTCTATGCTGTTGCGTTAGTTTGCTCCTATTATTTCTCCTAGGTTTCTGGTTTTGGATTATCTTTGTTTTGTTTAGTAAACTATATTTTGGCTGCAATTTGGATCCACCTCTTCTTCTCTTCCTTGCCTGCCCTACACATTACAATCCAGTTTGTGGATGTTGTTTCTCTCCTTATATTTATTTAACTTTTAATTTAATATAATTCTCTAAAAAAAATCAGATACTTTCTATCAACATAAAAAATATATATAGTTTGTTACAATCAAATGTATTCATTTTACTAAAATTTTATTTATGGTTTGGTTGAGACCTTAAATTTTAATTTAATAATAATCAAAAATATTTCTTTTCACAAAGACAAAAACATTTATACAAAGAAAAAAGATTATGTATTATAAAGACCATTTACTCAAAGAATAATTAATACTAATGCTAATTAGTTAATGTGAAAAAGTCCTGATTGTGTGCTATATGATGATGCACTTCTATTTTCCTTATGTACCTGTTCAGCCTCTTGCTCCCTCTGCTGGATCCTGTGTGCCATATGATTTGCTGCTTCAACTACAAATAGAAAAGCAAGTCAACACGTCAATTATTCCCATCAATACACTCATTATTTCAACAAAAACACATTCTTAATGAATTTCATGACCATGTCAATAAATAATACAGATCTAAAAATGTGTAAAAACCTGTCTAAAAGCAGACAGAGATAGAGATGCAGATACAGGGGTTGGACAATGAAACACTGACCAACAGTGTTACAATATTGCATTACTCCCTAAAACAGTAATTGCGTTATTTTTTAAGAAAATTAATGTGTTTACATTACTTTTGTGCTACTTTTCTCACTTGGGCTGTTGGGCTGGGCTTGCTTGTTTTTTAATAACAACAAAAAAAGTTTTACTTTTTAGAAACTTCTCACTTGTAAGTCGTTTTGAATAAAAGCGCCTGTCAAATGATTAAATGCAAATGTAAATATTAATATCCAAATGATTTTTAGCATGAAAGAAAAATGTATCAGTTTGACCCATACAATGTATTGTTGTCTATTGCTACAAATAAACCAGTGAGACTTGTGACTGGTTTTGTGGTCCATGGTCACAAATGTGAAAAAGTAACCTCAGTTACTTATTTGAAAAAGTAGCTTAGATATTTTGTTGTAAATGAAAAAGTGATGTGTTACTTAACTAGTAACTTGAAAAAGTAATCTGATTACGTAAAATTACTTGTAATGTGTTATCCCAACACTGCTGGCCAATAAAATGTTGGAGGTTTCATGCCTATATATGCACAGGCTGGTGGCCAATCTTCAATGATTTTACATTCCATCAGTAAGAGCAAAGTGTGAAGGTTGAAGTAGCAGAGCAATAGTTCAGCTGCAGCTAAAATCAATGCAATCCACACAACATAATGGGAGACATATCAGAGTTCAAAAGAGGACAAATTATTTTTGGCTGGCTCATCTGCGACCAAGACAGCAAGTCTTTGTTGTGTATCAAAAGCCACAGTATCCAGGGTAATTTCGGCATACTAACACAAAAGACGGACCATAGCCAACAGGAGTAACTGTTGACGCAATAGGAAGCTGTCTGAAAGGGATGTCCAGGTACTAACCCGGATTCTATCCAAAAAACAAAACAACAAAACCACAGCTGCACAACTCACTGCAAATTAAATGCACACAACAAATCTCCTGTTTCCACCAAAACTGTTTGTTAACAGCTCTACACAGTTAATATTCATGGTCGGGCAACTATAGCCAAATGTTGGTTTCATTGTGACTTGGCTGTGGACGATAAGAAACATGTATTGTTCTCTGATGAGTCCACCTTCACTCTTTCCCAGATCTGTGGGAGTTATAGTGTGGAAGAAGCCCCAAGAGGCTTAACACCCTGACTGTTGGTTTGGGCTGCAATATCATGGCATTACTGTGCTTGGTGGGCACTGCCAAGGACTACCAAACCATTCTGAAGGACCATGTGCACCAACTGGTTCAAACATTGTACCCTGAATGTGTGGCCATGCATCAGTATAATGCACCAATACAAACAGCAAGACAGGAGACAGGATGTTTTGATGAACATGAAAGAAGAAGAACATCTCCCATGGCTTGTGCAGTCGCCAGATTTAAATATTTTTGAGTCACTTTGAGGTATTTCGGAGAAGCAAGTCTTCAACGAGCCTAAGAGAGCCCACGTCACGCCCCTCTTCATCTCTTTGCACTGGCTACCCCTTGCTGCTCGCATCAAGTTCAAGGCGCTGATGCTTGCTTACAGATCCACCACAGGCTCTGCACCTTCCTACCTCCACACACTGCTACAACGCTACGTCCCCACCAGAAGCCTGCGATCACTAAAGGAACGAAGGCTTGTGGTACCGTCACAGAGAGGCACAAAATCACTCTCCAGAACATTCTCGTTCACTGCTCCCTGCTGGTGGAATGATCTCCCTACTTTCATCCGGAACTCAGAATCCCTGGCAATATTCAAGAGACAGTTGAAAATTATCTCTTCCGTGAACACTTAATCCCCTCATAAAAAAAACAACAAAAAAAAACCTATCCTTCACTTTTCCCTTCCTACTCTAGCTTATGGTACTGAGCAATGTATGAAACTTGTATTGTGAGCACTTCCTGTGTTATTTGCCAATTCATGAAGAATCGCTTGTTTGTTTTCCTCACTTGTAAGTCGCTTTGGATAAAAGTGTCTGCTAAATGACTAAATGTAAATGTAAGTCAAAAAATGTTTTCCTCCACCAGCATCACATAGTGTCCTGGCCAGTGTTCTGGAAGAGGAATGGCTCAAAATCCCTTTGGCCACTGTGCAGGACTTGTGTCTGTCATTCCCAAGATGAATTGATGCTGAAAAAGTAGGCCCTACACCACACTAATAAATTATTGTGGTCTAAATCCAGGTGTTTCAGTTTTTGTCCAACCTCTGTAGATTATTACTCAAACGTGCTATTTCAGTGTCCCTTTTCTCTTCCTGTTCTGTCTGGAACTTCATCTCACACTTTATTATAAAGAATGAAACTTACGTCGTGTGAGAGCATCACACAGTTTCTCATGCATACTCTCAGTGCACTGTGGCAGATCATGCTCATTTGTGTCAGACGTCATCTTATTCAGGTTTTCAAGCTGACGGCATTCTCTGAAAGCACGCTTCTCCTGAGGGAACACAAAAATTTGTAGTGTAAATTTGGTTTTCAGTATGTCACAGGACATTTGGAAGCAACCATATGTTTTATTAATTCTTTTTAAAAGCAAGTATCAGAATAAAAGGTAATAAAATGTAATGTAATAAAACCAGGCCTGCCTCAAACTCCCTGATGAAGTATCTGATTTCACCCTGCAGGACCGGTCTGTGATCAATCAATCTGGACTGAATATCACCAACATCTGTGAAGAAACAAATACGGTGACATTACATAAATATCACAGTTTAAAAAGAGAGGATCAAATTAAACAAGACATCTAATGTTTTTTAAACTACATTCCTTGAATTAATTATTTTATGTTATATCTAAAAGTTTTTACTATGACGAAAGTGTCTTTAATGCTTTAAAAGGACATAGTCTATTCTAGTTATTAACATTAATAAACATGGCGGATTTCATAATGTTTAAACATTATAATTATACTCATTGTGCATTATTATTAATTATGAATTCTATATTAATTATATTATAACTAAACTAAAAATTTGTGATATTTAAAGATAAATATTATTCATTTAATAAATAATAAACCTAGGAAAACTGTTCCTACATGATTTTTGTGCGTTTTGATGTGCAGGTAATAGCATTATATATATAAATGTATATATTACTGTCATTATTCAGTTCAATTGTTCAGCGACTGTCTGACAGGAAGCTCACTATGCTTTAAGTCACAGCCATGGACAAATACTGGCATCTGCTAGTATAAATATTAATACACGTTCGATTCTCGAATCTTTTTATCTGTATTAACTGCAAAGAAAGACGTTAAATGCGTAATACTGCACACAATCAACATAACTCACCCTTAACTATCTTCTCCATCATCACGAGATGCTGATTACTCTGACAGCCTTACACGATGATATTTAATATTCTGTCAAATGTTTCCTATTCACAAAGTTTGGTGATTGAGGGATATAAATGAGTAAAGTGAAATGTTTCTTTGCAGAATGATACAGGCAAAAGTGGGTTTCACGTACTTCCAAGAGTCACGTGCAAACAATAACAGAAAACAATTGCAAAATAAAAGTCCCGAAGTGCACTTCAAAATAAAAGTTGCTATATAAAACAAAAGTCACAAAAGTTACAGAAAAACTTCACGGGCAGCAACGCATTTCACATGAAATTTAGACTTCTGCAAAACCGAGGAGTGAACACTGACTTTATTGTATGGTAAACAACAACAACAGCAACCACATGAGGGGGAGTAAAATATCCCCCCCCCCCCCGTGAGCCATTTCTTTAATATACAGCATAAGTAAAAAATCATTTCTAACATGAATCATTAATTAATTAATACCAGTATTACTAGTAGTAGATGTATAATTGAATTACACATATTTCTACCACTGAGGTTCCCAATATTACCAAGATCCAGCCTCTCTGCTGCCCCCTGGAGATGAAAGCACGTCTGCAGTGATGGCTGTTTATTAATAATAACTATACAAATTGTATTAAACTAGCTTTAATATTCTGCTAACTATTCTAAAAATTAAAAAAGGCTAAAAATCTATTGAACAGTTGACATTCAGTTATTTGTAACTATCATTTCATTCACTTAGCTTTTTATCTTATAGAACAATATCTTTTCGTTTGAAGAGATACATTTTCATCTGACAGATTTTAAACACCATACTGAATGTCCTTTAAAGATTTGTTAATGTAGGCCTATAACAGTTGTCAACAGACATTATGGTTTGGCAGAAGGCAAAAGTTGAGAAGTTCACTGAATTCAATATTTATCTTTATAACAGCATTTTATTTATTCATTTTAATAGTGAGTGTCAGAATAAAAGGTTATATAATAAAACCAGGCCTTACTCCAATTCCCTGATGAAGTATCTGATTTCTCCCTGCAGTATACTGGCCTGTGATGAATTAGTCTGGACTGCTTTCTGTTTTACAAAACAGGGTGTGGGATAATTCATCAGAACATATTACATTTTCCAGGTTAGCTCCGTACACTATTTGTCTCTGTGCTACTGCCTTGGATACAAGTGATTTTGCAGTGGCAGCCCTGCCATAAATTCCAGCCTGGTCAAGTCCAGTATCATTTTTTATGGATCACTAGGGTACTGGTGTTATTCAGTTGTTTTAGAGACTGTATTTTGTTAAATTTAGCAGCTGCGTGTCCATGAAAGTGAGTGCTGAATATACTGTTATTCATTCGATCTGCACATCAAATGTTTAATGTGATCTACAGTTCTTTGAGCCTGTATAGTGTGCTTGCAGAGTTAACTCAGAAAAAGTAAAGAATAGTATCCCTGCAACCTATTTATTTGATTATTTTATTTTGTCTCGAGGTTTAATTTGCTTAAATTTTTATTATCAACAACATGAAGTTCATTAAACATTACATTATTTCAGGTTTTCCAAATTATTTGCAGGGTGTTCATTAAATGACGAAAAGCTAATAAATATTTTTAATATTTTAAATGTAATGTACTTAAAAATATTAAATAAAAAAAGAGTCATTTTAAAATAAAAGCAATCAAAATAAAATAATATTTTATTTGTTTATACTGTTCGGCCTGTCAATTTTACATGTAATTGATCGTTTGCCGGCAGTTTGATTGACAGGTGATCTGACCAATCATAACCCCGAATCTGCCATTTTGTCCAACAAAGCAGTCAGGGGAGTTAGTAGATTAACGTTGGTGATCTTTAACTTGAAAAATTGCGTGTATTCACATCTTTCCGCGCTTGAAACAACATTCCTTCTGATGTCCAGACGGTCAGTTCAGGAGCCGTTTGAACTGAGGAGCTACAGCGATCTGTGAGCTACTATACGGTATTTATTGTTTAAAATTCTTTAAAAGAATTACACAATTTTAAATATGAATCTATTTCGTACCAAACCTGCTCTGTCTTGTCTGTTGACGTGTTGCCAGTGTCCTCTTTGCTCCGCAATGTAATTTTGAACATAATGTGGGGCCTGAGTCAGACATAGCAACAGTTACAAATGGGGGTGAATTTAGAATAGTCTATATTCTAAATAATTTACTGCCATAAGCAATTATGTAATAAATAAAAAGTAAAAGTAACTGTAGTCTGATTATGAGTGTTTTAAAACATAATACAATCTCATTAAAAGTATTTAATTTTTGGAATGTGATTACGTAATCCAGATTACATTTAATCAATTACTACCCAGCACTGAATGCCTGTTATAGTTTTACCACCATAATTAAACCTTACCGAAATCTTTTAATATGCAAGTGAATCTCAGATTGGTATCTGTGACGTAAGGCTGCTTAACATCACATGCAACCTTTTATCTAAGTCCTTTAAAAACTTTGGCACATATTTGTTTCTTTATGTTGGTATATTATACTTATTAATTTTTTTATATAATACATAAATACATAAAATACTTAAAAATACATAAAATACAAAATACATAAATACTTATCAATTTTTTTAAAATCACAAATTACACTGGCACTAGATGGAGACAAAGTATTACTTTAGCTCTGATTTTCTGGCATACCTTAGTATATCTGATAGATAAATGACTGAACAGTAATGACAATGAAGAAAATAAATGAAGACTCCAATACAACACATATTTAAGTTCATATGACCATTGTTATTTATCTAGGTTATTGAAGAATGTTGTTAAACATTTATTAGGTACACCTGTTTTGTACTAAAATTAAATGAAGAAGCCACATGAATGGGCGTATTTATTAAGAATGAACTCTTCATTAAAAGTGTATTAATGTACATCTGAAGATTCATACAATTGAAAAACATGTATTACATGTGTTCAAATGCAGCATGACTGATTCATTCCCTGCTTTACATTACACTCTCATTATTCTCCTTACTTTTATTTAAAATGATCTCAGTACATACTGACATATTCATAATTCAAAATCATTTTAGTAAAGCATTACCCTTTTTTTGTGTCATTTTTAATAATATTGTGGTTTCTTTAACAAGAAAAGAACATTTATCTCTTGGAGCAGAAAGAGAAGAGTTGACAGAAACAAGATCATTGGGCATCTGCTGCTCTCTTTTTTATGAGACTATAAATAGTATATTTTGCGTTCAGTATGTTGAGAGTGAGAGAGGTCTGCAGACAGGACTGTTATTGCTATAATGAAAATGTGTCTCTCAGCATCATAATCTCTACTGCAGCTTCATGAAACCAGCATCAGCCCACATACGTGATCTGAACATTTACAATTGCAGAGACTGGGTTCCATAGACACTCTATTGTTAACATTTTTCATTGGTGGATGTTGGATGGATAAACAAGTTTAAAATCTTGTTTATAATCAATTCTGATTAGGATTAAGAAGTCATTCCAATGAAAATCAGTTGTCAGTGTTTAGTTTGAGCGTCTCACAGACTACAAATAAAACGTAAGGTTTAATAATAAGCTTTTTCAGGAAAAAGAAAAGATATGCTCAAAACTTGCATAACTTTATTAGTAACTAATGAATTATATTTTTGTTCTTTGTTCAGTGATGCAGAAAGGAGCATTTCTAGTAAAGCTTTCATTGAAAATTGATTCTTTAGTTATTAAAATAACGATAATAATAATAATAATGATAATAATAAGGCCTCTTTCATAAACATTAGTTAATGTACTAACTAATATGAACTAACAATGAGCAATACATTTGTTACAGTATTTATTAATCTTTGTAATTAGAAAATAAAAATGCAATTGTTCATTGTTTGTTCATGTTAGCTCACAGTGCTTTAACTAATGTTGACATATACAACATTTGATTTTAATAATGTATTAGTAAATGTTGAAATGAACATTACGATTAATAAATGCTGTAGAAGTATTGTTCATTTGTTGACCATACCATATTAACTAAAGTTGTTAACTAATGAAACCTTATGGTAAAGTGTGACCAAAATTACATTTTATACAGTCGTTTTAAATGTTTTTGAATTAAGTCTCTCAAGGATGCTGTAACAAAGGAGACAGCGGGATGGGATCCAAATGCAGCTTTATTAAAGATGTGGTCAAAACAGGCAAAGGTCAAAACAGTGGCAAACAGGTCTGGAGGAGAATAGGCAGAATCATAGTCAATGTACAGGCAAACAGATCGAGGCAGGCGGCAGGCAAACAATAGGCCATAAATCCAAAGCAGGTAATCCAAGGGGCAGGCAGAGAATGATCAGAAAACGGGGAAAACAGGCAAGAACAAAACCAGCAAAACAGACATGGGAATAAATGCTCGGTAATGACAGGGTAACCAAATCAAGACTTCGCGGGGAGTGATGTGTGAATGGTGTTTTTATATGATGTGGGTGATGAGGTGCAGTGCAGCTGGTGCGGTGATCCGTGAATGGGTATGGGGCTTATGGGAAATGTAGTCCTGTGTGAATGAATGAGAGTGAGAATGTGTGAAGAGTCCAGAGTGGAGTGCCCTCTAGTGGATTTCACGGGCACTCTAACTGACAGTCATAACAGATGCATTTATTTGTTCAAAATACAGTGAAACTTTACACATTAATTTTCTTTTTATGTTTTAATATATGTTAAAATGTTATATATTCATGTGATGGCAAAGCTGCCAAACTCTCAGAGTCACATCCTTCAGAAATCAGTGTTTTTTTTATGCTGGTTTCAAACATATGCATATCATTCCTTTAGCTCAAACAGTAGCGCATGGTAATG
Source organism: Zacco platypus (assembly GCA_038088235.1). Lineage (NCBI taxonomy): Eukaryota > Metazoa > Chordata > Actinopteri > Cypriniformes > Xenocyprididae > Zacco > Zacco platypus. The sequence continues at coordinate 19,924,521 of CM076065.1, read as the reverse complement.
TCATATAGGTTTAATTCCCATGGTTAGGGAATGCAATGAAAATCACTTTAGATAGAAGTGTACCTGCCGAATGTAAATGTACTGCAACTCCATACCATTCATTGTGTTATGCTTCATTATTTTTTTACTTTTTGAATTTTGTTATGATAGGCTGTTTAATGGCAAGTTCCCATTGTAACAGCTTGCCCCATATATTATGACAACATGCTCTGCTTTTGGGGTCAGCTTGTTTTCTTGATTAAAGGGTTAGTTCACCCAAGAATGACTCGTCCATACAATATAATCAACACTTTCAAAGTCCTGAAAGGTACTAAAGACATCGTTAAAACAGTTGACGTGACTGCAATTCCAACCTTAATATTATGAAGTAACGAGAATACTTTCTGTGCACCAAAAAATAGCAACTTTTTTCAACAGTATCTTCTTGTCTGTGTCATTGTCTACATTGTTTACGTCCAGTGCATCAAGGTTCTATGTCAGAACGCTGACTCATTATTGGCTGGCTCCTGCATCACATGATCAGCTTTGGCCAATACTAAGCCGACATTCGGAAGTCGTTATTTTTGTTTTGTTTTTGCGAACAAAAAGTTTGGTGGTCACTTCAAAAAATTAAGGTTGAACCACTGCAGTCATGTTGACTGTTTTAACGATGTCTTTAGTACCTTTCTGGACCTTGAAAGTGGTTGATAAATTGCTATATGGACTAGTCATAAACCTCTCGGATTTCATCAAAAATATCTTAATTTGTGTTCCGAAGATGAACGGTCTTACGGTGTGGAACGACATGAGGCTGAGTAATTAATGACAGAATTTTCATTTTTGAGTGAATTAATACTTTTTATTTTATCTTTATTATTATAATTATTATTATCATTTATCCAAATAACACTCTTAATACTGCATTCTATTCAGGTAATGCATAATAAAAGTCAGCAGACTGCAACACAGGTGTGGTGATAATGGGTTTACATTGACCAACGACTGTAACATACTGATATACAGTGCTGGGTAGATTACTTACAAATTGTAGTACATTACTGAATAAAAATTATATGGTGAAAACTGTAGTTAGTAATGTAATCTATTACATTGCACATTTTAGGTAATCAGACTACTTTTTGATTACTTTTAAATTATGTTTGACCTCACTTTTAGCTTTAAATTACCACATAGATTTTAATAAGATATTCTTGTACTATAGCAATATAAAATTACAAAGAGAAAATAAAATTCTTTTGAAAATTTGTCATCAACAAAATGAAGAGCATTAAACATTATGTAACATCAGGGTTTCCCACACTGGGGTGTGTGAAGGAACTGCAGGGGGTTCGTAAGATGATGAAAAGACAATAATTAATTAAACCAGAAAAATGCACATAAAATAAAAACAATCAACATAAAAGATTAAATATTTTATTTGTTATGCTTTGTTGCCTCTGACTAGAAACTAGGAGACTTACATAAGCAACATACATACAGTAAGCAAAATGCTGTTTTAGACAGGACAATTTAAAAGTATAAATTAAAATATAATTAGTGAGAATCAATAAAATCTGAATGATCAACTGCCATTTTGTGAATATTAAGTAATCATAGTCAATGAATTTTAAAATATTCATAATCTGATTATGAATATTATAAAATATATGATATAATTACAAGTATATATTTTTGGGAATCTGAGATTGCATTATGTACAGTATGCATTCACATTAAGTAGTTACTCACTGTCTATGCAAAGATCATGATAAATAACATGGTCAATTTGAGTGGCCCTCATCTCATATGATGTTCTATTCTCCTCCTCCTCTCTACTTTCCCCTTCTTACATCATCTTCTCTTGATCTTTTCTCAACCCTTTCTCCAGGGTCCTCATTATTTGTTTGCTCTGCTTTGCTTCTTTTTTTTTTTTTTTTTTTAACTGAGGACCCTTTTTATACATAGCAAAGTCATGATAGTTGTATGAACAATTGCATTTCCTATGCTGTGTGTATTACAAACCCAGCAGAGCTCAATATGATGACATCTGACAACATGCCATGAGCATTTGAGAATACAGCTTTACTTTAGATGTCTGTTTTGAAAGCTTGAACCTTGGTTTGGAGAAATTAGTGTATAGTCTTATGACAAAATGATTTATGTAATTTGTATTAAATTATGAGAAATGTGGAATAAAAAAAATGTGATAACTGTGTTAATGGTTTTGACAACACTGACTCTAGTGTTCAGTTGAGGAAAAACTGCAAAAGAAATGTATCCTTTCCCCCCTTTTGGAAATGTTTAGCAGCTTTATTTATTTCTTTTTTTGTATTAAGATTATTGTTTTATGAAATGTTATAGGCAAATTTGCATAAACTTCCAGCACAGAAATCAGAACATTGAGCCAGGTTCAAAATTCCTGCGTCATTTTGTAACAAACCCCATCTCTAAAAATATAGATAGGAATAAAACTGATAGATAAAACAAGTTGATCAAAACAAACACTTAAATGTGTTTTTTGGATGTTTTTCTTCCACTATTCTGAGAAAAGGTGGGGGGAAATAAGACATGAGACGTTATGGAATCTTACAATGTAACAGGTCCTGAAAGAACCATTTGTGCTTATCCAGAAATTGACCCTTAGGTTTAATTAACGCAGACATTAATATTATATAACTTGAAAATATGATTTTAAATGATATAAAAAATTGAATTTAATAGTGTGCAGATCTTGTGTGTTGTGCTGACTATAACTCCAGACTCCTGGAGCGGTTAGTGAACAGAAAGTGTTTAGTAGGAGGTCTGAGACAAGCTTTACAAAACATACCCACCAGGGCCGACTTGAACACACACTCACACACACACACACATCCACACGTTTCCCCCTCCTCGCCATCTCTGGCCACGGAGCTCACATTACCCAATGGGTATCATTATTTTACAGTGAATGGCTTTCTCTCTCTCTCGTTCTCCTGTTTACTCGCTCTCACTGTCTTTTATCTTCCCTTTCTTGCCGCAGAGGCGGCCGCGGGGACTCGGCAGGCCGGTAGTGGCGTGGAACAGGTGGAGGACCTCTCATGACCCACGGCCCTGGCAAGAGCTCTCATCCTGGGGCTGACCAACCTGCCCTACTCTCTTGCTCTGCCTCTCTCTCCGTCAGTCAGATCCAACCCTGGGCAAAAGAGCAGGTCACCAATCCTGGTACCGTTTTACCCCCTGAGAGTCCAGCAGCACAGAGAGGAAAACAGCCCGTCACGGCCGGTGTCGGAGTTAGTCTGCGCGTTCTCTCAGGGGCTGAACGGAGTCCACTGGACCCCTCCTGTAGTCTGAGAATCAACATATGCACTTATCATCATGTGCTTTTCTGGAAGCCCCAGCAACCCTGTCAGGCCCGTCTGGCATTGCTAAACTGTAAAGCTCTTTGGGTGGAATCGCCGTGTCTTTCACAATTAATGTTCACGGCATATTTGAGGGCCAGGGAATACGGATGTGCGCGCTTGTGTGCGTGGACTTGTCACTGTCACTTCCCCCTGCGGATTTGCGTCGGTGTCCGAGTCAAACTGCCGGCAACAGGCGGAGAGATGCCCGAACCTGTGGAAGCATGGATCCCGTGAGGAGCGCACAATCAAAGTGACAGGCCGGCGGAGGAAGTGGGGACATTCTCCGTGTGTGAGCAAAACAAGTCCGCTGGCAGAGGCTCCCCCCGCCACCTCTCTCATCCCCTCCGCGGCCGCGTGTAGGAGTGCAGCGATCTCCTCTGACGCTTGTGGAAGTTTTAGCGGCCTGCGGTTTCCCATACTGGATGCTGGGGGTGCCCAGGGGTGCCCGCGTTGGGAGCGGTGCCTTGCCGGATTAGGACCTCGCTGGCTGAGTTTGATGGCAGACCTGGAAAGACAAACCCTGCCAGGCACAAACTGCTCAGCCACATGATGTCAGGAGGACGAAAAAATCTAGCCATGCAGCGGCAGAGCGCGCAGACAGATGACACCCAGCAGGAAGCTGCAGCCAAATCTGTAAGCATCCACAATCCAGCTGGCTCGCCCTAGGGTACCTGTCTCACAGAGGAGACTCCACAACACCCCGTGAGCTGTCAAATTAACTCACAGATCTGGAAGGACGGAAGCGATGTGTCCCCACATACTCAACAGGGGCCAGTATAAAGTGCTTTAATTCGTCGTTGCCTCCTCTGCTTATAAATTAAAAATATAGAACATAATGAAACAGTAAAAAACACAACATACACATGTTCAGTAGACGGAAAGGCACACCAGCATGAGCGAGCGCACACAGACGCGCATGTAAAGCCAGTGGTGTTTTACAATCATTGCCCATTGCTCTGCAGTCACCTGGGAAATGTGTTCATAGAAAAAGTCACTTTTCTCATTCTGCTTAATACACAGTGACCTTTTTTTCAAACCACATGTCCGAGAAGACTTTAAAGTCACCATGGAATCAAAATTGACAATTCTTATTTTTTATGGAATTTTGCAGTTTTTATTATAAATCATTTATCTATGCACATCATTTCTATTTTTTAAATTAACGTGCCCTTGTAATCTTCACCTCCCTCTTGCAACAACATCCCTTCTCTGATGATGTGTTTACTGGCACGAGGGCGGGAAAACCTGTCACTCACATGAGATCACAGCACGACAATGATCCAATCAATTCCTGATGGTCAAAATGAAGTCCCGTCCCATATGTTTTATTGATCAAGAAGCTGTTTTACTTTACTATACGTCACTATAGGGAAGAAAAGACTTATCGCAACTTCTTTTTCAGGCCGACTATAAGAATATAAGAATTCTTCTTATACGTAGTATTTTTTTAAACAGTGCTTTAGATGTCGTTATTGACCATACTTAAAAAATAATAGTAAAAAAAACACAAAGCTATTGTTTTTTTGTTTTTTAAATAAATCGTTAATAGTTAAATTGTCAAAACCATATAATACTGAAATCCCTCTGCAAGGAGTAGAAACAGTCTTAAAGGTGTGGTAACATTTATTTGGTGAATTTTCATGGATAAAACCTTGTAATTTCAATAGGAATTCTTGCAATCAGGAATTTATTGTGAGGAGAGCAATTTTCCTATGCAGATTTTAGAACAGGCGTTGACCAACAGAAAGCTGCTTGATTTGAAAGTGGCTTCTGTGTGAGCTGTAATAATATTGTAATATGATTGTGTGGTGTGAACTGTTAGACAGTAAAGGGTATATAGATGCTGATGTGAATTAATTAGCACGCGAACATCAAAATATTACATACAGTAGCCTATGTCACTTTAAAGAGAGAGAGATAGCAAGATGAAATGTTATACAAATAGAAACACAAAGTGTGAGAAAACAGAGTTATTGACATCATGCCCTCATTCCACATAAAACGGGCACTTTCTTTTACTACTTCACAATCCAAAGATGTCAAACAAAAGTAAATACAAACTCCCACACCTTCAGGATATGTCATTAATGTTTTGGCAAAAATCCTTTCTTCATGCCAATAAAAGTTTAATCTTGAATCTCGTGAGGGAAATGAATTGCAGAATTCATGCAAACACAAACACACACATACACCCAGCAGAAAATGGAGATCTTGGTCAGATAGATTTGTGCTATATCATTCGCAGCAGCCTTGCAGCGTACTAGTAGTAATTTATTGCTTCAATCAGTCAGGAGGATGAATCAGAATTGCAGTCAATTCCAATAGTAAGGATTTATATAAATGAATGAATGATTTTTCTTTTTTAAAATGTTTTACAGCTGTTACATTTAAAATGTTTCGAGGTCGAATATCAGTGAGCATATTTATATATATTGGAATTGAAAGAATTGAAAGATTCAATATTGTTTGGCAAACTCTACACTTGAGTTTTTATTCTTTGATGACAACCACTTTTTATATTGACAAATAATTTTTTATGAGACCCAACCACCATCTGCAGTTCTTTAGCACAGCTGCTCGAACTTAAACTTTATTGCTCTGATCGTGGAAATGGACATTTCCATGGACTGTTGTTTCATTATAACTAATTCCTGATTAGTCCAGCTCAACAACACTTTGTCACACATCATTACTGTATTCTAGGGTCTTTCCCACAGTGATGGATGACTATAGGAATTTAAAAAGTTTACTGGAAACAGAAAGTCATTGGTTTCCACTTAATTGTTCCTAATTGTTTTACAATGCACATTAATGGGAATATACTGAAATTGTTTGATGGTTTTACTATAAGGATTTCTAGGAGTGCCAATAATGGTGGGATATGTTTTCAAGACATTTTAAATTTACCAAAGGATATCACACACTGGTGCTGCTGCTCAATTTTGGTCAGTGGCCTGCACCAGCTACGATTTTATAATGTTATTGTACAGCAATGGATCATGAAAAACTCATCAATCAAATATACTTTGAATGCACTTTGAATTATGCCAAGAACAGTACAATACGTATGTTCTATGCTGTGCAACCTCATTAATTTTTCACAGCCCATTTTGCTCAAATAATTGTGGAGTGCACTATATATATATACATGTAGTATGAATTTCTTTACAATTTTTTATATGTTATATAACGAAGAAAAAGCAGAGGCTCTTTGCTACCAAAACTCTTTGACTTCATTCACAAAAAGCAGACAGCTCTAGTTTGGTTAGCTCTTTGTCCTTTCATACATCTCAGACCCAAATCATCTGTTTATTTACAAAGAAACACTCCATGAAATTATATTAAAGACAATAACATACCACATTAAGTCAAGGGTCTGGTTATCAAGCACCAAAGAGAATGTCACATGTTTATCTGTAAGTGTGTGTCTATGGCAAAAGAGTCCTAGTAGGTCAGTCACAAGAGGTAAAGAAATAAAAATCACAAAGCGAAATCAATCAGTAAACAGGAATATTGCAGTTATGTACATCTTGGCTGTGTCTCGAAGCTGGATGTGGGTGACAGTAGCTCCATTGTGCTGGTGTGTCGAGTTAGCGGCATAAAATACAGCTATAACCTTTCCACCCACAGCAAACTCATCCCAAATATCTTTGATTATGGAGCAGTACAGGCCCTCAGGGGCCACAGCGCATCTAGTTCAAACACTTTGGGCTCAGGAATGGAAGTGTTGAAGAGAGCAGCCCAATAACAACTGTGGCGATGATGAGGGGAGTTAAGGAGAGTAATGAGGAGAACAAGAGATTACAGCGCAGCGCAATAACAGCAGCTTTGTCCCGCGTCCTCACACCCTGCAGACGGGTGCAAATGTCGATTTCACGCCAGCCTCGAGCGTATGTGTTTTTCAAAGGGCCAAGAATCAGCAGTTTGTCATGTGCGCTTAAATATAGCCTGAAAAATGAAGCTCTACAAGGAGTCTCTAACAAGCGGATGATGGCTCATCGTACAATATGATTCCCTTGAGCCGAATGACTGAAGGGCTGAGCAGGATGAAGCATCCTCAGTCATGGATCCAGACGGCCCACAGGTCTTCCTCTGAGTGGAAAGTGAACACTTCCTCTACTGAACCCTACAGCGCTGCACATTTCTCAAAGCAGTGTTGGGGTTATTTAAAATCAGATGTAACTAATGTCATAGTACGGCAATTAACAAGGACTAAGTAGTTATCTTTTTAATTTCTCTCACATTTTTTTTTTTTTTTTATATTAACAAGCGCAACATATAATAGCCCCAAGAAGCATTTGGACACTTAAGTCACTACATTATATGACAACATATAGTAACAGCAAAAAGCTCGATCCAGTCATTTCATTTGTATAGTGTTTTTCATGATACACATTTTAAAGCTGCTTACAGAAAGTTTTATTTTAACACAATGTAACATCATGCCATAAAGCACACATTCCAAGCAAATTTTACAAAAAGAAGAAAGAAAGATTTGAAATGAATAAGTCAATAGATCTATTGTTAAAAATGAAGACAAAAACTATTGTAATAGGTTGAGAAACGTTGTTACTTTGTGAAATCCTGAGAAAAACTTTAGCAGCATTTAGATGTGAATGACATGAGCCAGTACAAATTTTTCAGCAAAAAAAGTAAAAATAGTAGTATTTTCTTTGCACTAAAAGTTGTTAAATTCTAAGTGTAAGTAGTGTTAGATGATATTTATATCCAAATAGTGGCAGATAGCCTACTATTTGCATGTCAGTATTGCATTCAGTGAATATGATTATATTTATTAAAATCATGAATGGATGCTATTTTATTGGGACCTTACTTTTATCAGATGTCACAGTCGATGTGCCAGCCTGACACCATATCCAATTAAAATTACAGGTCTATTAAATAAATACCCATTATTATTTTTCATGATTTCCATTATGAACCACATTTTTTACTTTAAAAGTAAATGCCTCTCCGTTATGCGATAGGAAAAGGAGGATGCAAGAGATCGGGAAAAGGTAAATAAGAATTCGGTTGACTTTGCATTAAAAGTTACATCCACTACGCTTACTTTCCGTGTCACTGTTCCTGTTAACAGACATTTTCTTTTGCAATTATGTCTGGTTTAACCAGACAATAGTGAGCAGAGTTAATGTAAATGGCCTCTGTCTGCAGGCATAACTATAGTAAGTACATAGTATGCACATGCAGAACAAGACTGTCAACTGCTGCAAGATTATTTTTTTTGTCAACAAAAAAAAAACATTAGTAGTCACTTGTAACATAAACTGTCCTCAACAAGCAACGCCGTACTTAATCGTGTTTCTTCCTCCAAAATATTAATCACATGAATAAAAATAAGGCAAAAAATTATCCTTAATGGATTAGTTCACTTTAAAATGAAAATTTCCCCTAGGTTTACTCACCCTCAAGCCATAGGTGTATTTGAATTTCTTCTTTCTGATGAACACAATCAGTTTTATATTAATTAACATCCTGACGTGTCCAAACTTTGATATGAACGGGACCAACGAGTGTGAAGCTCAAGAAAGTGCGTCCATCCATCAAAAATGTATTCCATGCGGCTCCTGGGGGTTAAAAAATACCTTCTGAAGCAAAGCGATGCATTTGTGTAAGAAAAATATCCAAGTTAACAAGTTATAAAGTAAAATATCTAGCTTCCGCCAGACCATCTTCCGTATTTAACACATGAAGAAAGTGTAATGACTCTCACAGTTCAAAACAGTTACGCGATGTCAGTTACACTGTTTTCGTAAGTTGAAAACAGAAAGCGGTCTGGCGGAAGGATATTTTACTTTATAACTTGTTAACTTCGATATTTTACTTACACAAATGCAACCCTAACTTGTTAAATATGGTTATTTTTCTTAAACAAACGCATAGGTTCACTTCAGAATGCCTTTATTAACTCCCCGAAGCTGTGTGGAGTACATTTATGATGGATGGATGCACTTTTTACTTGTTGTTGGCTGTGTTCACTGCCATTAATAAAGTTTGGATGCGTCAGGATATTTATTAACATAAGTCAGATTGTGTTCGTCAGAAAGACGCCAAGTCAAATACACCTATGATGGCTTGAGGGTGAGTATATCTTGGGGTAACTTTCATTTTAAAGTGAACTAATCCTTTAAGCGAGCTGCAAATAAAGATACTATATGTATTGTGGATTCGATTACAGAGTTATAAGGCACTGATAACCTAGTCTGGTCTTGAGCTAGTCCTGCTATTGAAGACCATGTTGATTGGTCAGAGCATGTGTTTGGGATACGTACGTTGAGAGAGCAGTCAGTGCCTGAGCCGCAGCCTCATGCCTGCAGACATACACGTAGCCAGTGAACAGTGAAGGCCGTGCAGCAGGGACACAGTCATGCAGGAGTAAAAGGTACATTTCTGGTTCATAAGCATGTCCTGTCAAGGTTAATCCATTAGAGACGGCCTTCTGACTGCCAGCCGCTGATGTGGCTGCTGTATGCCCAAAGAAAGCACCTTAAACAGAGATGGGAAGATGTTCTGGGCTGCTGATTCTCTGTTCTGTAGACTTGCATATGACCCTTATCTCTGTATCACAGATCTGAAGTCAGTATCAACAATTTGCTGAAATTAAATGAACATTTAAAAAAAAAAAAAAAAAAAAAAAAAAAAACACTATATTGGCCTAGCACTACATTGGTGTGTTAATAAAATAGAGATTAATTCCTTTTTCATTCAAGACGAGTAAATATGTATTTATATTCATAAATAATTTTATATTTAAAAATATTTAATAATATAATAAAACTATTTTAATGAAAATAATATTTGTGGACATTTGTATCTTTATATACAAGAGACATAAATTGCCAGATCATGTTAATTAAATATTTGATTTCTAATTAATCAAATATTTGCAAGTGAAATAAATTGAGCCTTATGTACACATTAAAGTTATATTAATTACAGTAGTTATATTAAAATCTGCTAGATAACAGGCACATTAGAAACATGATTCATATTATGTAACTGGGAGGTAAAAATACAGGTTAGGTAATTTTCACCACTTTTAATAATTTCAACTCATGTTTATTTGTTTATTTATGTTGTTTTATTTACTTTGTTTATTTTGCCAAATCTACATGATTTCTCTATTTCTGCGTTCATCACAGAAATAGGACAAGAAAAAAGTAAATCATGGCTTTGAGAAAAACTCTTAATTTCACTCCAGGTTTAAATAAATTAGTCAGTATTAATTAAAACCTGCATTATAATGAAGCACAAATTAAATTCATAACCGGTGTGACAAATATGCAGATTTGAACAGAAGATATGCTAATGAGATGTTATTTGAGTTTCTTCTGACCAGTGGCCATTAGGAGGGTAGCTGAGGGCAATGCACTGCCCCTGACACATGAACCCAGATAAACAACTGCAGGCTGGACTCCAGTCTATCAGCCTTATGCCTCTAGAGCTTTGAAGAGCTCATAAAAAGTATTCACTTTGTCGTGCCGTTTCAGTTGGAATTACTTTTAGTATCACTTCTCACAGCAGCCCCAAGACATCCTATCAGAAGACATTAACACAGGAGATCTTGCTAAAGTTCCCTGGCAAGACCTGTGGGGCAAAGGGGGCAACCAGAGGAGGTGGTGTATGGAGGAGATCAGATACCCACTTTTTTGTGAAGATAGCGTAAGAAAGGTGCCATTTCAATAGTTTTTTTTCTGACTGTAAATTGAGCTCTGATATCAAGTCATCCTCTTTGATTTGTTCAGTTGCATAGGTCGAATTGATACAAAATACCTGACAAGAAGGCAACAGGTTGACACTTGTGCTGACCCAACACATGAAAATGTATTAGATTTGATTAACTCAGGATGAGGAAAGCCGTTATTTCAATAACATAATTTTTTTTTAATATATATATATATATATATATATATATATATATATCCAAATAATTCCAAAATTACAGAGCCCCACATAGCATGCAGAAGAACAAATATATATCTTGGCCACTAATTAAGAATGAATTTCCACAACTTATTTGTGGCCACATTTTATTCATTCATTCCCTTGTTTACTTAAATCATACCCAAGATGTACTAATTTGTTCCCTAATTTATTTTAGGGAATATATTTATATTATCTCATTTTAATGAGAGATGAATTCATTAGTTGTCATATTAAGTTATATCATATATCTATATGTGTCAGATCTCACACAGTGAGAATGCCTCTCCATGATTACATCTTGAAGCATGTGTGAAATCAGTCCAATGGCATGGTGGGATGTCATCCCATAGTGTGTGATGTCATGAGCAGGAAGCTAGAAAGCACACCTCGACCAAAAAATGTCAGCTTCTGATTGGACAAAACAAGTCAATCACAGCCATATAGGAAGTATGGCAGGGTGATGCAGCATCTCGTTCCCTTCTCAGGGAAACAGGGTTACACTCGTAACTGAGACGTTCCCTTTTCAGATGTTGACACTATAGGAACATTAATAGTCCCTACACCATAATGAGTAGAGCCTGTCCTAGAGTGAATCATGACGAACACAAATCTAGGACATAAGTACCCCCGTGTGGAGTCCAAGTTTAGGTTATAAAACCTCACAAATCTGTGTGGAGAAGACCAGCACATTGCATCATATACTTCCTGCAGGGAAACTCCTGATAATAAGGCTTTTGAAGCCGCCATACTCCTGGTTGAATGTGCTTTGACGCATTTGCCTCATTGGCAAGATAGACAGCCTCAACAATCCATTTGCTTTTTCTCTGTTTACTTGCTGGGGAACCTCTTCTGGGTGACCAGAAGCAGACTAAAAGTTGATCTGATTTATGCCACAGGGTCTTTGGACATAAGTATCCAGTGCTCTGACTGGACACAGCAACTTTAAGTTCTCCTGCTCCGCCATATGAAATGGAGGAGGGGAAAAGACCTGCAAGATAATAGGTCGTGCCACGTTGGTGAGAATCTTTGGAACATATCCCAGTCTAGGGTGGAGGAAAGCCTTCACCATGCCAGGGGCAAACTCTAAAAATGAAGGGGATACCGACAGTGCTTGAAAATTTCCTGCTCTCTTAAGAAACATTTCAGCTGTTTGCAGAATCAGAAACTTTTCTGCAAAAGACTCAATAGGCTTGAAATGCACCATAGCCATGCCTTCCAACACAGTGGCCAAAATGTAAGTCGGAACCCTTGCATGGCTTGCAGGCTTCAGCCTCGAGGCACGACGTAGGAAATATCAATGGGGTTCTCCCCAGTGACTCACCAATCAAAGGTGTGTGGTAATCTGCTATGGCTGCCACATACATCTTTCAAGGTGGAGGGTGATAGCCCTGTAGATAATCGCTCCTGGGGAAACTCCAGCACTGAACCAACTGGGCAATTAACTGGTCCATCTGACGATCTCTGCACCATTTCAAGGCACACAGTTTCCTCATGGAGAGAGCTCTAGAGAGATGGTCTCAACAACCTCAGTTGAGAGTTCTGAAGCTGGTTCCCCTTAGGGGCCAAACCCACAGTTTCCACGGTTCCGGGTGGAGGTGGAGGATAGTACCTCCTGCCTGAGACAGAAGGTCCCTTCTGATGGGAATCTCCCAGGGAGAGCTGTCAAGGAGAAACATCCGGTCCGAGAACCATACTCGGGCCAGCTAGAACAGGTCCACTAGGAATAGACTGATGCCACCCTGGCAAACTCTCTCTAGAACTCCAGGGATCAATCGGGTGAAAGTGTGCAGTTGCAGCCATGTACCATTGCATCCAACCCCAGTGGACTGGACTGTGTGATGTTTCTTGAGAAGCAAACAGGTCCACTTCCACTTGGCCGAACTCCATCACCTTGGGGTGGAGTCTCCATTTCCCAGGCCTCAGCCACTGCCTCAACAAGTAGACTGCTCCCTGATTCAGGTGCCCAAGGATTTACACTGCTCTCAGGGAGAGCAGCTTGCCCTGAGCCCACAGGAAGATTGTTAACTTCTTGGTCTGGAGCCACCACTGACATGGTCTCATGTACAGAATGCAAAAAAGTATCACGTTGGACGCAGCTGCCATGACTCATAGCAGTATTTGAAACTTTCACAGTGACGACTTGGCATAGTGCAATCCTACAGTTTGCAGTTAAAGGACTTGCTATGAGCAAGAGCGAGTTGTGCCTGGATGGTAGTCGAGTCCCATACTACTAGAAAACTACTCCTAGAAAAGTGGTTCTCTGTACTGGAGAAAGCGCACTCTTCTTGGAGCTCAGTCCAAGAAAAGTTTGTTTGAACCCCCAAGCACAGCATGGACAACATCTCATACCATTTGGCGCCATTCTCTTGAGCTAGAATCAAGCAATCATTTATATAATTGAGTACGGAATGTGATGGAGTTGCAGTGAAGCCAGAGTTACATCCACACAATTTGTGAAGGTGCAGGTTGATAAGGCTAGGCTGAAAGGAAGAACCAGATATTGGTACGAAAGAAAAACTGATGAAATTCCTGTGATGAGGAAGGATGGATATGTGTAAGTATGTGTCTTTGAGAACTATTATGACGAACCAGTCCTTGGATCTGATTTTAGTCACAATAAATTTCATATGAACATTTTGAACCTTTTAATTAAGCCTTTAACAAATTATTGGTCAGGAAATTAACAAAATTTAAGCAATTGCACTACCTAAAAAGCTATTGCTGTCTCAGAAAACATCAAAGACAGAATAAAGTTTTTAGCAGAATATGGAAATCTGATTCAGAGTGGATCAGCAGAGTTGTGTGGAGTGATGAATCACAATGAAACATGAGTTGCAAGGTGATAATCCAGAGTGGTGTCTTTGAAAAATTGATGAGAAATATAATAATAAATGCATCTCTATCACAGTGAAGCATGGAGGAAGAGGTGTCATTGTGTGGGGTGTCTTTTTAGCTGCTATTGGTGAGCTACTTCACAGTGAAAATTCATTTAATACAGTACATTAGTTTAAAAAGTACAGGAGCACAGGATAACAACAAAAGTTATTATCTAAAGAGGAATGTTCAGATTAGAGCCCTGCGCGGGACTGTTTTCTTAAACCCGCACCCGCCCGCTCCCACTGAATGTATGACCAGGACCGCCCACTCCCGCAACCTGTGTATTCCACTCCCACCCGCGCCCGCAATGTTTGTGTCCATTCCCGCCCGCTCCCGCAGACTTTATCTGATGTAATGTAGCTACACATATACTCACACTAAATTTTCATTCAAGTTAACATCCAGAATAACAGACTTTAAACATGATTGTGTTTAAACAAGATGAATTAACCAATCCTAAACCAAAGCAGCACACATGACAAACATATTGGGTAGGCTTATTTTTTTTTATTAGGGTTGTAAAACATTAGGCCTCATTGTTAAAACAAAACCACAACTAGCGGCACCTCAGTTTTTAGGCTACTGCATACACACTCACCAAACAAGTAACTTGGAAACAGAAAACTGCAGGTATGTCACCTCAGGGCAGAGGTGCCAGATTTATGTTCATTGTAAACGAACACTTTTGCACATTTATCGCAACTTAAGTTTTACTCCCATTTTTGTCAGTGACAATTGACCTTTCGCAAAACCCGTCCCAATTGCAATGCCCGACAACACATCATGTTCTCCCGCAGTGAAAAATACATTGCGGAGCAAAGAGGACATTGACAACATATGAAACAGTTTCCTTATTTAAAATATTGTAATTTTTTAAAGCAGTTTAAACACTAAATACCGTATATATTGGCTCCTTAATGTGTCGAGACAGATCCTTCAAGCGGCTCGTGAACCGATCATCTCTTCATGCTAGTTCATTTATAGCATCAAATAACCATGAATAGACATCAGAAGAAAAGTTGTTTAAACCGCGGAAAGACATGAGTACACACAATATTTCAAGTTAAACAACGTTAATCTACAATTGGCTACTCTCTGACGGCTTTGACGGATAAGATGGTGGATTCGGCGTTGTTATTGGTTATATCGCCTGTCAATCAAATTGTTTGCGAAGGGTCAATTGAGAATTGTTTCCATATGTCTGACTTGCCTTGTTTTGCTTTTGTCGAGTAAACAGCCGCTTTAATTTTCTTCTTAACTTCTTGTGTTGACTCCATTTCTACTACACGCCAAATCCCACCGTTCCCCGCGGGTCTCCCGCTAAATTTTCTGACCGCCCACTCCCGCCCGCAGCAAAAGTAAAACCGCCCGCTCCCGCGAGATTTGCATTGGGTCCCGCGAGAGGCCAAACCCAATGCAGCACTCTAGTTCAGATGTTATTTTGCCACAAGATGCTCCTGTTGCAAAATAACATCTCCTGCCCAAATTGCAAACACAACCAAGAAATGGCTTAATAAAACTTTATAAATAATCAAAAAATTATTTGTTAAAAAATTATGCTATTGCGACCATTGCAGTGTCTGTAGATATTTTGCATGCTCAAAGTCTAGTGTGACTGCAGATTAATTTCGAGCCGGTGATGATAGAGGGATGGAATGGGAGACTCCCATACTACATGGGAAAATGTTCATGTCCCTTCCCAATCAGTGAATCAAATTTTACCACTTTCCTCCAAACCAGATAGACTGTGAAGGTGCTTTCACAGCTGCAGTTTAGTTTGAAACATGGCACAGTTCGCATGAAAAATTGATCATTTGAAAGCTGTCATGTGGACCCGGGAGCACACTGTGGTACCGAACCCGAGACTAACTGTGGGAGATGGGCTGGATGCACCAGGATTCGATAGAATCAAGTTGAGAGTGATACCAGACCAACACTACAGGGGTGCTGGGAACAAATACTTGGGCTCGGACCGCAGTAAATGTGTCCAGTGTGAAACCCCCCTAAGATCGAGGAAATATTTTGGTAACAGAAAGAATTGCAAGCAACAACTATTCATGGAAGCAACATACAATTAAATCTCCTCAAGGCTCATGCCTGATCTCACAAAATGTGTTATTATGCAGTTCTAGAAACTGTTATTGTCTTCCCTACTAAATAGGCATCAATAATGAATGCCTATGCACTTTCTATGCTTGGTTTCTAATCTCTCGAGATCCAGGAGGACAGGAGGACCCCCCCCCCCTTCCCGCCTAAACCTCTGGTACCCTCAAGCCAAATCCATAACCCCTTAAATGAGAGTCTCAATGCACACATGGTGCACAAGGCCCACATATCCCTCTCAGGAGTGTGTTTCATGCAGCTGGGACAGGGTTCCGTGCAGCAGAGAGTCTATTTCTGGAAAAGTCTGTCATCCGTGTCA